>JAWDJE010000006.1:83600833-85052500 GCA_035047345.1 Bradypodion ventrale
GGCTTCTCACCCCCCTCTAGCACGTGGCACAGGACCGCCCCCACCCCCCACTGGTGAGGCGTCGCAGACCAAGACTACCGGCTTCTTTGGGTCGAAATGGGTTAGGATAGCCTCCGAGGAGAGGAGCTGCTTGAGTTCCCTGAAAGCCCGCTCCTGCTTCTCTCCCCACCGCCAAACCGCATCCTTCTTCAGCAATCCATGCAGGGGCTCTGCAATCGTCGCTTTCCTGGGCAGGAAGGAATGGTAAAAATTCAGCAGCCCCAGGAAGGACTGCAGCTCCGGTTTCGCGGTGGGGCGAGGGGCGTTTTGAATAGCTGAGACTTTGGACTCAGCGGGTTTCACCCCCTCAGAGGTTATACGGAACCCCAGAAACTCCACTTCCCTGGCCAGAAACACACATTTGTCTCTCCACAGCCTCAACCCCGCGGATTCGAAGGCTGCAAGGACCCTATCTAGTCTCTGGGCCAGTTCTGATTCGCTCTCCCCAGATATCAATATGTCATCGAAAAATGGCAAGACCCCCGGTAATTTCTTTAACAAACGTTCCACAAGCGACTGAAATATCCCCGGCGCCGAGTTCACGCCAAACTGTAGGCGCGTTACCTTGAATGCCCCCTTGTGAGTTACAATGGTCTGCGCAGCAGCTGTGGCTGGGGTTACTGGAAGCTGCTGGTACGACTGCGCCAGATCTAGTTTAGCGAAAACTTTCCCCCATGTAAAGTAGCCAGCAGATGGCTAACTACCGGCACCGGATAGGCATTAGGGCGGATCGCCTTGTTAATTGTACACTTGTAGTCAGCGCAAATTCGCACCTCCCCATTTGCTTTCAACACTGTAACAATAGGAGTCTCCCACTCTGCAGAGTCCACTGGCACTAAAATCCCTTGCCCCACTAATTTGTCCAGTTCCGCCTCAATTTTGTCCTTTAGGGTGAATGGAACCCGACGTGGCTTGAGTCTAATTGGGCGGACCTCCGGGTCCAGGTCGAAGGAAACTGGGGGCTCCTTGTACTTCCCGAGTCCCTTCTTGAATACCTCTGCGTGTGCGTCGCACACTGCCTGAATCTCATTCCCCCCGATGGCATGGACGCCGCCTATGAAGATGTCCAGGGGTTTGAACCATTGTGTTCCCAGGAGATTACACCCCCCCTCTCTTAGAACTACCAGGGGGAGTTTCCTTCGGAGTCCCTTGTACCGTGTCTCGAAGTCCCCAATCCCCAATACTGGAATTACATTTCCCTGCACATCTCTTAAGTTCGCCCCCATCTCCTTGAGTTTGGGTCGCTCTTTGGGGGGAATCCGCAAAAATTCCTTATGGGAAATGAGGGAGTATACAGACCCCGAGTCTATCTCCATCTTAACAGGGACCCCTTGCAACAGTACCTCAGCATAAAAACGTGGTTGCCCTAGAGGCACGCTGTGGACGGCCACGTCGTCTTCTGCATGCACTCGCAGGCACACGTGGTTCCCCTCTGGGTCGTTGCTGCCATCGCAGACTCTGCCGACGCCATCCCGGCTGCTCGTGGAGCGCTTACTCTCTTCCCGGCGTTGCTTGCAGACCCTGGCGATGTGGCCCTTCCGCCCACAGTTGTGGCACTCAGCTTTCCTGAATGGACACTTGCTCCTCTCGTGGGACGCTCTGCAACCATCGCAGCGCCGCCCCCCTTCCCTTTCTTCTCGCTCAGCCCTTTCCTGACCTTCCGGACCCCCTCATCTTTGCTGGAGCCTGGGGTGGCAGAAGCCTCTGAGGATGTGGGCGAGCGTGGGGCAGGGGTCGCCCTCCAGGCCGCCTGGACGGCGGATGCAGCTGCCTCGACTGGTGGGGGCTTTGCCTTGAGAAGCTTGTACCCGGCCCACGTGGATTCAGCTGCTAGGGCCTCTTGTAGTACCTCTTTAAAAGTGAGGTCGTGGCCTCGGTTCATGAGCTTCCTCTGGGTCTCCCCATCTCTCATCCCGCAGAGCATCCTGTCCCTTAGGGTCACGTCTAGAATTTCCCGCCATTCGCATGGGGTTGCCAAGACGCGGAGGGCCGCTGCATACTCGGATACTGACTCACCCGGCTTTTGGTCCCTCCTCAGGAAGGTTGCCCTGGCGGAGAAGAAGGACACCTTGGGCTTGAAATGGTTCCGCAGAACTGCCAGTATTTCCGTCACTGAAACCTGGTCCACCTCTCGTGGTGCCACCAGATCCATCAGCGCTTGCACGGCGTGGAAACCGAGCATCGTGATGAGAAGACCCTTCTTCTTCCCAGCGTTGGTGATGCCCGCATACGCCACCGTACTCTTAAAATGCATTTCAAACCAGTCCCATCGCTCGGGATGGGTCACGTCGAAAACTGGCTTCTGTGATATTGTCTTGTCCCCGTGGGAATCCATAATCCCATCCTCGTCGCCAATTTAGTGTTTGGGAATCAAGACAATGGAGACGGCTGTAAGCTAGCCTAACACATCTTTATTGCATGGAGTACAGCACGAACATGTGGTAATGGCGGACACACAGCTCTTTTTATACGGTGGCTATCTAATTGAATATGGCTCTTCGACAGGCATTGGCTGCTGTCCAAGTGACGTCATCCTTGGTCACGCCTTTCTTGTCCAGGTGAGGTGAGCGCGGGAATCTTTCCCGCGCAGCTGAAGGCATTTGAGTAATGTGAACCATGTGAGCTGGGCGCTCGCTATTGCCCCCGGTGGCCACTAGCTCGCGTCCTCATACAGAAGGTTACAGTGTTACCTGTACCCATTCGTGTGGTTACAAATACATTCAACACACTACATTCAATACACAACAACTGATAGGATAGAAAAACAGATCCTTAATTTAGAACCATCTGTAGGTGGCTTCTGTATATACAGGCTTGTTTGTAGCAATTACGATAAGGCCATATGTAGCTACATTTCTGCCCCTTTGTTGAACAAGCAAGAAAAGTAGCAACTTTGGAGAAGGAGCGAGGAAGTGGGCCTGAGAACAGCGCTCTATTGTCCATTAACCCTTGCTATTTTGTTGGCCATTAACCCTTGCTAGTTCAAGTTATTTGTTACATGTAATGGGGCACAAATTCCAACAAATCTAACCACTACAGCCTTTGGTTTTTGCCAACGGTATTTCGTGTCTTGGAATACCAATCTGGAATTGCAAGTAGTTTACAAGCCAGCCAGTTTGCCAGTACAGTATCTATGGGTTCTCCTCTAGAAAACTACCAAAAGAATCCTATCACTTGTTGTCACACAATCCTGCTGCAATCCAAAAGCCATTTTAGTCCTTCACCTTACTTAATACTCACTTGCTGATTCAGCTTCAGCCACATGTCTTACAACTTTCTTGCTTGATATGATGCATAATATAGAGGGGCTCTAGGTCACTGAAAAGGTTTCACATATGGGATTTACTGACCTAAGCTAAAAATATTTCATGGAAAAATATATTTGCTTAAGATTTCTATAAATTTTCAAGCCTCCAGACTGTTGAGGAGTAGTCAAGTGTTCCTGATTAATGTTTTAACATGTTTCTCACCAACCACATGTCATGTGCCACAGACATGGTATCCAATGCAAGCCAACAATTAGGAACCCTGTATTTCCACTTAATAGCTGTCTATTTAGCAAACTATTTCTATGCAAAGCGTATACAGTTTGTGCTCACTGGCACTCAAGAATACAGTTGTAGATTAAACTTAACCTTAATCAAATCTGCTTCTCAGGTATCACAAAGCTCTTCTTAATAAGCAATGATCAAAAATGTATATTAAACCTCGGTTTAAATAATTTTTCATCCTACTGTCTACAGATAAGAGCACAGATAGAGAATTTTGGCATCCAGATAAATAAATTTTCGAAGTGTTAGTACAAAGCATCTGGAAAGCTCACACTGATGTTAGACATTTCTGTTGGTAGAGCGAGAAGCTTCTCTTTCCAATAGTATCAAAAAGATATGCCAGTTTAAACACCATGCCTATTCAACCTATACACAGAGCGCATAATGCGCAGTGCAGGGAGGAGAGTGCAAAAGCTGGCTTGAGACTAAATATCAAGAAAACCAAGATAATGGCAACAGGCCCAATCAGTTCATGGAAGATAGATGGGGAAGAAGTAGAAGCAGTGACAGATTTTACTTTCTTAGGATCAAAGATCACTGCAGATGGGGATTGTAGCCATGAAATAAAAAGGCGACTGATTCTTGGGAGACAAGCAATGAGAAACCTGGGGAACATAGTGAAAAGCAGAGACATCACACTGAAAACAAAAATTAGAATAGTCAAAGCAATGGTTTTCCCAGTAGTAATGTACGGATGTGAGAGCTGGACAATTAGGAAGGCTGAACGCAGAAGAATAGATGCCTTTGAAATGTGGTGTTGGAGGAGGGTTTTGAGAGTCCCCTGGACAGCGAGGAGAACAAATAGGTCAATCTTAGAAGAAATTAACCCTGACTGCTCACTGGAAGGTCAAATAGTAAAGATGAAGCTAAAATACTTTGGACATCAAATGAGAAGGGAGGATTCACTTGAGAAGGCATTGATGTTGGGAAAGGTGGAGGGCAAAAGAAGAAGGGGGAGGCCAAGGATGAGATGGCTAGATGGCATTGTAGACACAATGGGCACAGAGCTGGGAGGGCTGAGGGGGATGGTGGAGGACAGAGGCGCCTGGAGAGCAATGGTCCATAGGGTCGCAAAGGGTCGGAACCGACTGTGCGACTGAACAACAAAAAAAAAACTCATTAAACATGAGAGTTTCAAATATTCAAGACACTTTTTGAGCACTTGCCATTATGTCTTTCATAGCATGTCCAAGAAACCTCAAAAATGAAGAGAAGTCCCAATAGAAAATTTGACAGGTCGTCAACAACTAGAAGTCTTCTGTAGAACAAGATGTTTCAGTTCCCTACAGCAGAGAGAGGTTTTCCACAAACTGTCAACCAAAGACATTTTTATATGAAGAGAGAGTAAGGAGAACCATTTAAAAACCTGTTAATGCTTCTTTGGCCTTTGAGAGCTGAAGTTAAGTATTATTTTTAGAATCACTTTTGAAAACACTCAAGTATTCCCATTTCCCCAGCCAACACAGGGATAATGACATCATAAAATCTATAGCTAGCCGCTAATGTTAAACCCTAAGTGTTCTTTGCTACAGCTTTAATGCATTTAGGGCACAGTTTTGGAAGAATTCTTTTTGGACTACAGCTCCCCAGAACCCATAGTCACAGAGAGAATTGCTGCCCCAAAAAAGAAACTTGGATCTGGTTTAATAGTTGCTATTTGTTTCTTTTTCTCCTGCCACAAATTATTTGCTGGAGATGGTTGATGTTGATCTAGGTCAGCGATGGCAAACTTTTTAGAAACCCAGTGCTCAAACGCAACAGGCTGCCATCTATGCCACAGAGGGGTGGGGTGAATTCTGTGGTGGGGGAAGGAGGAATTGCTCCCATTGGGCTGCTTGACAGAGGGGCAAGATGAACTCTGTGTTGGGGCAATGGCACATGTGCCCACAGAGCATACCTGTCAATCTTCCCGGATTGGCCGGGATTTCACAGTTTTTGGTGCCGATTTGCGCCATTTCCTGCCCACGCTGCCGAAACCCCGGAATTTGGCAGCGGGGGAAAGGAGGTACTGCACAGCCCTTTTGTGCAGGTTGCCTTCTACACATGCGTAGAAGGCTACGCCGCTTGCATAGAAGGCTACGCATGCGTAGAAGGGGGCTATGCAAACGTAAAACCCTTCTACGCATGCGTAGAAGGTGACCTGCGCAGAACCGTTCTGAGCAGGTCCCAGATTGGCCGGAGCCGTGGTTGACAGGTATGCCACAGAAGGTTCTGAGTGCCCCCTCTGGCACACATGCCAGAGGCTCACCACCAGTGATCTAGGTTGTCCTAGACCAGTAATGGTGAACCTTTTAGAGACTGAGTGCCCAAACTGCAACCCAAACTCCACTTATTTATCACAAAGTGCCTACACAGCAACAGGGGTGGAAGGAAATGCTCCCATTGGGTTGCTGGGCAGAGAGGCAGGGCAAACTCTGTGCTGGGGGAGGGAGGAAGTGCTCCCATTGGGCAGGGGGCAGAGGGGCAGGGTGAACTCTGTGCTGGGGAGACTGCACGGGTGCCCACAGAGAGGGCTCTGAGTGCCACCTCAGGCACATGTGGTGTCCTAGACCAGTGGCTTCCAAATTTGAGATTCCAGATGCCTTTGAATGCAATTCTTAGGAGCACAAATAGTGATCATGTTTCTGGGAGTTGCAGTCCAACACCATCTGAGTCCCCATAGGAACTATTCCTTTTGGTAATCTAACTTACTTGTTTCACAATAGATACAGTTGTCTTTAGAAGCCTCTACTTCAAGCCAACTGGTATTTTAAAATAGCTTTCAGTGCTCCTTGGAATTTTGCCTCTTTTATTATCTATTCAGATTTACAGAACTTACATATTTGTTTGCTGTTATATGAACCAGCTTTACTTTAGAGTTCTAGTTCCTTTTCAGCTCTGTTGACTTCCAGGTAGCACGTAATGTAGATCTTGAAGGGGAAGTAAGGTTAAGTAAAATTAGCAATGCTGAAAGAAGGAAGTGTTGCCATTCTCCTGCATAACATAACTGACAGGTGGTACAAACAAAACATCCACTGAGTTTCTTGCATCTCTTGCAAAACTGAATGCTGCTATAGTAAAGTGGAGAATTTCAAGCCCAGCTCTTGGAATTATGGACACTGCTGTTGCAACAGAACATTTTCCATACAGGAAACATTTAGATAAAAATAGAGAGAAGCACAAAATATTGCAATGTTTCAATACATCTGAATGTTGTAAGGTTTAGATATAAGTTTTTGGGTTGATCTTCAGCACATTTATGCAGAAATTTAGTGTTGCAAACATACTTAAATCAATTCTAGATAAGGAAGTAATGGATAAATTGTGAAATAAATATATCACAATAAAGCATATTTTATATTAACCATACTTGGTTGCTTAAGCTACAAATTGCACAGTAGACCAAATGAGGAAGCTTGGCTCATTTGTTCATGGTTTATGGTTTGTTTCATTCCTTACCCTTTTGTTAGTTTGTTTCAGAAGAGGCAGCTGTTAAACCTTTCCCATATTGGTGAAAATCATTCTAATTTATATGGGAAATCTATTTATGGCTTTTATTTACTCAAATCAGAATTCAGTTGTACATCATCTGATGTAGGAAAGTGGCTTCTCCTGTTGATATGTACTGTACTTGAATATGACTAAAATTCTTTTTCTTAATGTAGTAACTGCATTAATGAACTGCAGTCCACAAAACCTTACACTACATAAATTATATTAAATTTTATTCTGCTAAAGGATTCTGTTATATTTTAAGTAGTTCATTTTTCAGTTGATTTGAACATGTGTATTGGCTGTTTTCTCCATCATCTTAGATGTTGCACTTTAAGTAGTTTTCAAGGTAGGTTACATCAAAACTTAAAAGCTAGTAGAATTTGTTAAAAACAGTATATTTCACATTTCCATAGCTGGAGCATCTCCTAAATGTAGTAAAATTCATTATTTCAGATAAAATGTATAGGACAGTAGTTCTTTCTCCTGAGTTATGGAAAGTCTCATTTGCATACAAGCCCTATGGCACCTCTACATTGCTGCTGTATTCATGAAGCTCCATCTCAAAGACCACTAAGTCATTAGAGTCACTAACAGAAGAAAAATGGCAAGTTTGTACCAACCATCTCTTAGGATGAACTGGCTCGTCCCAAACCAATCTCCATTATCTATCATCATTAGTTAGCTTCATGACCTTGCACTGTGTAACAGGCTAAAAAGAGTTAAAAATTAAGTGGGTTTTTTTGCAGTCACCTAGTCATGGAATCATACCCTGTAGGAGGCTGAATGTTTAGAAGTAAGCCATCTAGGTAAAATGAGACGTGTTTAGCTTTTAAAGAGCAGGACTCCTTTGCCTTTAATAACCTATGAGAAGATTCATGAATGAAGTATCATTGTTTCTTCACAAAGGAAAAACATACACATTTTGTGCTCTCATGCCGCAGGCCGTTTCAATGCTAAGGGAAGATGGTGTTAACTAGAGTTAATCATCAAATATTTAGTTTGTTATTAGGGTTGTGCACTGTCTCTCAGTACAATCCCTATCTACAGAAGGGCACACAGACATGATTTAGTCTGTGCCTCCAAAACCAAGATTTGGAAAGACTCTAATTATACATCTGAAGCATACATTTAAATGGCAAAAGCTCCCCCCCCCAATTAAATACTTAATATAAATAGAGACAATTGCTGACATTCTAATTGCAAAGAACAATATAGTGATAAATTTGAAGTGCAAGTAGTCAGCTGTGAATCTCACTATAGAAACATTACCCAAGCAGAATCCAAAATGCTGGTACTGTAGTTGTCTTGTTTCTGACAACTGTTTTCCCCCATTTCCATCAGAAGTCAGTTTTTCATTAAGCTGAAGGGTCCTGGTTGCATAACCAAGTTGCCTCTCAAGTGGTTTACATTATAAGGGGGAGAAATGCTAACAAGGGTTCTGTGAAAACCTATTTTCTTTCCAGCTATTATGAAAAGTACAAGAAAACTTAGAAGAAAGAGGTAAGCTTGGAGTGGGGTGTGTGTGTGCACATGCATGCAAGAAGGGAAAGGGTGCACCTGTCAAAATTATATATGCTCCTAGGGCATGATTTATGACCCTTAGGGCATGATTTATGACTCATAGGGCATGATTTATGACCCTAACCTCCGCCCCCATGATTTATGACCCCTACAGGGTATATAATATATATGATTTAGGATATCCCTGTATCCTACCACCTTAGCGGTTAAAATAGCTATGAAGACATGATGACTGAATAAATGAGCTTTTATTTCTCAACCCTGATAGATGAGGAGGGAGGTGGTGGGTTTGAGAGTTAAAAAGTCCTTTAGCAATGATTTTATTTATTTATTTATTTATTCAATTTGTATAGCCTCTCCAATCAACATGTTACTCTGGGTGGCGTACATAAAATCCCCAATGGGTGATCCTGCTCTAAATGAGCCTGGGTGTGTATGCTCCCTCTCCACCTCCCCAAACCTGTGCTGTCAGCCAGGTTTTCAGCTCTTTCCTTTTAGGGCAGCAACTCCATCTGGAGTCGTAACTCAATTGGCAGGAGGTTCCATAGGGCCGGAGCAGATACAGAGAAAGCCCTCCTTCTGGTGCTAGAGAGAAGAGCCTCTCTAGCAAAGGCATAATAAGAGAGCTTCTCTGCTCTGGTGGGACGGACAGATGTTCTTGGGGCGACATAGTCTCTTAAGTATCCTGACCCACTACCATGTAGGGCTTTAATTACCAGCACCTTGAATTGCACCCGGAAGCATACTGGCAAAAAATGCAG
Source organism: Bradypodion ventrale (assembly GCA_035047345.1). Lineage (NCBI taxonomy): Eukaryota > Metazoa > Chordata > Lepidosauria > Squamata > Chamaeleonidae > Bradypodion > Bradypodion ventrale. Next base: position 83,610,180 of record JAWDJE010000006.1, read on the forward strand.
CTCCCATAGCAGGAGTGAGGCACAGGCATAATGCCCGCACCCCATCATTACATGGGCAGTGTTATGTACTGAATAGAATGTGACAAGTACCCTTTAACTGATTGTATCCAACAATTGTATCCAACAATTGTAGCCATTGTAAGTAATCAATGACACACTGTAACAAGCTGTTAAGGACAATACTGCTTGCGCCAGTAGCAGTATCCCGTACCTATTGCAGATTCCCCTGCACCGCACCTGGAGAAGATGGGCGTGACGATCCATGACGTCACGTGGACAGTGACCAATGAACTATCACCTGGGCTATTCAAAATGTACAGTGTGCTATAAATAGAGCTGTTTGGTCCACCATTACCTCATGTTCACTCTGACTACCATGCAATAAAGTTGTGTTTTAGCCCTTACTGCGGCTCCTTCTTGTCTTCCGTGCAAGACACAAAATTGGCGACGAAGGTGGGATGGCGTCCCAAAAAGTGAACATCGTGCCCTTCGACACCAGGAAGCCAGAGAAATGGGAACTCTACGAGCAGCAGTTCCTCTACACTATGGACCTCAAAGGCATCGAGGAGGAAGCCCAGCGCCGGGCATTCCTACTGGCCCACTGCGGCCTAGAGACTTTGGAACTGGCCACCAACCTCCTGATGCCGAGACCGCTCAGGGCCGTGCCCCTAGATGAGATCCTCACCGAGCTGAGGAAGCACTTTCGCCCAAAAGTGTTTGTGTTCCCGGCAAGGTTGGCGTTCCAGCAGCGGTGCCAGTGGGCCGGTGAGTCCGTGGCAGACTTCGTGGCAGCCCTGTGGGTGGCTGCCATGCCTTGCCGGTGGGGAGCATCCCTGAGCAAGGCGCTGAGAGACAGGCTTCTGCTGGGCCTGTGAGATGAGGGGGCCAGGAAAAAACTACTGGCCAAAGACGAGAGCATCTCGTTCGAGCATGTCCTGCGCATCGCCCAAGCCACCGAGTCAGTGCAACAAGGCGAACGGGTGTGCCGGGCCAGGACCGCCGTGGTTGGGGCCCCCCCGCCGGTGGTCCCAGTCCACAGCTGTTCCTCCCACGGAGTCCATCACGTCCACCTCCGACTTCAGCGAGGACATGCAATGGGTGCAGAGGAGACCTGAGATTCGAGACTGCGCCAGAGAGGACCGCCGCTGCGACGGATGCGGGGCATCCCACGACCGGAGCCGATGCCCATTCCGGAAGGTGGAGTGCCACAACTGCGGGCGGCATGGGCACATCGCAAGGGTCTGCAGGTGGTGTCGAGACGACGGCAAGGGCCAGGCGGAATGGCCCCAACGAAAGGCAGACGGGATTGGGCACATCTTCGACGACGAGCCCCAGGAGCACCGCACATCTCGACGGGTTCCCGAAGACCGCGACCAGGCGGTCCACAGCATGCAGTTGCGGTGGCCCCGGTTTTTTGTTGAGGTACTGGTACAGGGGGTCCCAGTAAGGGTGGAGATCGATTTGGGGTCATTGTACTCTATCATCTCCCACAGGGAATTTCGGTGCATTCCCTCAAAGTCACGCCCCAAACTGAAGGCCTTTAAGACTAATTTGCGGGACGTTCAGGGCAAAAGTATACCAGTGTTGGGGGTGGGAGAGTTCAAGGTTCAGTTTAAAAGGCACTCCGTGCAGTTGCCCCTAGTAGTTCTAAAGGAAGGGTCCCCTAGGAGTTTTCATTGGAGGCATACACGCCGTGCAAGCTGACCCGTGTGTAACGCACACCCTGCCATTTTTGAGAAGGGGCTAGGGAAGTTCAAAGGGCCCCCAGTTTCCTTCGAATTGGACCCTGACATTTGACCCATCAGGATGAAGCCAAGAAGAGTGCCTTTTGCACTAAAGGACAAAATAGAGACTGAACTGGACAAACTGGTGGGTCAGGGGATTTTGGTGCCGGTGGACTCCGCCGAGTGGGAAATCCCCATTGTTACGGCACTTAAGGCTAACGGGGAGGTCAGAATCTGTGCTGACTACAAGTGCACGATTAACAAGGCAATTCGCCCAAATGCGTATCCGGTGCCGGTGGTAAGCCACCTGCTTGCAACCTTGCATGGGGGGAGGTGTCTCGCCAAACTAGACTTGGCCCAGGCATACCAGCAATTGTCGGTAACCCCAGCTACAGCCGCCACACAGACAATTGTTACCCACAAGGGAGCTTTTAAAGTGACACGCCTCCAATTCGGCGTAAATTCGGCTCCGGGGATCTTTCAGTCCCTCGTAGAAAGATTGTTGAAAGGGCTCCCAGGTGTTTTTCCCTACTTTGATGACATTCTAATAACAGCGGGAGGGGAACAGGAATTGGCCAAGAAGTTAGACCAGGTCCTAACAGTGTTCGAGAAAGCGGGGCTCAGGCTGAGAAAGGATAAGTGCGTGTTTTTTGCTGAAGAGGTAGAGTTTCTGGGTTTCCGAATAACCCCTGAGGGCATAAAACCAGCAGAGTCCAAGGTAGCGGCAGTGAAAGATGCTCCTCGCCCCACCACCAAGCCTGAATTGCAGTCCTTCCTAGGACTCCTAAATTTCTATCACTCTTTCCTCCCGGGAAAGGCGTCCGTAGCAGAACCGTTGCATAGATTACTCAAAAAGGATGCGGCTTGGTGGTGGGGGGACAGCCAGGAATGGGCATTCCGGGGACTCAAACAGCTTCTATCTTCCAAGGCTGTATTGACCCACTTCGACCCAAAGAAACCCGTTGTGCTGGTCTGTGACGCCTCACTGGTGGGGGTGGGGGCAGTCCTCTGCCACGTGCTAGAGAGCGGGTGAGATGCCCCAGTGGCATACTATTCGAGATCCCTGTCCAAGGCAGAGCACAACTATGCGCAAATTGACAGGGAAGCCCTAGCGATCGTTGCAGGAACCAAGAAGTTCCACGACTTTCTCTATGGCAGGCCATTCAAAGTCGTGACCGACCACAAGCCCCTCTTAGGAATCTTCACTACAGATAAGCCAACCCCGCAGATCTTGTCCCCAAGGATGCTGCGATGGGCGATCTTCCTCAACGCGTACCAGTACGCACTGACCTACCGCCCCGGCAAGGAGATCAGCCATGCCGATGCCCTTTCCAGGTCACCCCTCCCACAGGCAGGGAATCCCGAGTGTGAGGTAGAACAGGACCACCAGGTGCTCCTGATTGAAGCCCTAGAGTCGCCCCCAATTCTGCCAGCTGAAATCACCAAGGCTACGGCAAAGGACAAGTCATTTGCCCTAGTCAGTTCATGGGTACAGAAAGGCTGGCCGGCAAGCTCCCCTACGGAGGAATTCAGCATTTACGGTAGGCAGAGAGATGAGCTCTCCCTAGAATGGGGCTGCCTACTCTGGGGGCAGCGGGTAGTAATCCCTGAAGTTCTGAGGTCCCGGGTGCTCAAGATGCTGCATATCAGCCACCCAGGAATCGTGCGCACCAAGGCGCTAGCTAGGAGTTACGTCTGGTGGCCCAAACTGGACACAGATATAGAGCACATGGTAGGCACTTGCGAGAGCTGCCAGAGTACCCGCCCCGAGGAGTCCCGACTTCCGCACAGAGAATGGGACACGGCCTGGGGTCCGTGGTCATGTTTACACGTGGATTTCATGGGTCCTTTCAGAGGTACCCTTTTCCTTATAATAGTGGACTCCTACTCGAAGTGGTTGGAGGTAATTCCAATGGCCAGTACATCGTCAGCTGCAACGATTAAGCAATTATGCAAGGTATTCAACTGTTTCGGTTTACCTGACGTACTTGTGAGTGTCAATGCCACAACCTTCACATCAGCAGAGTTCCAGGGTTTCATAGAGATTAACAAGATTCGCCACATAACGGCGGCCCCTTTTCACCCCGCTACAAATGGTCAAGCAGGACACCTGGTGCGAACAACGAAGGCGCACTGCGTAGGATGGGCCCCGGGGAATTGAACCTGCAGCTCTGCCAATTCCTGTTAAGGTACCATGTAACCCCCTTAACGTCAGGGCTGTCACCCGCCGAGCTCCTCATGCGGAGGAAACCCGCCACGATTCTCTCGAGATTAGACCCAACCAGGGTGGAGGACACGGGTAGAAACATAGAAATGGGGGGCACCAAGAGTTTCGAGATCGGTCAGCCAGTACATTGCTGAAACTACGCGGCTGGCGGCCCTACTTGGGTACCTGGAATAGTGGTCGGACAGACGGGGCCAGTCTCCTACAATGTCAAGACAGGCACAGGGCTCCTCTGGAGGAGGCACGCCAACCAACTCAGAGGTAGAGTAGTGGGAAGGCAAGACGTGAGTGACCAAATGGAGCAGTCAGCGTTAGGGTTCTCTCCCGCCCGCTTATCCCAAGGGGGAGACACAGACCACAGGGGGAGGGAAATGAGACTAACCCGCATCTTTTTGACCCACCGGGTAAAAGGAAGGTAACAGGAATAGTTTTGAAGAGGGGGATGTCGAGGAGTTACTAGATTTTGAGTTAGGAGACCGGGGGGATTTTTCGGAGTGGTCCCCCACCCATCCAAGCGAAGAGCAGGTTTTTTCTTTAGTCCCTGGAGCCCCCGGTCTCACATACCTGGAGTTTACTCTCACACCTAGACCTCCCCAATCCCCAATCCCCGGCTCACGACTCGCAGCCAACCGCTAACGAGTCACGTTCCTCCAATGCAGGAACTCCAGCCCGAAGTGCGGCCACCCCTCGCCCAAAGCGAACGTGCGGAAAGCCTCAATGGCTAAAGGACTTCGTCCTCACCTAGGGGGGAGGGATGTTATGTACGGAATAGAATGTGACAAGTACCCTTTAACTGATTGTATCCAACAATTGTATCCAACAATTGTAGCCATTGTAAGTTATCAATGACACATTGTAACAAGCTGTTAAGGACAATACTGCTCGCACCAGTAGCAGTATCCCGTACCTGTTGCAGATTCCCCTGCACCGCACCTGGAGAAGATGGGCGTGACGATCCATGACGTCACGCGGACAGTGACCAATGAACTATCACCCGGGCTATTCAAAATGTACAGTGTGCTATAAATAGAGCTGTTTGGTCCACCATTACCTCATGTTCACTCTGACTACCATGCAATAAAGTTGTGTTTTAGCCCTTACTGCGGCTCCTTCTTGTCTTCCGTGCAAGACACAAAAGGCAGCCACATTCTGAACCAGCTGCAGTCTCTGAATGGTCATCAAGGGCAGCCCCATATAGAGCGCATTACAATTATCCTGTCTGGAGGTGACCAGAGTGTGTGTGACCTGGTCCAGGAGCGGGCATAATTGGAGTCCCGGTCCAGGAGCGGGTGTAATTGGCGAATGACATGAAGTTGTGTAAAAGCCCTCCTAGCCATGACTGTCACCTGCTCATCGAGCAGGAGCTGTGAGTCCAGGAGGACCTCCAAATTATGCAATGGGTCTGTCTGCGGCAAAAAACAGCCATCCAGTTCCAAAGCTGAGCACGGCGGCTATAAGAACACCACACCACCGTGCTATGGACCCGGGATGCTCGCCACCCCCTCCTCCTCTGGCTCCTCCTCCTCTGGCTGGTTTGGTTTGGCCATGGACTTTGCCATCAAGATTTTGCCACCTCCCCCCCCTCCATGACTTTTTTCACCAGCTGGGGAGGAGAGAGGCACAGCTGTTAAGGCTGTTGTGTTCCTCCGCCCTAGTTGGGCTGGAGGCTTGGAAGTCGTCCACATCCACTTAATTGTTTATGTATGAAATGTACTATTGAATTGCGCTCAAGTTGTTATTGTATTATTGTGTAAATTTGTATCTTATGAGGTTGATTCTTTGTGTAATTCTCATTGTGATATTGCTTAATTATTTATATTTTGTATTGTATTTTTGCATATTCTGATGTTTTGATTGTATTAATTGTGTATTGCCTTCTGTAGTTTATTGTATACCTTGCTCTGATTATTGTATTTGTATATGTTGTAAGCCGCTTTGAGTGGCACTTGTGTCAGGAAAGTGGGATAGAAATTAAACTTAATAATAATAATAATAATAATAATAATAATAATAATAATAATAATAATAATAATAATAATAATAATAATAATAATAATAATAATAAAAGATGGTAGCTCCCGGGATAACGCGGGCCCCTAACCAACAGCCATGTAGACCAACCTTTCCACAATACCAGCTATTACTGTGTCATATTTCTGTTCCATGGAAGGGCCAAAGTTTTCATTTTCCAATTTATCTTTACTCTGGATTGAGATTTTGAAAGCACAGAGCCATCTATAACATCTTTATATTTAGGAGTACCACCACACACTCGGTTGTCTGCAAAATCCATATCTTCATATATTTGAAAATCAGAGTTCCTGCTACGGCCACACTTCTTGGCATTCTGCTTTTCATATTTCACTCATCAGAGAATGCCTGGGTCTGTAAAGTTCACAGCTGGTTCTCTTCACGACCAGTAGCTGCATGAACCAGGATCTCTGCCCAGACATGCCTGCCAGGGGTGTTTGGGGGATCTCTGCCCAGACATGTCCAACAGTGTCTCTGCAGTGCCCAGACATCCCCTCCAGGGGTGGGGCAAGTGGGTAGACTGCTGGGTTAGGGGTAAGGGCTAGTACTGGTTCAAGGGTTAGGGGTCAAGGGTTAGGGGTCAGGGAGGAGCAGGACTAGGGGTTATAAATCATGCCCTAGGGATCCTAAATCATACTAAGTTTGTCTTGTGTAGCCCAGCAGAGGTGTGTGTGTGTGTGTGTGTGTGTGTGTGTGTGTGTGTGTGTGTGTATATATAAAAACTCAATACAAACACAACACAACTGCGTGTGCGCGTGCACACACACACTACACACACACAGCACAACCTCACACACAATACACACACACAGCACAACCACACACACAGCACAACCACACACACTGCACACACACACACACACTCAATGCACACACAATACAACCATACACACAACCATGCACACACACAACACACACACACACACACTACACACACAACACAATCAAACACACAACACAATCACACACACAATACACACACATGCCGTAGCTCCACGGAGAGAGGAGGTGCTCCCCCTCCCCCCGAAGCCTCGGCGATCACACACACACACACACACACACACACACACACACACACACACACACACACACACACACACACACACACACACACACACACTTGCCGAAGCTGTGCAGGGGGAGGAGGGGCTCTCCCTCCCCCCAAGCCTCGGCGAGGAGGAGGCTGCACCAGTGAAAGGCCCAGCTGGCAAAAGATAAGTGGGGCGGGGGACAGGGACTGGGGGGCAGTGGGCTGGTCAGTGGGCAATGTGGTTCCCTGGTCTGTTCCACCCCCCAGTCCTTCTCCCCCACCCCACTTACCTTTTGGCAGCTTGGCACGGCCTTAGCAGGGATGTTCACCGGCCTGCCCTCTTCCTGCTAACTTGCCGAAGGCGCGTATTGCCTCCTCTCCCCCCCCAAAGCTATGGCGAGGCCACCTCCGGGGCTGCGGGGAGGCGATATTCTCTCCCCGCTACCTCGCCGAGGCCGTGGCGAAAAAAGAGGATGGTCTCCTCCTCTTCCCCCCAAAGCTAAGGTGAGGCCGCCTCCAGGGCTGCAGGGAGACAATTTACTCTCCCTGCTAACTTGCCAAAGCCACGGGGGGGGGAGGGTCTCTTCTCCCCCTCGAAGCTACGACAAGGCCGATGTCGGCCTCTGGGGCTGCGGGGAGACAATCATTTATCCTTGCTACCTCGCCAAAGCTGCAGGGGGAAAGGAGGGGCTCATCTTCCCCACAGCTATGGTGAGGCCAGCACCGGCCTTCGCCAGTGGGGCAGAGGGCAGCAAAAGCTAGTTGTCGGTGCGTTGGCGGTTTGTTTTTTAACAGCGCGCGCCGGCTGCCCCGTCTCCTCCACACGCGTGCCCTTCAGCCTCATTGGCTGAGGGGTGGCGCAGCGCGAAGGATGTTGGGCCTTGTAGGTTTTTTTCTGGCCACGTTCATGTGGTGGTTGCCCCACTCATGGCTGGCGAACCCTTGTGGCGATGCTCCAAGGGTTCAGGTAAGTGTAGGCGGCTCAGTTTGGAATAGTAGGGGCAGGTGTGAACGTGCATGCTGGACACCAATGGCCCAAGGTACTTCTTATAGGTATAGATTTGATAGGTGCACCATTTCCCTGCTACTCACACATGCTGTTGAGGGAATTCCCTGTGTAACTATATGCATGGAGTTGATGTTTGGACATTGACTAAAGCATCTGAAAAGAAAATCAAAGCTTTTGAAATGTAGCTCTATAGATGGCTGCTAAGGATATCAGAGTTTGACCATGTGACTAATGCAAAAGTGTTGCACCAGATGGATAAAGAACAAGAATTCTCTAAGACCATTAAGCAAAGGAAGCTCCAATAACTTGGTCATATCATGAGGAACAACATAAAGTACAGAATACTCCAACTTGCTCTGCAAGGAAAGATCCATGGGAAGAGAGGCCCTGGATGTAGAGGGACTTCATGACTGAAGAACCTTAGAGACTGGTATGGAATGTCTCTGGAAGAACTGTTCCAAGGAGTTAAGAACAGGAAGACTACTGCCATGATGATATATCTGGAGCTGATATGGCACCTGAAGAAGAATACATGCTGTAGATCAGTGTTTTCCAACCTTTTGTTTTTGGACTTCAATTCCCAGAAGCCTAAGTTAATTCCCTAAAGCACTGATCAGCCAATGGTCTGACCTAGGCTTCTGGGAATTTAACTCTACTGGTATGCCGCAGAACATAATTTGGAAAACCCTGCTGTAGATGATGTCATTGACCCTATTGCACAAAACAGTACTCCAGTCTTATAATTTCTGGGTCCAATACACTAATACCTCATACAACCTCCAAACTTGGTTCCACAAGTTTGGACGTTGTATGAATTCTGACTTTGTATGAGGCATGCAAAATCCTATCCGCAATGCCTCATACAACGTCCAAATTATTGCCACGGATGCTTTGTATAACGTCATTCCCCTTGTGAGAGCTGGGAGGCGGGGGGCTAGTCTGGCTGTGAGGCGGCCAGAGAAGCAACCATGGGGGAATCCCCCAAAATATCCAAGCAGCCCCGAGCACCCTCGCCCGAGGACAGAAGGAATGGGGTGAGGAGGAGGACTGACGCTTCCGGGACGGCGGCGGGAGACCTGACGAGTCTCCTCCTCTTCGGGCACTGGTTGTTTCTCTTGCTCCTGCCAGCGAGTCTCGCTCCCACCTACCCGCTCTCAACCAAGGGTTGTTTCCCTGACGAGAGCGGGGAAGGGAAGCGAGAGACAGCGTGACGCATAAGGAGACCAGCCACACCAGAGTCTCGCTTCCCTTCCCCGCTCTCAACCAAGGGACGCTTCCCTGGTGAGAGCGGGGAAGCGATTGAGACTCCGGCATGGCTGGTCTTCTTATGTGCCATGCTGCCCGCCTCACAGCTGAAGCCAGTCCCCAAGGGACGCTTCCCTGACGAGAGCAGGGAAGGGAAGCAAGACTGGCTTCAGTTGTGAGGTGGGCAGCGTGGCACATAAGAAGACCAGCAAGCAGATGGGGACCAAACATAGAATCAACAACAAAGAAGGGAAACCGTTTGCCTTGGCTGATGAATAATAAGTATTTAATCCAATAATTCAACTTAAGGGTAACAGATCCTAATTCCTTCCCATATAGGAATTTTCAATACTTCTTCAGGGATCTAAGTCAAAACAAATTGATAATGTCTCTGTCAAAAACTTATATACATAATATACAAAATGTGCAATATGTACATTATTTACATAGTCTTGGATGCATCTCATGCTGTGACATAATATAAGTTGCTTAAACAATAGTTAATACATCAGTTACCTGTGTATCCCAGTAAATAGTAAGATTTTGAAGCATTAATTATTATAGCACGTCCCAGACCTCTATCATGAGTTCATTCAGTGTCGATGGACGTTAAGCTAATGGTGAGCTATGCTTGTATTTAAAGGAATACTGAACCACACAGCTGAGCTCCGAACAGAGATTATAAGAAACATGTGTAATCAATTTCCATGTTGAGGCCCGAGGGGTATAGGGTATTAAAGCAATGTATGAAAAAACACTCCCTTTGTCTTAAAATGATGTCAATATCTTTGTGGGAAAATGAATCTTGTTTATGGCTTTCCAACACCACAAACTTAAAATCATAATCTTTATGATTTTTCTCCCAAAAATGGCTAACGAGAGGGGCAGAAATGTTTCCAGTGCGGATCTTCGATCTATGTTCCCCCACCCTAGTTTTCATTTGGTGGGAAGTGACCCCCACATATCCTAAGCCACATGCACATACGAGAAGGTAGACGCACCCAGAACTTTTACAATTAAAAAATTGTTTTTAAGTCAAAGTAAACTCGCTACTGGAGATGGTGACTGTTTTGGTTTGCCACTCCAAAGAGCAATGGGTGCAGTTACCACACCTGAAATGCCCTGTAATGATCGGGCGTCTTAATTGAATGCGAGATTCATGATCCGATCTACTCACAATCTGTTTGATGGATCTAGATTTCCTGAGCCCTATCAGGGGGTAAGCAGCGCAACCAGGTAAGTGGCTCACGATGCGCCAGTGCTTCTTAATAATGGATTGTACTTTACTCACCAATGGTGAGTACTGAAAAGAGCAAAAGATTTTCTCAATCGGTTTAGGCACGTTCTGCTGAAATAACTGCTCCCTGGGAACTAATCTCGCCTTGTTCAAATTATGAATAATTATTTGGTCAGGATACCCTTTATCCCGTAATTTATTTGTAAATAAAAGGTTTTACCAAACCTAAAAAAGTTGTGATCCAAAACTAAATCTAATAATTCCATCAAAAAGTGTGTGGGTGAGTGAAGCTCCATGCGTGTGTCTAAGTGTTTGTGTACATGGGCTTTAATCTCCTCCAGGGGCACTTTCGTGTACAAAGCCTGGACATCCATGGTAATTAAGCCACCCTCCAAGGGGACCTGAATCCCTTCTACTTGAGATATAAAAGGCATGGCCATGGGTAGCTCAGTAGCACCAAGTTTGGCAAACTTGATTTCTTTTGAAGAAGATTTCATTTTCAATTCCGATATTAATCCTTATTTTTCCCATATTATTTTTTATAGACGGTATATTGATGACCTTTATTTTATTGTTGATGATTTATCAGTAACACCTTTGTTTGTGTCCTGGGTTAACGGGCTAAATGACAATTTAAAATTCACTCATAACATCTCAAAAACCTCCATTCCATTCTTGGATGTAGAAACTTACGTTTCTACTCAGCGTAAAGTCCTAGTCAGACTCTACAGGAAAACAACAGACAGGAACGCATACTCAAACTTCGAATCTTTCCACCCACATCATTTAAAAACATAACCTCCCATATGGACTTTTCCTCAGAGCAAAACGTAATTCCTCTATTGAAAGTGATTTTGTCTCAGCTGCCTCTACCATCTGCTCTTTTTTACGGGATCCCATTTCTCAGCCAATTCAGCATTTTCCACATCACATATTGGAGATAGTAACCTGATGCTGACTTCTCTTTTCTCGCCCATAACTCTCCAGGGGATATTCTTTTCCATAGTTCAGTTCACAAACCTCACCTGTAGATAGAATTGTTGCCACTGTTTTTAGGAAGCTCTTCTTTGACTTCAGCTTTGATGGATGATGTTGAAGTCCAAACATTGGATACTTTGGATTTATTTCTTGCTTTTTTCTCTCTCAACTTCTGCTGCTGCTTGTCTTTTTACATATGGAGGTGCTATACCCATGTGTGAGAAGTTCTTGCTAATAGGGATCAGTTGTAAACAGCCTGTAACTATATTGCCTGTTTCATAAAGGGCCATGTTAACTTGCATACTGGAGCAGCATACTCTGCAGCAGAGAAACACAGGACATGGGCAGATGTACGGAAAACATTAGGCTGTGTTCCTCATGTGATGTTTGCAGGTTTGTAGTTCAGATTGTTCTTGGTACACACCTTCTACTTAATGTCCCGACAATTTTACTCCCAGGTATTTTGGATTGTCACAGTGGCTTAATTTGTGGTCTCTCCAGATTATGTTCAACTTCTTCCTTGCCTCCGTTGTTTTTTTTTTTTGTAAATGGAATTCACATATTTGTTTTTTCCCCAGATATAGGTTTCAGGTGATTGTTGTTATAACCCTTACAGATTTACAATAATAATAAAAATGACCCTAAATACTGTCTCAATGCTATTTGATATAGTTATATGCATGGTTGAGCAGATCTATTAATTATATTTTCTCCTAGTTTCTAATTTTTTGAACCTTACAAGCAGTTCATTTCAAATGTAGAGAATTTTCTACGATTAAATAGGTTAGGATTGATTTTTTTAAGGTTGCATGAAAAATTGTACATATTTAACACAAGTACTTTTATATACAACTTAGTTTTATAAACATACTAGCTGATTACCCGGCTTAGCCTGGGCGCTTGTGTGCCTATGTGGCCAGTTTGGGTCCTGCTCCTCTGCCACCCTGGTCACCCATGCTGCCGCCGAGCTGTTGTGCCCCCTGACCGGGGCCGTTTGTGCTGCTGCCACATCTTGTACGGCCGTCCGACGGTGGCAGGTGCATTGCCAGGCCCACTCTGCAGTTGCTGCCCTTTGCTGTGGCTCCCTCATTTGCCGCCTCTCCCAGGCACTCTCCTGCTTCTAATGCCCATGTTGCCGGCACTCTTCGGTCACCCCCACCCGTCCAAATTGGTCAGCGTGAAGTTTAGCTCTGGCATAAACATGTGCCCCTTGCTGCGCCTCCCTCATACCCCACCTTTCCTGTGCATGCTCTCGGATTTAACGGCCGCCCCAAATCCCTGGATTTTCCTCGGGTGCTGCAGACGCTTCTCCGCCCCTACCACCCATCAATAGTCGTCGGAGTGAAGCACAGCTCCGGCATAAAAGCGCATGGAGGACGTTCCGCCCACCCACTCTCCCACACTAAGGCATCTGGGAAATATAGTTGTTTCATCACGCTTTGTCACGCCGGTGGGGATGATCCCTGTGCGACATGTTTTTGGGTGCACCCACCCTGAAATGGGCTGCCAGACCCCCACAGTCATGGTCTTGCAAGCGCATGGTAGGCATGTGGCAAGTTAAAGTGCAGTTGGTGCAGGGGTGAACATACAAGACCACACCTCTGTTTATATATATATCTAAAGGCTGACCTGGAAGTGTCTGATAGTGGATACTTTGTCACAAGTGACACAAAACAAATCTCTATTTCAATAATTACATATTAGAAAATGGTTGATTTTTAAAATTTGAATTATTATACCTTTTACCAATTTTTTAAATTTGTTCAAGAATAATCAGTGGGATGAGGACTAGATAAAAGCATCATTTAGGATTTTATGACTTATCGTTATCTTGTTTGCTTCCACTTGAATGTTGACTTTTCTCTTTGCCCTTCCTTTGTCATCCTGGTAGATGAAGAGAGAAAGCAGGAATGTGTCAAAGGATAACAACACTGTCAGCATGTAGGGACACATGAAAATGGGAAATAGCAATACAGCTTATACATGTTATATCTGCATTTTCATTGATTTTAGCATTGGACATAATTTTAAATTTTATCTACCTTGTTCTAGTTAATTGAGGCTAATTTAGGAGGTACCACAGCTTGTTCAAATGTGTATCTGATCACATAACTGGTCGAACAACAGAGATGCTCCCTGGCACCTCATCAATTATTAGCCATTAGCCATGGTAAATTATGGAAACCGTATAGAGACATCAATAGGACTCCACTCTGTATGTTCACTTTAGCATTGCTATTAGTACTGTATCTGCGCAAAACTCATGTTCTTTTCATTTGAGAAGTAATGAGTGTGCAGAGCAAGCACAGAAGGACTAGTTGATTGTAAATGACAAGAAAGATGTATAGTAGATACCCTATCCAACACTTCTAATCTTTCTTTCCCATAGCCCACATCCTCTGTAATGATCTGCCAGTAGGAATAAGGATAGCTCTTTCACTGTTAACTTTATGTAACTCCCTAAAGACTTACCTATTTCAGCAGGCTTTTCATGGCCAATAAGATTGTTTGGTTTGCAAAGTGATTGTCCTGGACTCCCATCAGTGCCATGCTGGGCACCTTGGGAGGGCGCTGGAGAGGAAGTGATGAGGGCGGATATTGGGTGGGTTGGGGAGGGAAGTCCCATACATTCCCATTACCTCCAGTGCACCCCCATCCCATTGCAGGAAGGATGGATTTCCTCCTCATCTCTCACCCCCTCTCCAAAGGATTCCCTGAGTCCCCAAGACCCCCCCCCCCCCCAGGATGGACACCTGGATCCAATGATTGCCTCACTGTCATCTCCCACCCGCCGTCCCAAATATTCTGACTTGTCCACACCAGGGCCAGAATAAAGTGTGTGTGTGTGTGTGTGTGTGTGTGTGTGTGTGTGTGTGTGTGTGTGCGTGTGCGTGAGGGAATTGGAAGAAAGCAACTTTTTCAAGTTTCCTTGCTAGATAAACAGATCAACTTGTACTGTTTTAGTTTTGGAGAATAATAGTTGCTCAGATTCCCCTTGTCAAAATTCCTCTTACAAGGTTGTAACCTGTCTTTCTGTTCCAATTGTTCTTTCCTGACTGAGTTAAATCTCATATGATATTCCCATCTGATTCTGGCCTGTAAACAAGCAACAGCCTTGAAGCACCCTAAAAACTCTATTATATAATGTGGCACAAACCTTTTAGCTATAGTATATATTTACTAGCATATTTGTGCCCAGCCTTGGCCAGCAGTTTTTTGGGGGTTTTTTTTTTTTGTTAGGGGTGGTTTAGGTGGTGGTGATTTGAATTTGTGTTTATTTATTTATTATTTATTTGGTTTGTTTAATTATTTTTTAACTGTTTTTTGGGACTGCTACTTGTAGATCAGGTGGCGGCCATGGCCAGGAGGGCTTTCGCACAGCTTCGCATTATCTGTCTGTTGTGTATGTAACAGTATTATTTTAAGAATGTATGAATGTAACCTGACAATGATTACAATGTAACCCAGCTGTTTAAGGAACGCGAGTAAGCTGCCCATAGAGGGCAGCTGCGAGCGTTCAGCGCACATGGTTCACATTCCCTCAACCACCGGTAGCCACGGGAACCTTTCCCGCGCTAGGATCACCTGGAGAAGATGGGCGTGACTCAGAATGACGTCACGCCGGTAGCAGCCAATGAGCTACCGTGCAACATTATTCAAATGTATTACTGCAGTATAAAATGAGCTGTACCTCCGCCATTACCACATGTTCATCCTGACCATCATGAAATAAACCTGTGTTTTAGCCCCCACTGCGGCTCCTTCTTTGTCTTCTGTGCAAGACGCCAAACTGTCAGTTGTGTTCGCTCCTGGACCGGGACTCCCTGCTCATGGTCACACATGCTCTGGTGACCTTCAGGCTAGATTATTGCAATGTGCTCTACATGGGGCTACCCTTGACGACAATTCGGAGGCTACAGCTGGTGCAGAATGCGGCAGCCTGGGTGGTGATGGGGTGCGGGCGTTATGCTCGCGCCTCACCATTGCTTCGGGAGCTGCACTGGTTATCAGTTTGTCTCCGGGTGCAATTCAAGGTGCTAGTTTTGACCTTTAAAGCCCTACATGGTAGTGGGCCAGGATACCTAAGAGACCGCATCATCCCAAGAGTGTCTGTCTGTCCAACCAGAGCGGACTGGAGGGGCTCTCTAATTGTTCCGTCTGCCAGAGGGGCTCGCCTCTCTGGTACACGAAGGAGGGCCTTTTCCGTGTCCGCACCGGCCTTGTGGAACCTCCTGCCAGTAGAGTTGTGGGAGCAGACGGAGCTTCTGCCTTTCAGAAAAAAATTAAAAACCTGGTTGGCAGGGCAGGTATGGCGCCCGGATGGAAGAGTGGCCCCCGCCTGCTGGCTTATAAAATGAAGCCTCTCCATCTTTTTAATGCGGGCAGTTTTAATGTGGTTAGTTTTTAATAGGTGAGTGGGAATGTTGTGGTTTTAATTGTTTTTAATATGTATGTTTTAATCCTGTTGTGAGCCGCCCTGAGTCGGCTTCGCCTGATTGGGCGGCATAGAAATTTGAGTTATAAATAAATAAAAAAATAAAAATAATAAAAAAAATAAAAATTTTACTCTTCCGGCCTCTATGTGGGGCTGTGGTTAAGAGTACTGCTTTTGCTTTTTTTATTTAATAATTATTCGGGTTTTTTTTACTCTTCCGGCCTCTAGGTGGGGCTGTGGTTAAGAGTACTGCTTTTGCTTTTTTATTTAATAATTATTTGTTTGACTGTTTTTACTCCTCTGGCCTCTAGGTGGGGCTGTGGTTAAGAGTAGTCTTTCTTTGTTGCTTGCACAGAGAAAAAGGTTAGAACGGTGTGTAAAGTTCATGTCAGATGTAATATCACACTGCCCTGAACTACATATACCACAATGCTTTGCTCATGTAACCCTACTCCTCCGACCCCTGTTCCTCTGACCTCACCTAACCCTCGCTTACCTCTGACCTTCCTTCCATCCTGGACCCTTGAGACTGCCACTGACTGCCATGCGGGCAGTGGAAATAAAAGACTTTAATTATAAATGATTGATCCTGGAGTTATTGGGCCGAACCACCTGAAACCCTCTAACAAAATGGTAGCAGAGGTTTGGTTTTGCCCATAAACAACTCCAAAACAAATAGAAATGACCAAAAGAAAGACCCGGCTGAACAAAGGGGGGTCCAGAACACGAGCCAAACCCACTGGACCCAAAGAAGGACTCGAAACTCCGTAACAGGCAACCACACAACCCCAATCGGTAATGGAAGAGGTCAACCCTGACCGTACCATCACGGAGATGGACCTAGATGGCCAGACGAAGGCTGGGATCGGAGGGGCACCCACAGAAGGGGACGACCAAGGCGAAATCCTGGCAACTGAAATCTACAAGGCGATAGCCGGAAAAAGGACGATCCCCATGGCAGAGCTATGGGCCTTAATGAACAATGGAGGCGAACCCCACACCAATGGCACGGTAAGCTCTACCCCGGGATCCTCCATGGCAGGAACCCCAAGCACCACGCCGGGCTTGAATCTAGCCAAGATGGCCGACCAATCATGAGCAGCGGCCCTAGATTCAAACACACCGACGGGAAATCCCATCGGGCCAATGATGCCCAAAGATGACCCATGCGCCCCAGCCATGAAAAGAAAAGGCCCTGGGACCCTGGGGGTTGGACACGCGGACCCTAGAAAAGCGGACCATGCCAACCTTTAGCCCCCAGGAGCTGGAAGGGAAGTAGGGACCCCCAAGCAGACAGCGAGCACCCGAGAGGAGCACTGCCGATGACCAGGCCGAACTTCCCCAAGGGGCAGAGGCCCCCTTTGCAACCAGAAGCCGAAGGGGACATGATCTCTCCCCAGAAGAAAGCCACTGCAGACGAAAAGAACGCAGCAGGTCCCCCGAGACAGACCACCGTGAACTTTTTCCAACCAAAAGCCAAAGGGGACACCACCCCCTCCAGAGACGGGCTACCACGATCGAAGGGGGCACGACCAATAGACAGGCTACTGCGATTGAAGGTGGCACGGCCACCTCGAGGGACCCAGCCGCGAACGCGAGGGGTAAAACGCATGCCCGCGCAAGAGGACCGGAGATGCGCGCCAAGAAGAACAGAGAAAGGGAGGCCTACCATGACTCATCGTCCGTCCGTCCAATCGCGGGGGAAGCCCAAGCGAGGAAGCCGCCCTCCATGCAAGGTCACGGTCCGAAGAACCGGAGCCGCAGCAACATGGAACCCTGTTGACCCAGCAGAGATGGCGGCCTCCTCGCAATGACACCACAGGATCCTCCAATGAAGAAAGCAGTTCCAGCAGTGAAGACGACCCCTCAGCGACATTCCAGCCCGAAGCAGCAGGACCTCTGGAACAGAGGTCTGCTCACCTCAACAGCCAGCGAAGAATGAGACTCACGCAGGCGCAGAAGAAGCAGGAGAGCTCCTCCTCTGGCGAAGAGGAGGAAGAGCAGGTCACACCAGGTCGCTCGAAGGATAGAAGGCCAGCGAACTCCCCCTACAGGCGACCAGAAAAACAACAAGCGGGACATTCAAAAGCAAAGGTCTGTGTCACCATCCCTTACTGTCAATTTAAGGACAGCCCAGGACACCAGACCAGCTCCAGCAAAGGAAGCAATGCCGGCCAACATAGCCAACTACCACACAACTCCCCAATCCTTTGCACGACTGGGAAGAACCTAATGGACTGGGCTCAACAATTCCAGGTAATCTTGATGAGGGAGGGGGCTTTGTACCTGATCCAAGATCCACCAAAGAAACCATGGACCCTAAAAGGTGGACAGACTACAACACAGGGTATTCTGTTTACTTCTAAGTTCCATTGACATTGCAATGTATGGGAGTATTCCAGACAGGCTAACAGTATATGATGTCTGGGGGAAATTGTATGATATGTTTTATTCCAGTGACAGGACTACAACCTGCTTGCTATTGAGAGAGTTGTTTGCATACAAAATTAGGGAAGGAACAATGATGAGTGAACACTTGATGAAGCTAAACAACATGAGATCCGACCTTATAAGAAGGGGCGAAATCGTAACAGAACAACACCTGATTAGTGTTATTTACAACTCTCTCGATCCAAGCTGGGACTATTTCCTGACTCAATTAGACAATTTGGGCAATGACAATGCCACATTGGAATGTATCACTAGGAAGCTCATAGCTGAGGATAACCTTAGGAGGGACAGGGCCACTACACGCAGAGAAGACTGGCCACGCAAGAAAGTTAGTTTCACCAAGCAAGCGAG
The DNA here is from genome assembly GCA_035047345.1 of Bradypodion ventrale. NCBI lineage: Eukaryota > Metazoa > Chordata > Lepidosauria > Squamata > Chamaeleonidae > Bradypodion > Bradypodion ventrale. Next base: position 83,628,895 of record JAWDJE010000006.1, read on the forward strand.
TTCAACCCCTGAGGGTTACATGTGCGGATCAAGAAAGCACATCAGGAGGGACTGCCCAAGATACTATAAAGATAAGGAGACCACAGAGCACAACACTTCACGCGATCGGACGCACCGCGAGGGCACTCCAAGGCCTAGGCATGGGTCACAGGACGAGTACCCACGCAGGCACAGAGATGACAGTAATAGAGGAGACAGGTGATGGAGATCACCTAGCCCAGGAAGAGAGCCCAGGTCACAGAGAGAGCAAGGGAAGCACAAATCAGATTCAGTAAACATGGTCAAACACGGCAAAGGGGCCAGTTACCACAGGGCAGATAGGCCCACCAATGCTCACCTGCAATGATGGCTGATTGACTCTGGGGCCACCACCCACACATCATGCCACAGGGAGATATTCAGTTCCTTTGAAGAAGACTCCTTCAGAATCAAAGTTGCCAACCAGGAACATGCAAAGGTAACCAGCAGAGGCAACGTAATTATCCCTGGAATTGGACTGGCCAAAGACATCCTTTACGTCCCAGGAATTCCTTACAATGTCCTGGCCACCACCAAACTCACAGAAGACCCAAGCCTGAGGATAGTCTTCAGAAATAAGAAGGCATCCATCAAAAGAAGGGGAGAAGAAATAGGGAGCGTAGAGTTCATAGGCAGCCTACCATACTTCATTGCCGAGGAAGCTGACACAGACAAGTCACGATAGGGTTACTTGACAGCAATGATGATGAAGCAATGCAAGAATGCATCACGGATGACCCTGAGGAATGCGGAGATGAGGGCCCAGAAGGGGAGAATGACAACTCTGATAGTCCCACGAGAAATGAAGGGGGTCAGCAGAGCGAAGCAAAGGATACCAAGAATATCCATAGGAAAGCAAACACACAATGAGTGTGCGCACCTGTTGCACAGAAAGTTGGGACACATAGGTTTCCCAATGGTCAAGAAGATGCTAGAATGCTCGGAAGGGCTGAAGGTCAAGAGTTGTGAAAACTACCTGGAGTGTTCCATATGCAAAAGCTCCAAGGCAAAGGTTGAAGCACGACCAAAGACATCCACCAGAAGGTCAGGCCACCCATTTGAATTGGTCCATCTTGACCTGGTAGGACCACTCAAGAAGTCCCTAGGCCAGAAGAGATTTTTCCTGACGATAGTTGATGACTACAGCTGGTACAGCTTCGTGTACACCCTCAGGAGTAAGGACGAAACCTTCAGCAAATTCAAGGAATTCTACAAGAGGGTACAAACACAGCACAACACCAATATAAAGAAACTGATGATGGACAGAGGCTCGGAATTCTTGTCCGAGTTTGAAGACTGGATAATCGAGAAGGGGATGCTACACAACAAAACCGCACCATTCTCAGCCTTCCAGAATGGAGTCACCGAGCAAAGGAACGGAGTGCTCCAGACCATGATCAGGTGCGCAATAGAAGATGCAGGCCTAAGCTTCTCATACTGGGGGGAAGCACTGCTATACTCCAACTACACGCTGAACAGATTATGGTCCAGTGCCGTTGGAAAGACGCCCTATGAAGCCATGTACAACAGGAAGCCCAAGCTGGCCTACCTTCACGTCTTCGGTGTGCTCACAGATGTACACATACCAAAACAACTGAGGAAGAAGGGGAACAAGATAACGAGAAGACTAAGGTTCCTAGGGTACGAACCAGGTTCGAAGGCATACCGTTTCCTAGACCACAACCTGAAGGTGGTAGTTTCCAGATCGGCCACGTTCTATGAGCACGCAAACTGGAGCAAAATACACGCGAATGAAGTGTTGACGAGCGACTCGGAACGAGGCGAAACCAGAACACCGTTGCCCGACGCGAGGCCCAGCAGACCAGAAGACACGCCACCAAGGAAAGGTGAGGAACAACAGACACACCAAGGTACCACGGACGTTAGGGATGCTGAATCGCCAAACCCTCCAAAGGCAGCACCTAAAAGGTCAACCAGGTCGACCAAAAACCGAACCCCCAGAGGGCTGGAGGATTACATACTGGGTATAGATGCCTACCCCGAGATGCCCGCAAGTTACGATGACATAGTCAAGCTACCACCTGAAGAGCAAGACAAGTGGAGAGCAGCAATGGAAAAGGAGATGGAAAGCCTCAAGACTCTCAATGTGTATACACATGCGAAGGTCCCCGAGGGGCAGAAGATGGTGGGAACGAAGTGGGTGTTCAAGGTGAAACAACTAGAGGATAAGCGAACAATGTACAAGGCCCGACTAGTAGCTCAAGGTTTCACCCAGAGATACCCAGACGATTACGAAGACACATATTCCCCCAACAGTAAAACCGGAAAGTTTCAAGGCCGCCCTAGTGATGGCGACCATACTTGGGGAACAGTGTACCAGTTTGACATGCAGACAGTGTACCTACACTCACAACTAGATAAAGAAATATATGTCAAGGCACCGCCTGGCTTTGGGCGCAACAGAGGAGAGACATGGCTGCTCAGCAAGAGCCTCTACAGCCTCAAACAGTCCGGCAGAAGATGGTACGAATGCCTGGCTGACGCAATGAAACAGTTGACCTTTTTCCCAGTCAAGGACGACAAGTGTGTATCCTTAAGGAAATCACCAGAGGGCATGGAAAAGGTCCTAGTCTATGTTGATGACCTGTTGTACTTTGGAAAAAGCAAGTCCACATGTGACGAGTTCGCCCAAGGCCTACAAAGCGAATTCTCTCTGAAAAGCCTAGGAGAGGTGAACAAGTATCTAGGGGTACAAGTCTCAAGAGTACCTAATGGATTCGCCATCTCTCAGAAAGAAAAGATAGCCGAACTCCTTGACAGGTGTAACATGTCCGATGCTCACCCATGTGAGACACCCATGCAAACAGATTTCGTGAAAAATGCTTATGAAGAGGGAGAATCTTTCGAAGACATCAGCATCTACAGATCCGCTATCGGATCACTGCTACACATCGCCAACCGGACCAGGCTGGACATCTCGCTGGCGGTGAACCATCTCTCACATCATTCTGGGAATCCAAAGACCCACCATTGGGCAGCTATCAAGAGGCTACTGAGATACCTAAAGGGTACCATGGATGCAAAACTGCTACTCACTCCTCAAGTGGGTAATGAGATCAACCTTTCATGCTACGTGGATGCTGATTGGGGTGGATGCTCAGGAACCAGAAAGAGCACATCCGGCTACATAGTGATGCTAAACGGCAGTCCTATATACTGGCTCACCGAGAAACAAAAACTAGTTTCCACTTCCACGGCAGAGGCAGAGTATGTTTGTATGTCCAACACCGCATGTGATTTAATCTGGATAAACAAACTGATCTCCCTCATCTGGGAGAAACCCAAACTTCCCATCACCATTCACGAAGATAGCCAAGCAGCCATACACATAGCGAAGGCAGAATATGTGAAGCGAAAATCCCAACACATAGATATCAAGTGCAGGAATGTGAGGGAACTGATAGAAAAGGGTTTTATAGAACTGACACACTGCGATACGAAGGAACAGATACCAGACATTCTGACCAAGCCACTCCCGTTAGCTCAGCATGAATACCTGTTTGATAACCTATGTCTTAGTGAATGAGGAACCACCAATCCTACCCAAAATGTATTCAGTTCGTATGATATTAGAAGGGGTTTTGTCAGATGTAATATCACACTGCCCTGAACTACATATACCACAATGCTTTGCTCATGTAACCCTACTCCTCCGACCCCTGTTCCTCTGACCTCACCTAACCCTATTAAAGGACCCTCGCTTACCTCTGACCTTCCTTCCATCCCGGACCCTTGAGACTGCCACTGACCGCCATGCAGGCAGTGGAAATAAAAGACTTTAATTATAAATGATTGATCCTGGAGTTATTGGGCCGAACCACCTGAAACCCTCTAACAGTTCAATATGCAAGTGTCGACTGTTCCAAAAATGTAGTATTCAAAATCCAAATCTATTCCTGTGATTCAACAAAAAGTTATTGATCCATGTGATTTTAGAGACCTTCACTCCCCTAAGTTTTCCAGGATGGATGTGGAAAGGAAACTGTTACAGCGGGAGGTGTTCCTCATACACAGATTCGACATGGTGCACCCACGGGGTCTTAACATGGAGGACAATTTATCGTGTTACCTTTAAAATAGAACATGTAGGCAGAGTTCTCTTTTCTTTTTTTGCGTTAACTAGTATAAATTTCTTCCACTTTGGTGGTTTTATTAACGTCAAAGAGCACAAAAGAGAAAAAGCACAGAGGCTCATTGCACAGAATAAGATTGATATAACTTGCATAAACGCATGAATTAGACTTCTTTAACAGGTACCAATCTTTGTTAACTTTGCTTATCTTTTAAGAACTGTATATTATTGGACATAGTTGCACTGCGTTACATATACCATTTCATGTGTTATTGTTTTATAGATCCATGAAGAAACGATTGTATTGTGAAAAACTTCAAAATTATCTTGAAAGGGTTTTTGGGTACCACATTATACCCCAAGGTATCATGCCCTCTGACTCCAAGGTGACGGCCATGCGGAATGCACCCAGGCCCAAATGTAAAGCCGAATTGCAATCATTTCTAGGATTGTTAAACGCTTTTCTCCATCACAAAGCCTCAATTACCGAACCATTACATTAGCTTCTTAAGAAAGATACTGTTTGGCACTGGGGCCATTGCCAGGAGAAAGCGTTCCTAGAACTTAAAAGGATGCTATCTTCGGATGCTGTATTAACTCATTTTGATCCTAACAAAGAAGTTGTACTTGTGTGTGATGCATCCCCTGTTGGGGTGGGAGCTGTGTTATCCCATGTACTAAGTGACAGGAGGGAAGCCCCCGTAGCATTCTATTCCTGTTCGCTCTCAAAGCCTGAGAACAATTACGCTCAGACAGACAGGGAGGCATTGGCAATCGTGGCAGGCACTAAGAAATTCCACGATTACCTTTACGGAAGGTCTTTTCCCATCGTAACTGACCACAAGCCCCTCCTTGGAATCCTCAAATTCTGTCCCCAAGGATGTTGTGTTGGGCAATTTTCCTAAATGCATACGATTTTACTTTGGTGCACAGGCCCGGCAAGAACATCAGCCACACTGATGCCCTGTCACTTTCTCCACTGCCAGGAGTCGGGGAAGCCGATTGTGAGATAAAAAGCAACCAGCAGGTAGGTCCTCATGATTGAGGCATTCGACTCGCCCCTGGTCGTCCCCTCAGATATAGCCAAAGCTACGGCCAAGGATGTAACATTGACTAAAGTAATGTCTTGGGTACAAAAAGGCTGGCCTGTCTCTCCTTTAGCCGAGGAATTCAGAACATTCCACCGCAAGCATTTGGAACTGTCAGTGGAACGAGGTTGCCTTCTATGGGGCCAGCGGGTGGTCATTCCTGTCACTCTCAGGAAAAAGGTTTTACATTTACTTCACACAAGTCATCTGGGAATTGTCCGTTCCAAAGCCCTTGCCCATACTACTTTTGGTGGCCTCAACTGCACCAAGACATAGAGCAGATAGTCAGCACTTGTGCTAGCTGTCAATCCTCTCACCCAGAGCAATCCCACCTTCCCTCTCGGGAATGGGATTCTGCTAGGGGCCCGTGGTCCAGGTTGCACATAGATTTTGCAGGTCCATTTAGGGGTGCCCTATTTTTGTTGGTTAAGACTCATTCTCTAAGTGGCTGGAAGTGATTAGAGTGCCTAATACCACTAGAGCCACCAGGATAATGCACCTGAGAAGGCTGTTTGCAGCATTTGGACTTCCAGATGTGCTGGTGTCCGACAATGTGTCCTCATTCACATCTGCAGAATTAAAGCCCCGTTTGTCAGCCTGTTTGTTTGTTCATGGAAAGCCTGTTTGTTTGTTCATGGAAAGGAATGCAATTAGGCACATCACTGCCGCCCCATTCCACCCAGCCACCAATCGCCAGGTGGAGCAGCAGGTGCACACAACTAAGGATGCGCTTCGGCACATGGGTGAAGGTGATTTAGAGCTCCAGTTATGCCAGCTTATTTTCATGTATAGGCTCACCCCCCCTTGCCTCAGGGCTGTCCCCTGCTGAATTGCTCCAGAGAAGGAAACTGTCATCCTTGCTGGACAGATTGGATCCCTCTAGGGTGGAGGACAAAGGCACCAATATAGCGATCCAACACCAGAAGGTTTTTTATCCGGGAGATTCTGTACATTGCCGCAATTATGCAGCTGGTGGTCCTACGTGGGTGCCTGGGTTTGTGATCGATCAGACTGGTCCTGTTTCTTACAGAATCGAAACAGCCACTGGTCTGATCTGGAAGAGGCACGCGGATCAATTGAGACCCAGAATTCTGGACCCACAGGATGAATACAGACACTCAACGTTAGGGTTGGCCCCCACCCGTTTAAACCCAGGGGGCAGAGGTAATAGTCAGCAGCAAGCTAACATAGACCCAGAGGTGTGTTCTAGGGACTGATTTTAAGGGGAAATTATGGAATGCTCCCCTACTCCGGCCATGTGTACCCCTACACTGTCCCAGCCTAGCACTCTGGATTCCTTTATTGATGATGACCAATTTTGTTTGGAATCACCCTCCACTCTTAGTACACACAGGAGGGACCCTGAGTTGTTTTATTCATCCACAGAATTAGATTTTGGTTTTGAGCGATCCCCTGCTCCTCCATCTGACAAATGGGGCTTTAATATGGGTTTACAATCTTCCCCCTCTAGTCAATCCCTCACTCCAGTCGGGTCGCCCATCCTACAAGCCCCTGAGCCGGCTCAGCCAAGCGTCCAACCCAGAAGGGAAACTAGACCGCCATCCTGGTTAAAGGATTTTGTTTTTACCTGGGGGGAAGAATGTTATGTATGTTAACTGTGTTTTCTGACAGGAGCGGAATGTATCTTTTCTCATGTATCTATTCTTATGCAAATAAGTGGATCGAAATGTTAGCCAATGGGCTTGTTGCATTATTGTTACTGTTTATAGGAGCGGAATGTATCTTTTCTCATGTATCTATTCTTATGCAAATAAGTGGATCGAAAAATGTGCACACTCAGTTAGCCAATGGGCTTGTTGTATTATTGTTACTGTTACTGTTTATAGTGTATATAAGTCTGAGTTTTGCCCCATCCAAACTGTGTTCAAACCCCACTAATAAAGAGCTGAATTTCACTACTTCATTCGTCTGCTTCTTCATTCCTTGAACACTAAACCTATGTGGACTGATATTTTTCATTTAATTTTAATTTAATTTTAATTATCAAATTGATATACCACCCAATCGGCCAAAGCCGACTCAGGGCGGTTCACAATGACGATTTAAAAACTTGTTAAAAACGGTTAAAACTACCCACCCCCTAAAGCAAGGGTTGCAGGATCCAAAGGCACCATGGGGAGGAGTTTTTCTACACCAGCCACCCAATGGAAGTTACCCTTCCACCTTCACCCCACACTTGACCCGCCAGCCAGGTTTAAGTTCTTTTCTGAAAGGCAGCAATTCCGTCCGGAGATGTAGGTCTGTTGGCAGGAGGTTCCAGAGGCGCAGACACGGAGAAGGCTCTCCTCCTTGTGCCAGAGAGGCAAGCCCCTCTGGCTGATGGAACGATTAGAGAGCCCCTCCGGTCCGCTCTGGTTGGACAGACAGACGTCCTCAGGGCGATGCGGTCTCTTAGGTAACCCGGCCCAAATGAGCATTAACTAAGGGACTAGCCACACATTGTATTTGCTCCTGTTTAAGATGGAATTCCATTACCAATTGATCTGGATTATTTTAACAGGCATCCATATAAAATCAATTGTGCGCCCTTATCTTCCATTTAAGTCTTATTTTGTTGCTTGGCCTTTCATTTTTGTCATATATCTTTTACAGACAACATCACATCTGTGCCTGTATGAGTCACCCTGCTGTACACTAAAAAGAAAATTCCAATGAGTTTCAAAAGAGGGATTGGGAGGTAGTTTTTTCCAGTGTTTTTAGGAATTTTAAGGGTTTCTATAGTTTAAACGTTGGGGATTTTATGTACGCTGCCCAGAGTCACACGTAATACAAACTGAATAAATAAATAAATAAATAAATGAATAAAATTGGACAGGACAGGGAGCAGAGACCCCAATTCTCTGTGGCTGCTTAAACCATGTCCTTGCAGCATGAAGTGTTCTGCTTCACGGCTGCAGGCACATGAAAGAGAGAAAGTGACAGTGACAGAGAGAGGATTTTCCTTGAGACTCCATTCCCGCCCCCCAGCCAAGGCAGGGCAGGAGGTGAGCTGGGGGAGGCTGGTGCGGTTTCTAAGAGAGCAGCTGGGGGGGGGGGGCACGATAGGGAGGAAGAACCTTAGCCCTGCATCCTGAAGGTCCGAGCAGCTCTCCCACAGAAACTGGTGTTTCTTCCCTCACCAGCCTGAGGTACCTCAAAGGAGGCTTTTCTCCCCCTCAGCTGGCTTACTCACAAGCAAAGCTGTGAGAGAGGCTTTACCCCCCCCCCCACACACACACACACCCCCAGGGGTGTGCAGGGCACAATGGGAAGGCGCTGGACAGGGCGCCTCCAGGTATTTGGGGGGATGGGGAAACCCCATACATTGCTATTGGTGCCCAAGGGTGCCAGAGGTGAGGGCGCATTGGGACAAAGCCTGATATACCAGCATGTGCCTGAACACCCCCTATGCCCATGATGGAGAACCTTGGCACTCTAGATGTTCTTGGACTTCAATTCCCAGAAGCCTAAGACCTCTGTGAAGCCACAGGTCTAGTCCTAACCCCCCAATCCCAAACATCTGGGACAGTTGCCAATTAGTACTCTTCTGAGGGGGAGAGGGAACAATTTCACATCCATTTAATGTTTTTTTATTTTTTTAACAACGCTACTTTATCCAGCAGCTCCTAACTGAAACATACCAGATAGATGGATAGATTGATAGAAGTATAAGATAACTGTCTTACCTTGCATGTCATCACATTCTTTTTCCACATCATCCAAAATGATAGGAGAAACCATTTCTTTAAACCTGTCCATTGGACAAGCAGCATCGCACGCGGGCATAATGAGCCAGAAGGCTGTACCGGCGGGTTTAACCTGATAGAGCATCTCAATGGTGTGGTCTCTGAATTTCATGGAATCAAAAAGTATACTATTGAGACCATGTCTTACTGGGACACAATATGGTTGTTTTAATAACTACAATTCTTTATCATGGGGATCTCATTAGCCAATATTTATTCTGAAACAAATGCTTTGGGACATGTGCAGTTCTATTCTGGTAATGGAGAAAATTCATCAGATTTTTTAAAGCCCAGATCCTGTTTCCTGGAATCTTACACTCCCTCCCCAGTAGTTCTGTGAAATCTCTGGCTTCCCAGTGTGCAGACAGAGGTTGCCTCTTTGGAAAGAACTGGGGTTGCATTTGCTCAAATAAATTCTGGGTTCCTTCTAGCAAAAGCTTAGGAAACACTGATCCACTTGCACAACAGTCTGTCACATAAGGAAGTTAAAAGAACAGGATTCTGGCAGACCAGGGATCCTCAATCTACAGCCCGTGAGTCTGATCCGACCCATGGCACCAACTCATCCAGCCTGCACCCTCACTTCAGCTGCCGTTTCTACCCCCACACCTCAATCCTTGTGCCCTCTGCTTGGCTTGACATGTCCCTGGTGGCGCTCTGTAGCAGGGCGGATGTTGTAAGACCCTGCTATGGAGTCCTGTGAGAGACATGCCAAGCCAAACAGAGGGGACAAGGATTGAAGTGGCAGTGGCGGAAGCAGAAGTAGTGGCTGGAGTGAGGGTGCACGGTGGATGAGTTGGTACCATGCAGCTCCTCCATGCTGGTACGCAGGGAAGTGGTGTGTGTGTGTGTGTGTGTGTGTGTGTGTGTGTGTGTGTGTGTGAGAGAGAGAGAGAGAGAGAGAGAGAGAGAGAGTGAGTAGTGGGTTGCCTGGGGTGGTGGACATTGCCACCAGTGGCAGTGGGGGTGGAGTGGTGGGGGCTTGGGTTGGTGCTGCCACCATTGGTGTTCTGGGGAGGGGGAATGGTGAGGGCTCGGGGTGGTAATGCCCATCAACTGTCTGAGGGGGGGGCATGACTCAGCCCCTGGCTTGAAAATACTGAGGACCCCCACTTAGACTATAGCTCCTTGAATGTCCAGTCAGATGCCTGGCTGCATATATTCAGGGAACTTTAGTACAATAAAACAGTCTTAATTGACTGTGCGTCTGAATAACAACATATGAACACAAAGTGTCCACCATAATTGTCTCCTGCATTACAAGCTATATGCCCCTTGCAATTAATGGCCATATCCCCTTCTGCCACCATCTTACCATTTACAATATAATGGTTTGCAGTCTTCATAGAGAGTTGTTCAGTACAAGCAAACAAGCAAAATATACACTTGCATCAAGTGTGAAATGACTCTTTTAGTCCCCTCCTGTCTTTCAAAAATAAGATGCTCAGGCACTCATCGGTGAAACCTATTTTCAAAAACTGAACTTCAGTTCTCAAAGCAGAAACCCCTTCACAGCTGGTTGCTTTTCAGCAACTCAAAAACTGTAGTGAGCAAAAATGTTCAGTCTGGTTTAAGAAGATGGATAGATATTGTATGAATTCACTTCATAAATTGTGCCTGATTATTGAATATATGTATGTGTAATACTTGCCCATCATCTTTATATAGTTCAAAAAACTGGCAAGCAGAAAAGGGAGGCAGCTGATTATTGTAAACACCCAGTGCTGATTGAAGGGCAACCAGTGTCATATCATGCTATAAAAAGAAAGAAAAGGATACCATATAACTCTTGTTGCAGGAAGCATGTATATACACATGTGCATGAGTGCAAAAATGAATTATATGTTTCAATTTTCAAGCTCTGTGAGAAAGCATATGTCTATTCAGAATTAACCATCATTGATCTCAATGGGACTTATTTCCAGAAATATATACATAGGATCACATTCTCAATTACTTTTCTTGAATCTTAGGTTAGGATGAATCTTGCCAGATTATCAAAGAAAGGGCTATAAAGAAATGTACAAGAATGTGATTATGAGCTTTTTCACTTTCCTCTTTCACCCTCATCAAAAGGCTCTTTAAGTTTTCTTCACTTTCTGCCATTAGTGTCATCTGCTTATCTCAGGTTGTTGATGTTTCTCCCAGCAATCTTAATTTCAGTGTGTGCTTCATTCAACCCTGCATTATGCATGATTTATTCTGCATATCTTTACCTATAGAGAGGGATGTTAAACGTTGGACTCCGGCATACATGCCCGCACCCATCCATACTATCCCGGACCGAGCCAACTGCACTCGCCTTTACCTGGCCCGACTATCACCACAACGGTCCCGTAGTCACCAGTGGGGCAACCACCCCACGAATGCAAACAAAACAACGTCAATTCCCAATGTCGGCCGCACCGCCCTTCAGCCAATCAGGCTGACAGGTGAGAGCAAAGAGAACGTTGGGAAAGCTGGCACGCCCAATAGAAACCGAGCCACAGGAAAAAAAGCCGCTGCACGAACGCAAACAAAATACACTAAACTTCAAGTCCCAGCATCCTACGCGCCGTGAGCATTTCAGCCAATCAGGCTGAAGGGTGTGAGTGCGCAGAACGCTGAAAAAGCCAGCGCGCAAAAAATAAAATAAAAAATGGCTCACGCAACGGGAGCGCAAGGCCGCTGCAGGAGGATGCAGCATCTCATGGCCTCGCTAACCAAAACGCGCAAAAAAAAAAAACATGGCGAGACCACTGCCGGCCTCAAGGTAAGTTGAACTGGGGTGGAAAAAAACAAGCAGCAGGCAGCAATCCATCAGGGGGAGAACACTCCCTGGTGAATGACTGGATGCTGCCTTTCTACTACCCACACCGCTATTTCAAGAAGTAGCACAAAACAGTGGTGGAGGTAATAGAAAAGCAGCAGCCAGCACTCCGCAAGGAAGAGCACCACCCCTTATGGATCGTTGCCTGCCTATCTCCCGTTAGGTAAGCCAGGGGGGAAAGGAGTCCAAGAGAAGAGAACCATCATGAAGCAGATAGCTCTTCTCTGCCTCTTTTTCACCCAACCTACCTAACGAACTTTACCGGATGAAGAGCGAGCTGACTGCCGGCTCTTCCTTTCCCCCATTGCTGCATCGAAACCTAATTTTGAAACAGCAATGGGGAAAAGAGGAAACAACAGACAGGCCATTCTTCACACTACAAAACACAATAACAACAAAACTAAAAAGTTAACCAAAACACCAAGCACCAAAAATAATACAGCACAAATAAAAAAAAATAAACTCAGTAAACAACAAAACAATAAACAACAAACTCAACAAAAAACACCCGAAATACCAAAGGCTAACGAAAAACCATAAAAACACACTAAAAACACCTATCTACTACATAAAAATACCTAACTCAACAAACAATAATATCACAAATTAAACAAATAAATACGGAAGAAATAAAAAAAAAACAACAACCAGAAATCATCAAAACAATTAAACACATTGAAAACCCAAAATACAAACAAACAAACAAGCAGAAACACTTGGGGGGGGGGGGTTAAGTAGAAACTCTCTACTTAAACCCCCCAGCCCAACACCACAAAATCAAAACAAAGTAAACACAGAATAAACAATCAAGAGCACTTACCAAACACATCCTCCCTCCATGCCTCCGGAACTGAACTGAACAAAGAAAGAAAATCGCAGTATTCTTAATAACAGCCCCACCTAGAGGCCGGAAGAGTAAAAACAAGTTAAAAAAATGTAATAAATCAAAATGAAAAATAAATAAAATAAAGTCAAAAACCACAGATTCAAAACACCACCACCCAAACCACCCCTAACCAAAAAACACACACATAAAAACTGCCCGGCAAGACCGGGCAAAAATATGCTAGTAAGTTAAATAAGCAAGGTGACAACTCCTTTTCCTATTCTAAACTAGTCAGTATTTCTGAATCCTGTCTTAACTGTTGATTGTTGGCTCACTACAGATTTCTCAGAAGACAAATAGGATGGTCTGGTATTCCCATCTCTTTAAGTATTTGCCACAGTTTTTTGTGGTCAACACAGTCAAAGGCTTTGGTGTAGTCAATGAAACAAAGAAGAATGTTTTCTGGTACTCCCCTGCTTTTCCCATGATCCAGCACATCTTGCAATTTGGTCTTTAGTTTCCTTGCCTCTTTGGAACCCAGCCTGTACTTCTGGAAGTTCTCACTCCATATACTGCTGAAGCGTAGCTTGTAGGATCTTGAGCATGGCTTTGCTGGCATGTGAGATGAGTGAAATTGTTCAGTAATTTGAGCATTCTTTGGTATTGCCCTTTTTGGAATTGGGACATACACTGACCTTTTCCAACCTTGTGGCTATTGTTGCGTTTTCCAAATCTGCTGGCATATTGAGTGAAGTATTGAATAATTCAACTGGGATACCATCATCTCCACTGGCTTTGTTGCTAGTAATATTCTCTAGAGCAGTGATGGCTAACCTTGGCACTCCAGGTGTTCTTGGACTTCAATTCCCAGAAGCCCAGGTCAGCACTCCTGCTGATCAGAGCTTCTGGGAATTGAAGTTCATGAACATCTGGAGCACCAAGGTTGGCCATAACTGCTCTAGAGCTTTCTTGACTTTGCATTTCATAATGTCTGGCTCAAGGCCATTAATCTCATAATTGTGGTTGTCAGGAATGTTGAGGTCCTTTTTATAAAGTTCTTCTGTATATTCTAGCCATCTTTTCCTGATCTCTTCTGTGTCTACTAGATCCCTACTTTTTTTGTCCTGAGTGGCTATGGATTAGGGGCCCTGCTTTATCCCGGGAGCTACCATCCTTAGCTCTGGATGGGGCTAGTTTGCCCCAGACGGACCCGGCATGCAACTTGGTGGTCCTCCTGGACTGATGTCTACAGCTCAAGGAGCAGGTGGAAGCTGTGGCCAGGAGGGCTTTTGCCCAACTTCGGGTGATTTGCCAGTTGCGCCCGCTCCTGGACAGGGACTCCTTGCTCATGGTCACACATGCTCTGGTCACCTCTAGACTAGATTGTTGTAATGAGCTCTACATGGGGCTGCCCTTGATGACCATTTGGAGGCTGCAGTTGGTCCAGAATGCAGCTGTCCAGGTGGTGATGGGGTGTGGACATTATGCTCGCGCCTCACCTCTGCTTTGGGAGCTGCACTGGTTACCAATTTGCCTCCGGGTGCAATTCAAGGTGCTGGTGATGACCTTTAAAGCCCTACATGGTAGTGGGCCAGGATACCTAAGAGACCGCATCGCCCAGAGATCATCTGTCCATCCAACCAGAGCAGACTGAAGGGGCTCTCTACTCATATCATCAGCTAGAGGAACTCTTCTCTAGCACAAGAAAGAGGGCCTTCTCTGTGTCTGCTCCAGTCCTTTGTAACCTCCTGCCAGCAGAGTTATGGCTCCAGATGGAATTGCTGCCCTTCAGGAAAGATCTGAAAACCTGTTTGGCTTGGCGGGTGTGGGGTGCCGATGGAGGGGTGACTCCCGCCTGCTGGCTGGTTTAAAATAACAGCTGAGAAGTCTCTTTTAATGAGTGCAGGTGGGCTTTTAATTGGGGCTTAGTATGTTGTATTGGGGTTTTATAGGTTTGTAGTGTTTGATACCGTTAACCTCTGTTAACCACCCAGAGTCATTGTCGAGTTAGGTAGCGATAGAAATGTGAAAAATAAATAAAATACATTTTTGCTTTAAATGTTCCCTTAATTTCCTCATTTTTTTTAAAAAAAGATCTCTAGTCCTTCCCCTCCTGTTTTCTTTTATTATTACTTTGCACTGTTCATTTAGGAAGGTTACCTTATCTCTCCTTGCTTTTATTTGAAATTCTGTATTCAGTTGAGTGAATCTTTCTCTTTCACCTCTGCCTTTTGTTTTCCTTTTCTCAGCTATTTTAAGAGCCTCATTGGACAACCACTTTGCTTTCTTACTCTTCTTTTCCTTTGGTATGTTTCAAATTGCTGCTTCCAGTATGATGTTCCAAACTTCTGTCCATAATTCTTCAGGTATTCTGTCTATCAGGTCTCAACCATTAAATCTATTCCACACCTCCACCGTGTGTTCCTTAGGGATGTTGTCTAGGTAATATCTGTGTGGCCTAATTGTTTTCCCTATTTTCTTCAGTCTAAGCCTGAATTTGGCACTCAGTAGATTATGATCTGAGCCACAGTCTGTTCCTGGTCTCGTATTTATTGAACAGGTACTCTATTTATGTATTTATTTCATTAATTTTTGGACATGTATAGCCACATTCCTCGCTTCAGCGACCCAAGGTGGCTCACATTGGTTAAAAGCCCATCCCTCATACCATAAAAACCGAATATTAAAACTATAAAACATTTAAAACATCCCTAATCCCATTAAAACCCTTTAAAACCCAGGAGAGGGCTAAATAAGCCAGCAGGGCTGGGTTGTGGTGCTAGATGCACCCAAAACCTGCTGGCAAAGCCATGTTTTTAAAGCCTTCCTGAAGGGAGGCTACTCCGCCTGGAGGTGCAGTTCTGGTGGCAGGCGGTTCCAAAGGGCCAGGGCAGATTCTGAGAAGGCTCTCCTCCTGGTTCCAGTGAGGTGTGTCTCCCTAGCTGATGGGACCACCAGGGAGCCCCTACAGTTCGCCCTCGTAGGACAGGTCGAAAACCTTGGGGCAATGTGGTCTCTTAGGTATCCTGGCCCACTACCATGAAGGGCTTTAAAGGTCAAAACCAGCACCTTGAATTTATTTATTTATTTATTTATATTCAAATTTATATGCTGCCCAATCAGGTAAACCCGACTCTGGGCGGCTCATAACAAGTTAAAACACACATAAAAAATACAACCAATTAAAACCCAACATACCCACCCACCTACCCCATTCCTCTTAAAAACCCACATTAAAAAACTGCCTTCATTGACAATTAAAAGAAATGGGGGCTTAATTTATAAGCCAACAGGCGGGGGCCACTCTTCCATCTGGGCCCCACACCTGCCCTGCCAACCAGGTTTTTAGGTCTTTTCTGAAAGGTAGCAGCTCCATCTGCTCCCGCAACTCTACAGGCAGGAGGTTCCACAAGGCCAGTGCGGACACGGAAAAGGCCCTCCTTCGTGTACCAGAGAGACGGGCCACTCTGGCAGATGGAACAATTAGGGAGCCCCTCCGATCCGCTCTGGTTGGACGGGCGGACACTGTTGGGACGATGCGGTCTCCAAGGTATCCTGGCCCCCTACCATGAAGGGCTTTAAAGGTCAAAACGAGCACCTTGAACTGCACCCGGAGGCAAACTGGTAGCCAGTGCAGCTCCCAAAGTAATGGTGAGGCACGAGCATAACGCCTGCGCCCCATCACCACCTGGGCTGCCGCATTCTGGACCAACTGCAGCCTCCGAATGGTTGACAAGGGCAGCCCCATGTAGAGCACATTGCAATAATCTAGCCTGGAGGTGACCAGAGCAAGTGTGACCCTGAGCAGGGAGTCCCGGTCCAGGAGCGAACGCAACTGACAGATGACACGAAGCTGTGAGAAAGCCCTCCTGGCCACAGCTGCCACCTGACTTGCTAGTAGCAGCCCCGAATCCAGGAGGACCCCTAAGTTGCGTACCGGGTCTGTCTGGGGCAAACTAGCCCCATCCAAGACCAAAGTTGGCAGCTCCCTGGATAACACAGGACTCCCTATCCAAAGCCACTCAGTCTTGGAGGGATTCAATTGTAGCCCGTTGTTCCCCATCCAGACCCCAACCGCTTCCAGACATCTGGATAGGACATTGACTGCATCACTGGGGTCCCCATGGGCCGAGATATATAACTGGGTATCATCAGCACACTGATGATACCTTACCCCATGGGAATGGATAACCTCACCCAACGGCTTCATGTATATGTTAAATAGGAGAGGAGAGAGCACCGAGCCCGAGGCACCCCATACTGTAGGGGCCTAGTGCTGGACCTCTCACTCTCCAACCACACTGACTGGGTACGACCCTCCAGAAATGAGGAAAACCAGGACAGCACAGTGCCCTGGATCCCCAAACCTTTGAGCCATTCCAGAAGGATACCGTGGTCAACAGTATCGAAGGCCGCTGAGAGATCCAGAAGAGCCAGGACGGATGGATGACCCCCATCCTGCTCCCGCAAGAGGTCATCAACCAGTGGGACCAATGCAGTTTCAGTACCATATCCAGGCCTGAAACCCGATTGATAGGGGTCCAGATAATCCGCTTCATCCAGGACCCCCTGCAACTGCCACATCACCACCTTCTCCAGTACCTTCCCTAAGAAAGGGAGGTTGGAGACCGGCCTATAATTAGCTGGAACCGCTGGGTCGAGAGATTGTTTCTTGCACACGGAAGCATACTGGCAGCCAATGCAGCTCCCGTAGCAGTGGTGAGGCATGGGCATAATGCCCGAACCCCATCACCATCTGGGCAGCCACATTCTAAACAAGCTGTAGCTTCCAGATGGTTGTCAAGGACAGCCCCATATAGAGCGCATTACAATAATCCTGTCTGGAGGTGACCAGAGCATGCGTGACCATGAGCAAGGAGTCCCGGTCCAGGAGCGGGTGTAGTTGGTGGATGACTAGAAGTTGCACAAAAGCCCTCCTGGTCGTGACTGCCACCCGCTCTTTGAACAGTAGTTGCGAGCCCAGGAGGACCCCTAAATTACACACTGGGTCTGTTTGGTTCAAAAAAGCCCCATCCAGCACCAAAGATGGTAGCTCCCGGGATAATGTAGGCCCCCGTATCCACAGCCACTCAGTCTTGCCAGGATTCAGCTGAAGCCCATTGTCCCCCATCGAGACCCTTACAGTCTCTAGGCACCTGGTTAGGACTTCAACTGCATCACTCGGCTTCCCACGGGCCGAGATATACAATTGTGGGGTGCCTCAGGGCTGGGTGCTCTCTCCTCTCCTATTCAACATCTATATGAAGCCGCTGGGTGAGATTATCCGTTCCCGTAGGGTGAGGTATCATCAGTATGCTGATGATACCCAGCTGTACATCTCGGCCCATGGGGACCCCAGTGATGTGGACAATGTCCTATCTAGATGTCTGGAAGCTGTTGGGGTCTGGATGGGGGACAATTGGCTACAATTGAATCCCTCCAAGATTGAGTGGCTATGGATAGGGGGCTCCGCGTTATCCAGGGAGCTGCCAACTTTGGTCTTGGATGGGGCTGCTTTGCCCCAGACAGACCCGGTACGCAACTTAGGGGTCCTCCTGGATTCGGGACTGCTCCTTGTAGATCAGGTGGCGGCCATGGTCAGGAGGGTCCAGATAATCTGCTTCATCCAGAACCCCCTGGAGCTGCCATGCCACTCTGTTCATATTCATATTTATTTCTTAATTGTCAGACTTCTAGCCTGCCAAGATTACATCTTGTCTATTATGATGTGCTTGCTTTGTTCCCTTGTCTATTTCTGGTCATGGCTGGACTTACATAGGATTGTCACTTGGACCTTAGTTGGTCTAGGTCTGTGATGGTGAACCTTGGCACTCGAGGTGTTCTTGGACTTCAGTTCCCAGAAACCCAAGTCAACACACCTGCTGATCAGGGCTTCTGGGAATCGAAGTTCAAGAACACCTTGAGTGGAAAGATTTGCCATCACTGGCCTAGGGCATAGTGCAGTGATGGGCAGTCTTGGCCCTCCAGCTGTTCTTGAACTTCAATTCCCAGAGGCCCTGATCAGCAAGAGTGCTGATTTGGGCTTCTGGGAATTGAAGTTCAAGAACAGCTGGAAGGCCAAGACTGCCCATCACTGGCCTAGTGCCTATGGTTTTATCAGGTCTCGCACACCTCAGCCTCTGACAGATGACCACAGATGACCATGTATGTTCTCTGCATACCTCATTTCAGTCCCATTATTATGTAAATGCTCTAAATTTCATCATAGAGCTGAATTCTGTGAAATCCTAAACTTAGAAGTAGGAGTTCCCTCTACTTTTGGTTCTATATCTAAATCAGATTTCTATTGCATGTGTCAACAGGAGACGGATCAGCCTTATGTGCTGAAATTGGTCTATTCCTCTGACAAAGCAACCCACTCCTGCTCAAGGTATGAGCAGTCAGGCATAATGAAAACATACCTGTCAAGCCAGGGTTTTCAAAATTTGGGAGCCGGGCATGCATGCACAGTAAGATTTCAGTCACCGGGCAGGAAATGGGTTACTGCTCATGCGCGGTCATCGGAGGCAGCAGCACACATGCACAGTAACCCCTTCAGCCAGGAAAGGGGTTAATGCGAAAGCGCACAGGGGTTACTGGGTTACTGCACATGTGCAGCAACCCAGTAACCCCTGTGCACATGCGCTGTAACCCCTTTCCTGGCTGGTCAAATTACAGAATGATGGCGGGAAGGAGGGGGAAGGAATGCTAGGTTACAGGATTTCCCGGCCAGTCCGGGATACTTGACAGGTATGAATGAAAACCTTTAGGCAGCAATTTTTTTAAAATGTTGTAGTTTGTTGGATTTCATTGTTGATTCTTCCCTTGTCATCATGTTTGAGCCTGATGTATCTTCTGCAACTGTATTTTCAAGGTGATTGATTTTTTAGGGTAATACATGGTCAGTTTGGGTTCACCAGCAGACATTGCAGCTCTTGTAAACTTTCTCAGAATCTCATTCACTAAGATACCTGGATATAAAGAAGAATATAATTGCTGGAGAAACCCTGAAACATTTAAAACTATCCTATATATAATTCTTTATCCAGTGTGATAAGGCTGGGCCATTTTTCAAACAAGATTGAGAAGCTCTGCCTTCTGAGTGTCATCATACAAAAAAGTAGCCTTCCGAAACTTTGCTGATGGTCTGGGGAAGAGGGAGTTTAGACGATTCAGCATGGCAGAAAGTCTCTTTTGCTTGTTGAAGTAACAAGAAGGGAAGAAAGAGAAAGCTACAACAATTTCCTGATTTGCCTTGTGTAGTCCTACTGCTTTATGATAGTAAAGACCCGCGCAGACCCGCGCCCACCCACCTGGAGGAGAGAAGTGCTGCCTCCTCGTCCCCACCGCCAAAGACTTGCAGCGGGGCGAGGGCTTCAAAGGGCGAGAGCCCTGGCTGGACTTCTGCAGACCCACGCCCACCCACCTGGAGGGGAGAAGTGCTGCCTCCTCGTCCTCGCTGCCAAATATTTCCACCTGCGACGGGGCAAGGGCTTCAAAGGGCGAGAGCCCTGGCTGGACTTCTGCAGACCCACGCCCACCCACCTGGAGGGGAGAAGTGCTGCCTCCTCGTCCCCGCCACCAAAGACTTCCACCTGTGGTGGGGCGAGGGCTTCAAAGGGCGAGAGCCCTGGCTGGGCTTCTGCAGACGAACGCCCACCCACCTGGAGGGGAGAAGTGCTGCCTCCTCATCCCTGCCACCAAAGATTTCCACCTGCGATGGGGCGAAGGCCCTAGCTGGACTTCTGCAGACCCACGCCCACCCACCTGGAGGGGAGAAGTACTGCCTCCTCGTCCCCGCCACCAAAGACTTCCACCTGCGGCGGGGCGAAGGCTTCAAAGGGCGAGAGCCCTGGCTGGACTTCTGCAGACCCACGCCCACCCGCCTGGAGGGGAGAAGTGCTGCCTCCTCATCCCCGCTGCCAAAGACTTCCACCTGCTGCAGGGCGAGGGTTTCAAAGGGCGAGAGCCCTGGCTGGACTTCTGCAGACCCACGCCCACCCACCTGGAGGGGAGAAGTGCTGCCGCCTCGTCCCCGCTGCCAAAGATTTCCACCAGCGGCGGGGCAAGGGCTTCAAAGGGCGAGAACCCTGGCTGGACTTCTGCAGACGCACACCCACCCACTTGGAGGGGAGAAGTGCTGCCTCCTCGTCCCCGCCACCAAAGACTTCCACCTGCTGCGGGGCGAGGGCTTCAAAGACCAGCTTCGCCTCCCTGCCTCGGGACAAGTTTGGAGGCAGCAACAGATGTGGCGGGGTGTGCCCGGATGACTCTTAGGAGCACCCACGCCACCACCACCAGACCGGCTTCGCCTCCCCGCCCTGGGAC
Organism: Bradypodion ventrale; assembly: GCA_035047345.1. Taxonomy (NCBI): domain Eukaryota; kingdom Metazoa; phylum Chordata; class Lepidosauria; order Squamata; family Chamaeleonidae; genus Bradypodion; species Bradypodion ventrale. Next base: position 83,649,803 of record JAWDJE010000006.1, read on the forward strand.
AGGTTCTGAGGCAGCAACAGCTGTGGCAGGGCACACCCTGATGACCTTGCTGTAGTCTCCCCCTTCACCTGTAGTTGGGTGGGAGATTGAGGTTTGTTGAGGATGTTGAGCTTTGCTCCATCAGGACTCATTGAATGATTATAGTATGTTTTCTTGTGGATATTGTTAATTTACTTAGTATATTGTATATTGTATTGTATTTTGGTTCTTGTATTTTCTAACATTGTTATTTTTGAAATGTGATTTGTAAATGTTTTATGTCATTTATATTGCTTTGTATTATTTATATTGTATCATTATATTGCTTTGTATTATTGTAAACCACTTTGAGTTCCCTTTATGGGAAGGAAAGCGGTATAGAAATCTAAGCAATAAATAAATAAAATAAATAAAGGTAAAGGTTTCCCTTGCTTGAAAGCCAGTTGGTCGTATCCGACTCTAGGGTTCAGTGCCCATCTCTGTTTCAAAGCCGAAGAGCCAACGCTGTCTGCTTCTGCAGATGTTTCTGTGGTCATGTGGCAGGCATGACAAGACACTGGAGCGCACGGAATGCTGTTACCTTCCCACCAAAGTGGTCTACTTGCAATTTCTTGTTTTTGAACTGCTAGGTTGGCAGAAGCTGGGACAAAGATGGGAGCTCATTCCGTCTTGCAGTACTCGGGAATCGAACTGCTGACCTTCTGCCTTCCAGTCAGCGTCTTAGCAGATGAGGTATAATGACTGGCAATAATTTTCTTTTATAATAAGTACAGTTAACACAGTACGTTTTCTACTTTATTTGGGGGAGAAGACCAAATGTGTTTTTGAGTGATTTTCAGTGGATTTTTTACATTTCAGATGGACCTTTTAAAAACGGGTTTCTCCCCAGAAAGTAGCTAAACTATCTGAAAAGCAGTGAGAACTGTAATGAGTAATCAGGAAATTAAATTAGGAATCATAGTAACATTTGGATGTAAAAAGCTTTCCAAGTCAATCATGAAGTGTTGAAACCTCCACAATACATTTACCCAATGCTTAAATAACATCTGAAAATGGCTGCAGAAGAATAACAGCTTAAGGTTTAAGACAATGTCACTGAGAAAGAGGTTGCTGCTGGTTTTCTGCTCACCTCCTTGTAGGCGTGACTTTTCGTTGTTGTTTTTTGTATACCCCAAACATGGCTTTAACAGCTTGACTCAAAATCATTTTCAGCCTAGTTATGGTATTAGGTGTGGTCCAGGGTGGCAAAACCTTCTTATGGATTTTCTGTGTTGAAAAAGAAAGGAGAGTTGTCTGAAGCATTTCTTTTTTCACCCTTATTTGCATTTACAATTTTAGTATATATGTACTTTCCAACTATTCTGTGCAACTTTATACATCTAACATAAGTTAGATCTATAATACAACAAGTTTAAAGAAAACTGATCCACACAGAGACAAGGATTCAAATGTTGATAATTACGATGATGGAATTGCTTCCACTAACACAACTGGGGGATGGTAGGGGTAGAGGATCTGTGATTCTCAGGATGTGTTTTGACTTCTATTATAGAATAGTAGAGTTGAAAGTGACCTATGAGCCCATTAAACCCAAACCCCTGCTCAGTGAAGGAATTCATATCAAAGCAAATCTGACAGGTGGTTGGTGAATTTTCTCTTGACTACTTCCAGTGTTGGAGGACTCACCACCTCCTGAGGTAATTGGATCCATTATCATACTGATCTAATAGTGAAGAAGCTTTGCCTGATATTCAGCCTATAGATGGAGTCCTGATCATCCTTGTTGCCCTTCTCCGAACTTGTTCCAGTTTGTTGGCATACTTCTTGAATTGTGGTATCCAGAATTGGACATGGTACTATAGATGTAGTCTAACTAGCGTGGAATAGAGGGTGATTAGTATAGAGGATGAATGGGGTTGGTGGAGCTGCAGAGAGGTATGGATTTGTTTATCTTTACCTGTTCATGGAATGCAGTAATCAGGTGATCATTTTGCTCTGTGATCTGTCATTCCTGTCCTTATAGGATGACTAGCATATTTGTGCCTGGCCAGCCAGGCATTTTTAGTGTGTGTGTTGGTGGTTAGGGATGGTTTTAGGTATGCACAACCACCACCACCCATACAATACCACTCCAACCACCAACACACACATTAAAAATTCCTGGCAAGGCAGGAGTGTTGCGCATGTGCGTGCGTGCGTGCACGTGTGTGTGTGTGTGTGTGTGTGAGAGAAGCTGTGTGTGTGTGTGTGTTGTCCCCCCCCAACCCCTCCAACCCAGGGAACCAGGCAGAGAGGAGATCCCCCTGCAGGACACCCCGTTATTAAAGAGAAGAAACCAAGTGGTTTCTTCTCTTTAAAAATGGAGTGGTGTTTTTTTTGGGGGGGTGGGGTGGGGGAAATCAATCCCCTCTCCTGGGTCTCCTGTTTCCGGGTGGGTTGGGGACAAAAAGGGTCTGTCCCTCCCAACCCTTTCAGAGCCAGGGGACCCGGCAGAGAGGGGATCCCCCCGCAGGACACCCCATTATTAAAGAGAAGAAACCAAGCGGTTTCTTCTCTTTAAAAATGGAGTGTTTGGGAGGGGGATGGAATTAATCACCTCTCCGTGGTCCCCTGGGTTTGGGAGGGTTGGAGGGACAAAAGGGGTCTGTCCCCCCCAACCCTTCCAGAGCCAGGGGACCCTGCAGAGAGGGGATCCCCCCTGCAGGACACTCCATTATTAAAGAAGAAACCAAGCATTTTCTTCTCTTTTAAAATGGAGTGTTTGGGAGGGGGGTGGAATTGATCCCCTCTCCCTGGTCCCCTGGGTTTGGGAGGAACAAAATGGGTCTGTCCCCCCAACCCTTCTGTACCTAGGGGACCAGGGAGAGGGGACCTATTCCACCCCCCCCCCCAAACACTCCATTTTTAAAGAGAAGAAACCGCTTGGTTTCTTCTTTTTAATAATGGGGTGCCCTGTGCGGGGATCCCCTCTCTGCAGCACTTTTGCCTCCCAGAGAGAATGAATCTCCATCATGGAGGGGCTTTGCTTCTCTCTGAGTTGACTGGGAACTTCCCAGCCAACCTAGAGAGAAGTGAGTCCTTCTCTCCGGGAGGGCAGGAGGCGCTCCGGCCTCTCCTTTGTCCATGTGGGCATTGAGGCCACGTCGCCCACAAGGATGAAGGAGAGGCCGGTGCTTCTTCCTATGCAGAAGGCTGCACCGAGAGGGAAAGTTTAAGAGATCCAGCCAGAGCCGGCAAAAGGTAAGTGCAGTCGGTGGGGGTTAGGGAGGGGGAGAGCTAGGTGGTAGGGAGGTGGGGCGGGGGGCGGTGGCGTGGTTACTGGGGCCGTGCCTCTCCCCACCCGCCAACCCCCACTGACTGCACTTACCTTTTCCTGGTTCCGGCTGGGTCTTTCAAAGTCTTTCCCTCCGGCTCCTGGTGGTTTTTTTCAAAGTTGGTGCACGCGTTCCCGGTCTCCTCTGCACTCCCATCCCTCAGCCTGATTGGCCGAGTGGTTGTGCAGCACAGAGGACTCTGGGACTCGTAGGTTTTTTTGGTCACGTTCATGGGGCGGCTGCTCCACTGGCGACCTCCGGACGCTTGCGGGGTTGGTGAGGCGGGGGTAAGGTAAGTGCAAGCGGCTTGGTTAGGGATGGTTGGGCCGGGTGCGGGAGCGTATGCCAGAATCCAACGGTTAATGTCCCTCTTTTTAGGTATAGATGATATAGAGCAGTGATGACGAACCTTTTAGAGATTGAGTGCCCATGGAGGAGGAGGCAGCACATGGGGAAGGAGTGCCTGTGCCCACACACCCATGTGATGTTGCCAGTGTGCCTAAGGTGATCTCATGTTTACATGTGCACAGGCCCCACAACCCATGTGGGTCCGCACGCCCCACCCTGCTGGTCTGCATGCCCCATGTGTCTGCATGACCCCCACCCTCCTGCAGGTGCACTGCCTCCTCATCCTAGGAGGGTTGGGTGGGTCGGTGGGAATGTCTCATTGCCTCACCTCATTCCAGCTGCCGTCTCCCATTCAGCCTCTCCTCTCTCCTCCCTGTTGGTGGAGGGAGATGAACTGATGGGGAAATGGCACTGGTGGTTTAGGCAGGGCCGCCATGTGGGGGGGAACCATCAGGACTCCCATCCCGGGCCTGAAGATGACGGGGGCCTAATGGCTCCGGGAAACCACTGATGTATGCATGTACAAACAAACCACTCCTGTGCAGGAAACCACAGGGGTGTGGCCAAAAGGTGCCCCCCTGCATACCGGGCCTGGAAATTTCTGATGCCGGCCCTGGGTGTAGGGCAGGGCTTGCCATTGGGGTGAGGTTTGCTCACAGCAGTGGTGGCATGCCGACAGAAAAGGCTGTGTGTGCCACTTCTGGCAGGAGCTGAGAGGGTGCCATAATACAAATCCAGAGAGACACAATTTTGTAAAGGGGTAATAAAAGACCCTTCTTTTTTATTTCTTTTTCTTTTTGCAACCCAATTTATCATAAAATTTTAATGAAAAGTACCTGGACTATTAAAGCATCATATACATTCCAGAGTTTCTGATTTGTAAAATCCAAAAGAGACGTTGCATCATATCCCATTTTGCCTGCTAGTTTAGTCAGAAATGCCTGAAAGATAAAAGCGGAAGGATTTCTAAACGTAAATCAGATGCAAAAATTGATTCATCTTCTCTTTGTGCTTAATTGATGAACATAGAATTTATCTAGCTAATCTGCTGTTAATATGCTGCTCAAGGCACAATTTTCAGGGCAAGAAATAAATGGGGAAAAATACAATAGAGAAAAACGCCAAGATTTGTGTTATCTAATTATAGAAAAGAGTGTGCATATGTTGTGTACCATTATGTCAGTTCTGATTTATGGTGAGCTAAATAGAGTTTCCTAAGGGGTAGGTGAGATGTTGAAAGGGTATTTTAGTATTGCCATCCTGCAGGGAGTTTCTAGGGTTGAGCAAGGACTTGAATCTAGGTCTCTTGTGTCATAATTTGACACTCTGTTCTTTACTTTACACTAGATCTTGGAACAATGTGTAACAACAAGCTGGAGATTGCCGCATTGAAAATAGATGGACCTATGCAACTCCATGTGTGAACCCAAAATGAACTAAAATCAGTGGTGGGCAGCTACCAGTCTGCACTGGTCCGCCAGGGGTGGTGGTAAAAATTTCCCACTTCCCCACTTGTGCATGTGCGCTTCCAGTGCTCAGCGTGCATGCACCAATTTTGGCATAAAAGGCATGCGTGCCACCAAGCAGCCATTTTCTGCTTGGTCAGAGTTGTGGAGGTGGCTGGCAAGTGGAGCAGTGGGGTTGGTTGGCAGCAGATCAGCGGTGGCGGTGGCCTGAGCTGAGGCCATCCTCAGTGGCCTCATCGGATGCAAGGCAAGGCGGCGGTGGCCTCATTGGAGGCAGAGGGACACCTACCCCCTGACAGGACCCAGAGGAGGCGGCGGTGGTGAGGGAAGTGACTGCGGCGCGGGACCCAGCAGCAGTGGAAGCAGCTGCAAGGGAAGTGGCAGCGGTGCAAGAGGATCCAGCAGTGGCGTAGAACCCAGAAGCGGTGGCGGTGGCAAGGAAAGTGGCGGCGGTGTGGAACCCAGTGGCGGTGGAAGCGGCGGCAAGGGAGGCGGTGGTGGTGAGGAAAGCAGCGGCAGCACGGGACCCAGTGGCAGCGGAAGCGGCAATGGCAATGAGAGAAGCCGCGGTGGTGAGGAAAGCCGCGGCGGTGCGGGACCCAGCGGCGGTGGAAGCAGCGACAAGGGAGGCCATGGCAGCAAGGAAAGCGGCAGCGGCACGGGACCCAGTGGCAGCGGAAGTGGCGACAAGAGAAGCCGCGGTGGTGAGGAAAGTGGCGGCAGCACGGGACCCAGCCTCGGCGGAAATGACGACGAGGGAAACTGAGGCGGAGCGGCGGGAGAGGCTCCTAGGCGCTGCGGTGTTTCAAACCGCCACCCACCCTCCTCATACATCCAAACATGCAGGGCGATGAATGAGGCTGGGGCGGCCACACCAGGACCTCCCGTCCCTGCTGGGAGTTGGTCTGGAGAAGAGCCATTGCAAGGTAGGTACCCTACCGGGTTTTTAGTTTCTTTTTAAAATTGTCTTCTGCTGTATTTTAATGTTATCCCATGTGGATACTTGCCTTCTAAATATTCCCTATTTTGTCTCCCAACAAGGCAATTTTCCCGTTTGATTTCAGAGTAAGAATCTTACTCTGGAATCAAATGGGAAAATTGCCTTGCTGAGAGACGAAATCGGGAAAATTTAGAAGGCAAGTATCCACATAACATAAAATATACAGCAGTTTTTCTTGAGTATTTAGGGATTGTTTTGGTGAATTTGTTTTTAATTTTAATGTATTAAATTACTGTATTTTTAGCTAACTGTAATTTAGTGTGGCCTTTGTGGATCAAGTTGACTTTGGTTTTAAATGGCAATTAGACTTTGTTGCTGCAAGATTGTGTGTGGGGCCTACAAAATGGCCCTCCACACAATCCTGCAACAGCAAGGTCTAATTGCTAAATCAAACCAAGGTGGACTTGATCCACAAAGGCCCACACTAAAATACAGTCATCAAGTTTTTTTTTTTTTTGCAAAAGAGTCTCTTGCTGTAACTTAATATATTAAATAACTGTATTTTTAGCTAACTGTAATTTAGTGTGGGCCTTTGTGGATCAAGTCGTCTTTGGTTTTATCTGGCAATTAGACCTTGCTGTTGCAGGGTCTACTAAAATAGTTTGAGGAATTGGACTTGATCCACGAAGGCTAACATTTTACAGCTGTGACTCCCATCAGGTGTGCATTCTTTTTGCTGTGGCTTCTGAGTGTGTCGTTTGCTATTGGCATATCAGGTGTGCATTCATTTCACTGTGGCTTCTGGGTGTGTCGTTTGCTATTGGCATATCAGTTAGCCCCACCCACTGAGTTAACCCCGCCCATGGTGTGGTAGTAAATTTTTTTGGTGCCCACCACTGGCTAAAATAATTATTAACGGTGACTTTTTGACTTTTGTTTTCGCTGTCGGACTTTCTCAGATGAGTGTTATGGTTCTTGTAAATGATGTTTCTTGTTTTTGCTTTTTGTAATGCATTGTTATTGATACTTTTTGATACGGTGATTTGTGATGATTTGTGATGATATGCTGAAAGGTTTGTGTAATGTGAGGATATGAAACCTTGTAATTGTACTGTATATTTTGTATCTCTGTGAGCCATCCAGAGTCTCTCTGCGAGTGGGACAGCATAGAAATATAATAATAATAATAATAATAATAATAATAATAATAATAATAATAATAATAATAATAATAATAATAATAATAAACCTTTTCATTAGCAAAATTAACCCTTTCCTTAGGAAAATAAGTATGCAGTTAAAGATCACAACAAAGCTTGCATAATCATTAAAAAAATTATTTGTGCTGATCTGTAGTGTGGAAAAAGCCAGTTGTACAAAAGTCCTGTGTCATAGTCCTGTGTCATTTATCTAAGCGTAGTTGACATATGGGACTGTGAATTTCTGAACATTTCAAAAGTATGCAATGCCAAGATATAACATGAACCGCTTTCCTCCTTGGGCCTCACCTGGGCCAGGAACATGTGCATCTAGCTTGTCAAAAGTAAATAGTTAATTGAGGTTCTTGACTCTGCATGGATTCAAACATCACATATGCATATGTTACAATTGATTTTATCAACAAAATCTCTTTTTCCTTCAAAAGCCTAAGAGATAAATCTTATTTACTTAGCATGTAAACAAAGTCCTGTCTGCTTTAAAAATGTTCTACAAATGAATAATAACTAACTATAAAAATCGTTTTAAAGGTAAAGGTTTCCCTTGCTCGAAAGCCAGTCGTATCCGACTCTAGGGTGCAGTGCTCATCTCTGTTTCTAAGCCGAAGAGCCAGTGCTGTCTGCTTCTGCAGACATTTCCGTGGTCATGTGGCAGGCATGACTAGACACCAGAGCGTACGGAACACTGCTACCTTCCCACCAAAGTGGTCCCTATTTATCTACTTGCAATTTCTTGCTTTCGAACTGCTAGGTTGGCGAAATACATTTCAAGGGCTTCTGGTTTGCGGCAGTCAATATATGCCTTAACTAGCTTTTTCTGTGTAATGCCTTTCCCCACAGCATGCCTTCCAAAAGTTAATTGTCTTTTCCTTTCAGAATTGCTTTCTTTGCAACAAGAGAGGCTTCCTTTTCATTCCTTTTCCAGGGACTGATAACAAAGCATCTTGGTATTTGATTGAATGGGTCATTAAATTTACCATGCCCCAGAAATCTGCTCAGCTTGCAGAGTAAACCGCTGTTACCTTGGCTCTTCACCTGTTCCCTGACCAATATCTAAATATTATTACAGACAGTCTGTACACACAGTGTGGATTCCCCATGCCCTGTGGGCTATACGGAAGGCCATTTCAGAGACAGGGCTCCAAGGTCGCTTTACTAGGGGCACGCTTCAGCAAGTGTGCGAGAACACCATGTTCATCCCGCACGACTGGAAAGCCGTCATGCAGATGATGCTCAACCCTAGCCAGTATTTGATATGGGACAGCGAGTTTCGCCTCGAGGCTCAGACAAGGGCTGCCAGGATGGGAGGCGCAGTACTTCCTGACCAGTTATATGGTTCAGGTGCCTTCGAATCCATTGATGCGCAGATCAACTTGCCACTCGCCACTCTTCAGATGTCAGCCGAGGCTGCCTTTAGGGCTTTTTTCAAGGTTCCAGCTACTGGCAAAGCGGCTAAGAATTACACCGCAGTCAAACAGGGAACCCAAGAGCCCTACATGGACTTCATCAATCGCTTAGAGGAAGCGATCAGTAGGCAGATCGATAATGAGCAAGCCCAACAAGAGCTCATGATGAAGTTAGCCAAGGATAATGCCAACTTGGACTGCCGTAAAATCTTGCAGTCCCTGGGCAATCGTCCCGACTTGACTCTCACGGACATGATTAGAGCTTGCGCCGACGTTGGCACAGAATCCTATAAAATGGGTTTGCTAGCGGCAGCGGTGCAAGGGGGTAGGAAACCCAAGAACAGGACCCAAGGAGCGTGTCACACTTGTGGCAAGGTCGGTCACTTCGCTAGGGAGTGCCGATCCAAGGGAGGCGGACAAAATTCCGGCCGTTCCAAGGCTCCAAACACCCCATGTCCGAAGTGCAAGAAAGGCTACCATTGGGCCAGAAACTGTCTGAATTCGGGAAACCGGAACGCGGGCACGTCTCTGGCCCCGGTCCAAACAGAGGCTTCTTTCGCTCAGAGCTCGCCAAAGCTAGATTAGATTCCAGTCACCTTCCAGGCATTGCGAGGGCGAAGGCCAGCCCCAAGGGTAGTACAGGGCTAGATTTGACTTGTCAGGCAGACGTTACATGCGACCTGCCAGGCACGGTCTATCTGGTGGATTCCCAGTACATGGGTCCACTGCCGAAGGGCTTTATAGGTTTAGTTTTGCCCCGCAGTGTAGCTGGAGCACGCGGAATTCTTGTAATTCCAGGAGTCATTGACTCCAATTTTTCAGGCGTTCTCCTAGTTCAGCTTTGGACACACCTGCCCCAGACAATTCACAAAGGAGACACTTTAGCGCAACTGATTATGGTTCCTTGTCACTTGTCAGCAGACAGCCAGGGAAGGCTCAGGGACAGCTCAGAGTCCCGGTCAGAGGACCGCTCGAGCGCCAGTGAGGCAGTGCAAGGATACCAGGTCTTAGCGACAGTGGAGACCAACATTGAGTGGAAACAGCACCCAGTTATTGAGGTATTTCTGAATAAAAGATCATTCTCAGGGTTACTAGATACCGGAGCAGATGTGAGCGTGATAAGCAGAAGCCAGTAGCCACGGGAGTGGGCCATTGAGCCGGTCTCCGATGTGTGGGGGGTAGGCGGCATCCAGGAAGCGTTTAGGAGCCGGGAGTGGGTGACAGTCACAATCCCAAAGGCTGACGGCACAGCGGTAATTCGGCCGCACATCCTTGACGTGCACATCAACCTTTGGGGGCGAGATATTTTGCAGCAGTACGGTGCCACCCTTACCTTTGTAATGGCTCACCGATACGCCGGTCTGGGTGGAACAATGGCCGGTAGTGGGAGAGAAATTAGTCGCCCTTAAGCAACTGGTTAAGGAACAGCTAGACGCAGGACATATAGAGCAGTCCACTAGTCCTTGGAATTCGCCTATTTTTGTCATCAAAAAGAAGTCGGGGAAGTGGCGACTCCTCCACGATCTCAGAGAGATCAATAAATGCATACAGCCAATGGGTCCGCTTCAATGCGGCATCCCAAAATCTAATATGATTCCCGAAGGGTGGGAGATCCTAGTTGTGGAACGGCCCTGGCAGAGGCCACTTCAGTCGAGAAAACTCCTGACCCGTGGGCTCTGCGAGCACAGAAATTAAGAGGGGTGGATTAATGATAGGGTTTGATTCACCCACTTCTGACCTGACCTACGGCTCTGCCGAGTAAGCAGATCGCTAACTTCTGTTACACATTAGGCAATCACTCATCTCCGAGTAAAGGGTAATCTCTGGTGCAAATAGTGGCCATATTTACCCTGGTCTTATCCCTAGACAATGGTGTTTTCCCCTGTCAGTGTTTGCCCAAGTTAATTAACTTCCCCAAGAAAGATTCCCCATTAACCCGAGTAAATGGGTGATGTGGTTTTCTGTCAGATGACGGTTTTTCCTGCCTTGCCTTCTGATCTATAAATGATGATGTCTTTTCCTCAATAAACCACTGATCTGATCTCACTCCATATTGCCTCGTATCATTTCTTGATCAGTCTCCTCCGGGACCTAACGGCCGTCCTAGCGGCCCCGATTCCTACAACACAGAACCTGTTTTATCAGCTTCCTAAAGTCTATGTAACTCCTGCAATTGACAGTAATTTCATGTCGCTGTTTTTAACTTTGCAATTTTTTCTCCATCAAAGGAAGCATTTCCATTCGCAGTCATCAAGGGCTTATGGTAAGTGGAAGCATCTCCATGTTACCATCAACACTTACTCCCATTTCATCTGAGCTACGGCTCACAGAGGGGAGATGGCTAAACAAGTTTGTATACATCTGCTGGCATGAAGTGCTATAATGGTACACCCAAAGGCCATAAAAACGGACCACGGTCCAGCCTATACCTCTTCCCTCCTCGCATAATTTTGCACGGATTGGGACATCACCCTTACTCATGGGGTCCCATACAATTCCACTGGCCAAGCCATTGTGGAACGGGCCAGAGGAAGAAAGGGAGCATTTCCCTCCTAGATATTCAGCAACAATTATATACTGTGTTATTCTCTATTAACCATTTGAATCTATTTTCAGACTTTACTTTGCAGGAAAGGCACTTCCAGGCCTCCACTCCACTCCCCTGCCCAGATGTGTTTTACCGGCAACTGCCAGACCCAGATGTCATGATTTCTTATCTCTACAAGCCCTTAGTTCAAGCAGCTTCTTCCACCAGAGAATTTTGCTGCAGCCATCCTTGTGCAGCTGAGCCTACAGCATTCTTTCCTTTGATGATTTTAGATTGCTGTTTTCTGCGGGTGGGGTGGGGGTTTACACACACACACACACACACACACACACACACACACACACACACACACACACATGGGAGGAGGTTGCACATACCACATTTTCATGAACTTAATTGAACTATGAACTCTGCAAAACATAATCTAAACATATGGACTTGCTGACTTGCCTTTATGCCAGCTTGCTCAATAAACTGTCTCTTATTTTCAACCACACACAGACTTTCAAATGGCCCAATAGCTTGTTTTACTTTGAGCCACAAAATGGAAGGACTGGAATGATGCTGATATGATTTTGCATGCAACTATATTGGTTATTGATTATTTCTGGTTATGAGGGAGGGGCATTTGAATTGGATTATGAATGTTGCATATACCTTTTGTACATTTTACATGCATTGCTCATATTTTGCTCATATTGTGTTTCTTATGGACCCAATTTCCTCAATGGGCCACCCCAAGTCAACAACCCCCTGACTCTTACAATCTCTTAATTGCTTAGTGTCATTGTTGCCATAGCAAACTACTTGCAAATGGGAAAACTCTCTGCAGGATAAAGAGAGCTGTCAGCTAAAATTTCATGATCTCTACAGAGCCCTTTAAAATGTTTTGAAATATATATACACACTAGCAATTTACAAATGGTTAAACATCCACAGAATGGGGAAAACAATGCATGGTTTTGGGTATTGCTATTCTCCCGTGGGATAACATTTCTTTCAATGAGTGCTAATTCTCATCACGGAATATAAAATGTTCTCACAATGCATATCAATCTGCAAATCTAAGCAATCAATCCCCATTATAGCCTGCTGAGATTTATGCCTAACCTAAAATCTGCTTTTCATCATGCACCCAAAAGCACCTAATAACCCCAATTGCTTAGCTGACTTCAAAGAGCACCTCCCTTCTCTGCCTTTACACACAGCATTGCCACCATTTAGCCTTAAATAATAAAAAGAAAGAGGATATATTGGGAATAACCTTATATTAGCTATTATATTACATTCGTTTAATGGTAAACTGCTTTAAGTTTTTATACTCTTCCAAAAGGGAGCTTCTGGACCAACAGGGTCCATTATAACATTGTAGGGTTTCGGCCTACAGGCAATTCAATGGTTGCCTGGTGGAAGATGGTAAAACATTGCTTTGCCCTCTTCAACTGTCTATCTAATGTTTCTGGCCTTCTGGAAATAACCTGTAAACCAGGCTCCAGTAAAATCCAGTATTAGCCTGGATGACATGTTGTATGTGTGAAAGATTAGGTCAAGTGGGCCCAGACAATCTATCGCCAGATAAATAAAGTATATGCAGTGTATGCCTTCTTACGCTTTCTTATGCTTTTACCTATTCCCTAGAAGATTGACCATATTGCATGACCTGTAGTTTGTGAAAATCACGTGACTACATTAGGTACATGTGATTTTAGGATTTTAGGAATAAATATGGGCAGGCTTCCTCTGTTGGTTGTTCTGCCTCCTTGTACCCACATCCTGGCGTGTGTGTATCTATACCTATAAAATCAAGCGTTAACCTTTGGAACTTCACATAGGATCCTAAGCCAGGCCCTACTAGCTCGCCCTGACCATTCGTGCACACGCCCGAACTGGGTCTGCAGGTCAACAAAGGATTGAGAAATGTGCCAGTGGGGCAAGAGCCCCACAAACATGAAAAAAGTGAAACAACTTCATTTCCCAATGTTCCTTGCACCGCACCGCACCGCACCAGAGCCAATCAGGCTGAGAGGCATGAGCAAAAGGAATGTTCAGAAATGCGTTGCAGCCAATCAAAAGGAAACTGCAGGGGGGAAAAACGATGCACAAGCCGAAAATGAAAACGCCAAACTACAAACCCCAGCGTCCTGCATGCCATGAGCGCGCAGAACACTGAGGAAGCTGGCGAGTGAAAAATAAAAATAAAAAACACACCAGGAGCGCAAGTCCACCGCAGCCGGACACAGCGCCTCACAGAAAAAACAAAAACAAGGGAGGGGTCAAGGGGGGGAAAGGCACTGCCCCCCCTTGAAAGTGAACCCATTCCCAGGTAAGCAAAGCCATCAGACGTCGTTCCGTCTGCTGATTTTACTTACCGCAAAAGGGTTTCGCTTTCAGCGAGGCCAAGCCGTGGGAACCAAAGCCCCCTCCCCAACGGCGCCTGAAGCTCCCGATCGGAGTTTCCCCTTTAATATCACTGGGTGGTGGTGGGGGGGTTGCACTCCCCCTCTCTACTGGCTCCCCTGGGGTTGGGAGGGTTGGGGGTGACAAAAGGGGTCTGTCTCCCCAACCCTCCTGACCCCAGGGGACCTGGCAGAGAGGGGATTCCCCTCCCCACACACACACACACACACACACACACACACACACACACACACACACACACACACCGTATTAAAGAGAAGAAACCAAGTGGTTACTTCTCTTTAATAACGGAGTTTTTTGGGGGGAATCCCCCTCTCCGATGGCTCTCCTGGGTCCGGAAGGGTTGGGGAGACAGACCCCTTTTGTCCCCCCAACCCTCCCAAACTCAAGGAAGCCAGTGGAGAGGGGGATCACAATCCCCCCACTGATATTAAAGGGGAAACCCCAATTGAGATTTCCCTTTTAATATCAGAGGGTGGGCTGGATTCGATCCCCTCTCCTGGGTTCCATGAGTCTGGAAGGTTTGGGGGGACAAAAGGGGTCTGTCTCCCCAACCCTTCCAGAGCCAGGGGACATGGCAGAGAGGGGATCCCCCCGTAGGACACTCCGTTATTAAAGAGAAGAAACCAAGCGGTTACCTCTCTTTAAAAATGGAGTGTTTTGGGGGGGAAACCCCTCTCCGATGGCTCTCTAAGGCCGGCCCGTGGAAAGGAACACCCCCCAATGCCACCTGAAGCGGCATGGGGATTCCCGCGGTCCGGCCAGCAAGGCCGGACCGTGGAAAGGAAACCCCCCCCAAAGCCACAACAACAAACAAAACTTTTAAAAATAAATAATTTAAATAAAAATTCCTTAAAACAAAAAACACAAAAAACAATCAAAAACATCCAAAAATACACAAAAACAACCAAAAATAACACTAAAAATAATACAAAGTAAAAAAACCCCTTCCAACACCATTTAAAACAGTCCGGCAACGCCGGGCAACCTCTGCTAGTTTATCTCTATAATTAAAGACACCTAAGAACTGATAGTTTTTAGAGAGTTTTCATGTGGCAGTTTATTTGGTGTTCGTTGTGTGGGCACCATAATATGTGTGGAAGCAAACTCTCTTTAAGCTGCACACTTTGAAAGCCAAGAGGGGTAACAAAGCAGACTACGGTGAGTTCTGTGGACAATTCAAAATAAGTCTCATTTTGAGCAAGAATTGTTGTCCAAATGAGCTGTGGAACTGTTTCTGCTTATGGAATTCCTTGAAAGGAAAAAAAGAGATTTCCTGCCGAAGAAGGGGATGATAGAGCATCCAGTCTGTCTATGGCACAGCTTGACTCAAAGGTAAATAACTATGGTGGAGAGGAAGTGTGTGTGCGTGTGAGAAAGTGTGTGTGAGAGAAATTGAAAGAGCCATCTTAAAGGATTATTAGTCCTGGGAGATGTCCCAGCAAGGAAAGGGGCCATTCAACAATCGTCAATCGTCAATGGAGAGGGTCTGCCATCTGAATTACAGAAAAACTATGTGGGGTCGGGGTGGGGGGCAGGTCAAAATTATGTAATCAATTTGGAGCTGATTCTAACTAACAGTGTGAAACCAAACCTGTGCATAAAAAGAAAGGGTTTTATTTACCTTTGTGACTTACTCCATGTGGTGAAAATGGAGGGGGAAAGCCATGCTTCCTGGTTTCAGGGAGAGGAAGAGGCTAGGCTAGAGCATTGCTTCCTGCTTCAATGCAGTTGGCCTGCCCGCCCATTTCCCCTGCAGCGCCACCACTGGTGGTGGTGCAAAATACAGAACTATTTGGTTCAGATCACGTAATTTTAAGGGAGGCGGGAGTCAAAGTGAAAATTACAGTTGGATTACATAGGGGAGGGGGTCAATTTCCCACAGAAAAAGGATCACATAATTGTTGAATGGCCCCAAAGCAGGCATTTGGAGTTTAAAAGTTAGAAATACCCAAAAAGGTAGGGCGTGTTTCCCACTTCACACTGTGTTCTAAAATACAGTATCAAAATGAACTGTAGAACCCAATTTTGAAAATATACAGTAAGGTACCTTTGATAAAGAAATTATTAATGAATTGGTGTTTTACATTTTTTTAACCAAATGATATTGAACCGAATTCCTTATTTTTTCTAATCTATATTTTGGTTTTATCTGTTCTATATTCTAGATCCATTTCTTGGCAAACTAGCTCTCTCTTCCTTGTAAGATGTCATATGTTAATAAGGAAAGTACTAGCGCTCTCTCTTACTTATAAGATGTCATATGTTAATGAGAAAAATACTAGCTGTTTCCTTGTGCAGTGGAACCCTGGGTTACGAATGCCCCGAGTAATGTACATTTTGAGATATGAAAGGAAATCCATTGAAAATGATGCCTCGACTTACGTTTCCCCGCAAGGTACGTTCAATTTTGTTTTGGTTTTTCAGACAGTGGACTCTAGTGGTCAGCTCTGGTAATGTGCTGGTTTCGCCCCTGACACTCAGCTGTGTGGTTGCTCCCAGTGCTTTGTTTGGCGGAGAGTGCAATTGGACTTAAAATTGACTAAAAAGATTTATGTACCTGTATATGCATGTGCCAGAATTGATTCAGTAGAAATGAAACTGTGTTATATCAGCTTCAGCCCAGACTATTTGGCCGATAATGAAGATCATTAGTCTCTATATATTTCATATAAAATATTATTTTGTAATGAACAAAGGTGTTTTTTTTAAAAAGAAGGGGGTGACTGTGACCCCAAAATGAGCTAAAATAATTATTAACCCTTTCCCTTTAGCAAAATAAGTATGCAGTTAAAGACCACAATGAAGCTTGCTTTGATGTTCAGGAATTGAAGAGAAGCAGCCAGCATAACAGGGTGAAACACAACTTTATTGTAAGCAAACCGAACATAAACAGCAATGGCACAGCTGCACTTTATATATATCATATACAATAGATACATTTGGGCGGGAAACAATAGGATTGGTTGGGAGAGTAGTGGGGTGATCATGGGGTGATTGGAGACTGGGGAGACTTTGCGCGTCTCGTTAGAAAGGGTGGGAAAGCAAGTCCCGCGATAACTGAGCCCCATGAAGAGGACAAATTGGCGGATCACTCTGATCCCACAATAATAATTACAAACTGTTTAAAGTAATATTTTAAGTTATATACATAAGATTCCTTCCCCCTAGGATGGGACGAAGTCCCTTAACCATTGTGGAGGTCCACAGACTCTTTTGGGCCAAACTGACACCTGACTGGGTTCTGTAGACCTAGGAAGACTTGGTTCCATTGAATGATAGCCGGCACTGGGGCTTCTGTCAAAGCTACGAGCATTTTGGGAGCACTGTCCCGATTCTGAATTGGAACCAGGGAGGGGAAAAACCAAATCATAACCCTGTTTAGATGAAGCAGGAGCAGGGGATTGCTCGAAATTAAAGCTAAAATTAGAAGGGGCAAAACTCAACGAAAAGTCCCTCCTTGAAGAGGTTTGAGTAGGGGGTGACTCAACAAAAACTTGCCTCTTCTGGGTAGGAGTAGAGGTAGACTTGAACATAGGAGGATGGGGGGGGGTGTCTCTGGAGAGAAATTAAAGCCCCGATTTTCACTTGGACGAGTGGGGGAACACTCGGGAAACTCCCCCCCAATCCTGTAACTCAAAAGGCACAATTCCACGCTCTAGGGTTACTTACGGTCTCCAAAGACATTGGGGCTGGCTTGAATTAGAAAGCTGGGGATTACAACTGATTGCCGAGCTGCCTTCTTCATCTCCCTCTTGGGATAAGGGGGTGGGGGAGGACCCTAATGTGGAATTGCCCTGAGTAGTATCACCTTGTACCTCTTGAAACTCTGTTAGCCTATGTCTGAGCTGGTCGGCGTGGCACCACCATAACAAACCACTACCTGTTTTGACCTGGTAGGACACTGGTCCTATTTGTTCCACCACAACCCCTGGAACCCATGCTGGTCCTGTAGCTACATAGTTCTGACAGTGCACCGGATCGCCAGCTGCGAAGACCTTTTTGTGCGGAATTTCCACATTAACACATCTGGCAGTCTGAAACAGCCGAACAGCCTTCAAAGCTGTTTAATGGTGACAGCTGAGGGGGTACAGGGCATAGGAATAACCTCCAACCATTTTGAAAATGAGTCGACCACCAATAAGAAGAGCATGCCTCGGAACGGACCAGCAATGTGTATTTGTGACCAGGGTCCGCGGGCAGTGTCCCATTCCCGGGAGGCAACTTTGGCAGGTGCCCACCAATTATTCAATGTCTTGGTCTACCTGGGGCCACCAAAAATAGCTCTGAGCCAAAGCCTTGGAGCACACAATTCCTGGGTGGCAAATGTGTAGGAGCCTGAGTACCTTGGAGCGTAACACTGCAGGCATGATCACCCTTTGGCCCCACAGTAGACAAACTCTTTCAAGCGAACGCTTTGAACTCCTCAGTAGGAGGAGTTGGCGGCCACCCTTTCCTGACCCAAGAAATCACCTGTGAAAAAAGTTTGTCTTTTGCAGATGCTTTGGCTATGTCCGAAGGCACAATTGGAGGCGAATCGAGAGATTCGATCAACAACACCTGATGGTCTTATTCGACCTCACAGTCGGGTTGCTCCAGGTCTGGCAAAGGAGACATTGAAAGAGTATCAGCGTGGCTGATGTCCTTTCCCAGGCGGTGAATCAGAGTGAACTGATAGGCATTCAAGAAAGTAGCCCAATGTAACATGCGGGGGGGCGGGCACACACAATATTTGCAGAGTGGGCTTTGAGTTCTGAACTCTCTGCGACAAACCAGAAAAAGGGACCTTGGTGTCCTGGTGGACAGCTCAATGAAGGTGTCAACCCAGTGTGCCTCAGCAGTGAAAAAAGCAAACTCAATGCTAGGGATCATTAGGAAGGGTATAGAAAATAAGTCAGCAAGTGTCATTTTGCCTCTTTATAAATCTATGGTGAGGCCCCATCTGGAATACTGTGTACAGTTCTGGTCACCATACCTCCAGAAGGATATTATGGAGCTGGAAAAAGTGCAGAGGAGGGCAACCAAAATGATTAGGGGACTGGAACACCTTCCTTACCATCTGAGTCTGCAACGGTTGGGCCTTTTCACTCTTGAACGATGGCATCTAAGAGGTGACCTGATTGAAGTTTATAAAATCATGCACGGTGTGGACAAAGTAGATAAGGAAAAACTGTTTTCCCTATCACATAACACTATAACTAGGGGGCACTCCATGAAACTTTTGGGTACTAGTTCTCAAGCAAATAAGAGAAAGTACTTTTTCACCCAGAGGATGGAACTCCCTGCCAGAAGAAGTGGTGACAGCTGTCAGTCTTGACAGCTTTAAGAAAGGATTAGACAAGTTCATGGAGGACAAGGGTATCAATGGATATAATTATGGATACCTAAGGACAACCTCCAGGTTGGAGAGATATGCAGGATATCTCTCAATGCCATTTCCAGAGAATCCTAAGCAGGTGAAGGCATCTGCTTGGGAATACCCTGAAGGAAATGGTGAGCTACTGTGTGAGACAGAATGCTGGATTGGATGGGCTGTGGCTGTTCCAGCAAGGCTGTTCTTATGTTCATCCGTTCCCATGGGGTGAGGTACCACCAGTACGCGGATGATACACAGTTGTACATCTCGGCCCGTGGAGACCCCAGTGATGCAGTCAAAGTCCTTTTCAGTTGTCTGGAGGCGGTTGGGGTCTGGATGGGGGGGGGGGAAATGGGTTACAGCTGAATCCTAGTAAGACTGAGTGGCTGTGGATGGGGGGGGGGGTCCTGTGTTATCCCGGGAGCTACCATGTTTTGTTTTGGATGGGGCTATTTTTGCCCCAGACCGACCCGGTGTGCAACTTGGGGGTACTGGATTCGCTGCTGCTGCTAGAAGAACAGGTGGCGGCTGTGGCCAGGAGGGCCTTCGCCCAACTTTGGGTGATTCGCCAGTTGCGCACGCTCCTGGACCAGGACTCTTTGCTCATGGTCACTCATGCTCTGGTGACCTCCAGACTAGATTATTGTAATGTGCTCTACATGAGGCTGCCCTTGATGACCATTCGGAGGCTGCAGCTGGTCCAGAATGCAGCGGCCCAGGTGGTGATGGGGTGTGGACGTTATGCCCATGCCTCACCATTGCTTCGGGAGCTGCACTGGTTACCCATTTGCCTCCGGGTGCAATTCAAGGTGCTGGTTTTGACCTTTAAAGCCCTATATGGTAGTGGGCCAGGTTACCTTAGAGACTGCATTGCCCTAAGGACGTCTGTCCATCCAACCAGAGCGGACCGGAGGGGCTCTCTAATAGTGCCATCGGCCAGGGGGGCTCGCCTCTCTGGCACAAGGAGGAGAGCCTTCTCTGTGTCCACACCAGCCCTTTGGAACCTCCTGCCAGTAGAACTGCGTCTCCAGACGGAGTTGTTGCCCTTTTGAAAAGAACTAAAAACCTGGCTGGCGGGCTAAGTTTGGGGTGCAGGTGGAGGGGTGACTTCCGTTGGGTGGTTAATATAGGGGATGATGCCTGCCCCATGGTTTTTTTTTTCAGTTCCTGCACCCCTCTCTTTTTAGGGGTTGGTTCCTATTGCTGGTTTTTATCTGTTTTTCTTTGTTTTTATCTGTTTTTACCCACTGTGTGAACCGCCCAGAGTCAGCTTTGGCTGAGTGGGCGGTAAATAAATAAATAAATAAATAAATAAATAAATAAATGTTCTTATGAAGTCACAAAAATTCCTAACAATGGTTTATGGTCAATTACGATTGTGAATTCCCTGCCATACAAGAAGTTGTGGAACTTCTTTGTTCCCACAACTATGGCCAGAGGTTCCCAGTCAATCTGGGCATAGTTGCACTCAGTTTTAGATAGGGATCTTGAATAGAATGCAATCCTGCTTCCTTCCCATTTTCAAGGGAGTGACAGAGGACAGCCCCCACCCCTACTGGTGAAGCATCACACACAAGGACCACAGGTTTCTTTGGATTGAAGTGAGTTAAGACTGCTTTGGAAGACAGAAGCTCTTTTAACTCACGGAATGCTCGTTCCTGACTTTGCCCCCACTGCCAAACTGCGTCTTTTTAAAGTAAACGATGCAGCGGCTCTGCTACTGATGCCTTCCTGGACAGGAAAGAGTGATAAAAGTTAAGCAGGCCCAGGAAAGATTGCAGCTCAGGCTTGGCAGTTGGTTGGGGGGCGTCGCGTAAAGCAGTAACTTTAGAGTCAGAGGGCTTAATCCCCTCAGGAGTTATCTTAAACCCCAGGAACTCTACTTCCCTTGCATGGAAAACACATTTGTCTTTTCTAAGATGTAACCCAGCATTCTTGAAAACCTGCAACACCCGTTCCAACCTTTTTGCAAACTCAGATTCACTCCCCGCAGTAATAAGCATGTCATCAAAGTAGGGGAGGACTCCGTAGGACCCTTTGACAGACATTCAACCAGCGATTGAAAAATTCCGAGGGCTGCATTTCCCCAAACTGTAGGCAAGTCACCTTAAAGGCTCCCTTATGCGTAATGATTGTCTGAGCCGCTGCAGCAGCAGCAGCAGGTGTAACTGAAAGCTGCTGATAGGCTTGCACCAAATCCAACTTGGCGAAGCACTTTCCCCCATTAAAATAGCCAATAAGTGGCTCACTACTGGCACCGGATATGCATTAGGCTTGATGGCCTTGTTAATCGTACATTTATAGTCAGCACAAATCCTGACCTCCCCGTTAGATTTAATAGCAGTCACTATTGGCGTCTCCCATTCTGCGGAGTCCATTGGAAACCAATATATCCTGACCCACAAGCTTGTCTAGCTCAGCCTCGATCTTGTTCTTCAGTGAAAATGGCACTCGGCGAGGCTTGAGATGAATAGGCCTCATGGCCGGGTCAAGGTCGAAAGAAACGGGTGGCCCTATGTAGTTTCCAAGTCCCTTTCTGAACACAGCCGGGTGCGTGTTACACACGTCCTGCACCGGGTCAGATTGGACGGTGTTGATGCTGGACAGTCTAATACCCAGTGGTTCAAACCATTGCACCCCAAGCAAGCAGTTTGTGCCCTGTTTGACCACTATGAGAGGCAGTTTTATTGCAATGTTTTGAACTTAACTGCAAAATCACCCACCCCCAGAACTGGGATCTGGCCACCCTGCACGTCCCAGAGGGACGTCTTGGTGGCCCGCAACTTTGGGCGCTAATTGGGGGGGATCCGCAGGAACTCCTTCTGGGGCAAGATAGAATAGGACATACCTGAATCCACCTCCATCTTGACCGGAACGCCCTGCAGCTGGACCTCCATGAAGAAGTGATGGGACACACTGGAGACATGGCTGACGAGCGGCACTGCCAGCAGACTTTTGCAATTTGGCCCCTTTTTCCACAGGGACACTTTCGGTGGTTGTGTCTTCCTCTGTAGCCATTGCACCTTCGCTGGGCCCTCTCAATGGTGTGCTTGTCCACCTTCCTTTTCCGGACCTTGCCTTCCTCATCACTGGACCCAGACCCCGACGTGGACATGGACGCTGGCGATGCTGAAGATGAAGAGGAGCGGGGTGACGAGCAGCGGTGGGCCTGCATGGCGGACTCCGAACCCCCAGCGGCAACAGGCCAGTGCTTGAAGGATTTGACGCCGGACTGCGCTGCCTCAAACAACAACGCCTCTCTCAGGACCGACTTGAAAGTGAGGATGTCCCTGGTCATGAGCCAGCGTTGCGTCTCCTCGTCCCCAGGCCAGCGAGCAGGCAGTCATGGGGCGCCTCTTCCAAGTTGTCCCACTGGCATGGGGCGGCAGCCAACCTCAGCGTGGCAGTGTAGTCTACGATGGATTCCACGGTGCATTGGTCACACCTGTGGAACACCACACGGGCTGGGAAGATGGACACCTTGGGCTGGAAGTGGTTCCGGAGAGCCGCAAGGATGTCCGCGAGGGGAACTGCATCGATGTCCCGGGGCATCACCAAATGAAAGGTGACTTCAAGAGTGGCCAGGCCGCACTTGGAGAGGAAGAAGGACCTCTTCTGGCCCTCGTCAACGATGCCTTTGGTTGCCGTTGCGTGCCAAAACTGCCATTTGTAGAGATTCCATTTATCTGACGTGGCCACATCAAAAGGATCAATGGAAGATTTGTGGGAAGCCATATCCCACCTTCGTCACCAATTTGATGTTCGGGAATTGAAGAGAAGCAGCCAGCATAACAGGGCCAAACACAACTTTATTGTAAGCAAACTGAACATGAACAGCAATGGCGCAGCAGCACTTTATATACAATGGATACATTTGGGTGGGATACAACAGGATTGGTTGGGAGAGTAGTGCAGTGATCGTGGGGTGACTGGAGACTGGGGAGACTTCACGTGTCTCATTAGAAAGGGCGGGAAAGCAAGTCCCACGATAACTGAGCCCCATGAAGAAGACAAAATGGTGGATCACCCCGATCCCACAATAATAATTACAAACTGTTTAAAGCAATATTTTAAGTTACATACATAACACTTGCATAATCAATTTAATAATTTATTTGTACTGATCTATAGTGTGGGAAAAGCTAGTTGTACAAAAGTCCTTTGTCATAGTCCTGTGTCATTTATCTGAGCCAGGCATTTGCAACCTACAGCCTACAGACTTGATGTGGCCTGCAGAGCCATTTCATGTGATCCTCTGCCCTTGTTCCTGCCACTGTCACCACAAGTGGCAGCAGCCCCAAAAATGTGCACAAAATGCGGCAAAAACATGCGTTTTCATGCAAGAACTTGCAAAAAATGTGCATTTTCATGCCAGAACCCGGCGAAAATGCACCAAAAGTGTGAAATTGCACGAAAATACATGCAAGAACTCATGCAGAACCATGTGACTGGCACTCTCAGCCATCTGAGGGGGGAGTGATCCGGCCTGCGACCTGAAAACTTTGAGAAAGCCTGATCTTTGCTAAGGACATATACCTGAAGGATTGTGCATTTCTGAACATTTCAAAAGTATGTACAGTAATGCCAAGATAAAACATGAAACACCTTCATCTTTAGGCCCCACGTGGACCAAAAACATGTGTGTGTAGCTTGTCAAAAGTATATAAGCCTGGTTGAACTGTTAATTGAGGTTCTTGAATCTGCATGGATTCAAGCATAGCACATGTTATGCTATAATTGATTTTGTTGATAAAAATCTCTTTTTCCTTCAAATCCTCTTTGGCTGTTTTATTGATAGATTAAAGAAACCTAAAAACTGATCATTTTTAGAGAGTTTTCAGGTGACACAAGAGGAAAATAAATATTTCCCTGTGTAACTGTTGTAAAAAAAATCTGTGTGCACAACAAGCCATGTACATGGAGGGGAAAGAACAATAAAAATAACATGACAGTTCATTTCAAAGTACTTCCTCGGTAGTCAGCAAGTTGTCAAAAGCCCACTTAAATAAAAAAGGACTTTGAGATTTCTCATGTGTTGTCCAAAACAGCAAACACACTTTGGAGGGTGGCAAGATTCAAAGATGGGCTTCCTTTGAAGCAAGAACTCAACAATGGCCAACTCCAAGCATGAACAATTTTGAGGAAATGCCATTTCCAAGCAGAGGGAGTAGCATGTTTTTAAAGAAATTATAAATTTTTGACAAGCAGTCAAGTATTTATTGGAAGAACTGCTGGGGGAGATGTTTCATATTTAAGTTCAAGAGAATGATGTGGGAGTGGGAGAGGGTCTGAGACTGGAGTACTCTATGTCATGATCCTTGAGTTACCATGGCAACCTTATCACTAAGAGCTACTAAAGCACTTGTAATCACATTCCTTTCTTATGAGCCAAAGGAATGTGCACCTGCAGACCCCATGAGGGAGGATGACAAATAGGTCAGGTGGCAGAGTGACGCCAAAGACATCTGACTACCCCACGAGGGAGAAGATGCCTCCCCCTGTCAATCAAAACCTGTGACTCTGAACACCTGAGACTGAGTCATCCTAGGAATGCAAAGGTGGGAGGGAAATCTGCTCCTTTTTGTGTATAAAAGCAGAGCCCTTTCCCCCAGTTCTTTGGTCCTCTCGGGTTGAAGGCAGAGATGTCTCCTTGAGCTGGGCTCTAAACACTTATGATCTGAGCCCCTCAGATCTAAGTGGACTATACTAACTTTGTTATGCTATGTACTTTGTCTTTGTCTGTCTCTGTTCTTTTTCAGTTGCTAATGGAAAATAAAACTCTTTGTGAGTAATATCAACGGAGTGGATGTCAATTTATCAGGCTATTTCTAAGTGCTTTGCTCTATGCCCCCATTTGCTACCAATATACTAAACCACCGCATACTCCCTGTAAGCGACAGGTGGAGTTCTTTGAAGCCAATTGGGAAGCATTACAGTGAGGTCACCTTAGGCTGCACCGGGAGTGTGCGGATAAAGGAAATTATTGCAGCCTAAAGGATCGGTACATGCCTCTTGTAAGCCAGCACCCGGTTGAGTGTTCAAGACACTCTACAGCAGGGTTTCTCAACTTTTGGCCCCCAAGGTGTTCTTGGACTTCAGTTCCCAGAAGCCCTAGTTAGTACACCTACTGATCCAGGATTTTTTGGGAATTGAAGCCCCAAAAGATCTGGTGACCCAAGGTTGAGAAACCCTGCTCTAGAGGCCTATGGCTGGGAACCTGAATGGGCTTATTCATTCCATCTCTCTTCCCCAGTGTTTATAGGCTGCTACTGACTGATCCCACCTTCCAGAACTTCATTTTCAGTTTGCACCTCCATGATGATGATGACAATGATGATGATGACGATAACATTGATTACAGTATTGTAATCAAGATCATGAGGCTAGTATTTTTAAATAATAAAAAATATAAACACTAGTACTGCCAACCTAGCAGTTCGAAAACAAGAAATTGCAAATAGATAAATAGGGAACACTTCGGTGGGAAGGTAACAGCATTCTGTGTGCTCTGGTGTCTAGTCGTGCCTGCCACATGACCACAGAATCATCTGCAGAAGCAGACAGGGCTGGCTCTTTGGCTTTGAAACAGAGATGAGCACTGAACCCTAGAGTCGGATATGACTGGCTTTCAAGCAAGGGAAACCTTTGCCTTTACCTTTACTTTAAGTCAAGACTGTAACTTGGGGAGAATCAGGGTTTTGCCCCAGAATGGTAAATTTAGGGGTGCAGTCCTTTCTCCCACATTCCCAAGATTGGCATGGCTGCCTGATCTACCACCACAGAAGAAGACATAGGTAGTCTAGGTCTCCAGCATACACTGTATTTATTTTGGAAAGACCACAGAGCCGAGAGGCCAGGCCACAAGAGTAGAGTAGAGGGAATGTGGTTGGTATAGCAACCTGGTATAGCAAGTGTGACTAAGGCAGATCTATACAGTGTTCCTGATCCCCAGTGAAGGATGAGAGATGTTGACAAGGTATTCAGTGATGTAATGAATAACAATTGTGCACTGTCAGGTCAATTCTGACTTATGGAAAACCTTTCCAGGGTTTGCTCAGTAGAGAATACACATAGGTGTTTTGCCATTCCCTTCTTCTGGGGATATCTTGGTCTTTACATCTTGCCCACGGTTACATAGGGCTGGCTGTTCTCCTTGGAGACACCATGGGAAATCTAACTCAAAACCTCTAGTTACCTCTGATAACTAAACAACTGCGCTGTATTATTTTTTCACATTTTGAACAACAAAACTAATTTGGAAGCCTATTTTGTGCTGCTTGGCCAGAGTGCCAAAACAGTTAATAGTGGTTCTGATGAAAATACATATCAGGAGACAGAAGATATTCTTACCTTGTCTGTGCTCATTAAAACTTGATGTTGTGATTCAAAAGTTTCCTTTAGAAGTAAAGCAAAACGCTTGCAGGGACGTGTATGAGACACTAGCAACTGGAATAGAAATAAGAAGATGTATTATCTAGCTAACCTCTGTTAATGGAAAGTGGCTTCATTTCAGTTCCCTCCTCCCACAGCAACATCTCCCACATGTCTCTTTAGTTAGTACAGTAAAACCCCTGGTTACAACTGACTCAGTTTAAATTTGCTCCGGTTTACAACGGCAAATCCTATGGAAATGCCATCCCGGTTTACAAATTTTTAATGTATTTGTTTCACTTAACAGTGATCAATTCAGGAACATTTTTATTTTCCAATGCATCCCTATGGGTATTTCAGGTTACATTATTTTTGGATTACAATGGAGGCTTTTGGAACGAACCTTCGTTGTAACCTGGGGTTTTACTGTATTTTAAAGAAGCTGGAGAAATTGCTGTGGACAAGACATCAGCTTCCACCAGTAAAGTTGCATACACAGTATCTGAATCTAACCTACATGCAAGGAAAGTGGCACCGCATCAAGGTATGCCTGGATGTCTCACCTGCCCTTTTAGATGATGGGCTGTTTATGACTTTGATGCATGTAGTTCCTGTTCTCAGCGTATGCCAAGTTCTATCTTATTTGTATTGCAGACATAGATATATACCAAGTGATCTAATTCCAGGTTCTAAATTAAAGTTCAGAGGCCCCGATGACTCACTTCAAAGGGAAAGGCACATTTAGCAAGCTTCCCCATTCCTGTCTGGTTCAGACTAAAACCAAGTAGGAGAAGAATGTATCCAAGAAAGTCTTGAATACAAGGTCTTTTCTGAGGATTTATTAACATGTGTCCAGTAGTTTGTATTTAAGTCTAGAAAATCAGAAGAATATTTCACCTCTTATTTTCACTAAGATGCTGTACAAAAGGAGTTTCCAACACTATTGCAAAGTCCAGCTTGTGCATTGACACTTTTGAGTTATTTCTTCCAGAGGTAGTATCTCACTACTCTTAAAAGTATAGACAAGGTTTAGGAGACATTTCAGAACAGTATATGATGAGATGAAAATACAAGTTGTATCAGGTTATAATTAGTCAGATGTTAACTTCATTGAGAAGTTATTTTCTGTACCCCCTTAATAAACTTCTTTGGCTCTCTTAACTTTACAGAAGTAGAGAATTAATTTGGAATGCAAAAAGAAGATGAACTTTTACTCCCTTATGTCCTGCTATCATGCCAAACTGCTTAGAGCAGAGGTTCCCAACCTTTTGACACTGCGGGTCTGACCATGCTCTCCTGACAGCTGACTATGCCCCCCGGAAGCATAAGTAAATGTGCCCGCTTCCACGTTTACGGCAGCCTTGGGCGTATTTACGGCTGATGTAACCGAGTTTATGTTAGCCGCAGGCACATTTATGGTTGATGTAAACCTGTCCACTTCCAATTCCTGGTGTGGCAGCTGTAGTGGGCCACATCAAATGGTGCCACAGGCTTGGTCCAGCCAACGGACTGTAGGTTGGGTATTTATTTATTTAGTTTATTTATATCCTGCTCCATTGGTGTAAACACCATTCAGGGTGGCTTACAAAAAGAAAGTCCCATATAATAAAACCCTGGCTTAGAGGGTGCTGAGTTTTATGGGAATGTTAGTTCTTCCAAAGGAATGTCAGCCTCCAATGCATTGGATCCTGGGAAGTCATACCAGAAGTTTGAGTGCTCCATGACAAGTCCAGAATGTCTCTCTCTTAAGAAAACTGATTGTAGGTGAAGAACACTGTGTATTTCCTTACCTTCTCCAGTGAATCTGGCACATCATGAACTGGTATGGGCTGCCACTGGAGATTCTTCTTCCAGATTTGGTTGCCAACAGGAGGATACAGTCCAGCCAGATTGGCTAGAGCACTCATGATATTTCAATCATTATCTGTACTTCAGGCATACAACTAGAAAAGGATGGAAGAGACCTCACAGGTATTTTCACAGGTATTTTCATTCACTAACAGATGATGTGCATATATTCCCCTTTCAGTGAGTAAGCAAATTAAGATGCCTCAATGAAGCATAGTTTCCCATTACTTCTGACTATGGTTAATTGTACTCAGTTGAGCCAAGATTGAAAAATAACTGAAATACTGGTGTGAATCTGGCTTACATATCCTGCCTTGTTGAGACATTTGTTTACTCTTTTCCAGAGATGATAATAATGTGGAATTATTAACTGTGGCTTCCTAGTTTGTTTAATCTTGTGAAGGAAGAAGTGAATTATTTGCTTGTTATGTATGACACACTGCAATCCAGGATTCAAGGTTTGCTGTGATACTGTATGTGAAAATAGCTACTGTTGAGTGAAGTTGACTTGCCATAGCATATTTCTGTTGGGAGATCTGCAGAATGCATTCCAACAGATCAATCTTAATAGCGTTAGACAGTGAAGGAGTGTTGTTTCCCACCCATCACTAGGGTATTACATATATGAGTAAAAGCAAACCTTTACAATGTAACATCAATTACACAGCGTCTTTCTTTATTCATGTCAGATGCACCACAAGCATATACTTACTAACATATAAAGCTAAAATTAATTAAAGTTACACAGCTTCTGAAAATCTCATCCATTTATATTGATATGGCCAAAACACACCTTAGTTAAAACTTTGTAACCCACTAGGGCTCAAATCAAATGTTTTCATGAGGCTAGTTTGACTTTCACATAGGGATGTACATATTGGCAATTTCATTTTCATTGAATTTCTAAGAATCCCCTCAGAGTTCTTGTCCTACTCTAGTTCCACATCAGGTTATGAGATCCTGTGTTTTTATTCTCATTTGTGCACATTTTTATTATTTATTTATTTATTTAAATTTATATTGCCGCCCCCTCACCTAGGGCGGCTCTGGGCAGCTCACAACCATAAAACATAAAAATGTATATGCTAAAAAACATTTTAAAAACCCCATTAAAAACACATTATTATTATTATTATTATTATTATTATTATTATTATTATTATTATTATTATTATTATTATTATTATTATTATTATTATTATTATTATTATTATTATTTCTATACCGCTTTCCTTCCCCTAAGGGAACTCAAAGCGGTTTACATAGTGTAAAATACATAATACAGATTTATACAATAAAACACATATCAATCAAAAATATCAGCAAATGCAATACAGAATAAGAATACAAATGCACTGCAAAAAATACAGTACAAAGATTAATAATAATGCAGTTACAAGTACAAAATACAAATTACAGGTCAAAATACAATATTAAATACAATGTACTGACAGTACAAGACATGCTGCCACGTGGGCGAGGAAGAGGGAGACCACCAGGTTTTAATGATAGAGGTCCTAGACGCCCCTCCAGTAGTACCGGCCGACATCGCCAAAGCGACCGGCAAGGACAAAACGTTAGCCACAGTCTCCTCCTGGGTACAGAAAGGGTGGCCCGTGTCTTCCCCAGCAGCGGAATTCGACACATTTTTCAAAAAGAAATTAGAATTGTCCCTAGAGAGGGGTTGCCTTTTGTGATTAAAGAGATGGGAATACCAGAGCACCTCATATGCCTCCTGAGAAATCTGTACATGAACCAAAAAGCAACAGTTAGGACAGAACACGGAATGACAGAGTGGTTTGGAATAGGAAAAGGAGTAAGGCAAGGCTGCATTCTGTCACCCTGCTTATTCAACTTATACACAGAGCACATAATGCGCAATGCAGGGATGGAGGAATCACAATATGGGATCAAAATTGCTGGGAGAAACATCAACAATCTGAGATATGCAGACGACACCACCCTAATGGCAGAAAGTGAGGAAGACCTAAAGAATCTCCTGATCGGTTTGAAGGAAGAGAGTGCAAAAGCTGGCTTGAGACTCAATATCAAGAAAACCAAGATAATGGCAACAGGCCCGATCAGTTCCTGGAAAATAGACGGGGAAGAAGTAGAAGCAGTGACAGATTTTACGTTCTTAGGATCTAAGATCACTGCAGATGGAGATTGCAGCCATGAAATAAAGAGGCGGCTGATTCTAGGGAGACAAGCCATGAGAAACCTGGGGAACATAGTGAAAAGCAGAGACATCACCTTGAAAACAAAAATTAGAATAGTCGAAGCAATGGTATTCCCAGTGGTAATGTACGGATGTGAGAGCTGGACAATTAGGAAAGCTGAACGCAGAAGAATAGATGCCTTTGAAATGTGGTGTTGGAGGAGAGTTTTGAGGGTACCTTGGACAGCGAGGAGAACAAATAGGTCAATCTTAGAAGAAATCAACACTGACTGCTCATTGGAAGGTCAAATAGTAAAGATGAGGCTAAAGTACTTTGGGCATCAAATGAGAAGGGAGGATTCACTTGAGAAGGCCATGATGTTGGGAAGGGTGGAGGGCAAAAGAAGAAGGGGGAGGCCAAGGATGAGATGGATAGATGGTATTGTAGACACAATGGGCACAGAGCTGGGAGGACTGAGGGGGATGGTGGAGGACAGAGGCGCCTGGAGAACGATGGTCCATAGGGTCGCAAAGGGTCGGAATCGACTGTGCGACTGAACAACAACAACTACAATCCTGTCTGTGGCAGATAAGACCCAGAGCAGGGCGAGCAGGAAAATTCTTCAAACATGGAAACAGTCACAGCTGCGCCAGTCTTCCCCTTCCTCTAGGCAGTGATGGGAGAAGCCTAGAGCGTCCATCTGTGGCGGCTGTGGGGATGATGGTTTAAGTCCACCCTGCTGTGAGGGCCAGGTTCTATCGCTTCTTGCCAACCAGCAGGCGGGGCAACGTGGGGGGGGGTGCGACCCTGGTGCCAGCATTTTAAAGCCACGCCAACCACCCCCAGGTGTTTCTGCATTCCCTCCAGCCCCAGCTGGGTGAGGGAGCGAAGCCAGCAGGCAGGGCAGCAGTAGCGGCAAGGGGAGTCCAACAAAAACCAACGTCTTGGCTCCTGCCCTTTGAAGCCCTCGCCCCGCCACAGGTGGAAGTGTTTGGTGGTGGGGATGAGGAGGCAGCATTTCTCCCCTCCAGGTGGGCGGGCACAGGTCAGGCACATCCTTTATCCCTCAACCGGCAAGGCGGGCCAGGAGAGGGAGGGGTGTCTCAGCTGTGGCCGTTTCCCTCCCCGTGCCGGTGGAATGGGCAGCAAGGGAGGGATGGCCAAGGTCCTCCAGGGTCCTCCAGATGAGTGTCCTTTATCCCTCAACCGGCAAGGCAGGCCGGGAGGGGGAGGGGCATCTCAACTGTGGCTGTTTCCCTCCCTGTGCCGGTGGAATGGGCAGCAGGGGAGGGGCGGCCAAGTTCCTCCAGGGTTCTCCGGGTGAGTGTCCTTTATCCCTCAACCGACAAGGCGGGCCGGGAGGGGCATCTCAGCTGTGGCCATTTCCCTCCCCGCGCCATTAAGAAAATCCACCCACCCCATCTGCAGAGAGGGAATTTCAAGTGAGCCAGTGGGCAGGTGCCACCTCCCCGGGGGTACTCCACACTTGCCCAGCCAGGTTTTGAGTTCTTTCCTAAAGGGCAGCAATTCTGTCTGCAAGCGTAACTCTGTTGGTAGGTGGTTCCATAGGGCCGGAGCAGACACAGAGAAGGCCCTCCTCCTTGTGCTAGAGAGGTGAACCCCTCTAGCTGATGGTACAGTTAGAGAGCCCCTCTGGTCCGCTGTAGTCGGATGGGCAGACATTCTTGGGATGACGCGGTTAATATAGTTCCTAAACACACCCCATTCTCAGAATTTATTTTAATGGGCAGGCAGAAACAGAGGATGTTGTGAGCCTGGGGATATTGCAATGTCATTTGAATGTTATGGAGAGGGTTGATCCCAGTGTGTATGACTTCTCTCCCTTACTGTATATAAGGAAAGTCAGACAATTTCTGTGTTTTTTCTGCAGCAGCTCTTTTAGATTTCCAGCAAGAACCTTCTTAATTGTATCTAGAAACGCCAAGGATTGTGCTGAGCAATGTTCAATTGCTTAATTCTCCCCTTCACTAGCACTCTTCATTTTTTACTTAATATTGCATGTCTCAATCAAGGCAGCATAGGGAAGTTCACCGCTCCTGGCTGTATGAGCCTAACTTCAAAGTTCTGTGAAAACTATTCTTAGGTAAAAAAAAGGAAAGGGTCTCTTGCTAGTTCCAATACTTGCCTCTTTTCGCATGTATTCACCATTCAAGAAGTGCTTATATCTCTTCTTTAAATACTGCCCAAGATCATATTGTTGCTTTATTCCCATCTGTGGGGATAACAGTTGGAGAAAGTCATATAAAAATCCCACCAGAGTTTAGTGCCTCTTGAAACAATCTCTGCATTTACCCATCCAAAGGAGAAGTAGGATGCTGAGAGAACTAAGCAAGAGAATCACTTTCTACACCCCATGAATGGATATGAGCCCTGAATCCGCCATCTCAGATCTAGGAAGAGCATCATAGCAAGAACAAACATTCTTGACAGTACACCAGAGCAAAACCATATTAGAAGATGGAGAAGGAACTCACTGGACAAGGAACAACATTAAAGGAAGGTATAGTTGAAGAACTCAGCCTCCCCTAAATCACTTGGAGGACTCTGAATATGCTGAGGGTTTGAGTGCCTAAATGTAAGACTAAAATTCTCAGGTGGTGCCTGCTGGCAGTTAACAACACACTGTGTGAATGTGCAGAGATATAGAATCTGGCTCAATTACTGGTCTGCTGATTACTGCCAGAGACATGCACTGATGAGGACTTAAATTTGGTTAATGACAAAGCCAAGGAAGTTGCTTCATTTTGGCAGGTCAGGGTTTGATTGAGACATGAAAGAAGAATCTGTCCAAATAGGCAGTGCATCCTGGGAGTGCAATATCGATTGCAATTGGAGGCATTCATGGGATAAGAAAAGATTAGAGCTAAACTGAGCTTTGTCCTAATGATTTCAGAGCCTCATGTCATCAATATATGTAACATTGAAATTGAGATCTCTGATAGTATATTTTTATTGCTTCAAAAAGAAGATGGAACCTAAATTTGGAGGGAAGAATCAGTTTGACTGCCAGGGGGGAAGGCTACCCTACAGTCATGGGCATCTTACGGTAGGTTGCACCATAACCTAACCAGCTTTCACTGATTGGCAGCAGCAGAAGCTTAAGAATTTAGCACCAAAACAACTAGGGCTATAGCGCCCCCCTGGCCATCCGTCTCAGATGACTACCAAATTATGGTGTACAGTTTCTTCTCTTTACTGTTTTTGAGAGTTGTGTTGGCTTTGCTATGCAGTAAACGGTAACCCCTCTACTTTCACCCATTCCCAGAAGAACAACTTTTCCTTCTGGCCTCAAAAAGGCAAATGGTGTTCTATTATTTAGATTTTAGATAGGCTGAATTTACATCTGCTGCCAATATCCTACTGAAATTAAAATACAGTGTTACGATGGGGAGAATGTGAAGAGTCAGAACATCAGTTGCCCAGTTTAGGGCTTCAGATTTTAGCCAATCTAGAGAGTAGTGAATTATGTATACCTTCCATTGAGAAGGGGAGTTATTTAACTCCACCAACGCTATCATTGATGTGTCTGAAAGGAAGACCATGTAGTGTCTATGGTTTCCCTTTACACACGCCCCAAAAGAAAAACATCAGGTTCAGACATTGAGACTTCATGGACACAATAGTCCTCCTCTTCAGAGAGATCTCTTTTCTGTGAGATGTGTGGATGGACAGTGTATGTGCTTTACTGATGCTTAAAAGACCACACCAAAGTACACCCACACAATTTGATGCCTTTTGTCCTTCAAGCCCAGTATTCTTGACAACTTGACCTTAGTCAGCAATGACTTTTCAGGGTCTCAAGCTAGATTTAAGTAGAAATGCCAGGGGTCTCTGCATCTTCCCAGGTCTGCACAACTAGGGATAGAAAACCTTGTTCCTCAGATGTTATTGGACACTAGGTGACATCGGCCAAGCATAACATAGCAAATGGGAGGGGAAATGAGAGTGCAGTCCAATGTTATCTGGAGGGACAAAGTTCCATGCATAGAAACCTAAGTTGAGAATGCTGTCTTGAGTTAATTGTACCCAAATGCACCTGGAAATTAGTGGAGCCTAAGGTTAGTATTGTTCTTTGATTAACATGTATACTTTTATTTCTAAGAACATCTTATCAAACCTTAGTGAGTTGCCCGTATCCTTGTGGCCAAACCGTTTCTTTGACTGGATTAGTAGGAAAAGTGGAAAGAGGGCTGCGGTTGCCAGTTCGGAAAACCTGGTGAAATGGGATTGAAGTTTGTATCAATTTTCAGAGAAACTAGAGTTTACGGTTAAAGTAGTTTACCTGGGTTAAATGATAGCAACTGCAGCATTGCTAAAATCGGAGCATGCTGTCCTATTCCAGCACAACTGAATGAAAGTCTATTCAAAAGGAGGCCCTGCAATTTCCACAGTTACCTCACTGCAATTAACCAGCTTCAGGCTGGAAAAGCTGCCACAAAAATCTCAGAAAAGCGTTATGCTCTAATACAGAACAAAACTTTGGTAGTGGGCATTTATGTATCATGGTTGTCTGTGTTTTTCTGTGAACATACGGCAAGGCATAGCAGGAAGTTCTAGAACTAACAGATTATATAAAATATTTAAACTGAAGACAGAATTGTTATGGTTTGAGTAGTTCTGGATGTCAACATTAGTACAACAATATTATAATTAAAGATGAGTTTGAGACTGTGGTGAATCTATGGCACACGTGCCAGAGGGGGCACTCAGAGCCCTCTCTGTGGGCACAGAGTTTGCCCCGCCCCTCTGCCCAACAGCCCAATGAGAGCACTTCCTCCCTCTCCCCAGCACAGAGTGGGTTTGGGGTTGCCTTTTAGGCATTCTGTCTCTGAAAGGTTCACCATCACTGTCTGAGAGGTAGTCACATCGCTTTGGCAATCTTTTTCCTCTTGATTTTAATGGTCTTGAATAGTCATTGCTTGCTTCCTTCCTAGGTCACTCAATCCAAAATAGTTTCTACTTTTTTACCCTTTGTCTGTGCTGGAGGACTGGTTGTGAGGATGCTTCCATGTTGCCCTTCAATACACCTATACACATGAAAGGCAGCTCTAGGGGCTTCTCTGTTCATGTCTAAGCCTTATCTGGTATGGAGTTCTTGGAACAATACACAGTATTATTTTTACATTAACATGAGCATCCTGAATGATTGCTTCTAATTCACAGCCATAGGTTTACCTTACTACCCAGCTATACTCTGTTACCTATTACACATTCCTACATATTTGGGGCACCAGTTAATGTTGTGCTCCTACAGGTAGATTTAAGGGGAGAATGTTAATGAGGTTGTTGGAATAGGAATGCCTCAAGAAGCACAAGTGGGTATAATTTGATTCCCAAGTGGCAACAGGGCCATAGCCAGGGGCTGGCCAGGATGGGGTTCACCCACCCTGAGTTAGCAGTTTGCCCACCCTCAGTCTCCTGGCTGCTTATATTTATGACATGCGCGTGCACACACGCACGCACGCACGCACATGACATTGTTGCCCATCCTGGAAAAAAAAATTTGCCCATCCACATCTCCACATTTATAATCCTGGCTATGGCCCTGATTTGCAACCAGGCAATTGTCATGTTATGACATATCATATTAGAGATCTTGATGGAAGGGGAAGGCATTTTGGAGGACCTGAAAACTGCAAAGCCAAATTTAATTTCATATTTAATTTAATTTTAATTTAATTTTCGTACTTATATGCTGCCCACTCAGGAAACTTGACTCAGGGCGGCTCACATAGCAGTCAAGCAAAAAAGACACACTAAATACACAATCACAAATAACAAAAAGCTAAAAGCAGCAGATAAAAACAAAAAAAGTAAAAACAGAGAAAACCATGCCCATTAAAACCCACCCACCCTATTCATAAAAAAGAGGGAGGATCTTATTCATTTATAATTCAAATTTCTATGCCGCCCAATCAGGTGAACCCGACTCAGGGCAGCTTACAACAGGTTAAAAACACACACACACACACATATATAAACAATTAAAACCCCTAACATACCCACCCACCTACCCTCCGTTCATATTAAAAAACTAACCACATTAAAACTGCCCACATTAAAAGGTGGGGAGACTTTATTTTATAAGCCAACAGGCTGGGGCCACTCTTCCATCCGGGCCCCACACCTGCCCCACCAACCAGGTTTTTAATTTCAGAGACAGGTGCTCAATTTTTCATGCATTACCCGGGTCTCAAACTGCCGACTTACCAGACTTCCAGGTAGCAAGGTGAGCTTCCTGACCACTGAGCCACTGTAGCCCTTATTGTTACTATAATGGCAACTAATGGCTATGGGAATATGGCTACCTCAGCTATGATCATCAGCCTTAATAATATGACTGTGATTAAGTTTACAATAAACATTCCAAGTATTTCCCTATTCTTTCTTACTGCATCTCTCTAGGGTTGGGGTCAGCAAACATGGCTCTCCAGGTGTTCTTGGACTTCAGTTACCAGAAGCCCATCTGCTGATCAGGGCTTCTGGGAATTGAAGTTCAAGGACATCTGGAGACAGAGTTGCCATATGTCACGGAAAACCGTGAATTTCACGTTTTGTAACTGTCCCGCCCGATTCCATAAAAAACATTGAAAATTCACGGTTTTCAAACCACTTGATTTGGGTGGGTGGGGGGGAATCACACATTTCTCCTGCACTTCTATTGGAGCCACCAGCAGGTGGCAGCAGCAGTTTGGTGAACAAGGAAGAAAGAGGGGGGGGATGCACCTGTTTCTTGTGGCATCTGTAGCAGCAGCTGTTACACGAATACTGCAGGACAGAATGAGCTCCTGACTCTGTCTCAGCTCCTGCAAACCTAGCAGTTTGAAAGCAAGAAATGGCAAGTAGATAAATAGGAACCACTTTGGAGGGAAGGTAAGCAGCGTTCTGTGCACTCCGGTGTCTAGTCATGCCTGACACACAACCACGGAAACGTTTGCAGAAGCAGACAGCGCTGGCTCTTTGGCTTTGAAACAGAGATGAGTACTGAACCCTAGAGTTGGATACGACTGGCTTTCGAGCACGGGAAACCTTTACTTCTGTCCCATTTTTGTGGGAGGGAATTACGGCAACCCTATCTGGAGAGCCAAGTTTGTTGATTCCTTCTGTAGGCTGTACCTTGGCACTGGGATATCTCATCTAGTCTGCAGTATTATCACATTTTTAGAGGTGCAATCTGAAACTTTCCAAGGAATTTACTGGGCTGTCTGTTTTAGGAAAATACTGTTAGAATATTACAGAGACAGAATGGCTTTCTACAGGGAAAGTTGTCAGACAAAGGTTCATTCTTTACATAGAACATATCATACAGAAGGCGAAGTAGATTCAGATGAAAGAATGAAAACTGGTGGAAGTAATGTCAATAATGTAAGCTATGCAGTTTACACTATTGCATTGGCAGAAAGCAGCAATTACTTGAAATGACTTTTAGTGGAAGTGAAAGAAAGCTATGTGAATGCTGGACTGCAGTTGAACATTATGCAACCAGATGCTTCACCTCATTGAGCTATCCAGTCAGCTTAGCTTTCCTTTATGGCTTCCTTAATTTTCTGGTTTTGCTGTGTGCCTTCCACCCTCTACTGGGGCATATCTAAAACCCTACCTGTGTGTCTTTCATACTTCAGAAAGCCAATGATTCCTCTCTTTGTCTTACTCCATAGATGACAAACATAAGAACATAAGAACAGCCTTGCTGGAACAGGCCACAGCCCATCCAGTCCAGCATTCTGTCTCACACAGTGGCTCACCATTTCCTTCAGGGTATTCCCAAGCAGATGCCTTCACCTGCTTAGGATTCCCTGGAAATGATATTGAGAGATATCCTGCCTATCTCTCCAACCCGGAGGTTGTCCTTAAGTATCCATAATTATAGCCATTGATACTCTTGTCCTCCATGAACTTGTCTAATCCTTTCTTAAAGCTGTCAAGACTGACAGCTGTCACCACTTCTTCTGGCAGGGAGTTCCATAGACCAGTAATCCTCTGGGTGAAAAAGTACTTTCTCTTATTTGTTTGAGAACTAGTACCCAAAAGTTTCATGGAGTGTCCCCTAGTTCAAGTGTTATGCGATAGGGAAAACAGTTTTTCCTTATCTACTTTGTCCACACCGTGCATGATTTTATAAACTTCAATCAGGTCACCTCTTAGACGTCGTCATTCAAGAGTGAAGAGGCCCAACCGTTGCAGCCTCAGATGGTAAGGAAGGTGTTCCAGTCCCCTAATCATTCTGGTTGCCCTCCTCTGCACTTTTTCCAGCTCCATAATATCCTTCTGGAGGTATGGCGACCAGAACTGTACACAGTATTCCAGATGGGGCCTCACCATAGATTTATAAAGAGGCAAAATGACACTTGCTGACTAATTTTCTATACCCTTCCTAATGATCCCTAGCATTGAGTTTGCTTTTTTCACTGCTGAGGCACACTGGGTTGACACCTTCATTGAGTTGTCCACCAGGATACCAAGGTCCCTTTCCTGGTTTGTCGCAGAGAGTTCAGACCCCATCAGTTTATAAATGTAATTGGGGTTCTTTGCCCCAACATGCATCACTCTGCACTTACTAATGTTGAAACTCATTTGCCACTGTTTTGCCCACTCCCCCAGTGTCGAGAGATCCCTCTGGAGCTCCTCACAATCTCTCACAGTTTTCACTACCCTGTATAATTTAGTGTCGTTAGCAAATTTGGCTACCTTGCTTTTTACTCCTACCTCTAGATCATTTATGAAGAGGTTGAAAAGCAGGGGTCCCAGTACTGAACCTTGGGGGACCCCACTCTTTACTTCCCTCCACTTGGAGAAGTGTCCATTTAGTGCTACCCTCTGTTTCCTGTCCCTTAGCCAGTTGCTGATCCAGGACAAGACCTGTCCCTTTATTCCATGACTGGTAAGTTTATTCAAGAGCCTTTGGTGTGGGACCTTGTCAAAAGCCTTCTGAAAGTCCAGATAAACAATGTCAACTGGATCCCCCTTATCCACATGCTTGTTGACACTCTCAAAAAATTCCAACAGATTAGTGAGGCATGATTTGCCCTTGCATAAGCCATGTTGGCTCTCCTTTAGCAGCGCCTT
This sequence comes from Bradypodion ventrale, assembly GCA_035047345.1. Taxonomy (NCBI): domain Eukaryota; kingdom Metazoa; phylum Chordata; class Lepidosauria; order Squamata; family Chamaeleonidae; genus Bradypodion; species Bradypodion ventrale. The sequence goes on from JAWDJE010000006.1 coordinate 83,689,260, forward strand.
CTCTTCTATGTGCCTATTAATTCTATCTTTTAGGATGGTTTCCATCACTTTACCTGGGACACATGTCAAACTGACAGGTCGGTAATTTCCTGGATCACCCCTGGATCCTTTTTTGAAAATTGGTGTTACATTCGCTACCTTCCAGTCATCAGGCACAAAGCCTGATTTGAGGGAAAGATTATATATTTTGGCTAGGAGATCAGCAATTTCATCTTTAAGTTCCCTGAGAACTCGTGGATGGATGCCATCTGGTCCTGGTGATTTGTTAGTGTTTAGTTTAACAAGACATGCAAGGACCTCCTCCCTGGTTATTTCTATCTGGCTTAATTCTTCGGTTTCCCTCCCTACGAAGATAGGCTCTGTTTTGGGCATGTGGTCTCTGTCTTCTTCAGTGAATACTGAAGCAAAGAATTCATTGAGTCTCTCTGCAATCTCTGTTTCCTCTTTAATAACCCCTTGCCTTCCATTGTCATCTAATGGTCCAATGGCCTTCCTAGTTGGGTTCTTACTTCTAATGTACTTAAAGAAGTCTTTGTTATTTCTCTGAGTATTTTTAGCTATACGCTCCTCAAAGTCTTGCTTTGCTTTCCTGATTGTTGCCTTGCATTTGTTCTGCCAGAATTTATGTTTCTGCCTGCTGTCCGCATTCGGACAAGCCTTCCATCTTCTAAATGAGCTTTTCTTGCTCTTGATCACTTCCCGAACAGCTCCTGTAAGCCACATTGGAGTCCTCTTGGACCTGGCAGTGCCCTTTTTCCTTTTGGGTATGCATTCCAATTGAGCCTCTGTTATTGTTTTTGTAAACAGCCTCCATGCCTCTTGGAGTGTTTGGACTCTCTCAATTTTCCCTTTCAGCTTCTTTTTTACTAGTTTCCTCAACTTTGGGAAATTTCCTTTTTGAAAATTTAAGGTCTCTGTGTTAGATTTTATCAGTGACTTGCAGTCTATGAACAAGTTAAACATAATTGAGTTGTGGTCACTGTTCCCTATTGGATCAGTCACATTAACATCTTGTACCAGATCCTGAGTATTACTCAGGATCAAGTCAAGGATTCTTGTACCTCTAGTTGGGTCTTCAACCATCTGTCCCAGGGAACAATCATTTAGCATATCTAGGAACTTTATCTCTTTATCATGTGCTGAACAACAGTTCACCCAGTCTATGTGAGGGTAATTGAAGTCCCCCATTATAACCAGGCTTCCCTTCTTGGATGCCTCCTTTACAACATTCTCCAACTGCCAGTCTCCCTCAAGAGTTTGGGTCGGAGGCCGATAGTATATGCCTACTGTTAGACCATCCTTGTGGCCTGGTACTCTTACCCACAGAGCTTCTAATGGTGACTCCAAATCACCTAGATATTCCAATTCATACGATTTTATCACTTATTTGACATACAAGGCCACACCACCTCCCATTTGCCCCTTCCTATCCTTCCTGTACAGTTTGTAGCCTGGGATAACTGTATCCCATTGGTTATCATCCGTCCACCAGGTTTCAGTGATACCAATAATATCAATATTCTTATCTATTGCTAAGTATTCCAGCTCCCCTATTTTGTTCCGGAGGCTTCTGGCATTTGTATAGAAGCATTTATATATGCTTTTCTGACACAGTCTTTTGTGTCCAGTTGCATTGTTAGACTGCCTCTTGCATCCTTCTGCTAGAATGCTAATGACTAGCTCCTCGCTCTGCTCAGTAATTTTTGCATCCTCCTCACTACTCAAGTACACACTTTCCCAAACCGGATGCTGCCCAGCTCCTGTCGGCTTTCCCCCAGTTATCAGTTTAAAAGCTGCTCTGCAGCCTTTTTGATGTTGAGTGCCAGCAATCTGGTCCCATCATCGTTCAAATGCAACCCATCCCTCCTGAACAGATTTGGCTTGTCCCAAAATGTTCTCCAGTTCCTGACAAATCTGAAACCCTCCTCTCGACACCACCGCCTCATCCACGCATTGAGGCTTCTGAGCTCTGCCTGCCTGGTAGGTCCTGCGTGAGGGACAGGCAGCACTTCTGAAAATGCTACCTTGGAAGTCCGGGACTTCAATCTTCTTCCTAACAACCTGATTTTGGCTTCCAGGACAGACCGCTTGGCCTTCCCAACATCATTGGTACCAATGTGTACCATGACAACTGGCTCGTTTCCAGTTCTCTCTAACAATCTATCTAGATTTCTTGTGATGTCTGCAACTTTTGCACCTGGCAGGCAAGTCACCATATGGTTATCATGTGCATCACAAATCCATTTCTCTGTATTTCTAATTATTGAATCGCCTAGTACAAGGAGCCTCTCTCCTGCAATCTGTTCATCTACATGCACCTCTTCAACCATATTAAGGGAGAGAAACTCAGTTTGTTCCTGTTGTTTATCTTCCTGGATCTCATCAAGTGTGATGAAGGAGAGATCATCAGGTGGAACCAGTTGTTCCTCTGTGTGTTCCTCATCAGGTGTGATGAGGGAAAGGGTCTCAAATTTATTCTGTAATTTCAGACTCTCAGAGTGATCCCCTACTCTTCTCCTCCTTTGAGTCACATTCCTCCAAATATCTCCCTCCTGAGTTAGTGAAGGGCCTTCTCCCTCAGAACTGTGCCCTGTCTCTTCTTTGTCCAGCATAGTCTGCTCCGCTCTGTCCAAGAACAGCTCAAGCTCCTTAATTTGTTGATGGTTAGTTATGCGGGCCTCTAGCTGCTGGACCTTCTCTTCTAGTAGTGCAACCAGCTTGCACTTGCTGCAAGTGTAGTTCTCCATATGCTTTGGCAAGAACACAAACATGGCACAAGTATTGCAGGTAACTACAACTGTTCCCTCACAATCCATTTTAACAAGTGCAGTATTCTGGGCCTCAAAAATGTACACATTTACTACCTTTCTACCTAGTAAGACTATATTCTTCCTTTGTTACTAGCTTGCAATCTCGCGCGCCATTAGGCGCGCGGGCCTCTAAAGCAGCTCTACTCCAACTGCAAAACTTACCAGTGCTCACTTCCTTTGTTTGGTTCTCCTCAGCAGCAGCTCTTAAGAGCACATGGCTCCGCCCCTATGAGTCACAGTTCAGGGAAGGGCCTGGTGTGGCTCTGCCCCCCTGCTTCTGGAAGCTTCTAACTGCTTTCTCTGTTTGAACAGAGGTGGCTCTCAGCAGTTTAAATTATCAATTTAAATTAGTGGAGGCCTCTAAAGCAGCTCTACTCCAACTGCAAAACTTACCAGTGCTCACTTCCTTTGTTTGGCTCTCCTCAGCAGCAGCTCTGCTTAAGAGCACATGCAGAGTCAAAAAGTCAAAACCAGTGCATTCTTTCTGCAACCTGCTGCTTATTTCTGACTTAGACCAGAGCAAGTGAAATTTCACTGCTTTTTAGATGTTACCAAGCAAGCCACACTCTCTCTTCTATCACCCAGTACCATAGCCTTACTAATAGACTAGCACTCGCACACACCAAAAATCAGCCATCTGCAGCCATTTTTGGCCTTTGTGGAAACAGCTGCAATATATACAAGCAGAAAGCCTGGGATAAACCCCTTCGTCTGCTGCAGGTTTTTGCTTGTAGCAGCATCGGAAAAGGTCCAGTGGGGTCAGAAACAGCTTGGATCGCCTCCCCTGAGCCTCTCAGAGGTGGTAGGGGTGGTGGGGACCTGAAAATGGGTGGAAAAAATTTCGCCCATTTTTGGTCTCCCCCACCCCTGCCATCTCTAGGAGGCTTGGGGGAGGCGATCCGTGCCTCTGCCCACCCATTATGACGTGATCCTCTAACTTTCAAAGCTGGAAAATCGCTGTCGGGGTATGTGTGTCCATGTTTCCAGCCCTCTGCCTCTCCAGCAGTTTGTGGGAGGCTGTGAGGACCTATTCTGCACTATTCCCACCTTCCTAAGTGCTCCCTGTGCCATGCATCAGCTGATAATAGTTGCGGCTGCCATTTTGAAACAAACAAACAAACAAAATGATTCCGGTTTCTCATGATTCAGGCAGCCGCAACTATTATTAACTGTTGCACGGCACAGGGAGCACCTAGGAAGGCGGGAATAGTGCAGAATAGGTCCTCAGACTCCCACACACTGCTGGAGAGGCAGAGAGCCAGAAACAGGGACCCCTCCATGGTGATTTTCCAGCTTGGAAGGTAGAAGATGAAACATGGTCCCTCGAATAACGACGCTATGTCATTAATTGAGATATGACTTTCACGCAAAAACCGCATCATTAGTCAAAAACAACATTAATTGAATGCAGCGTTATTCGGGGATCCACTGTATTACTTAATTCTTATAAGACTAAATCAGATGGCTCACTCAAAGTCCAACAATTGTTGGAGGTGTCAGGAAGCAATAGGGACATATTTACATATGTGGTGGGATTGCAAATATATAATTAATTTCTGGGAAAGGTTAGAGGGAGAGATAAATAAAATAATGGGAATAGTATTGAAAGTTCAAAATTTTCCCTGATCATGGAGATGAACGAGATAAATGTTGATCAAAACACAAATGAATTATTGATAATATTTTTAAACTCCAGTGAAATTATTGATTGCTAAAAACTGGAAAATAATCCCTAATCTCAAATTAGAAGAATGGTACAAAGAGAATTTGGCTTTAAATGAAAAATTAACATGGGATTTAAATATTAGGAAGGATTGATTAAGGAAAATTGCTTTTGGGAAATATGGAAACCCCTCATAGAACATGTAATGGCAAGAAGTCAAGGTTTTAAACCTTTACAAGAGACTATGAATTTCTGGAAAGGCAACATAAACAATTAGAGAAATTTGAAGCCATTGAGGAGGTAGTGATGCCCAATGGGAGTTGAGTGCACTTCTTAGATGAAAATAAAAATGTTGTTACATTTTCTTTTTTTTAATAAAGTGCTCAAGTTATTATGTACTAGCAGAGGTTGCCTGTTTTAAATGGTGTTGGAAAGTTTTTGAAGAGGTTAGTCTATAATTGAAATTTTAAAATTTTTATTTATACAATTTTTTTGATGGACTGTTATAAACTGTGATGAGTTTTGTTTGGTGTTTTGGTTTTGTGGATGAAAAAAAGAATAAAGGATAATATACGTTTTCCAAAAGAATTATTTAACCCAATATTTTTAGTATGTATTTTTTTAAATTGTTGTACCGTAGGTAATAATTTAAAAAATGTGAAAGTACATGTTTTTCACAATAAATGTTCTTAAACTGTGTATTGATGTTTTGTTTTTTATTAGAGTAAAAATTCAGCACAGGATTTTTGAATAGTTTTTATTTTATTTTATTGACATCTTTTTTTGATTTGTGTAAAATTGTGATTTTGTGTTATTTGTTTTTACTTGTTTTTACTCTTGGGGCCTTTTGTATGGGGCTATTGTGTCTTTTTGAATTTTTTTTACTATTGTGGGCAGCAAGTGATGCTGGTAGGTGTTATCTTGTATTTTGACTGTTTTTTCTCTTGTGGCCTCTGGGTGGAGCTTATTCCAGTAAGTAGTCTCTTTTTTATTCATTTCTTTTCCAGTCATTGTGGTGTGAGGTCGTGTGGTGGTGAGTTGGCTGTTTTTCTTTATTTGGGGTGGTGGTGGTGTTTGGATTTTGTGGTGTTTGGCTGGGTGCTGGGTGTGTTTGGAAATGTTTGTTGTTGTTTACTTTGTATTGTTTTTTGGTGTTATTTTTGTTTGTTTTTGTGTATTTTTGAATGTTTTGGATTGTTTGTTTTTGTGTTTTTGCTGTCCTACGGGGGGGGGGGGAATCCCCTCTCTGCCATCTCCCCTGGCTCTGGAAGGCTTGGGAGGACAGACCCCTTTTGTCCCCCCAAACCTTCCAGACTCATGGGACCCAGGAGAGGGGATCAAATCCAGGCCACCTTCTGATATTAAAAGGGAAATCTAAATTGTGGTTTCCCCTTTAATATCAGGGGGGGGGTTGTGATCCCCCTCTCCGTTGGCTTCCTTGGGTTTGGGAGGGTTGGGTTGAGAAAACCGGTCTGTCTCCCCAACCCTTCCGGACCCAGGAGAGCCATCGGAGAGGGGGATTCCTCCCCAAACTCCGTTTTTAAAGAGAAGTAACCGCTTGGTTTCTTCTCTTTAATATGGGGCGTGTGTGTGTGTGGGGAGGGGAATCCCCTCTCTGCCAGGTCCCCTGGGGTCAGGAGGGTTGGGGAGACAGACTCCTTTGTTCCCCCCAAACCTCTCAACCCCAGGGGAGCCAGTAGAGAGGGGGAGCACAACACCCCCCCACCCAGTGATATTAAAGGAGAAACTCCGATTAGGAGCTTCAGGCGCCATTGGGGAGGGGGGCTTTGGTTCCCGCGGCTTGTCGGACTTGCTTTCCCGGTGTTTTTTTGTTTTGTTTTAATTTTGGGGCGCCGGCTTCCTCAGCGTTCTGCGCGCTCACGGTTTTCTTTTGATTGCTGCAGCGCATTTCCGAATGTTCCTTGTGCCGTGCCGTGCGAGAGCCTCTCAGCCTGATTGGCTCTGGCACGGCACAGCGCAAGGAATGTTGGGAAATGAAGTTGTTTCCCTTTTTTCGCGTTTGTGGGGCTGTTGCCCCACTGCCTGTTTTCTCAATCCTTTGTTGACCTGCGGACCCAGATCGGCCGTGTGCACAAAGGGTGAGTGCAGGCAAGTAGGGCGAGGCATAGCAACCTATAGCAAGTTCCAACGGTTAACCCTTGGATTTATAGGTTAAGATTGAAAGTAGGGTATTTAAATTAGTATGTAGTAATTTGAATTATAGGGGATGTATATGTTGAAATAGAAGACTAAATGGTTGTATTAGAAAGATTTACAGGTTTATTGCTAATTATTAATGTAAAGATTTTGATTTTCTATTAATCTGTTTTGTTTTACACTTTATTAATTATAGCTGTTTTGATTTTCCAATGGTAATGAATTGATTCTACACTTTTACAAATTGATTTGGATCTGGGTTGCAAGATAAATTGAATGGGACCCATGCATAGCCTTACATCTTGGATTTGGCAATGACAATACTGTGAACAAATCTAGAAGTGCACTTATATATCATTTACAGATTGATTGATTGATTTATCCAAGTCCAAAACACTAAAATTCAAAACCACGGTAATTATCTAAAAATGTATACATATATTCATATAAAATACTTGTTTACATATTTACACTTTACTTTTCCAATATTCATCAGTTTGATTAGCCTTGAAATTTGCTACAAACAAATCCTAGATATTGCACCATTAAGTCAAGATGCCACAGATTAGTAGATGTTCAAAGTCTTGTCTCTAACCACATTCATATTGTGCACCATTGTCAATGTGGCCCCACCTTTTTAGCTTTGTTTTTCATCATGTCACCCCAATTCTCAGCCAATTCAGCATTTTCCATGTCACATCTGCATCCTGCTGCTGGCTTCTCTTTCCTCACCCATAACTCTCTAGGGGATATTCTTTTCCATAGTTCACTTCAATAAGCCTGAGCTGTTGACGGAATTGGTGCCCCTGTTTTTAGGAAGCTCCTCCTTGATTTCAGCTTGATGGATGATGTTGAAGTCCAAACATTGGATACTTTGGGTCTGTTTCTCTCCCCCCCCCCTCAACTTCTTCTGCTGCTTGTCTTCTTTCATCTGGAGGTGCTATACCCATGTGTGAGAAGATGTTATTAACAGGGATAATTGAAAACAGCCTGTAACTATATGGCATACCCATCAAGCGCGGCTCCGGAAAATAAGGGAACTGCTCCGGCCCGGGTGTGCATGCGCAGCAACAACTCCTTTGTGCAGAACCCCTTTGTGCATGTGCAGAACCCCTTTGTGCATGCACACTGCTGCCTCTGATGGACGTGCATGCACAGTAGCCCCTTTCCCCACTGTTCAAAATGCAGGACGGCGGCAGGAAAGGAGAGGAACGAGAGCTGGAATACGAGAAATCTCAGATAATGCGGGATACTTGACAGGTATGTTATATGGCCTGTTTTATAAAGTGCCATGTTAACTTGACTAGCACAGAGTATGGGCAGATGTACGGAAAATATTAGGCTGTGTTCCGCGTGGTGTTTGCAGGTTTGTGGTTCAGATTGATCCTGGTACAAACCTTTTGCTTAATATCCTGGCAATTGCATTTATAAGATAACGCACAGTCCAATTTTACTCCCAAGTATTTTGGATTCTCACAGTGGTTTAATTTTTGGCATCTCCAGATTGTGTTCAGCTTCTTTCTTGCCTCTCTATTTTGTAAATGGAATGCATGTATTTGTGTTTTTTCCAGGTATAGGTTTCAGGTGATTGTTGTTATTATCCTTTACAGATTGGTAATAATAATAAAAGGACCCTAAATACTGTGTCAATGCTATTTGATATAGTTATATGCATGGTTGAACAGATCTGTTAATTATATTTTCTCCTGGTTTCTAATTTTTGAATTTTGCAAGCAGTTCATTTCAAATGTTGAGAATTTTTTTACTGTTAAAAAGGTTAATCTTGAATGCATGAAAAATTGTACATATTTAACACAAGTACTTTTATATACAACTTAGTTTTATAAACATACTAGCATAGTTTGCCCGGCCTTGCTGGGCAGTTTTATTTGTGGTTTTTGTTTGTTTGTTAAGGGTGGTTTGGGTGGGTGTGTTTTGCATTTGTGGTTTGTGACTTTTTTTGATCTATTTTATTTGATTTGTGTGTGATTTGGATTTATTTCTTATTATTCTGACTTGTTTTTACTCTTGTAGCCTCTAGGTGGGGCTGTTAGTAATAGTGTTGGTTTTGTTTTTGTTTCACGTGTTTTTTCTCTCCCAGCCTCTAGGGCTTCTTCCGGTAAGTAGTCTTTGTTTCTTCATTTCTGTTCTGGAGTCATGGAGGGAGGACATGCTGGTGAGTTCTCTGGGTTTCTTTCTTCTGTGGTTTTTCTTTGTTTTGTTTTTGTGTTGGTGGGCTGGGAGGTGTTTCTGTTTCTTCTTTTGTGTTTTTTTTGTTTTAAATGTGTTTAATTGTTTTGTTTATTTCTGGTTAGTTTTTATGTTTCTGATTTCTTTTGTGATTATTTGTTTAATTTGTGGTATTTTTGTTGTTTGAGTTAGGTATTTTTGTGTTGTAGTTAGGTATTTTTTCTGTGATTTCATGGTATTTTGGGTGTTTTTGTTTGTGGATTTTGTTGTTTATTGTTTTGTTGGTGTGTTTATTTATTTATTTATTTATTTGTGTTTTATTAATTTTGGTGTTTTGCGTTTTGGGTAAAAGTTTGGTTTTGTTGTTGGTGTGTATTTTTGCATGAAGAACGGGCTGCCTGTCAGTTCCTCTTCTCCCCATTGCTGCTTCGAATTTTGGGTTTGATGCAGCAATGGGGGAAAGTAGGAGCCGGCAGTCAGCTCGTTCTTCCCCTGGCTGGTAAGGTTCGTTAGGTAGGTCGGGGGAGAAGGAGGCAGAGAAGAGCTATCTGCCTGACAATGGTTCTTTCCTCTCTGTCTCTTTTCTCTCCCAGCTTACCTAACTGGAGATCAGCAGGCAGTGATCTGTAAGGGGCCCTTGCGGATTGCTGGCTGCTGCTTTTGTATTACCTCCATCAGAAGTACAAAGGCAGCAGTCAGTCATTCACCAGGGAGGGTGCTTTCCCTGACAAACTGCTGCCTGCTGGTGGTATTTTTTCCCACCTCAGCTCAACTGACCTTGAGGCCAGCGGTGGTCTCGTCGTGTCTTTGGCGGGGTAATGTGGAGGAGAGGGAGACCCTCTTCTCCCCGTTGCTCCGGGAAAGAGGGCCGGTGGTGGGTTTTTGTGTGTGTTTTTGTGTGTGTGTGTTTGCGAGACCGTGCAGTGGACTTGCGCTCCTGTTGCGGGATGCTGGCGTGTTTGTATTTTATTTTTTGTGTGCCGGCTTTCTCAGGCTGGGGCTTTCAACCAGCAGCCGGCTGGTGGAACGAGCGGCACTTGAGGCTTTTCATCACCCTCAAAAACCGCCCCAGCCTCCACCAAGCCCGGCGGGGCTTTCGACCAGCAGCCGGCTGGTGGAACGAGCGGCACCTGAGGGCTTTCCATCACCCTCAAAAACCGCCCCAGCCTCCACCAAGCCCGGCGGGGCTTTCGACCAGCAGCCGCCTGGTGGAACGAGCGGCACCTGAGGGCTTTCCATCACCCTCAAAAACCGCCCCAGCCTCCACCAAGCCCAGCGGGGCTTTCGACCAGCAGCCGGCTGGTGGAACGAGCGGCACCTGAGGGCTTTCCATCACCCTCAAAAACTGCCCCAGCCTCCACCAAGCCCGGAGGGGCTTTCGACCAGCAGCTGGCTGGTGGAACGAGCGGCACCTGAGGGCTTTCCATCACCCTCTAAAACCGCCCCAGCCTCCACCAAGCCCGGCGGGGCTTTCGACCAGCAGCCGGCTGGTGGAACAAGCGGCACTTGAGGCTTTCCATCGCCCTCAAAAACCGCCCCAGCCTCCACCAAGCCCAGCGGGGCTTTCAACTGATGGCCGGCCGCTGCTGCTCCATTTCTGCTCCTGGGACTAATTCCCCCTTTTTTTTGTCTCTGCTGGAGCAGATGCCAGCATCAAGATCTCACCGCAGAGCCTCTTCCGACACCGGTTGCCTCCCCCCTCCCTGGACTGCCTGCGGGTGAAATGGGGGTCAGCTGCGTCAGACCCCTGCGGCTACAAAGATCTCACTGCGGGGCTGCTCCCGAGGCTGGTGCCTTCCTCCGCGCTGGCCTGCCTGCCTGGAACTGAGCGCAGCTCACCTGCACCTGCCGCCGCCACCCTCTACGAGCCACGCTTGGCCAGAAGGGTGAAAAAGCCGCCGCCACCACCGCAGAGGTCCCGTGCTTTCCCGGAGCCACACCATCGCCCCCGGGGATTCAAGCCACTTGGGGACCTTTTGACGTAACTGAGGACCGTTTACCTTTTATCCTGGCTGGGCTTCATTGTTTGTATCTTGTCTTTTGTTTCTATTTTATTACTGCTTTCTTTTGATTGTAACTTTAATTATGTTTTGACACTTTTTGTATATTTTATATTGTATTTTTCTTGTTCATGTTTGCTGCTGTCTGCTGTGCAGAAAGCATGCGCCAATGTAAACCGCTCTGAGTCCCCTTCGGGCGAGTAGAGCGGTATATAAATTAAAGTTGTTCATCATCATCATCATCATCATCATTATTATTATTATTATTATTATTATTATTATTATTATTATTATTATTATTATTATTATTATTATTATTATTATTATTATTCCATGTGCTCATGCTCTTCAGCCTGATTGGCTGAAGTGCGCACAGTGTGTAGGATGCTGGGACTTGGAGTTTTCTTTGTTTTGTTTGCATTTGTGCAGGTTTTTTTTCCTGTGGCTCGGTTTCTATTGGGCGCGCCATGGTTCCCAACATTCTTTTTGCTCGCGCCTCTCAGCCTAATTGGCTGAGGCGCGCCGCGGCACAAAGGACATTGCGAATTGAAGTTGTTTCCCTTTGTTCCCGTTCGTGGGGCTACTGCCCCACTGGTGATGACCAAAACCACACGGCACTGAGAAGGCAGGGGTTACAGTTAGTGTGGAAGGCTAGGTTGGGCCTGGTGCGGGAGCCTTTGAACGAACCCAACGGTTAACCCCTCTTTTTATAGGTATAGATTAATCAGCAGTTCTGATTTTTTAAAATTTTACTAATAAATGGATTTCTATTTTTAGAGAAGTAGCCATCTGTGCAAGAAAATCAGATATGGCAGCCATTAAATCTCATCCTTATGTCTGAAGAAGTGGACTTGATCCATGAAAGCTCACATTAAAATATAAAATTTAATCCTTAAGGTGCCACAATGTTTTTTGTCTTTTTGTTGTTTGTTTTTGTCTTGTATTTTTGCATTTACCCTTTTTTTGTATGTGTTTTGATGGGAGAATGCTATTGTAAAGGTTGCAACAAATCTGAACACCAATCAGAGATCTTCTATTATTACTGGTTGTAAAAAGCCACACTGATTTGTAAACATATCAGAGAGTAAAGAAAACAATACAAAACAAAAGACAAAAAAAAACAACTGTGGCTCCTTATAGACTAACTCCTATATTTTAATGTTAGCTTTCGTGGACCAAGTCCACTACTTCCACGAAAGCTAACATTAAAATAAATGAATTACTCTTTAAGTGCCACAGCTTTTATTTGGTCTTTTGTTTTGTGTTGTTTTGTTTACTCTCTGATATGCTTGCACAGACTAACACAGCTACCACTTCAAAAATTTCTATGATTTGTAAACATATCTGTTATATTTACTAACCATTGTATACCTCTGTACCTAACGTGTATAAACTGATGCCATCAAATGTCACTCTTATGTCCGATGAAGTAGGCTTGATCCACAAAAGCTAATGTTAAAATACAGTCATTAGTTTTTAAGGTGCCACAATATTTTTGTCTTTTTGTTTTGTATACTCTCTAAGAGAAAAATACTGTTACTAATAGTGATCATTGTCAAAAGACACAAATCATCGGGCAAGATTCTCTACATAAACCAATCCCAACTGAAATAAAAAGGATTTTATGTAAACTCTTCACTTTCATTCAATATGCAGGGAATCAACAGGTGACCTTTCTTGTGGATTAACCAAGACCAGAAATAGTTGTGAGAAAACACAGGGGGGGCGGGGAAGTGAAAGATGATATTATCTGGATCCCTTGAAAAATTCAGTGTACAGTATTAGACTGACAATTACTGGTGTAAGACTGACATGGAAGTATCTGAGATTGGATGCTTTGTCACAAGTGATGCAAAACAAATATCAATTTCAATAATTGTTGTTGTTCAGTCGCACAGTCGATTCCGACCCTTTGCGACCTTATGGACCATTGTTCTCCAGGCGCCTCTGTCCTCCACCATCCCCCTCAGTCCTCCCAGTTCTGTGCCCATTGTGTCTACAATGCCATCTAGCCATCTCATCCTTGGCCTCCCCCTTCTTCTTTTGCCCTCCACCTTTCCCAACATCACGGCCTTCTCAAGTGAATCCTCCCTTCTCATTTGATGCCCAAAGTACTTTAGCCTCATCTTTACTATTTGACCTTCCAATGAGCAGTCAGTGTTGATTTCTACTAAGATTGACCTATTTGTTCTCCTCGCTGTCCAGGGTACCCTCAAAACTCTCCTCCAGCACCACATTTCAAAGGCATCTATTCTTCTGCGTTCAGCTTTCCTAATTGTCCAGCTCTCACATCCGTACATTACCACTGGGAAACGGCTGATTTTCAAAACTTGATTTATTATACCTTTTACCAAAATTGTTCAAGAATAATCAATGGGATGAGGTCTTGATAAAAGCATCATTTAGGATTTTATGACTTATTGTTATCTTGTTTGCTTCCATTTGATTGTTGACTTTCCTCTTTCCCCTTCCTTTGTCATAAGTCTTTAATCTGGTAGATGAAGAGAGAAAGCAGGAACATGTCAAATGATAAAAACACTGCCAGCATGTAGGAACACATGAAAATGGGAAATAACAATACAGCTTATACATGTTATATCTGCATTTTCATAGATTTTAGCATTGGACATAATCTTAAATTTTATCTACCTTGTTCTAGTTAATTGTGACAATTTAGGAGGTACCATGGCATGTTCAATCATGTACCTGATCACATACCTGGTCATGCAACAGAAATGCTCCCTGGCACCTCATCAATTAGTAGCCATTAGCTATGGCAAATTATGCAAGCCGTTTACAGACACCAATAGGCCTCCACCCTGTATGTTCACTTTAGCATTGCTATTATTACTGTCTCTGCGCAAAACTCAGGTCCTTTCCATTTGAGAAGTAATGACCATGCAGAGTAAGCACAGAAGAAATGTAAATGACAAGAAAGATGTACAGTAGATACCCTCTCCAACACTTCTAATATTTCTTTCCCATAGCCCCCATCCTCTGTAATGATCTGCCAGTGGGAATAAGGACAGCTCTTTCACTGTTAACTTTCTGTAGCTACTTCTTTCAGCAGGCTTTTCATGGCCAATAAGATTGCTTGGTCTGCAAAGTGACTGCCCTGGACACCCATTGAATGGTACTACTGCCCTGGACACCCATTGAATGGTACTACTGCTGTCTTTTATTGTTGTCATAGTGCTGCTTATTACTGTTGTTTTATTAATGTTTTTATGAGGTTACTAGCAAAGGTTGCCCGGTGTTGCCGGGCTGTTTTAAATGGTGTTGGAAAGTTTTTGTTGTTGTTGTTGTTAATGTTTGTAAAGAAGAGGTTAATCTATATTTGTAATTTTTAAAAATTTTATTTATACAAATTTTTTTTGATGGCCTGTTTTAAACTGTGATGAGTTTTGTTTGGTGTTTTGGTTTTGTGGATGAAAAAAAGAATAAAGGATGATATATTTTTTCAAAAAACTCTTGGGGCCTTTTGTGGGGGGCTATTGTGTCTTTTTGAATTTTTTTATTATTGTGGGCAGCAAGTGCTGCTGGTATCTTGTATTTTGACTGTTTTTTCTCTCGTGGCCTCTGGGTAGAGCTTCTCCCAGTAAGTAGTCTCTTTCTTTATTCATTTCTTTTCCAGTCGTTGTGGTATGAGGTCGTGTGGTGGTGAGTTAGCTGTTTTTCTTTATTTGGGGTGGTGGTGGTGGTTGGATTTTGTGGTGTTTGGCTGGGTGCTGGGTGTGTTTGGAAATGTTTGTTGTTGTTTACTTTTTTGGTGTTATTTTTGTTTGTTTTTGTGTATTTTTGAATGTTTTTGATTGTTTTTGTGTTTTTTGGTGTCCTGGGGGGGGGATCCCCTCTCAGACAGACTCCTTTGGTCCCCCAACTCCGTTTTTAAAGAGAAGTAACCACTTGGTTTCTTCTCTTTAATATGGGGCGTGTGTGTGGGGGGGAAGGGAATCCCGGGTCCCCTGTGGTCAGGAGGGTGGGGGAGACAGACTCCTTTTGTCCCCCCCACCCTCTCAACCCCAGGGGAGCCAGTAGAGAGAGGGATTCCCCCCAACTCCGTTTTTAAAGAGAAGTAACCACTTGGTTTCTTCTCTTTAATATGGGGCGTGTGTGTGTGTGTGTGGGGAGGGAATCCCCTCTCTGCTGGGTCCCCTGGGGTCAGGAGGGTGGGGGAGACAGACTCCTTTTGTCCCCCCCACCCTCTCAACCCCAGGGGAGCCAGTAGAGAGGGGGATTTCCCCCCCCAACTCCGTTTTTAAAGAGAAGTAACCACTTGGTTTCTTCTCTTTAATATGGGGCGTGTGGGGGGGGGGAGGGAATCCCCTCTCTGCCGGGTCCCCTGGGGTCAGGAGGGTGGGGGAGACAGACTCCTTTTGTCCCCCCCACCCTCTCAACCCCAGGGGAGCCAGTAGAGAGGGGGATTTCCCCCCCCAACTCCGTTTTTAAAGAGAAGTAACCACTTGGTTTCTTCTCTTTAATATGGGGCGTGTGGGGGGGGGAGGGAATCCCCTCTCTGCCCGGTCCCCTGGGGTTAGGAGGGTGGGGGAGACAGACTCCTTTTGTCCTCCCACCCTCTCAACCCCAGGGGAGCCAGTAGAGAGGGGGATTCCCCCCCAACTCCATTTTTAAAGAGAAGTAACCACTTGGTTTCTTCTCTTTAATATGGGGCATGTGTGTGTGGGGGAAGGGAATCCCCTCTCTGCCGGGTCCCCTGGAGTCAGGAGGGTGGGGGAGACAGACTCCTTTTGTCCCCCCACCCTCTCAACCCCAGGGGAGCCAGTAGAGAGGGGGATTCCCCCCCAACTCCGTTTTTAAAGAGAAGTAACCACTTGGTTTCTTCTCTTTAATATGGGGCGTGTGTGTGGGGGGGGAAGGGAATCCCCTCTCTGCCGGGTCCCCTGGAGTCAGGAGGGTGGGGGAGACAGACTCCTTTTGTCCCACCACCCTCTCAACCCCAGGGGAGCCAATAGAGAGGGGGATCCCCCCCCAACTCCATTTTTAAAGAGAAGTAACCACTTGGTTTCTTCTCTTTAATATGGGGCGTGTGTGTGTGTGTGTGTGTGTGTGTGTGTGTGTGTGAGGGAATCCCCTCTCTGCCGGGTCCCCTGGGGTCAGGAGGGTGGGGGAGACAGACTCCTTTTGTCCCCCCACCCTCTCAACCCCAGGGGAGCCAGTAGAGAGGGGGAGCACAACACCCCCACCCCCCACCCAGTGATATTAAAGGGGAAACTCCGATTAGGAGCTTCAGGCGCCGTTGGGGAGGGGGGCTTTGGTTCCTGTGGCTTGGCGGACTTGCTCTCCTGGTGTTTTTGTTTTTGTTTTATTTTTGGGCTGCCGGCTTCCTCAGCATTCTGCGCTGGGGCTTGTAGTTATGGGTTGGTGCTTTGTGTTTTTGCTGCGTTTTTTTAAAATGGTTTTCTTTTTATTGGCTGCGCCGCGTTTCCGAACGCTGCACCGTGCGAGAGCCTCTCAGCCTGATTGGCTCTGGCGTGGCGCGGCGCAAGGAATGTTGGGAAGTGAAGTTGTTTCCCTTTCTTCGCATTTGTGGGGCTGTTGCCCCACTGCCGGTTTTCTCAATCCTTCGTTGACCTGCGGACCCAGATCGGCCGTGTGCAGGAAGGGTGAGTGCAGGCAAGTAGGGCGAGGCATAGCAACCTATAGCCAGTTCCAACGGTTAACCCTTGGATTTATAGGTTAAGATTACTGTCTCATGCTTAATAGTTCTGATAGGTGAGATTGGTCTTATGTCACTTTGGAGGGTGTGTGAGATTAATATTGTGTTTTGTTATGTATATTATTTTTATGATGTTGCTTTGCTTTTGTAACATATTGCTCTTGTCTTTGATGTTTTGTATGATTGTAAGCTGCCCTGAGTGGTGCTTACACCAAAACATACCTGTTAACTTTTCTCTACATTGGTACCTCGGATAAAGTCAGATTCAGATAAAATCGCTATTTTCATGCACACGTGATGCATCACATAAAGTCCAAAACCACTAAAAATGGACGTTATCCGAGGGGCGTGGCCAAGATGGCCGTCGAGTAACATCTAGATTTGGACGCTCGCGCTCAACAAAGTGGTAACTAATGTACCAGAGGGAAATGGAGAAGTTTTAAAGTGGCAAACTTTAAAGATAAGAACCTTGCCTGCCGTTATGGAAAATTTTGGGATCTTTTGAGA
The DNA here is from genome assembly GCA_035047345.1 of Bradypodion ventrale. Classification (NCBI taxonomy): domain Eukaryota; kingdom Metazoa; phylum Chordata; class Lepidosauria; order Squamata; family Chamaeleonidae; genus Bradypodion; species Bradypodion ventrale. The sequence goes on from JAWDJE010000006.1 coordinate 83,706,264, forward strand.
CTGGATGGTCGAAGTTCGGGAGGCTTTTTTGGGCGGATGAAGCTGTGACGGTAGTCGCGGCTTTTCTGCCTGGGAGCCGAGAACGGGACCAGCGAGACTGCGCAGAAGGTTTTGGAACAGGCAAGAAGTTGTTCGGTACAAAAATAACCTGCATGTAAGTGCATGAATGGAGTTTTAAATTCTAAAATTGGCTGGTTTTTTTTTTTTTGTTAATTGAGCTCGGACTTTGAAATGGAAGCGGGTGAAGTGGATGTAAGCAAGTGGTGGTTTTGTTAATGGGGGCGGTCCTGGAAAACGAAAGTGATCGTGTTTGGGCTATGGTTTCTTTTACATACCAGAAGATCGCGCCAGGTTTTGACGAAAATAAAGTGGATTAATTATTTTTGTCTGGGCTACAATATTGGAAGGAGATTGGGAGTTCCCCAGCTTAATCCGATTGGAGAAAGTTTTCCGTTCCTCAGAAGGAGAAGGGGGGGGGGTGTTTCTCACCCAAAAGTTAAAGCAGTCGCTGGAAAATGGCGTTTTGATTGTCCGCTTCAAAAGAAGGACTGGGTGGCTTTTGCCCTTTGGTTCCTTTTGGTTCCTTCACCGTGTGGATTACAAATACCTGTTAGTTTGCTGTGGATTATACTGCTCCTCACCACTTCTCCTCGCTGGTTGGATTTTGGGATTTTTCTCCTTCTGGTCTCCTCCCCCTCTTTTTTCTTTGGCGGCTCGGTTTTTTTTAAAGGAAAAGCTTGGGTTGACTGTTCCCTTGAAGCCCTCTTATTGCAGTTGGAAGATGACTGATTGGACTATTTGCTTTGGGGAAACGGACCTGCTGTGGATCAACAACTGTTGCTCTTCTTTTTTTTCCCTGAGCTGCTTGTTGGGAGAGCTGTTTCCTTCTGTTTTATCTCCGTGGATTATAACAACTTTTTTGTCTTCTGCTTACATATAAATTTCCCTATTGGATCTGTGGAACCAGTGGCTGCAGTGTTACAAGCCTTATCTTAGTGACTAACTTTTACAATGAACTGCAGTATTGGACTTTTTACATATTACATTGCTATGGATAAAGGTACAAGAGGGAAAGCAAAGGAAGAAGAACCAGTTGTAAAGCCTAAAAAGAAAGAAAAAGCACCAATGGAGGAATCTATTCAGTCTTCATCCCCGCCCACAGTGCCATATGATCAGACTCAAATTATGGTGGAAATTGGCAAGTTGTTTCAAAAATTGGAGAAAAATGAGGATTCAAGAGTGAAAGACAGAAATGAAATGATGAAAAAACAAGATAAGGTGATGTCATCAGTTGCAGACTTTGCAAAAAAGGTGGACTTGAGTCTGAAAAAAATTGAGGGAAATGTGAAATTGGTTCAAACCGAGGTAAATGCCATAAAGAAGGAGGTAAAAGGGACCCAGGAGGTGGTGCGGGAGAATAAGCTGAAACTGGAGGAACAAGAGAGAAGGATAGATGCTGTGGAAGATATGATGAGAAAGCAGAACATTGTCATCCGTCAGGTGGTGGAACGCACTCCTGATTTGTTAAGAGAAAGGGTGGTTCAGTGGTTAAATGGTCTGAATATGGGGAAAGAATTTGTTCAGGAAGATTTTGTAAGCGTTTTCCGGGTGGGCCCAAGAAGAGGGAGGGTGGTTCAAAGAAATGTGTTGGTTAAATTCGCGAATTGGGCAGATAAGTTAAAAGTAATGGCCCATCTGAAACGAGTTGGTTCTGATGCGTTGAAATTTGATGGTTCAGATGTGGAAGTTTATAATGATATTTCAATAAAATAAAGAACATGGAGGTATAAGATGAGGCCAGTTACCAAGCTATTGACGAGTAAAAATATAAGGTACAATTGGAGATTTCCGCAACAATTACGTTTCTTTTATGATAAAAGAATGCAAGTTATTGTTGAAGGCACTAATCCATTGGAATACTTGAGTTTGTTGGAACTGGTAAAGGTAGACTTGGAAGAATGGAAAAATCTTAAGAAGGAATTGATGGATTCTGGAGCTTTGGGGAGGGAATATGAGAGGGAGGAAACTGGTGGGGCTACAGGGGGAACACCACGGCGAGGAGAGGAGGAAGAGGAGCCGTCTTTGATCATGGTGGAGGAGGAGATAGGTAAGGAGTAATGAGTATTAGATTGTTAGTAATTTTAAGTAGTTGATAGAGGTACAATGGGCAAATAGCGCGCAGCGCCGGTAGTAAGGCGCATCTTGCATATCCCCCCTCTCCCCTCTTTGGTTGACAGAGGCGGCTTTTCGCAGGAAGGTGGGGAGAGTGAAAGTGTGTGTTTTATGTAGTTGGTATGGTGGTAGGGTTGTTGGTGGCACGCCCGATGGAGAGTTTAAAGCTGGGAAAAGAATTTGGTTATGGGAACTATTAAAATAATATCGTGGAATGTGAAAGGTACAGGTTCTGTTCTTAAGAGAAGGAGACTGGAATTGGCGTTGAAAAAAGATAGACCAGATATATTGTTTTTACAGGAAACACATCAGAAGTCAAAAGATACAAATAAACTTTATTTGGGATGGATGCAACATTATGAGATGGCGTTTGGTACCTCAAAAGCAAGAGGGGTGGCAATTATGATTTCTAGAAAGTTGGGATTTGAAATTACAAAAAAGATTGTTGATCAAGAGGGTAGATATCTGCTGCTTAGAGGAAAAATAGAGGATGAGGAAATTATGTTGGTAAATATTTATGCCCCGAACGACCACCAAGCAGAGTTTCTTGAAAAAATTCGGAAAATAGTGGAGTTGGAAAATGTTGCAAAAATTATTGTGGCCGGTGATTTTAATTTGATAAGATCAGGATTAGATTGCACAAACATAGCTAGAAGTGGAATTGGTTTGAAAGGGAAGGTGCTGGATAATTGGATGGGTGTTATGGGATTGAAGGACTCGTGGAGAGAGTTTAAGGGCTCGGAAAGGGCTTATTCCTTTTCTTCACACGTCCATGGGACCTACTCAAGAATTGATTATATTTTACTTTCGGAAAAATTAATTGGTGATATAGAAGGTACGGAAATTGGGATTATTAAGGAATCGGACCATGCAAAAGTATATTTGGAATTGAAAGCACAAAAAAATATTCGAAGAGTAAGAAATTGGAGGTCTGATCCTAATTTGTTCAAAGATCAGAAAAGTAAAGAGGCAATCATGGAAAGTTGGAAAGAAAGTTGGCAGTGGAACGATAATAATGAGGTTAATTTCAACGTTGTATGGGATACCATGAAGTCAGTTTTTAGGGGGGAAAGTATAAAATTGGCAAGCTTTAAATATAAAAAATATAAAGCAGAACAGGCAGAAAAAGAAAGGGAAATAAAACAATTACAGGAGGAACATGCAAAAAATAAAGATAAAAAAGTTTTTATGAAATTACAAGGACTTAAGGCAGAAGTAATGGGTAAGGATATTGATAAAGTTAATCGAGATATGATTTACCTAAATAGAGAGTATTTTGAATTCAGTAATAAGAACTCAAAATTATTAGCAAGAGCAGCCAAGGTTAAAAGGGAGAAAAGAGAAATTGGGGTATTGGTTGATAGGCAAGGTTTAAGGTGCAATAAGAATAAAGATAAATGTAAAATTGTTAGGGAATTTTACCAGGTATTATATGCAAAAAAGGAAGTAGATTTGGAGAAACTTAAAAAGATATTGGAGAGGCAGTTAGGGAATGGAATAAAACAAGAGCATAAGGATAAAATGGAGGAAAGGATTACGGATAAAGAGGTTAAGGAGGTAATAAGTGGACTGAAGATAGGGAAAGCCCCGGGGGATGATGGATTATTGACAGAGTTTTACAAAGAATTCGAAGAGGTGGTGGTCCCGAAATTGGTGAAGTTATATAATTATATACTAGATGGAGGACCAATCCCGACTTCATGGTATAACACTACAATCGTTCTTCTGCCAAAGCCTGGTAAAAATTTGGAAAGAGTGGATTCATACAGACCAATTTCACTTATAAATCAAGATGCGAAGATCTTCACAGCAATATTGGCTAATCGCTTAAATAGCTTCATGGGGGAATATATAAATGTTGATCAAGTTGGATTTTTAAAAGGATGACATATGGCGGACCTGACTAGAAGGGTATTAGATTTAATAGACAATGTTAATCAAACAAAGGAAAAAGTGGGATTATTATCACTGGATATTTTCAAGGCATTTGATTCATTGCAGTGGTCTTCAATTAAGGAAATAGTAAAGAAATATGGGTTTGGAGATAAATTCAATAGGGTTATAGATTTTCTATATCAAAAAGGAAACGCTAGGGTTAGAGTAAATGAGGAGCTTACGGATGTGGTAAAGCTAGAGGCTGGCACTAGGCAGGGCTGTCCATTATCTCCTATCCTGTTTATTATGGCAATGGAGATCTTAGCCAAAAGCATAAGGGAAGATTTAAACATAGAAGGGATTATGGGTAATAAAGTGAGTATGTATGCAGACGATACACTGCTTATGGTGAAGCACCCGGAGCTGGTAATGGTCAGGATTAAAGATCATTTACAGGTATTTCAAGCTATAACTGGATTGAAGATAAATTGGGATAAATCAGAATTGATGTTGTGTAATTTGAAACCAAATGAGATGGGTATGATAGTATCGACACTTAATATACAAATTAAAGATAAGCTGAAATATTTGGGGATAATTATTTCAAATAAATTAGAAGAACTTAAACGATTGAACTATGACAGCTTGAAAGTGGAATTTAAGAACAAAATACAAGAGCTTCAGAAGTTAAAGCTGTCATGGTTCGGAAGGATTGCTATGTGTAAAATGATATTGTTACCAAAGATTAACTTTTTATTTGATACACTAGCGATCCACTTGAGAGAGAAAGAAATAAATGAGTTTCAAAAGATGTTCAATGGTTTTTGCAATGGAGGTAAAAAATCTAGGCTCCCAAAGAAGCTATGGTACCTGTCTCAAAAAAAAGGGGGTTTGGGTATGCCAAATTTGCTAACATATTATCGAGCTTTTCAAGTTAAGAACGTTGTGAAGATTTTGGCAAGAGAAAAGACAATTTGGGAGCAATTGGAGATGAAGGAATATAGAAATATTGGAAATATGCTCTTTTTGGGAATAAAGGACAGAGTGAAAAGGTCAAATAATGCCATGATGAGAGGTCTCATGGAGGTGTGGAAAAAGGTAAAAAAGGACATGGTCCCAAACCTCTTTCCAATTTTGGAATTGACTGATATGATGTGTTTCCCAATAAAGCTAGATAAGGAAAAAATGGAAATATTGGGAAAAAATGGGGTGCTTTTATTGAAGGATTGGTTAAAAACTTGTGATTCTGATGTTGAGCGGAAAAAAATATTTGAGATATTAAATTTGAATTGGTTTCAGAAGTTAAAGGTGGACAATTGGAGCAAAAAATATAAAAAAAAAGTAGGGTTAGATAGAACACATACAGAATTTGAGGATTTGGTAAGGAAGATTAGAAATGGGGAAAGTAGTATTAAAGGTCTTGTAAGTAAGCTTTATAACATATTGAATAGAGGTGCAGATCCACAGGAGGAGTTGAAACAGAAGTGGGAACAAAATTTGAATATAACAATTGGGGAAGTTGAGTGGAAAAATAAATGGAAAAAGAGGGTTATGAGAACAATGTCTGTAAGAATTAAAGAACATAATTTTAAAATGTTGTGGCAATGGTACTTGACACCATTAAGACTTCACCAGATGGATAATAAAAGAGATAAGTCATGTTGGAGATGTAGAAAATTTGATGGAACATATGAACATATGTGGTGGAGCTGTAAAAAAATAAGGGATTTTTGGGGAAGAATAGAAGGTGAGCTTGGTGAAATAATGGGTAGAAGTGTTAAGTTGGAGTCAAGTACCATTCTTTTAACGAATGTGGAAGGTTTGGGTTTAAACAAGGAGGAAAAAGAATTATTGGAAATTGTATTGACAACGGGTAGACAATGTATAGCTAGAAATTGGAAAAATGATATAGATATACATATTGGAGAGTGGTATAAAGAAATGTGGAGTTTAGCACTGAATGATAAATTGACATGGGAGATTAAAGTGAAAAGAGATAACTTAAAAGAGAATAGATTTTGGAACATATGGAAACCATTTGTGGACCATTCGTGTATGGCAAATGATAGCTCAGGACCAGTACCATCTCAAAGAAGCTTTTGGAGTTGAGCAGAAAATTAAACTCTCCGGGCAATGTATATATTCACAGGGTGATTATTATTTCTCCAAAGATTAGTGATAGCACAGAAAGCTTTTATTATTTCGGATATTGAAATAATGGTTTTTAATATTTGGTGGTTATATAGTAATTAATGAGTTTAGATATTGTTATGTGCTAACATTTAGTAATGTCTGTTAAGATGATATTATGGATTTGTTTGTGTATTGTATTGTTAGTTATTGTTTATTCTTTTTTGTATGTCTTAATAAACTAAATAAAAATTTAAAAAATAATAATAAAAAAATGGACGTTATCCGAGGTATTTGGTATAGGAACCTCGGATAAAGTCCATTTTTGACGTTATCCGATGCATCGCCCATTTGATTCAGATAAAGTTCAAAATTGGATAAAGTCCAAACTTGTGGACTCCGTTCCACAAGTTTGGACTTTATCAGAGGTTCTACTTTATAAGATAAGTGCCTTACCTGGAGCTGTGATGGCTCAGTGGTTAAGAAGCTCATCTTGTTAGCTGGAAGGCTGGCAAGATGGCAGTACAAGACCTGGGTACTGCATGACGGCTTGAGCACCCATTTCTGTCCCAGCTCTTGGGAACATGAAAGGAACCTCATTTGGGTGTTCCCGGAGCAGAGATTCCTCTGCAAAAATCCTTTCAACCCAGAATAATTTCTTACATGAAATTATATTATTATTATAGTGTCTTACCTAGAATTACCGTTGTCACACTAAATTTTGTTACATTCTTCTTCCACATTATCCGAAATGATAGGAGAAACCATTTCTTTAAATTTGTCTATTGGACAAGCTGCTGTGCACCCTGGCATAATGAGCCGGAAGGCTTCACTGTTGGTGCTGTTCCGATAGTGCATCTCAATTGAGTATTTTCTGATGTTCATGGAATCAAAAAGAAGTAGACTATTGGGACAATGTCTTACTGGAACACAATATGGTTGTTTTATTATGTGCAGTTCTTTATCATGCAGGTCTCATTAGCCAACATTTATTCTGAAATAAATGCTTTGGGACATGTGCCATTGTATACCTGTTTCCTGGAGTCTTAAACTCCCTCCCCTGGAGTTTGTGAAATCTCTGGCATCCCAGTATGCAGACAGAGGTTGCCTCTTTGGAAAGAACTGTGGTTGCATTTGTTCAAAGAAATGTTGGGTTTTTTCTAGCAAAAGCCACTTGTACAACAGTCTATCGCTTGAGGAAGTTGAAAGAACAGGATTCTGGCCTTAGACAAGGGATCCTCAACCTACAGTTGAATCCAGCTCATGGCACCAACTCATCCGGCCCACACCCTTGCTCTAGCTGTCATTTCTGCCACCACCTCAATCCTTGTCCCTTCCACTTGGTTTAGCATGTCCCTGGTGGCACTTTGTAGCAGGACGGCTGTTGTAAGGCTTACAACATCTGGCCTGCTACGGAGCGCCATTAGGGACACACCAAGTGAAGGGGACAAGGATTGAGGTGGCATCAGTGGAAGCAGAAGAGGTGGCTGGAGCAAGGGTGCGGTCCAGATGAGTTGGTGCCATGCAGCTCCTCAGTGCCAGTAAGTAGCAAATCAGCATAGGGGTGGAGTGGTGTATGCTCGGGGTGGTACCACCATTGCTGTCATTGGTGTGGAGGTAGTGGTGGGGACTCAGGGTCATCCCATCTGTCAACTGTCTGAGGGGGTGTTAACTGGCCCCTGGCTTAAAAAAAAGTTGAGGACCCCTGGTTAGACTATATCTCCTTGAATGTCCAGTCAGATGCCTGGCTGCATATATTCAGGGAACTGTAGCACAATAAAACAGTCTCTCCTTTCTCTGGTATAAATACATACTGATTGTACATCTGGGCATATGCATTTGGGCACAAAATGTCCACTACAGTTCTCCTTTGTATAGTTTGTGAATCCCCATTATTGGGGTTCTGCGCTTGCGCAGAACATAGATTGGAGGCTTTAAAGCTGATTGGCTAAAGGTTTTGGCGGTAAGACCACCCACCGTACCGCCCACCCTTAGGCACCAGTTTGCCATTTTACCTCAGTTCTCTTCTTTCAGCCTCAGCAGCAGGACGATAGTTGAGAGCTTGCTCAATTTTTTCGTTGATTCCACTGGAAAAGACATCGCTTTTCGTAAAAAAAAATTCGGCAATCTTGTCCTCCGGGCAGGATTGCCACCCCGGTACTTTTTCTTCTCTGAGGAATTAGTCACTGGTCTTTGCTTCGGTCACAGTTTCCCCCCTCAAGGGGGTAGCGGCTGGCCGGCCCTTTGGGGTTGTTCATCTTCTCGAACTTTCCACTTCCATCAGAAGAATTTTTTCATGGCTGTGGCCTTTAAGCAGTGTTCTTCTTGCTTGAAGAAATTCCCTGCATCAGACGGGCACAGTCTGTGTCTCTTCTGCCTTGGGGAATCGCACCAAAGTCAGACCTGTGTGCACTGTCGGAATTTCACTTGTCTGGCGGTTCAAAACCGTAGTAACCAGCTGAAGGTGCACCTCATGGAGCTCGCCCTCGTTCCTACCGCTGTGCCCTCTACTTCTGCCACTATGAGTACCGCCTTGTCCTCTCTTCTGATTCTATTGAAGAAGGACAAGAATGGAGAGAAAAAGAAGAAACACAGATCGGATGAGCGCCATTCTCTTCCGCTGACGCCTCGCCCTCCTGTCTCTCCTGGGCCATCTCCACCCTTCTCTATCACAAGGTATCCCTCGCCGGGGTCTTCTGCGTGGGGTGGTAGGTCTTCTTCTGATTTGCCTAACAAGGGCCGCAGGGCTAGGGCTCCAGCTTGCCCCTTGCAACTTCCATCAACACCTCATGAGAGAGGCCGTACCAGGCAAGTTTCCATCTCTCTGAGACCTTGGACTACCACCACTGATGAGCCGTTAGCCACCATTTCAGTCACCATTTCATCACCGATCATCCCGGCCATCGTTTCGCCTCCCACCGTTTCTCAACCAGCTGGAGTGGATGCTGCCCAAATGGACCTCTTCAAGGGCATGGCGAAGTCATTCGTCAAACAGTTTAAGGCCACCATTCCTGCGGCCTCTGCGGCTCTGGGACCAACCACTGCAAGCCCCAGGGATTCTGGCCTTGCTGCCGCTCCGCTGCCCTCTTGAGGGTCAAGCAGTCGCTTTGTTGGCCCAGCCATATCATCATGGCATGGTCTGGACGTTGATGCGATGAGCGCTCAGCCCGTCAATCCGCCCAGGCTGTACTGGCGCGGTCCCGATGAGGCTTCAAGAGTTTCCCCCTCATCCTCCGATGATTCCAGCTCATCTTTGGAGGAGGGGGATGTCGACACGGACAAGATGCCCGATCAGGCGATTGGTGCCATCGAGCTACCGCGTGGTGAAGACCAGAAGTCTCTCACCGCGATGCTCACCCATTTGGGCACCACATTGAGTTTATGGGTGGACCAGCCGCCGCCGGAAGGGGAGGACCAGATGACGGCCAAACTAGACAAGAAGGCCATCAGACTGGTCCATATCACAATGCTTCCCTCCATGTTGACGTCAGCGAAGGCAACATGGAAGAAACCTGTTTCTGCCCACTCCGTTTTGTCCAGGCTCAACGGGCTGTACCGAGTCCTGGACGAACACGTTGAGTTTCCTCAGGCTCACCCACTACCCAACTCCTTGGTTGTAAAGGCCTTCCAACACAAGACTGCGGTTAGTGGGTTCCCGGTTCCTTTGACTCCGGAGGGGAAGAAGTTAGACGTGGTGGGCCGTACGTTTTACGCCACCGAGTCTCTCATCCTGAGAGCCGCCAATTACTCTGCCGCCATGGGTCTATACCAGTCCCATCTTTGGGAAAAGACCAGGGCCATTGCCGCTAAACTCCCGTCCGACGTCCAGAAGGAACTTGACTCACTGGCCGAGGAAGGGGACTTTCTGGCCAAACAACAAATGAGGATGGCGAGACATATGAATGACTATGCGGCCAAGGATATGTCCTCTGCTATTCTTCTCAGGTGGCATGCCTGGCTCAGGGGGACCACCCTCGATGACTCCATGAAGGAGTTAATCGAGGAGTTCCCCTTTGATGGCCAGGGATTATTTGGGCAGGACACTGACAAGGTGCTGAATGAGTTATGCCAGACGAACTCAACAGGCAAATTCTTGGGGCTCACCACGCCGTTGCAGCCAATGAAACCAAGGTTCCAGCCCTTCACCCATTGGTATCGTGGCAACCCACAACAACAGGGTGCTTCCAATGAACAATCCAGGGCTGATTTCTAGCAGCCAAGGCGGCAGCACAAGCAGCGTTTCCAGCCCTATACTCAAGGGAAACGCAATGACGGCAAGTCCAAATCACGGGTTTGAAGTCTCCCGGCCAAGACTCTCTCGCTCCGCCTTCCGTACCTCCCCCTCTGGAACTTCCTCCAGGTGTGGTCCGATGTAACGAATGACCGGTGGGTCTTGAAAATCTTGTCCGCTGGTTACGCCATTGAGTTCGACCGGATGCCTCGGGTAGGAAAATACCGTTTCACCACCTCGTCCCCCATTTGGAAGAAGAAGTGTCAACCCTTCTCTCCAAGGGAGCCATCGAGCGGATACCACCGACCGATTGGGACAACGGTTTCTACTCGAGGTACTTCGTGGTCCAGAAGAAAGATGGAGGACTCTGCCCAATTCTGGACTTGCGTCGCCTCAACAAGTGCATCCACACCAGAAAGTTCCGGATGGTGACCCTCCAGACCGTTCTTCCCCTCATCAACAAACGGGACTGGTTTATGGTGATAGAGCTCAAGGATGCTTACTTTCACATCAGCATCCTTGAGGACCACAGACGGTTCCTGCGTTTCAGGATAGGGAACTCTGTGTATCAATACCGTTGCCTACCGTTCGGTCTGGCCACAGCACCAAGGGTCTTCACCAAATTTATGGCTCCAGTGGCTGCCTTCCTCCACCAGAAGGGGATCAGGGTCTTCCCGTACATCAACGACTGGTTGATAGTCTCTCCCACCAGATCGTCTGCCGTTCAGGACACGGAATTCACTGTACATCTCATGGAGAGACTTGGCCTCAGGATGAACTTTACCAAATCAAAGTTGGAACCTTCACAGTGAGTAGAATACATTGGAGCGGTACTAGACTCACTAGCGACCAGGGCCTTTGCCCCTCAGAAATGCTTACTGGACATTGCACAGGGAGTAAGCGACTTCAGGAGCAAGTCCTTCATCAGAGCCAAGAAGGCTCAGAGACTGCTGGGCTTGATGGCCTCAACCACGCCAGTGATTCCTCATGCCAAGTTGAAGTTCCGGTCCCTGCAATCGTGGCTTCTCCATGAGTTCAATCCGCTCATGGAGGGCCAGTCCAAATGGTTGTTTCCATCTCCGGAACTGGTGGACCAGCTTTTATCCTCCACAGCCATCTCTTCAAGTTCTGATCGACGCAAGCAACCTCGGCTGGGGAGCTGCTTGCGGGACTCTGACGGTCAACAACACTTGGTCCCCTCACGAGATGGTGCACCATATCAACTATCTGGAGTTGTTGGCCATATGGAAGGCCTTACGCTCCTTTGAGACTCTGCTCTGTGCCAGCGTGGTTCAGATTGCGTCCGACAACACCACAGTGGTTGCGTATCTCAACAAGCAAGGAGGGACAAGGTCCACAACATTGCTCTACCTGGCAGTGCAACTTTGGGAATGGTGCCTGGAGAGACACATCTTCCCAATTGGAGTACACATCCAGGGCAAGCTTAATGTGCTGGCCGACCACCTCAGCTGCCTCACCTCGACAACCCACGAGTGGGAGCTGGACTGTGTAGTTTTTCAGTCCCTTTGCAGGGCATGGGGGACCCCGACCATCGATCTCTTTGCATTGGAGTCCAAAAGGAAATGTCAAAGGTACTGCTCCAGGGCAGGCATTGGACTGAACTCCGAGGGCGATGCCTTCATGAAACGGTGGGATCAGGACTACCTCTATGCCTTTCCACCATTTCCTCTGGTTCAGAAGGTCCTCACCAGGATGTACCAACAGTGGGCGAACGCAATCCTCATTGCTCCGGCATGGCCGCGTCAGCCCTGGTATCCACTTCTGTTGCACACGTCGTCGCAGTCTCGCACGCTGCCAGACTCGCTGACTCTCCTGCAAATGGAGCACGGTCAACTCCACCACTTGGACTTGCCCAGCCTCCACCTCACCGCGTGGAGAATAATCCCAGACTATCCAGGATCTTGGAGTTAGCAAAGCGCCCTTCTACGAGGAAGTCCTATGCCTCCAAATACAGGCAGTTTCGTGCTTTCCTGGAATCCCAGCAAGGGTTTTCCCCACATGTGGGACTGCAAGACATCATGGCCTACCTCCTCCATTTGGCAGAGTCAGGCCTCAGCATTACCTCCATATGGGTCCATCTGGCAGCAGTTGTAGCCCACTCTCCAGCTGGTTCGCCTGCAGCCGGTGCCTTCCGGGACCGAATGGTGAAGCGTTTTCTCAAGGGAAATGCTTTCCCTCTGATCAAGACTCCAACCGCATAGTGGTCATTGTCTACTGTTCTGAACGCGCTCACTAGGACTCCTTTTGAGCCGATGGCTCCCACAGACATTTGTCTCTCCACATGGAAGACTGCCTTCCTGTGGCCATCACGTCTGCTAGACAAGCTGGTGAGCTGGTGACTCTGTGGGCAGATGCCCCATTTCTCAAATTTTTCAATGACCGCGTGGTGCTCCACGCCGACATCACCTTCCTACCAAAGGTAGTCTCCCAATTTCATATGGCTCAGACTATTTCATTGCCAACCTTCTTCCAGAACCCCAGCAATGCCCAAGAAAAGACTTGGCACATGCTGGATGTGAAGCGAGCTTTATTGTTTTACACCAGCAGGATGCATGAGTTCCGGAAATCACAGCGCCTCTTTGTTGCCTATGGGAGAAAGGCTAAAGGTGAACCCATCTCTTCTCAGAGGTTCTCCAAATAGATTACGTCAACCATCTACTTGGCCTACAAGTCTGTCTCGTTGCCACCTCCACCGCATGTCAGGGCACATTCTACAAGGGCGGTTGCCACCTCCACTGCCTTTTTGGAGGGCACTCCGCTTGAGAACATTTGTAAGGCTGCCACTTGGTCCAGACCTTCTACATTTGTCCAGCACTACAGGATGGACACCAGAGCCACTGCAGATGCCAGACTTGGTCGTGTCATCCTTGCCAGAGGGCTCCAGGCGCCTCATCCTGCCTGACAGACATCTTCATCGTGGGATCATCTCATCTGACTGCCCACCAACCAAGTAAGTGTGAGCTTGCTAATCTCCAATAGTGGGGATTCACAAACTATACGAAGGAGAAAGTTGGGTTTCACTTACCAGTGATAACTTTTGTTCTTCGATTATATAGTTTGTGAATACACACTACCCACCCTGCCTCCCCTCTTGAGCAGCACAGATGAGATCATTTGGTTTATCCTGTGCTAGGCTTAAGTATGGAACTGAGGTAAAATGGCGAACTGGCGCCTAAGGGTGGGCGGTACGGTGGGCGGTCTTACCGCCAAAACTTTTAGCCAATCAGCTTTAAAGCCCAATAGTGTGCATTCACAAACTATATACTCGAAGAACGAAAGTTATCACTGGTAAGTGAAACCCAACTTTGTTTCCTATATTACAAGTATGTGCCCCTTGCAATTAATGACCATATCCCCTTCTGCCACCATGTTATTTTTTTTGCAATATAATGAGGTGTGAGAGACCAGATAAAACCATGTCTTTCAGCTGTGAAATCTATTTTCAAAAAGGGAGCTTCAGTTCCCAAAGCAGAAAACCCCCCATAGCTGGTTGCTTTTCAGCAACTCAAAAACTGTAGTGAGCAATACTGTGTTCAGTCTGGTTTAAGAAGATGGGTAGATTTTACAAGAATTCACCCCATAAACTGTGTCTGATTATTGAATAAATGTATGAGTAATACTTGCCCATTTCTTTCTTTATATAGTTCGAAAAACTGACAAGCAGCATAGGGAGGCAGATGATGATTGTAAACATCCAGTGCTGATTGAAGGGCAACCAGTGTCATATCATGCTATAAAAAGAAAGAAAAGGATACCATATAACTCTTGTTGCAGGAACTATACATGTATGTACATGAGAGCACATGAGAACACAAGAATGAATTATATGTTTCCTATTTTAAGTTCTGTGAGAAAGCATATTCAGAATTAACCATCATTGAGCTCAATGGGACTTATTCCCAGAATTAAATACATAGGATCACATTCTTAATTGCATGATTCTTGAATCTTAGGTTAGGATGAATATTTCCAGATTATCAAAGGAAGGGCTATAAAGAAATGTACCAGAATGTGATTAGGAGATTAGTCTTGTTCCAGATAGAATAGTTATTATTTAGGAGAGGGATGGCCAACCTTGGTGCTCCAGATGTTCATGAACTTCAATTCACCAGAAGTGCTGACTTGGACTTGTGGGAATTGAAGTCCAAGAAGACCTGGAGCACCAAGGTTGATCATCCCTGACCAAGCACCTAATATTTTATCTCCAAATAATTCATAACTGAATGTATTTTAGCCTATAATGCAGTGATGGCAGACCTTTTAGAGACCGATTGCCCAAACTGCAACCCCAAACACACTTATTTATCACAAAGTGCCAACACAGCAACACGGGAGGGGAACTCGCTTTTTGGGCTGCTGGACAGAGGGACAGGGAAAAACTTGGTGCTGGGGGAGGGAGGAAGCCCTCCCATTGGGCTGCTGGGCAGAGGGGCAGGGCAAACTCTGTGCTGGGGCAACCACATGGGTTCCCAGAGAGAGGGCTCCAAGTGCCACCTCTGGCAACTGTGCCATAGGTTCGCCACCACTGCTATAATATGATTTTGAAAATGGATTTTGACATCTTTGGGTTTTTTGAACAAGAGTCTGCTTTGCAAAATTAAGAGGAAAGCATTTGCAGCTATTTTGAAAAGAGTGAATACAATGACATACTGAAGCAGTAATGGGCAGTAATGATGCTTGTGGAAGCCTCTAGAAAGCATTGATGGTGTCAGGTTGAAAGGCAGTTTCATAGGATTGTCACTTGGACTTTAGTTGTCCTAGGTCTGTGATCATGAACCTTGGCACTCCAGGTGTTCTTGGACTTCAATTCCCAGAAGCCCAAGTCAACATTCCTGTTGATCATGGCTTCTGGGAAATGAAACTCAAGAATATCTGGAGTGCCAAGGTTTGCTATCCTGGTGCCTATGGTTTTATCTGGTCTCTCACATCTCAGCCTCTGACAGTTGACCATGTCATACCTGTCAACTGTGGCTCCGGCAAATTCGGGACCTGCACAGACTGGGTCTGCGCAGGTCGCATTGTACGCATGCGCGTGGAGGGCTACGCCACTTGCGTAGCCTTCTACACAGGTGGCGTAGCCTTCTGTGTATGCATGGAAGGGAGCTATGGAAGTGTAGAGCCCTTCCACGCATGCGTGCAATGCGACCTGCGCAGGTCGCATTGTATGCATGTGCGTGGAGGGCTATGCCACTTGCGTAGCCTTCTACGCAGGTGGCGTAGCCTTCTGCGCATGCATGGAAGGGAGCTACGGAAGTGTAGAGCCCTTCCACACATGCGTGCAACGCGACCTGCGCAGATGGGCTGCGCAGTGCCTCCTTCCCCTCGCTGCCAAATTACGGGTTTTTGGCAGCGCTGTTCAGGAAATGGCGCAAATCGGCGCCAAATTACGGGGTAATCCTGGCCAAATCGGGATGGTTGACAGGTATGGACCATGTATGTTCTCCACATACTGTACCTCATTTCAGTTCCATTATTATTATGTAACTGTTCTAAAGTTCATCACATGCTGAAGTCTGTGAAATCCAGAAATCAGAAGAAAGATCTCCGTCTACTTTTGGTTTTATATCTAAGCCAGATTTCTATTGCATGTAACAACAGGAAATGGCTCAGGCCACCACAGACTCTAATGTGCTGAAATTGGTCTATTCCTCTGCCAAAGCAACCTACTCCTGCTCAAGGTATGAGCAGTCAGGCATAATGAAAACCTTTAGGCAGCACTTTTTAAAAAATGTAGCAGTTTGTTAGATTTCATTGTTGGTTCTTTCCTGGCTATCAAATTGTCTGATGTATCTTCTGCAATCATATTTCCAAGCTGATTGGTGCTTGAGGGCAATACTTACCGCTGAATACATAGTCATTTTGGGTTCGTTATCAGAATTTGCAGCTAATGTAAACTTTCTCAGAATCTCTTTCACTAGAATACCTGGATGTAGAAAAGAATATAAATGCTGGAGAAACCCTGAACCATCTTGTTATCTCTAATCCTTTATCTAGTGTGATAAGGCTGGGCTGTTCTTCAAGCAGCATTGAAAAACTCTGCCTCCAGAGTGTTGTCATACAAAAAATTAACCATCCCAAACTTTGCTGATGGTACAGGGGATAAAGTCTTTTTTGCTTACTTGTTGAAGCAACAAGAAGGGAAGAAAGGAGCTAAAGATACAACAATTTGTGGCTTGGCTTGTATAGTCCTCCTGCTTTATGATTACAATCCATTTTTAAAGCTTGAGAAGATAAGATATAATGGCTGGTTATGAGATTTTTAATAACATGTACGGTTTACACCTGGGGTTCCCAACCTTTTCAAGCCAAGGGCTAGGTCATGCTCTCTCAGTCAGCTTAGGGCCAGATGGCCATTTTGTTCTGCCTGCACAATGGGGTAGCCATTTTGTCCCAACAGCTTCAAAGGGGTGGTCATTTTGATTCTCAAATGCCCTTGGATGGGTGGGGTGCCACATGAAATAGCTCTGCAGGCAGGATCCGGCCCACGGGACCTAGATTGGGAACCACTGGTTTACACAGTACTTTTTCTACATTATTTGGGAGAGGAGACCACACATGTTTTTGAGTGGATTTTTCACATTTCAGATGGACCATTTTCTTTCTTTTTAAATGGATTTCTCCCCTGAAATTGACTAAGCTATCTCAAAAGCAGTGAGGACTGTAATGAGTACCATATGTACTTGAGTATAAACCAATCTGAATATAAGCTGAGGCACCTATTGTATTTGCCGGTGTATCAGATGCATTGGTGCATAAGACACATCCTAATTTTATACACATTTTAAGGGGGAAATGTTCTACATTTTTTCATGACTTTCCAAAATTGACACTAGTAGTATGGGAATGGGGAAAACAGGCTTAAAGGATCATTCCCCCCTCCATTTCTTGCTCTCAGCTGTTGGTGGGATGTGGGGTGGAAACAGGCTAAAAGGCTGGTGGTGGGTTAGAGGGGGCTTAAAGGATCCTTCTCCCCTTCACATTAATTTCCACACCCCCCCCCATCCCTCCACCAGCTGGGCAGAGTGGGATAGAGGGGGAAATGAAGGATCCTTTAAGCTTCTTTCCACCTCACATCCCACCACCTTCCTGGGAGAGGGGGAGAGAGAAGCATCCTTTAAGTCCATTTCCACCCCATATCCCACCACCAACCAGGGAGAATGGGATGGAGGGGAAAAGAAGGACCCTTTAAACCTGTTTCCACCCCACACCCCATGGCCACTGACCATCAGGAGAGGAGGGATGGCAGGATCGGGTGAGACTGCCATGCAAGAGAGCTCCTTTGGAAACTGCCCTTTGCCCAGCTCCTAGTTGTCATCAGTGGCTTCTGAACTGTGTGAGTGGGGGTGGGGGTGAGGGTGCCTTTCAAAATACCCCTGTCTCCAGCCACCGATCCTCTCTAGCCACCGAACCACACCATGGGGGGGGGGGGAGGTCTGCTACAGGCATATAAGACACACTCAGATTTTCTGGTGTATTTTAAGGGAGGGAGTGCCATTGCTATGGTAGTGCTGGACACTCTACTATACTTACTCAGTGCTTAAATAAAATCTGAAAAATGGCTGCAGAGGAACAACGGCTTAAGGTATAAGACAGAAATCACTCAGAAAGGTTGCTTCTCATTTTTATACACCGGCATACCTGAGACACCAGGAAAACTATTGATTCAAATGTAAGCCTAGGGTGGGAAATGCAGCAGTCTGGTAAGTGCCGTGTGCACCAGGACAGTGGGGGGGGGGGGGAGGGTCTTTTACCCACTGTAGAAGTGATCAAGACTGGCTCAAGTATAGGCTGAGTCTCCTTTTTCTAGCACATTTTTGGTTGGTGCTGAAAAAATCAGGTTATACTCAAGTATATGCAGTAATCTGGAAATTAAATTAGAAATCATGGTGACATTCGGATGTGAAAAGTTTTCCAAGTTAATCATGAAGCCCACAGCCATGGTGGTGCTGGAACATCTACGATATTTATTTATTCTTCAAATTTCTATTGCCGCTCAACTCAGCAACGACTCTGGGTGGCTAACAACAATTAAAAGCAACATCAAACTAATTAAAAAGGCCTTAAAACCTCCATTAAAAATTCTAAATAATTTACCCACTCACCCATCCATTAAAAGAGAGAGAGAAATCTTTATATGAGCCAGCAGGCAAGGATCACCCCTCCACCGGTGCCCCACACCTGCCCTGCTAGCCAGGTTTTCAGTTCTTTCCTAAAGGGCAGCAATTCAGTCTGCAGTCGTAACTCTGTTGGCAGGAGGTTCCACAGGTGTTGTGTATTGAGGCACATTTGCAAGTAGCGTGGGCAGCACCTTGCAAGAGGAAAATGGCGGTTTCCTGCCATCCAAATTAGGAGCCTAAAGTGGCACGGAAACCCCCTGCACAGGGCGCGCTCATTGTGCTAATCCAAGCCCTGTGATTGGTTACAGTTTTGGATCCTGCTCCCCAGTGGTTAATTACATGTATACTCCGTTATGATTGGTTAGTTATGGTTATCCAGCGGGTCACCTCTGTGTATCACGAAGACACCGCTGGGGAGACACTATATAAGCCCAATGAGTAAACAAGGGTGGGGGCCGGACCAGATCTATACTACCACTCTGTACAGGTAGCCAGCAACATGCGAAGTCTGGGTCTCCTCCACTATGCTGCCGCTCCTGGTGTAGCTAGCCTTTGCCTCCTACATGGCAAGATTCAGGAGGGACTGATTCCAGTGGGATTGTATAGCCATCTCTGTGTCCGGAACGCCTTGTAAGCTCACTCCTTAAAGACTGTTGAATAAAGACTTGTTGTTGTTCTGTTTATCGTTGTCTTGATTATTGCTTATAAGGGCCGGACATAACAATAGGGTTGGTGCGGACACAAAGAAGGCCCTCCTTCTTCTGCTAGAGAGATGAGCCCCTCTAGCAGATGGTACAATTAGAGAGCCCCTCCAGTCCGCTCTGGTTGGATGGACAGATGTTCTTGGGATAATGCGGTCTCTTAGATATCCTGGCCCACTACCATGTAGGGCTTTAAAGGTCATTACCATCACCTTGAATTGCACCCGGAGGCATACCGGTAACCAGTGCTGCTCCCGGAGCAGTGGTGAGGCATGGGCATAATGCCTGCACCCCATCTCCACCCGGGCAGCCGCATTCTGGACCAGTTGTAGCTTCCAAATGGTCATCAAGGGCAGTCCCATGTAGAGTGCATTACAGTAATCTAGTCTAGAGGTGACCAGAGCATGTGTGACCATGAGCAAGGAGTCCCGGTCCAGGAGCGGACGCAACTGGCGGATCACATGAAGTTGTGCAAAAGCCCTCCTGGCCACGACTGCCACCTGCTCTTTGAGCAGTAGTTGTGAGTACAGGAGGACCCCCAAGTTACTTACTCAATACTTAAGTAACATCTGAAAATGGCTGCAGAGGAATAAGAGTTTAAGGTTTAAGACAGATATCACTGAGAATGGTTGCTTCTGGCTTTCTGCTCACCTCCTTGTAGGCGTGCCTTTTCTTTTCTTTTTTGTATCCCAAACATACCACTGACAACTTTACTCAACAACATTTTCATCCTAATTATGGTGTTTGGCGTGGCCCAGGATGGTAAACGTTTTTTATGGATTTTCTGTGATGAAAAAATAATAATAATAATTATCTGAAGCATGTCTCTTTCACCCTTATCCTCATTTACAGTTTTAGCACAAATATGCTTTCCAACTATTCTGTGCAACTTTGTCACTTCCACAGCACTCATGAGGGAGCTTATAGCTATGAGTTAGATGTATAATACAATAAACTTAAAAAAACTGATCAGCACAGAGACAAGGATTTCAAATGTTGGTAATTAAAGTGAGTCCTCTATACTGTTTTTCTTTAGAGTCTTAGAAAGATCAACCCAGCACAAAAAACTCTCCTTTCTATACAGTAGGGACAGAGGATCTGTGATCCTCCGGATGTGTTTTGACTTCTGTTAAACATAGAATAGTAGAGTTAGAAGTCGCCTATGAACCCATCAAGCCCAACCCCCTGTTCAGTGAAAGAATTCAAATCAAAGCAAATCTGACAGATGGTTGTTGAATTTTCTCTTGACTGCTTCCATTGTTGGAGCACTCACCACCTCCTGAGGTAATTGGATCCATTACACTGCATCACAAAAAAAATTTGTCTGCTACTTGGCCTATCATTGTGTCCTACACTAAATCAAGTGCACTGAATCCAAATCTGAAGTCTGATTCTGCCTAGGAAGTCAGGATCTTAAGGTAATTACATGTATAGACATGATTAGTTATATTCTCCCATCCCGCAGTTACTAATAAATCTCTATACATAACTATCTTTTGCCTCATACTTCCATGACATTACAAAAGTGTAGTTTTATTTTGCAATAACATATACAATTACACATAATTCACCTGAGTCCATGTTCAACACACATGTACACTTCAGAAGTGTTTCAGATGTTTGATTTTGTGGCCCTCTGCTGTCTCCCATTGCAGAAACCAGCTGTAGTCGCCCATCATGTTGGGGTTGCACCGCCCTTGACATCTTGTTTTCATAACAGAGATGTCCTGGTGGAACCTCTCCCCTTGTTCATCACTCACATCACCCAAATTTTTGTGGTAAGAAGTCCAGATGGGAATGTAAGAAATGAATTTTAAGTGACATTTGGCAGCAAAGTTGATGGTGTGCTATTACCATGTTGTTCACGAGTTCAGCATGGTTTTCAGCTCACTTATTGCCCAGAAAGTTGTGTGCAACTAGCACAAATGAATCCCAAGCAGCAAGTTCAAGTGGGTTGAGTTTGTCTCTGAATGTGGCATGTGGATTTGGGGACCCACAAAAATGCTTGCTTTCAGTGGGCGGCGTACAAATGGGAAAATCAAATTAAATTAAATTTAAATAACTTTTCCCAATGTCTCCTTCAGATACTAAAAACTCATACTATCGTGATCCATTGCAATGACAGTTTTTCATTAATCCAAGTTTATATGAAGTGGCAGAAGTTAAACTTAAATATGAAGTTGTTGTACTCTTTTGTAGCAAATTCTACTTCTTTAATCTGGAGGCTAACAGTTCAGACTTCTCTTTCGACAAAGACAGGCCCCTTACTAGATCATTTGGGCTGCTGTAGCACAGTGGTTAGAAAGCTCACCTTGTTAGTTGGAAGGCTGGCAAGTCGGCAATTCGAGACCTGGGAACTGCAAGATGGACTGAGCACCCATCTCTATCCCAGTTCTTGGGGACATGAAAGGAGCCTCTTTCGGGTGTCCCCTGAGTGGAGTTTCTTCCACAAACATCCTTTCAACCCAGGATAATTTCTGACTTAAAATTATTATTACAGTGGTACCTCGTACAACAAAAACAAACCATTCCACGGGGTTCTTCATTGTACATTTTTTTGCTATATGGGACCACTGGCCATGCATGCGCGTGACATGTGTGGCATACCTGTCAACCGCAGCTCCGAAAAATACGGGACCTGCGCAAACAGTTCTGTGTAGGTCGCCTTCTACGCATGCGTAGAACGGGGCTACGCAAGCGTAAAACCCTTCTACGCATGCGTAGAAGGCTATGCCACTTGCGTAGATGGTGACCTGCATAGTACCTCCTTTCCCCCGCTGCCAAATTCCAGGGTTTTGGCAGTGTGGGGCGGGAAATGGTGCAAATCGGCGCCAAAAACCATGAAGTCCCGGCCAATCCGGGAAGGTTGACAGGTATGATGTGTGGGGATGTCGGGGCTTCTGAAGGAACTTCCCTCAGCTACTCTAACTGCCACAGCCTATGTGGATGATCTCTGGTTTGGGGTTACGGCTGTTGGGGAAGCTTCCTTCAGCTGCTCTGGCTGGGGGCACCCACACGTGCAATCTCTGCTTTGGGGTCAGGGCTGCTGGGGGGAGCTTCCTTCAGCAGCTCTGACCAGCATCACCCCCAAGCGCGATGTCCGGTTTTGGGTCAGGGCTGCTGGGGGAAGCTTCCTTCAGCCGCATTGTCCGGTTTGGGATCAGAGCAGCTGAAGGAAGATTCCCCTGGAATCCCTGACTCAAAACGGGAGATTGCACACGTGGGTGCTGCCGGTCAGAGTAGTTGAAGGAAACTTCCACCAGCAGCCCTGACCTGAAACCAGTAACCCAGTTTATCATATAAGCTAATGAAAAGTACCTGGACTACTAAAGCATCATATGTATTCCAGAGTTTCATATTTGTAAAGTCCAGAAGAGTTTTAATGTCATATCCTATTTTGCCTGCCGTTTGAGCCAGTAATCCCTGAAAGATAAAAGCAGAATGTAAATTTATACCTATAAGAAAGGGATGTGGCCTTCCTTCCCACCTACTTTCCCTCCCTTAATTCCTTCCTTCCCTCCCATCCCTTCCCACTACCTTCTCCACTTCCCTTCAGGATGTTGCCTTGCTGTGCCTTCCGCCCTGGAAGGAACACACACACACACACACACACACACACACACACACACACACACACACACACACACACACACACACACACACACACACACACACACACACCGAATGAGGACAATGACAAAACAACAACGAGATGAATCACACCGGAGAAGGAGGAGGCCCCCCCCCCAAGAAGCCCCAGCCTACAAATCACAGCCACCCCCATGAGACGAGACCGCACACCGACAGACAAAACCACTGCACCGTAACTGGAAAAGGTAAACAAGGCAAGGGGAACGACCATGGAACTCATCTCAGGCCCTGGGCAATTCACCCATCCCTGAACGCGAGCTGCAAAGGCCTACTCGGCCTTCACCTGAGCCAGCCGTCTGGTGTGTGTGTGTGTGTGTCCTCCCTTGTGTGTGTGAGCGCGCGCGAGTGAGCAAGAAATCAGATGGAAGAGACAGACAGAAAAATAGAGAAAGATAAAGGAAACAAGAAAGAGGGACAGACAAAAAAAGATAGAAACAGAAAGACAGGAAGAAAGAGAGAGAGAGAGAAAGGGAGAGAAACAGAAAGAGAGAGAGATAAATTAAAAAAGAAGTAATAAAGACAGACAGAGTGACAGGGAGAGAGAGAGGAGGGACAAAATCAAGAATGAATCAGAGAGGAGTAAAGAAAGACAGAGAGAGAAAGAGAGAGAAGGAAAGAAAGAAAGAAACAAACAGAGAGAGGGGAAGAAAGAGAGAGAGAAAGACAGAGAGACAAAAAAGAGATAGAGAGGAAGAAAGAGAGAGAGTCAGAGAGAAAAAGAGATAGAGAAAGGGGGAAGTGGGCCACACCCCCCCCCAACGCACATCATCCTCATGCCAGCCAGCTGACTGTAAGCTAAATCAATACCCCCGGCAAGGCCAGGCAATCAGCTAGTATAAATGTAAATCAGATGTAAAAATTGATTGATGAACATGGAATTGATCTAGCAAATCTGCTGTTAATGTGCTGCTCAATGCACAATTTTCAGGGCAAGAAATAAATGGGGAAAAATGCAATAGAGAAAAACACCAAGATGAGTGTTATCTAATTATAGAAAGGAGCATACCTGTCAACCTTCCCAGATTGGCCGGGATTTCCCGTTTTTCGGCGCTGATTTGCACCATTTCCTGCCCGCAGCTGCCAAAACCCCGGAATTGGCAGCAGGGGGGGGGAGAGGTACTGCACATCCCTTCTGCACAGATTGCCTTCTATGCATGCGTAGAAGACTTTTACGCTTGTGTAGAACCCTTCTATGTTTGCGTAGAACCCTTCTATGCATGCATAGAAGGCGATCTGTGCAGAAGGGGATCATAGAAGCCTTCTACGCATGCGTAGAAGGGTTCTACGCAAGCGTAGAAGGGTTCTACACAAGCATAAAAGCCTTCTACGCATGCGTAGAAAGCGATCTGTGCAGAACCGTTCTGCGCAGGTCGCGTAGAAGGTGACCTGCACAGAACCGTTTTGCGCAGGTCCCGTATTTTCTGGAGCCTTGGTTGACAGGTATGGAAAGGAGTGTGCATGTGTTTTGTCCCATTAAGTTTGTTCCGATTTATGGTGTGCCAAATAGAGTATCCTAAGGAGTATGTGAGATGTTGAAAGGGCATTTTAGTAATGCAATCCTGCAGGGAGATTCTAGGGTTGAGCAAGGACTTTAATCTAGATCTCTTGTGTTATAATTTGATATTCTGATCTTTCTTTACACTAGTGCTTGGAGTAATGTGTAACAACAAGCAGGAGATTGCTGCATTGAAAACAGATGGACCTATGCAACTGCAAGTGTGAACCCAAAATGAGCTAAAATAATTATTAACCCCTTTTCCTTAGCAAAATAAGTATGCAGTTAAAGGATAACAACATAGCTTGCATAATCATTTTAAGAAATTATTTCTGCTGATCTGTAGTGTGGAACCAGTCAGTTGTACAAAAGTCATGTGTTATAGTCCTGTGTCATTTATCTATGCGAAGTTGACATATATGCAGGGCCGTCACCAGGATTCTAGATGTGGGTGGGTGAGAGAGATGTTGGCAAGGTGTTCAGTGATGTAATGAATAACAATTGTGCATTGTCAGGTCAATTCTGACATATGGTGAACCTTTCCAAGGTTTACTAGGTAGAGAATACAGAGGTAGAGAATACACAGAATGGTTTACCATTCTCTTATTTAGGGACTGCCTGGGCTTTACAGCATGCCCACGGCTACATAGGGCTGGCTGTTCTCTTTGGAGAAGAGTGCTGTATTATTTTTCACACTAGTATATTTTGCCTGGCCTTGCCGGGCAGTTTTTTTTGTGTTTTTGGTTAGGGGTGGTTTGGGTGGTGGTGACTTGAATTTGTGGTTTTTGAATTTATTTGGTTTTTTCTATTTTTTATTTGGATGCCAAGGGAGTTGTCTGGTAGCACAGGAGGAATTGGCAAAGTTGTAAATCAATGTCCTCCTGACCCATGTGGCGAAGTGCTTCTTTTGTAGTACGAACCTGACGTTCCACCTGACCATTAGTGGCAGGGTGGAGAGGGGCGGAATTTACATGCCGAATGGCATTCCTTTTGAGGAACACCTGGAATTTGGAAGAGGTGAAACTTGTGGCGTTGTCGGACACAACCACTTCCGGCAGTCTGAAACAACTGAACAGCCTCTGGAGGTGCTTAATTGTGACCACTGAAGAGGTACTGGGCATAGAAATAACCTCCAAACATTTTGAGAATAAGTCAACCACTAGTAGAAAAAGTGTGCCCTGGAATGGACCAGCGAAATCAACGTGTATCCGTGACTATGGTCCACAGGCAGTGTCCCATTCCAAGGAGGGAAGCCAGGACTCTTCGGGCCTGGAACTCTGGCAGCTTTGGCAAGTGCCTACCAATTGTTCAATGTCCTGGTCTACCTGGGGCCACCAGAAATAGCTCCTAGCCAAAGCCTTAGAGTGCACAATACCAGGGTGCCTAACGTATAGAAGCCTAAGTACCTTAGAGCATAATACAGTAGGGATGACTGCCCTCTGGCCCCGCAGGAGGCAACCTCTCTCGAGCAAAAGCTCAAACCATTTTCTAAAGAACATTTTGAACTCCTCAGCAGGAGGAGATGTGAGCCAGCCTTTCTTAACCCAAGAAATTACTTGGGACAGGAGTTTGTCCCATGCTGTCTCCTTAGCTATGTCTGAAGGCACTAGGGTGTGTGTGTGTGTGTGAGTCAAGAGACTCAATCAGCAGCACCTGATGATCTTGCTCAATTTCACACTCCACCTCCCCCAGGTCTGGCAAGGGCGACCATGACAGCGCGTCAGTGTGGGTGGTATCTTTACTCGGACAATGAACCAGGGTGTACTGATAAGCATTTAAGAAAATGACCTAGTGCAGCATGCGAGGGGACAGAATCTGGGGAGTCGGCTTAGAAGTAATGAAAATCTCCAACAAGGGCTTGTGGTCCATTATGATAGTGAATTCCCTTCCGCATAGGAAGTTGTGGAACTTCTTTGTTCCAGCAACTATGGCCAGAGCCTCCCTGTCAGTCTGGGAATAGTTGAGCTTGGCTTTAGATAGGGACCTTGAATAGAATGCAACTGGGGCTTCCTTCCCATTTTCTATCACATAACACAGGACAGCCCCCACCCCCACTGGTGAAGCATCACATACAAGAAGCACAGGTTTCCTGGGATCAAAGTGAGTCAAGACTGCTTTGGAAGATAGAAGCTCTTTTAACTCATGAAACGCATGATCCTGGGTCTGCCCCCACTGCCAGACTGCATCCTTTTTTTAGCAAACGGTGTAGCGGCTCTGCTATGGAAGTCTTCCTGGGCAGGAAGGAGTGATAAAAGTTAAGCAGACCTAGGAAGGACTGCAACTCAGTTTTTGTGGTTGGATGGGGGGTGTTGCGAACGGGCAGCAACCTTCGAATCGGAGGGCTTGACTCCCTCATGAGTAATCTTAAACCTGAGAAACTCCACTTCCCATGCAAGGAAGACACATTTGTCTTTTCTAAGATGTAACCCCGCATTTTCAAAAACCTGTAACACCTGGTTTAACCTGCTAGCGAGCTTGGATTCGCTTCCAATGGTTATAAGGACATCATCGAAGTAGGGGAGGACCCCGGGGAGACCCTTTAAGAGATGTTCAACAAGTGACTGAAATATACCAGGGGCTGCATTCACCCCAAACTGAAGGCGCATTACATTGAAGGCCCCCTTGTGTGTAATGATGGTTTCGGCTGCAGCAGCAGCAGTTGTAACGGATAACTGCTGATAGGCTTGTGCTAAGTCCAACTTAGCAAAACATTTGCCCCCATGTAAGGCAGCCAATAAGTGGCTAACTACCAGCACCGGGTAAGCATTAGACTGAATGGCCTTGTTGATAGTGCATTTATAATCTGCGCAAATCCACACCTCCCCATTGGATTTGATCGCAGTCACAATAGGTGTCTCCCATGCTGTGGAGTCCACTGGAACCAAGATCCCCTGGCCCACCAGTTTGTCCAACTCGGCCTCGATCTTGTCTTTTAAGGCAAACGGCACCCTGCAAGGCTTGAGACGAATCGGCCGCACGGCTGGGTCAAGGTCGAAAGACACGGGGGGGGGGGGCTCTGTAATTACCTAGTCCCTTTTTGAATACTGTCGGGTACACGTTACAAATGTCCTGCATATGGTCAGCATGGACGGCATTGATGCGGGACAGTTTGATCCCTAGTGGCTCAAACCACTGCACCCCAAGCAAGCAGTTTGTGCTACATTTGACCACTACAAGAGGTAGTTTTGTTGCAATGTTTTTGAATTCAAAGGAAAAATCCCCCACCCCCAGAACCGGGATCTGGCAACCCTGCACGTCTTGGAGAGACGTCTTCAGAGCCTGCAGTTTCGGGTGAGAATTTTGAGGGGGGATCCTCAAGAACTCCCTCTGGGGTAGAATGGAGTAGGACGTACCAGAATCCACCTCCATTTTTACCGGAATGCTGTGCAGCTGGACCTCAGTGAAGAAACGGCTGGAGATGCTGGAGACATGGCAGACGGATGGGTCTATGGGGGAGATTTTTGATGCATACACTCACTTACGGCTTGGTCGATTGGGCTGCTCTGGGACTTGCTTCTGGCGCTGCCTGCAGATC
Organism: Bradypodion ventrale; assembly: GCA_035047345.1. Lineage (NCBI taxonomy): Eukaryota > Metazoa > Chordata > Lepidosauria > Squamata > Chamaeleonidae > Bradypodion > Bradypodion ventrale. The sequence continues at coordinate 83,734,192 of JAWDJE010000006.1, forward strand.
TTTGCAATGTGGCCCTTCTTGCCACAGTGATGACAGTCAGCGTTCTTGAAGGGACACTGTCAGCGGTCATGCCTCGCTCTGCAGCTGTCACACCTGCGATGGTGTGCTTGATGGTGTGCTTGTCCGATGTCTTCTTCCGGACCTCACCCTCTTCATCGCTGTATCCAGACCCTGACATGGATGTAGACGCCGGCAATGCTGCAGACGTGGAGGAGCAGGGCAGCGAACAGCGGTGGGCCTGCACAGTGGACTCTGAATGCCCGGAGGTGGCAGGTCTGTGCTTGAACAACTTGATGCCCGAGCTCGCAGCCTCATATGCCAATGCCTCCCGGAGGACTGACTTAAAGGTCAGGACGTCCCTGACCATGAGCTGGTGCTGCATCTCCTCGTCCCTCATGCTGGCGAGCAAGCGATCCCACAGCGCTTCCTCAAGGTTGTCCCATTGGCACGGGGCAGCAGCTAGCCTCACTGCAGTGGCATAGTTGGCTATGGAATCTCCAAGACGTTGATCCTGTCTGTGGAATGCTGCCCGGGCCGGGAAGATGGATACCTTCGGCTGGAGGTGTGTCTGAAGAGCCGCCAGGATTTCAGCCAGTGGAACCGTATTGATGTCCCGGGGCAACACGAGGTGCGTGGCTAGCTCGAGGGTGGCCAGACCGCACTGGGAAAGGAAACAGGAGCGCTTCTTTTCGTCATTGACAATGTCCTGGGGTGCCATGGCATGCCAAAACTGACGCTCGTAAAGAGTCCATTTCTCGGGGACGGCCACGTCGAACCGAGCTAGGGTAGGTGTATGGGATGCCATTATCCCATCCTCGTCACCAATTTGATGTTCTCGTAGAAATACGAAGCAGCCAGCATAACAGGGCCAAACAACTTTATTAGGCAGTCAGAACATGGGGACCAATGGCGTAGCACTGCTAAATATATACAATCAGGAATGGATACATTTGGGTGGGAAACAACAGGATTGGACTGGAAAGGATTGGTGGTGGTGAGGTGCAGGCATTTTGCCTGTGCCTCGCCACTGCTGCGGGAGCTGCACTGGCTGCGTATATGTCTCCGGGTGCAATTCAAGGTGCTGGTTGTCACCTTTAAAGCCCTTCATGGTAATGGTCCAGGATACCTCTGGGACCGTATCATCCCTAGGACATCGACCCATCCCACAAGAGCAAACCAAGAGGGTACCCTTCAGGTGCCATCTGTTGGGGAGGCTCGCCTCTCCAGCATAAGGAAAAGGGCCTTCTTGGTCGTAGCCTCCACACTATGGAACCTCATCCCAGTAGAACTACACCTCCAGACCCAGTTGCTACCATTTAGGAAATAATTGAAGACATGGTTGGCAAAATGGGTCTGGGGGCCAGGAGTGTCAACAAGCTTCCCTTTTTGGCTCATCCGAGGTTTTCCCCCTCCTGTAATTTTTTTAAAGGTTTTTAAGATTTTATATTTGTTTTTAGATAATAGATGTCACGGCGGGGGTGGGTGGGTAATATTGTTATGGTTTTATGGTTTTTTTTAAATTGTTTTACCTGTATATTGGTCTTAGTCCTTTGGATAGGGCGGTATATAAATCTATTAAATTAAATTGAATTAAATTAAAAGGAACGGGGTGACTGGAAGGTGTGAAGATAGTAGATGAGTACATAGTTTAGGCAGGAACGTAGTCACACGATACTTTAAGACCAAGAAGAAGGAGACAAAATGGAGGATCGTACTGATCGCAATTACATTACAAAACGTTACAGCAATAAATGTATACAAACACAACACTTACCTAACAGGAGATCGGCAGGCAATGATCCCTAAGGGGTGGTGCTCTTCCTTGCGGATTGCTGGCTGCTGCTTTTCTATTACCTCCACTGCTGTTTCGTGCTAGTTCTTGAAACAGTTGTGTGGGTAGTACAAAGGCAGCAGCCAGTCATTCACCAGGGAATGTGCTTCCCTTGATGAAGTGCTGCCTGCTGCTGGTCCCCCCCCCCCCCTAGGCTCAACTTACCTTGAGGCCAGCAGTGGTCTCGCCGTGTCTTCGGTGGGGTAGCGGGGAGGAGAGGGAGTCCCTCTTCTCCCTGTTGCTCCGGGAAAGAAGTCCGCCGGTTGTCTCGCCGGTTGTTTTTTTTTTTGCGTGTTTGGGTTAGTGAGGTTGTGAGGCGCTGCGTCTGCCTGCGGCAGCCTTGCATTCTCGTTGCATGAGGCGTTATTTTATTTTATTTTTCACGCGCCGGCTGTTTCAACGTTCTATGTGCTCGTGCCCTTCAGCCTGATTGGCTGAAGTTGTCACGGCATGGAGGACGTTGGTAGCTGTAGTTCGGTTTTTATGTCTGCGTTCGTGGGCCGGCTGCCCCACTGGCGGCTGCTGGGCCCTTGCGGCGATGGTCAGTCACTGTAAAGGGAAGTGTACTGGGCTCGGTACAGGATAGTATGAATGGGTGCAGGCATTTTTACTGGATTCCAACGGTTAATGCATGATTTTATTGGTATAGATTTTGAACTACAAAACTGATTTGGGAGCCTATTTTGTGCTGCATGTCTAGAGAGCTAAAACGGTTAATTGTGGCTCTGTTGAAAATGCTTATCAGGAGACAGAAGTTATTCAGCTGTCAAATCATACATTTAATATTTGGTTGCCATTCTTACCATGTGTAACTGCAATTCATCTTGGATTTCTTTTAATCTAAGGGTTTCATTCAGAAGTAAAGCAAAACGCCTGCAGGGACGTGTAGGAGACACTAGCAACTGGAATAGAAATAAGAAGATGTATTATCTAGCTAAACTCTGATAGTGGGATGTGGCTTCATTTCAATTCCCTCCTCCCACAGCAGCTCATCCCATATAGCAGTATCTACCACATGTCTCTTTGCTTAGTATTTTAAAGAAGCTGGAGAGATTGTTATGGACAAGACATCAGCTTCCACCAGTAAAGTTGAATATATTTGAATCTAATCCACATGTAAAGAGGGTGGCACCACATTAGGGTATGCCTGGATGAGATGTCTCCCCTGCCCATTTAAATAATAATAATAATAATAATAATAATAATAATAATAATAATAATAATAATAATAATAATAATAATAATAATAATAATAATAATAATAATAATAATAATAATAATAATAATAATAATAATAATAAATTTCATGTCAGAAATTATTCTGAGTTGAAAGCATTTTTGTGGAAGAAACTCTGCTCAGGGGATGCCTGAATGAGGCTCCTTTCATGTCTCCAAGAACTGGGACAAAGACAGGCATTCAATCAGTCATGCAGTACCCAGGTCTTGTACTGCCATCTTGCCAGCCTTTCAGCTAACAAGGTGAGCTTCTTAACCACTGAGCCACCACAATCCCCATTTAGATGATAGGCTGTTTATGACTTTGACGCATGTGGTTCCTGTTGTCAGTTTATGCTAGGTTCTATCTTATTTGTATTGCAGACAGAGATGTATGCTAAGTGATCTGATATCATGCTCTAAATCAGGGGTACCCAAACTTTTTGGGCCACGGGGCATTCACATGGTTCAACGTGTTTATGACTGCCACGGGTGCATTTACAGCAGTGTTCTGTACACATGGAGGTGCATTTTATGTCTGCGTCCAGGGCATTGGAAGCCAGATCCAGCCCACGGGCCCTAGTTTAGACACCTCTGCTCTAAATTAAAGTTCAGAGGCTCCAATGACTCACCTCAAAGTGAAATGCACATTTAGCAAGCTTTCCGGTTCCTATCTGGTTCAGATTAAAACCACATAGGAGAAGAATGTACAGTATTCAATAAAGTCTTGAATATAAGGTCTTTTCTGAGAATTTATTAACACATGTCTAGTACATTGTATTTAAATCCAGAAAGCCAGAAGATTAATATTTCACCTCTTATATTCACTAAGATGCTGTACAAAAGGATTTCCCACAACTCTTAAAAGTATAGACAAGGTTTGGGAGACATTTCAGGACAGTATATGATGGGATGAAAATAATTCTTAAATACCAGATTATCAGATTATAATTAGCCAGATGTTAAGTTCATTGAGAAGTTCTTTTCTGTTCCCCCTTAACAAACTTTGCTGGGTCTCTAACTTTACAGAAGTTTAGAATTAAACTGGAATGCAAGAAGAAGATGAACTTTTATTCCCTTATGTCCTGCTACCATGCCAAAGTATTTAGAGAGTGCTGAATGCAAAGTATTATGGGAATGGTAGTTCTTCCAAAGGAATCTCAGTCTGCAATGCATTGGATACTGGAAAGTCATACCAGAAGTCTGAATGCTCCATCACAAGTCCAGAATGTCTCTCTCTTTAAAAAAAAACTGACAGCAGGTGAAAAACACTGTGTATTTCCTTACCGTTTCAAGTGAAATTGGCACATTATGGACTGGTATGGGCTGCCAACGGAGATTCCTCTTCCAGATTTGTCGGCGACCAGGAGGATACAGTCCAGCCAGATTGGCTAGAGCACTCATAATAGTTCGATCATAATCTGTACTTCGGACATACAGCTAGAAAAGGAGGGAAGAGACCTTACCGGTATTTACATGTCTTGACAATGAATTTTCATTCATTAACAGATGATGTGCATAAATTCCCCTTTCAATTGAGTAAGCAAACTAGGATGCCTCAATGAAGCATAGTTTCCTGTTACTTCTGGCTATGGTTAATTGTACTCAGTTGAGCCAAGATTGAAAAATAACTGAAATACAGGTCTGAAGCTGGCTAAATACCCTGGTTTGTTGAGACACTTATTTACTCTATTCCAGAGATGGTCATAATGTGGAAGCATTAACTGTGGCATCCTAGTTTTAACTGTGGCTGCCTGATGTTATGAAGAGAGAAGTGAATTATTTGCTTGTTATGTCACACTTGTTAGGATATGGGAAAATAGTTATTGTTGAGTGAAGTTGACTTGATGTAACATAAATCTGCTGGGAGATTTGCAGAATGCTTTCCAACAGATTGATCTTTAGAGTGTTATACAGTGAAGGAGTATGGTTTCTTACCCATCACTAAGGTATTACATATATGAGTGAAAGCAAACTTTTACAATTTAACATCACTTACACAGCTTTTTTCTTTATTTGTGTCAGATGCACCACTAGTATATAATAACATACAAAGCTAAAATTAATTACAATTACACAGCTTCTGGAAATCATGTACATTTGTAGTGATTTGGCCAAAACACACCTTAATTAACATTTTGTAACCCAACAGGGCCCAATTCAAATGTTTTCATGAAGTAAGTTTGACTTTTCACATAGCACTTTGATTTTTTATTGGATTTCTAAAAATTCCCTCAGAGTTCTTGTTCTACCCTAGTTCCATATCAGATTATGAGACTCTGTGTCTTCATTCTTATTTGTGCACATTTTGGTTAATATATTTCCTAAACATCCCATTCTCAGGATTTATTTTAACAGGCAGGCAGAAACAGAGGATGAGATGAGCCTGGGGATGTTGCAACGTCATTTGAATGTTATAGAGGGGGTTGATCCCAGTGTGTATGACTTTTCCCCCTTATACTGTATAAGGAAAGTCAGACAATGTCCATACAACTCTAATTTCTATGTATTTTCTGCAGTGGCTTTTTAGGATTTCAGGCAAGAATCCTTCTTAATTTTATCTAGAAACACCACGGATTGTGCTGAGCAATGTTCAATTGCTTGATTCTCCCTTTCACTAGCACTCTTTATTTATTTATTTATTTTACTTCATATTACATGTCCCAATGAAGGCAGCATAGGGAAGTTCATCACTCCTGGCTGAATGATCCTAACTTCATTGTTGTGTGAAAACTATTTTTAGGTAAAAAAGGAAAAAAGTGTCTGGTACTTGCCTCCTTTCGTGTGTATTGGATATTCAAGAAGTGCTTGTATCTATTCTTTATAAACTCCCCGAGATCATATTGTTCCTTTATTCCTATCTGTGGGGATAACAGTTGGAGAAAGTCATATAAAAATCCCACCAGAGTTTAGTGCCTCTTGAAACAATCTCTGCATTAACCCATCCAAAGGAGAGAAGTAGCAGCGGATACTGAGAGAACTAAGCAAGAGAATCACCCTCTGCACCCGATGAATTGATATGAGCCATGGAAGAGTGTCATGGAACAATCTTCCTTGACAGTACACAAGAGCAAAACCAAATTAGAAGATGGCAGAAAGAGCTCACTGGGCAAAAACAACATTAAAGGAGGATATAGGAATTCAGCCTCCCCTAGGTCACTTTGAGGACCCTGAATAGGTAGATGGTTTGAGTCCCTAAATGTAAGACCCACTTGCTCAAGCGGAATCAGCTGGTAGTTGACAGCACGCAGAGATACAGAATCTGGCTCAGTTACTGGTCTGTTGATTACTTTTGGTTGATGACAATTTGGTTGATGACAAAGCCAAGAAAGTTGCATCACTTTGGCAGTCCAGGATTTGATTGAGACACAAAAGAAGAATCCATCCAAATAGACTGTGCACCCTGGGAGTGCATATTGATTGCAATTATTCATGGGATAAGAATTAGATCAGAGTTAAACTGAGTTTTGGCTTAATGATTTCAGACCCTCATTTCATCAATATATGTAACATTGAAATTGAGATTTCTGATAGTACATTTTTATTGCTTCAAAAAGAAGATGGAACCCTTGACTGCCGGGAGGGGCGGGGGCTACCCTGCAGTCATGGGCATCTTATTGTAGGGTGTACCATGACTTCACCAGCTTTTACTGATTGGCAGGAGCAGTGATATAGCAACTAGGGCTATAGCACCCCCTAGGCCACCTGTCTGATATGACTGCCAAATTATGGTGTACAGTTTCTTCTCTTTACTGTTTTTGACAGCTGCATTGGATTTGCTATGCAGTAAACTGTAACCCCTCTACTTTCACCCATTCCCAGGAGAATAACTTTTCCTTCTGGTATCAAAAATCAAATGGTGTTCTATTATCTAGATGTTAGATGGGCTGAATTTACATCTGCTGCTAACATCCTATGGAAATCAAAAGACAGTGTTACCATGGAGAGTATGTGAGTGACATCCTTTTTGTCCTTCCACTTAGTGTCTAAATCTATGAAGAGTCAGAATATCAACTGCTCATTGCTACCCAATTTAGAACTTCAGATTTTAGCCCAATCTAGAGAGTAGTGAATTATGCATACCTTTCAATTGAGAAGGGGAGTTATTTAATCCCACCCACACTATCATTGATGTGTCTGAAAGGAAGACCATGTAGTATCCATGGTTTCCCTTTACACAAGCCCCCAAAGAAAAACATCAGGTTCAAACATTGAGACTTCATGGACACAACAGTCCTCCTCTTCAGAAAGATCTCTTTTCTGTGAGGAAAACAATGATTGAGATGTGTGGATGGAAAGTGCATGTCAATCAATCAATCAATCAATCAATCAATCAATCAATCAATCAATCAATCAATCAATCAATCAAACTTTAATTTATACCCCACCTTTCTCTGACCAAGGTGCTTTATTGATGCCTAAAAGACCACACCAAAGAACACCCACACAGTTCTATGCCATATATTGAGTTAGGCCATTGGTCCTTCTAGCCCGATATTATTGATAACTTGACCTTAGTCAAGAATGACTTTTCAAGGTCTCAAGCTAGATTTAACTAGAAATGCCAGGGGTCTTTTTATCTTCCTAGTTCTGCACAACTAGGGATATAAAAACTTGTTCCGGAAATGGTATTTGACCCCAATGAGATTGCATCAGATTCATAAAAAGAAGGATAAAATGTGTTGGAGGTGTAAGGATACAGTGGGAACATATGAACACATGTGGTGGAGTTTTGTTGTTGTTCAGTTGCACAGTCGATTCCGACCCTTTGCGACCCTATGGACCATTGATCTCCAGGCACCCCTGTCCTCCACCATCCTCCTCAGCCCGCTCAGCTCGGTGCCCGCTGCGCCCACAATGCCATCTAGCCATCTCATCCTTGGCCGTCCCCTTTTTATTTTGCCCTCTACCTTTCCCAGCATCAAGGCTTTCTCAAGTGAGTCCTCTCTTCTCATTTGGTGTCCAAAGTACTTCATCTTCATCTTTACTATTTGACCTTCTAAGGAGCAGTCAGGACTGATTTCTTTCAAGATTGACCTACTTGTTCTTCTCACTGTCCAGGATACTCTCAAAAGTCTCCTCCAACACCACATCTCAAAGGCGTCTATTCTTCTGCGCTCAGCTTTCCTAATGGTCCAGCTCTCGTAACCATACATTACCACCGGGAATACCATTGCTTTGACTATATGGATTTTTGTTTGCAAGGTGATTCTACTTTTCACTATGTTTCCCAGGTTTCTCATAGCTTGTCTTCCCAGAATCAGTCGCCTCTTTATTTCATGGCTGCAGTCACCATCTGCAGTGATCCTAGATCCCAAGAAAATAAAATCCGTCACTGCTTCTACTTCTTCTCCGTCTACTTTCCAGGTGGTGATAGGGCCTGTTGCCATTATCTTGGTTTTCTTGATGTTAAGTCTCAGGCCAGCTTTTGCACTCTCTCCTTTCAACCTAATCAGGAGCTTCTTTAAATTTTCCTCACTTTCTGCCATTAGGGTTGTATCGTCTGCATATCTCAAATTGTTGATGTTTCTCCCAGCAATTTTTATCCCATATTGTGATTCCTCCATCCCTGCATTGCACATTATGTGCTCTGTGTATAGGTTGAAAAGGTAGGGTGATAAAATGCAGCCTTGTCTTACTCCTTTTCCTATTCCAAACCACTCTGTCATTCCGTGTTCTGTCCTAACTGTTGCTTCTTGACTCTTGTACAGAATTCTCATGAGGCATATGAGGTGTTCTGGTATTCCCATTTCTTTAAGTACTTGCCACATTTTATTGTGGTCCACACAGTCAAAGGCCTTGGTGTAGTCAATAAAGCAGAGGTATACTTGTTTCTGATATTCCTTTGTTTTCTCCATGATCCACCGTATATTGGCAATGTGGTCGTTAGTCCCCCTGCCTCTTCTGAACCCCACCTGCACCTCTGGCAATTCTCTCTCCACATGCTGCTGAAGTCTATCCTGTATTATCTTGAGCATCACCTTGTTAGCGTGTGGGATAAGCGCAATTGTTCAATAATTTGAACACTCTTTGGCACTACCCTTCTTTCGGATTGGAATGTATACTGATCTTTTCCAATCCTGTGGCCACTATTTTGATTTCCAGATCTGCTGGCATATCGATTGCTTCTTTTAGAGCTTTGAAAAATTCAACGGGGATACCGTCATCTCCTTTTTGACTCTGCATGTGCTCTTAAGCAGAGCTGCTGCTGAGGAGAGCCAAACAAAGGAAGTGAGCACTGGTAAGTTTTGCAGTTGGAGTAGAACTGCTTTAGAGGCCCGCACGCCTAATGTTGCGCGAGATTACAAACTAGTAACAAAAAGAAGAATATAGTCCTACTAGGTAGAAAGGTAGTAAGCGTGTACATTTTTGAGGCCCAGAATACTGCACTTGTTAAAATGGATTCTGAGGGAACAGCTGTAGTTACCTGCAATTCTTGTGCCATGTTTGTGTTCTTGCCAAAGCATATGGAGAACTACACTTGCAGCAAGTGCAAGCTGGTTGCACTACTAGAAGAGAAGGTCCAGCAGCTAGAGGCCCGCATATCTAACCACCAACAAATTAAGGAGCTTGAGCTGTTCTTGGACAGAGCGGAGCAGACTATGCTGGACAAAGAAGAGACAGGGCACAGTTCTGAAGGAGAAGGCCCTTCACTAACTCAGGAGGGAGATGGTTGGAGGAATGTGACTCAAAGGAGGAGGAGAGTAGGGGATCACTCTGAGAGTCTGAAATTACAGAATAAATTTGAGGCTCTTTCCCTTATCACACCTGATGAGGAACACACAGAGGAACAACTGGTTCCACCTGATGATCTCTCCTTCATCATACTTGATGAGATCCAGGAAGATGAACAACAGGAACAAACTGAGGTTCTCTCCCTTAATATGGTTGATGAGGGGCATGTAGATGAACAGATTGCAGGAGAGAGGCTCCTTGTACTAGGCGATTCAATAATTAGAAATACAGAGAAATGGATTTGTGATGCACATGATAACCGTATGGTGACTTGCCTGCCAGGTGCAAAAGTTGCAGACATCACAAGAAATCTAGATAGATTGTTAGAGAGAACTGGGAACGAGCCAGTTGTCATGGTACACGTTGGTACCAATGATGTTGGGAAGGCCAAGCGGTCTGTCCTGGAAGCCAAATTTAGGTTGTTAGGAAGAAGATTGAAGTCCCGGACTTCCAAGGTAGCATTTTCAGAAGTGCTGCCTGTCCCTCGCGCAGGACCTACCAGGCAGGCAGAGCTCAGAAGCCTCAATGCGTGGATGAGGCGGTGGTGTCGAGAGGAGGGCTTCAGATTTGTCAGGAACTGGAGAACATTTTGGGACAAGCCAAATCTGTTCAGGAGGGATGGGTTGCATTTAAACCATGATGGGACCAGATTGCTGGCACTCAACATCAAAAAAGCTGCAGAGCAGCTTTTAAACTGATAACTGGGGGAAAGCCGACAGGAGCTGGGCAGCATCCGGTTCGGGAAAGTGTGTACTTGAGTAGTGAGGAGGATGCAAAAATTACTGAGCAGAGCAAGGAGCTAGTCACCAGCACTCTAGCAGAAGGATGCAAGAGGCAGTCTAACAATGCAACTGGATTCAAAAGACTGTATCAGGAAAGCATTTATAAATGCTTGTATACAAACGCCAGAAGCCTCCGGAACAAAATAGGGGAGCTGGAATACTTAGCAATAGATAAGAATATTGATATTATTGGTATCACTGAAACCTGGTGGACGGATGATAACCAATGGGATACAGTTATCCCAGGCTACAAACTGTACAGGAAGGATAGGAAGGGGCAAACAGGAGGTGGTGTAGCCTTGTATGTCAAAGAAGTGATAAAATCGTATGAATTGGAATATCTAGGTGATTTAGAGTCACCATTAGAAGCTCTGTGGGTAAGAGTACCAGGCCACAAGGATGGTCTAACAGTAGGCATATACTATCGGCCTCCGACCCAAACTCTTGAGGGAGACTGGCAGTTGGAGAATGTTGTAAAGGAGGCATCCAGGAAGGGAAGCCTGGTTATAATGGGGGACTTCAATTACCCTAACATAGACTGGGTAAACTGTTGTTCAGCACATGATAAAGAGATAAAGTTCCTAGATATGCTAAATGATTGTTCCCTGGGACAGATGGTTGAAGACCCAACTAGAGGTACAAGAATCCTTGACTTGATCCTGAGTAATACTCAGGATCTGGTGCAAGATGTTAATGTGACTGATCCAATAGGGAACAGTGACCACAACTCAATTATGTTTAACTTGATCATAGACTGCAAGTCACTGATAAAATCTAAAACAGAGACCTTAAATTTTCAAAAAGGAAATTTCCCAAAGATGAGGAAACTAGTAAAAAAGAAACTGAAAGGGAAAATTGAGAGAGTCCAAACACTCCAAGAGGCATGGAGGTTGTTTACAAAAACAATAACAGAGGCCCAATTGGAATGCATACCCAAAAGGAAAAAGGGCACTGCCAGGTCCAAGAGGACTCCGATGTGGCTTACAGGAGCTGTTCGGGAAGTGATCAAGAGCAAGAAAAGCTCATTTAGAAGATGGAAGGCTTGTCCGAATGAGGACAGCAGGCAGAAACATAAATTCTGGCAGAACAAATGCAAGGCAACAATCAGGAAAGCAAAGCAAGACTTTGAGGAGCGTATAGCTAAAAATACTCAGAGAAATAACAAACACTTCTTTAAGTACATTAGAAGTAAGAACCCAACTAGGAAGGCCATTGGACCATTAGATGACAATGGAAGGCAAGGGGTTATTAAAGAGGAAACAGAGATTGCAGAGAGACTCAATGAATTCTTTGCTTCAGTATTCACTGAAGAAGACAGAGACCACATGCCCAAAACAGAGCCTATCTTCGTAGGGAGGGAAACCGAAGAATTAAGCAAGATAGAAATAACCAGGGAGGAGGTCCTTGCATGTCTTGTTAAGCTAAACACTAACAAATCACCAGGACCAGATGGCATCCATCCACGAGTTCTCAGGGAACTTAAAGATGAAATTGCTGATCTCCTAGCCAAAATATATAATCTTTCCCTCAAATCAGGCTTTGTGCCTGATGACTGGAAGGTAGCGAATGTAACACCAATTTTCAAAAAAGGATCCAGGGGTGATCCAGGAAATTACCGACCTGTCAGTTTGACATGTGTCCCAGGTAAAGTGATGGAAACCATCCTAAAAGATAGAATTAATAGGTACATAGAAGAGAAGGCGCTGCTAAAGGAGAGCCAACATGGCTTTTACAAGGGCAAATCATGCCTCACTAATCTGTTGGAATTTTTTGAGAGTGTCAACAAGCATGTGGATAAGGGGGATCCAGTTGACATTGTTTATCTGGACTTTCAGAAGGCTTTTGACAAGGTCCCACACCAAAGGCTCTTGAATAAACTTAGCAGTCATGGAATAAAGGGACAGGTCTTGTCCTGGATCAGCAACTGGCTAAGGGACAGGAAACAGAGGGTAGCACTAAATGGACACTTCTCCAAGTGGAGGGAAGTAAAGAGTGGGGTCCCCCAAGGTTCAGTACTGGGACCCCTGCTTTTCAACCTCTTCATAAATGATCTAGAGGTAGGAGTAAAAAGCAAGGTGGCCAAATTTGCTGACGACACTAAATTATACAGGGTAGTAAAAACTGTGAGAGATTGTGAAGAGCTCCAGAGGGATCTCTTGACACTGGGGGAGTGGGCAAAACAGTGGCAAATGAGCTTCAACATCAGTAAGTGCAGAGTGATGCATGTTGGGGCAAAAAACCCCAATTACATTTATAAACTGATGGGGTCTGAACTCTCTGCGACAAACCAGGAAAGGGACCTTGGTGTCCTGGTGGACAGCTCAATGAAGATGTCAACCCAGTGTGCCTCAGCAGTGAAAAAAGCAAACTCAATGTTAGGGATCATTAGGAAGGGTATAGAAAATAAGTCAGCAAGTGTCATTTTGCCTCTTTATAAATCTATGGTGAGGCCCCATCTGGAATATTGTGTACAGTTCTGGTCGCCATACCTCCAGAAGGATATTATGGAGTTGGAGAAAGTACAGAGGAGGGCAACCAGAATGATTAGGGGACTGGAACACCTTCCTTACCATCTGAGGCTGCAACGGTTGGGCCTTTTCACTCTTGAACGACGGCGTCTAAGAGGTGACCTGATTGAAGTTTATAAAATCATGCACGGTGTGGACAAAGTAGATAAGGAAAAACTGTTTTCCCTATCGCACAACACTAGAACTAGGGGACACTCCATGAAACTTTTGGGTACTAGTTCTCAAACAAATAAGAGAAAGTACTTTTTCACCCAGAGGATTACTGGTCTATGGAACTCCCTGCCAGAAGAAGTGGTGACAGCTGTCAGACTTGACAGCTTTAAGAAAGGATTAGACAAGTTCATGGAGGACAAGGGTATCAATGGCTATAATTATGGCTACCTAAGGACAACCTCCAGGTTGGAGAGATAGGCAGGATATCTCTCAATGCCATTTCCAGGGAATCCTAAGCAGGTGAAGGCATCTCCTTGGGAATACCCTGAAGGAAATGGTGAGCCACTGTGTGAGACAGAATGCTGGACTGGATGGGCTGTGGCCTGTTCCAGCAAGGCTGTTCTTATGTTCTTATGTTCTTTGTTGTTTGCAGTGCTTTTTAGAGCCTTTCTGATTTCACTCTCTAGGATGTCTGGCTCAAGTTCAATGTTCTCATCATTGTGATTATCAGTGGTGTTGAGGTCCTTCTTGTAAAGTTCCTCTGTGTATTCTTTCCATCTTTTCTTAATTTCTTTGTATCAGCTAACTCCTTTCCGTCTTTGTCCCCTATCATGGTCATTTTTGCTTTGAATGTTCCCTTGATTTCCCCAATTTTTTGGAAAAGATCTCTAGTCCGGCCTCTTGTGTTGTTTTCCTCTATTTCTTTGCACTGTTCATTTAAATAGATTTCCTTGTCTCTCCTTGCTTTTCTTTGAAATTCTGTATTCAAGTGATTGTATTTTTTCTTTTCTCCTTTGCCTTTTTCATTCCTTCTTTCCTCTGCTATTTTAAGAGTCTCATCAGACAACCACTTTGCTTTCTTACACTTCTTTTCTTTTGGTATGGTTTTCCTTGCTGCCTCCTGCATGATGTCCCGCACATCTGACCATAATTCTTCTGGTACTCTGTCTATCAATTCCAAACCATTAAATCTGTTCCTCACCTCCACCGTGTATTCTTTAGGGATACTTTCGAGGTGATATCTGTCTGGTCTCCTTGTTTTCCCTATTTTCTTTAGTCTTAACCTGAATTTTGCGATCAGTAGGTTGTGATCTGTGCCACAGTCTGCTCCAGGTCTTGTTTTTGCTGACTGTATGGAGGTTCTCCATCTTTGGCTGCAGAGTATGTAATCAATCTGGTTTCGATGTGGAAGAAGGAGTTTGCTATTACCAGTGTATTATCTTGACAGAACTCTATCAATCTTTGCCCTGCTTCATTCTGCGTTCCAAGACCAAACTTGCCTGTTATTCCATCTACTTTTTGATTTCCTACTTTGGCATTCCAATCTCCCAAGATAATGTGGACATCATTTTTGGTGTTTGTTCTATAAGGTCTTGTAGGTCCTCATAGAACTGGTCGACTGTGGCTTCATCTGCGCCCGTGGATGGTGCGTATATTTGGATTACAGTGATATTAAAAGGTTTGCCTTGTATTCTGACTGACTGACTGACTTGTATCATTCTGTCATTTTTGAGATTGTATCCCATTACTGCTTTTCTCACTCTTTTGTTGACAATTATGGCTACTCCGTTTTTTCTGAAGTTTTCTTGACCACAGTAGTAGATGTGATGGTTTCCCGATTTGAATTCACCCATCTCTGTCCATTTTAGCTTGCTGATTCCCAAGATGTCAATGTTTATTCTTTCCATCTCATTTTTACCACTTCCAGTTTTCCTTGGTTCATCAACCTCACATTCCATGTTCCTATGCAGTATTGTTCTTTGCAACACTGTATTTCTCCGCCCCCTCTCCTGTCCCTCCCCTTCTTTTGATCTGTGTTAAGCATCCTGTTTCATCTAACTTGCCTCTTTTGTTTTGCCTTTTGTTCTAGTCCATAGGGTTCTCTTGGCAAAATTTCTGGTGTGGTTTGCCAGTTTCTACACCAGTATCATCACATCATATATGTTATTACAGTTCAAAACACAGTATTATCATGCATATTATCAGTTTAAAATAAAAAGCACAGTTAAGGAAATTATCAAGTCTCTACTTGTAGGTTCACTATCTACATCAGTTGCTATGTGAGTTACTATATTGGTTCAAATTGTCACCGTTTGGAAACACATTGTCAGAAGTCTCTACTGTGAGAAAAAAGAAAGAAAAAAGTCAGTTGCTGTACCTGCAATGTCTGCTATATTAATTCTACTTCATTTGTTGTGAAGTGAAATGAAATGAATGTTGTGGTGGAGTTGCAAGGTGGTAAAAGAATTTTGGAAAAAAGTGGAGAAAGAGATAGATGACATAATGGGTACGAGAATCAAATTGGGGTCAAGTGTCGTTTTATTGACTAATGTGGAACGTATGAATTTAAACAAAGATAAAAAAGAGTTATTAGAGATAATGTTGACAACGGGTAGACAATGTATTGCTAGAAATTGGAAAAATGATGTGAGTATAAAAATTGAGGAATGGTACAAGGAAATGTGGAATTTAGCATTGAATGATAAGCTAACATGGGAAATAAACAAGAGAAAGGGAATTATTAAAAAATAATAGATTATGGGATGTTTGGCAACCTTTTGTGGATTTCTCATTGAAGGGGGAGGAAGTGTATAGACCTGTACCTGAACAGAGATGTTTTTTGGGGGAAATCAAGGTGATACTCCAAGATCTCCTGGGCATTGTAAATGATCACTGGGTAGATTTTTCTTTTTTCTTTTTGTAAAATGATTAGTATGTTAATTTTTGAACGGTAATTATGATTGGAAGCCTGACTCAGTTGATGCAGTTATTGAGATGTTACGAACTGCAATGATATTTGTATGTAAGGATAAGAATAAAATTTAAAAGAGAAGAAACATGTGTAAGCTAGAATATTACTGAGTCATATTTACATTGAAATTTGAATAAAGTTTATTAATATATTTTGTATCTAGCATGTATTTAGTTATTATATTGTATTTTGTATGTAATGTGATATTTTGTTATGTAGTATTGTTGATTTGTGTAATTTATTGTATTATTGTGTTATTGTTTAAAAATTTAATAATTTTTTTAATAAAAAAAATACTTGTCCCTCAGATGTCATTAGACACTAGGTTACATCAGCCAACTATAACATAGCCAATGAGAAGGGAGATGAGAGTTACAGTCCAGTGTTATCTGGAGGGACAAAGTTCCATGGGTAGAAACCTCAGTTGAGAATGCTGTCTTGAGTTAATTGTACCCAAATGCACATGGAAATAAGTGGAGCCTAAAGTTAGTAGTGTTCTTTGATTAACATGTATACTTTTATTTCTAAGAACATATTATCAAACCTTAGTGAGTTGTCCATATCCTTCTGGCCAAGCATTTTCTTTCACTGGATTAGTAGGAAAAGTGGAAAGAGGGGTTCTGTCACCATGTCGGAAAACCTGGTGAAACGGGATTGAAATCTGTATCAATTTTCTGAGAAACTAGAGTTTATGGTTAAAATAGTTTACCTAGATTTGTTGTTGTTGTTCAGTTGCACAGTCGATTATGACCCTTTGCGACCCCATGGACCATTGCCCGCCAGTCACCTCTGTCCTCAACTATCCTCCTGAACACATCCAGCTCTGTGCCCATTGCATCTCCAATACCATCGAGCTATCTCATTTTCTGCCACCCCCTTCTTCTTTTGCCCTCCACCTTTCGCAGCATCAAGGTTTTCTCAAGTGAATCCTCTCTTCTCACTTGATGTCCAAAGTACTTTAGTTTCATCTTTACTATTTGACCTTCTAAGGAGCAGTCAGGGTTGATTTCTTCTAAGATCGACCTATTTGTGCTCTAATACAAAACAAAAAATGTAGTAGTGGGCTTTTACGTAGTACTGTTGCCTATGTTCTTCAGTGAACACAAGGCAAGGCATTGCAGGAATTTCTATAACTAACAGATTATACAAAATGGTTGTGGTTTGAGTAGTTTTGGATGTCAACATTAGTGCAACAATATTACAATTAAAGACCAGTCTGAGACTGTGGTGGTGAACCTATGAAACACAAGCCAGAGGGGGCACTCAGAGCCCTCTCTGCGGGCACAAGCACCATTGTCCCAGAATGGCGTTTGCCATGCCCATCTGCCCAGCAGCCCAATGGGACTGCTTCCTCCCTCCCCGCTGCAGATAGTCATCCTGCACATCTGTCCTGCAGCCCAATGGGAGCTGTTCCTCTCTCTTCCCAGCATAGAGTGAGCTTGGGGTTGCTGTTTAGGTACTCGGTCTCTAAAAGGTTCACCATTACTGGTTTGAGAGGTAGTCAGGTGACTTTGGAGTTCTTATTCCTCTTGATTATAATAGTCTTAAATAGTTGTTCTTGCTTGCTTCCTAGGTCATTCCATCCAAAATAATTTCTACTTTTTTATGCTTTGTCTGCGCTGGAGGACTGGTTGTGAGGATGCTTCCATGTTGCCCTTCCATACACCTATACACATAAAAGGCAGCTTCTCTGTTCATATCTATAGAGTTTTAGGAACAATACACAATATTATTTTTTATATTAACATGAGCGTCCTGAATGTTTGCTTCTACTTCATAGCTATAGGTTTACCTTACTACCCAGCTATACTTTGTTAACTATACAGATTTGGGGCACCAGTTAATGTTGTGCTCCCACAGGTAGATTTAAGGGGAGACCGTGAGGTTGTTGGAATAGGAATGCCACAAGAAGCACAAGAGGGTGCACTTTGATTTCCAAGTAGCAACCAGGCAATTGTCATGTTATGTCACATTAGCATACCTGTCAAGTTTTGGATTTGAAAATAAGGGAAATTTTGGGCACACCCCTCTGTGGGTGTGGCCAAATCTGTGGGCGTGGCCAAATATAGCCATGTGACTTGCTGGGCTCTAATCATGCCTGCCACATGGCCATGAAAATGTCTGCAAACACAAACAGCACTGTCTCTTTGGCTGTAAATGGAGATGAGCACTGCACCCTAGAGTTGGATACGACTGGCAGATTTTACTTTCTTAGGATCAAAGATCGCTGCAGATTATTGCAGCCATGAAATAAAAAGGTGACTGATGCTTGGGAAACAAGCTATGAGAAACCTGGGGAACATAGTTAAAAGTAGAGACATCACCTTGCAAACAAAAAATTGCATACTCAAAGCAATGGTATTCCCAGTGGTAATGTATGGGTGAGAGAGCTGGACCATTAGGAAAGCTGAGCGCAGAAAAATAGATATCTTTGAAATGTGGTTTTAGAAATAGGCCGATCCTAGAAGAAATCAACCATGACTGCTCATTAAAGGTCAAATAGTAAAAATGACGCTAAAGTACTTTGGACATCAAATGAGAAGAGAGGATTCACTTGAGAAAGTCTTGATGCTGGGAAAGGTGGAGGACAAAAGAAGGGGGTGGCCAAAATAAGATGGCTAGATGGTATTGTAGATGCAATGGGCACAAAGCTCTGTGGGCCAAAGAACCCTTTCCCCATCTTCTTGGGGGGACTTTTGTTTTGTTTTCTTTTTTGTTTACTCATTTTTAATTAATTTTTTTCCTGGGAAGCAAAGTGCAGAATAGTAAACTAGCCCCCTAGGGTTACCAACTGCTTGTAAGCAGCTTGGCTTTAATGAACTAGCCCTGCACATGGCTAGACACTCCCCCCCCTTAGGGTGGAGGAGCAAGGGATTAATTCCCCAAATTAACCAATCTATTTGTTCCTCACTGCAACCAATTGAAGCACCAACACCTGAGAATGTCGGATCCAGCTTAAGGAGGGGAATTAGCAAAGTAAAAAGCAACCTCTGTAGTTTCCAAGCCTCCCAGCAACTGAGGAGTTACTCTCCCTCCTGATGGTTTGTTAGAAGGTGGGGTGCCTGTTGGGCAGGGCGTGGAAGCCTTTGGCAGCAGCTTTTCCTATTGTAAAAGGAATCCAGCCAGGCAACTGCAAGCAAAATAAACCTCCGCTCTCTCTCTCTCTCTTTCTCATATAGTGATCAAGCAACATTTTCCCCCCTCCCAAGTTAACTCTAGAACAGAAATGAAAGCCTCCAGGAGGCAGTGCAGAAACAGCTCAATAAACCATGAGAGTGAGTGATAAGTCTCTGCCCCAGACCAAGAGCTGATTTGCCCCTGCATATATGAAATATTGCTCACCTAGAGTAGACTCCTGTCCCGTGGTGGCTCTGACCAGCAGCAGCAAAACCAAAGCCTCCATGACCATGTGGCAAGGAAATGAAAGAGAAGGCCCCCACCCACTACCTTCTCTCTCCCGTTCCACAAGTGAAAAGCCACAGACAACGGCCTCTGGTGGCAGGAGAAACATAATGCAGCTTCGCCTGTGAGGGCTCCATTCAGGATTTTTGTTTTTTAAAAAAGGGATATTACGGGGAAATTAATAAAATAGGAGGGGGTGGGAAGAGAGGTAAAAATAAGGGGTTTTCCCAGGAAAAACAGGATACTTGATAGGTATGCACATTAGAGACTGTGATGGAAGGGGAAGGCATTTTGGAAGATCTGAAAACCTCAAAGCCAAATGAAGGTGATAAGAACTGCTTTGCTTCTATTTAAAAATGGGGTGGCATAGTATTTAAAAATTTAAAAAGAAATAAAGAGCAATCGGCTGACAATCATGGAAAATCACACAGAGCAAGGTTAAAAGAAAACAGCAACAGAGCAACAACAATGATGAACTTCTTTGTGTGCAAGAACACACACACACACACACACACACACCATCCCATGTCGGTAAAACAATGTGTGTAAGCTTAGGAGGTGTAAAAGTCCCAGGGAAATTAAAGGACCTCGCAAATCTTCATACAGTACTGCGTTTGACACAGGAATGTTGGACAAACTATGGAGTTTCATAACAGAGGACATTTCTGTAGGAATCGGGGCTGCTAGGACGGCCGTTGGGTCCCAGAGGAGACTGAACAAGTAACGATACGAGGCAATATGGAGCGAGATCAGATCAGTGGTTTATTGAGGGAAAAGCATCATCATATATAGATCAGAAGGCAATGCAGGAAAGAATCGTCATCTGACAGAAAATCACATCACCCATTTACTCGGGTTAATGGGGAATCTCTCTTGGGGAAGTTAATTAACTCAGGCAAACACTGACAGGGGAAAACCATTGTTCGAGGCTTACATCAAGTAAATATGGCTTCTATTTGCACCCAAGATTAGGCTTAGCTGCGAGTGAGTGATTGCCTAATGGGTAACGGAGGTTAGAGATCTGCTCTCTCAGCAGAATCGCTGGTAAGGTCAGATGTGGGTGAATCAACCCTTATTATTAATCCACCCCCCCAATTTCCATACTGGCAAGGGCCAGTGGCCAGGAGTTTGCTCGACTGGTTTAACCTCTGCCAAGGTTCTATGCCAATTGGGCATGCGGAATCCGCATCTCCCCTTTTTCTATTGTTTAGGAACCTGACAAGTGACTCTGCGCAAGAGGGGCATCAGCTGATGTGCGGGAATGACGCTTCGGGGTCCCCCCCATGGGGGACACCTTGCTAATAGTGAGGGAATACATTGCATGAAACAGCATCCTGCTATGCCTAGTATAATCACCCCCACAATCACTTTGAGCGTCATCTGGAGCCACCCCCACGGAAGCCATGACCACAAGGAACTCCACCAATCCCATGCGGAGCCCTGCTTGATGTTCTTGACCAAGGTGTGGAGGTCCGTGAGCTGGCTCTGGACCTTGCGTGTGTTGTCTGTGAGATTAAAGGAACACATGCCGTGAACAGATTCGCATCCCAAATGATGTAACAACAAAAGATAGTCTATAGCTGCCCGATTGTCAAGGATGGCATGGCGAAGCTCTGCCTGCTCCTGGTTTAGCAGCGCTATCGCCGAGGAGGTATGGTTAATGGCTTTTGCTAATCCACAAGCCAGTTGACCAATTCTCCGAGCATTGCTGACGGCTAAGCCTGGCACGCCAAGTATGCTGACTGCCAACGAGACGTATTCAGCTGGACTAAGAACCCTAATGTTGCTATCACATGAGCTGTCTAACTGGGTGGCACGAGCGTGTCGTATGGGTGAGGAAACATTTGAAACATTTGTGCTTGGGGTAACCATATCCTTAGTAGGGAGTAACAGTGTCAAACGACTGATACAACATATAGCATCTGATACATTTGCGGGAATGTAGTTCCAAGTGTACTGATTACATGTAAAGAACCATCCTGAAGGTAGGGTAACATGAGCATACATTGAACCAAGTGTCTGTGGTTTGTCACAAGTCCAGTTGCCGCTGCCGACTTCGAGGCAGCGACGCCGAGTTCGGCCAACTGCAGAGCAGCCGGTCATTCGAGCACAAGTAGAATTTGGACTGACCGCCACTCGAGGAGTGTGAAGAGTGGCTGCATCAGCCGGCAAAGTCATTGTCAGCCGCATTTCCCAGCGGGCATATTCTGAGGAACTTGCTGGGTTGTACGGGCTGAAAATCCGTTTCACTAGCCAGTTGCCATCCCTGGGGTGCGTGCCTGGAGTGTGGCACACTGGGATGAGACAGGTGCTCAGAATTGAGGCAGAACCAATGTCCTGCTTCAGGCAAAAATCGGACTGGTTGACGAGACCCGCCAACCTTTCCCATATGTTGTAATGCATCCGGGCAGAGAGGTCTCCGCCTGGCATCAAATCGTTGGCCTTTAGTGAGGCGGCCTGAACGCCTCCCCCCACAAGTAGGGAGAGGGTCAGGATGATGGTGACTGCCATGGAGTTGGCATTGATCTGGGCAAAGACTGCAGCTACGAAGTTCTCCGGTGTCGGTTCCCTCTCCTCGCGTTGGAGGGCATCCTGGGCCTCACTGCAAAGGGTCTTGACCATCCCCCAGGTGATCCTCGGCGCTGTCGTCCGCAGTCGCCGCTTCTCCCGCCGGGTCCCCTCGGTCAGGGTGAGGTCCTTCATCTCCGGAATCGGACTCGGGTCGGCCTGGGTCCATGCCATGTGGTTCCAAGTGAGGCTTAACACACCGAGCTGGGATCCAGATGACACCTGTAGGAGACATAACTGCAGCATACCCTCTTCCCAGGTTACGAGTGGCGCCGGGCCCCTCCAGGAAGGGTCCGGTGGCACCCGGTATCGGACCATCGGTCGCGGGAGAGCTTCTGAACGGCGGAAGTGTTTCTCCTGCGGTGTGCAATCCGAAAAAACATTAAGGTGATTGTATGTAAACAATACCTTGTTCAGACAATGCTGTGCCTGACCCTGTGACTTGGGGAGGGCTGGTGGCTCCCCCCTTTCTGTTTGTTTGTCAATATAGGACGAGCGTCCGATTGACTCGTTCCACAATCGCTTGCCCCTGCGGATTGTAAGGAATGCCAAAGGTATGCTTAATGTCCCAGGTGGCCATGAAGGCAGCCAGCTGCCTGGAGCTGTAGGACGGGGCGTTATCGGTTTTCACGTGCCGCGGTTTGCCCATGGCCGCGAAGCAGGAAAGGAGGTGCTGCTCCACGTGGGAAGCTGTCTCCCCTTTCTGCGCTGTTGCCCAAACGAATTGTGAAAAGGTATCAATGCAAACGTGCATGTACTGCCATCTGCCAAACTGCGGAACGTGCGTGACATCCATCTGCCACACCTGGTTAGCCTCTGTCCCTCGTGGGTTGACCCCCCACGAGGGCCCCCCCAGTGCCCCTGCACAATGCTGGCAAGAGCGAACTATGCCTTGGGCTTGAGAAATTGGCAGATTAAACAGTCTGGCGAGCGCTTTGGCATTTTGGTGAAAGAATGCATGACTCTGAATTGGAGTAGTGAAAACACCCAACACTGAACGTTGCTGAATTTCCTTTGCAGCCGCATCCGCTCTGCTATTGCCCGTGGAAATCGGACCCGGTAGGTCTTGGTGACTTCGGATGTGGGCAATATAGAGCGCTTCCGTGCGGTTTCGCAAATGAAATTGAGCTGTGAGGAACAAACTCAGCAAATTCTTGTCTATCGCAGGAGTGATGTAAACTCCCGGTAGACTGTGAAGCAAATTCCTGACATACTGACTGTCAGTAATGATGTTTAGGCGCTCTTTGGCGAAGGTGCGCAAGGCAAGGTTCACCGCTGCCAACTCTGCCCGCTGTGCGGACTTCTGTGGAAGAGTTAACAGCGTGCGCCAAGCCTGGCCTTCCTGCCAAGTCAAGACACCATATGTGCGACCCCCATCAGTAAAAACTGTTCTGGCTCCCTGAAGCGGAACCAGCGAGAGCAATTTGAACAAGCTGACTGTCTGCGTTTGAAGCGAGACAAGTCTGGGGTCTTTCGGCAAGTGGTATGCCAAGCATCCGGTGAATCCCTCCAAGGCGATTGGAAGCGAGTCACCGAGCTGCATCAATTGCTGTACCTGCTCTTTGGTAAACGGGACCACGATCTTTGCTAAGTCGTGCCCTGAAATGTCCCTAGCTCTCAGCCTTCCGTGGTAAACCACCGCGGAGACCAATTCCTGGGGTGGAACGATGTTTCGGGAAGAGGTGTTCGGCAAGTACACCCATTCCATGATACTTGCCCCTTTCTCGGAATCCACTCCTACAGCTCCGGTGAACATGGATCCCGCCCGAACTATGTACAAGTTCAGGATCGGAGCATATGGCCCCTGAGCAATCCTGTCCACCCACCTTTGGCTGAGAATTTGGTTGACTTTCTCGAGAGCCAAGCGTGCCTCTCGAGGAATTTGTATCCGGTCTGCTGGCTGCCTACCTAATGTGAGCAGCGAGAAGAGCGTTTTCAAAAGATCTGTATCCAATCGGAAATACGGTCTGGCCCAATTAATATTCCCTAAAACCTGCTGCAATTCTACCAGGGTGACTGAGTCCTTCAAGTTGATTTGGGGCAAAACTGGTGCTGCGAAAGAGCGGAGAAGCCGATGACCCAAGTATGAGAAGGGCTCGGTTCTCTGCACTTTTTCCGGGGCAATGAGTAACCCTTTCTCCCCCAGGCTGGCCTGGAGGTCTGTAAACATTTCACTGCCGAGTTCAGGCACTGCGACCAAGATATCATCCATGAAATGGCATACTAAGGCTGTGGGATGAAGGTTTCGAAACTTTGCCAGTGCGTTGTGAACATAAATTTGGCACAGGGTGGGCAAATTGAGCATGCCCTGTGGCAAAAATTTCCACGCGTAACGCTGCGTGGGCTCACTGTGGTTCACAACCGGCACCGTAAAGGCGAACCTTTCCCTGTCCCTGGGGTCTAAGGGAATGGTGTAAAAACAATCCTTGAGATCTACGACTAGGATCTCCCACCCCTCGGGAATCATATTTGGATTTGGGATGCCGCATTGAAGCGGACCCATTGGCTGTATGCATTTATTGATCTCTCTGAGATCGTGGAGGAGTCGCCACTTCCCCGACTTCTTTTTGATGACAAAAATAGGCAAATTCCAAGGACTAGTGGACTGCTCTATATGTCCTGCGTCTAGCTGTTCTTTGACCAGTTGCTTTAGGGCGACTAATTTCTCTCCCACTACCGGCCATTGTTCCACCCAGACCGGCGTATTAGTGAGCCATTTAAGTGGCAACGCCATTACCCGAATGTAAGAGTAGCACCGTACTGCTGTAAAATGTCTCGCCCCCAAAGGTTGATGTGCACGTCCAGAATGTGCGGCCGAATGACCGCTGTGCCGTCAGCCTTTGGAATCGTGACTTCCACCCACTCCCGGCTCCTAAACGCTTCTTGGATGCCGCCTACCCCCCACACATCGGAGACCGGCTCAATGGCCCACTCCCGTGGCCACTGGCTTCTGCTGACCACACTCACATCAGCTCCGGTATCTAATAACCCTGAAAATGATCTTTTATTCAGAAATACCTCAATAACTGGGCGCTGTTTCCACTCAATGTTGGTCTCCACTGTCGCTAAGACCTGGTAGCCTTGCACTGCCTCACTGGCGCTCGAGCGGTCTGCTGACCGGGACTCTGAGCTGTCCCTGAGCCTTCCCTGGCTATCTGCTGGCGAGTGACAAGGAACCATAATCAGTTGCGCTAATGTGTCTCCTTTGTGAATTGTCTGGGGTAAGTGCGTCCAAAGCTGAACTTGGAGAATGCCTGAAAAATTGGAGTCAATGACTCCTGGAATTACAAGAATTCCGCGTGCTCCTGCTGCACTGCGAGGCAAAACTAAACCTATAAAGCCCTTGGGCAGGGGTCCCATGTACTGGGAATCCACCAAATAGACTGTGCCTGGCAGGTCGCATGTAACGTCTGCCTGGCAAGTCAATTCTAGCCCTGTACTGCCCTTGGGGCTGGCCTGTGCCTTTGCAATGCCCGGAATGTGATCGGAATCTAGTCTAGCTCTGACGCGCTCAGAGCAAGGGAAGCCTCTGTTTGGACCGGGGCCAGAGACGTGCCCGCGTTCCGGTATTCCAGAATTCGGACAGTATCTGGACCAATGGTAGCCTTTCTTACACCTCGGACACGGGGTGGTTGGAGCCTTGGAACGGCCGGAATATTGTCCGCCTCCCTTGGATCGGCACTCCCTAGCGAAGTGACCGACCTTGCCATAATTGTGACATGCCCCTTGGTTTCTGCTCTTGGGTTTCCTACCCTCTTGCACCGCTGCTGCCAACAGACCCATTTTATAGGATTCTGTGCCAACGTCGGTGCAAGCTCTTATCATGTCCGTGAGAGTCAAGTCGGGACGATTGCCCAGTGACTGCAAGATTTTACGGCAGTCCAAATTGGCATTATCTTTGGCCAGTTTCATCATGAGCTCTTGTTGGGCTTGCTCATTATCGATCTGCCTACTGATCGCTTCCTCTAAGCGATTGATAAAGTCCATGTAGGGCTCCTGGGCTCCCTGTTTGACTGCGGTGTAATTTTTGGCCGCTTTGCCAGTTGCTGGAACCTTGAGAAAAGCCTTGAAGGCAGCCTCGGCTGACATCTGAAGAGTGGCTAGTGGCAAGTTGGTCTGCGCATCGATGGACTCGAAGGCACCTGAACCATATAACTGGTCAGGAAGTACTGTGCCTCCCATCCTGGCAGCCCTTGTCTGAGCCTTGAGGCGATACTCGCTGTCCCATAGCAAATACTGGCTGGGGTTGAGCATTATCCGCATGACGGCTTTCCAGTCGTGCGGGATGAACATGGTATTCTCGCACACTTGCTGAAGCGTGCCCCTAGTGAAACGACTCTGTAGTCCTGTCTCTGAAATGGCCTTCCGTATAGCCATGAGAAGCTTATACGGGACTGGGGAATGAACTACCTGCTGTTGCCCTGTGAGGGCATCCATTTCCAAGCGAATTGGACAAATCTGACTAAGCTCAGCTAGCTCTTCTGCTGGCAAATCCCCCTTCTTGATCTCTTCCTCAACTGTGCGCTGAAGGGCACTCTTGGCTTGGGAACCTGTAGCTGTCAGAGAAGCGCCTGCGCTCCTCATTCCATGCATTCCATCGGTGACGTCTGCAGCTGTCACCGAGGGAAAGCTACCTACACTACTCTGCTTAAACTGCAATGACGGATAGAGTGCCGTGGGCGCCGATGGCTCGACTGGCGCTGGGGGTTCTTTGGCCTCTACCCGGACTGGGTCTATCTCCGCTAAGAGCTTCATACATTTACTCCATGTGCGAATTACGCCCTCAGGAGCTTTCGGGGGTTGCTGAATGCAGTCTCCTATCTGATCCCAGAGCTGAAGGGTTAGCGTACCTACTTCTGGGTAAAGCAGGCAGTGTTCCCTTAAGTACACCAAAAGTCTCGCTAGCTCTCCACTGTGAAAGCGTAACTGAAATACCCTGGCCAGGATTTTGAACTCTTCCTCATGAGTTCTTTGGCTAGCGGACGGACATTGCCGCTGAGGACAAGTCCCCATATTACCTGCGGGGTCCTCCAAAGATTCCTCCTCGGGACGAGTCGACGCGTCTGTAGTTCAGGCAATAGGTTTTGGAGACGGTTGTCTGGGTAGAGCTCAGAGCGTGGCCTTCTGCCACGGGCCCTCGGTGGCCTCTGTGCTGTCAGGGGTTCACAGCTGACCCTGAGCGGAACGCGTTTTTCCGTTACTGCAAGCCTGCCGCGAAAGTCGGGAGCAAGCTGTAGGATGCCTCTCTGTAATGCCTCGCCGCAGGGCCGTCTCCTCCGATCGGCTGGCTTACCGACCGGACTGCCGCGCTGTCTTCCGGGACGATCGGACGCGGTTCTCATGTAGAACCGGACCGTGTGATCGCTTACTCTCGAGTAGATCACGTCGGGGTCACCAGGTGTAGGAATCGGGGCCGCTAGGACGGCCGTTGGGTCCCGGAGGAGACTGATCAAGTAACGATACGAGGCAATATGGAGCGAGATCAGATCAGTGGTTTATTGAGGGAAAAGCATCATCATATATAGATCAGAAGGCAATGCAGGAAAGAATCGTCATCTGACAGAAAATCACATCACCCATTTACTCGGGTTAATGGGGAATCTCTCTTGGGAAAGTTAATTAACTCGGGCAAACACTGACAGGGGAAAACCATTGTTCGAGGCTTACATCAGAGTAAATATGGCTTCTATTTGCACCCAAGATTAGGCTTAGCTGCGAGTGAGTGATTGCCTAATGGGTAACGGAGGTTAGAGATCTGCTCTCTCAGCAGAATCGCTGGTCAGGTCAGATGTGGGTGAATCAACCCTTATTATTAATCCACCCACCCCCCACCCCCAATTTCCATACTGGCAAGGGCCAGTGGCCAGGAGTTTGCTCGACTGGTTTAACCTCTGCCAAGGTTCTATGCCAATTGGGCATGCGGAATCCGCACATTTCCATTCAAATTCAAAGAGAAAAATCAGCATCTGGAAAGGTAGTACAGAAACTGGTAGAAGACAAAATACAACCTACAACCGTATAGTTCACTAAATGCCTTGTTTTGACCTGTTGTATTCCTCTCCCTCCTTGAATATAAAGATACTATTTATTGGTAAGTCAATTCTACACTTGAATATATTTTCCATCCACCCAAAATGTAAAATCTCATAGTTATCAGTGAGAAGAAACCTACTTACCACAACCACCGACTTGAGCTCCCTTCCTGCAGTGCTTTGGAGAAGAAGGGCAAAGAAACAGCTCAGGACAGGAAAGCCCCAAATACTGACCCTTCCCACCAGACAGAGTGGCGACATGCCTATCCTGAAAGCAAGATGGAGAAGTAAATTGTCCATGAGGAAAAAGCTGTGCTTTATAAAGAGCAAAGAAAGAGGGTGGAGGCTTCATTTCCCTCTCTTTGTGTATCTCATTTTGAAGGTTAATTTGGTCATTATAATTACTGATCTATGTCTTTGTCATTTACATACGTACATGAAGTTCAGTGGGGTTGGATGACCACCACGCTGCCCACACAAGAAATGTGCAAGATATTGTATCTGAATGTCCCATTTATTTATTTATTTCAATTTGTATTGCAGCCCCCTCGCCTGGGCAACTATGGGAGGCTTACAACCAAATTTACAATATAAAAACATTCATACTTAAACATTTAAAACCCCATTAAAAGACCCAATTAAAAACCATTTAAAAGCCTGCCCACCCCATCTGTAACGAGGGAAGTTCAAGTGAGCCATCTTCTCAGCAACACCCCACACCTGCCCAGCCAGCCAGGTTTTGAGTTCTTTCCTGAAGGGCAGCAATTCTGTCTGTAACCGTAATTCCCCCAGCAGGAGGTTCCATAGGGCGAGGGCGGACACGGAGAAGGCCCTCCTTCTTGTGCTAGAGAGGCAAGCCCCTCTAGCCAATGGTACAAATTGAGAGCCCCTCCAGTCCGCTCTAGTCAGACGGGCAGACATTCTTGGGGCAACGTGGTCTCTCAGGTATCCTTGCCCACTACCATGTAGGGCTTTAAAGGTCAAAAGCAGCACCTTGAATTACACCCGGAGGCAAATTGGTAACCACTGCAGCTCCTGGAGGAATGGCTGTTGCAATGAGATGTGGGAGGCAGCTGTGTGGTGAAGTCCAGCTCTGACTGAGGTCAGGAGCAAGTATTTATTCCCTGCCTAGGGGCGAAGATGCATATCTAAGATAATCGCACCATCCCCTGTACAGAAGGCTTGCATGCATGGTATTTTCCAGTTAGGAAGGCTGAACGCAGACGAATAGATGCCTTTGAAACGTGGTGTGGGAGGAGGGTTTTGAGAGTCCCCTGGACAGCGAGGAGAACAAATAGGTCAATCTTAGAAGAAATCAACACTGACTGCTCATTAGAAGGTCAAATAGTAAAGATGAGGCTAAAGTACTTTGGGCATCAAATGAGAAGGGAGGATTCACTTGAGAAGGCCGTGATGTTGGGAAAGGTGGAGGGCAAAAGAAGAAGGGGGAGGCCAAGGATGAGATGGATAGATGGTATTGTAGACACAATGGGCACAGAACTGGGAGGACTGAGGGGGATGGTGGAGGACAGAGGCGCCTGGAGAATGATGGTCCATAGGGTCGCAAAGGGTCGGAATCGACTGTGCGACTGAACAACAACAATTGGTACTTTTGAAAGAGGGAACATTAGGAATGATTTAAACCCCCGAGATGAGCCATGGTCTCATGAGGTAAACCAGTTGCACCTGAGAGCATATGACACCTTGATGGAATCCATTTATAGTGCCCTTCATCCCACATGGAAAAAAGGTGCAAGAGATTTGGAATCTTTTATACCAAAGGTATCACAATAAGTCAAAAGGACAACTAGCAGACTCTCCAGAGAGTTCTATAATACAAAATTAAAGCCTGGGGGAAATGTTGGAGAGCATGCTTGCAATATGGTTGCTTTGAGGCTGAACTTGCAATAGGGTCATGTGGTTGAAGATGATGTATTAATAGATATTATTTTGGGATCATTGGACTCCAGATGGCCCAATTTTGTTACTTACATAGACTCCATGAACCCTGAGCTATTGATAGTTGAGGTTCTTATTTCAAAATTGATTGAGGAGGATTGTAAGCATAAGGATAGAGCTCTACCTCCTAAGAAAGAATTTAAGCCTCACAGGAGGCATATGGTAACAGATAAAGTATATAACATTCCCAGGTGTTTTGACTGTGGCGGTGAAGGCCACGTAAAATGAAACTGTCCAAAAAAGTCAAACCCCAATTCACCACATAAACAATTAAATGGAAATGGACAAAAAAGGGATAAAAACCTCCCAAGTAAATGGTGCTAAGGCAAAAGGTGGCCAGCCACCATGCACCAAACCTAAGCACCTATGCTTATTGGATTCTGGGGCCACTAGCCATGCTGCATGTGATGATCATGTGTACGAATCCATGCATGAATCAAATTCTACAGTACAAGTAGCTACTGGGTTAAATGCTACTGTAGAAGGTGAAGGGGCTGTATATATGCCAGAACTAGGGATAGTACCTGAGTTGTTATATGTACCCAGTTTCAAAAATAATATTTTAAGTGTTGTTCAACTTATGAGAGATGGGTACAAGGTAACTTTTGAAGAGGGAAACTACAATATATCTCATGATGGTAAAAAAGTGGCTGATGTGACTGTTATAAATGATTTGCCTTATGTAAAGCCCAAACCCTGGGGAGATTATAAAGAAAGTGAGTAGTAACATAGATGAACATAGCCCTGCTGTAAATCAAATATATCCAGAAAAGGATTGTGTATCAAAGAAGGGAAAAGACGGGGATGTATTGGAGAGTCACAACCAGGCAAAGATTTCTACATCTGGGGAATCCTCCAAAAATTACCCTAAAGATAAAAGAGTGAAGAATATTGAAATTGGCTGACCCCTTCACTCTGATTGTACCCACTTGCTCCATAGACGTATGGGACATGCAAGTTTTCTAGTAATCAAGAAGATGCTGGACTACTCTGAAGGGCTTAAGCTAAAAGGCTGTGATGTCTTTTTAGATTGTTCTGTTTGCAAGGCAGCAAAATCTAAGACAGCAGCCACACCAAAGTGCTCTACTCACAGGGCAAAACACAACTTTGAGTTAGTGCATATTGATATTGTAGGCCCACTTCTTGCTTCATTTAACAAGAATAAATATTTCTTGACGGTTGTAGATGACCATAGTTGGTACAGTTATGTTTACCTGATGCGTGAGACATCTGAGGCCTTTCTCAAATTCAAAAGTTTTTACAATCAGGTTTTGGCTCAGCATAAAACTCGGGTTTCACAGGTCAGGAGTGACCAAGGGACAGAATTTATGTCCCAGGAGTTACAGGCCTGGATGGAACAGGTTGGAATTTGACACCAAAGGACAACTTCATTTTCTCCAAACCAGAATGGGGTGGAAGAAAGAAAAAATTGAGTTTTGCAAACAATAATGTCCAGCGTCCTGAAGGATGCTGATGTTGGCATGGGCTATTGGGCAGAGGCTATGCTCTATGCCAACTATACACATAATAGGACTTGGAGTAGTGCGATAGATCAGACTCCTTATTTTCTGGTCTATAATAGGAAACCTCACCTCGGGCACCTATGCATTTTTGGGTCATTTGCTTGGGGGCACATCCCTAAGCAACAAAGGCAAATGGGAGATGAGGTCTCAAAAAGATTGCGTTTCCTGGGATATGCCCCTGGCTATAAGACATATCGGTTTCTGGACACAGGAGGCAGAGTAGTAGTTTCGTGCTCTGCAACTTTTGAGGAAGATGTCAGATGGTCCAGGATTCATTCAAATGACCCTGAACATCATGTTCCACATAATGACATCACTCCCTCTGTAGACCCTGGAACTTTTTCAACCCCTAGTAGACAGGAACCAATTAGGCAAGCTGCAGATGCACCAACACCAGGTGTTGATGCATCAGCAAGGGTTTCAAGACCATGCACTCCAAATGATGGTCAATGTAGTGATGATTGGCAACAAGTGCATAGGTCTGAATGCACTAACAAGGATAAACCACCTAAGAAATATGGAATTGGACATGTTTCTTATTTTAATAACATCACTAC
The DNA here is from genome assembly GCA_035047345.1 of Bradypodion ventrale. Lineage (NCBI taxonomy): Eukaryota > Metazoa > Chordata > Lepidosauria > Squamata > Chamaeleonidae > Bradypodion > Bradypodion ventrale. Next base: position 83,766,229 of record JAWDJE010000006.1, read on the forward strand.
TGTCCCAAAAACATACTCTGATGTGTTGAAACTTCCTGAGGAAGAGCAGAGAAGGTGGAGGGATGTTATGTAAGTGGAAATGCATTGTGTGAGCATTTCACTTTTAAACAATTAGGCTTTAGAAGCAATTAGGCTCATCAAAACTGAGAATGGGGTTTCTGCTGACTCAGATTGCCATTAGAGGATCATAAGAGAATGTGTACATGGTTGTGTTTATGTAAATAATAGTTTTCATTCCAATGGGCAGCAAAGAAGGGGACTGTCAGAAATATTGCTGCAACATTTCCATGTTTGAACACTATATGGCAGTGGAGAGACGTTCCTCTCCTGTATGAAGTGGAGGGAGCATTTAGATGATGAATTGAATCTTGGTGATTTTAAAATTTGGCAGTTTGTTTTTAGCAGTTGAGAAAACTGGTCATTTTTTTTAGAACTGAGGTTCTGTGAGAGACTTGAGCTGTGAGGTGGATAGTGTAGTCGCAATATATGTGTACTCTATCATTCTATGGTAAATGCCAGAAGAAAAATCTCTGTAAATAGTTGATGTTTATAAATATATATACAGTTACAATTTCCTAACCAAGTCTCATCATCATTTTTATTTCATCAGGGTCAATCAAAAGATCCATATATATATGTGTGTGTGTGTGTGTGTGTGTGTGTATACGCCCCCCCCCAATTAAACTGTATGTAATACCAAATGGTTGCGACAAGATGGGAAATTAATGTAAAGAACAAAAGGAGCTAAGACGTAAGTCATCTATTTGTGGTGACAGCAGAGTAAACCAAGACTACAAATAGTTGTGAGAAAACACAGGAAATATAAAAGTGAACGATGATATTATCTGGATTCCCTGAAAAATTCAGCATATTGGCTGACAATTACATGTGAACGATTGACCTGGAAGTATCTGAGATTGGATGCTTTGTCACAAGTGATGCAAAACAAATCTCTATTTCAATAATTACATATTAGAAAATGGCTGATTTAAAAAATCTTATTTATTATACCTTTTACCAAAAATGTTTTAATTGTTCAAGAATAATCAGTGGGATGAAGTCAAGGTAAAAACATCATTTAAGATTTTATGACTTATTGTTATTTTATTTGTTTCCACTTGAATGTTGACTTTCCTCTTTGCCCTTCCTTTGTCATAAGTCTTCATCCTGGTAGATGAGGAGAGAAAGCAGGAATATGTCAAAGGATAACAACACTGCCAGCATGTAGGGACACATGAAAATGGGAAATAGCAATACAGCTTATACATGTTATATCTGCATTTTCATTGATTTTTGCATTGGACATAATCTTAAATTTTATCTACCTTGTTCTAGTTAATTGTGGCTAATTTAGGAGATACCATGGCATGTTCAAAGATGTACCTGATCACATACCTGGTTGTGCAATAGAGATGCTCCCTGGAACCTCATCAATTAGTAGCCATTAGCTATGCCAAATTATGCAAACTGTATGTAGACACCAATAGGACTCCTCCCCGTATGTTCACTTTAGTATTGCTATTAGTACTGTCTCTGCACAAAACTCATGTTGTTTCCATTTGAGAAGTAATGAGCATGCAGAGCAAGCACAGAAAGACTAGTTGATTGTAAATGACAAGAAAGATGTACAGTAGATCCCTCTCCAACACTTCTAATCTTTCTTTCCTATAGCCTCCATCCTCTGTATCAATCTGCCAGTGGGGATAAGGATAGCTCTTTCATTGTTAACTTTCTGTAACTCCCTAAAGACTTACCTATTTTTGCAGGCTTCTCATGGCCAATAAGATTGCTTGGTCTGCAACGTGATTGCCCTGGTCTCCCATTGAATGGTACTACTGCTGTCTTTTATTGCTGTCATAGTGCTGCATATTACTGTTGTTTTATTAATGTTTTTATGAGGTTATTACTGTCTCATGCTTAATGGTTCTGATAGGTGAGGTTGGTCTTATGTCACTTTGGAGGAAATAGGAACAACATTGATTGGGGTGTAGACAAAAGGAGATTTCAGAGCCAACTCTGGCCCTTTCCACAAAAGAGCACATGACACCCCCCCTGCTGAATTTTCACTGAGAGAATGTTGCCTTATGTTTCCTCATTCCTGCTTATAAATCCAATGGAGGAGGAGGAGGAGCATTTTATGATCAAATGTGAGATACAACGGGAGCAGCCTAGCTTCACTGATGCTCCTTGTCCAAATAATAACTACTGATGAGGCATGTTGTTGTATAAATGTTTTTATGAGCTTATTACTGTCTGATGCTTAATGGTTCTGATAGGTGAGGTTGGTCTTATGTCACTTGGGGAGGGGTGTGTGTTAATTATATTGACATATAATTATTATTATTCAAAAAGTAAACTCCTATTCACATGGGGGAAGCCTAAAAGACCATTAACATGGTCTAAACATTCTCGAATCGTTCACCCCTAAAAATCAGTTTGCCTCCTGTGGGGCATGTGCCGCACATTGATAGATAGATAGATAAATCTTTATTGTCATTGTCCTGCACAGAACAACGAGATTGGGGGGAAAAAACACTTAACAACCCAACAAAACCTAAACAAAATACAACTATACAAAATTATCAACACACTCCCACCCCACATATACACATTTAACCCCTAAAAGCTCTAAAACTCTATAAACTCTAAAAACTATATACAGAAGCTCCCTCATAGACTGCATTGCACTGCATTCAAAGCCAGAACTGCTTTTGGGTAGACACTATTTCTCAAGCAGCTGGTCCTGGTCTTTATGACCCTATACCTTCTTCTAGAAGGCAGAAGCTGAAAGAAATTATTTCCAGGGTGCGTACTATCTTGCGCAATCTCTACAGCTTTCTTATAACACCTAGTGGCATAGATTTGATCTAGAGTGGGAAGAGTACGCCCGACTATCCCCTCTGCAGTCTTTACGACCCTGGACAGCATTGTTCTTTCCCTAGCTGTACAACTCTCAAACCATACACAGAGACCATAGGTTAACACACTCTCTATGGTACAGTGGTACCACGGCTCTATTCCTAACCCCCAAATCCAAACATCTGGGAAAGTTGCCAATTAGTATTCTTCTGAGGGGGAGGTAGAACAATTTCACATCAATTTAATGTGTTTTATTTTTAAAAAAACATGATTTTATCCAGCAGCTTCTGACTGAAACACATCAGATAGATGGATGGACTGATAGAAGTATAAGATAAGTATCTTACCTAGTGTTTATGGTGTCACCCTACATTTTGTTACATTCTTCTTCCACATTATCCGAAATGATAGGAGAAACCAATTGTTTAAACGTGTCTAGTGGACAAGTTGCAGTGCACGCTGGCAAAATGAGCCGGAAGGCTTCACCAGCAGTGTTATTCTGATGCATCTCAATTGAGTATTTTCTGATGTTCATGGAATCAAAAAAGAAGTAGAGAATTTGGACATTGTCTTACTGGAACACAATACGGTTGTTTAAATAAGTGCTATTTGTTATCATGCGGGACACTAGCCAAGATTTATTCGGAAACTAATGCTTTGGTACATGTGCAGTTCTATGCTACTAATGGTGAAAATTCATCAGAGTGTGGAAATTTTCTTTTTAAAGGTGAGATCATATTACCTGATGTCTTACACTTCCTCCCCTGTAGTTCTGTGAAATCTCTGGCATCCTAGTCTGCAGACAGAGGTTGCTTCTTTGGAAAGAACCTGGGTTGCATTTGCTCAAAAAAATGCTGGGTTCCTTTTAGCAAAAGTTCAGGAAACACTGATCTACTTGCACAACAGTCTATTGCATAAGGAAGTTGAAAGAACAGGATTCTGACCTTAGACAAGGGATCCTCAACCTGCAGGCCAGATCTGGCCAATGGCACCAACTCATCCTACTTGTGCCTTTGCTCCAGATGCCACTTTCACTTCTGCAGCCTCAATCCTTGTCCCCTTCACTTGGTTTGGCATGTCCCTGGTGGCACTCTGCAGCAGGGCAGATGTTGTAAGGCTTACAACATCTGACCTGCTACAGAACACTGTTAGGGACATGCCAAGCCAAGCAGAGGATTGAGGCAATGGCAGAAGCTGAAGCGGTGGTGAGGGTGCAGGCCAGATGAGTTGGTGTCATGTAGCTTCTCCATGCCAGTAAGCAGAGAAGTGGCATGGGCGGGGGGAGTGGTGGGTGGCTCAGGGTTGTTGCCACTACAGGCAGTGGATGACATGGTGGGGGCTTGAGTTAGTCTTGCTGGCATGTGGGGGGAGTGGTGAGGGCTCGGGGTGGTCCCACCCATCAACTGTCTGAGGGGGCATGAACCAGCCCCCAGCTCAAAAAGGTTGAAGACTCCTGCTTAGACTATAGCTCCTTGAATGTCCAGTCAGATGCCTGGCTGCATATATTTAGGGGAATGTAATACAATAAAACAGTCTCTCCTTCCTCTGGTATAAATGTATACTGATTATATGTTTGGGCATATGCATATGAACACAAAGTGTCCACCACAGTTGTCTCCTGCATTACAAACTATGTTCCCCATGCAATTCATGACCATATCTCCTTCTGCCACCATGTTATTTTTTGCAATATAATGGCTTGCAGTCTTCACAGAATGTTGTGCATTGAAGTACAAGCAAACTGGCAAAATATACCCTTGCATCAAGTGTGAAATAATTCTTTTAGTCCCCTCCTGCCTTTCAAAAATAAGATGCTCAGGCACTCATCTGTGAAACCTATTTTCAAAAACTGAACTTCAGTTCCTAAAGCTGAACTCCCCCCCCCCCGCCCACCCACAGCTGGTTGCTTTTCAGCAACTAAAAAACTGTAGTGAGCAAAACTGTCTGGTTTAAGAAGATGGATAGATTTTGCATGAATCCGCCCCATAAATTGTGCCTGATTGTTGAATATATGTAGGAGTAATACTTGCCCATTATTTTCTTTATATAGTTCAAAAAAGTGGCAAGCAGCATAGGGAGGCAGCTTATTATTGTAAACATCCAGCGCTGAGTGAAGGGCAACCAGTGTCATATCATGCTATAAAAGAAAGAAAAGGATACCATATAACTCTTGTTGCAGGAAGTATGTATAGATGCATGTGCATGAGTGCACATGAGAACGCGAGAATGAATTATATGTTTCCTACTTCAGGTTCTGTGAGAAAGCATAACTATTCAGAATTAACCATCATTCTTGAATCTTAGATTAGAATGAATCTTGCCTGATTATCAAAGAAAGGGCTATAAAGAAATCTACAAGAATGTGATTATGAGATTAGTCTTGTTCCAGATAGAATAGTTATTAATTAGGAGAGGGATGGCCAACCTTGGTGGTTCAGATGTTATTGAACTTCAATTCATCAGGAGTGCTGACTTGGATTTATGGGAATTGAAGTCCAAGAAGATCTGGAGCACCAAGGTTTATAATCCCTGACCTAGCACCTAATAGTTTATCTCCAAATAATTCATAACTGAAAGTGCTTTAACCTATAATGTGATTTTTAAAATGGATTTTGACAGCTTTAGGTTTGTTGAACAAGACTCTGTTTTGCAAAATTAATAGGAAAGCGTTTACAGCTACTTTGAGGAGAATGAATACAATGACATACTGAAGCATTTGTAAAATGGGCAGGAATTATGCTTGTGGAAGCCTCTAGAAAGCACTGCTGGTGGCAGGTTCTGAGGCAGTTTCTGGGCTCCATCTGCTGTGCAAATACCAGAAGAACAACACTGGTAGTACAGGCTTGGACCCACAGCCTACTACAGCTGTCATAGCCCTCATGAGCACCACCCCGAAGCCCTGGGAAAATCAAACACACAAACTCACCCCCAAATGTCCCAGCATGAATTGTCAGCACCTCCTGCCTGTCACGTGCTCAGACTCCCAAATGTGCACAGAAATTCAATTTTTAACACACTCAAACCCCCCCCCCCAAGAACCAAGAGTGCTGAAATGCAATGCCACAAGCTCACACACAAACACACACACGCAAGGCCACAACAAAACAAACGTGCACAGAAATTCACTTTTTAAACACACAAACTCACCCCCAAATGAGCACAGAAATTCACTTTTTAAACACACAAACTCACCCCCAAATGTGCACAGAAATTCAATTTTTAAACACACACAACCCTCCCAAAGAGCCAAGTGTGCTGAAATGCCATGCCACAAGCTCACACACAAACACACACACAAACACACACACACACACAAGGCCACAACAAAACAAATGTGTACAGAAATTCACTTTGTAAACACACAACCCCCCAAGAGAGCAAAAAAGTTCAAAGCAATTCACTTTTTAAACACACAACCCCCCAATGTGCACAGAAATTCACTTTTAAACACACAACCCCCCAAATGTGCACATAAATTCACTTTTTAAACACACAACCCCCCCCCCCAAATGTGCAGAGAAATTCAATTTTCAAACACACAACCCCCCCCCCGAAATGTGCACAGAAATTCAAAATTTAAAAACACAACCCACCCCAAAAAACCCCCAAAAATGTGCAAAGAAATTCACAATAACAATCCACAAAATGAACTCACGAGAAATCCAATGGAACCGCTGGAACCACTGGGAAACCACAAGAAATTCGAACCTCGAACACTGGAAAAAATCCTCGACCTCTGCTCTCCATCGCATGCTCAAACCCACAAAGGGAAGCAGTGCCTGCACGCCACTTTTTAATGCCCCCACGCAAGGCAACGTGGGAAAGAGAAAACAAGGAAGTGAGTTTTCCCCCGCAAAGTCATCATCCGCACAACGACGCATCGTTAATCGAATTTGACATTACACGAATGCGTCGTTGTGCGGGGGTTTACTATACTTGATCTTTTTTTATAAACTGATACAAAAATAATTATCATGGCAGTGCTCATCTCTGCCAAGAACTAGTGCTATCTGCATCTGCAGATGTTTCCATGGTCATATGGCAGGCATTGGGCCTTCCTTTCCTTACCCTTCTTCTTCAAAGCATCACAGCAAGGGAGCTGAAGTCAGTGATTGCAGTAAGTTGGTTTTTTCTCACAGTTCCCCACTGTTCCGCCTGAGAGTAGAGCCAGTCTGTGTACTCTTGAGTAAGCTGCATACTCCCAGATAGTCCCCAGAAGAAGAGAATAGTAAACCACTTGGTAAGTGTTCTCTACCTAGAAAATCTTGGTCAGAATTCACTTTATGGCATATGATTATTGTTATTATTTAAAGGATTAGTTTTGGGGGAAATGTCTTCAAAGAAGTAATTTGCTTAACAAGCTGTGTTAAGAGTGTAGCAAACATTTTTGGGAACATAATTCCAAATTCTGAGTTTCACAATTAAAGAGACCTTTCTGGAATTTTTTGAACATGCACCAAGCATGCATATGTACATACCTCAAACTTGTAGCAGCAACTCTTTCATTACTTGCTAAGAACAAACTTAATGTTACACCTTTTGTTACATAAAGAAGCAAGACTTCAACCTTTATACTGTTGATGGTACAGGGTTCTTGAAAATGGCTATTCTTTTTTAACAATCTGTTGCTCTGATTTTTTTCTTTAAAAAAGTGGGGGCAGACAAGGGGGATGAGAATGTTACTGTATATTTATTTTTCAAGTAAGTGGTCCTATCAGGTAGCAAGTAGCTGGATACAAAGATATAATGTGCTCTTAAAACTTGCACAGTATGGAATGTAGGTAGAGTCTTCGAAAGAAAATTTGAAGAATGGCAAACGGCCCAAAATTATTATAAAGATCAATGAAGCACAGCATATCCAGACAATGAGGACAATAGTACACATCAGCACAATTCTCTCAACAAAATGAACCTGTTGTCTCTGTGTGCTTCCTCAATATCAGCCATAAAACAAGTCAGTTGTGATTACACCAAGTTCTTTGCAGCACACTAAACACAGTTATCATCTTGATGATAGACATTATTACCAGCAGATATTGGCCATTTTGACCGTTGGCCCTGGTCCCGTTAGGAACCATGCATGGAAAGAAACAGGCTTCACTAAAGCAAGCCTGTGCTGGCAACAATTGGAGGGCGGCGGACAGATGTCATAGGGGTGCCTATGGGGGGATTTTGGGTAGAATCTGGGCACTTGGGGCCAACAGCCTCCTCTTACTTGGGCCCGGGGCGATGGGGCAGGGCCATTCAAGATCTCTCTCCACCCCAGCTCCCATTTCCCAGCCCAGAGCCTTCCTGGGAGCTCGCAGGCCTCACCGAGGAAGGCTGCCTTAGCTAGAGAAGGGGAGGCAAGATGTCCTGCTGGCCTCCCCTCCTGCAATGGCCCCCTCCCACAATGCCCCCAAATTAGGTGGACACATGGAGGAGTCTCACAAAGGAGGCAGGAGCTAACAGGGATGGGGAAGGCAGCTAGCCATGGAGAGGAAGGCAGGTGACCAAGGGTGACCCCCCTCTTTCCCAGGTGGGGGATCACTTTCCTTGGGGGAGGAGGAAGAAACCCCCTTCTGCCCCCAAGGGAAAATGAAGCCATGGCCACCCCCTAGCTTTCTCCTCTCTGGGACTGTGGGGAGTGGTAGAAAAGGGGGTTTCCTCCCTCACCACCCCAAATAGTCCCCCTCCCCACCTCTGGCTGCTGGTGCTGTAGCTGCCACCCAGTGTGTCATTCTTCTCCCCCGAGGCCATGGCAGGGGATGGGGCTGGTTGGTGCATGGCGATACCCGCCCCACAGAAACAGTGCCCCACCGCCTGAAAGTTATGGCTTGGGGGATGCTGTGGTGGAAATCTTGCACCTGACATAATGCTGCCCACCTCTAGGGGGCACCAGTCACTGTGACACACCGGGACTTAGCCCAGTGTCCCAAATGGCCGCCATGGGCCTGCACTAAAGGTATCCCAAATTTGATAAAGGGAGGTACCTGAAAATTGTTGGTCTTTGTAAGAATCTGCATTCCAAGCTACAAATGGATATACTGTATAGGAGTTGTAGTGCAAATGATGATACAAGAATGGTGTAAAACTTCCCCAATCATCTTGGGGTGCTGATTCAGTATAGCCTAATGTTGGCTTCTTCTAATCTGATTTTGACTTTCTAATCAAGTTTTTCTTTGGAACCATAACAATACTCAGATTTCCAAGCATCCAAAACTCAATTTTTCCCCTTGGAACAGGACACAGAAATATCTATAAATATGGTATTTGCAATCCTTTATATCAGTGGTAGCGAACCTACAGCATGCATGCCAGAGATGGCACTTGGAGCCCTTTCTGTGGACACCCATGCAGTCACCCCAGCACAGAGTTTGCCCCGCCCCTCTGCCCAACAGCCCAATGGGAGCACTTCCACCCTCCCCCAGCACAGAGTTCACCTTGCCTCTCTGCCCAGCAGCCCAACAGAGCATTTCCTTCCTCCCCTGTTGCTGTGTTGGCACTTTGCGATAAATAAGTGGGTTTTGACTTGCAGTTTGGGCACTCGGTCTCTAAAAGGTTCACCATCACTGCTTTATATCCTCAAAGGAATGAAGTCACATATAGTCATACTTTGGGAAACTGTTTATTTTTAGGGATAGACTCTGATCATGAGTAAATTGGGATCAAACCAAAAATAAAAATATGTAAGTAAGATCATATTAGAGAATGAACAACTTGAACATTCATCTCTGAAGTACATCATGCACTCTAAAGTCCATTTGCCAGAGTTCCACTTGAAAATTATTCCAATAAGAACAGCAACATGCTGTAATGCTGTAGCAGAAGAGGCTTAGAAATAAGGAAGCTTCCTGAGGTCATAGCTAGTGGTTCTGGAATCTGTGGCAAAGGGCATCACCTCCCACCCTTTCTGCTGTTAAGTTCTTCTTCATCTTCAGGTGCCGTATCCATTCCAGATATTGGCTATCATCATGGCGATAGTCTTCCTGTTCTTAACTACTCAGAACAGTTCTTCTGAGGACATGCCACATCAGTCTCTCAGATTCTTCAGCCATGAAGTCCCTCTATGTCCAGGGCCTCTCTTCCCAGGGATCTTTCCTTGCAGACTGAGTTGGAGTATTCTATATTTTACGTTGTTCCTCATGATATGCCCAAGCTTTCTTTGCTTAATGGTCTTAAACAGTTCTTGTTCTTTATCCGTCTGGCACAACACTTCTACATTAGCCACATGGTCAACCTATGTGATATCCTTAGCAACCGTCTGTAGATCCACATTTCAAAAGCTTCCACTCTCTTTTCAGATGTTTTAGTCAATGTCCAAGCTTCGACTCCATACAGCAACATATATGGATGGATGTTCTTAGGTACTTTGTCTTTTTTCTTTGTATGTTGAGGGATAGAGCTGCTCCACGAGGCTATTGATGCCACAATCTCCCCCCCCCCACACACACACACCTTGGTGGCACCTCATCTCCCTGGCTGGTGGTGGGGGCTAGGTCCCACTGGGCAGCGGAGGCTCTTTTCAGCCTAGCCAGTGGTGGGGCTGGGTCAGCGGTGGCGTGTCCTGCCTCCCACCGGGCCACAGCGGCTCTTTTCAGCCCAGCCGGTGGTGGAGCTGGGTCAGCGGTGGCGTGTCCTGCCTCCCACCAGGCTGTGGAGGCTCTTTTCAGCTCAGCTGCTGGTGGGGCTGGGTCAGCCCATCTGGGCTGTGGAGGTTCTTTTCAGCCCAGCCGGTGGTGGGGCTGGGTCAGCGGCGGCGTGTCCTGCCTCCTGCCGGGCCGTGGAGACTCGGGGTCCCTCCATTATGCTATAATTCTCAGTAGCTAGTTTATTGCCCATTGCCGGGTAAGAATCCAGAGGGACTGACTCTGTTAGGATTGTATAGCCTTCTCAGGATCTGGAACACCTTGTAAGCTAATCTCTACTGACTGTTATAATAAAGCCTGTTGCTGTTTATTCATCGTTGTCCTGGACTTGTGCTTATAAGGGCCGGATCTAACAGCCTCTCACACAATAGATACTAGGCCTGAAGGATAAACTCATTAGCAAATGTGTAATGGTTACCTTGCATCCATTTGCAATTCAACAGGGTGAAGCTTCACTACTAATCTGAATAACAGGTATTACCAGTTGTCAAAAAAAACAACCCACATACCTATCTGTTATGCTAACCACTCTGAATCTCTGTACCTTCTTCTTCTTTCATGTCCTGATCAAACCCTGGACTGCCAAAATAAAGCCACCTAATGTATATAAATTTATACCATGAAGTCTCGCTCCCATGTCTGATGAAGTGAACCTGATCCACAAAAACCAACATTAAATTATATCAGCTAGTCTTTGAAGTGCCACAATGTTTTTGTGTTTTTTTGTTTACTCTCTGATATGCTTGAAGCCAGTGACTTAATGCCGAGTGTCAGGTAGCAGTAAACTAACCTGACTCCCTAAAGGGGTCAACAGCTATGGGCGGATGAGCCCCTTTAGGTGAGGTGATGGTCCCCCTTAGTGGAGGAAATGCCACTGGAAACCATCATATTGGGCCCAAAAGCAAAATGAGCAGAGGAGGAACGCTGATTCCCAATGGTCATGGAGGCTGAAGAGGCCATGCCAGGTGGACTGGATGTGAAGGTGTGCCTTGATGGTGACCTCAAGGCTGCAGCTAGTGGTGGGCTCCAAAAAAATTTACTACCACATTGTGGGCATGGTATGGTGGGCATGGCCAAGGGGAAAGCCATGTGCTGCACCCGAATTAGAACTACTTTATTTCAAAACTTGGATAGGCGGGGCCAGCCAGAATTTCTGCTACCAGTTCTGGCAAACTGGTAAGAACCCGCTGATGCCCACCACTGGCTGCAGTAGTCCATTGCAGTCCCAGTGTTGAATCGTGCATGTCTCATTTCATGTGTGCTGCAGGAGATGGCTCTGTGATCATAGTGTGTGGGCCACTTCATGGCAATCTGGGATCTACCTTAAACAAATTCATGCCAATGACATTTTTACTGCTTCAGGGGGGAAAATGCATTCTCGGATACAAGTTGCAGTCGACGATGGCTTGAAACACAGACTAACATGGCAACTATTTTTTTAAAAAATGGTTCTATTTACATGAAGTCTGTTCATACCTGTTTCACCAGTAATTGGCCTAGAAGCAGTTATGGCCTTTCCCAAATGCCGCTGACTTAGCAATGGGCATGACAAAAGGACATTGTTGTAATTACTGTTATCATGTACATTTATACCCTACCTTTCCACTACAGAGCTTAAAGAGGCTTATAAACTTGTTGCTGCAAGATTTTTTGCTTTTTTGCTGCAACATAATACAGAATATTATGTCTACTCTGCAGAAATGTATGTATTCAGTCATTTTGTTCCATACAAATGGAACAAAAAGGAACTGTTTGGGAAATCAGCAAGTAACTGGCTTTGAAAATGGTAGCTATAATGGTAATTGAAGGCCATGGGAACCTATTCTAACCAGAAATTAACTATAAAAATAATTGTTCACACTCACTCTTTCTTTCTTTGGCTCCACTTAATCACTGTCATCGTCATCATCATAAAATTGCAGAGTTGTCCTTTTCAGGGTTTTGCTGCATTCTGAGTTTTTTAAAGAGCCACATTGGTGGGGTTTTCCCCACCTTTTTGGTGTCTTCCATCTATTTTTACCTTGGATACCTTGGAGTTATTATTCAGCAAGGAGTCCACAATGACATTCCACACATGCAAATGGACTTGGGAAATCAAGTACAGTGGTACCTCATTCAACGATTTTAATCCATTCCATGGGGCTAGTTGTTGTACAAAAACAATTGTTATATGATGCATGCATTACATAGTGATTTTCCCTATGGGATGCATCGTACAATGATTATTATTTTTTTGCTAAGTGGTTTTGCCCATTGAAAAAATTGTTGTACAATTTTTTTCGTAGGGAAAATAGTTATGCGGGACACCATTCCCCCCCCCCAACCTAATTGTTATGCGATTTCATTGCTATACAGTGCGATTGTTGTATGAGGTTCCACTTTTACATCTACATGGGGTTTTATTTTTAACCATTTGAATATCATGTCACCTGCTGGCTAGGCAGACCATGATGTGTGCCCTTTCCTTTCACTTTGTCCAAGGGATCTGATGGAGGACACTTTGGTGAGTTTTAGTCCTGGCCTAATATTATTGACAAGAATTTCCTTTTTTAGAGACTCCCACCCATCTTGGACTCATTTTTCTAATAGGGTCTTCTGCTACGGGACTTTAGCTACCACCGTTCTGAGTTTATTAAAATTTATTTTTCTAAAGTCCAGTATATATGTGCAGTTACAGTCTATACTTGCATGGGCAAGTAATCACAGAATCAAGATTTCACAGTCAGCTGCTCGGTGGATGCATTAATACAGTACAATCCCATTAGTTCAACAGATCAGATGTGTATGCACATTAGACTAAAAAACACTAAAAAGTTAGATACGGGATATTGGAAGAGCAAGGTGGTAAATCCCAAGGTACCAATTAGCCTTTAGAGGAACATAAAACACAGTCATTTCACAATGGTGATCCAAAATTACATTGGCTACTTATCCTACCTTGGAACAAGACACAATCATACTTGGAAAAGACTCAATGAAATCAATGGGCCTTAGATTAGTAAAGACTTGTCCCAATGACTGCAGTGACTCCATTCTAAGTATGACTATGACTGTATCCAGCCCACTGATTCCAAGGATACAGGTACCCACTGTAGCCAGGATCATGTGGGACAATTGACTTATAGGAAAACTGCAGCCTGTGAAGCAAGATTTGAATTTATCTCCTTTGGCTGCTGGATTTTACCCAATATGTGTGATGGTGAACATTGGCACTCCAGCTGCTCTTGAACTTCAATTCCCTGTGCAGTAAACCCATTTGTGTGGATTCACAGGGACTTGAGCTTCTGGAAATTGAAGTTCAAGAACAACTGGAGTGCCAAGGTTCACCATCACTGCTCTATATCATGGTTCCATAATAAAATCAGTGTACTTGAGAAAACTAGGCAGTATGGTAGTCATGTTTGTGGATGATAACTGGATATGAGATGCTTGAGAATGTTATTCAGTTTGCTTTTATAAATATAATAATAATTTTATGTCAGAGATTACTCTGGGTTGAAAGGATTTTTGCTGGAGAAACTCCATTCAGGGGATGCCCGAATGAGGCTCCTTTTATGTCCCCAAGTGCAGCCCTCAGCTATCAAAACCCAACCTTCCAGTTTCCAGGGTTGTGTTGGGCACCTTGGGTGGGCGGTGGACAGGAAGTGATGGGGGCGTCTATTGGGAGTGGGGGTGGGGTGGGGGAGAAATCCCATACATTTTCATTACCTCTGCCTGCCTCTGGGGGGCGCCAGTCTCTGGGGTGCACTGGGATGATCCCTGTGGGCCAGCACACCCCTGCCAGTCTCCAAGCTCAGCATTTTAACTAATTAACCTAACTTGTTGCAGTCCAGATCCAAATACAAATGAGATTTTTTTTAAACAGTTCTTGAGATTTTGTTACATACTATTTTGGTCATGGCATCTTTTTAAAAATTGTTTTTAAAGTAATGAGCTGTAAGGAAAGGGTAGGTAAAATGACCAAAGAGTTGTAGGACATTTGCCTAGAAGAAATGAACCCCTCTGGGACTTTTTAGTTTTAAAAAATAACTAAACCTGAATATAATGATGAAAAGGTTTCTAAACTGAAGTGAGGCCGGGTGCTGTGAGCAATGACAGCCAACAGGATAGTCCTAGATGAGAGATGACTCTTTGATCTGATCCAGCAGGGCTCTCTCTCCTCATTTCCTGGATCACCATACAGGGTAAACAACAATATACAATCATGCACACTTTTAGTGTATGGGACCAAAGACAATGAAACAGCCGAAGGGTTGGCTTAACACAGGTTTATTGCATGATGATCCGGGGGAACATGAGGTAATGGTGGTGGTACATCTCATTATATACAGTAGGACTATACATTTGAATCTTGCAGCACGGTAGCTCATTGGCTACTGCCGGCGTGGCCTCGCCCAGGCACGCCTCATTCTTGCAGTTGTTTTCTCTTCCTGCTTAATGCGGTGACATTTCCCGCGGCTGTCCGTGATTGAGCAATGTGAACCATGTGAGGCTGAACGCTCGCAGCTGCCCTCTATGGGTTGCTTGCTCGCGTTCCTTTGCAGCTGAGATACATTGTAATTGGAGTGGATACATTCTTGTCTTTACAGCTTTACAGTAACATTGACATGCATACATAACACCCCTCCCCCCTAGGATGGGACGAAGTCCCGCAACCAATGTGGCTTGCCGCACGTGCGCTTGGGGCGTGCTGGCGCCTGACCTAGTACAGGGGAGCCTGTGATCCCTGGTTCCGTGGAGGCTTGTCCTGCAACGGAAAATGGGGATTCGTTAATGGCCCTGTGGGGTGTCTGTGCCCGCCTCGCGCTGGGGGACAGGAATGGAATGAACAGCTGGGAGGTGAACCCCTGCCTGTTGCCTGCGGACCCCGGGGACCCTCCCATTGTGAACCTCGGGACCGACGAGGATGCCCTTGTGGTTCTGCTATCTTCTGCTATCCGTTCGGGGGACCTTGAGACTGTGGTGGGCGGATTCACCTTCGCCTCCTGTCTTGGGGGTGTCGGTCTCCGGGGAGCTGGCGCTATGTTACACTCTAACTCACAGGGGCTAGTGGGGCTGGAAGTACCAGGGGCTGAACTGAAACCCCTCTTTTCACTAGGACGGGTGGGGGACCACTCCGCTAACTCCCCCTGGTACTGCAAATCAAAGTCTAAGTCTCTTGGGGGATCTGTATTTGGGGGAAACTTCCTAGAGATATGTATGAGATCGGGGCTCTTCCCTTCCGCCGAAAAATCCCGCAGAATATCTATGAGGACAGATTCCCTTTCCTCCCCCCTTGGTGGGGACCCATGGCCCCCTTTCCCTCCCCCTTGGGCTAAGTGGGTGGGGGAGTACCCTAACGCTGAATCGTGGTTACTTCCGTCTTCGTCCGGCTCTTCGGGAACCCTGCGCCTGAGCTGATCCGCGTGCCGCCTCCACAGGAGGCCTGTGTTGGTTTCCACGCGGTACGACATGGGGCCGGTTTGTTCTATTACAACGCCCGGCACCCAGGCTGGCCCTGCGCTGGCGTATTTCCTGCAATGTACGGGGGTGCCTATGCTGAAACTCTTTGTGGGTTCCATCCCTACGTTCCGCCCTTTGTCTTCCACCCTTGTGGGGTCTAGTCTGGTGATTACGGTGGCCAGCTTCCTGCGCATTAACAGCTCCACGGGGGAGTACCCTGACGCCAATAGGGTGACCCTGTACCCTAGCAGGAACTGGCACACTTGTAGGTCGAGATCTCCGGGACCCATGCGCCGCAGCGCGTCCTTTGTGGTGCGCACGAGGCGCTCTACTTGGCCGTTGGTGGCAGGGTGGAAAGGGGCGCAGGTGACGTGCCGAATGGCATTGAGATCCATGAATGCCCTGAACTCGGTGGACGTGAAGCAACTAGCGTTATCGCTAACGAGGGTATCGGGTAAACCGAACGTGGAAAAGACCCTCCGTAAATGCTTAATTGTTGTGGCCGAGGAGGTGCTCGAGACTGGGATGACCTCCAACCACTTGGAGTACGCATCCACTACAAGGAGGAAAAGCGCTCCCCTGAACGGGCCAGCAAAATCTACGTGTACCCTGGACCATGGCCCCCTTGCTGCGTCCCATTCCCTACGTGGCAAGCGAGCCTCTTCTGGCCTTGAGCTTTGGCACGCTTCGCAAGTGCCGACCATGTGCTCGATGTCGGCGTCTAGCTGGGGCCACCAAAAGTAACTGCGGGCTAGTGCCTTGGAGCGGACGATCCCCGGGTGGCTGACGTGCAGCAGTTTAAGCACCCTCGGCCGGAGGGACGTGGGGATCACTACCCGCTGTCCCCACAAATGGCAACCACTCTCTAGGGACAACTCCACTTTTTTCTTGAAAAATGTGTCGAATTCCGCTGCTGGGGACGACACGGGCCACCCTTTCTGCACCCAGGAGCTAACTGTCACTAACGTTTTGTCCTTGCCGGTCGCTTTGGCGA
Source organism: Bradypodion ventrale (assembly GCA_035047345.1). Taxonomy (NCBI): domain Eukaryota; kingdom Metazoa; phylum Chordata; class Lepidosauria; order Squamata; family Chamaeleonidae; genus Bradypodion; species Bradypodion ventrale. Next base: position 83,783,152 of record JAWDJE010000006.1, read on the forward strand.
TGTCGGCCGGTACTACTGAGGGCGAGTCTAGGACCTCTATCATTAAGACCTGGTGGTCCCTCTCTTCCTCGCCCACGTGGCTACAATCCTGGGGAAGGGGGGACCTCGACAGGGCGTCCGCATGGCTGATCTCCTTCCCTGGCCAGTACACCAACGCGTGCTGATACGCGTTGAGAAAAATGGCCCACCTGAGCATTCTCGGGGACAGGATTTGTGGCATGGGCTTATCTGCGGTGAAAATGCCTAGCAAGGGCTTATGGTCGGTCACTATGGTGAAGGGGCGGCCATACACAAAATCATGAAATTTCTTGGTCCCCGCAATTATCGCTAGCGCTTCCCTGTCTGTCTGGGCGTAATTTCTCTCCGCTTGGGACAGGGACCTGGAGTAGAACGCTATCGGGGCCTCCCTCCCGTTTTCTAGCACGTGGCATAACACCGCCCCCACCCCCACTGGGGATGCATCGCATATCAGGACCACCGGGCGTTTGGGATTGAAGTGGGTCAGAATGGCATCGGATGCCAGGAGCCGTTTTAGGTCGTTAAATGCCCTCTCATGGTCGTCGCCCCACTTCCATGCCTCGTCCTTCTTTAACAACTTGTGTAGCGGTTCCGCCACGGCCGCCTTCCGAGGAAGGAAGGAGTGGTAGAAGTTCAGCAGTCCAAGGAACGACTGCAGCTCGGGCTTGGATGTGGGGCGAGGGGCCTTCTTGATGGCGGCCACCTTGGATTGGGACGGCCTTATTCCCTCAGGAGTCACCCGGAAACCTAGGAACTCAAACTCGGTCGCGAAGAAGACGCATTTGTCTTTCCGCAACCTCAACCCCGCCTTTTCGAATATTGTCAGGACCTTTCCCAACCTTTTTGCCAATTCAGCCCGGCTCCCCCCCGTTATCAATACGTCATCAAAGTAGGGTAACACCCCCTCTAATCCCTTTAGGAGGCGTTCCACGAGTGACTGGAAAATTCCGGGCGCCGAATTCACGCCGAACTGAAGGCGCGTCACCTGGAACGCCCCTTTGTGGGTGACTATGGTTTGTGCCGCAGCTGAGGCCGGGGTCACCGGGAGCTGCTGGTAGGCTTGTGCTAGGTCGAGCTTAGCGAAACACCTCCCCCCGTGTAACCTGGCCAGCAAGTGGCTGACTACTGGCACCGGATACGCATTAGGGCGAATTGCCTTATTGATGGTGCACTTGTAGTCAGCACATATGCGGACCTCCCCGTTGGCCTTTAGTGCTGTTACAATTGGAGTTTCCCACTCCGCAGAATCGACAGGCACAAGAATCCCCTGACCCACCAATTTGTCCAGTTCCGCCTCTATTTTGTCCTTTAGTGCGAAAGGCACTCTGCGCGGCTTTAGTCTGATTGGTCGTATTTCCGGGTCCAGGTTGAAAGTCACTGGGGGGCCCTTGAATTTCCCGAGTCCTTTTTTGAAAACCTCGGGGTGCGCGTCTCACACGCCCTGTATTGGATCAGTCCCGGCGGCGTGTACTCCAACGGCGTGCACCCCCCCAATGAATAAACCCAGGGGCTGGAACCATTGAGTCCCGAGGAGGCTGCAATTACCTCCCTTGAGGACGACTAGGGGGAGCGTTGCGGCGTGTTTTTTAAATTGGACCTGGAACTTCCCAACCCCCAACACTGGGATGCGGTTCCCCTGCATGTCCTTCAGCGTGGACCTCAACGCTTTGAGCTTGGGCCGCACATGGGGGGCGATTTTCAGGAACTCTCCCTGGGAAATGATAGAGTAAGAAGAACCCGAGTCCACCTCCATCCTAACAGGGGCCCCTTGAATTACTACCTCAACGAAGTATCGGGGGTGTCCCGCGGACACGCTGAACACCGGGGCATCATCCTCGCTGTCGTCAGAGATGCGCCCTACGCCGTCCTGCTTCCTCGTGGTCCGGGTGCCGTCCTTGGGCCTCGTGGTGCGGTCCTGTCTCGCCGCGCGGTCTGGTGAACTCCTGGTCTCGCGCCGCTTTCTGCAGACCTTGGCGATGTGCCCGCGCCGGCCGCAGTTGTGGCACTCGGCCTTCCTGAACGGGCATTTGGCGCGGGCGTGGGTGGCGCCGCAGCCGTCGCAACGCCGGCCTTCCTTCTGGACTTTCCGGACGTCCTCGTCGTCGCCGCTCTCCGCGGACGAGTTTGAAGCTCGCCGGGCTGCGCGCACCGAGCTTTCTGCCTTGGCAGCGCGCACCGAGCTTTCTGCCTTGGCAGTCCTCGGCCGCCAGTCCTGGAGCTCTTGCACCCCGGCCGTCATGGCTTCCGCGGCCTGTGCCACGTCTAGGACTTCTTGCAGTGTGGGGGGGAGGCTCCTGTTTCATCAGCGCGCGCTGAGTCTCGGTGTCCCTCAGGCCACACAGCAGGCAGTCCCTGAGGGTGACTTCTGGGTTCTCCCACTTGCATGGGCCGGCGGCCTGTCGCAGGGCCGCTGCGAAATCGGCGACCGACTCCCCGGGCGCTTGGACTCGCCTCCAGAATGCGCTCCGAGCGGGGAACATCGCTATCACGGGCCGGAGGTGGTTGCGCAGCATCGTCAGGAGCTCTTTAGCTTTGAAGTCGCTCACCCTTCTCGGTGCGATCAGGTCCACCAGGGTCCTCTTGGTCTCGTGCCCGAGCATTCTGACGAAGATGGCCCTCTTTTTGGCCTCGTCCGTAACTTCGAGCTCCACCAGCGCCCCATTGAAGTCTATCTCGAACAGCTCCAAGTCTCCCGGCTTCTTGATCTCGTAGCCGGCGCATGTCTTGGTCCCGTGGGCAGCCATCATCCCATCCTCGTCGCCAGTTTAGTGTATGGGACCAAAGACAATGAAACAGCCGAAGGGTTGGCTTAACACAGGTTTATTGCATGATGATCCGGGGGAACATGAGGTAATGGTGGTGGTACATCTCATTATATACAGTAGGACTATACATTTGAATCTTGCAGCACGGTAGCTCATTGGCTACTGCCGGCGTGGCCTCGCCCAGGCACGCCTCACTCTTGCAGTTGTTTTCTCTTCCTGCTTAATGCGGGGACATTTCCCGCGGCTGTCCGTGATTGAGCAATGTGAACCATGTGAGGCTGAACGCTCGCAGCTGCCCTCTATGGGTTGCTTGCTCGCGTTCCTTTGCAGCTGAGATACATTGTAATTGGAGTGGATACATTCTTGTCTTTACAGCTTTACAGTAACATTGACATGCAAACATAACAACACTACAGCTATTTTTGTGGACTGCCCTTCTCCATGAAGCCTCCACAGCAATTATATCTCTCAGGCTGTGAAGGAGGTTATGATCTACTTTCTTTGCAGGATATTTGTACTGGCTGACTGACCTTTTGATATTATTATGCAGTGCATTGCCCACATTTATCTAGAACTGAGTATCACTGTGTTCAAGAAAGCTTAACTCTCAGCAGGCAAATGTAGGACTGGAGTGTTAACAAAAATTCCAGAAATAGTTAATACTTCACTTGGGGAATTAATGCAGAGCTTCTGACCATCCTGGTGTTCTCTGAGGAAGATGCAGTTTTTATCTCATGAAGGTGAATTTAGGATTTTATATCTTAGGCTATATTAGTGATGACAAACCTTTAAGAGACCGAGTGCCAAAGGAGGAGGAGGCGGCACGCAGGCAGGCACTGTGCACACCCACATATCCATGTGATGTCACCGGTGTGTCTCTGGCAAAGTCACATGGGTGTGTTGCCCCCTGTGGGTGTGCCTGCCCCCTGTGGGCACTCCCCACCCATGCCTAAACTGATGTTTTGCAATATAGACATCTTCATCTTGAACTGATGACCATGGTGACTGGGGACAATGGGAGTTGTAATCCAAAACATCTGAATGACACATTGACATGGGACTTAATATAAATCTTCTCTTGGAGGATTTCTCAGTGAATCTTTAAAAACCACTTATATCTGATTTGTTATTGATTTCCTTCCTAACAGAGGTCAAGACACTGTTTTAGATGTAAAACATATTTAATTATGTTAGCTCTCTTTTATTCTGTCTTCCCACATTCTTTGGCCCAATCTTCTACCAGGATGGGAGAAACCAGCTCTGCGAATTTTGAAAGTGGGCACGCAGTTGAGCAACCAGGCAGGGTAAGCGGATGAGGCTCTTTTGAAGTGTCATTCCGAAAGTACATTTCAATGGTGTGATCTCTGATGGACAGAATCCAGAAGAATCAAGGGAATATATAGAAAGAGAGAGAGAAAAGCCATATTATCAGGTGTGGAAAGTTTCTGCTATGACAAACAGATGCTTTCAATGCATAAGCAATTTTCTCTTCTAATTACATGCTCTCTATAATATGTAGTTTTTGACCCTCATGAAAGGCACAGATCCTCATCATCAAGTACATAATCTGAAATTTAAGATTGCTAAACTGGGTACAAATAAACATCCTGATGACAGTTCTCTGACCCACCCACCTGCTCCAAATTTGCTTCATTTTCTTTTAGTTTGGTTTGCATAATCTTTTCATCTAGACGAGTGGTTCCCAAACTTTTTTCTGGCCATACTCCACCTAAGCATCTATAAAATCCTGACCCCCTCCCCTCATGACTTATAATTCTTCTTATTAAAAAAGTGAACTCCTATTCGCATGGATGAAGCCTAAAAGGCTATTAACTTGGTCTAACTCTGTGGTTCCCAACATGGGGTACACACCCAATGGGGGGTGGGAGGGAATTTGATTTTTAAGAGGGGTGGCAATTTGAGAATGAGTTAGACCAAATTAATGGCTTTTTAGGCCTCCTCCACGTGAATACGAGTTCACTTTTTGAATAAGAATTATGTGTCACAATCTTCCAGGAAGTTCTGTGCAGAAGCTGACTCTGGACAGCTGTGCCATAGCAGTTCCTCACTCTTATATTTGATGAAGTGGACTTGGTCCATGAAAGCTCACATTTAAATACAGGAGTTAGTCTTTAAGGCAGGGGTTCTCAACATTTTTCAGCCACAGGCCAGACCACACCACCTCAGACAGCTGAGCAGGCCGGACTGGTCGTTCCCCCTGCTGTAAACACTGCCGTAAAATGCATCCACGGCTGTAGTAAACACATTTATAATGGCTGCAGACTCATTTATGACTGTTGTAAATGCATTTACGTGGCCGTAAATTAGTCTGTGGCTGATTCCAGCAGCAGCAACAGTGGCTGGAATGAGGTCGGGGGCCGGATTATTTGGCACTGCAGACTGGATCTGGCCTGGAGGTTGCAAACCTCTGCTTTAAGGTGCCACAACATTTTTTTGTCTTTTTGGCTATTCTGTTTTTAAAAAAATCTCAGATACCAATTCCTCAGTATATGAAGGGCTCTACCAAGCAGTTAAACTGGCAAAAAATACTTTTCCCAGTACTCTGCCAGCTCAGGTGATTATTTCACTGAAGCTAATGGCAGGACTACTCTTCAATGAGCTCCTGCAACTTTGAAAGTTCTTTGGAATATGAGATTTCAGCAAGTGAAACTTGTTAGGAAGGTGCAGGCCCTGCTGAAATTCTCTCTTCCACACTACTCCATAAGGTGAAAGAGTCCTGCCCTTCTTTCTACACCCTTAGTACTAGAGACATATCTTCTACCCTCATTGTATGCTTATTTTGCCTAAAACCATGACATTTGAACAGGACTGTTCTCTCCTTAAACATAGATTTCACTAAGTGAGAAGAAAACCCAGTTGTTGCTCTAGCACTAGCTTACAGCTGGCATGTTTTCAGTAAACCATTTCCCTGAGAAACAAGAGGCAGCAGGAACTCCCGAACTGGGACTTAATGGCTTTGTTGTGCTGCTACGCAATATTTCTCTCAAAAATAATGCAAGGTATCTGAAAATAGCAATAGCAATTTCACTTCTATACTGCCCTATAGCGTTTAGTGCACTGTCTGGGTGGTATGAAAATGGAGAGTGGCATTTGGCAACAAAGGAAGGGTGACCGTTGACACCACAATAAAATACTTGCCCATCTGTTTCTTGATATAGTTCGAAAATCTGACAAGCTGCATATGGTGGTGGTTTTTCATTATAAACATTGAGTGCCATCTGCAGGGCTCCGAGTGTTGTGTCGTGCTGCAGAAAGAGACCCACAGACCACAGTGTTTGTTTCATTTCTCAGCTGTACCAACACAGTGAGGAAAACTTCTCCTTAGCAGAATCACTAATATTGAGGCTAGTTGAAAACCTCATTAATAAGCAACCAAAGGATTGAAATCATTAAAGAAACCAAAGAATCCATGAAGCATCCTTATTTCCCAACAAACATCTCTCTTTGCAGGGTAAAGGTAAAGTAAAGGTAAAGGTCACCCTTGCTCGAAAGCCAGTCGTATCTGACTCTGGGGTTCAGTGCTCATCTCTGTTTCAAAGCCGAAGAGCCAGCACTGTCTGCTTCGGCATACGTTTCCGTTGTCATGTGGCAGGCATGACTAGACACCGGAGCGCACAGAAAGCTGTTTACCTTCCCACCGAAATGGTCCCTATTTATCTACTTGCAATTTCTTCCTTTCAAACTGCTAGGTTGGCAATGAGTTGGGCCACAACCAAAAAAGCTCTTTCACATGTATTATTCTACCTAGCTTGTCTCATGGTAATATGGCCTGAGAGGATCTTAGCATACAGGACATATTGGGTTGAATGGTGGTTATATTTATAGGTTTCCCATGGAGTCTAATTAATATTATTCAGTCAGACTTTGCATTATAGCCCCTAAATGCCCACACTACATCTTTCTTCAGTATTAGAACTGCTCCATTTCTTCTAAGTTTGTCATTTCTCCATTTTACAATTGTTTGACTGAAAATGTCCTATTCCAGTCGGGAGATAGGAGCTCATTCTGTTCTGCAGTACTCGGGAATCGAACTGCTGACCTCCTGCCTCCCAGTCAGCATCTTAGCCACTTGAGTCACTGCTGGGATCAACTAATATTCTGGTTTCTTTAATGAAAAAAGAAGTAAAGGTAAGTAGTGTCCTTTTGCATGGATACTGAGCTCTCTCTGCCTTCATCTCTTCTCTCTTACTCATGTTCATTCACACACAGAGACACAAACACAAACACAGACAACTTGTTATCAACAGCAAAGGAATTCTAGTCCTTCTTTTGCTATTGGGGCTAATGGAGGTTGTAGGTCAAAACATATACTGGGCCAAAAATTCCCTTACACCTGAGTTAGATGGGCACTTTCCACATTTCTCCAGCACTGATCAATGCCTTTATTACCGTGTCAGACTTGTCCATGTTCAGTAGACAATGTTCTACCTATTACAAAATTTTCTTTCCAGAAAAAGCCACCCCTCCTGAATTTCTGCCTACCAAGAGACTGTCTTTTTCTTCCGTGTCTAGGCCAGATATGAAACTGCCAAAATGAAGGCACCGTTTTGGCAAGTTCATTCTGCAGTTCCTTTCACCTGACCTAGTATGAGAAAGGTTATCCAGCAACACAAGGTTGCCATTACCAGGGTACGCCCAATTGTGGTTCAAAAATATCACAATCTTCTAGGAGGCTCTTTCTGTGTCCCGTACCCCACAGTCCCAAGAGGCTGTTGAAGATACAAAAGCCTTCCAAGGAAACAAGTTGACAGCCAAAATAAGCACTGGAGATGTAGAAGTCATATTCAGTATTAGACCCAGGTCTTCACTGTTCGTTTGTCTTCATGAGGTGAATAAGAAAAAGAAAGGTGCCAAGAAAGAGACTTAAGTTAGAAGACACTCAGACTTCAGTGCATTGGGTAAATGTGGAACATCTGTTGGAACCACACCAGAAATGATCATTACTGCTATTCTGAGTTCTGAAAGCTACAGCCCAAAAACATAGTTTTTCTAAGTTCTGTTGACCAGTGATTTGGCTATTGACATTTTCATCCCTGCTGGAGCCAAGATGGAATCTCAGGCCTTTGAATTTCAGAAGTGTTTTGAGAGACCTAACCATGGACACTTCTGCGGCCAAAGTTTTAAAGAAAACTATACTTACTGCAGAATAGATAAGCATCTTTCTCTTGACTGGATATTTAGCAGATTTTGAGAGATTGTCTAGGATGGCTTTCACAAGGAGACCTGAATGGAGATAGAAAAAAGGGTCAATAAAGTGACAGGGCATATATCTGTGAGGGAAGCCCATTATCAGAGGGGGAAATGAGTTAATTTAATATATTGATACTGGTGACAAAGGTTTGCAAATAAAGATGCAATACTGTACCTTCTTACCCAGCATCAAGCCCCACTGAACTTTGTAGAGTAAAATAGTTTTGAGTAAATATGAATCAGATTGTACTATAATTATTGGGAAAGCTTAGGCAGTAATGTCAATTTTCTACAGAACATAGATGTCATATTGCAGTTCACAACAGCAAAATGCAATAATGCTATATCCAGTGCTATTCAAGTAATGAATGGTCATTCCACTAAGCATGTTTTAAGTGTCAAAGGGACAGTTAAGCAGATACTTACTCAATCAGATACTGGGGAAAAGAAAAGGACAAGTACTGTTGCTAATGACACAATTAGATTAAAGCCAAAATAATATCTAGTGGCTGACCTGCACAGAGGTAAAAGGAAAGTCTAATGCTGCATAGAACATACAATTGGAATTTGGAATGTGAGAAGTCTAAATCAAACTTGAAACCATAAAGAAATGGAACATTTAAACATCACAGTGCTTGGTATCGGTGTACTAACGTGGACTGGAATAGGACATTTTCAGTCAAACAATTGTAAAATGTTTTACTGTAGAAATGACAAACTTAGAAGAAATGGAGCAGCTCTAATACTGAAGAAAGATGTAGTGTGGGCATTTAGGGGCTATAATGCAAAGTCTGACTGAAAAATATTAATTAGACTCCATGGGAAACCTATATATATAACCATCATTCAACCCAATATGTCCTGTGTGCTGAGATCCTCTCACACTATATTACTGAGAGAGGCCACCATGAGTCAAGCTAGGTAGAATAATACATGGGAAAGAGCTTTTTTGGTTGTGGCCCCTTCCACCTGGAATAAACTCCCAAATGACATTCACCAGACAACATCCTCTCAGGCAATCAATAAATTATTAAAACCTGTCTATTTAAGAGGTTTTTTTTTGCTCATTTAAAGAACTGAGGACATTGAGCCCCCTCCCCCTGTTTTAAATTTGCCTGGAACCAGATCATCAGCCGCTTAAAGAAATGTTGCTGCCACCAAGATTTTTGTATGAGTTATTGCAGGGATTCTCAACCTGTGGCACCATTTCATGTGGCACCATTTTATGTGGACCCTACCGCCTCCACCACACCAGGAAGTGCTAGGTGGTGGAAAAAGGGCAAAACAGCCATTCAGCCCCCAAAGCTGTCTGAGGGAGCGTGACCAGGGCCCCGGCTTAAAAAGGTTGAGAACCTTAATTATTTGATTATTATATGTATGGTTATTTATTGTAATATATTAGATTTATTGTAATCTGCTTTTATCATGTATTTGTTGTAAACTGCTGTAAGTATTGCTCTGCATTAAATCTGGCCACAAACAAACTCTCAGTGAAAGTTACCTCCTTGCAGTCGAGCTTTCTCTTCTCTTTTGTAAATTCCAAATAGTGTTGACAAAGATAGTACTGTCATGTGTTCCAGCTTCGCTCTTACATCTTCAGTTGCCCATTTAGGCAGTGTATAATTGTGAATAAACTGCAATTTTGTAAAAAAAAGAAGAAGAAGAAGAAGATGCATGTTTGCATGATTCTCAGAATTTTTCAGGTCTGTTTTCTGCTGTTACATTGGGTCAGTAAATATAATAATTTATCATGGTTTCAATGTTAAACCATAGCTTGTCATTTCACCTAAATAGGCAAATTACAGTTTGTTCTTGCTTGCAAACCAGGATTGGAAACCAGTGTCTGCCATTTAGCAAGACACCGTTATTGATCATGGTATGAGGTGAAACAATGGATTTTGTCAGTTTAAAGCTAAAGCTCATTATGCTAAATCATGATTTGGTATTATATCCGACAATGGAAATGAACCTTCATCTGCTTCATCTGTTGTTCTTAGAATCTCCAAATCATTTCTAGAAGTGCAGCCAAATAAACTAACTTTTCTAATCTATAGTCAGAAGAGGCCTGCTATCTGATAGTTAGCTTTATTAGCTGTGGAGTAAGCCACTGAATTGCAAAAATATACACCTTACTATATTTTCTTTAAGCCAAATATAACAATCTTACATTTAAAATATTCCCTATTTCCTTTAAATATTGTCTCTGGAGGAAAACATTCCTCCATCCAAAATTTATATTTTACCTGCCATTGGCCAAAATCCTATTGCTTGACATAATAGATTGCACTAGAGTGGGACCAAGGAATCAATGGAGAGTCAATGAGTCAGTTCCACCTTCAGTTCCATTGATTGAAAAGGGCCTACTTGAACTGCAACTTATCATGTAAAGTAAGTAACAATTGGAGTAGGCCCATTTGAATCAATGGAATTTATGGAGGAGTTGACTCACCAAATCTCTACTGATTCAGTGACTCTACTCTAGTGCAATTTACTAAGTGTCAGGATTTAGGCCATTAAATCATTCAAAGTAATATTTATTCTACTGAGTGAGGCAAATCAAGTCAACATTTTTTAACATTAGGTTTTTTTAAAGGAAAAAGTACCTCACAGAGTAAGGTATCCTGTAAATTCCAGAGTCTGAAATTGTCCAAATGTTTGAGAGTATAAGGGCTATATCCTGAATAGACAGCTACTGTTTGTATGAATTCCTAAAAATAATAAAAAGAGAAATGTCTTTAAATATCTATCAATTCACAGAGATGCATGTCCACACAGGTCTTGAATCAGCACCTCTTTAACAATGGATAGGTCAAGGAAAAGTAGTCCATTACAATGTTGTTTTCCCAGCTTGTAGTCCTTTGTACAGATAGACTATTCAGATCATATCCATAGGACTAAGAACAAACTAATCATGTGCAAAGTTGAACCACAGTCTCTAATAAGCCAACATAGTGAATTATGGCTTGGTTGGCTAAGTTAGAGTACAACTGAGAGCTGAGTCCATGAGGGCCACTTTTCTCTTGTCTGTTTGGCCAGCCTCAGTTAATCTCGGAAGTCTTCAATTAGCTATACAATAGTCTCCTATTTTGTCCAAACCAGAAAATGATGCTTACAAGATGAAAAAGAACATAATAATAATATCAATACAGTAGAACCCCGCATAACCTAAAAGCTCAATTCCATGGAGCTCTTCATTATGCAGTTTTTTCCGTTGTGCGGATCAAATGGGCAATACCCTGCGTAACGAAAAGAAAATGTTATATGGTTTTTTTGTTAACTGGTGTATACTCCACTTAACGAAAACCCCATATAATGAAAACAAATTGTTATCGCGATTGCCTAATAAATGCTTCATTGTATGAACTTTTTGTTATACGAAGCATTCATTATGCGGGGTTCCACTGTATCACACACAATACTATATTGTTTTGTCCTATTCCTATGCTACAATTTTAAACCAGCCTCAGAGTATTTTTTAAAGATCCTGGATGGCTCTGGATCTTCTTCCCTCACTGGTTTGAAGCAAACTTAACTTAAGATATCATGGCTTGTCACCCTCTCCCAGTAAGGGGAGTGAGAAAGTGCAATCTACAAGCACATGCATTGAAAAGCCTCAAGTACAGTATATCTTGTTTTAATAATGGATGATGTAGGGATTCCTGGCTGCCTTCTTAAGGGTCCACACTAACTTACGCAGGTGAGGTGTGTGTGTTCTTGGCAGAAGACCAGCCCTATGAGTCATCTCCCCTAAAATAGAGGGTCACCTAATTTCCTGTTATTCACCAGCTTGATCACGAGCACATGATGTCATTCCTCATGACTGGTATCACTGCCCAGCCAATATGTAATGTCACATGACTGCTTGCAACAATCAGCACCTTCCCCAACCCATGTCCTGCCTTGTTATTGTGCAGTTAATAAAACAAGCTGGTAGGGCTTTGTTTTCAGAGATCTCTCTCCAGCCCCAGGAAAAGTCAACTCTGGGGCTGTCTGTGTGTGAACCCATAGGGAGGCTGGTATGAAGGCCTCCCCCATTGCAACAGGATGAAATGATTGTTTTAATAATGGATGCTTTTTATGCTTTTTATTTAATAGAGTCTATAAATAAAGAAATATTTCATATACTTTTTCTTAAGCATTGTTTTTGACACATTAACTTACGTCTAACTTAAAACCAATGCAGTAATTACATACTGTGGTTCAGTGTGGTAATACTTCACAACGGAAGGTATACAATGACTGGCAAGATAGCAGGTTATATAAGAGGAAAGGTTTAAACAGAATATATATATATTTTAAAACCAATCATGTTCTTTATATTCTTCTGCTGAATCAAGAGCTTCTTGATAGGTTATATTAAAATGCTGGGACAGTCAACCTCAAAGAGATCAAGACATTTTGGAAGAATCATTATCTTTGTCCATTATTAATTACCTCATATTGTTGAATTTTGGCCTGGAATTCACTTGATGCCATTGTTTCTTTCAGAAGTTCTCTGTAACGTGGACAGTCAAATATTGGATAACGTAATTTCTGCAGAATATATATATATATTACCAGTTTGTGTCAGACTTTAAGCTTCACCAGAAAGCTCTTATAAAGTACAGATCTTTATGTAGAGAGATACTATAGATCAGTGGTGGCGAACCTATGTCATGTGTGCCAAAGGCGGCACTTGGAGCTCTCTCAGTGGGCACCCATGCAGTCACACCAGCACATAGTTTGCCCCACCCCTCTGCCCAGCAGTCCAATGGGAGTGTTTCCTCCCTCCCCCTCCCCCCAGCACAAAGTTTGCCCCACACCCACACTCAGCAGCCCCATGGGACTGTTTCCTTCCTCCCCTGTTGCTGTGTTAGCCCTTTGTGATAAATAAGTGGGTTTTGTTTTGCAGTTTGGACACTCAGTCTCTAAAAGGTTCACCATCACTGCTATAGATAGTGATGTTACATCTATCTAATATTTGAATACTACTATATATTGTATTTGTATGTTGTTTTAAAAAAATTTATGTTTATATTTTTAAAAGGAAAAATAATAATAATAAAAATTTCCCCATTTGCATTAGTTTAATTTTTGACTCTGCTAGGCCATCACTGATGTGCCAAATCAATTAGATTAAATTTTTTAAATTCTTTCTTTTTTGTTTTAGTGCCAATTAAAAAACTGCTCACAGCTGATGTTTTCTTCAGCACTTCCCACAAAAGCAAAGAACACTTTTTAAAAAATTATCTAAGTGACTCGGTGCGCCAGTGATGTTCTTGGAAACACACACACACACACACACACACACTCCACTTCCCCTGCCCTTCTGCAAGGAAGCAGAGGAAGTGTTCAATTTCCCAATACCCTGAAGTGGCTCACCAATTAAGCTACCTCACAATACTGAGAATTCAAACTGGACAGTTGCAAGGCTCAATTTTGGTCCTTTCCAGCAATCGTATGTGCTGGAAAGAAATTGAACTATTGTGCACCAACCTGTACCAAAAAAGTAGAACCCCCCCCCCCCCCCCAGACAGGGACTTACAAAGGGTGCAGTGGGTTGGTCCACTCCAGAGATTATGTTACATGTATACTAGAATTTTTTTTGCCAGTCCTTGCCGTGCAGGTTTTGGTTTTTTTAAAAAAAAAATGTTTTGGGGTATTTTTATCCGGCCAAAGACACAGCAAGGGCAACAGGCAGGGATTTGCCAGGGTAGGCTTCTCCCCTGATGGATTTCTGCCTCTCGCCCTTGCCATTCTCCTTCAAAAACAGCCCTCGAAACAACAGAGGGAGAATGTCTAGGGCAAGAGGCAGGAATTCATCAGGGGAGGAGCCTACCCTGGTGGATCCCTGCCTGGCGCCTTTTCCTGGAGGGAAGCAGTTAGTTTTCCTTGGTGGGCAGGGGCTGAAGCTTTCGGCCCCCGCCCTCTGTGGAAAGCAATGGTTTCCCTCTGGGAGACAAAGGCCGAGAATGGAGCGCCGTTCTTGGCCTTCGTCTCCCTGAGGGAAGCGGTTAATTTTCCTAGGTGGTTGGGGGCCTAAGCTTTCAGCCCCCACCCTCCATGGAAGGCAATGGTTTCCCTCCGGGAGACGAAGGCTGAGAATGGAGCGCCATTCTCGGCCTTCATCTCCCTGAAGGAAGCGGTTAATTTTCCTAGGTGGGCGGTGGCCTATGCTTTCAGCCCCCACCTTCCATGGAAGACGATGGCTTCCCTCCGGGAGATGAAGGCCGAGAATGGAGCGCCATTCTCGGCCTTCATCTCCCTGAGGGAAGCAGTTCATTTTCCTAGTTGGGCGGGAGCCTAAGCTTTCTGCCCCCACCTTCCATGGAAGGTGATGGCTTCCCTCCGGGAGATGAAGGCCGAGAATGAAGCACCATTCTCAGCCTTTGTCTCCCTGAGGGAAGCGGTTCGTTTCCCCACTACCCTGCCAAAGGTGTGCGGGGAGAAGATGGGCTCCCCCTCTTCTCCCTGCTACCCTGCCAAATCAATGGCATGGCCAGCACTGGCCTCCATCACTGGGGCCATGGGGAGAAGAGGGGTTCCCCCTACAACCGCACCGATGCTGCGATGAGGCCGGCACCAGCCTTTGTCCCCAGGGCTGTGGGAATAGCTTTCCTCCGGGATAAAAAAGCCGAGAACGAAGTGCCGTTCTCGGCCTTTGTCTTCCAGAGGGAAGTGGTTCATGCGTCGGCCATTTTTTAACATGTGTGCCAGCTGCCCTGCCTCCTTTGTGCTCGTACCCTTCAGCCTGATTGTCTGAGGGGTTGTGTGGCATAAAGGACACTGGGAAGCATAGTTTTTTTTGTTCGGGTTCATGGGGCATTGGCCCCATCCTTGGCTTCCGGACCCTTGCGGCGATGCTCTTAGGTTCAAAAGGTAAGTGTGGGCGACTTGGTACAGGATGGTTGGGATGGGTGTGGCCACGCATGCTGGACACGCATGGCCCATCCACCATTTTATAGGTAAAGATGGTCACCAAACAGCAGGACAAATCCTTTGATTCCAAAAACCTGCACTTTCCTTCCTTCCTTCCTTCAAATTACTTGAAGCAAGTTTTGCCATTCAGAATCCAGAACTGAGAAGCAGCTTTCTCTTTCTCACTGACAACCTATTATTTATCCTTGTACCACAACCATGAACAACTTCTTATCATTATGTAACCACAAGCATTGTGACTAATGGTATGGCTACACTGGAAAGCCTGATTGAAGCAATCCAGCTCTGCCGTGGTTTGATTCATACAGCAAGGAAGGTGGATCACTCCCAAGAAGAAGAAGTCGATAAAGATGTGTGTATTACTTTAATTGATGACTGCCTTCATGTACAAATACAAATACCATGTAGAGGTTATCCCAAAATATGAGCTGCAGTATAATCACTTGAAAAAGTATAACTGATATATTTCTAAATGCAAACATAAGTCCATAAATGGTCAAGTTGACTGCCTGCCCGTGGTTGTATTCAAACTTGAACGGTAAACCTCATGGATGGAAGTATGGAAGGGAGAGAACCTCGATGGAATAGACTAAAGCTGAAGGGAGGAGTCGGAGAGTCGAAAGGTGGCTCAAGGCACAAAAGTTCATCTGTATTTGCTCTCACGTCAACGTCCCAACTTCACTGTATGCGTCAAAGAATCACTGAATGTGCTGTGGAGTGACGCTGTGGGAAATCAAGGTGGTGAGTCTTTGGGATAACCTCTACATGGTATTTGTATTTGTACATGAAGGCAGTCATCAATTAAAGTAATACACACGTCTTTATCGACTTCTTCTTCTTGGGAGTGATCCACCTTCCTTGCTGCTTTTGCTACACCCCAGCCGCCCACCCCACTATTGTGGTTTGATTCATAGCCTAAATTGTGAATGAAATTGTAATGAGTGCTTGCACTGGTTTTGCGGGTTGAAACAAGCTGTGGCAGCCAAATTGCACCAATTCAGCTTTTCAACAACAGATGCTGCTGATACTGCCCCAGGCTCAGATGGCACGTGCCTGGTTGAGAGTTGGATACTGTTGGGGTTCAAGGTTGACTCACAGGGACATAGCCAGAGGGGGACCAGGGGGGGCAAAACACTCCTGAGCAAACAGCCTGCCCCCCAACCCACCCTGGGATGCCAATATGTGTGTGTGTGTGCCATTTTTGCCCCTCCTGCAACCCCCCCTTAATCTAGAATCATGGCTATGGCCCTCTTGACTCACCCTTCCATCCTACTAAGGTCAGTAAAATGAGTACCAAGCATGCTGGGGGCAAAATGCTAATTACTTGCAAACTGCCCAGAGAGTACATTAAGCGCTATGGGGTGGTATATAAGTGTAATTGCTATTGCTGGGACTCTGTTGAAAATAGCGCACACAACAATACTGTATTAGGAAAAATATTTTGGTTGATAGGGAAGCATGGGAGTGGGTGTGGCTCTTCAGTGTACAGAGCATACCTGTCAACTGCGGCTCCAGACAATCCAGGACCTGTGCACAATGGTTCTGTGCAAGTTGCATTCTACGCATGCGTAGAAGGCTTTTACGCTTGCATAGAACCCTTTTACGCTTGTGTAGCCTTCTACGCAAGCATAGAAGGGTACTACGCAAGCGTAAAAGCCTTCTACACATGTGTAGAATGCGACTTGTGCAGAAGGGATGTGCAGTACCTCTTTCCCCCTGCTGCCAATTCCAGGGTTTTGGCAGCTGCAGGCGGGAAATGGTGCAAATCGGCGCCGAAAATCGGGAAATCCCGGCTAATCCAGGAAGGTTGACAGGTATGGTACAGAGGTGTGTGTGCATACATGGAGCAGTCAAAGTGATGGCCAAGCGGTGTCAAAATACACAGTGTGGAGATTGTTCGATCTGTAGGTTTGCATGGGAGACTACGGCAATTACAATACCGGGAAAGGCATTGTCTCATAAATTGAGAGAATTCACAAATTGTGGTGTACGCTTGGGTGTGTCCTTGTGACAAAATTTACATAGGAAAAACTGCGAGCTTTTTGAATATTCGAATTAATGAGCATAGGTCTCGGATTAGGAGGCAAATACTTATGGCACCCCTTGTTGCCCATTACACAGATAAAGGGCATTCAGACAGTCAATTTAAATTTGTGGCTTTAGAAACTGTATCTTCCCGCAGGCATGAAAAAGTGGACATTGATAAGGTATTACTTCAACGCGAAGCCTTTTACATTCATAAATTTGGGACTCTTGAACCTGAAGGGTTAAATTGTGAGATTGAATATGCTTGCTTCCTATGAGTTCTTTAAATCCCAACATGTTTCAAAATCACGTACACCTGTGTCAGTCCTGTTAGTATATTAATATTGAGCTTTCTCCTCCAAACTTAACATTGAGAGCACCAGAAGAGATAAACACAGGAGGCTCATGACAAGCTGAATAACTTGGTATGCAAACTGATTGTTTTTCAATATAAGGACCAGCATTTTACTTTCAGTTTTATTTGTTTAGAAAAACAGCTCTATTACATTGTCATTCTATCCATGCTCAGGTCAAAATAAAAAAATATATATATACATATTATTGGACGTAATCAATGGATAAGAACATAAGAACAGCCTTCCTGGAACAGGCCACAGCCCATCCAGTCCAGCATTCTGTTTCACACAGTAGCTCACCATTTGCTTTAGGGTATTCCCAAGCAGAATTATGGATAAGATTTCAACGTGCTTTAATGCTTGTATTAAATATAAATATGGTTGTCTTTATATTATTATAGAAATCCTGAGGAAGGACTACTCTGAAAAACATATAACTACCAGATTTGCTTTGATTTATGGATGGATCATCATTTTGTTGTCTTAAGATGTTGTTATAAGATTATGTGTGTGCATACATGGACATTATCTGTCTGTCATTTGGGTTGCCATTAGTCGAAAACCAGTTGTATCTCACTCTAGAATGTTGTGCTCATCTCTGTTTATAGCCAAAGAGCCAGTGCTGTCTGTGTCTGCAGACATTTCTGTGGTCATGTGGCAGCCATAACTAGACAACGGAGTGCATGGAATGCTGTTTACCTTCCCACTTGGTTGACAGGAGCTGGGACAGAGGCAGGAGCTCTCTCTGTTGTTCAGCACTCAGGTCTTGAACTGCTGATTTGATGACCTTCTAGTCATTAAGTTCAGTGTCTTAACCACTAAGCCACCACAGTCCTCATCTGTGGTCTACTTTGGCCCTAAAAAAACCTGGCAGCTGGTAGAATTGTTTCTTCTGTTACTTACCGGATTGTATGCTTTAGGTACAACATGAACTGGGACAGGTTGCCAAAGGAGTTGAGGGTTCCAGATTTGCTCACCAGTAGGGGGGAACAGGCCAGCTAAACATGCCTGCGCGCTCATAATCGTTCGATCGGTTTCTGAGCTCTTGACCAAACTCTAAAAGAAATCAAGATAAATTATGTCACAGCCCAGGATCTGGACACAAAAGCCTCTCCATAATAAGAGGATGATGAAGACTCCAAGACTGTCTTCATGGCTGTCATAAAAGAATCTTTTTTCATGGAGAACTTCACATTTGATGAAGTAGAAGATTCACCACAAACGATGCTTTCTTTCACCCACCTTTAGAAAAGTCTACTGTTCCATATTGTGAGACACCTAAAACCTCTTCCCAGAGATTGCTTCAGTTTTTTGCATCTTGTCATCCCCAAAACTGATCCCTTGGAACATGGATCAATTAGAAGAAAACACCCCAATATGCAGTGGTGGGATTAATTTTTTTTTACTACCTACCCTGTGGGCGTGGCCAGGGGAAAAGCCCAGTGTTGCACCCAAAT
Organism: Bradypodion ventrale; assembly: GCA_035047345.1. Lineage (NCBI taxonomy): Eukaryota > Metazoa > Chordata > Lepidosauria > Squamata > Chamaeleonidae > Bradypodion > Bradypodion ventrale. Next base: position 83,801,902 of record JAWDJE010000006.1, read on the forward strand.
TAGGACTAATTTATTTCAAACTTGGATGGGTGGGGCCAGCAGGAATTTCTGCTACCTGTTCTGGTGAACTGGGGTGAACCTACTGATGCCCACCACTGCCAATATGTATCTGAATTCTCAGCACTGGATGAAATGAGTCAGATGTAGCAGAGGAGAAATGGGGCATAGATGGGTCATAAGCAATGGCCAGGAAAAATCAAATGTGTGGGGGAAAGAAAATCATGGCATTGTGTGCAGGGAATGGTTAGTGAGAGATGACAAGTAGATGCCATGTAATGTCTGTTCCTTATGCATGCAGCAGGGTAAGTGTCGGCTTACTCAAACCTTCTGTAAACACCCAGATTTATTGATAGCCACATGTGGTATAATAATAATAATTTTGTGTCAGAGATTACTCTAGGATGAAAGGATTTTTTTGCTAGAGAAACTCTACTCAGGGATACCCAAATGAGGCTCCTTTCATGTGCACAAGAGCAGCCCTTGGGTATCAAAACCTGACCGTCCAGTCTCCAAGCTCAGCGTCTTAACCACTAAGCCACCAGAAATTCAACAAACAGCTTGAGGCAACAATATTTGCCCAACAAGTATTTTTATAGTATTCTTTTAAGCTCAAAAGAAGCGGTACACCATAGAGAAGGATGCTCTTTTTAAAAAGGTGATGAGGGAAAAGGGGAGTTGGAAAGCGAACAGCAATCAAGGGAAGAGAAAAGGTGAAGGAATAGACAGGAGGGAGGAAGCTTGCTTTCTTGTCTGGTAGCTCAACAAATTGTCAGAACTGACAGATGGGCTAGGAATGTTTATGGACAGAAAAGCTGTAAAGGAAAAGAGAATCAGGTGGCCTTTTATGCGGAAGTGTGAGTTAGTAGACTGTTGAGGCAGGGCTGAGAGTGACCTCTGCATTTTCCATGAAGATTTCAGAGCCAACAGAGGCTGGTACTGGAACAGGTGGGAGGCAGAGGGAATCCAGAGATGGGAAGTACTGCCCTCAAGTGTGGGAATAAGTAGAAGGTGGATCTGAGGCAGGGAAGCTCTTGGAAAGTTTGGCAGTGCTGAAAGGGGAGGAGATAAAAGGAGGAAAGCACCTGAAGGAGCAGAAGGAGAAAGACAAGGCAGAATGGGTTGACACACAAGTGGCTGGGATTCCACTGGACACCTGGGAACCCAAAGATTGTAGCTCAGGCAAATTAGGTGAGTTAGTGCCTCAACCCAAGCCAGAAATCCCTGTGATGTAAGAGGGGGCTTTGTCTTCTCTGGGAACTTAGACAACATGGTGATACTGAGTGGACAGGCCTGAAGGAAAACAGGGATGTGGAGGAATAAACTGGACTGTCTTGTGGACAAGAGAAAATGGAAACCAAGGATTTGTGGACTGACACACCCCACAAAGGAGACAGGAACCACCTTTGGGGAGCTCAAAGGAAACAAGTTTGAAGTGAAAGGACTCAGGAAAGAATGTCTATTTATTAAAAGCTTCTTCCCAATCCTGAGGTTCTCAATGACTTCCCCAAGCAAGAAGATTTTGCCCATTAACTGTGTCTTTCTTATAAGTTCCAGTACCCACCTCCTCTCGTTTGTATGCAGGGCTCAGGAAGTTTGAGTATCTCTTCTTTATGTACTGTCCAAGCCGGTATTGTTGCTGCATTCCAATCTGTGTGAATAACAACATAGGTATGACCTTGGCTAGAAAGAGATGGCCACCCAAATATATTTTCTGGCTGTTGGTACTATTGCATTAAAGGTAACATATGGTGATGAGAAGAGATGCTAAATATGATAGTATTAATATCCCTTCACTGTTCTTTATGTCAATTGTATTAAACAGGAAGAGAATCATCGTCGTCGTTGTCATTATTATTATTATTATTATTATTATTATTATTATTATTATTATTATTATTATTATTATTATTATTATTATTATTATTATTATTATTATTATTATTATTATTATTATAGGTTTATTTATATACTGCCTTATTCAAACCCATCGGGTGACTCAAGGCGATTTCCAACAAATAAAAAAGCACAGTGAAATACAAAGAGCTATACAGTATAAGAATCAACAATAAAAATATACTATAAATACAGTAAAAATATCCAATACAGAAACAGACAGCAAAAAGATACATTTCAATACAAATCTCAGTAAAATACAGAGTTTAAACAATACAATTCACTGGAAGGGTCCAGCGAGTCTGGCGACTCCGGCGTGGCAGGTCTTCTTATGGCTGCGCCGGCCACCTCACAGCTGGGGCCAATCTCTCACTCCCGCCTCCCCATTTTTATCCATAAAATGGATAAAATTATCAATTTTATGGCCCTTTATATTTATCTGCTGAGACCTTAAGCATATTCTTTGACCAAATTATGGAATGCAAAAGCTCTTCTTTTAGTTTAGGAATGTTACTTATTTATTCAGCAGAAGCCCTTGAGAAACTCCATACCCTATCCAGAGTGGCCTGCATGCCTCTCCCATTGGGTATGGATAAAGGTAAAAAATATTACAAATGGGCTTTTGCAAACACAGAGAATTTTCAGCATGTAAATGTTGAAATGTTGGAGATCTTCAGGCCACATGTTTGAAATATGTCAAGCATTTGCCCATAAGATGCATTCATATGGAGGCAATTCAAGAGTTAAGCAGCATATGTGGCATATGCTCAGATGTCAATATAATTCAATCAATCAATCAATCAAGAAGAAGAAGAAGAACCAGTGCTCTCAATTCTGACATCTACCAAGATATGGCACAGGGACAGATGGAAGAGAAGGAGGAGCGAACAGACTATGCTTCCACCCAAGTTGGTATTTCCCATCCTACCCAATAACAATTTACCAACCAGCATAGGATAAAAATTCTTCTTGAATACTTTTTTAGTAATTGCCACATAAAAAACATATTAACATCAAATTTTAACCCAGTACAAAAACATTTCATATCTCCTTCCCCCCCAATGACTTCCAACAACTACTTCTCCTGCAATTCTTAATCAATTGTTTCTGACCCAACTTAAAGTTGTTTAGGTGTGCAAACTGAGTATTATCTTCACCTAAGATAGGATGAGTAACTACTACTTTTGGGAAAACTAATGTCCTCCTCCTGCCAAGCCCAGCAACCCACAGCATTATGTCACCAAATGTATTACTGTGTTACTGAACGTCAGTATTGTGGCAGGGGCATCAAGAAGAAACATTTCAATTTTCTTTTAAAGCAAAATATGAAGGAAATATGTGCCATGATTTTAGGCTAAAGTGTGCTTCTTTGAGGCTTCTGGATGTTTGATTCTTCTTAAAACACAACACAAATTCCCCCATGTGGTAAATATTCACGCAAAATTGAAGAAGGGTGGGGTTGCCTCCATACAAACAAAATCTATAATAATTCTGTGTCAAAAATTATTCTGGGTTGAAAGGATTTTTGCAGAAGAAACTCCACTCAGGGAATGCTCAAATGAGGCTCCTTTCATATCCCCAAGAGCTGGGACAGGGACAGGTTGTCAATCCATCATGCAGTACTCAGGTCTCGAACTGCCAATTTGTCGGCCTTCCAGTTAGCAAGATGAGCTTCTTAACCACTGAGTCACCACAGCACAGCACTAAATTTGGTACTAACTGCTGCCTCCCTCTGCCCTTGTTAATTGTCTCCCTCTGCTCTTGTTAATTGTCAGTATTTTCATTGGTAAGTACCTGATGGAATGGGATTCAGTCCATGAATGAAACCAACAAACCAATTGATTGATTGATCATTATTCATTTTTATGGTGCCATGGGACTCTGGGTTTTTTGCAGCATCAATACTAACATGACCACTCAACTTCCAATATTTAGATTCTTATTATGATTCTTCTTATGATTGCGGATTAAGGTGCTTAAAATAAATTGATGAACTTAAGGGTTTAGAATAAGAAGGAGAGAAATCTTTTCATTTTAATGAAAAACCAACAAACCGTTGTCAGTTGTCCAAATCCCTGTGGCCATTCACTTTCTTTATGCAGGCAAGTGGGATAGCCGTCAACAGGACTTCTGTCTCCATGTCGGCAAACCTAGCAAAAGAGTATAAAGATCAAATTATTCCATAGGCTTTCTTTGGTGCATTTCTCTATTGCATGCTATTCAACAGCAGTCTTGTGGTTTTTTAAAAATAATAATCATAGTAATAATAATTTTGTCCCAGAGGCATACCTGTCAACCCGTGGCTCCGTAAAAAATGAGACCTGCGCAGATCGCTTGTGCGCAGGTCACTTTCCACGCATGCGTGGAAGGGTTTTACACTTGTGTAGAACCCTTCCACGCATGCGTGGAAGCGCTCCGCCACTTGCGTAGGGGCAGCACAAGCGGCAGAGTGCTTCCACGCATGTGTGGAAAGCGTTTTCCCCCGCTGCCAAATTACGGGGTTTTGCCAGCGTGGGGCGGGTTATGACATCAATCAGCGTCAAATTCCGTGGAATTCCCGGCCAAATCGGGATGGTTGACAGGTATGCCCAGAGGTGCAGGCTGGTTTCAGAAGAGGCAGGGGGACTAGAGACCACATTGCCAACATACGTTGGATCATGGAGAAAAAAAAGGAATACCAGAAACAAGTCTACTTTTGTTTTATTGACTACACCAAGGCTTTTGACTGTGTAGACCACAACAAAATGTGGCAAGTGATTAAAGAGATGGGAATACCAGAGCACCTCAGATGTCTCCTGAGAAATCTGTACATGAACCAAGAAGCAACAGTTAGGACAGAACACGGAATGACAGAGTGGTTTGGAATAGGAAAAGGAGTAAGACAAGGATGAATTTTGTCACCCTGCTTATTCAACTTATACACAGAGCACATAATGTGCAATGCAGGGATGGAGGAATCGAAATATGGGATCAAAATTGCTGGGAGAAACATCAACAACTTGAGATATGCAGATGATACCACCCTGATGGCAGAAAGTGAGGAAGACTTAAAGAATCTCTTGATTGGGCTGAAGGAGGAGAGTGAAAAAGCTGGACTGAGACTCAATATGAAGAAAACAAAGATAATGGCAACAGGGCCTATCAGTCCGTGGAAAATAGATGGGGAAGAGGTAGAAGCAGTCACAGATTTTACTTTCCTAGAATCCAAGATCACTGCAGATGGTGACTGCAGCCATGAAATAAAAAGATGATTGACTCTGGGAAGACAAGCCATGAGAAACCTGGGGAACATAGTGAAAAGTAGAGACATCACCTTGAAAACAAAAATTCGCATAGTTAAAGCAATGGTATTCCCGGTGGTAATGTATGGGTTGGACCCTCAGGAAAGCTGAGCGCAGAAGAATAGATGCCTTTGAGATGTGGTGTTGGAGGAGAGTTTTGAGAGCACCCTGGACAGCAAAGAGAACAAATAGGTCAATCTTAGAAGAAATCAACCCTGACTGCTGATTGGAAGGGCAAATAGTAAAGATGAAGCTTAAGTACTTTGGACACCAAATGAGAAGAGAGGACACACTTGAGAAAGCATTGATGCTGGGAAAGGTGGAGGGCAAGAGAAGAAGAGAGCGACCAAGGATGAGATGGCTGGATGGGATAGTGAACGCAATGGGCATGAAGCTGGATGGGCTCAGGAGTATGGTGGAGGACAGGGGTGCATGGAGGTCAATGGTCCATGGGGCCGCAAATGGTCGGAATCGACTGTGCAACTGAACAACAACAACAAAAATTTTAATTTAAATTTAATTAACTTAAATAAAACAAGAAACATACATATGTAACAACAAACTATAGAAGAATACAATACGACATTACAGAAATAATAACAATGTGCAACAGACGGGTTTATATATATATAAACTCACTCTGTTTATTAAATGGCTAATGTCATCTATCAGAGACAAATTATGCGTTCCCTGAAAGAGTGTACACACAATCATTAACTCTTGTTCCAAAAAGATATCTGTTCAATTGGAGGCTTGTTCCCTTTTCCTTTGATTAGTGTGGTCAAGAAAAGGCTTTCAAATCTCATAAAATTTGTTTTTTCTCATGATGCCTTTTTTAATATGATATTTATCTCACATGTAAGCTTATCATTAAGTGCAGTTATCCAATTTTGAGTGTACCAGTCTACAATTTTAAGTTCTCCTCCTCCCTTCCACTTGGTAGCTATGCACATTCTTGCAGTTGCTATTAAGTTGGATAATAAGTCTACTTCGCAGTGATTTAAGTTCATATTACTAAATTCAAATACTAGCACACTGGGTGCATCCAACTTGATATTGGTTTCTAGCATTTTTGTTACCTCTTTTTCCACTATTATCCAAAATTCTTTTACTTTTTCGCACTCCCACCACATGTGAAGATAAGTCCCAATTTCTTTTTTACATCTCCACCATAGGTTAGATTTAGTTTGGTCCATCAGATTTATTTTTACTGGGGTTGAGTACCATTTCTAAAGTATTTTAGAGTTATGTTCCTTTAATCTAATTGATAAATTTCTCATAACTCTTTTCCCCCATTTTTGATTCCACCTTTCTTCACTAATACGAATATTTAAATCACTTTCCTAGATCTCTCTCATAATTTCACCAGTGTAATCCATATCCTTTAACATTTTCTATAATTTACCAATTAGTCCTTTTAATTCTGTTTTTCCAGACCTTATATTACTTACTAGTTTCTCAAAATCTGTAAGATTTCTATTTAGATCTATTTCGGTGACGATGCTAGTTCCAGTTATTAATTGCTGCAACTTGAATCCAATTTAAATTCATTTGTGTGAATAAATTTGTTTTCTTTTCCTTATTTTTGCAAAACTCCATCCAATCTTTTAGCATCTCTATTTCGTTATGCTGAATTAGCACTTCAATTTTACTAGTCAATGATATTGGGAAGGACTTTATATCTCTTAATTCAATTATGGGTGAAATTCCCGGAGCAAGTTTATTTTTTACTGAGTGCCAGGTATGCAAAAGAGTTTTAAAAATTTTGTTATCTTTATTGATTTTAACCTTGTCCTTACCTAGAAATATTGCTTTTCCAGTTGTGTTCAATTCATTCATGCCAATGTTTTCCCATAAAGTATCAGTATTCATTAGAATTTTTATAATGTTTTTTAGTTGATGTGCCATGTAGTATTTCTTAATATCTGGTAATCCTAACCCCCCACTTTTTTGATCTTTGTACCATAATGATTTCAGAATTCTCGATCTCTTTCCGTCATTACAATAATCATTTATTAAGTTTTGTAATTTCTTGAGGTCCTTTTCTTTAATTTGAATTGGTAAAGTTTCAAATATATAATTGATTTTTGGGACAATCTTCATTTTAATTAATGCTATTCTTCCAAACCACAATAATTTTAGTTTTCTGTATCGAATTAGCGTTCCTTTTATTTCTGTCACTAATGCATCAAAATTAAATTTTTTAAAATCATCATATTGATTAGATATTTTTATTCTTAAGTATTTCACGTTGATATTAATATTAAGATTGGTCCTAATGTTATTCTGAGTTTCCTTACTTGCATTGAAGAGTATTATTTCTGATTTATCCCAATTTATTTTCAAACCAGTCGCATCCTTGAAGTTTTTGAGATGGGCTCGTATTTTGGGTATTGCATTTTGCAGTTCTTTTACAATTAATAGGGTGTCATCAGCATACAAATTGATTTTGTTATTGTTTATTCCTTTTAAATCTGTATCTTCTCTAATTATGTTTGCAAGCATTTTGATTGCCATTATGAATAATATTGAAGACAAAAGATCTCCCTGTTTTGTTCCAGCACATAACTTTATGCCTGGTGTAACATCATCATTCACTTTTATCTGTGCATAACTTTTTTGGTATAAATTATCAATTACTTTTTCAAATTTGGGACCAAATCCATTTTTCTTCACAGTTTCTTTGATGGTTAGCCACTGGAGAGAATCAAACGCTTTATATGTGTCTAAAGATATTAGTTCGATTCCTTCTTTACTTCTGCACTGTGCATTAATGCCACTACTCTCCTTGTTGTGTCTGATAAATATCTTGCTTTCATAAATCCTACTTGATCAGTCTTTATATATTCTCCCATGAATTTGTTCAATCTGTTTGCGAGTATTTCCGTGAAGATTTTTAAATCCTGGTTTAATAAGGATAGTAAAGGTAAAGGTTTCCCTTGCTCGAAAGCCAGTCGTATCCGACTCTAGGGTGCAGTGCTCATCTCTGTTTCTAAGCCGAAGAGCCAGCGCTGTCTGCTTCTGCAGACGTTTCCGTGATCATGTGGCAGGCATGACTAGACATCTTTCCCGGCCTTAGGAATTAGTGTTATAATTGATTTAAGCCATGAATCGGGTGATTTTCCTCCATCCAACACGTGATTGAGTATTCTAGTGATTTTTGGAACTATCATTTTTTTTTTTTTGGAATTCTTTATACAATTCTGTCGCTAGTCCATCTTCCCCCGGTGTCTTTCCTAATTTTAATTTGTCTATTGTTGCTGTAACCTCTTTTTCTGAGATAGGTGCTTCCATCATTAATTTGTGGGCATGACTTACCTTGGTTTTAGTCCAATTTTTAATATATTTCAATACCTCTTCTACTTTTAGGGGTTTTTTTCTAAATAAAGATTTTGGTAAAATTGCCTAGCTATTTCTCCATTTTCCTTTGTTTTGTTGCATCTGTTTTCCTGGTTATTAATTAATACCCTTATTTCTCTTATTTATTTATTTTCCTTAGCTGCTCTTGCCAACATTTTAGAATTTTTATTACTGTACTCAAAATAATTTCTTTTTAAATAAATTAAATACCCTTTGACAATTTCAATATCTTTTCCCATTAAATCTGTTTTTAATTGCTGCAATTTATCAAATGTACTTTTGTCTTTGGTCCTTATATGCTCTTCCTGAAGTTGATTGATTTCTTCTTCCGTATGCTTTTGCTTATCTTTATATTGTTTACTAGCAGAGGTTGCCCGGCGTTGCTGGGCTGTTTTAAATGGTGTTGAAAGGTTTTTGTTTTATGTTTATACAAATGAGGTTAGTCTATAATTGTGATTTTTAAAATGTTTATTTATACACACGGGCTGTTATAAACTGTGATTAGCTTTTTTTGGTTTGGGTTTTTTTTTAATTAAAAAAGAGGAAAGGATGATATAATTTTTTATAATCATTTTATTTAACTAAATAATGTTTTACTTTGAGAATTTTTTTTAATAGTTGTACCTTGGATAAGAATTTTTAAAATGTGTAAGTATATGTTTGTTTAAATTTATTTTTTTAACTGTGTTTAGATGTTTTGACTTGTTTTTGAGTGAGAACTGTATACAGGATTTTAGAAATGTTTGTATTATATTATTTAGTGATTTCTTTCTGTGAATATTTTTGACTGTTTTTCTTTACTGGCCTGTGGGTGTCACTTCTTCTGGTAAGTAGTCTCTTTCTTTCCTCATTTGAGTTCCGGTCGTCGTGGAGGAAGGTCGTTTGGGTAAGTTGTCTGGTTTAATTTCTTTTGGTTTTTTTTTGGTGGGGTGTTTGTGTGTGTTATTTTTGGTTGTTTTTGGATGTTTTGTTGTTGTTTTTTAATTAATGTTTTTGGGGGGTAAGTAAAAAAATTTTTGGGGGGGTGTTTGTGTGTGTTATTTCTTGTTGTTTTTGGATGTTTTTTTTAAATTAATGTTTTTTTTGGGTAAGTAAAGTCAGTGGGCGCAGCGCTGTCCACTGGCTTTGCTTACTTGGGAATGGGTTTACTTTCAAGGGGGGGCGAAGGCACCATTGCCTTTGCCCCTGCTTGAGAGCGAAACTCTTTTGGGGTAAGTATAGTCAGCGGGCGCAGTGGCGTCCGCTGGCTTTACTTACCTGGGAATGGGTTCACTTTCAAGGTTGGGCAAAGGCAATGACGTCTTTGCCCTCCCTAGTAAGCGAAACACTTACTGTTAAAGTAAGGCACTGGGCCGAGCGCCGTCCGGTGCCTTTGCTTTGGGAAGGAATTGTTTTTCTTTCAAGGGGGGGGGGGCGCGAAGGCATCAATACCTTCCCCCCCTTGAACTCCCTCTGATTTTGTGGGTTTTTTGCACTCCGGCTCCACTTTTGTTGAGGCCAGGGGGTGGCCTCGGCATGTCTTCGGCGGGGTAGCGTGGAGGAAAGGAAGTCCCTCTCCTCCCTGTTGCTCCGTGCATGGACGCCGGTGGGTGTTTGCGTGTACTTGCATTGACGTTGTGGTTTTAATTTGTATTTTTCGCGCGGCGGCTTCCTCAGCATTCTGCATGCTCATGGCGCACAGGATGCTGGGGCTTGTAGTTATGGATTTGTGCTTTGTGTTTGTGCTGCATTTTTAAAGCGGTTTTATTTTGATTGGCCGCGGTGCGTTACCGAATGTTCCTTGTGCCACGTCGGAGCCTCTCAGCCTGATTGGCTCTGGTGCGGCACGGTGCAAGGAATGTTGGGAAATGAAGTTGTTTCCCTTTTTTCGCGTTTGTGGGGCTGTTGCCCCACTGCCGTTTTTCTAAATCCTTCATTGACCTGCGGACCCAGTTCGCCCGTGTGCACGAATGGAGGGTGCGGGTTATTAGGACGAAGCTTAGGAACCTATACGAACTTCCAATGGTTAACTCTTGGTTTTATAGGTTAAGATTTTTAATACTTGCTAGATTGATGCTTTCGCCCCTAAAAACTGATTTCATTGTATCCCAAACAATACTATCAGATACATTGCCTGTATCATTGAGACACCAAGATTCCTCCCACTTTTTAATTAGTTTCTCCTTGTCTTCTTGATTTTTAAATATTTTGGAATCATATCTCCATTTGATGTTACTTTTTTCGCAGATATTTTTAAATCTACTGTCATTTTTGCGTGGTCCGATTCCCTAAGAATTCCTACTTCCGCATTTTCCAATGTGTTAACTAAATTGTGTGTAACCATGACATAGTCGATTCTTGAGTATGAGTTATGAACATGAGAATAGTATGTATATACACTTTCTTTGCCTTTTATTTCGGACCACACATCGTACAATCCTAATTGTTATATCCATGAATCTAGTGTCTTCTTAGATCCTGTTTTTTGGTAAATGTTTTTTTAAAGTACCTGGCTGCACATAATGTACTTTATGTCTTTGAAAATAACTTTTCACAGGTTGTTGATGTTAGTGGTAAGACAGGGAAAAGGATGTTAGTAAAAATGACTGAAAGGTTTTCAAACGTTTTGATCAAGTGACCCAAAGGACAATATTTCACACCCTCCCAATTTGCAGTTGATGACCTATATCCTCCTTCTGGACAAGAACGATATTAAGGGACACCTAGTCCTCTGCATACTTGTCCAAGTTTTAAGATTAGTACAAGGAACTATGCTCTATGTTTTTATAGAAATGAAAAAATAGAAAAGGCTGTGGAGTCCTCACATAAGGCAAATGCAAGAGCAGAGGATACCATTAGACTGCTGAAATAAGACAAGCAAACATCTAGCTTTCAAGATTAATCCATCTTCCTCAGGCAGTGCCTCAAGGCTTTGTGGCTAGGAAGAAATGGAACATCATGCAATCTGAAGCTTGGGAGAGATACTTTTTGGACTACAGCAAACAGATTGTACCCCCTCCAACTGCATTGGCTCTGTGAGTTGTAGTCCCCAAAGTAACTTTTCCCATTTCTGAATCAGACTAGGCATGCTTTCTATAAATTCTAGTAACCAAAAAAGATATAGGGAACAAAGGCAACAAGCACCATCAAATTATCAAGATGTCAAGGTCAACGCCGTCATTTCTGACCAGTGGGGTGATATCTTGGGCTTGATGGCCCCTGTGGAGCCAGATGCTCTATGCCAGTGACACAGTGCCCTTCCTCCTTGGCATGCAGCCTGCTCTTGACTTCATTTCCTCCCTCCATTCACTCATCCACAGGGGTTTTGTCAGGCATGGGTGAGGAAAGCAAATTCTCTTCTTCCTGCTTTAGGCAGTTCTCATCTTCCCCCTTCTCCACTGTGCTTTACAAGTGCACTTATCATCATTTTGGATATGCAGTAGCCCGCCCATCAGATCTGCGGGTTTAGTATCCATGGTTTTATATTCATACCTTGAAAATACTTGCTGAAAAATCCCAAAAACGTGTAATATATATTCAGGAGTTCATAGTCCAAACTGAAGCAAACAGCTACTCTCAACCACTAGGTTATATTCCTAACTAGTATTTTTTGCCTGCCCCTCCCGGGCAGCTATAACTTGTGTGTTGGTGGTTGGGGTGGTTTTGGGGAGTACACACACATGCAACACAATCACACACACACACACACACACACACACACACACACACACACACACACACACACACACACACACAACCACACACACAACACAACCACATACATAACACACACACACAACACAACCACACACACAATACACACACAACACAACCACACACAATACACACACACACACACACACACAATACACACATACATACACAACACAGCCACACACACAGCCCAACCACACACATAATACACACAAACACACACACAACCCAACCACACGCACACAACCCAACCACACAATACAGCCACAATACAGCCACACAAACAAACAACAAACAACACACACACACACACACACACACACACAATACACACATACATACACAACCACACACACAACACAACCACATACACAACACACACACAACACAACCACACACACAATACACACACAACACAACCACACACAATACACACACACACACAATACACACATACATACACAACACAGCCACACACACAGCCCAACCACACACATAATACACACAAACACACACACAACCCAACCACACGCACACAACCCAACCACACAATACAGCCACAATACAGCCAACAAACAAACAACAAACAACACACACACACACACACACACACACACACACACACACACATGCCAAAGCTGTGTGGGGAATTATGGAAAGCAGAAAGTGGAATTGAAAGATAAAATTCAGCAATATAAAAAGTTGAAGTTGTCTTGGTTTGGTAGGATTGCACTGTGTAAAATGATGTTACTACCGATAATTAATTTTTTATTTGAGGCCCTACCGATCCAACTAAACGATAAGGAAATTAAGGAATTTCAAAAATTGTTGAATAATTTTTGTAATGGTGGAAAGAAATCTAGAATTGCTAAAAAAATTGTGGTATTTATCTCAGAAAGAGGGAGGATTAGGATTGCTGAATTTGAGGAACTATTATAGAGCTTTCCAAATTAAAAACATTGTGAAAATCTTAGCGAAGAAAAAGGTAATATGGGAAGAATTGGAGATGAGAGAGTTAAATCGAAAGGGGGAAATGATCTTTTTAGATGATAAAATGGGGGAAATAGTAGTTAAAAACAAAATGATGAAGTCTTTGTTAGGAGTATGGAAAAAGGTGAAAAAGGAATTGGTTCCGGATATATCTCCTATAATAGAAATTGAGGATATAAAAAATTTGCCAATACAAATTGATAAAAGGGTGAAGGAAGTTTTATTGAGAAATGATATTTTCCTGCTGAAAGACTGGATATGGGTTTGTAAAGATTAAGAAAAAAAGCAGAACTGTTTGAACAATTGCGGTTGAATTCGTTTCAGATAGTATTGGTAAATAAGTGGAATAGCAATTATTTGATGAGAGATAGTTGGGAAAGAGGGTTGACTGAGTTTGAAGAACTGATATTAAAGATAAGAAAGGGAGAAAGGGGTATCAAGGGTTTAGTAAATTATATATATATATATATATATATATATATATATATATATATATATATATATATATATATATATATATATATATATATATATATATATATATATATATATATATATATATATATATATATATATAAAAAGCTGTGCGGGGAGAGGAGGGGCTCTCCTTCCTCCCCCCTCCAAAGCCTCGGTGAGGCCACACACACACAGTGCAGAAGACTGAGTTTGAAGAACTGATATTAAAGATAAGAAAGGGAGAAAGGGGTATCAAGGGTTTAGTAAATTATATATAGGCGGGGGACAGGGACTAAGGTGGGGGGAACAGACAGGGGGCGGGTTTGTGTTCCCCCTTTCTCCTCCCAGACCAGGGCGGGTGGCGTGGTTCCCAGGCCCGTTTCCCCCCCCCCCCCTCAGTCCATGTCCCCCTCCCCACTTACCTGTTGCAGGCTTGGCTGTTTGCTCTCTGCACCTCCCCGGCATGGCCTTCTGAGCTGGGCTGCTCACCCTCCATGCCTCCATGGCGCATCCTGTCCTCAGTCCCTGCCGGCATCGAGGCCTTTGCCAGGTGGGCGGGCGGCACCAAAATCAGGTGGACCAGCTGGCAACCGACGTGCCTGCCCACCCACCATGGTTAGCTGGGGATGGCTTCCCTCCTGGAGATGAAGTGTCTCCTGGAGGGAAGTGGTTTGCGTGTTGGCCGGATGTTTTTTATTTGCGTGCACCGCTTTCCCGGCCTCCTCCGTGCTCGCATCCTTCAGCCTGATTGGCTCATGGGTTGCACAGGACGGAGGACGCTGGGAAACATAGGGTTTTTTTGTTCGTCTTCATGGGGTGGTTGCCCCACTCTCGGCGACCGGACCCTTGCGGTGACCCTTGAATAGTCTAACGGTAAATGTGGCCGGTTCGGTATGGGATGGTTGGCTGGGTGTGGTCACTAATGCCAGACACGCACTAACCTATCCCCTTCTTATAGGTATAGATTGACTTTGATTTGGCTACAGTTGGTGCACCTAGTGAGTAAACTAGATTTTGCTGCAATTAATGGGGTGGGGGCTCTGGATCTTTGTATTGCTGCCCTTTCCTCCAGTCAAACTGAAACCTGAGTGGGTGGGAAATTAGGCATGTACCTGGTTTCCTTTATTGGTAGAATAGGAAATGATATCCAATCAACAGGTATGTAATACAGGCTGCCCCTTCCCAACTCACCTGTTCAAAACAGCCTGGCACAACATCTTGTCATGAACCTTTGGAACTCTCATTGATTATTTTCCTGTACTATCCACAAGAACTGGTGCGTGCCTGAAGGAGTGATCTTGAATCATTAAAGCTTGCACAGTGTTTGATTTTTTTGTGTAATCCATAGCAGTTGGTAGTATTAAATATGGAGCAACCACTTACTAATTGTTATTTACATACATGATATTAAAAGCATCATGCCCAGTTCACATAGGGATGTGAGCAGTGATGTGCTGCTCCAGGTTCCCACCTGATCCCAGAAACTGGTAGCGGAAATTCCCCCAGGCCATGCCCATTTGGTTGACCATGCCCACCTCCATAGCCCAGGCCATGGTGTGGCTGGCCAAGTGGACGTGGCCCCACAGAGTTAGCCATGCCCACAGAGTTAGCCACGCCCAGGGTGGGGTAGTAAAATTGTTTGCAGCTCATCACTGGATGTGAGGACAGAACTAGGCAATGCTATCAGCACATCATTACAAGCAGCACTTCTTTAAGAATGGAAATACAGTACATTTATTTATACAAGCATGAGTTTATCTCACACTGTATTTTCCAAGTCAACTTGCTTCTGTTTTAGACTGGCCATTGGGAAATAAACTCAGATATTATGTGCAAGTTTGATAGGTGTTACATAGAGCTATAAAAGATTTGTATCACTGGAGGGAAAACACTGTAATAACATTTCATCTGAGAAATGATTTCACTTTCTGTCACTTCTTCTCCGAGGCATCAGTGATTTCCCTATGTCTGGGAGGCCTCAACTACCAGAGTCTTTTCAAAATTGAGCAGCCACAGTCCATTCTTTTCCAAACACTATAACTATCACAAACCAGTAACTTTCTAACTCTAATTTAAACCCTACTGTTCTTCCCTACAGTTAAATGCAATTTGCATTAAGCTCCTAGGAAACATCTCATCCAGGCCTTATCCAGGCCTAGATGGAGTTGCTTAACATACCACGTGCCTTCAGGTCATGACCTTACTATCATTTGGAAGAATCCTCTAATGGGTTGGGATTGTATTCTTCTGTCTTTGTTATCATTGTTAGTCAGTTCCAGGAAGTACAGTGAGATTATTATCCTTAATGAAAGACACGGTTGGGGTGGCTGCCGGCATAAATTGTTCCCTGAATCTGTACACTGTGCTATCTTGCTAGTATGTAATGCTCCCTTTCCAGTATTGCCCAAGATGGTGATGCAACTGTAATTGCAATAAAGTTGATAATACACCCTTCTCCTTCACCTTTTCTCCTCATAGTAGTTTGGTTTGTAGCCTGGGCCAGGATTTCTGGATCTCAATACCCCAGTGAAACATATATTCTCTGTCCCATGTGGCTTGTGAACCAATGCTCACAGGTTAGATCAGTGTTTCCAACCTTTGGTCCTCAGATTTCAATTCCCCAAAGCACACTGATCAGCCAATGTACTGACTTAAGCTTCTGGGAATTGAAGTCCAAGAACCAAAGGTTGTGAAACACTGGCTTGCAGCAATGGTTTGCAAGCTCAAGTCTCCAGGTGTTATTGTACATCAACTCCCAGAAGCCCTAGCTTGCTTGGCCAATGGGCGAGGATTCTGCAAGCTCTCTTGCCACATCTGGGGTCCCTAATATGGCAACATTGGCCTGGAAAGCTTGATTACTGGACAAATATATCTTAATAGACTCTTAATACATGAGCAAGCAAGCACATGTTTTCATATTATCAACTGAAGAATAGTTCCTTCTAATACACATGGGATTCATTTAAAGAATCTATACCTATAAGAAGGTGGATGGGTGGTGAGTGTCCGGCATTAGCACCCACATCCGGCCCAACCATCCTGTACTGAGCTGCCCACACTTACCTTAAAACGAAACTCACAACACTGCAAGGGTCCCGAAACAGAGAGTGGGACAAATGCCCCACAAACATGAACAAAAAACAACAACTACACATCCCAGCATCCTCTGCGCTGTGCCACCCCTCAGCCAATCAGGCTGAAGGACACAAGCGCAGATGAGGCCGGGAAAGCTGGCACATACAAAATAAAAAATGCCTCACGCAGTGGGAGAGCAAGGACGCCGAAGGCAGACGCAGCGCTTCGCTGCCCTAGGGTAAGTTGAGGGGGAAAAGAAAGGCAGCAGACAGCGATTCATGAGGGGAGGCCCTTACGGATCGCTGCCTGCTGCCTTTGTTTCCCCCCGATTAACTGTTTCAAAGGCTTACACAAAACAACCTTCGAAACAGTTAATGGGGAAATGCAAAGGTGCCAGCCAGCAATCCGTAAGGGGAGGTGCTCTCCCTGGTGGATCACTGGCTGCCACCTTTCTATTACCCCCACCGCTGTTTTATGTCAGCTCTCGAAACAAAGGTGGGGGTAATACAAAGGTGGCAGTCAGCGATTCAGTAGGGAGAGCACCTTCCCTCATGAATCGCTGCCTGCTGCCATTCCCCCTTAACTGTTTGGAAGGTTTACACAAAAAAACAACAACCCTGTTGAAACAGTTGAGGGGGAACAAAGGCCTCCCACCCCCCATGGCAGGGAAAGGGTGAAATGGTAAACTTCTGCCTCCCACCCTTCCCTGCTCGCCCCCCAGGCAGGGAAAAGGGGGAAACGGAAAACTTCCACCTCCCCCTTCCCTGCTTCCCCCACCCCCACCACCCCAGGCAGGGAAAGGGGGAAATAAATGCTTCCACCTCCCCCCTTCCCTGCCTACTCACCTGGGCGCAGCCTCCACACCTGCAGCTTCCTCTCTCTCCCCCCTCTCTCACTCTCTCCCCTACATACACATGTATTGTGTGTGTGTGGTTGTGTTGTGTGTGTATTGTGTGTGTGTGTGGTTGTGTTGTGTGTGCTCTGTGTGTGTGTGTGTGTGTGTGTGTGTGTGTGTGTGTGTGTGTGTGTGTGGTTGTGTTGCATGTATGGTTGTGTTGTGTGTGTGTACCCCCCAAAACCACCCCAAGCACCAACACACAAGTTATACCTGCCCGGCAGGGCTAGGCAAAAAATGCTAGTATTATATCTATATCTATGGGTTTTTAATACTGCTGTTTAATTACTGTAGCTTTCACTTTGTTATACAGTATTTCAGTGTCAAAATTTTGTGAGATGTTCTTATTGGTGTAGTACAGTTCACTAGAATTGTGAACTGTAAATTTCTCCATGAATGAGAATGATACAAGAGATTTAGGCTGCAATCCTAAATACAATTACCTGTGAATAAATCTCAGTGGCACCATGCACATTGAATTACCATTTGGCATTCCTTGCTCTGGTTGCTTAACACTCATTATGAAGCATAAATGCAAATTTAAAACTGGAATTGCAATAAGAAAATTTATGTAATGTGGCCTGCTACTGAGCTATGGGTCTTCCCTGTTCCCAGATATGATAAGTACATGTAGGCAGCCTGCAACATGAATGATACTGTAATAATACATTTTGCCCAATTGGAAAATGAGCAGAGGAGGAACCATTTCACTTCTGATTCCCAAAGGTCATGGAGGCAGAAGAGGCCATGCCAGGTGGACTGGTTGTAAAGGCACATCTTGTTAATATCCTCAAGGCTGGGACAGTCCATTGCAGCCCCTGTGTCAAATCCTGCATATCTCATTTCATATATGCCATAAGAGATAGCTCCATGATCAGAAAGTGTGGGTCACTTCATGGAAAGCTGGGATCCAACCACTTTGGGTCACCCTAGGGTGAGGAAGGTGGTATATAAATGTTGTAAATAAATAAAATAAAATAAACAAATAAACAAATTCATGCCAGTGGCATTTTTCCTGTCTGACATTGTGAAAATAATTTCCAGGAAAAATATATACTTGGATATGAGTAGCAGCTGATAGCAATGACATCTGTACACAATTATATAGAACACTAGCAGAGGGTACCTACTTCACTGGGTAGTGGACCATTACCTGTGCTATGGGTGGGGGCCGCCTGCGGCGGCCTTGCCTGGAACAGTGGTGGTGCCATGGCGGGTGCCGTGGCCCTCTGCGGCAGCCTTGCCACTATGGTTCCTTGCGCCTGTGGTGGCCTCGGCTCAGGCACTGGTGCGTATTGCCGACCAGAGCACCCCATTTGGAGCACTCCTTTTGGCGAGTATCCTCCATCTTACTGCCTCACTGGGTGGGCGGCTTCCCTGGCTGACTGGCATTTCAGCCAGAGGGCAGAGAGCAGCCCTTCTCCAGAAGGCAGGGGCTGCCGGGACTGCTCCGGTCGGCCCATGGCTGCCAGAGATGGCAAGGCCCTTCTTCGGCAGGCATGGGCTGAACGGGGCGCTCCAATCGGCCCATGCATTCTGGAGAAGGGTAGCCCTCCATCCTCTGGCTGCAGTGGCGGCCAGCCAGTGGTACCTCCCAAGTGGGGAAGCAGTAATACGCCTGCGCCATAACCCATGCAGGCGCAGAAGCCTGGCTGGAGTTCGAGGGGCTGCTGCCGCCTGGAACTCTGGGCAGGCCTTTGCACCTGTGTGATTCCGTGTGCTTGCATATTACCGCCTCCCCGGCCATTTCATGGCCGGTTTTTGGGGTAAAGGACCCCGAGGGGCACTGCCAGTACCCCACACCGACCTGGCCAGGCACACCAGGTAGGCATGTCGTGGGTTTCTGGGGCAGTGGGAGCCAAGGTGGCATGGCGTTTCACTAACAAATGGCACAACACTTTGATTTTAGTTATAGATAGATAGATAGATAGATGAATGGGCTGATCTTTGGATATCCAGATATTTTAGACCACAATCCCTTGCCATTAGTTATATTGGGTGAAACTGACATGGGGCTAAAATGTCTGGAGACTAAAATATCTCCACTTTGGAGCTCATTCCTGATAAGTAACTCATATGTGCTTTGTCCAAAACCTGGAAAAGTAACTTTTAGCCTACAACTCTCAGAATCAGCTAAATAGTAGCTTAGTGCATTCTCACAAGGTAATGGGCATTTTGCCACAAACATGCTGGGTACTAATCTTACCAACCTCAAAGGATAGAAGGCTGAGTCAACCTTGAGCCCTCAGCAGGTTTGAACTCATAACATTTTGGCCTCATGCCACCAGGGCTCTTATCAATATTAGAAATGCTAGTCGGTTTCAGCATGTATAGCAAAAATAAAACCAAAAAAGCAGTGGCACTTTAAGGTGTCATGACTTTTTCCTTTTTGAACAATAGAAGGTAGAATGGTGATTTTACTGGAAAATAAGTCCTGAATTTCTATAGAAACAGAGAAAAGAAGTTATTATTGCCATTCAATTCAAGATCCTCATGGATACCTAAGATTCAAATGTAATTCAAATTCCACAGATGGCTTTTCAGCCTCTACCTGAAATCTTTGAGAAAGTGGAAAAGCCCACCCTCCAAACAACTGGTTTCATTATCAATCTGTTCCAGTTGTTCTGTGACTTTTTTTTTAAAAAAAGAAATATTTAACAAAACTTTTAAAAAGACTTCCTCAGGCCAGTGCTGGCCATTTGGGACACAGGGACAAGTCCTGCTGTGCCCCAGTGACTGGCACCCCCCAGAGGTGGGCGGAAGAATGTCACCTGGTGGCTACAACCCATGATGTCATACAGTACCCCCATAGGCGCCGCCCTCTCCCTCCCTGTCGAGCACCCTTTTAGCATAGCCAGTACACCCCTGGACTTCCTTCCAACAGGGATGGGCAGCTCTGACTGGCCTTGGGGCTAGATTTGTCCTTCAAACAATCCCCACTGTAAATCTCACCACCAGACATGGAAATAGTCCAGTTAGCACACACACAAAATCAAGTACAAAATTAATGGGACATCCATTATAGCACTTCTTCTGTGTCTTGGCCAGATGTAAAACTGCCAAAATTAAGACACCTTTTGGGGAGTTCATTCTGCAGTTCCTTTCGCCTGACCTAGTATGAGAAAGTTTAGCCATCAACAAAAGGTTGCTATTACCAGGGTATGCCTGATGGTGGTTCAAAAATACTACAACATTCGAGGAGGATGTTATCTGGAAGAACTCACTAAGCAAAATTGTAAGCTTTACTAAAACCATCTCTTACTTACTAAAAGCACAAATTTCAGCTCTCGTCCTGCTGTGGAGTGGAGAAGAAGATGGAAAAGGAGATTCAGCAAGGAGAGGAACAAATTCTTGGAGCTTCTTACTAGACTTGTTTCTTCCATCCTGACCGCAGTTAAGCAAAAGTTTTGCTACAAGATTTTGTTTGTTGAAATAACTCATAGGGCGGATACTTCATGAGCATTCAAAAAGAAACTAGCAATTATGTGACGTCCAAATTCATTTCGTAATCCAATTTATTCCAAGCAACTGTGATGTGTGGAGTAGGGATGGGCTTTTTGTCTTTTAATAAACAGAGGGAAAGCACAAAAGAAGTTCCTTTTTCATATCTTTTGTCATGTATGGAAACAGCGCTGCTAAAACACAAAGGATTTGTATTAATGAAAGACTGGTGAATAAAAGTTTTGTCCTTTTTTGTGTTTTCCTCTTTGGTTTAACATTCTTTTCTCTCTTTTTTTCTTATCAAATTGCCCAGGAGATTTTTCATCCAACAGTGTTGTGAGAACTATTATTAGCAGCCAGCCAGAATGTCTAGATGGGGACAGGAATTCTAGACATGTTTAAAAGGCTGGATTCTTTGTAACTTAGTGAGGAATTTTCTTTTCCTTCATTTATCACTGTGGAATTAGTTTGTTAGATCCTGGTGTCCTCTATCAATGATTATGCTACCTGTCTCCATGTCCATATCTTGAATCATTCTCTCTCTCTCTCTTTTACCTTTTATAATATCTGCTAGGCACTGGTAGGTCACCATATCCCAAATGAGTTGATTCCTCACTTCCACTCTGCATGTCTTACTTCCCTGTCTTGCTTTTATTGTAAATAGTATGGATAATTTTGTCCTTCGTCTCCAGTGACACTCTTTGTTAACTCTCATCTCTCCCTTTAAACTTCAAAAGGCAAGGGAAGATCTTCTGGAAAATGCTCTTTGATCTGATATAGTTTCTCTTCCTCTGGTTGTCTAACCCAAGGAAAGGGTTTGGAAGATCACTTTCTAGTCTGCATTCTGTGGAGTGGACCAGGCATCATTTGTTTATCTGAGAGATCAAAGGTGTGTCTGTTTCTTTGTTGTAGGTGTTGCACTTACTCATATCTTTGCTTCACCATTTCATTAAGTCCGAATCAGCCCTTTCAAAATTTTCAAAACAGCCACATCCTTGCTTTTGTACTCTCCTAGTAACCATAGTATATATCATGTGCTTATCTTCTGGGATCCTCTAGCACTTAGTTAAGTCTACATGAGGGAAGTTTATTTGGAATTTGTGTATAGTGCTTGTTTGCTTTAACTTTCATTTTAAAAAGCCAGGAAAATCCATCATCAAGAAAACCTCCAGTGTATGAATGTGGGATATCCTTCCATATCCATGATTTAAAATGCTGGGAAATGGCCTAATGTTGCTGCACAATATTGTGCCTGTGATGCCACCAGGGAAAAAAAAAAGGATATCAAGATTCATATAGAAAAAGGCAGCCTATATGTTGATAACACCAATGGCAGCATTCAAGATGGTCTACATTTACATAGAGAATAGTACCATTCACATAGAGACATCAAGTAGTGGAAAATCCCTGAAGCTGACTCCTTTTTTTTAAATTATCAATAAACCATTTCTTACCCAAACACAAAACAATCATCATGGCTGTTTTTTGTCAAATGTGAAGGGTGATGAACTCAAGAGGATATCCTGCAGATCATCTTGACTGCTGCCATTGGTGTTGTCAGCAGTTATCTGGCAATGTGATCCATATATCACAGAGGTATGGAGGCATATCATAAAACAGTTCCAAACCATCCCAAAGCTTTGGAGAACTAGCCATTTCCAGAAAATGTCTCTTAGGCTGCCAAATTAGCAATTGTTTGGACACAATCGCCTGCTAGTTGTGGCTGATAGTCTTATGCCCAGAGCAATTGTCCTAAGAAACATATATAGTCATGTACATTTGTTACTATTACAGTAACTGTATTTTAGTTCCTGATTGCACAGTTTGGTGTTTACCTCGGTCAATGTTTATACCCTAGGAGGAGGATTTGTATGCTTGGATCAAGGAAATAGATGGATGTTGCCTTCTTCATTCTTGTTCCCAGAATTGGTTGACCTCATCCTGGTTAAAAGCCCCAAAGAAGATTTAAGAGCAGTGGTCCAGATTTTGCACAGCCCACACAGGAAATAGCCAAGGAGGGTTAACCATTCTTCAGGACTGGTGGTGGGGATCTTCACTAATGGAAAAGGTAGATCATTAATGGATGCCGGTGAGTAGGGGTTTGTATTAGTAAGGGAATTTGTTGAATAAAACACATTTATACAGTACAGTAAAACCCCAACTTACATATGCCTCGTTACATAAAATTCAACTTACATAATGATTTTTGCACTAAAACCATATCCCAATTTACATAAATGTCCCAATTTACATAACACAATTTCCTATGGGTTTGCTTTGAGTTAAGTAAAAAATTCATTTTTCCTATGGGGTTGCTTCGAGTTATGCAAGAATTCATTTTTCCTATGGGTTTGCTTCGAGTTAAGTAAAAAACTGATTTACATAACAGTCTATGGAACAATCTTTTTACGTAAGTAGGGTTTTTACTATTTCATTGATGTCATGTTCCTTGCTTAGCTGCGGCCATGGGCATAGAAAGAAACCACACACGAACATTCTGAACTTAGAAACCTGTTGCTCCAAGGGTAGTGTGCCTTTTCAAGGAGATAATAATCTTATCTCATCAGCGAAATTGTTTATTACATTTAGTACATAGCTACATTTACCCTATCTCCTTGTAGGAGAAACATCTTCATTCCTCTCTGCCATTTTCAACATTATGAGGCTATGCCACAAAGACCTTTTCGCTTCCCTGGTCAGATGGTTGATCTTCTGACAGAGAAGTGAAGGGCACGTCTTCCCTGCCATATGTGTTCTTAAGGAGCACACCCAGGTGGATACAGGGATTCTCCCCATTGGGTGAAGCTATCTCTATGTGTCATTTTGCTACCCTGCATCATGTTGCATTCCTGTCAACCATATCTTAACCTATAAATCCAAGGGTTAACCGTTGGAACTGGCTATAGGTTGCTATGCCTCGCCCTACTTGCCTGCACTCACCCTTCGTGCACACGGCCGATCTGGGTACGCAGGTCAACGAAGGCTTGAAAAAACCGGCAGTGGGGCAACAACCCCACAAACGCGAAGAAAGGGAAACAACTTCACTTCCCAACATTCCTTGCGCCGCGCCAGAGCCAATCAGGCTGAGAGGCTCTCGCACGGCGCAGCGTTCGGAAACGCGCCGCAGCCAATCGAAAGAAAAGCATTTTAAAAAACGCAGCACAAACACAAAACAGCAACCCATAACTACAAGCCCCAGCGTCCTGCGCGCCATGAGCGTGCAGAGTGCTGAGGAAACCGGCGCCTGAAAAATGAAAAAGAAAAACAACTCACAGCCAAGCACACACCAGCCGGCTTTCTTTCCCTCACCATCAGCGCCTGAAGCTCCCGACTGGAGCTTCCCCTTTAATATCAGTGGGTGGGGGTTGCGATCCCCCTCTCCGCTGGCTACCCTAGGGTTGGGAGGTTTGTGGGGAGAAAAGGAGTATATTGCCCAAACCCTTCTGGAAACAAAAGATCAGGCAGAGAGGATTGATTCCCCACCCCCCTCCTTAAAACAACTCCGTCTTTTCTTCTCTTTAATAACGGAGTTGTTTTAAGGAGGGGGGATGGGGATTCGATCCAGTCTGCCTGATCTTTTGGTTCCAGAAGTGTGGGGGTAATATACCCCTTTTCTCCCCACAAACCTCCCAACCCTAGGGTAGCCAGCGGAGAGGGGGATCGCAACCCCCACCCACTGATATTAAAGGGGAAACCCGATCTACTTTCACGACTCCACACAAACAAAGCACCATAACACACTAAAGCCCCCCTCCCCACCACCTAGCCCACCCTTCCTAACCCCCAATGACCATGCCCCCCCTCCCCACCACCGAGCCCACCCTTCCTAACCCCAACAACCACGCCCTCGCTCCCCACAACCTAGACCACCCTTTCTAACCCCCAACGAAAAACAACTAACCGCTTCACAGCCAAGCAAACACCAGCTGGCTTTCTTTCCCTCACCAACAGCGCCTGAAGGTCCCGACTGGAGTTTCCCCTTTAACATCAGTGCGTGGGGGGTTGCAATCCCCCTCTCCGCTGGCTACCCTAGGGTTGGGAGGTTTGTGGGGACAAAAGGGGTATATTGCCCAAACCCTTCTGGAAACAAAAGATTCCCCACCCCCCCTCCTTAAAACAACTCCGTCTTTTCTTCTCTTTAAAAACGGAGTTGTTTTAAGGAGGGGGGGATGGGGATTCGATCCACTCTGCCTGTTCCTCTGTGTCCAGAAGTGTTGGGGCAATATACACCTTTTCTCCCCACAAACATCCCAACCCTAGGGTAGCCAGCGGAGGGGGGGTCGCAACCCCCACCCACTAATATTAAAGGGGAAACCCGATCTACTTTCACAACTTCACACAGTCAAAGCACCATAACACACTAAAGCCCCCCTCCCCACCACCGAGCCCACCCTTCCTAACCCCAACGACCACGCCCCCCTAGCCCCCACTTCCTAACCCCCAACGACCATGCCCCCCTCCCCACTACCTAACCCACCCTTCCTAACCCCCAACGACCATGCCCCTCTCCCCACCACCTAGCCCACCCTTCCTAACCCCCAATGACCACGTACCTTCCCCACCACCAAATAAATAAATAATTTTTTTAAAAATTACTAAAAACAGTCAAACACATCCAAAAATACACAAAAACAAAAACACCAAAAACAATAGGAAGTAAACAAAGACACAATCAAAAACAAAACAAACAGACAAAAAATACAAATTCCAACGCGCGCCCCCAGCACACACACACACACACACACACACACACACAAAACAAAGAAAACAAGCAAACTTACCAAAAGATGTGCTACCTCCACCTGGACTGAAAAAGAAATGAATAAAGAAAGAGACTACTTACCAGAAGAAGCTCCACCCAGAGGCCAGGAGAGGAAAAAAAACAAAATACAATAACCCCTACCAGCAGCACCTGCTGGCCACAATAGTAAAAACAATTCAAAAACACACAAACATTGAATGTAAAAAACATTTACTTTTACATTATTAAAATTATGACCTACGGTACAACTAATTAAAAAAATTCAAAAAAATAAAACATTATTCACTTACATAAAACAATTTGAAAAAATTATATCATACTTTCTTCTTCTATTAATCCTCAAAAAAACCCAAAAAAACCAGATCCCAGTTAATAACAGCCAAGGCAAAAAAATTTTACATAAATAAACATTTAAAAAATTAAAATTACAGACAAAGCAATTTTTAAAAAACATTAACACAATTTAACCTTCCAACACAATTTAAAACTATTGCAAAAATAAAATTGGTTCATTTTTTATTAAAACACACGGAGAAAAAAGCCCGGCAACGCCGGGCAACCCTTGCTAGTTTACCATAAAGCAACAGTACCTGTGGCTGTCAGTCTTCACCAGGACTTATACAGTATATGCTCCTGGGGTTCTGGCAGGCCCTGAATCTCCAATTAGCACTGTCCTTGCTGAAATCTGAGCTTAACTGAGTTGTTTTTTCTCTCATTGAATTCACCCCTGTGGGTTCCCAGCAGGAATAATTGGGAACTAAACCTTTCCCCAGGGGTTCGTTCAGCTTTCGACAGATCCGGAGACCAACCGGGCCTGGTGGGAAAGGAAACTGGGGAGCGGGCTAGTTAGCTAGTTAGAGATGAATCATAAGCCTCAGCTGATGGCTGTAGTAGAGTAAGGCAAACCTAGGCTGATGGCTATAGTAGAGTAAGGCAAACAAGCCAAGGCAGACAGAGGACAAAGTTAGATGCCCGGAGTCAATACACATAGACCCCGAGATTAGGGCAAGAACAATGGGTTTCGCCAGCCCGATGTAATTAACTGCAAGCTGTCCATTAACCACAGGGCAATGTCCAAGAGCGGACATTGTAACTGACCACCGGAAAATGCCACATATGCAAGCCTTCTGTATAGGGGAGTCACGAGCGTCATAGGCACGTGTCACAAACCCCAAGGCAGGGTAATAAATACGTATCCCCGACTCTGGTTGGGGCTGGACTTCACCGCACGATTGTCTCCGTGTGTCTTCCTTGCAGCCAGCCATTCCTACATCTGGTGACCCCAACGTGATACTAATTGGAAGGACCAATGGGATTCTAATCAGAAGAGCCAATGCAATTTCTAGTGGAAGCCACGACGCAATCCTGAAGCAGGGAAGCCAACATGATCGTAAGCCCGGCAGACTCCACATATCGGAATGGACGCATTCCAAAGCAAGGGGAAAGCCACGATCTTGAGCAGCAGAGGCAGAGCAGCAGAAGCCCATGGCAGAAAGCCATAACCGCAATCCCGATCCACTGACCAGACCCGAGGGACATTGTCCTGTGTACCACTTGCCCTGACTTACTACCCTAAAGGTGCACCGACTCATCCTGTGGAAGCGAATCCGGGGACCCCCCGATCAGGTAGTATGGGGGCCTGCATGGGGGAGCAAAACTCGTCCATCAGGCAGTGGGCTCATGTGAGGGAGCTCAAGCACCTGGCCAGGCAGCATCAGATAGGGTTGAAGAAAAAGAGCCTGACGGACTTAGTGGTATACACTGTCTGTTTTACCCAGAAGCAGGCACAATGGATCCAGAGGTATGGGATAGAGTAGGGGAATACCTCAGGGAAGAACCCTGAGCACCTGCCAAAATCTTAGGGGCTTGGAGCAAATGTAGGCAGATAATTGCAGCCGTAAGTCCAGCCCGGGTAAAGACGGAGAAACCCCCAGCGTATGTAGAACCATTAGCCCCAGTGCATCTCTATCCAACCATCCAGTTTAGGCATGGGAGCTTGGAGGACTCCCCTTCCGTGGCAGCTGCAGAAGCCGCGGGAGTGGGCAGGAACCTAGGAAGCACAGGCGCTTCCCGGGTCACTAAGTGTCCTTTCCAGTTAATGGTAGAGGAGGAGTTGCGCAAGGGAGAATTGCCGGCCGCAGAACTGGTTGAGCTGCAGATGCTGTGCCCAGTCCACATAGAAATGGATGTCATCATGGGCGATCAGCTGGCGACATACACGCCTATTCTGTACAAGCTGCTTGCGGAAATCCGCAAAGCCATCGCAGACACAGGGCTCCAAAGCAGATTCACAAGGGGCACGCTACAACAGCTGTGGGAATCCACCTCACTCATCCCTCATGACTACAAGGTCATGATGATAATGATGCTGAACCCCAGCCAGTACCTATTGTGGGACAGCGAGTAACGGTTAGAAGCGCAGGCTAGGGCTGCCAGGATGGGAGGAGCAGTAATTCCCGAGCAGCTATATGGCTCAGGGCAGTTCAATACCATCCAAATGCAGTCCGTCCTGCCAGCAGCCACACTCCAGCTGGCTTCGGAGGTCGCCTTCAAGGCATACCTCAAGGTACCTGCTACTGGCAAGGGCGCTAAAAATTATACAACCATCAAACAGGGAGCGCAGGAATCCTACATGGATTTCATTAACTGGCTAGAGGAAGTGATTAGCAGACAGATAGACAACCAGGAGGCCCAAGAGGAGCTTATGATGAAGCTGGTAAAAGACAATGCCAACCTCGACTGCCACAGAATACTGCAGGCAATGGGTCACAGAACCGATTTGATGTTCACAGATATGATCAAGGCTTGCACAGACATTGGAACAGACTCCTATAAAATGGGGCTGGTAGCAGTGGCTGTGCAAGGGGGGAACCAACCCAAGGGAGCTTGCTATCAGTGCGGCAAGATGGGGCATTTTTCCAAAGATTGCAGGACAAAGCAGCACAGCAAGGGGGGAGGCGGCCCTCCCGTGGGCCACCCAGTTAAGCCATCCACCCAGTGCCCAAGGTGCCATAACAGCTTTCATTGGGCTCGCTAGTGCCCAGCTTCAGGAAACCGGGCCACGGGCATGTCTCTGGCCCCAGTCCAAATAGAGACAACCGCCGCTCTGGAGGCTCCAGAGCAGACAACCCAATAATCAACCCCAGCCTCTCTGAGGCACAGGCAAAAACCAAGGGCAGCTCAGGGTTAGACCTAGAATGCCAGGAGAATGTTATTTGCGACCTACCAGGCACAGTCAACTTAGCTAACACCCAGTACAAAGGTCCCCTGCCCCCAGGAACAGTAGGGTTAGTCTTGCCTCGTAGCAGTGCAGGGAAGAAAGGGAACTTCGTGATCCTGGGAGTCATAGACTCCGATTATACAGGCATCATCAAAGTCCAGTTGTGGACACAGCTATCACAGACAATCAGCAAAGGGGAATCAGTAGCACAACTTATCATAGTTCCGTATCATCTGCCAGGTGGGGCAAGAAAGTAATCAGAGGAGATTCAGGATTCGGGTCGACAGACCGCCAGAGAGAGGAAGGGGCAGTAGAAGGATAACAGATCATAGCGACAGTGGAACAGACCATAGAGTGGAAACAGTGACCTGTCATTAAGGTATTTCTGAACAGAAGGCCTTTTGAAGGTCTATTGGACATGGGAGCTGATGTGACTGTAATTAAGGCAGTTTCAGATGTGTGGGGGGTAGGAGGAATCTAGGAAGCCTATAGAAGCCGAGACTGGGTAGAAGTCACTATCCCGGGGGCAGATGGCGCAGCGGTAATATGCCCGCAAGTCTTAGACGTGCCCGTCAACCTCTGGAGGAGGGACATTCTGCAGCAGTATTGTGCCACTCTCTGCTCAACAGGGGATATCTTCTGGGTGTCATTGACACCGCCCGGACCAAAGTCAAGTTATGCCCCAGGAGGTCTTTCTTCAACCGAGCAGATAGATCAAACAACATGAACCTTTTTTGGTCACTAGACTTTACTTCCTTAGCGAATAAATTCAAAAGTACCATACTTAAACACTGGCACATCCTGGACTCCATTCCAGGATGTCTAGGTAGACCTACCATAGGATTCAGGAAGACAGATACCCTTGCCAACCTGGTTTCCTGAACTGACATCTTACCCAAACAAGTTAATTCTTCCAGACTCCCTCATGGTCACCATCCCTGTGGGCACTGTAAGTTTTGTGCTTTCATGTGGCAGACTGACATCATGGAGATACCTGGGAGTGATTTCAAAGTACAATTATCCCATTTTTCAAATTGCAACTCACATGACTCCGTATATATGATTCTTTGTGTGTGTAAGTTGGCATACATTGGGCAATCTAGATGCCAAATAAAGATACGGTTGGGAGAACACCAATCCCGTATCAGAAACCAAATCATCACCATGCCCTTAGTTGCTCATTTTGTCAATGCAAAACATTCTTATAAAGATATGAAAATGGTGGTTTTGGAATCACATCGCCCTAACAAACATCATAAGATAGATGTAGAGTGTTTCCTTTTACAAAGGGAAGCATTCTACATACACCGTTTTGGCACTCTGACCCCTCATGGTTTAAACACTGATCTTTATTTCTCTGCATTTTTATGAGTACAGCCCCGTCGGTTTCTCTGGTTCGTTCCCTTTAAATGTTATTACAGTTTTCATTCAGAACACGTGTACTGCTTACACTCAGCGTATTTAATTCCAGAGATTTCCCTTGACGCTTAATGCTTTAACCCAATAAGAGCATTCCCATGGAGGTTGCATAAGCGCGTCATTATGATTGTACAGGTATGACATTATATGAACTTCAACATTGTATATAATATTCTTCAGCATGATACTTGGGTTATTACATTATTAGTTGTGTAAGTCCCTCATTATCGCAATGGGCAATTTTGTATTTTGTATTCGTTTTCATTTTATATCGTTCACAGACTCTTGATAAAGGATTGCGAAATGTCCACTTACTGGATGGATATTGAGACCTGTTGATTGTTATGCGCCGCATCCTATGACCTGCACACATTGTTCCAGTTCGGTTGCCGGTGGTCCTCCCGTCGCTGTTGATTTCACCACTTTGTTTCCTGCGTGGAGAGTTTTCTGCTACAGCTCTCGCATAGTATTACCTTCATAACTAGTCTCGTGGACTTATGAACTTTTCCAGTACGAACTTCTTCTAGTTCCCCAATGTTTACGGGCAGACCCCTCCTGAACTATTCAATCTATCTGTCTTGCCTTTATGCTGGGAGCAAGATTATCCTTTTGCATTTAGTATTGTGCAACTTATAGATGTACTTTTTCCTTATGGAGTGACTGGATGCGTGCTCTTAGTTTATCCACCATTTTAATTATTGCATTAAAACTTTCACTTTGTATTATTGCCCGTTTCATTTACTGGGTGTTCCCCCCCCCCCTTTCCCTCATCCATACACCCTTGCCGTCTTCCTCTGGCTCGTTAAAGAGCAGCTAGATTTGGGACACATAGAGTCATCCACCAGTCCCTGGAATTCACCGATTTTTGTCATTAAAAAGAAGTCCAGAAAGTGATGACTTCTTCACGATTTAAGGGAAATTAATAAATGCATTCAGCCCATGGGACCGCTTCAATGCAGTGCACCCAATCCAAATATGATCCCCGAAGGGTGGAAGATCCTGATCGTAGACTTAAAGGACTGCTTTTACACCATCCCTTTAGACCCTAGGGACAGGGAAAGGTTCACGTTTACAGTGCCAGTCACTAACCATAAGGAACCAACACAAAAGTTCATGTGGAAATATTTGCCACAGGGAATGCTCAATTCGCCAACCCTGTGCCAGATCTATGTCCACGAGGCCTTGGAGGCATTCCGGAACCTGCACCCCAAAGTCCTAGTTTGCCATTTCATGGATGACATATTGATCACAGCGCCAAAGTTAGGCAGCAATGTATTTCAAGACCTCCAGAGCACACTGGGGGAGAAAGGATTAGTCATAGCTCCTGAGAAAGTGCAGAGAGCCGAACCCTATTCTTACCTAGGGCACAGGTTGCTCCGATCTTTTGCAGCTCCAGTGCTGCCTAAGATCAACATTAAGGACACAGTCATGCTTGTAGAGCTACAGCAAATTTTAGGGAACATTAATTGGCCAAGGCCATATTTTAAAATAGGCAGTACAGGAAAATCCACTTGGAAAGGCAAACAAGTGAAAGCGATGCAACAGTTTTATTCAGTCGAAATCAATTGATAAATCCAAAATAATTCAAGTAGATTCTAATTCCATTCGATAATGGGAATTTTCAAGGGAATATTTTCCTCAGGAATCTACAATTATAATGACAACTCATTACTGGACATCAAGGGTTAAAAACCCACCACCTTCAGGAACATAAAGACCCTCCACCTGTGCAATAAAGTCAGTGGTATTCTGAATATATGAAGTAGTGTTTCTCGAAAAGGGATTAATGAAATGATCTAAATATTGGGAGATCGGTTGCAGTAAAGAGTTAGTGGAAGCTACAATAGGTCTTCCTGGGACCAAACCATCAGAGGACCTCTCTTTGTGGATTTTTGGTAATAGATGGAATAAGGGTACCTTAGGATATTGATTAAATAAAAAATCATAGGTCCTGTCCTGGATGTATCCCATGGCCAAAGCTTCTTGTAACACTGTTCTAATGAGTGACATAATCTTGTTAGTAGGATCAATATCCAAGACTTTATAATATGCCCCATTAGCCAACTGCTTCTGTGCCTCTCTGATATAATCTACAGTGTTGAGAATTACCACGCCACCGCCCTTATCGGCTTGTTTCACAATAATATCAGAGATATTGCTATCTCATCCAACAAAGCCATATCCTCCTTAGTAAGATTATACCTAGTTGTAAATCTGTTCTGTTCACAAGCATTAATGTCCCTAAGCACAAGTCTATAAAACACTTCTATCGACGGATCATCCACCGGTGGAGAGAATGTAGATTTAAGTCTAAAGTGTTCCACCTGGGACTCTTTATCTTGAAAGAATTTTTTAAGCCTAAGTAGATGTATGAGTTTGTATAAGTCTACTCGGGTGTTAAACGCATTATAGTTAGGAGTGGGCACAAACCCAAGACCTAAAGACAGAAGTTCCATAGTACGTGGGGCAAAAACCTTATTTGATAAATTAAACACTAAGTCCTGTGTTTCCTTGTGTTTCTTCTTTTGGATAAAAAAGAAGACGTCTGTTGTTGGCTTGTGATGCCCGCAGAGGCTAGGCGAGTAACAGGTGGTGTAAGTTGTGGTGCAGAAGACGAATCCTCGGCGTTGGAGGTAGAAGCGATGTCTGTTTCCGAGGAGTCCCCATCAGTGGAGACCAATGGGTCCTGCCATGAAACTTTTCTATTCCTATTAGTAGTTTTCCTGGTTTGATATTGCCACTTGTAGACCCTGGATGTGGCATAGTCTCTCAAATCCCGGTCAAATTTTTTGTTTTTGAATTCAATGAGAGAATCTTGGAACATCTCCAAGTTCGTTTTAATGTCCTCAAATTGTTTATCAACAGTGGCGCCAGAGGAATTTTGTAATACAGATGTTTTTAAAGTCTCAATTTCATCATTGAGTACCTCAACTTGTTGGTTAGAGTGTTCAATAATCAAAAGAATCAAATCGAATGAACATTTGTCCAAAATAGCCGCCCACTTGTCACAAAACGCTTTATCATCATTAAACAATGTAGGACCTTTGTGAATCCGCAACCCATGTGGTATGCGAGCCATCCTATGATAGCGAGGAAAGAAGAATGCAATTTAAATCTAAACCTCTTTTTATCCAAAGTCTCAATGGTAGAAAACTTTACAGTAAATAGCATTCTCAGCCACTGATGGGTAGACAGGATTAGTGAGGGACTACATGTTCCCATACTAAATTTGCACGTCATCAGGACAGGGACTATGTTCATGGGAGCACTAGGCATAGACTCCAGCGGGGTGTGTGTGTGAAAATCATGGAGTGGGTGTACCTACCGAACACCCCCTCCAGGAACATCGTTCCACCACAGGAATTGGTAGCCACAGTAATTCACAAAGGGAGATTGAAAGCAAGGGACATCTCAGGATACGACTTGGCCAAAATAGTTGTGCCATTCAATAAAGAACAGATGCAGCAACTAATGCAGCTGGGAGACACCCTACCCATAGCATTAGAAGGGTTCATGGGGAGCCTGGCATACCATTTGCCGAGGGACACCAGACTAGTCTCACTTCAGACTCAAACCATCAGATTGCAGGGCATGTTGTCCATGACTCCCATTCAGGGAGCCAAGACAGTATTCACCGATGGAGGAAAAGTGTACGGAGTATGGATTTCTCACTTGGCACAAAGAAAAAGTCTGGAAAACGCTGCTGACACTTTTGCAGAAATCAGCGCAGAGAGCGGAACTGGCAGCAGTGCATCTCACTTTAAAAACATTTGCCAGGGAGTCATTAAACATCATTACCAATAGCCAGTATGTTAAGAATCTGATCCACAGTCTAGCGGGAGCTTACTTTACTCCCGCCATACACAAAAATTTGTTGAGCCTATTTTTGACCCTTCAGTTTCACCTGCGGCATCGCAGAGAAGCCCTGTATGTGGCCCATATTAGGTGCCACCAGGATTTACCTGGTCCCATTTCAGAGGGCAACAGCAGGGCTGACGTGGCCGCTAAGGAAACTCACCAGAAATTGATCACAGGCGTCTTTAAGACCCTGATCCAAAGCCATGCATTTTCCCACCAAAATGCCAAAGTGCTAGCACGGCAGTTTAACCTGCCATTGTCACAAGCACAAGGAATCGTGCACTCCTGCCCAAAATGCGCAGGAGCGTCAGGGAGGCCCTCATGGGAAACTAACCCATGAGGGATGGCGGCTAACCAGATTTGGCAGATGGATGTCACGTCCCACAGTTTGGGAGATGGCAATATATGCACGTCTCCATTGACACTTTTTTGCAGTTTGCCTGGGCCACAGCTCAGAAGGGAGAAGCTGCAACTCATGTAGAGCAACATCTGTTAACATGTTATGCGGTCATGGGTAACCAGACCTCTTGAAGACCGATAACGCGCCTGCTTATAGTTCCAAGCAGCTAGCAACATTTCTAGCGACTTGGGATGTAAAGCACACATTTGTCATTCCATACAACCCCCAGGGACAAGCCATTGTCGAATGGGTGAACCAAACATTAAAGTCCTACATTGAAAAACAAACAGAAAGGGAGGAGATAGTCCCCCCAAATAGCCAGGGTCAGGCACAGCAATGCCTACACAAAGTTTTGTTCACTTACAATCGCCTCAACATTTTTTTCTGACTGCACCCCGCAGGCGAAGCATTTCCAACAGCAGGAAATCCTCCCATGGCCCATGGTTCATTTCAGGGTGCTGCCAGACCCGTCCTGGAGAGGCCCAGCGCCTCTGATAACATGGGGGAGAGGGTATGCATTGATTATGTCCCCCACAGGACCTGTCTGGATCCCTAGTCATTGCGTGAAACCGCATTTTGAGCAGCATGGAGTGGAACAGAGCGATCCCGGATCCCCTGCCCAAGATGGAACGAGTGAGCCTGATGAGAGGACCCAGGTGGAGCAGACGACCCCGGCCAAGAGCACCTGGGGGATGGTCAAGACCTTTTGTGATGATGCCTTATCCATTTTGAGGGAGCAAAACACTGAGTCCACCCAACAAAACATGGTGGCCGCAGTGCTACCTCAAATCACCTACAATTCCCTGATGATTGTCTTAATCCTTTCCTCGCTGATGGGGGGAGGGGTTCAAGCATCTTATGGGGACTTGACATCTGGAGGAGACTTAACTGCCAGACTCCAGTATAAAATTTGGGAGAAATTAGCCGGACTTGTCAACCAATCGGACTTTTGCTTGCAACAAACTATGGACACTGCTTCTCTCTTAAGTACATGCCTGATCCCGGTGTGCCGCATGCCGGGAGAGCAGGCTGGGGACATTGAATGGTTGCGCGCATTTGGGCACCACCACAAGATCACTTACGCGACTTACGCGAATTGGGGTACTTGGGTAACAAAGACATTGCCAGCTGATGCAGTCACCCTTTACACACCTCAGGTGGCCATCAGCTAAAACACACCTTGTGCCAAAATGATAGGCTGCTCCACAGCCAAAGGCCTACACCATCATTGCCTGAGCCTTGAGAAAGTGACTTGGAAATGTGTACAACCAGAGATAATCAGTTATGTGTATGCTCATATTATTTTGCCTACAGGGTGGTTTTTCACTTGTAACCAACGGACTTGGAACTACATACCTGCTAATGTGTCAGACTCATACTGCTGTGTGAGTCGTTTAACCCTGGTACTCCCCAAAAGGGAGATGGTCACCCCAAACCCGGTCACCCCAAGGCCAGCATGGCCCATACGAGCAGTCCAGCTAGATGAGACATGTGATAGTGACATCACCGTACTTAGCAAGGCAGAGTATGTGTCCCTAGCAGTCAGCATCATAGGGGTGCCCGGACTAGCAGTGGGTAATTCATGCAGGATCGGCCAACTGGCGTGCACACTAGCCAAAGCCAACAATCACACTTCATCAGCCATTGCCATGCTAAACCGAGAGCAGGCTGAACTGAGACATGCGGTTTTAGACAACCGCACAGCAATTGACATAAGAACATAAGAACAGCCTTGCTGGAACAGGCCACAGCCCATCCAGTCCAGCATTCTGTCACACACAGTGGCTCACCATTTCCTTCAGGGTATTCCCAAGCAGATGCCTTCACCTGCTTAGGATTCCCTGGAAATGGCATTGAGAGATATCCTGCCTATCTCTCCAACCTGGAGGTTGTCCATAGGTATCCATAATTATAGCCATTGATACCCTTGTCCTCCATGAACTTGTCTAATCCTTTCTTAAAGCTGTCAAGACTGACAGCTATCACCACTTTTTCTGGCAGGGAGTTCCATAGACCAGTGATCCTCTGGGTAAAAAAGTACTTTCTCTTATTTGTTTGAGAACTAGTACCCAAAAGTTTCATGGAGTGCCCCCTAGTTCTAGTGTTATGCAATAGGGAAAACAGTTTTCCTTATCTACTTTGTCCACACCGTGCATGATTTTATAAACTTCAATCAGGTCACCTCTTAGACACCGTCGTTCAAGAGTGAAAAGGCCCAACTGTTGCAGCGTCAGATGGTAAGGAAGGTGTTCCAGTCCCCTAATCATTCTGGTTGCCCTCCTCTGCACTTTTTCCAGCTCCATAATATGCTTCTGGAGGTATGGCGACCAGAACTGTACACAGTATTCCAGATGGGGCCTCACCATAGATTTATAAAGAGGCAAAATGACACTTGCTGACTTATTTTCTATACCCTTCCTAATGATCCCTAGCATTGAGTTTGCTTTTTTCACTGCTGAGGCACACTGGGTTGACACCTTCATTGAGGGGTCCACCAGGACACCATGGTCCCTTTCCTGGTTTGTCGCAGAGACTTCAGACCCCATCAGTTTATAAATGTAATTGGTGTTTTTTGCTCCAACATGCATCACTCTGCACTTACTAATGTTGAAACTCATTTGCCACTGTTTTGCCCACTCCACCAGTCAAGAGATCCCTCTGGAGCTCCTCACAATCTCTCACAGTTTTCACTACCCTGTATAATTTAGTGTCGTCAGCAAATTTGGCTACCTTGCTATTTACTCCTACTTCTAGATTATTTATGAAGAGGTTGAAAAGCAGTGGTCCCAGTACTGAACCTTGGGGGAATCACACTCTTTAATTCCCTCCACTTGGAGAAGTGTCCATTTAGTGCTACCCTCTGTTTCCTGTCCCTTAGCCAGTTGCTGATTCAGGACAAGACCTGTCCCTTTATTCCATGACTGGTAAGTTTATTCAAGAGCCTTTGGTGCGGGAACCTTGTCAAAAGCCTTCTGAAAGTCCACATAAACAATGTCAACTGGATCCCCCTTATCCACATGCTTGTTGACACTCTCAAAAAATTCCAACAGGTTAGTGAGGCATGATTTGCCCTTGCAAAAGCCATGTTGGCTCTCCTTTAGCAGCACCTTCTCTTCTATGTGCCTATTAATTCTATCTTTTAGGATGGTTTCCATCACTTTACCTGGGACACATGTCAAACTGACCGGTCAGTAAATTCCTGGATCACCCCTGGATCCTTTTTTGAAAATTGGTGTTACATTCGCTACCTTCCAGTCATCAGGCACAAAGCCTGATTTGAGGGAAACATTATATATTTTGGCTAGGTGATCAGCAATTTCATCTTTAAGTTCCCTGAGAACTCGTGGATGGATGCCATCTGGTCCTGGTGATTTGTTACCATTTAGTTTAACAATACATGCAAGGACCTCCTCCCTGGTTATTTCTATCTGGCTTAATTCTTCGGTTTCCCTCCCTACGAAGATAGGCTCTGTTTTGGGCATGTGGTCTCTGTCTTCTTCAGTGAATACTGAAGCAAAGAATTCATTGAGTCTCTCTGCAATCTCTGTTTCCTCTTTAATAACCCCTTGCCTTCCATTGTCATCTAATGGTCCAATGGCCTTCCTAGTTGTGTTCTTACTTCTAATGTACTTAAAGAAGTCTTTGTTATTTCTCTGAGTATTTTTAGCTATACGCTCCTCAAAGTCTTGCTTTGCTTTCCTGATTGTTGCCTTGCATTTGTTCTGCCAGAATTTATGTTTCTGCCTGCTGTCCTCATTCGGACAAGCCTTCCATCTTCTAAATGAGCTTTTCTTGCTTTTTATCACTTCCCGAACAGCTCCTGTAAGCCACATTGGAGTCCTCTTGGACCTGGCAGTGCCCTTTTTCCTTTTGGGTATACATTCCAATTGGGCCTCTGTTATTGTTTTTGTAAACAGCCTCCATGCATCTTGGAGTGTTTGGACTCTCTCAATTTTCCCTTTCAGCTTCTTTTTTACTAGTTTCCTCATTTTTGGGAAATTTCCTTTTTGAAAATTTAACGTCTGTGTTAGATTTTATCAGTGACTTGTGGTCTATGATCAAGTTAAACATAATTGAGTTGTTGTCACTGTTCCCTATTGGATCAGTCACATTAACATCTTGCACCAGAGTCAAGGATTCTTGTACCTCTAGTTGGGTCTTCAACCATTTGTCCCAGGTAACAATCATTTACCATATCTAGGAACTTTATCTCTTTATCATGTGCTGAACAACAGTTCACCCAGTCTATGTGAGGGTAATTGAAGTCCCCCATTATAACCAGGATTCCCTTCTTGGATGCCTCCTTTACAACATTCTCCAATTGCCAGTCTCTCTCAGGAGTTTGGGTCGGAGGCTGATAGTATATGCCTACTGTTAGACCATCCTTGTGGCCTGGTACTCTTACCCACAGAGTTTCTAATGGTGACTCCAAATCACCTAGATATTCCAATTCATATGATTTTATCACTTCTTTGACATACAAGGCTACATCACCTCCCGTTTGCCCCTTCCTATCCTTCCTGTACAGTTTGTAGCCTGGGATAACTGTATCCCATTGGTTATCATCCGTCTACCAGGTTTCAGTGATGCTAATAATATCAATATTCTTATCTATTGCTAAGTATTCCAGCTCCCCTATTTTGTTCCGGAGGCTTCTGGCATTTATATACAAGCATTTATATATGCTTTTCTGATACAGTCTTTTGAGTCCAGTTGCATTTTTAGACTGCCTCTTGCATCCTTCTGCTAGAGAGCTGGTGACTAGCTCCTTGCTAGTCTATTTGCTGCTTTTGCACCATTTGGGTTGTGAATCTGTCCGGGACATGTGTTGTTTTAACCTCATGGACAATTCTCGCAATGTCCAGAGTCAAATCACCGAACTTGACACCATAGTACTTAAACACATCAAGGAATATGCCAACTGGAGTTGGTGGGACGAACTTTGGTCGTGGGTGCCATGGAGTTGGTTGCAAACAGCGCTCAAAGCTATCACTGGCGTTGTGGTAGTGGGAATTATGTTTTGCTGCTTTGTGCAGTGCATCCCATCACTCTTGTCAATGTGCACCTCATGGCGGAGACCCTGAGAAATAGTTATGCCCAAACAGATCATGCCCTACATCTACCGTGCCCTCAGCCAGGCTGACTTAAATAATAAAGGAAGGGGAAATGTGGGTTGCCTGCGGGAATAATTGGCAGTTAAACCTTTCCCCAGGGGTTCGCTCGGCTTTCGACTGATCCAGGGTCTAATTGGGCCTGGCGGGAAAGGAAATTGGGTAGTGGGCTAGTTAGCTAGTTAGAGATGAATCATAAGCCTCAGCTGATGGCTGTAGTAGAGTAAGGCAAACAAACCAAGGCAGACAGAGGACAAAGTTAGATGCCCGGAGTCAATACACATAGACCCCGAGATTAGGGCAAGAACAATGGGTTTCGCCAGCCTGATGTAATTAACTGTGGGCTGTCCATTAACCACAGGGCAACGTCCAAGAGCGGACATTGTAACTGACCACTGGAAAATGCCACGTATGCAAGCCTTCTGTATAGGGGAGTCATGAGCGTCATAGGCATGTGTCACGAACCCCAAGGCAGGGTAATAAATACGTATCCCCGACTCTGGTCGGGGCTGGACTTCACCGCACGATTGCCTCTGTGTGTCTTCCTTGCGGCCAGCCATTCCCACAACCCCCTTTTTTACTAAGCTGTTTATTTAAAACAACAACAACAACAATAATTTCATGTCAGAAATTATTCTGGGTTGAAAGGATTTTTGCTGGAGAAACTCCGCTCAGGGGACACCCAAATGAAGCTCCTTTCATGTCCCCGAGATTTTTTCCCACCGAAGTGGTCCTATTTATCTAGTTGCAATTTTTTGCTTTCAAACTGCTATGTTGGCAGGAGCTAGGACAGAGACAGGTGCTCACTCCGCCGTGCAGTACCTGGGTCTCGAACTGCTGACTTGTTGGCCTTCCAGCTAATAAGGCAAGCTTGTTAACCACTGAGCCACTGCAATCTCCCTTAAAAAATAACACTAGTGCTATAACAATATGGGAAGAGCAACAGAGCAATACCTAGGTGTGTGGATGTGTATGGTTGTGTGTATTGTGTGTGATTGTGTTGTGTATGTGTGTGTATTGTGTGTGTGTGGTTGAGTTGTGTGTGCTGTGTGTATGTAATGTGTGTGTGGTTGTGTTGTGCATGTGTATTGTGTGTGTGTGGTTGTGTTGTGTGTGTGGTTGTGTTGTGTGTGTGGTTGTGTTGTGTGTGGCTCCCCCCTGAAGCCTCAGTGAAGCCACACACACACATAGCACCAGTCAGGTGTGTGTGTGTTGTGTTGTGTGTATTGTGTGTGTGTGTGTGTGTGTGTGTGTGTGGTTGTGTGTGTTGTGTGTGTGGTTGTGTTGTGTATGTGTGGTTGAGTTGTGTTTGCTGTGTGTATGTAGTGTGTGTGGTTGTGTTGTGCGTGTGTATTGTGTGTGTGTGGTTGTGTTGTGTGTGTGATTGTGTTGTGTGTGTATTGTGTGTGTGTGTGCTTGTGTGTGTGTGTCTCCTCGGCAAAAGCTTTGGGGAGAGGGGTAGCCCCTCCTCTTTCCACACAGCTTCGGCATGTGTATGTGTATGTATGTTTGTATTGTGTGTGTGGTTGTGTTGTGTGTGTGTATTGTTTGTGTGTGTGTGTTTGTGTTGTGTGTGTATTGAGTGTGTGGTTGTGTGATTAAGGTGTGTGTGTGATTGTGTTGTGTGTGTGGTTGTGTTGTGTGTGTGGTTGTGTGTGTATTGTGTGTGTGTGTGTGGTTGTGTTGTGTGTGTGGTTGCGTTGAGTGTGGTGTGTAACCCCCCCAAAAAAAAACCAAACACACCCTACCACCAAAACAAACACAAAAAACTGTCTGGCAGAGCCAGGCAAAAAAAGCTAGTAATCCATATAGGAAGAAGGAAATAGAATAAAGGGAATATCCTTTCTTCTGCAAGATGTTGCTACTCTTTTTCAAAACTATGACTCAGAAGACAAGTAGGCTTGATTTGACTAAACATCTAGTCCGATTCTAATCCACAGGTTATTAAAAATCTCCCAAGAAAAGAAATCCCATCTACCTCATAGTTCTTTCATGTTCTGATCAAACCCTGGACTGCCAAAACGAAGCCACTTTCTTCGCTTTGTCATTGGCCAAACTTAAGTCCACATCGTTGCATGTTTCTATCATTAACTGGCAGACCAGCAAATGAGCCAGATTCTGTATCTCTCCACATTCACACAGCATGTTGTTGTCCACCAGCAGCCCCCACTCGAGCAGGTTGGTCTTACATTTAGGCACTCCAACCCTCAGCCTATTCAGGGTCCTCCAAGTGACGTAGGGGAGGTTGGGTTCCTCAGTTATATCCTCCTTTAATGATGTTCCTTGCTCAGTAAGCAACAGATGTTCTAGGGAAAGCATATTATTCCAAGTTATCCATGCCGTAATACAAAGTGTTGGAAAGTGGTTTGATCTTGAATTGGCAGTTAAAAGCTATTAACTTTATAGAATACCTCATTCTCATTTGTTGAAATAGACTGATGCACTTGTGTGTGTTTTTGAAATCCTATTATGGGTGAGGGCTAGATATATATACGATCATTATGAGTGCCTGCACTTCTAATTTACCACTATATCACTGCAGACAGACAGACAGTCCTGTGTGCAGACAGACAGACAGTCCTTCAGATTTTGCCCTACTACATGTGCCAAAACAATTTGTCTAGCTTTGGCTACCGTCCACTTGGAAAGTCAAACTGCATAATTTGTCACTTTACCTTAGGCTGTTAAAATGTCTTAGGTCAGTTCTGATTCCACATATTGTGTGTGAGAGAGAGAGTGTGTGTATGTGTATGTGCATGTGTGTGTGAAGAGACAGAAGAAAAGCTGCATCAATTTCCTTTACATTTTACAAGATTTTATTATTAACTCTATTTTAACAAACTTCTTGTCCTGGGAAATGTTTCCCATATCCCATATAATCCTGCATTATTTCCAATGAGTGAAATACCTTGAACCCTGTTATACATCTAAGATAAATTGATGAAAGTTTTTTTAAAAAGAGAAAGTATAAAACAGCAGTTGCAGCAGCCTCAAATCTTCAAAGACTGCTTTGGAAGAGAACAGCTGTTGCACTTCTAATGTGTCTCCAGAGAGTTTCATTAAATTAACAAGTGGTTTGGAACATCCTTTTATGTGCTGACAACTGGCAGATTTTTGGATGATGGGCTCTATCCTTCGGCTGCTAGCTTATCTTCTGGCATCGAGGGATCCCCAGAGGGCATTTCTGATATCAAAGACAAACAGACCTGTCTCAGCTTCTCATTAGAGACATCAAGTGCAATTGAGGTCCAGCAAAGAAAGTGAATTATAATGGTGTAGCTCTCAAGCTTGGGCTATATCTGTGATAGTGAACCTTGGCACTCCAGATGTTATTGGGTTTACTGTGATTCACCCATATGGGCGTATTTTACTTTCGCTTCTGGGAGCGACGAGGGCAGCACGGGCCGGATGAATTGCAGTAAACCCATCCGTGTGGATTCACAGGGTGCTTGGGCTTCTGGGAATTGAAGTCCAATAACATCTAGAGTGCCAAGGTTCACCATCATGGGACTCTATCACAGAGCTGCAATGCTCTTGAAATGCTATTATTTTACTTTTGGGGAGGAATTCCTTAACCAAATGAAGATCATGGTGATGTTCACAATGAACTTTCATTTTACTTCTTTCCTCCAGTAAGCTCAAAGCAGTTTACATGGCTTTCATCTTTTTCATTTTATCCAGACAACAATCTTGGGTATGAAGAGGTCAGAATGAAAAGGTTACAGGTCCAAGGTCATCCAATGATTTTCCTAGCTTGCCTGACTATATCCAGGTCTCCTAAGCCTCAGTCCAACATTGTTGCTTAAGTTAACTTTCCCCTTAATACACCATTGGTATTATAGATATGGCATGTTGCCAGTAAGTGTGAATGGAATGAATA
The DNA here is from genome assembly GCA_035047345.1 of Bradypodion ventrale. Lineage (NCBI taxonomy): Eukaryota > Metazoa > Chordata > Lepidosauria > Squamata > Chamaeleonidae > Bradypodion > Bradypodion ventrale. The sequence goes on from JAWDJE010000006.1 coordinate 83,845,636, forward strand.
AACTGGAATATAATATATATATTTAAATATTCCAGAGTTACTTATAATGTATGTTAATATTTTATGCCTTTGGATGCTGTCAATAAGTTGTGTACAGTCACCTTAAGGAAGTTGCTATTATGTGGAACAGAGTGTGCATACACATCCTCCATTAAGATTGGAAAGAAAGGACATGCAGTATTTTTTTCCTTTCCAATGCTTATGGTCTGCTGGATTTCCAGTTCTTTTACAAGCAGATCTATAACAATGCCCCCCTTTTTTTCTTAATGGTCATTTTGGGCTAATCCCAATACTGAAATCAAGGGGACTTAAGTAGTGATTAGCAAGATTTAAATCAAAGGGCTTGTTCTAGTTAAGATCAAAGGTACCCTTGCTCAAAATCAAGTCATATCTGACTCTAGGGTTCAGTGCTCATCTCTGTCTATAGCCTGTGATGTGAGCTTGGCGATGACATCACAATCCCCCTCCCCCGGTTGGCCTAGCAGTGGGGCAGACACAAACCCTCCTGTCAACTATACCCTCTTTGCAGATCAATTTAGGGGCCAACCCCCCATGGGGTTCGGGACCCCGAAAGTGACCTGCTCATGTGCGCAAGGTACATGTGTGCCGAATCTCATGGGGTTTGGTCAAGGGGTGTGGCAGCTCATTCCAGACACCGAACCCACACCTTTGCTTTATAGGTATAGGTTTAACACCACCTACCCACCACCCACCCCCAAAAGCATCTTTGAAAATGCACAGAAACACTCATGGGGAGAACATGTAAAATCTGTACAGTAAGGAAAAAATGTATGCAAAATTGTGTACATGGAGAAACTGCATACTTGTCCTGTGTGAGCTTTCAAGATTGAGTGAAAGGTTCTGGAGGAGAGCTAAGATACGAAGCAAGGACAGAGAGAAAATGCAGGAAGGAAACACAGTGGAAACAAGGTGAAGAGATTTTTGCATCTATATATCCACATCTCAAGTAATTTAGACATTTCCTCTCTCACTTTCATGCATCACTGAGATAATGCAAGCGCGGCGCCAAAATGGCCGCCGCGCCCTTTGCGGGCCCCCCCCCCACAGGACAGAGAATCCGGGTAGTTAGGGGCGTGGCCAGCTCCCTTATAAAAGGGGTGGCCACGAGGCAGCCGAGCTGCCATTTTACCTCAGCGACGGAGCGGAGAAGTCTTTTCCCCTGTGTCTCTGTCGCTCTTTAGCTTACCGGGTAGCCTTTGGTAGCGATTCTTCCTTTTCGGCTTCCCTTTGCTTCAGGAGAGATGCCTTCGAAGAAGAAGGCAGCGTCGAGTGCGGCTCGCGCTGTTAGGAGGCGCGTCCCAGGTCGGAGGACCGCGGTGCCGCCTCCTCAGCAGCCGCCTTCGCAGGCCCCGGCCGGGGCTAGCGAAATGGGGTCTATTGCCCCTTGGCCCGGAGTGGGCGAACAAAATGCGGGCCCGGAAGGGGTTCCGGCCCGCGGCCCGCGAGCGGTGGACACCGCTCCTCCTCCTGCCCACTCGGTTGGGCCTACTCCTCTTGGGCCGCAGCCTCCCCCTGGGCCCTCTAGCCTTGGGGGGTGGTGCGGCCCCCTGCCTTGGCAGGTTTCTCCACCGACCCTGCCGGGCTTCGGTGCTGGTCAATGGCCATATTCGGGTCCCGGGGTACAGGGACCTGTACCCATGCCTGGACCAGGCGGGCCGGCCGGCCCTTTGCCCATGGTCAACGTGGACACCTTACTGGCCCGCATAGCGGCCCTTGAAGCGTCGCTGGCTCGGGCCAGTCAGGCGGGCGCCCCCTTCGGGGTCCCTTTTGAGGCACTGTCGGCAGGAGGACAACAGCCGGCAGGGTGGGTCGAGCTGCTGCAGGCGCGTGGCGCGGTTTCGGCCACTGCCTCGCAGCTCCCCAGCCAGCAGCCAGGTACGGGTCAAGCCCCGGTGATGAGCTCTACATCGGTCGTGAGCTCCGACGCCCCCAGTGGGCCGGAACCCCCGGTGGGGGCGGTCCGCAGGGGTGCAGCATGTGAGTATACGGTGCAAGCGAGTACATCCACACACATCCCCAATATAGGGGGGGCCTTTCAATGGCCTTGGCCTCGCGCGGGTGATGCGGGGGCCACGCTGTCGGCAACCCACCCGGCGACGACGACTGCCACCTTGGGCACTGGGGTGGGTACTGGTCCTTACACTGCCGGGAATGTTCTGGGGGTGGCTGGGTTAGCTCAGGCACCTTTCTCTAGGCCGGCTGTGCCTTTTTCGGCTTTGCCGACGGCAGGGTATTCCTTGCCATTGGGTGATCACTTGGCACAGACTACTAGAGAAAAGATATGGCGGGGGGAGTACGTAGATATCTTCTCACTCCTGAACAGAGAGCCCACCAAGGAGGAAAGGGAGGGATAGGATGAGAAGGACAAGGAGCAGGCACGCCGCCGTAAGCCGCCGCGTACCTGGGCCAACTGGCTCCCCGCTTATTTAATATACATGGCGGTATATCTGAGGGCGCGGCCGGAGTTAGCTATCCCCATGGTCCAATATTTGGACAACATATACAGAGCGATGGTTGATTTCCCGGGCCCCTCATGGCTAGCATATGATGAGGAATTCCGTATGAGGATTCCCCTCCACCCCGAGATGAGATGGGATGAGCCGTGCCAGAGGCTTTGGCTTTTGTATATGACGCCCACACGCCCTGCCCCGGGGGATAGATACCATTGCGGACATGCGGTCCAGCGAGCGGCTCCAGCACAGGTTACCCGCCAGGCGGCGGGGCAGGGGGTTCCAGCCCGCCTGCTGTGCTGGACTTTCTCGTCAAATGGTTCCTGCAATAGAAAGAATTGCAAGTATAAGCATGAGTGTCCCACATGTTCGGGCCCCCACGCAGCCTCTGCTTGCCCCAGGCCTGGGGGGGCGCGAGGCAGAGGGAGGGGTGGTCAGTGGGCTGGCAAGGCTGCCACAGATGGAGCTGGTTCTCCAAAAGGCCCCCTCCCCAATTAATGTGGACATGCTGGAGCGTTGGCTCGCATCGTACCCGAAGGGGGAGGACGGGGAGTACCTTCTCCAAGGTTTTAAGCAGGGATTCCGTATCCCTTTTATGGGTGATAGGTCCCCTCAGGATGCTCCCAACCTTTTATCCCTCAGAGGAAGGGAGGAGGTGGCGGCGGCCAGCATTAAAAAGGAGTTAGATGCGGGCAGGGTCGCTGGACCTTTCCTTGCACCCCCGTTTCCCAATCTTAAGGTCTCGCCACTGGGTTTGGTCCCCAAAAAGTCCCCAGGTGAGTTTCGCCTTATTCATCATTTGTCCTACCCAGCCGGCCGATCGGTCAATGATGCTATTCCTGATGACCTTTGTTCAGTCAGGTATACATCGTTTGACCATGCGCTGCGCATGGTACGCTCGTGTGGCCCGGGTGCCCTGCTGGCCAAGTGTGACATTAAGTCGGCTTTTCGCCTCTTGCCAGTGCATCCGGGCGACTTTGAGTTGCTGGGTTTTAAATTCAAGGGTGAATATTATTTTGATAAGGCCATGCCTTTTGGCTGTTCCATATCATGCTTGGCTTTCGAGCGTTTTAGTACCTTCCTAGAGTGGGCTTTCGTCCGCAGGTCAGGGTCCCGGTCTGTAGCCCATTACCTGGATGATTTTTTATTCGGGGGTGAACGGGGCTGGGACACATGCACACGTCTCCTCAACACATTTCAGACGCTAATGGAGGAACTTGGTGTCCCTTTAGCGCCCGAAAAGACCGAGGGCCCATCTACCAAGCTAGTATTCCTGGGGGTGGAGATTGACACAGTGGTGCAGGCTTCTAGGTTGCCGGGTGATAAGGTGTCCAGGATAGTGACCCTTATCTCGGAATTGCTGGCCAAGCGTAAGGCATCCCTGAGGGAACTGCAGGTGCTACATGGTCACCTCAATTTTGCCTGCAGGGTGGTTGCACCGGGCAGGGCTTTTGCCCGGCGCTTATGCGACGCCATGGCAGGGTTATCCAGGCCCCACCACAGAGTCAGGCTTACCCGGGGTATCAGGGCAGACATGCTTGTCTGGTTGCAATTCCTGAGGGAGTTCAATGGGGTCTCATTTTGGAGGTCTGACCTCCTGGCATCCCCCAATTTTCAGATCCAGTCTGATGCCTCAGGATCCCTGGGTTATGGGATGTACTTCAATGGGAAGTGGGCCTATGGTGGGTGGCCACCGGCATGGGCAGGCACGGGTCGCCTGCGGGATCTCACATACCTGGAATTTTTCCCTATTCTGGGGGCTTTGATGCTATGGGGCGAACAGTGGGCTAATTCGGTGGTGCATTTCTGGTGTGACAATGCTGCTGTTGTCCACATTGTCAATGCACAGACTTCCAAATCGCCCAGGGTTATGGAACTAGTGCGCCATTTTGTGCTGCGCTGCCTGCGCCTCAACGTCTTGTTCAGGGCCAGGCATGTCCCAGGGATTAATAATGATATTGCTGACGCTTTGTCCCGCCTGCAGATCTCCCGGTTCCGCGCCTTGGCCCCGGATGCGGAGGAATTTCCCTCGCCACTCCCGGACGAGATGTGGACTATTGGCAAGGAGAGGTGAACCGGGCGATTGGCCTGTCACTAGCGCCACGCACGCGTAAGGCGTATCAACAAGCATTCAATTCTTACAGAGCATTTTCTGCTCAATTTCACCTGCCAGAGACCTGGCCTATCCCGGTGGACCATGTTCTGCGGTTCATGGTTCACCTGCATGCACAGGGCCTCGCACCTCGCACCATAGCATCCAAGCTCTCGGCGTTGGCTTTTATGGCCAAAGTGGGAGGTCATGTGGATACCACCTCTGACTTCCGTGTGAGACATGTTTTGGAGGGGTGGGTGCGCGAGCGCGGGCGTTGCCCGGACGACCGGCACCCTATTTCCCCAGGGGTTCTTACCCAGTTGGCCCGGGGCTGGCCAGGCCTCTGTTTTGATCATTATGAGGCAGCCCTTTTTCATGCAGCCACAACGGTGGCATTTTTTGGAGCGCTCCACGTCAGCGAACTCGTGATGCTGTCTAAGGCGGATGCAAGTGGTAGGGCACTGGAACTCGAAGATGTCTACGTTGCCAAAGCCTGGGCCCAGTTGAGGATACGCTCCTCTAAAACAGATCAGCATGGCGTAGGCAGTGGTGTGAGACTGCTACGGTGTTCTTTGGCAGACATCTGTCCGGTTGGTGCCCTACGGGAATTCCTGGCACTGCGTGGCATGCACCACGGCCCGTTTTTCTGTCACCAAGATGGGTCTCCCCTTACTAAATTTCAGTTTTGGAAGGTGACAGCCAGAGCCCTCACCAGGGTGGGCCTACCAGGTGCCCGTTATGGCACACATTCGTTCCGTATTGGTGCAGCCTCTACAGCAGCTGCTTTTGGGTACTCTGGGGCTGACATACGCAGCATGGGGAGGTGGGGCTCGCAATGTTTTCAGTTTTATGTGCGCCCACTCCCGCCATGAGTACCAATTCAGTCACCTTACCGCCTTTTTTCTCAATTTTATTACAGACCCTGGGTGTCGTATTACACCGGTGACAGTATGGCTGGTGGGCCACAGTTATGTGCACAGGGCAGCGCGTTACGCTGCGGCGACAGAGTGGGGACCCCGACTGGGACTGGGTGAACACGCCAGTCTCACATGGCATGGTAAGCCTGGGATGTTATGGCGGGAGCTGCGGCCTTTCCTTTTTTCTGGCCTGGGTGCTGACCCGCCTGACATTCTCATCATCCATCTGGGGGGCAATGATTTGGGCCAGGTCACCGGCTTATCGCTCAAGCATGCGATTTGCGAGGAACTCGCCTACTTGCATTATGTCTGGCCTGCCACAACCCTGGTTTGGTCGGACATTGTCCCGCGCCATTCTTACAGAGGGGGCGTTAACCTCCTGGCCCTTGACCGCGCTAGGCGCGCGGTCAATAAGGCGGTGGCGCGGTTTCTTGCCAACAGGGCTTGGGGACGGGTCAGTCATCACCCCGATATTAGTCTACAAAATTATGACTTGTACGCAGGGGATGGGGTCCATCTGTCGCGAGGAGGTATGGACCTCCTGTTGGGTGATTGGCGAGCAGGCCTGTTGACCGAGCTGACGGTCTGGGGGGGGGGCGTCAGGTCTTCTTTGAAGCCCCTCCGTGTGGCGGGTAGCACTGGTAAGGTAAACAGTATGACCCACAAGTATCCGGCAGGTTCGCAATTGACTGGACAACACTAGACAGGAATAAATTAGTTAAACGTTGTCCGGTCAACGACGAACCAGGCGATGGGGTGATGACGATTGCTAACCAGCATGCATCACCCCTGTGATTTCACGGATACGCGTCAGAGGGTGGGGTCATGAGTTAGTGATTGACTACGGTCAACAATTTGTTTGTTGTCAACAAACAAATTGATACAAATTGATACATTGTAACCAATTGCCGTTGGCAATTTTGGGGTGGTACCTTACCAGTGTTACTTCGGCCTGCTTGCCTTAGGAATTATGATTGGTCGTTTTACCAATACAAATTTATAATTCGGACTAGGGCATTGAATCAATAAATGTGGCCCTATGCTGTTATCCACTTTCAATGTTGTCTGTGTCCGTTATTGGGGGGGTGCGCCTGCAATGCAAGCGCGGCGCCAAAATGGCCACCGCGCCCTTTGCGGCCCCCCCCACAGGACAGAGAATCCGGGTAGTTAGGGGCGTGGCCAGCTCCCTTATAAAAGGGGTGGCCACGAGGCAGCCGAGCTGCCATTTTACCTCAGCGACGGAGCGGAGAAGTCTTTTCCCCTCCACCCCCTCCCTAGTTAACAGTGTGATATTTTGGTCGCTTCGGGGCCGGGTGGGAATTTTTGGTTGGGACCCATATTGGCTTCCGGGTCCTGGCTTTTTTGCCCATCCCACACTGTTGCTATGGTTTGATATAGGGGTCTTTCTGTGTTCCTACTGTTGACTTTGGTCACATTGGCGGGTAGCACTGGTAAGGTAAACAGTATGACCCACAAGTATCCGGCAGGTTCGCAATTGACTGGACAACACTAGACAGGAATAAATTAGTTAAACGTTGTCCGGTCAACGACGAACCAGGCGATGGGGTGATGACGATTGCTAACCAGCATGCATCACCCCTGTGATTTCACGGATACGCGTCAGAGGGTGGGGTCATGAGTTAGTGATTGACTACGGTCAACAATTTGTTTGTTGTCAACAAACAAATTGATACAAATTGATACATTGTAACCAATTGCCGTTGGCAATTTTGGGGTGGTACCTTACCAGTGTTACTTCGGCCTGCTTGCCTTAGGAATTATGATTGGTCGTTTTACCAATACAAATTTATAATTTGGACTAGGGCATTGAATCAATAAATGTGGCCCTATGCTGTTATCCACTTTCAATGTTGTCTGTGTCCGTTATTGGGGGGGTGCGCCTGCAATGCTGGGGTGGGGAGCTGTAAATATTTTTCCCCAAACTAGAAGGAAAAATATATTTGTGGGTTGTTCCCTCCTCCCAGGAAAAACCCCTAATACCATCTCTGTTGAACATTAGACAGTTGATTGAGAGTTAGCATGAACAGCAAATTGCATCTTTGGTGCTGAGTGGGAGGTAAGTACTCCTATCTCAGTATGCTAATACTGTCTTTTTATAGACTGAACTGATCATGTACAGAAACAAGTAGAGTAAAGCACACAGTGCGGGAAAGCTGTAACAATAATTGTTCATCTGTACTGGAGACAATAATGATATAATAATTGAGACAATAATGATATAGGTACTATAATGATATAGCTCAGTGTTTAGGTAAGAGGTTGGGGGTTTGAGTGAATCGAACTTCTAACATCTTACTAAATCACTGAGCTATCCAGCTAGCCACTGTGCATTACCTGAGAGTCTCAATGAGCTCAGTAGACTTTTTGCTAGACATGAATAGTATTCACATTGATTTGAACACAAGAGATCTAAGGCTGACTAGTATAACTGACTGAATCCCAATAGCAAGGATTAGAAATTCATACTTGTGGCATGTCCTTTTAAGCAAGAACAATTCTTACTTTCCTTCTGTTCCTTCATTTCAGTTTTAGTATTAGAATTCTGGCAAGTTTATAAAATAATATAATTTAAATTGACATAGAGTATGTATATCCTGAAGGTAAAAATTGTTAGGCTTAAATATTAGTTTAAATCTCTCTCTGTTATTTTGTGCTGACTGACGGTCGAATAAAGATATGTATGTATGTATGTATGTATGTATGTATGTATGTATGTATGTATGTATGTATGTATGTATGCATGTATGCATGTATGTATAATTTAATACAGATTAATGGGTAAAATGAAATAAATAGGCACTGCATATATTATTCATAAGAAATTATATAATATGAATTCTGAACAGCACGGTCCCTTCTTTTTGAGCTATAGTTGTAGAAAAGGGTAAAAAGGTGGTGGGGTGGACTGCAGATATGAGCTATCATTATATCTCTCCTCTGAAATTCACTAATACAACCTTTGGCCCCATTTTTAATTGGTAGGCCACAACCTGTAGTTTTACCTTCCCTTAAGTATTGAACTTCAAGATCAGATTTCAGATTTGAGGCTATGTGATGACTGTGGCCAGAAAGAAAGGAGCCTGTGAGTGACAGAGAGAAATTTCTTTTTTTTTTTAATTTTTTTATTAATAATCATAAAATACAAACAAACATAAACATATAAATACTTAAAACTAACAATAAAGAGGGAAAAAACACCAAGAAAAGAGAAAGGAATAACAACAATATATCAATATCTTGTTCACTCTTTCATTCTTTCAACTTTTAATCCGTGCAAAACCCTATTCTGCAGCAATTTCAATTGGCACAATATACTTAAATCTTCCAAAATTGAATCATGTCAGGGCCAGGCTTACTTCCTTCTTCACTTGTTAACACGTGCTGTATGAAAGGTTTCCAGATTTCCCAAAATTGTATTTTGATTTTAAAACCCTGTTTTAACCGAATTTGGCTAGTTAATTTTTCATTTAGTGCCAGTTGCCAAACCTCTTTATACCACCTATTCTTATTTAGATTTTCGTTACTCTTCCATTCTTGGGCTATCAGCTGTCTAGCAACCAGCAACAATGTCAAAATTAATTCTTTATTACCCTCACTTAATCTCATTTTTCCTATTTCTCCTAATATAGCTAGTTTGGGTTCTAGAATCATTGTTATGCCAAGAATCTCGTTTATCTCCTTCTCTATCACTTTCCAAAATGTATTTGTTTTCTTACAAAACCACCACAGATGCAAATATGTCCCCTTTTGTTCATTGCATCTCCAACACAAATCAGATTTATTAATATCAATTTGCTTGAGTCTGATTGGGGTAAGGTACCACCTCCAAAGTACCTTACAAACATGCTCCTTTTCCTTGATTGACATAGTTTTTGTTATTCTGTTTCCCCACTTTTTCCTCCACTCTTCTTCTTCAATTTTAATATTTAAATCTTCCTCCCAAATTCGTTTAAGTGTATAGTGTGATCCTTCCCCTGGGATAAGCATTTGGTACAGTTTACCTACTAACCCCTGAAATCTTATCTTCCCTTTCCTTATTTCCAAGACCAATTCTTCAAAGGGCGTCTTTGCCCTAGGTACTCCTATAATCCCCCTTATCGATTTGTCCCATTTCTCCATCCCCAATTCTTGTAGCCAATTTAATTTTAATTTATTATATACCTCCTTCCTTTTCTGATATGTATTGCAATTTTTAATCCATTCTGTTATTAACAACACTTTTTCTTGCAATAGAATAGGTCTTATTTTTTGTGAGGATAATAATGGGCAACTCTGGAAATCTAAAATTTCTAAAATTGGGGAAATGTCTGGTGCCAATTTCCTCTTAACCCCTTTCCATACGTTATAAATATTCTTTATAGAAAAGCAGTTAATCTCTGTTTTATTATTTACTTGTGCAAGAAATGTTTCACCTTTTAATTTTTTAAATTCTTCTTGATCCCCTTCACCTATTACCTCATTTTGCTGAATTAATAATTTAATTAATTTCTTTATATGAAAGGCTTGAAAATACGCTTTAATGTTTGGAATGTTTAATCCTCCCTGTTTATTTTTCATGTACCATAATCCTTTACTAATTCTTGCTCTTTTATTATTATTGCAAATTCCGTTTATCAATTTTTGCCATTTATTTATTTATGACTCTTTAATTTTAATCGGTAAATTTTCAAACAAAAAATTCAATTTGGGTATAACTTTCATTTTACAAATATTAATCCTTCCAAACCATGAAGTCTTTGCTCGTTTTATCTGTTCTAGTAATGGTTTCAATTTATTTCTTAATTTATTGAAGTTAATATTATATAGATCTTTTGGATCGTTCGTCACAAATATTCCCAAATATTTCAATTCATCTCTTATTGTAATACTAAATCTATCTCCAATTTTTTTCTTTTCCGCCTGGGTTAAATTGCATGTGATAGCCTCAGTTTTCGTCCAATTAATTTTTAATCCTGTTACTTCTTCAAAGGCTCTTAAATGTTCTTGTATTTTATTTAAATTATTTAAAGGATCTTTTACAACTAATAAAGTATCATCCGCAAATAGACTTATTTTTTTATTTTCTATTCCTACTAATTTCTCATTTTGCCTTATATCATTTGCTAGCAATTCCATTGCCAATATAAATAGACATGGGGACAGTGGACATCCTTGTCTTGTCCCCGCGTTTATATCAATTTCTTTCCCCAGACAATTATTCATTTTAATTTTAGATTTGCTTTCTTTATACAATTGTCCTATCACATGATTAAATTTAGGGCCGAATTGTAATTTCTCACATATTCCTTTTATTGTTTTCCATTGAATTGAATCAAATGCTTTATATATGTCTAATGCCACTATACATACTTTTTGTTTATTATTTTTTAATTTATCAATAATATTAATTAACCGATTTATTAATTTATCCATTTGTCTTCCTTTAACAAATCCTACTTGGTCTTCTCCAATATAAGTGTCTATGAATTTATTAAGCCGATTGTTAATTATTGAAGTAAAAATTTTTGCATCCTGATTTAATAATGATATTGGTCTATATGCTTCTATATTCTCTTTATCCTTTCCAGGTTTAGGAATTAGAGCCATTATCGAATTACTCCAAGACTTGGGGATCTCCCCCCCTTCCAATATATAATTATATAAATTTTTTAACTTGGGAATTAATACCTCTCGGCATTCCTTATAAAATTCCGAAGGGATACCATCCTCTCCTGGCGTTTTATCCTTTTTTAAGTTGTTAATTACCTCTTCAATCTCCTTGTCTTTAATATCTTGTTCCATTATATTTACATGTTCTTCCTTTAATTGGTATGTCAAGTTTCTATCCAAATATGCTTGAAGTACATTATCATCAATTCTATGTTCTGTATATAATTTTGTATAGAATTCTTCTGCTACTGATAATTTATTTTCCAATTTATACTGCCTTATACCTTCTTTATTAATTAGAGCCTCTATATATCCCTTACTTTTTTTTGTCTTACTTTTTTTGCTAAATTTTTCATATCTTTATTATTGAATTCAAAATCATTTCTTTTTAAATATGCCAAATCTACCCTAACCTTTTCAACTTCTACTGCAATTGTTTCCTTTTTTAATGCCTGTAATTTATTCCAAATTGAGTTACTTCCTGTAGCTGCGTGCTTCCTTTCTAGTTCTTTTATATCTTTATCTCTTTTAATTACTTGACTTTTCATTTTTTTTTCAAATATTGCTTTCTCTTGTATATAGTCACCTCTAATAACCGCTTTCATTGCGTCCCAAAGGATATGTAATTTCACCTCACCCGTATCATTATCTTCCCAGTTCTTTATCCATTTATTTATTAATCTTTTTTTAATCTCTTCATTTTTTAATAGTTTAGTATCCATCCTCCATACCTTATTTTGATAGGTACTGCTATTCAGCCGCATCTCTATCGAAATAAATGTGTGATCTGAGATATTAAAATTGCCATAATTAAAGTTTTCTAAATTCTTAAGCATATTTTCTGACACAAAGAAATAATCCAAACGAGAATAAGATATATGTTTTAAGGAGCAAAAGGTAAATATATTTTTTTTACCTGCCAACATTCTCATCGCATCCCGTAATCCTAATTTCCCTATCCATTTGTCAATCAATTTATCTTGAGTCTTTCTAAGATTATTTGTTGTATCTAATCCTGACCTGATTAAGTTAAAATCTCCCCCTATAATTAAATTTACTGATCTTTCTTTTTTTATAATGGGTAGAATTTTATCTAGAAAGATCCCTTGATTCTTGTTTGGTGAGTATACGTTGACAAATGTATACTCTTCCTCCTCTATTTTACCTTTTATTAGCTGAAACCTTCCCTCCTTATCTTTAATGTTCTTGCTCAATGAAAAATCTAGTTTATTCGATATTAATACAGCAACCCCTCTTGAATTACTTGAACCTAGGCTTTTCTCATATATTTCCATCCCTTTTACATAAATATTATTCTTATTTTCACTTTTCTGATGTGTCTCCTGGAGAAAAATGATATCCGCTTTTTCCCTTCTCAGAACTCCTTCCACACGTTTCCTCTTAATTTGGTTCCCTAGGCCCCTGACATTCCATGAGATAATTTTTAACTTTTTAAGTATACATATTTAGTGCTTTCTCTACTGTTACTGCAGAATTCCCCATAATATGTGAACCAATACCTCAACCCACAACAAGTTATACTCTCCCTCCTCCAGCGCATCTTAAATTAAATAATATACAATTATCTTAAGAAGAAGAAAATATACAAAAATAACAAAGCTTAAACAAACCAACAATCAAACAAATAAGAAAGAGGGAAAAACAGGGGAAAAAAAAAACTCTGCCCTCCCCACTTTCTACTAAAAGTAACCTTTGAAAACCAAAGAGGGGAGGGGGGGTTGCGGTTGGCGAGTGGACCTTAATACTTAACATCCGTTTCTTGTTCATTGTTTATTTCTTATTACAAATGGTTATCTTAATTTGTCATAATTTATTCCATGCAGTAGATTCTCTCTTTTTATCCTTTAATGACCTAGTCTTTCCCTCCTTCTGCTCCTTCAACTTCCTCCTCTTCCCGTTCTAACATGGGCGCTACTCCCACATTTATTAAGCCATCTTTAAGTTGCTTCCATTCTGTAGACCCTTTTTCTATAATCTTAGCTTCCATCAAAATTTCTAAGACATCAGATTCTTCCCTAATCCAATAATTCTTCCCCTTCACTGTAAAAATTAATTGTTTATGTGGTCTCCATTTATATTGTATGTTTTTCTCACGCAATTTTTTTGTGATTGGCTTAATTTGTAGTCTCCAAATGCGTTCTTCTAACGAAATATCTTTATATATTTCTAGCTGTGCCCCCTCCATTTTTAAAGCATCATCCCCCGAGGAGTTAACATATTTCATTATCCTTAACTTTTGTCCTAGATTTCCAAATCTTAAAAAAACATTTCTAGGTCTTTCTTGGCTCCTTTTTTTTCCTAGTCTGTACACACTGTCTATATCTTCCAATTCCATTTCCTCCCCCATTCCCATTGCGTTAATCCATTCTACCAATCTTTGTCTCAAGTTATCCGGGTTCCGTTCTGGTATATTCCTAATAACCACGTTGCACCTTCTCTCCTGATCTTCCATTCTTTCCAGCCTTTTATCATATTTTTTCTGTTTCTCCTCTTTTAACTGTGCCTGCTCCTTGACCTCTCTTAACTCATGTTTCATTTCCCAAACTTCTTTCCCAATAGCATTCATCCCCTCCTTCAGTTCATCTATTTCTTTCAATAAATTGGTACACTCTTTCTTGGTGTTCTTAAATGCTTGTGTGATACTTTCTTTTATTTCTTTTTGAAATTTCTGATTATCTTTTGCTCGCTGATCTTCTAATGTTTGTAGTTTAGCTTGAAGTTCTTCCTCTAATTTATCAAACCTAAGCTCCAGGTCTCCTCTTAAATCATTTAAATCTGGACTTGGGCCTCTATCACCAACCTGCTCCTCTTCTACCTCTTTAACCCTCCCCTTGTCAAACCCCTTTTTTTGGTAGCCATCTGTCTTCTTGACTCCTCTCCTATCAGAATCTCTTGACCCCCCACTTCTATTTGTTTTTCTTTCTCTTCCTGATCTAAGGCTTCTTGTTGTTTAATCTTTAACCTCCTTTCAGCTACTTTCTTCCTCAGCTCTTCTAGTTCTTGGATCTCGATAAGTTCTTCCTGCAACGATTTTCTTCTCCTACCCTCCTGTTCTCTTCTCTCCAATCTATCTGTTCTCACCCACTTTAAATCCTGTTCAAAATTATCAATTTTTTTGCTCATTAAACTGCTGCCTTTTAACCACAGGATCCTAAATTAACAGTTCAATAGTGCATTAATATACTTATAATATAATAAGTGTAGAAAAAAAGTAGAATATATCTGATTATATACCAATAGAGAATAATAAATTCAAAGTTTAAATGGAGAACAATCAAATACTGCTTTAAGAGAGCCGTTCAATTTCTCTTTCTTAAATCCCCTCTTTCCAAAGAAAGAAAGAAAAAACCCCAGGTGTTCCAAAACCAAGATAAGGGGAGATATGCAAATTAAATTCCCAGCTGGTGAGTCTCTGAGTCCTTGGAGCGTTGCAACCCTATGCTCCTTTTAGCAATGCTGTATCCCTCTGTAGTCCTCTATCCTTCTGCTTTCTGCTTCTGCTTGCAGAGTGCACAATCCTGTAACAGTCCGAATTTTAACTGGACACACAATGAAAAACCTTTTTATTAGCTAATTAGTGTCCATAAACCGCTGGGAATCCAATAGTCCGATAATCCAATATTCACTGTTTCTTTACTGCCTTCTTATAGTCACAGTCCCGTCCTTGTAATCCAGCAAAAAGAGAGTCTTTTACTGTAATATTTTAATTCTGTTGGTTCTGTTAGCCTCAGTCTCTTTTGGAGCTCCGGGATCCCTCACCTTGCTCCACTCAGTGTCTGTGCCCCGCTTTTATCTACTGTACTTTCCGTTCCTCTCAGTTTCTTATATTCCTTTCATTCCTCTTTAAACCTCTTAAACCCCAGGTTTCGCTGTATGTTTAATTGTTTATATTCCCCGAAGATAGAGGTCTTCCAGCCTTTCGGTCTCGAAGTATCTCTTAAATTGCTGGCACATTTCAAACAGCCTGATCAAACAGCCTGGGCGTGGGATTGTTTCAACATCAGTTTCTTAGTTCCGCAATTAAATAACAAAGACTGAGTGATTAGCAAGTCTTCTTAGTTCCACACTCATACCTCGCTCCCCTGCAGAGACAGCCCCGAGTTACCTCAGTCTCTCCTTGAGCATGAGAATCTGCGAAGTTGAATGTTTGTTTAAATCCTCTTGTTAAATCCCACTGTCCGACTTTTAATCTCCAAAGTTTCAGTATTCAATATTCCAAAACTTAAGGCTTAAAGAGAAAGTTCTTAATTCTCCTTTCTTCCTTTCTTTTTCAAATAGTTTTGTATCCCAAAACTGCAGAGACCGGTAAACTCAGTCAGTCAGTCAGTCTTTTCATTCTCGAAACCTTTCGAGCCTGAGAGGAAGCACGCCCCAAGCTCTTGCAGAGAAAGAATAACAACTTGTCCCCAGCCAAAAGATCTTTGATTTCTCGGCAACCTCTCTATATTTTACCCTCCAAATTAACCTGGCCGAAGATATTGATCTCACACTCCGTTTAATATACTTTTGAGCCCAAAACGCAACTCCAAAATACCTCCTTTCCCGCTTTTAAGCGGCTCTCCCTTCAGAACAAACAGAAAACGATACCGGTCAGTCCGCCATGATGCTCCGCATCATGTACATCCTGAAGGTAAAAATTGTTAGGCTTAAATATTAGTTTAAATCTCTCTCTGTTATTTTGTGCTGACTGACGGTCGAATAAAGATATGTATGTATGTATGTATGTATGTATGTATGTATGTATGTATGTATGTATGTATGCATGTATGCATGTATGTATAATTTAATACAGATTAATGGGTAAAATGAAATAAATAGGCACTGCATATATTATTCATAAGAAATTATATAATATGAATTCTGAACAGCACGGTCCCTTCTTTTTGAGCTATAGTTGTAGAAAAGGGTAAAAAGGTGGTGGGGTGGACTGCAGATATGAGCTATCATTATATCTCTCCTCTGAAATTCACTAATACAACCTTTGGCCCCATTTTTAATTGGTAGGCCACAACCTGTAGTTTTACCTTCCCTTAAGTATTGAACTTCAAGATCAGATTTCAGATTTGAGGCTATGTGATGACTGTGGCCAGAAAGAAAGGAGCCTGTGAGTGACAGAGAGAAATTTCTAACCAATGAGCATGGCAGAGTTTCTCAGCAGGAGTTTCTTTGGAGTTATCTAACTTAGTTTGCTTTGCTTGAGGATTTCTTTGGAAGTAAGTAAGATATGCATAATGGGACTGTGGTGGCTTAGTGGTTATGATATTGCACTTAATGACTGGAAGGTCGGCAAGTCAGCAGTTCATGACCCGAGTGCTGCACAATGGAATAGCTCCCTTCTCTGTCCCAGTTCCTGCCAACCTAGCGGTTCAAAAAGCAAGATATTGCAATTAGATAAATAAGTACCACTTTGGTGGGAAGGTAAACAACATTCCATGCACTCCAGTGTCTAGTCATGCCTGCCACATGACCATGGGAACATCTGCATTCACAGACAGCGCTGGCACTTTGGCTATAAACAGAGGAGCACCGAACCCTAGAGTTGGATACAACTGGCTTTCAAGCAAGGGCAACCTTCACCTTTACTAAGATATTCATTTGAAGACTAATTTCACACACCCAGGAAGACTGCCTTAGACATCCCTCTGCAAGATTGGTCAGAATCCTGATCTTAACCTATAAATCCAAGGGTTAACCGTTGGAACTGGCTATAGGTTGCTATGCCTCGCCCTACTTGCCTGCACTCACCCTTCGTGCACATGGCCGATCTGGGTACGCAGGTCAACGAAGGATTGAGAAAACCGGCAGTGGGGCAACAGCCCCACAAACGCGAAGAAAGGGAAAGAACTTCAATACCCAAAAAGCATTGCGTTTTGCCGTTGTTCTCCGAGCGGCAGCCAATTACGATGAGAAAAACAACGCTCTCAGTCGTTTGCTGCCGCGCCGCAGCCAATCCAAACATGCGTTTAAAAACCTTGCCGAGGTACGAACGCTGAAACCAGATGGAAAAATACATATCCCAGCGTCCTATTCACGTTAATACCATTTAAGGAGTTACACTAAAAATCACACCATGCTACGTATTCACAGTAATATAGCCAATCATCTGCTTGGGAGCGAACGCGTCAAACATGACGAAACAAAGGAACACCCAACGGTACAAAAGGAGCTCCCTTGCCTTGCTAACCCCTCATAGTTACGTACTTTTGCGTTTGCATATTGGTACGGAGCTAAAACAATTGCGAGCTTTGAGCAGAGACCGTTGACTACGAAAAAATTAATTTATCCTTTCAAATTAATTTATTATTCTAAATTTACCATCCACTTTACATTTACTCATTTGCTTTTAATTAATTTTAATTTCTTATTTTATTTTATTTAGCGGAGCATAAACCAGAATTACAGTTATCTTCCATTCATTTACAATTTTTAGTTTAAGATTTTAAGTTAAGGTTAACATTAACTTTGTTTATGTTAAAAATACTTTCATTTCTTTTCATTTACTTTTCATTTCCGAAAATACTCTCCAAAAACGTATATTTCAGAATTAACATCCCGAATCACTTCTCAATCCCAATTCACTTCTCAACACACATAAGGCGAACGCGAAGGATCGATTCCTACTAAACTAGAAATCGTTACACAAACCGTAACGCATCGGAGCACATGAAAAGCACATTACTAACGCAGCACACACCATTCTCTAAATAAATTATTTAAGTTACAAAAACCATCAACAATAAAAGAATCATCGAAAATACATTAAATCTAATTTAATAAACGTTCAAATAAAGCAAACATGACAGAAAAATACAATTGAGATATAAACAAAGCGCATTTAAAAACTGAAAGCAGCAGTTTAAACTAAAGGCAATTAAGGAACACAATACCTTCACAAAATCCAAAATAACACAGGGAAATATATTTAAACCACACCATACCATTCCTTGAAGACAACAAATCAGCACTTTGCACTCTATTTTAAAGAGAAAAGACCGTTTAAAAAACAGATAACATCAACTTCAGAAAATAAAATACTTTTCAACAATACTTTTAAAGTTTTAAAACATTGCTATAATAGACATTTTTAAAACAACAACAGGAAAGTTTTCAATTTTAAAAAACTATACAGCCCTATTTAAAGACTACAACCTTCGACTTCACAACATTTTAAAAGATCCAAAAAAATTTCAATTACACCTAATTTACTAAACTATTCACTGACCAGAATCCATTTTGTCTAAACTATTCACTGACCAGAATCCATTTTGTCTAAGCCAAAATCCATTTACTCTGCTGAAAATTTAAAAACAAATAACCAAACTGCCTTTAAAAACAGAAGACTTTCACTTTATACCATTTCAATATTATTCAAAAATACACTTATCAGATTTGACAATATTGCAAAAACACTAATCAAATTTTAAATAATTGAAATAAGAGAACAATTACTGGGGAAAAAACAACGCAGGACATATCTATCATTTAACAAGATACAGCCCAATTTAAAAATTGCAACCTTCTACTGCAGATCATAATAGAAACAATTATAAAAACACATAATACTTTACTTTACCTTAAACAAAATTCAGGACAAATATTGCACTACAACAAGAAAGAAAGGAAAGAAACTAAACACTGTTTAGATTCCATTTAGTCTCCAACACACTCCAATTACTCTGCTGAAAATTAAATACAACAAATACTACACATCATTTGATATAAATATGTAATTACAAAAAATCCATTACATTGAATATCAAAATGCCACCAAAGAAAAGAGTAAATATAGCGCAAAGAACAAGTGAAAGATTAAAAAGGAAAATCCAAACCACACAACAGACAGCAGAAGAAAGGGAAGAAAATCTTACTAAACGTAGAAAGGCATATTCAGAAAAAGCACAACAAACAAATTTTGAAGAACATGAAAACATGTTAGCAGAACGTAGACAAATAGATAGTGCTTCAAGGGCAAATGAAAGTAATAGAAGACATGAAAACAGATTAAAACAGAATAAGGAAACAAGAGAAAAAAGAAGGGAGAAGAGTAAAGGACAGAAATTAACATTAAAAATGGCTGCCTTTTCCTATGATCCAGAAACAGATTATTCACAAGAATATAATTTACACATTGGAAATCTAGACAACATATGCAAATTCTGCAATGCAAGAAAATTTAAAAATGAAACAAAATCCTTATGTTGTAAGGAGGGAAAAATCAAAATACAGCAACAATTGCCACCACAACAGCTTTTGGAATACACCAGTGGAGAAACACAAGATTCAAAACATTTCTTAAAGAACATTAGAAAATACAACTCATGTTTTCAAATGACCTCATTTGGAGCCACAAATATTATACAACACAAAGGTTTCAATCCAGCATTTACCATACAAGGACAGGCGTACCACCAGATTGGATCACTTCTACCACTACCAGAAGAAGATCCAAAATTCCTTCAAATTTATTTCATGGGAGATGAGGAAAAAGAAACAGCCCAACGATGTACATACATTGAGGGAACCCAAAAATATATAGTACTAAACATACACAGAATGCTACATGAACACAATAACCTCATCCGTACTTTCAAGAATGCAATGGAAAATATGCCACAAGAGCAATACAAAATTGTCATAGCTGCAGACAAAACACCAACAGGAGAGCATATACGCAGATATAATGCTCCAGAAACAAATGAAGTGGCAGCCCTCATTTCAGGAGACACTTTCCATCCAAGAGATATTATACTGAAAACACATGATAAAAAACTCCAACGAATTTCAGAAACACATCGCTCTTATGATGCTCTACAGTATCCCATACTTTTTCCATATGGTGAAGATGGGTATCACTTTAATTTGAAACAAATTGATCCCAAAACAGGAACAGAAACTTGCAAAAAAATACCTGCAATGGACTACTACTCATACATTTTGATGATTAGAAATGAGGAACAAAATCACATACTACACTGCAAAAAATTGTTAAACCAGTTTGTGGTTGATATGTATGCAAAAATAGAATCTGAAAGACTACTTTACATTAGAACCAATCAAAAATCACTCAGAGCTGAACAATACATACATTTAAAAGATGCTGTGGCAAAAGATGGGAACACAGCTTTTGTGTCTTGCACGGAAGACAAAGAAGGAGTCGCAGGAAGGACTAACACAGGTTTATTCATTGATGATCAGGATGAACATGTGGTAATGGCGGAGGTACATCACATTATATACAGTAGCACAATACATTTGAATCTTGTTGCACGGTAGCTCATTGGCTGCTACCGGCGTGACGTCGTCCCAGTCACGCCCACCATCTGCAGGTAGTGATAGTACGGGAAAGGTTCCCGTGGCTGTTGGTGATTTGGTGAATGTGAACCATGTGAGTTGAACGCTCGCAGCTGCCCTCTATGGACAGCTTACTCGCGTTCCTTTACAGCTGGGCTACATTGTGATTGTGGTCAGGTTCCATTCATACATTTTGAGGAAACATCTCTTAAAGCAACATTGTACATACATAACAACAGCTAATGTCGGAACACTACTCATACTCCCCGCAACATACACTGGAAGCCCAAGACATATGCATGAATACACTCAGGATGCCATGACATATGTTAGGAAACATGGGAGACCAGATTTATTCATTACTTTTACATGCACGATTTAATTGCAAGAGTATTCAGACAAAAACAAACACAATTAATTAATCTGATCACCAAAAATGATTTATTTGGAGAATCGATTTGTCATATGTTCATGATTGAATGGCAAAAACGTGGGCTGCCACATGCGCACAATTTAATATGGCTCAAAAACAAAATACATCCAACTGAAATTGATAAAATAATATCTGCAGAAATACCAGACGAAAATGTAGACATTGAATTACATGCAATAGTGGGAAAAAACATGATTCATGGTCCATGTGGACTTCTTAACCCACAATCACCATGTATTAAAGATAAAAGCTGCACCAAAAGATATCCCAGAGCATTATTGAAAGAAACACAAACATCAGAAGATGGATACCCACAATACAGAAGACGTTCAGAAGAGGATGGAGGAAAAACAACCAAAATTACTATGAAAACACAAGGGGAAGTAGTAATTGACAACACATGGATAGTCCCATACAGTCCATTACTATCAAAAATATTCAATGCTCACATAAATGTAGAATATTGTAATAGTGTTAAATCAATAAAATATGTCTGCAAGTACATAAATAAAGGCAGTGACATGGCCGTTTATGATGTCAGAAACCAAAACAAAAATGATGAGATATTACAGTACCAATGTGGCAGGTACATTAGCACAAACGAAGGTTTCTGGCGTATTCTGGGATTCCATATTCATGAAAGACATCCCACAGTCCTACATTTAAGTGTACATCTTGAAAATGGCCAAAGAGTTTATTTCACACCAGAATCAGCAACAACTGTGGCAGAAAATCCAAAAGAAACAACTTTAACAGCATTTTTTAATTTGTGCCAGACTGATGAATTTGCACAAACGATCCTATATAATGATGTCGCTACTTATTACACATGGAATAAAACTAAAAGACAATTCTTCCGCAGAAAGACTGGCACTTATATTCCAGAACTTGACATGTATCAAAGTGATGCAATAGGAAGACTATATACTGTGCACCCAAATAATAGTGAATGTTTCTATCTCAGAATGCTGCTACACACAATACCTGGACCTAAATCTTTCCAGGAACTAAAAACTGTGAATGGAAAAATAATGGAAACATACAGAGAAGTTTGACAGCATATGGGGTTATTGGAAGCAGACCAACATTGGGAAACAACTTTGGAAGAAGCCAACATATTTTCTATGCCACAACAAATGAGAACATTGATAGCTATAATACTGACTTCATGTAGTCCATCAAATCCACTATATTTGTGGGAAATGTTCAAAAACCAACTAAGTGAAGACCACCTACTCAAAGCAAAAAAAGAGAATCCATCTTTAAACATTGACTACACAGCACACATCTACAATATTGCATTAATACAAATTGAAGACCAATGCATACGCATGGCAAATAAAACACTAAAACAAGTTGGCCTTCCAGAACCAACAAGGGACAAAGGAGATGCACTAAATGCTGATTATATAAGAGAGACCACATATAACATAGACGAATTAAAACAATACATAACTCTAAATAAACCACTACTAAATGATGAACAGAAAGCTGCCTATGAAACAATAATGACACAAATAAATTCAGAAACTGGAGGAATAATATTCTTACAAGCAGCAGGAGGAACAGGAAAAACATTCCTTACCAACTTAATTTTGGCAGAAATAAGATCAGAAAGCCATGTGGCTTTAGCAATAGCATCATCTGGCATAGCAGCCACTTTAATGGAAGGGGGTCGAACAGCACATTCTGCTCTCCAAATACCACTTGACATAGCAAAACAAGAAACACCCACATGTAATATTACAAAAGATAGCTCACGTGCTAAGGTACTTAAAGAAGCAAAAATAATAATATGGGATGAATGTACTATGGCACATAAGAAATCAATTGAAGCTTTGCACAGAACTCTTCAAGATATTAATGACAATCAAAAATTAATGGGAGGACTTCTATTACTTCTTTGTGGTGATTTCAGGCAAACACTCCCTGTAATTCCAAAATCAACTCCAGCAGATCAAATAAACGCATGCATAAACCAATCCTTTTTATGGAAACATGTGCAAAGCATAACATTGACAGAAAACATGAGAGTAAGACATAACAGTAACACTAAAATGTTTACTGACTTTCTACTAAACATTGGAGAAGGCAAGGTGCAAAAAAATGAGGACAACAACATAACATTCCCAGATTACTTCTGCACCATGGTACACTCAGAAACCGAACTGATCAATGCAATTTACACAGATATTTCCAACAATTATCATCATCATGAATGGCTAACACAAAGAGCAATCTTAGCAGCCAGAAATGATGATGTTAACAATATTAATTACGAAATTCTAGACATGTTACCAGACCAACCAACTGTATATAAATCCATTGATACAGTGGTTGACAAAGATGATGCTGTAAATTTCCCCACAGAATTTTTGAACTCATTAGAACTTCCTGGAATGCCATCTCATCACCTATTACTAAAACAAGGTGCACCAATTATTTTACTTAGAAATATGAACCCTCCAAACCTATGTAATGGCACAAGACTATGTGTTAAAAACCTAATGCCAAATGTAATAGAAGCTATAATTATTACAGGGAAAGGAGCAGGTGAATCAGTATGCATTCCTAGAATACCACTTATACCAACTGATCAGACTATTCCATTTAGAAGACTCCAATTCCCAGTTAAACTAGCATTCGCAATTACAATTAATAAATCACAAGGACAGACACTGCAACATTGTGGAGTTCACCTCACCAAACCATGTTTTGCTCACGGACAATTATATGTTGCGTGCTCTAGAGTTGTAGCTGCAGAAAACTTATTCATACTAGCAGAAAACGAGGAACCCAAAAACATTGTCTACCAACAAGTACTGCAAAAAATAAAAGAATAAGCACAACATTAATCGCGTCTCCTAAAACTTTCAAAAAGCGAGCCCAAGTACACTCACAGACACTCCAATAGGAAGCAAAACATGCCTACCATTACTGCAAAATACGAATTCACTTACAGCGATACCTTCTCCACAGCCAAACAGCAACGCGGAAAAGAGACACACCTCCAAACATGCAAAACAGCGACACTAACCTTGCTCTCCCTAACTCCAAAAACAGCGAGGGAAATTAACGCGAGAACGAGAGCTTGAAAACACACAGGCTACAAACAGCAAAGAAATGAAACCAAACCATCAACGGAGCCTGACAAAAGTCGTGGGTGAAATCTTAACGACGTAAAACACAAATGCAGCCAAAATTAAAACGTGGTGATGGAGGCACACAGTGAAAAATCGACAAACCTCAAATCGGGACAAACCGATGATCTGGAGGAAGCAGAACTTTCCGAAAACCAGTATACCACAGGACCATTGAGCGCCAGTAAACAAATTCTACATCACTCCAACGGTACAGACCGCTCTAAAATTATTACAGATGTTGAGTTTTACATGGATGATTGCCAAATTATTTGCATGCAAGATTATGAGTCGAACAGCGAGGAGGGAGAAGAAGAACAAGAGGAACAAGAGCAAAAACTAGAAGAACACCAAAAAAATTACAATATTACACCAAAAAATTCATGTATAACAGAGGAGACCCAAAGAAGAATTACAGAAATTATTGAAAAAATTAATCTAAAACAGTCAGCATCAACAAAATGCACAACAAGACAACATGAACACAAAACAATAAATAACCAAATACCAAAACAGGAATTAGAAAAATCTCACACTGAAGACACTGAAATTGTGCTAAAAAAGGAAACACTGGAAATAATTGATCGAATAAATCAAAAACAGACAATATATAATACCTCAAAAAATTACACAGACAACACAACTAAAGAACAACAAAAAACAACCACAGACAAACAAATGTACAACCAAGAAAAGACAGAAAATCAACAAACAGAAATGCTAATTGTCAGGAAAAAAGAAACACAAACCACATCCAAAGCAAAATTAATATTGCCATGGAAACAAGAAACAACAGAAAATGCAGACAATGAATCCAAAAGTTACAGAGACAACACAACTGAAGAACAACAAAAAACAAACACAAACAAACAAATTAACAAACAAGAAGAGGCAGAAAATAAACAACCAGAAATGCTAATTGTCAGGAAGAAAGAAATACAAACAACATCCAAACCAAAATTAATATTGCCATGGAAACATCAAACCACAGAAATTGCAGACAAGGAATTCGAAAGTTACAAAGACAACACAACTAAACAAAAACTAAAAACAACCACAAACAAACAATTTTACAAACAAGAAGAGACAGAAAAACAGCAACCAGAAATGCTAATTGTCAGGAAAAAAGAAATACAAATGACATCCATACCAGAATTAGTATTGCCATGGAAACAACAAACAACAACAATTACAGAAAATAATGAGACAGCACACAAACATTTTCAAAAAAACCTACAAGAAAAGGACACAGAATTACAACAACACCAAAAGAAACAAACATTAGAAGAAATAATACAGCAAATAAACAACAAACAAATACAGCAACATGAAAAACACTCAACCAATGAGAAACAACATGAAAAACAGCAACAACCACAACAAAACAACCCACAACTAACAAGGAACCATGATGTAGACATAGATTCAATAATAAAAAGACATCTCCTCATTATGATTAATCCACCCTCTCCATTCAACCAGCCATTAGCAGAATTAATGCTCAACCATTTTCTGAAAATCAAAATTCAACAGAGCCAGGAAAAAACAGGTAAATAACAAAAAAAATTAATTACCAAATTTTATGGGAAAAAACAAAAATATTAAATCTCTAATTCTTCTCATTTCACAGATGCCCCAACAAAGCCAAAGTCAACAAACTGAACCACAAAAACCAACCACAAAGATTAATGAAGGTAAATAAAATGTTATGCAGAAAATTTATTGGGAAAAAATTTACTATTCTAAATATAAATCTAACAAAACCTTTATTACAAACACTCCATTAAAAACATAAACCATCATTACTCTAATGTCACATGACACTAGACAAATATCAATATCTCTCCCTATGTATTCTGTTTTACAGATGCAACAGACACATCGCTGGAGCAAAAGAAACAACACAAATATTTTAAAATTAGAAAAAGTTAAATGTTTAAAATGTTTTTAACAAAACAGATTAACATAGTTTACTATGCAACTTACAGAAATGTTACACCAGTTTTTAAAAAAATACTATGTTTACAATATATTTTTTGGAAAAATTTTTTTAAAAAAATTAACAATTGCATTCCAAACAAAAATTCAATAAAAAACTATTGAAAAAATTAATTGGTTCATATTTTATTAAAAGACACACACACAAAAAAGCCCGGCAACGCCGGGCAACCCTTGCTAGTATTTACATAAGCCCTCTTGTTTAATTCAGTTTAAGTAGTATTCATGTCTAACAAGAAGTCTACTGTGGTCATTAGGACTTAATCTTAGGAAATGTGCAATGTGCACAGGAGATGGCTGGATAGCTGGGTGGTTTAGCTATCTGACTGTGGAACTAGAAGGTGGGGATTAGATTCTTGACCAGAGATGGGCAGTCTTGGCCCTCTAGCTGTTCTTGGACTTCAATTCCCAGAAGCCCAAGTCAACACACCAGCTGGCCAGGGTTTCTGGGAATTGAAGTTCAAGAACAGCTGGAGGGCCAAGACTGCCCATCACTGTTCTTGACCATGCCCCCATGAAGAAGGGCCAGCCAGGTCATGGATATGTTAAACCAGGAGTTCCCAACTTTTTTATGTTGTGGGAAAGACCACACCCCCGGACAGCTGAGCAGGCCAGACCATACACCCCAGAAGCGGGCACATGTATGGCTGTCATAAATGCATTTATGACGGCCATAAATGCATTTACGACAGCTGTAAATGTGTCTGCATCTGTGTTTATGACAGCCATGGGCGTGTTTACATATGTGCAGGCACCTTTTTATGGCTGTTGTAAACATGTCCGCTTCCACTTCTGGGGGCGGGGGCAGTGGGCCACATGAAATGGTGCTGTGGGCTGGGTCAGGCCCATGGGCCGTAGGTTGGGAACCCCTGTGCTAAACAATCCTAGGGTGCTCCCAGAAGAAGGGTTGCAATAGCAATTACACTTATATATCACCTCACAGCACTTGCGCACTCTCTGGGCAGTTCACAAGGTAGTTAGCATTTTGCCCCCAACTTGATGGGTACTAATTTTATCAACCTTAGAAGGATGCATCAAGCTTGAATCCCATCATGACCAAACTCACAACATCAGCAGAATTTTGGCTGCAATACAGCAATTAAACCACTGTGCTACAAGGTAAACCATTTCTGTGTATCCTCTACCTAGAAAACCTTGGAAATGATCACCACAAGTCAGAATTGACTTGATGGCACATAGTTATTATCATAACATGTGTGTGCATGAGATAACCATAGCCATATAGCTTACACTAAAAAAGCAGCACCTAGTGAAATTATCAATTCTAAGCAGCTCTTAAAGGTAGAGGAACCCTGTCTTCTTCTTTTTTTACAGTCATACTGCTGGCAATGCCTGTGAAAAAAGAAGTTGCATGAGTCCTACCTAAGTTTGCTCAGTAAATAGGTTCCCATTCTTTGAGATTTCGGTGGGGGTGGGTGGGATGAGACCGCTGGACAGTGCTGGATTCTTGTGATGTGACAGGCTCATGTGCTTTTTGTTGTTCAGTCGCACAGTCGATTCTGACCCTTTGCGACCACATGGACCACTGGCAGCCAGGCACCCCTGTCCTCCACCATCCTCCTCAGCCCAATCATGTGCTACAATGGCAAAATAATTGTGTGGGTGTATACATGAGATAATGGGAGAGACAACATGGATTTCCTCCAGTAACTTCCTAATATCGGGTGTGCATCACACATACAAGTTTCTTTCTGCAGGGATAAAGAGCCATGTTGTCTGTGAGGAGATGCATTCCCCAGGCCATAAAGCCACTACACATCATCAAAAACTGTCTGGGGTAAGTTAAATGGGGCCCATGATCAGGTGGCAGAAGTTATTTAGCCTTTTCCATACTTCACACATGAATGCATGACGAAGGTGAAACGGTTTTGCAGGTGGTTCAGTTTTTAAGTATGTCCACATCATAGACTGTATATGTTGCCATGGTTTCCAAGAATTTCTGAAAGAGATGAATAGAAAGAATAAGTCTCAGCTCATTTCATATAGGGCAGAAGAAAGAAGAACATTCCACTGTAATATACAGACTTGGTTCAATTGATTTCATCAGTGAATATGCTACTCCTCCAATGGCTTAGTAGTTAAAATGCTGAGCTTGGAGACTAGAAGGTCTCGTTTCGATAACTGAGGGCTGCACGTGGGGACATGAATGGAGCCTCATTCGGGTATCTCCTGAGCATAGTTTCTCCAGAAAAAATCCTTTCAACCCAGGGTAATCTCTGACACAAAACTATTATTATGATCGGTGACAGAAATTTGACTCAATTGATATGAAAACTTGATCGTATTGTTTAGCTTCCTGCTGTCAAAGATCCCACTTATTAGGCAGTGGAATATGAATTGTATGAATTAGAGTATTCTGCTAAGGTAAGTTGCTGTCCTGATAAGGTCTCATATTGGAAGTTTTGGGTACCATTTGTTAGCCCTACTGTAGTGGCTATATCAGGCCAAAGAATGAAAGAGACCAAATGATAGGTGAAAAACAGCAAAGAGTTTAATTTACCGCTTGCATGCATAGCCAGCAGAACTCAGTCTGGAAATGGTTTCCAAAAAGAAGGGACTAAAGACCACATTCTGCTTTGGCTTTTTATATTCTTTTTCCAGGAACATAGCTGGGTGTCTTAACCATCAAGCAAGCCCATTGGATAGCAATGACATCAAGCAAAACCCATTGGATATCAATGCCATCAAGCAAAACCCATTGGATAGCAATGACATCAAGCTAATTCATTTAGATAGCAAGCATAATTACAGAAGCCAGACATAGCATTATTCTATAACTATAACTTCTAAAGCACTAATAATTCAATAAAATACTTTCATGGTATAAGCAATTCCACAATTATCAAAACTTAACTTTTCCTCAAGTTCATGACCAAGTTCATAACCTAATTAACTTGCTAATGGCTCATGACATAATTAACTTATAACTGTTCCAGATGTTTTTCTAAGATGTAGCTTAATGTACAACATCTAATTATGAAACTGGCTATCAATGAGGTAATACAAAGAACTAATTAAAATATATTCTGGTTCCATTCACCTATACTTTGGAACTAATAATAAATATAATGTAGAGTAGCAACAGCAGAAAGAGAATATCTAGTTCCTGCCAACCTAGCAGTTCCTGCCAACCTAGCAGTTCGAAAGCAAGAAATTGCAAGTAGATAAATAGGGACCACTTTGGTGGGAAGGTAACAGCGTTCCGTGCGCTCCGGTGTCTAGTCATGCCTGCCACATGACCACGGAAACGTCTGCAGAAGCAGACAGCGCTGGCTCTTCGGCTTAGAAACAGAGATGAGCACTGCACCCTAGAGTCGGATACGACTGGCTTTCGAGCAAGGGAAACCTTTACCTTTACCTTTACCTAAGTTCTTTCTAACTGTCGTGTGTACTGTATTTGGTTCTTAACTGCTAAATATTATATTTTTATAGAATAACTTAAATGAAAGTCTTCACTTTAAACTCCCATATAGTATAAAGGATTAGTCATAAAATATAGACATTGGCCACTCTTAAAAGCAGACATGTCCACTAGCTTTTAACAATTACTGAGCACTTAGTATTAGAAAGCAATCCACCTGCTAGAGGCAACATAAGCACGTAACTGTATGATCTTCTGGCAGAGCTGATGACATCATCTAAACCTTTTATGATTTTTAAAAATCTTTATGAACTCTTGCCATCCTCACTACATCCCTATAGTGGTTGGTTAGTTCAGTAAGCAACTACTTACCTGACCTCTTCCTCTGAGAGGTACCTTTAAAAATGGTGGTTGAAACAAATAATTTTTCTAAGTTGTTTTTTAGTGAGGAGTTATAGTAACTACAGGTTCAGTATCCACAGTTTCAGTTATCCCACAGCAGGAAAATAGTCACTGAAAAATCCAAAAAATACATAATATATATTTCCAAAATACATTGCCAGAATTGGCCAATAGAGGCCACCATTTACGATGTAATCTAAAGGGATTGCTATTTTCCACAGTTTTAGGCATTTGTGGTAACTCTTGGAACCTATCCCCTTTGAATAAGGAGGGCCTACTGTATTGTCAAGAGACTGCAGTGGCTTAGTGGTTAAGATGGCCTCAGTGCCATCTATACCTAATACCAGAGCACAAAGGTCTGAAAGGAGTTCTGTTCTATTAGACTTTCTTGCTCAATAAACAAAGGTCTAGAACAGGGTTTCTCAACCTTGGGCTCCCATATGTTCTTGAACTTCAATTCTCAGAAGCCCTGATCAGCATGTGTGCTGACTTGGGCTTTTGATAATTGATGTCCAGGACCAACTGGAGACCCAAAGTTGTGAAAGGACATTTCTGGATAGTAAACTTTTAGGTGTGGGAATTATGTGCATGGTCCCGTGTCCACTATAAATGTAGCTTTGCATGTGAGCAGATGAACACTTTAAGAGATCTGTCATGGAAAATTTACTGCATTGTTTGAAGTAAATTATTTTCTCTTTGATTGACCTTGAGAATAAACTTTCCAGACTTTGACTGTGAAGAACAAACCTCTGACTTCAGATTGCTTGAAACTTTTGCCTTTTAGGTTTTCTGTTAACTATGAAGACCTTGTGTTAATAAAGCAGCTATAAAAGATAGACTGAATACATGAGAGAAAGAATTCTGGTGTATCTTTATTTCCCTGCAAAAAGTTATGAGGTGATCTTTTTCTGAAGACTAGGCAACCATGTCAAAGTTCTGGAATGACTGCAAGAATATATTTTCTCTGTTTCAACCTCCTTTCTTCTTTTTGACAGCTATGCAAGCGCGGCGCCAAAATGGCCGCCGCGCTCTTTGCGGGCCCCCCCCCCACAGGACAGAGAATCCGGGTAGTTAGGGGCGTGGCCAGCTCCCTTATAAAAGGGGTGGCCACGAGACAGCCGAGCTGCCATTTTACCTCAGCGACGGAGCGGAGAAGTCTTTCCCCTGTGTCTCCGTCGCTCTTTAGCTTACCGGGAAGCCTTTGGTAGCGATTCTTCCTTTTCGGCTTCCCTTTGCTTCAATAGAGATGCCTTCGAAGAAGAAGGCAGCTTCGAGTGCGGCTCGCGCTGTTAGGAGGCGCAACCCAGGTCGGAGGACCGCGGTGCCGCCTCCTCAGCAGCCGCCTTCGCAGGCCCCGGCCGGGGCTGGCGGAATGGGGTCTATTGCCCCTTGGCCCAGAGTGGGCGAACAGAATACGGGCGCGGAAGGGGTTCCGGCCCGCGGCCCGCGGCCCGCGAGCGGTGGACACCGCTCCTGCACCTGCCCACCCTGTTGGGCCTGCTGCTCTTGGGTCGCAGCCTCCCCCTGGGCCCTCTAGCCTTGGGGGGTGGTGCGGCCCCCCGCCTTGGCAGGTTTCTCCACCGACCCTGCCGGGCTTCGGTGCTGGCCAATGGCCATATTCGGGTCCTGGGGTACAGGGACCTGTACCCACGCCTGGACCGGGCGGGCCGGCCGGCCCTTGGCCCCAGGTCGACGTGGCAGCCTTACTGGCCCGTATTGCGGCCCTGGAAGCGTCGTTGGCTCGGGCCAGTCAGGCGGGGGCCCCCTTTGGGGTCCCTTTTGCGGCGCTGTCGGCAGGAGGACAACAGCCGACAGGGAGGGTTGAGCTGCTGCAGGCGCGTGGCGCGGTTTCGGCCACTGCCTCGCAGCTCCCCAGTCAGCAGCCAGGTGCGGGTCAGGCCCCGGTGATGAGCTCTACGTCGGTCGTGAGCTCCGACGCCCCCAGTGGGCCGGAACCCCCGGTGGGGGCGGCCCGCGGGGGTGCAGCATGTGAGTATACGGTGCAAGCGAGTACATCCACACACATTCCCAATATGGGGGGGGGGCTTTTCAATGGCCTTGGCCTCGCGCGGGTGGTGCGGGGGCCACGCTGTCGGCACCCCACCCGGTGACGACGACTGCCACCCTGGGCACTGGGGTGGGTACTTGTTCTTACACTGCGGGGAATGTCCTGGGGGTGGCTGGGCTAGCTCAGGCCCCTTTTCCTATGGCTGCGGTGCCTTTTTCGGCTTTGCCAATGGCGGGGTATTCCTTGCCACTGGGTGATCACTTGGCACAGACTACCAGAGAAAAGATATGGCGGGGGGAGTATGTAGATATCTTCTCACTCCTGAACAGAGAGCTCACCAAGGAGGAAAGGGAGGGACAGGATGAGAAGGACAAGGAGCAGGCACGTTGCCGTAAGCCGCCACGTACCTGGGCCAACTGGCTCCCTGCTTATTTAATATACATGGCGGTGTACTTGAGGGCGCGGCCGGATTTGGCTATTCCCATGGTCCAATATTTGGACAACATATATAGGGCGATGGTGGATTTCCCAGGCCCCTCGTGGTTAGCCTATGACGAGGAATTCCGTATGAGGATTCCCCTTCACCCCGAGATGAGATGGGACGAGCCGTGCCAGAGGCTTTGGCTTTTGTACATGACGCCCACACGCCCAGCCCCGGGGGACAGATACCATTGTGGACATGCGGTCCAGCGAGCAGCTCCGGCCCAGGTTACCCACCAAGCGGCGGGGCAGGGGGTTCCAGCCCGCCTGCTGTGCTGGACTTTCTCGTCCAATGGTTCCTGTAATAGGAAGAATTGCAAGTACAGGCATGAGTGTCCCACATGTTCGGGCCCCCACGCAGCCTCCGCCTGTCCCAGGCCTGGAGGGACACGGGGCAGAGGGAGGGGCGGACAGTGGGCTGGCAAGACTGCCACGGATGGAGCTGGTTCTCCAAAAGGCCCCCTCCCCAATTAATGTGGACATGCTGGAGCGTTGGCTCGCATCGTACCCGAAGGGGGAGGATGGGGAGTATCTCCTTCAGGGTTTTAGGCAGGGATTCCGTATCCCTTTCATGGGTGATAGGTCCCCTCAGGATGCCCCCAACCTTTTATCCCTCAGAGGGAGGGAGGACGTGGCTGCGGCCAGCATGAAAAAGGAGTTAGATGCGGGCAGGGTCGCTGGACCTTTCCCTGCACCCCCGTTTCCCAATCTTAAGGTGTCGCCACTGGGCTTGGTCCCCAAAAAGTCCCTAGGCGAGTTTCGCCTTATTCATCATTTGTCCTACCCAGCAGGCCGATCGGTCAATGATGCTATCCCTGATGACCTTTGTTCAGTCAGGTATACATCGTTTGACCAGGCGCTGCGCATGGTGCGCTCTTGTGGCCCGGGTGCCCTGCTTGCCAAGTGCGACATTAAGTCGGCTTTTCGCCTTTTGCCAGTGCATCCGGGCGACTTTGAGTTGCTGGGTTTCAAATTTAAGGGTGATTATTATTTTGATAAGGCCATGCCTTTTGGCTGTTCCATATCATGTTCGGCCTTCGAGCGTTGTAGTACCTTCTTAGAGTGGGCTTTCGTCCGCAGGTCAGGGTCCCGGTCTGTAGCCCATTACCTGGATGACTTTTTATTCGGGGGTGAACGGGGCTGGGACACGTGCACACGTCTCCTCAACACATTTCAGACGCTAATGCAGGAACTCGGTGTCCCTTTAGCGCCCGAAAAGACCGAGGGCCCATCTACCAAGCTAGTATTCCTGGGGGTGGAGATTGACACAGTAGCGCAGGCTTCTAGGTTGCCGGGCGATAAGGTGTCCAGGATAGTGGCCCTTATCTCGGATTTGCTGGCCAAGCGCAAGGCATCACTGAGGGAACTGCAGGTGCTACATGGTCACCTCAATTTCGCTTGCAGGGTGGTCGCACCGGGCAGGGCTTTTGCCCGGCGCTTATGCGACGCCATGGCAGGGTTATCCAGGCCCCACCATAGAGTTAGGCTTACCCGGGGTATCAGGGCAGACATGTTTGTCTGGTTGCAATTCCTGAGGGAGTTCAATGGGGTCTCATTTTGGAGGTCTGACCTCCTGGCATCCCCCAATTTTCAGATCCAGTCTGATGCCTCAGGATCCCTGGGTTATGGGATGTACTTCAATGGGAAGTGGGCCTATGGTGGGTGGCCACCGGCCTGGGCAGGCACGGGTCGCCTGCGGGATCTCACATACCTGGAATTTTTCCCTATTCTGGGGGCTTTGATGCTATGGGGCGAGCAGTGGGCTAATTCGGTTGTGCATTTCTGGTGTGACAATGCTGCTGTTGTCCACATTGTCAATGCACAGACTTCCAAATCACCCAGGGTCATGGAACTAGTGCGCCATTTTGTGTTGCGCTGCCTGCGCCTCAATGTATTGTTCAGGGCCAGGCATGTTCCAGGTATTAATAATGATATTGCTGACGCTTTGTCCCGCCTGCAGATCTCCCGGTTCCGCGCCTTGGCCCCGGATGCGGAGGAATTTCCCTCGCCACTCCCGGACGAGATGTGGACTATTGGCAAGGAGAGGTGAACCGGGCGATTGGCCTGTCACTAGCGCCACGCACGCGTAAGGCGTATCAACAAGCATTCAATTCTTACAGAGCATTTTCTGCTCAATTTCACCTGCCAGAGACCTGGCCTATCCCGGTGGACCATGTTCTGCGGTTCATGGTTCACCTGCATGCACAGGGCCTCGCACCTCGCACCATAGCATCCAAGCTCTCGGCGTTGGCTTTTATGGCCAAAGTGGGAGGTCATGTGGACAGCACCTCTGACTTCCGTGTGAGACATGTTTTGGAGGGGTGGGTGCGCGAGCGCGGGCGTTGCCCGGACGACCGGCACCCTATTTCCCCAGGGGTTCTTACCCAGTTGGCCCGGGGCTGGCCAGGCCTCTGTTTTGATCATTATGAGGCAGCCCTTTTCCATGCAGCCACAACGGTGGCATTTTTTGGAGCGCTCCGCATCAGCGAACTTGTGATGCTGTCTAAGGCGGATGCAAGTTGTAGGGCACTGGAACTCGAAGATGTCTATGTCGCCAAAGACTGGGCTCAGTTGAGGATACGCTCCTCTAAAACAGATCAGCATGGCGTAGGCAGTGGTGTAAGACTGCTACGGTGTTCTTTGGCAGACATCTGTCCGGTTGGTGCCCTACAGGAGTACCTGGCACTGCGTGGCATGCACCACGGCCCGTTTTTCTGTCACCAAGATGGGTCTCCCCTTACTAAATTTCAGTTTTGGCAGGTGACAGGCAGAGCCCTCACCAGGGTGGGCCTACCAGGTGCCCGTTATGGCACACATTCATTCCGTATTGGTGCAGCCTCTACAGCAGCTGCTTTTGGGTACTCTGGGGCTGACATACGTAGCATGGGGAGGTGGGGCTCGCAATGTTTTCAGTTTTATGTGCGCCCACTCCCGCCATGAGTACCAACCCAGTCACCTTACCGCCTTTTTTCTCAATTTTATTACAGACCCTGGGTGTCGTATTACACCGGTGACAGTATGGCTGGTGGGCCACAGCTATGTGCACAGGGCAGCGCGTTACGCTGCGGCGACAGAGTGGGGACCCCGACTGGGACTGGGTGAACACGCCAGTCTCACATGGCATGGTAAGCCTGGGATGTTATGGCGGGAGCTGCGGCCTTTCCTTTTTTCCGGCCTGGGTGCTGACCCGCCTGACATTCTCATCATCCACATGGGGGGCAATGATTTGGGTCAGGTTACCGGCTTATCGCTCAAGCATGCGATTTGCGAGGACCTCGCCTACTTGCATTATGTCTGGCCTGCCACAACCCTGGTTTGGTCGGACATTGTCCCGCGACATTCTTATAGAGGAGGCGTTAACCTCCTGGCACTTGACCGCGCTAGGCGCACGGTCAATAGGGCGGTGGCGCGGTTTCTTGCCGACAGGGCTTGGGGACGGGTCAGTCATCACCCCGCTATTAGCCTACAAAATTATGACTTGTACGCAGGGGATGGGGTCCATCTGTCGCGAGGAGGTATGGACCTCCTGTTGGGTGATTGGCGAGCAGGCCTGTTGACCGAGCTGACGGTCTGGGGGGGGGGGCGTCAGGCCTTCTTTGAAGCCCCTCCGTGTGGCGGGTAGCACTGGTAAGGTAAACAGTATGACCCACAGGTATCCGGCAGGTTCGCAATTGACTGGACAACACTAGACAGGAATAAATTAGTTAAACGTTGTCCGGTCAACGATGAACCAGGCGACGGGGTGATGACGATAGCTAACCAGCATGCATCACCCCGTGATTTCACGGATACGCGTCAGAGGGTGGGGTCATGAGTTAGATATTGACTACGGTCAACAATTTGTTTGTTGTCAACAAACAAATTGATACAAATTGATACATTGTAACCAACTGCCGTTGGCAATTTTGCGGTGGTACCTTACCAGTGTTACTTCGGCCTGCTTGCCTTAAGAATTATGATTGGTCGTTTTACCAATACAAATTTATAATTCGGACTAGGGCATTGAATCAATAAATGTGGCCCGATGCTGTTATCCACTTTCAATGTTGTCTGTGTCCGTTATTGGGGGGTGCGCCTGCAATGCAAGCGTGGCGCCAAAATGGCCGCCGCGCTCTTTGCGGGCCCCCCCCCACAGGACAGAGAATCCGGGTAGTTAGGGGCGTGGCCAGCTCCCTTATAAAAGGGGTGGCCACGAGACAGCCGAGCTGCCATTTTACCTTAGCGACGGAGCGGAGAAGTCTTTTCCCCTCCACCCCCTCCCTAGTTAACAGTGTGATATTTTGGTCGCTTCGGGGCCGGGTGGGAATTTTTGGCTGGGACCCATATTGGCTTCCGGGTCCTGGCTTTTTTGCCCATCCCACACTGTTGCTATGGTTTGATATAGGGGTCTTTTTATGTTCCTACTGTTGACTTTGGTCACATTGGCGGGTAGCACTGGTAAGGTAAACAGTATGACCCACAGGTATCCGGCAGGTTCGCAATTGACTGGACAACACTAGACAGGAATAAATTAGTTAAACGTTGTCCGGTCAACGATGAACCAGGCGACGGGGTGATGACGATAGCTAACCAGCATGCATCACCCCGTGATTTCACGGATACGCGTCAGAGGGTGGGGTCATGAGTTAGATATTGACTACGGTCAACAATTTGTTTGTTGTCAACAAACAAATTGATACAAATTGATACATTGTAACCAACTGCCGTTGGCAATTTTGGGGTGGTACCTTACCAGTGTTACTTCGGCCTGCTTGCCTTAAGAATTATGATTGGTCGTTTTACCAATACAAATTTATAATTCGGACTAGGGCATTGAATCAATAAATGTGGCCCGATGCTGTTATCCACTTTCAATGTTGTCTGTGTCCGTTATTGGGGGGTGCGCCTGCAAAACCATTCTGTAGCTGGCTGGATTGATTTAAATCTAGGCAGTCCAACACAATGTTTGCCATGATGAAAAACTACAAGAGGGGAAGCGTGGCAGCAAGCCTATGGCCGCTGCACTCTTTGCTGACCCCGCCCCCAAAGAGCCGGGCACTGGAGCCGGGTGAGGGGCGGAGTCGAGTTCCCCTTTAAAAGGGGCCGGCTCCGCATAGCCTCACTGCCATTTTTAAAGATCGGCCGTGCGAAGCACCCGTTTGGCATCTCCCGGCCGGTCCACACTTCTCTGAGCGGCTGGGCCGTGCGTTATTGCACCGCTCAGCGGGGCGGGAGTGGATCCGCTGTGGGTGTACGGCGTCCTTGCTCCTTCATCCCTCCGCATCCAGGGGCACGGCTGGCCAACGGGCTGTGGGCTTTGTGGGCGGTGGGCTGCGGCCTTTTCCGCCCCTTCCCCCGGTCTCAGCGCCGGCAGCAGCCATCTCTGCAGTGGTGCCCATTGGGCCCACCCCTCTTTTGAGCCGTGTTTTTGCTGCGGCGCTTGGCCGCGGCCCCCGCGGCCTTCCAGGGGCCTGGTACTTAGCTCCGCGGCCTTCGCTCACTTTGTTGAGTGCTGGTCCCTGACCCCGTGGCTGCACTCGGCCCTGCGGGGTTCCATGGGGCCCCTCACCTGTGTTGGGTGGCAGCTGGAGGCCGCGGTGGCTCGAGGGGCCTACACACTGATGGGTAGGTGGAGGGATAGCAGTCCTGTGCCCAAGTACTGCAGGATGGAGTTAGCTCCTGTCCTTAAGAACATAAGAACATAAGAACAGCCTTGCTGGAACAGGCCACAGCCCATCCAGTCCAGCATTCTGTCTCACACAGTGGCTCACCATTTCCTTCAGGGTATTACCAAGCAGATGCATGCTTAGGATTCCCTGGAAATGATATTGAGAGATATCCTGCCTATCTCTCCAACCCGGAGGTTGTCCTTAAGTATCCATAATTATAGCCATTGATACTCTTGTCCTCCATGAACTTGTCTAATCCTTTCTTAAAGCTGTCAAGACTGACAGCTGTCACCACTTCTTCTGGCAGGGAGTTCCATAGACCAGTAATCCTCTGGGTGAAAAAGAACTTTCTCTTATTTGTTTGAGAACTAGTACCCAAAAGTTTCAAGGAGTGTCCCCTAGTTCTAGTGTTATGCGATAGGGAAAACAGTTTTTCCTTATCTACTTTGTCCACACCGTGCATGATTTTATAAACTTCAATCAGGTCACCTCTTAGACGTCATCGTTCAAGAGTGAAGAGGCCCAACTGTTGCAGCCTCAGATGGTAAGGAAGGTGTTCCAGTCCCCTAATCATTCTGGTTGCCCTCCTCTGCACTTTTTCCAGCTCCATAATATCCTTCTGGAGGTATGGCGACCAGAACTGTACACAGTATTCCAGGTGGGGCCTCACCATAGATTTATAAAGAGGCAAAATGACACTTGCTGACTTATTTTCTATACCCTTCCTAATGATCCCTAGCATTGAGTTTGCTTTTTTCACTGCTGAGGCACACTGGGTTGACACCTTCATTGAGTTGTCCACCAGGACACCAAGGTCCCTTTCCTGGTTTGTCGCAGAGAGTTCAGACCCCATCAGTTTATAAATGTAATTGGGGTTCTTTGCCCCAACATGCATCACTCTGGACTTACTAATGTTAAAACTCATTTGCCACTGTTTTGCCCACTCCCCCAGTGTCGAGAGATCCCTCTGGAGCTCCTCACAATCTCTCACAGTTTTCACTACCCTGTATAATTTAGTGTCGTCAGCAAATTTGGCTACCTTGCTTTTTACTCCTACCTCTAGATCATTTATGAAGAGGTTGAAAAGCAGGGGTCCCAGTACTGAACCTTGGGGGACCCCACTCTTTACTTCCCTCCACTTGGAGAAGTGTCCATTTAGTGCTACCCTCTGTTTCCTGTCCCTTAGCCAGTTGCTGATCCAGGACAAGACCTGTCCCTTTATTCCATGACTGGCAAGTTTATTCAAGAGCCTTTGGTGTGGGACCTTGTCAAAAGCCTTCTGAAAGTCCAGATAAACAATGTCAACTGGATCCCCCTTATCCACATGCTTGTTGACACTCTCAAAAAATTCCAACAGATTAGTGAGACATGATTTGCCCTTGCAAAAGCCATGTTGGCTCTCCTTTAGCAGCGCCTTCTCTTCTATGTGCCTATTAATTCTATCTTTTAGGATGGTTTCCATCACTTTACCTGGGACACATGTCAAACTGACAGGTCAGTAATTCCCTGGATCACCCCTGGATCCTTTTTTGAAAATTGGTGTTACATTCGCTACCTTCCAGTCATCAGGCACAAAGCCTGATTTGAGGGAAACATTATATATTTTGGCTAGGAGATCAGCAATTTCATCTTTAAGTTCCCTGAGAACTCGTGGATGGATGCCATCTGGTCCTGGTGATTTGTTAGTGTTTAGTTTAACAAGACATGCAAGGACCTCCTCCCTGGTTATTTCTATCTGGCTTAGCTTGTCTCAGCTCTTGCCAACCTAGCAAAATTTTAGGCGGGAGATTCCACGCAGATAGATAGGGACCACTTCAGTGGGAAGGAAAAAGCGTTCCGTGCGTTCTGGTGTCTGGCCATGTCGGCCATGTGACCATGGAACTGTCTGCACCGGCAGGCGGCGCTGGCCTCTTCGACTTGAAACAGAGATGAGCACTTCACCCTAGAGTCAGATACGACGGGCTTTCACACGAGGGACTACCTTTCTGCCTGCCCCCGGTTTGGCCTGCTGGCCCATGCTGCTGCCCTTTAGAGTGCTCCAGGCCAGGACACCAAACTGACTTCCCTCCAGCTGGCGAGCCACTTGGTTCATCCTGATGATGGAATATGGCTCACCCGTCACTGTGGGTCCATCCGGTGAGTATGTTTGCCAAATGAATTAGCATCATGCATTGTGCATATTCATTATGCTGTGGTACCTGTCTAGCTTCTTGTATTTTGCTCGCCATCTGATCATTTATAGGTCACCAAGTGGCCAATACCTGCAGCTAACTCCGGCGGTGTACACTCTATATGCGGGCTTAGGCAGGGAGAGTCCTGGGGTTAGCATACTTTGTCATTGACGGTGGTTTTTCTGACCTCAACCAGCGCTTTGCTTTTGGGCAGCATGGACGGTTTATGGGGACTCTCTAAGTCTGTGTTATGGTTGATTAGGTACCTTGCCACAGGAGTGGCTGGCCGACGATGTCTGCCAATGCAGTTGCGCTCTGCCGCGATTGCGCTGGCCCCTGTATCTTCGACATTTAAAGGGAGTGGGGGCTCCATTGTATGCCCTTAGCAATATTAATTGACCCCTTCCCCATTATCCGCGTTGTCGTTCCCAGGACGGGAACAGCCGCGATACACATTCACAACCCTGGTCATTCTTCAGAATTCAGGCCGAACTGGGCAGACCAGTTGCTTTTGGTAGACTTAAGACCCGGCCATAATGCTATTTATTTTGGATGGCATTTAACTCTGCTTCATATGGGAATAGGTGGTCCGAACCCGGACATGGACTTGTTCAATTTAGCAGTGCGTTGGGTTAACCAAGTTATCTCATGGAAGCGTGGCGCCAAAATGGCCGCCGCGCTCTTTGCGCCCCCCCCCACCGGACGAAGCCATCCGGGTAGTTAGGGGCGTGACCAGCACCCTAATAAAAG
The DNA here is from genome assembly GCA_035047345.1 of Bradypodion ventrale. NCBI lineage: Eukaryota > Metazoa > Chordata > Lepidosauria > Squamata > Chamaeleonidae > Bradypodion > Bradypodion ventrale. The sequence goes on from JAWDJE010000006.1 coordinate 83,886,510, forward strand.
GGCTGGCCACGAGGCAGCCGTGCTGCCATTTTGGCGAAGCGACGGAGCGGAGAAGTTTTTCCCTCTTACCTCCGTCGCTCGTATCCTTCCAGGGGAAGCCTTTTTGGGCAGCTTTTTTCTCTTCTTAGGCTTCCTAGCTAACTCAGCTATGCCCTCTAAGAAGAAGGCAGCTGCTAACGTGGCTCGATCGGCGCGGAGGCGCCAGCCGGGTCGGAGGACCGCGACTGCGCCCGCCCAGCAGCCACCTTTAACGGAGCCCACCGGGACCGGTGGGATGGGATCGGTGGCCCCTTGGCCCGATCCGCGGTGCATGCAGGTTGCCCCGGACGGGGCCTCGGCCCTTGGCCCGCAAGCGATGACCACTGCCCCCGCCGGGGTCCGTGCGGCTGGGCCCTCTTGCCCGGGTGCACAGTTCCCCATGGGGGGAGCGAGCCACGGGGGGTGGTTGGGTTCCCTGCCTTTGCAGGGTGTGCCCACGGCTCCACAAGGGCCGGGCATGGGCTCTTGGCCTTATCTGGCCCCTGGGACTCAGGGGCCTGGACAGGTACCCGTTACCTACGGGCCGGTTGCCCATTTGCCCCCTGTTGGGGCTGGGGCCTTTATCGACGTGGAGGCCCTTCTGGCCCGCGTTGCGGCCCTTGAAGCACCCTTGGCGAGGGCCAATCAAACAGGGGTGCCTTTAGGATTCCAGGTGGCCCCTTTGGCTGCCGAACAGCGGCCGGCGACGGGTCGGGTTGAGCCGCCTGAGGCGCGCAGGCCAGTGGCGGCCACTGCCTCGCAGCTCCCCACTCAACAGGTGCAGCAGTCTGGTGCGGGTCTGGCCCCGTCGACGAGCTCAGCTTCGGTCGTGAGCTCCGATGCCCCCAGCGGGCCGGAACCCCCAGTGGGGGCGGCCCGTGGGGGTGCATCAGGTGAGTATGCAGTTCAAGCTAGTGCACCCACACAACTGACTTCCCTGGGGGGGGGGGCTTTCCAATGGCCATGGCCTCGCACGGGTGGCCCGGCGGACCAATTGCCCCCGGCCCACCCGGCGACTTCACCCCTGACACGGGGCCCGGGTCTGGGTGGCACCCCCTGTGTGGTGGGGAATGTGTTGGGGATCCCCGGGCTGGTACAGGCCCCCTTTGCTTTGCCTGCAGTTCCCTCTCTGCCAGTGTCGGCACTGCCAACGGCAGGGTATTCCTTGCCCCTGGGGGACCATCTGGCCCAGTCCACCAGGGAAAAGATCTGGAGGGGAGAGTATGTAGATATCTTCTCCCTTCTTAATAGGGAGCCGACCAAGGAGGAGAGGGAAGGGCTGGACGAGAAGGATAAGGAGCAGGCACGTCGTCGTAAGCCGCCACGCACGTGGGCAAATTGGTTGCCAGCGTACTGATTTACATGGCCGTTTACCTCAGGGCTAGGCCGGATTTGGCCATCCCTATGGTCCAGTATCTGGACAATATCTACCGGGCCATGGTTGACTTCCCGGGTCCGTCGTGGCTGGCTTACGACGAAGAATTCCGCATGAGGATTCCACTGCACCCAGAGATGAGGTGGGATGAGCCCTGCCAGAAGCTGTGGCTTCTGTACATGACCCCCACGCGCCCGGCGCCTGGGGAGAGATACCATTGTGGACATGCGGTCCAACGAGCGGCCCCGGTGCAGGTTCCCTGCCAAGTGGCGGGGCAGGGGGTTCCAGCCCGCCTGCTGTGCTGGACCTTCTCGTCCAATGGTTCTTGCAACAGAAAAAATTGCAAGTACAAGCATGAGTGCCCCTCTTGTTCTGGCCCCCATGCTGCCTCCGCCTGTACCAGGCCGGGAGGATACAGGGGCAGGGGTAGGGGCGGACAAGGGGCAGGTAGGACTGCCACGGAAGGAGCGGGTTCACCAAAAGGCCCCCTCCCCAGTTAATGTCGACATGCTGGAGCGTTGGCTCGCATTGTACCCGAAGAAGATGCGGTGTAGCGGCTGGGGTGTAGTAGTAATAGTAGAAAAGGAAAAACACTCCCAAGTGAAGATCGTTGTGATGTTAATTCCGTTTAATCCGGAAGTAGCATGTAGAAAACAATGTAATCATAAGAAGATACTTGTGTCTCTTATTCCATTCATAAGCAGTACACTGAGTAATACAACTGTAATTAGATATCAAATTGTATGGTTCGAGAAAGTATCTTGCGGCTTTAAATGAATTATAAGCTGTGTCTTTAAGGAAATGTAGACTGTGAAATGGCGATGTCCTTCCGGTAACTGGACATTTCGTTGCACTTTATCAAGCGTCTACAACACAAAATATATACAATGTAATACAATATGTCCAAAGGTTTTTAGAAAGTCTATGTTCAATTTAACATTGTTGAAACATTAATAAAGACTGAGGCTAAAGTTCTTAATTTCATAAAAACTGTATACAAGTTCGGGACCAAGCAAAAACCTCATAGGTAAATTCTGTATATCTATGTATGTACCAAATCTCTTATTGTATGAAATACTAATATTCAATATTCATTACTGACAGTATATAAAACAACTGGGTCAACGACAGAGTAAGCAATCTTATGTTGAACCATTTGTGGACTGAAGGAAACACATACCTAGACGTATATATCTCTCTTTGTGTTTGTAATCCGCGCGTCCGCACCTCCTGTAGTCTTGTAAAGTGTGCTCGCGTTAACTGACTATAATCATCTACTCTTTAAGTAATCTTATTTTTACTCCCTCATGTGTTATCAGTCAGGCAAAATACTAATGCCATGTGAAAGGAATGTAATGCAGGCTCCTAGAAGCAAGTGCCTAGTTGGAAATCCTCATGCTGATTTTAAAATTCTTAAAGGGACCTGTTGTTTCTTAGAGAGCCATATTGAGCCTATTCATATATATTAATTAAATGTTCATAAAAATGATGATGGTTCCCATTCCGTATTCAAGCCGTATGGTGTTAATGTGTTGAATCGATGGATATAAAAGGCTTCTCTTTGTAATAAAACCTTTTCCAAGTTTAAGATATGATATTTGTTTTCAGTGATAGTTTCCAAAACAATCATTTTTAGATCTCCTAATTTGTGTTGTTTACTAAGAAAGTGGTTAACCAGAGGAGCCGTGGTGGTCCTGTTTCTAATTCGGGACAGATGTTCCCCTAAGCGAATTTTAAGAGACCGACTGGATTGTCCTACATAGCCTAGCTGGCAAGGACATTTTGCCATGTATATGATATTTTTTGAATTACAATTAGAAAATGAAGTAAGTTCCAATGTGAAGTTACTCGAGGGTAATTTAACAGTTTTTGAGCTTATCATATGTGCACAATATTTGCAATGACCACAGATGTGGTGTCCTGCAGGGAGAGACGATCGCTTCTTGTCCGAAGTGGAGATGTCTGTTCGTGAGAGGAGGTTGGCTAGTGTATTGGTTCTTCTGAATCCTACTAATGGTTTCTGTTCGCACCCCGGTATCATGTCCAAAATGTGCCAGTGCCTATTGATAATACGCTTGATTTGATTAGCCAGCGGAGTGTAATCTATAGACCAGAATAATCTTTGTTGGGATACTGTTAGTTCCTGTCGTCTTTCGAGAAGAGAGCTTCTAGTCCGTGAGTCCGCTTTTGTTTGTGGATTGACTAATATATGTTCCGGATATCCCCTGTTGCTTAGTGCACATGAAATGTCTTTGGCTGCAATCCTGTAGTCTTGTTCTTTCGAGGAGTTCCTTTTGGCTCTAATAAGTAGGCTGTAAGGTATGTTGCTCTTCAGGTGGTGTGGGTGATAAGACCTATATTGCAAATACGCGTAATGATCTGTTGGTTTATGATACAGCCTAGTTCTAATTTGATTCTTCTCGATATAGACGGTAAGATCCAAGAAGGCTACAGATGTTCGATTTAGCGTATACGTAAATTTGATGTTATTGTGAAGGCTGTTCATCCAAATGCAGAAATTATCTATAATGGAGTCATTGTGAAAAATAAAAAATAAATCATCTATATATCTCTTATAACAAATGATGTTAGTGAAGAATGGATTGGTTCGAGGGTCTAAAATAAAAGTGTTATCAAAACTACACATGAAAATGTTTGCTATTGATGGAGCAAAATTAGAACCCATTGAGACTCCCTGTGTTTGAAGAAAAAAAAAATTATCAAACCTGAAAAAATTATGTTCAAAACAAATATCTAAGAGATCGAGTAAAAAATGTACAGGTGGCTGGTTGATTGGTCGTGTTTCTAGTGCATGGGCGACAAGAGTGCGGGCTTCCCCCAGAGGGATATTCGTGTAAAGGGAGGAAATGTCCATGGTAAGTAGTGTTGCTCCCGTCGGCACTTGGAAATTGTCCATCATTTGAATGAAGTGGGTGGTATCCTTGACATAAGATGAGGAGTTGCTGGCGAATTGATGTATATGATGTTCGATGTAGGTGGCTACTGGTTCTAACAGGGATTGGTTTGCCGAAATGATAGGTCTGCAAGGGATAATTGTATCACAAGTCTGAATTTTGTGTATTTTTGGCAGAAGATAGAACATGGGCACTCTAGGAAATTTGTTGAGTAGGAACCGGAATATGTTATCAGTAATGTAATCTTGTGCCAATCCTTCTTGGAGTACAGTCTTGAGAATATTCATGATGTGGGTGGTTGGATTGTGGTCTAACTTCTGATAACATGCTGTATTTGATAATTGTGTCCATGCTGCCTTGAGATAATCTGCTTTATCCATTATTACAATCCCTCCTCCTTTATCAGCAGCTTTAATCACAATGTGAGGATCCGACCCTAAGTTTTGTAATAGTGACATATCTGCTTTGGTCAAGTTAGAATGTTTTTTTGCTCGTGCTTCAGCTATAGCGATGTCTCTGGTGACAACCCTCTTGAAAACTTCAATGGCTGGATGTTCAATATTAGGCGTAAAGGTGGAACGTGGAGTAAATTGTCTAGATGTCGGTGGTAATTCTGGCTGTTCTTTAAAAAATGCTTTGAGTTTGAGTAATCTCGTAAGTTTGAAGATGTCTATTTTGGTTTTGAATGGAGAGTACCGTGGTGTAGGCACAAAGCCCAAGCCTAGATTGAGTAATTCCGTTTCCCTTGTGGATAGATTCCTACTGGACAAATTGAACACCAATGAGGAAGTTATTTTTTCCTGGCGCGTCTCCGTGGTCTTGGTTCTAAAAAATCCCTCCTACTGTCAGTGTGCGATGCGCCCGCCAGGGCTGATTTCGGCCTATGCCTGTTGGTGCGAAAATTATAAGGGTCTCTGGCTCTCTCATCGGCGCTAGATTCCGCTGCATCGGAATCAGTCGTCTCGTAGTCTGTGGACTCAATGGGCTGTCTCCAAGTAACCTGTTTCTGGATGCTTCGTCTGGTGAATTGCCACCGGTAAATTCGTTCCGTCTGATAGTCGTTCCTGTCCCTATTTAATTTCTTATTTTTAAACGCAAGGAGTTCCTCCTTAAAAGATTTAAGTCTGTTATCCATATCACTGAAGTCATCATTGGAACCTCCAGCGGTCGGCGCCGTGAGGAGTTTTTTTATGTCAGCAATGTCCTTGTCTAAGGTGTCTATTTCTTGGTGACATTGATCTATTATTAACAGTATCAAGTCAAAAGAGCATCTGTCCAGAATCGAGGTCCACCTATCAAGAAATTCCTTCTTATTGGCAAATAATGTGGGGCCCTTTGGCATGCGTAGTCCTCTGGGTATAATTGAAGCTTTATAATATTCGAGTAGAAATGAAGAATGTAAATCCAGCCGGATTCTTTTCTTCTCTAAATATTCTAATTTATTCGTCTCCTCATTTGTCATATCTATATTGAGACGTAAGGGCGTGGCTTGATTTAATATTCTGTCTCTGTCGGCGACCGTGAATGAAAATCCCTTGTCCGTCATGCCGTATGCAATAATGAGATGCGGTGTAGCGGCTGGGGTGTAGTAGTAATAGTAGAAAAGGAAAAACACTCCCAAGTGAAGATCGTTGTGATGTTAATTCCGTTTAATCCGGAAGTAGCATGTAGAAAACAATGTAATCATAAGAAGATACTTGTGTCTCTTATTCCATTCATAAGCAGTACACTGAGTAATACAACTGTAATTAGATATCAAATTGTATGGTTCGAGAAAGTATCTTGCGGCTTTAAATGAATTATAAGCTGTGTCTTTAAGGAAATGTAGACTGTGAAATGGCGATGTCCTTCCGGTAACTGGACATTTCGTTGCACTTTATCAAGCGTCTACAACACAAAATATATACAATGTAATACAATATGTCCAAAGGTTTTTAGAAAGTCTATGTTCAATTTAACATTGTTGAAACATTAATAAAGACTGAGGCTAAAGTTCTTAATTTCATAAAAACTGTATACAAGTTCGGGACCAAGCAAAAACCTCATAGGTAAATTCTGTATATCTAAAGAAAGCAGACGCTGTGTACCTCCTTCAGGGTTTTCAACTGGGTTTCCGTATTCCTTTCACGGGGGATAGGTCACCGCAAGATGCACCCAACCTTTTGTCACTTAGAGGAAGGGAGGAGGTGGCTGCCGCCAGCATTAATAAGGAGGTCGCTGCGGGCAGGGTCGCTGGCCCTTTCCCCGCGCCCCCTTTCACCAACCTTAAAGTGTCTCCTCTAGGACTAGTGCCCAAGAAGTCCCCGGGCGAGTTCCGCCTGATTCATCACTTGTCCTACCCAGCCGGTCATTCGGTCAATGATGCTATCCCTGAGGACCTTTGTTCTGTCAGGTATACATCCTTTGACCAGGCATTGCGCATGGTGCGCTCATGTGGCCCGGGTGCACTGTTGGCTAAGTGTGACATTAAGTCGGCTTTTCGTCTCCTGCCGGTGCACCCGGGTGACTTTGAGTTGCTGGGTTTCAAATTCTGGGGTGAATATTATTTTGACAAAGCCATGCCATTCGGCTGTTCCATATCCTGCTCGGCTTTCGAGCGTTTCAGTACATTCCTGCAGTGGGCATTTGTCCGTAGGTCAGGGTCTCGGTCTATAGCCCATTACCTGGATGATTTTTTGTTCGGGGGTGAACGGGGCTGGGACACGTGCACACGTCTCCTCACCACATTTCAGCCGCTAATGCAGGAACTCGGTGTCCCGTTAGCGCCCGAAAAGACCGAAGGCCCGTCTAATAAGTTACTATTCCTGGGGGTGGAGATTGACACGGTAGCGCAGGCGTCTAGGTTGCCGGAAGACAAGGTGTCAAGGATAGTGGCCCTCATATCGGACTTGCTGGCTAAGCGCAAGGCATCCCTTCGGGAACTGCAGGTGCTACATGGACACCTTAATTTCGCTTGCAGGGTGGTCGCACCTGGCAGGGCATTTGCTCGGCGCTTGTGCGACGCCATGTCAGGCTTATCCAGGCCCCATCATAGGACCAGATTGACACGGGGCATCAGGGCAGATATGCACATATGGCTCCAGTTCTTGAGGGAGTTTAATGGGGTCTCATTTTGGAGGTCAGACCTCCTGGCTTCACCCCAATTTCAGATTCAGTCTGATGCCTCGGGATCCCTTGGTTATGGGATGTACTTCAATGGGAAGTGGGCCTATGGTGGATGGCCACCAGCCTGGTCAGGCACGGGTCGCCTGAGGGATCTCACATATTTGGAATTTTTTCCCATACTGGGGGCCTTGATGCTATGGGGTGAGGAGTGGGCCAACTCTGTGGTGCATTTCTGGTGTGACAATGCGGCCGTTGTCCACATTGTCAACTCACAGACCTCTAAATCTCCCAGGGTCATGGACCTTGTGCGCCAGTTTGTATTGCGCAGCCTGCGCCTCAATGTACTGTTCAGGGCCAGGCATGTCCCGGGGGTGAATAATGATATTGCTGATGCTTTGTCCCGCCTGCAGATCTCCCGGTTCCGTGCCTTGGCCCCGGATGCGGAGGAATTTCCCTCGCCACTCCCGGAGGAGATATGGACCTTTGGCAAGGAGAGGTGAACCGGGCGATCGGCATGTCTCTGGCGCCACGCACGCGTAAGGCGTATCACCACGCGTTGGTTTCCTTTCAGACTTTTTGTACCCAATCTCGACTGCCAGATACCTGGCCGATCCCAGTGGCCCACCTCCTTCGTTTCATGGTTTACCTGCACGCCCAGGGCCTGGCACCCCGCACCATAGCATCTAGGCTATCAGCACTGGCTTTTATGGCCAAGGTGGGAGGTCATGCGGACAGTACCGCTGATTTCCGTGTGAGACACGTTTTGGAGGGGTGGGTGTGGGAACGTGGGCGTAGCCTGGACGACCGCCACCCAATTTCCCCGGGGGTCCTTACCCAACTGGCACGGGGCTGGCATGACCTATGTTTCAATAGGTATGAGGCAGCCCTGTTTCATGCGGCTACAACGGTGGCCTTTTTTGGAGCGCTCCGCATCAGCGAGCTTGTGATGCTGACTAAGGCGGATGCAAGTCGTAGGGCACTGGAACTCGAAGATGTCTATGTTTGCAATGATTGGGCTCAGTTGAGGATACGCTCCTCTAAAACAGATCAGCATGGCGTAGGCAGTGGTGTAAGACTGCTACGATGTTCCTTGGCAGACATCTGTCCGGTTGGTGCCCTACAGGAGTTCCTTGCACTGCGTGGCACGCACCATGGCCCTTTTTTCTGTCACCAAGATGGGTCTCCCCTCACTAAATTTCAATTTTGGAAGGTGACTGGGAAGGCACTGGTTAGGGTTGGCCTCCCTGGGGCCCGTTACGGCACCTATTCATTTAGAATTGGGGCGGCCTCTACTGCGGCTGCTTATGGGTACTCCGGGGCTGACATACGCAGCATGGGGAGGTGGGGCTCGCAGTGTTTCCAGTTTTATGTTCGCCCACTCCCACCGTGAGTACCATTTTTAGTCACCACATATCTCTTCCTTACCTGTTTTTTCCCTTGACAGACCCTGGGTGTCGTATCACACCGGTGACAGTATGGCTGGTGGGCCATAGCTACGTGCACAGGGCAGCGCGTTATGCTGCGGCGACAGATTGGGGACCCCGACTGGGACTCGGTGCGTACGCAAGTCTCACATGGTACGGTAAGCCCGGTATGTTGTGGCGGGAGCTCTTGCCATTCCTCTTTTCGGCAAGGAACGCTGACCCGCCCGACATCCTGATCATACATCTTGGGGGTAATGATTTGGGACAGGTCACTGGCTTATCGCTGAAGCATGCGATTTGCAGTGACCTCGCCTACTTACATTACGTATGGCCCGCCACAACCCTTGTTTGGTCAGATATGGTCCCACGGCACGCTTATAGGGGAGGCCTTGACCTCCAGGCCTTGGACCGCGCTAGGCGCATGGTGAACAGGGCGGTGGCCCGATTCCTTTCGACCAAGGGCTGGGGGCGGGTCAGTCCTCATCCGGCCATTAGTCTGCAAAATTATGGGCTTTATGCAGGGGATGGGGTCCATCTGTCGCGAGGAGGTATGGACCTCCTGCTGAGTGATTGGCGAGCAGGCCTGTCGACCGAGCTGACGGTCTTGGGGGGGGCGCGTCGAGCCTTTATTGAAGCCTCTCCGGGTGGCGGGTAGCACTGGTAAGGTAAACATTTATGACCCACAGGTATCCGGCAGGTTTGCAATTGACTGGACAACACTAGATAGGCATAAGTTGTTTAAACGTTGTCCGGTCAACGACGAACCAGGCAAGGGGGTGATGGTTACCACTAGACAGCTGGAATCACCCCCTGATTTTACGGATACACGTCAGAGGGTGGGGTCATTAGGTAGATATTGACTATGGTCAACAATTTGTTTGTTGTCAACAAACAAATAGATACAAATAGATACATTGTAACAATTGCCGTTGGCAATTTTGGGTGGTACCTTACCAGTGTTACTTCGGCCTGCTTGCCTTAAGAATTATGATTGGTCGTTTTACCAATAGAAATTTATAATTCGGACTAGGGCATGAATCAATAAATGTGGCCCAATGCCGTTATCCACTTTCATTTGTGTCTGAGTCCATTATTGGGGGGGGGGGGGGTGCGCCTGCAATGGAAGCGTGGCGCCAAAATGGCCGCCGCGCTCTTTGCACCCCCCCCACCGGACGAAGCCATCCGGGTAGTTAGGGGCGTGGCCAGCACCCTAATAAAAGGGCTGGACACGAGGCAGCCGTGCTGCCATTTTGGCGAAGCGACGGAGTGGAGAAGTTTTTCCCCTCCACCCCCTCCCTAGTTAACAGTGTGATTTCTTGGTCGCTTCGGGGCCCGGTGGGAATTTTTGGCTGGGACTCGCAATTGGCCCTTGAGTCCTGGCTTTTTTGCCCATCCCACACTGTTGCTATGGTTTGATATAGAGGTTTGTTCTGTGCTGCTGTTGACTTTGGTCACATGGGCGGGTAGCACTGGTAAGGTAAACATTTATGACCCACAGGTATCCGGCAGGTTCGCAATTGACTGGACAACACTAGATAGGCATAAGTTGTTTAAACGTTGTCCGGTCAACGACGAACCAGGTGAGGGGGTGATGGTTACCACTAGACAGCTGGAATCACCCCCTGATTTTACGGATACACGTCAGAGGGTGGGGTCATTAGGTAGATATTGACTACAGTCAACAATTTGTTTGTTGTCAACAAACAAATTGATACAAATAGATACATTGTAACAATTGCCGCTGGCAATTTTGGGTGGTACCTTACCAGTGTTACTTCGGCCTGCTTGCCTTAAGAATTATGATTGGTCGTTTTACCAATAGAAATTTATAATTCGGACTAGGGCATGAATCAATAAATGTGGCCCAATGCCGTTATCCACTTTCATTTGTGTCTGAGTCCATTATTGGGGGGGTGCACCTGCAATGGTGCTTTGTTGATATTTCATTTCCCAGCAGGGCAATTATGCCTGGCCGGGCTTTCGTGGCGTTCTTGTGCAATGTTTTAGTGGGTTTACATGGACGTACCACAGTGTGTACCTAGTACTTCCCCTGGGCCAATGTGTGGGTTTGGACAGCCTTTCTGGCCCACTTCGTGGGGGTGGCCTTTTTGAGCCATGGACTGTACATTGCACCATCTGTCAGGTTCACCACGTGCTGGTACCATCGAGGTATGGCGATTAGTTCGCTGGCCGATGTGCTTGGCAGTAGCCTGATAGATTGCGGGGCTCTGAATCTTTCAGAGCTTCGCCTTTCTTTTAAAATTTTTGCATAGGGCATTGAGGTCAGGCATAAGTGTCAATACTGAGGTTCACACATTGGGGTTCCTGCTATTGTCCTGCACATGGCCAAACACCCAAATGTTGTTTCACCCAGGGTCACGGTACCAGCACGTCAGTCTGGTACTGTGCTCCTTCAAAATTAACACTGCTTCCTTGGGACTGGACACTTTCTAGCCATTGTTGACTATATTACTGCTGATTTCTCTAGTTGAATATCTGCTGTCCTAGGGTCACCAGTAGGGCTGGGGCAGTATTGCCACTCTTCTTGTGGTGCAGGGCAGTCCACCTGGTCATTAACATGGGTCACTGCTGCACTGCAGGATGCATTTTCTGGACACGCGGCCGACGGTGTCAGTAGTACAAACCGGGGGGGGGAGACCTGCTGAGTGCATTCGGATGTTCTTCTCTGTGTTACATAGGACACTTTGCTGGCACTTTCTTGTCTGTTCTTTTTCAGCTCCTGAGCCCCGGGGCCCAATGTACAAGGGTGGCTTGCTGGCCACAGTTTCAGACCACCCAGAGGCTTCTTCAGCTACCCGGCCCAGGCACACGGGGGATGCAGGTGTAGCACAACGGAGGTGGTACGGAATTCCCGAAATGGTGCCCGGGGCAGGGTCCTCTGCCTTTCGAATGGCCTCCTTCCTTTAGCTGGGCATTGGCCCTATTCCTTCCCAGGCATGCCATTTCTCCTTCAGCATTGGGCATGCCCCCTCTACATTTTGCCCAAGGCATTGTCCTCTTCCTTTTATCAACAGGCATGGCCCCTTCTCAAAGTACCCTAGGCATGCCCCTCCTCCGTTTGGCAAGTGGCGGGGTTCCTCATTAGGGTACCCGAGGCGTGGTCCCCTTCCTTTGGGAATGAGGCAGGCCCCCAGTGTAACTGAGGCATGGTCCTCTTCCTTTGGGCGCTGGGTTGGGCGCCCCATTTGAGTACCCGAGGCATGGTCCCCTTCCTGTTGGCACGAGGAGGGGTGCCTCCACAGTGTAACCAAGATGTAGTCCGCTTCCTGTTGGTACGAGGCTGGGAGCCTCTTTTCAGTACCTGAGGCATGGTCCTCTTCCTTTTGGCACGAGGTAGAGTGCCTCCTCAGTGTGCCCGAGGCATGGTCCTCTTCCTTTCAGCATGAAAGGAAGCGTTATTGGGAAGTGGGTCCAGCAAGGGAAGCATGGCGGCAAGCCTATGGCTGCCGCACTCTTTGCTGGCCCTGCCCCCATAGAGCCGTGCACTGGAGTCAGGCGAGGGGCGGAGCTGAGTTCCCCTTTAAAAGGGGCCGGCTCCACACAGCCTCGCTGCTATTTTTAAAGATTGGCCAGGCGAAGCGCCCGTTTGCCCTCCACCCACTCCCTACGTAACAGTGTGGCATGTTTGTGGTTGCTTCGGGGCCGGATGAGAATTTGTGCTTGAACCTGCATTGGCCCTTGGTTCTTGTTGTTTTCGCCCATCCCACACTGTTGCTGATGGTTGCTTATTACAGGTCACTTCAGCGGGTGGCACTGGTAAGGAGAAAGGGGATTACCCCTAGGAATCCGGCAGGGACACAGTTGATTGGCCAACGGATAGGACAAGGTACAGTGAGACTTGGACTGGCCAATCAAAGGTGGACCACAAACAAGGTGATGCTATGATCTATACAGCCTGCAACACCTTGAAATTTGCCGGATATACATCAGATGCTGGAGTCAACAAGTAGCATCTGATCGTGGTAAACAATTTGTTTCATTAGTAAACAAATGGAGGCAATATGGCCAAATATGATTGGCATAACAATTGGATACAATGTTGCCCAATATGATTGGCAAAATAAATGGATACAATGTTGCCAAATATGATTGGCAAACAAATGGATACAATGTTGCCAAATTATGATTGGCAATTAGGTTTACGCTTTACCAGTGCCACTGTGGCCCATTTGCCGCAACACAGTTTATGAATTAATAAAGTGGCCCAATTTAAATCCATCACAAGTGTCCATCTCGTTATTGGGGAGTGGGTCCAGCAAAGGAAAAATCAATGCAAATAATTGGGTTTAAATCAAATTTCTTTTTGCACTTCCATTTTTATTTTTAAAGGAAGCAAAATTAACAATTGCGTGATGCCTCCATTAATGTGCCATTTTTGAATGAAATGGAGCACTTAGTCAGCACACTTCTATATTTTGCAATATAGAACACTTTGGTGTTTACAAAATGCTGCACATCACATTGCTGTTCACATCTTCCCAAAAAGCAGGGTAGATTCTTCAAATTGCGATTATGTTTCAATTGCATAATTAATCATGTACATACCTGTCAAGTTTTGGGAAATTTCTGTCAAACAAGGGACATTTCTCAGCCAAATCAGGAAACTGGACAGCTATGCTTATCCTGTGCTGGTCTCCAGTCTAACTCCAGTCTAATTGCAGTCTAACTAATATGGGATGACAGCAGGAAAGAGTGTAAAATATGGGGGGTTGACAGAAATTTCCCAAAACTTGACAGGTATGATCATGTACTGTTGCAGGATCAGTGTAGTGGAAAGGAATAGGCAGTTCAAGTAGGGTTGCCAGATGGCATCCTAAAGGAGGACATGTCCTTTTTTTCTATAATTTGTCCTCCCATCCTCCCCTACCTACTGTATGTCCATATGTACATACAGTAGGTAAGGGAGGACAAATTATAGAAAAGGAGGACATGTCCTCCTTTAGGATACCATCTGGCAACCCTAACATGGGTTTACTTGGATTCAGTGGATGCTTCCTCAGAATATTAATAAATTAAGAAATGCCTCATTCTATTTGATTCAGACAGTCTTGACAGAATAACAGACTGGTGTCATTATGTGCCATCAAGTTGCCTTTGGCCCATGGTGACCTTATGAATGAGTAACCTGCAGAATGCCCTATCAAATAACCAGTTTGGCTTTAGCAGATTAAGGCTACATTCTTAAAATGTCAAGTGAGCTTGTTGTAAATTTTTGTCACATTTCTGAGAAAGTTTTTATTCAATCTTTCCCTTCTCTTAAAAAGCATGTGTCACACCTACTGTGCTCCCTTCTTCTTCTGTCATATCCAAATCTGAATATTAGCAATCCTCATGGCAATCAGCCATGAAGACTGTCCTGAGAATATAATGCAATGGCCTTTCATCTGCCTTCCACATCGCAGTATGACCCCTGTACACTGACTCAGTTCCACGAGTCACTTTCTGATCCTGAACCCTTTTGGTATGCAAAGTCCTCATCAGCACCAGGCCAGTATTGATGAAGCTGCTGACCTCCATCAAGATAGATTCAAGTGGGATTTAATCCACTTGGGGACCATCACCCTTCCCTGTGGACTTCGCTACTCAAACTGTTAATCCTCACTGAGGACTCCTCAGGGTTGTCAGGTTAGTTAATCGCCTCCCAGTGTTCCATATTAAAAAGCCAAAGTGGGACAGCTATTGGCTGTAATGGAAAGGAGAAGGAAAAAAAACAGCTTGGTCAAAGATAGTACTATATGATCTTGGCTATTTTTTCATCTCTTCCTTGAAAGTTGCCTCTTTGCTTCCTGCTTTATAGATCACTAGCAAAGGTTGCCCGGCATTGCCGGGCTGTTTTAAATGGTGTTGGAAAGTTTTTGTTGTTGTTGTTGTTAATGTTTGTAAAGAAGAGGTTAGTCTATAATTGAAATTTTTAAAATTTTTATTTATACAAATTTTTTTTGATGGCCTGTTATAAACTGTGATGAGTTTTGTTTGGTGTTTTGGTTTTGTGGATGAAAAAAGAATAAAGGATGATATACATTTTCGAAAAACTCTTGGGGCCTTTTGTGTGGGGCTATTGTGTCTTTTTGAATTTTTTTTATTATTGTGGGCAGCAAGTGCTGCTGGTAGGGGTTATCTTGTATTTTGACTGTTTTTTTCTCTCGTGGCCTCTGGGTGGAGCTTCTTCCAGTAAGTAGTCTCTTTCTTTATTCATTTCTTTTCCAGTCGTTGTGGTATGAGGTCGTGTGGTGGTGAGTTAGCTGTTTTTCTTTATTTGGGGTGGTGGTGGTGTTTGGATTTTGTGGTGTTTGGCTGGGTGCTGGGTGTGTTTGGAAATGTTTGTTGTTGTTAACTTTTTTGGTGTTATTTTTGTTTGTTTTTGTGTATTTTTGAATGTTTTTGATTGTTTGTTTTTGTGTTTTTTGGTATCCTACGGGGGGGGATCCCCTCTCTGCCGTCTCCCCTGGCTCTGGAAGGCTTTGGGGGACAGACCCCTTTTGTCTCCCCAAATCTTCCAGACTCATGGGACCCAGGAGAGGGGATCGAATCCAGGCTACCCTCTGATATTAAAAGGGAAATCTCAATTGGGGATTTCCCTTTAATATCAGGGGGGGGGTGTGATCCCCCTCTCCACTGGCTTCCTTGGGTTTGGGAGGGTTGGGTTGAGAAAATGGGTCTGTCTCCCCCACCCTTCCGGACCCAGGAAAGCCATCAAGAGGGGGATTCCCCCCACCAACCTCCATTTTTAAGGAGAAGTAACCGCTTGGTTTCTTCTTTTTAATATGGTGTGTGTGTGTGTGTGTGGGGAGGGGAATCCCCTCTCTGCCAGGTCCCCTGGGGTCAGGAGGGTTGGGGAGACAGGCTCCTTTGGTCCCCCCAAACCTTCCAGACTCATGGGACCCAGGAGAGGGGATCGAATCCAGGCTACTCTCTGATATTAAAAGGGAAATCTCAATTGTGGTTTCCCCTTTAATATCAGGGGGGGTTGTGATCCCCCTCTCCGCTGGCATCCTTGGGTTTGGGAGGGTTGGGTGGACAAAAGATGTCTGTCTCCCCCACCCTTCTGGACCCAGGAGAGCCATCGGAGAGGGGGATTCCCCCAACTCCATTTTTAAAGAGAAGTAACCGCTTGGTTTCTTCTCTTTAAAATGGGGCGTGTGTGTGTGTGTGGAAGGGGAATCCCCTCTCTGCCGGGTCCCCTGGGGTCAGGAGGGTTGGGGAGACAGGCTCCTTTGGTCCCCCCAACCCTCTCAACCCCAGGGGAGCCAGTAGAGAGGGGGAGCACAACACCCCCGCCCCCACCCAGTGATATTAAAGGGGAAACTCCGATTAGGAGCTTCAGGCGCCGATGGGGAGGGGGGCTTTGGTTCCCGCGGCTTGTCGGACTTGCTCTCCTGGTGTTTTTGTTTTATTTTTTGGGCGCCAGCTTCCTCAGCATTCTGCGCGCTCATGGCGCGCAGGACGCTGGGGTTGTAGTTATGGGTTTGTGCTTTGTGTTTGTGCTGCGTTTTTTTAAAACGGTTTTCTTTTGATTGGCTGCAGCGTGTTTCCAAACGTTCCTTGCTCCGCGCCATGCGAGAGCCTCTCAGCCTGATTGGCTCTGGCGCGGCACGGCGCAAGGAATGTTGGGAAATGAAGTTGTTTCCCTTTTTTTGCGTTTGTGGAGCTGTTGCCCCACTGCCTGTTTTCTCAATCCTTTGTTGACCTGCGGACCCAGATCAGCCGTTTACACAAAGGGTGAGTGCAGGCAAGTAGGGTGAGGCATAGCAACCTATGGCCAGTTCCAACGGTTAACCCTTGGTTTTATAGGTTAAGATACAATCATCACATCAAGCTTCTATCTACAGTGGAACCCCAACATACAAATGGTTCAACTTACAAAAAATTTGACTTACAAATAGAACTCCTGGCAAAAAAAAGTTTGGCGTACAAATTTTTAATAGGAAAAATTCGACATACAAAAAAATGCAGTGACATCTACTGGCCTCTTCTAGTAATCCAATGTGTTTTCGACATACAGTTTTTTGACATACAAATAATCTTGTGGAACGGAAAAAAATCGTATGTAAAGGTTTACTGTAGTTCAAAATCCAGGTTCTTGCCACATGCCCACAATCTGGCCATGATTCATCTGACATCAATTGTTCTTGCATCAATTAAATGGAAAGTCAAGGGGGGAAAGGATATTAAAGAGAAAACAAGACCCTTAAATGAACAGAACACTTCTGTATGCTTGGATGTTTTCACTGGGGGGGGGGCATTCAACAATTATGTGATCCATTTTAAAAGAAAAATTGACCCTCCCCCCCATGTAACCTGACCATAATTTTCACTTCAACCCCCACTTTTTTTAAATTACGTAATCCAGAACTTTTGTATCGAAACTTTAATTTTTAGAGATTTTCACTACTGGTGAAATAGAAATAGACTGCACAAGCAATTAAATAATCTCAATTCGGATCAAAATTTCCAGAGATCATTTTTAAACCTTAAAAAGTGCCATATATAGAAACCACAACAGCTCCAAATGGATTACGTAATCTTTAACCTGACCCCCCGTCCCCACGTAATTTTCTGTAACTCAGATGACAGACCCCCTCCCTCCTTTGAGGGCCACGTAATTGTTGAATGTCCCCTAGATACGGGCCTTTGACTTCTTTACATTCAAAGTCACTCTGCCTGATTTGTTTTTCTTGAACTGAGGAGTCTTCCTGAGACCACATTATTAATCGCAAGTCATTTAAAGATTCCTGACAGTCATACTGGATTGGTTGTTATTCTTCAAATGATGGATGAAGGTGTTGTCCCATGAAAGCTAAGAAGTTTGAGTTCATCCTTCACAACTGATTTGGTAGAGTTTGACTGCTATTTGATGGAAAAGCCAAGTCTGATAGGAAAAGCGAGAAGGGCTTGATAAAAAAAGGCTTTCAAATATGCTGTTGCAGAGACAGGGAGACAAATGGTGTCTTAACTGCAATTCAGCACAAAGGTGAACACTACCTGGCAGTTCACCAAGATTACATTGTGTTTCAAATGGGGAAAGAAGTACATTCATTCCACACTTCTTTGCTGAGGTTTCATCTTTGCGCACTGTTTTCTTATGAAATAGGTTTAAATAGATCTTACTCCAACACATCATTTCATCATTGTCTTTCAAAGCATTAAATACTTTGTCAGGGAAAGGCAAAGTTAATTCATGTATACCTTTAAATAATCCCTTTAAATTATTTTACCCATCACCCTGATTGTTGCTAGCATTTGGAGGACAGAATTGGGTATTTTGCAGTAATTTATTTGTCCTGATGCGAAGGTTTAGTTGGCATATTTTGAACCCCTTTCAGCATCTATACTTTAAACTGGAACTTCATCAACAATCATAAGATATAGTAACCTGTCTGATTGTGCCAAAACAAATTATATAGGTAAAATTGCATAGCATGGTACAGTGGAATATAAATCTGGCACAAAAATTTGTTTTGTATTTTAAAAATGGAATTGACCAGTTAGGGAAATATGGCAGGAAACAGAAAGAGACTCGTGCTTCCAACAGGGGAGACAGATTGTGTGGTGTAATGGCTAGGCTGTTGGACTGGGACTTGGGAGATCCAAGTTAAATCTAGTTGCTACTGAGCCATGAAACTCAGTGAGCAACCTCTCTCTTTTGTCCCTGACCTTCTTTACAGG
The DNA here is from genome assembly GCA_035047345.1 of Bradypodion ventrale. Lineage (NCBI taxonomy): Eukaryota > Metazoa > Chordata > Lepidosauria > Squamata > Chamaeleonidae > Bradypodion > Bradypodion ventrale. Next base: position 83,905,034 of record JAWDJE010000006.1, read on the forward strand.
CTTGTTTTGGGGACAAAAAAGGCGTGTTAACTTGCACACACTGCTTAAGGGCATTGGAGGAAAATAGATATTAAAAAAATAAGTAAGTATGACAACAATGACAGTAACAATAACAGTAACAAGATTGATTGTCAGAGCAATCATGTTTGTATTCACATTCAGTTTGTGTAACTTGCAGCAGCTAATTGAGCTGCCAGGGCATGTCTCAAACACCTAGCTAGTCACACACCTAATTGTGCAACTAAGATGTGTCCTGGTACCTTATTTGATTAACCACAAGTAGAGCCCAGATGCTATATAAATCCTAAATTAGCACCAGTAGGATTCTGGCCAGTGAGCTTATTGTAAGGTAGCCAATATATCTTACTTTACAGAGGGCAATTATCTACTTCAAAAAATGTTCAGGTCATCACCAGTTTACCTCAGAGAGTGGAAAGCGGACTAAACAGGCACACTAATCACTTGATCTATCATATTGTATTTTTACTCAAGTTAAAGTTATTATTTCTCAATGTGAAATATATCTACTGTTGGTTGCTGAGTAAGAAGGCACACCTTGCCCTGGTCTACCTTAGAGCTGACTGAGAAATAATTAAATTTCATCATAAGTAACTAACTTTTAAAAAAATATATATATAACAGTTATTTTCATTATTCTTCAAGTGGTACTTGTTCAGCTCCTAGGATGAGGATGAGAGACACAGGGACAATGAATGGTGACATTTCTCGAAAGCTCAGCATTTATTCTCAGCATCCCTGTGGCAGGTATAATGTGCATTCTGGCACCAATTTATCACATGCTCATGAGTGGAAGAAAATGTCCTCTGGTTAGATTGCCCTGTGAGCTGTTAATTGGATCATTTGTTTTGCGGCTTTGTTTCTGATGCCCTTTGGGCGAGGCGGGGCAGATAGACAAATTCCCACTTATTCCTGCAGACCATCTAATTGGTGTCTGGATTTGCTTCTTTTCCTATTTCTTCCGGTCTCCTCTTTCCTTTTTTGTATGCACTCAATTAGCTTATAAAATGTGCATTTGGAGACTGTGGTTTTACTAGTTTTAAAGGCACAGTTCTGGGCATATCATACTCATTTTATAAAGAACTAGTATTTTTGCCCGGCCTTGCCGGGCAGTTATTATTTGTGTTCTGGTGGTTGGGGTGGTTTTGGGGGGGGGGTGCGCACACACAGACAAACACACAATACCACCCCAACCACCAACACACAGATAATAACTGATAATAACTGCCCGGCAAGGCAGGGGTGTCCAGTGTGTGTGAGTGTGTGTGTGTGTGTGTGTGTGTGTGTGTGAGAGAGAGAGAGAGGGGGGGGTGGTGGTAGTGGGGGTCCGCATTCGGCCCTTGTCCGTCAGAGCTCGGAGAAAGCAAGCCCCTTCACCGACAGGCAAGTGCCGAATGTGGAAGGGGCTCACTTCCCTCTGGGAGGCAAAGGCAGAGAAAGGAGCGCCGTTCTCAGCCTTTGCTTCCCAGGGAAGTGGCTCGCTTCTCTTGGTGGGTAGGGAATGAAGGCACCAGTGCCTTCCCCCCCCCCCCCCGTGGAAGGGGCTCGCTTCCCTCTGTGAGGAAAAGGCAGAGAACAGAGTGCCATTCTCAGCCATTGCTTCCCGGGGAAGTGGCTCGCTTCCCTTGGTGGGAGGGGGACACATTCAGCAGTGCCTTCGGCCCCCAGCCCCGTGGAAGGGGCTCACTTCCCTCCAGGAGGCAAAGACAGAGAACGGAGCACTGTTCTTGGCCTTTGTCTCCCTCAGGGAAGCGGCAGGCATGCGGGGATAAGATGGGCTCCCCTTCTTCTTCCCGCTATCCCACCGAAGCCATGGCGAGGCCGGTGCCAGCCTTCATTGCCAGGGTACCAGGGAGAAGAGGGGCTCCCCCTCCTCCCTGGAACCCCACCGAAGCCATGGCAAGGCCGGCACTGGCCTTCATCACCAAGGTGGCGGGGATAGCTAATGGCTTCCCTGCCTCGGTGGGGTTTTTTACCTGCACACCAGCTGCCCCGCTTTCTCCGCGCTCATGCCCTTCAGCCAGATTGGCTGAGAGGTGGCATGGTGCAGAGGACACTGGGCCTTGTAGTGTTTTTTTTGGTCTGCGTTTGTGGGGCAAACACCCCATTCTCTGTTTCCGGACCCTTGTGGGGTTGTGAGTTACGTCGAAAGGTAAGTGTGGCCGGCTCGGTACAGGATGGTTGGGCTGGGTGTAGGCGCTAATGTCGGACACTCACCACCCTACCCCCTTCTTATAGGTAAAGATAACAGCTATCATTTACAAGCAAAAATGCTTTTGGCACCTGTGGTAAAAGACAATTGAATGGAGGTTTATTAAGGAGAAGTAAAAGGATGTACTTACGTTCACAGCACATAGATTAACTATATTATTCCCTGCCAAAAGAGGTTGGGATGGATGCCAGTTTGGCTTGAATTAAAAACGGGATCTGACAGATTTATGGAGGATAAGGCTATCAATGGCTACTTATATAAGGGCCTCAAATAGGTAATTAAGGGGAAATTGCTTTCAATCAAATGTATTTAGCACTCCAGATTAAGTCTTGGCTGCAGAACAATAGTAACTGTGAAAATGAGACAGAACTTCCTGATCTGTCTTCAGGAGATCTGGAGTTTTCTGCTAGTCCTTTGACTCCTGAAGAGATACCTCAGGCTCTGAAGAGTGAACTTTGGCCTCCTTACACATTTCAGAAAGATTAGAGGAATTCTTCACCCATGAATGCTGGATTAGTATTTCTATCCAAGATCTTGATCTTGGTGTAGGATCCAGGCCTTGGCACCAAGCCATATCCAGAATCCTGGGTCAACCCATTCTATCTTACATGTCCTCTCCTCTGGAAGCTGTAAATTATAATGAACTGGGCACAAGAATGTGTTTGGGACCTTTATAGTCTCTTAGATAGACACCATCTGGGTTGTCTAGCAAGTAAGATGGGGAATAACCATGCCATGCACAAAAATGTGGAGATCATGCATGCAAAACCACAAGGATACAGCGCAAGTACACGTGATAGTGCAAGTCAAATGAATAACCATATACTTTTTAAGATATATTCTTATGTATCATTTTAACTAAAAACATCAGAGTAAGGAATATAAAAACCCTTGGATACCTAAGGTGTGTGTGTGTGTGTGTGTGTGTGTGTGTGTGTGTGTGTGTGTGTGTGTGTGTCTGGAAAGATCAAGTCAATTCATGTTGAAATTCATAAATATCATATTGCTCAAGTATCTCTACTTTGTAGAAATTTTTGAAGTGGTAGACGTGTTAATCTGTGCAAGCATATCAGACAGCAAACCAAGCAAAAGTCTTGATCCACGAAAGCTAACATTAAAATGCAGGAGTTAAGTCTTTAAGGTGCCACAGCGTATTTTGTCTTGTTTTATTTGCTCTCTGATATAGCTCTACTTCATGTCAGTCACCAACATGATGCTGTTATCTGGCTCTTGATACTGCAAAATCAAAGATTGAAAGAAAGAATGAGGAAAGAAGCAAAAGAAATACATATGAAGAGAACAAATGGGCTGAAATCATAGACTTACTTCTTGGAGCAGATAAAACTTCCTTTTCAATATGTCTCAAAAGGGGGAAGAGCAGAGGAAAAGTAAACAAAATGAAAAATAAAACAATCAAATGCTATCCTGGTTGATTCAGGATATTTTATCTTCTCAAACAGTAGAGTAAAGTGGCAACAAGACTAGTATATCTTATTTGTCATAGACAAAGGGTTATTTTTCAGATGTCACAATGTATTATTAAGGTACCACAAAGCTTTGCAAACCCAAAGCCCCAGATCTTATTCTAGTACTGTATAAGTAATCAGAGGCTTAGTGTATAAGTCCACAAAACGTTTGCCCTGTGGACTTGTTCTATTCTTAGCAGGAGTTCAAACCTACATGTATTTAGATGCACCATTCATGTGTACAAACATGCATGCACATAGACACTAGAATGGGAGGAATTCATTGGAGAGATGCTGAATACATCCCTGTTGCCATTAGTAGTGGTGAAATGACAGTTCTGGGTCACTGAAGGTAGAAAAAATTATTTATTTATATATTTATTTGAACTTATATCCCGCCCTCTTGCCCTAGGGCAACTCAGGGCAGCGCACAATCATATAAAAATATTTTAAACCCCCCATAAAAACAGCAATAAAAAACTCTTTAAAAACCATCCCATATCCAAAAAGACCCTCCCCTCCCCACCAAGATCTCCGAGGTCAAAGAGAAGAGTCTTTGCTCCAGGCAAAAGTACTTAAAACATTCCATGTTGCCATTAGCAGTTTAGAGGCACCACTGGCTGCTTTAGGATCACTGAGGCGGGAGATCATCTCCTGTCAGGGACCCTCTGGGAACTGCTATTTCCCCCCCATTGCCTATCACAGTGTGGAAACAGTAAATCCAGCTGCTTCTGGGTTACTGGGTCAAGAGGAGGCTTTAGCTTTCTACACTCCGCACTGACTCATAACTGGCATCACTTCTTCTGTGGCACCATTAAAAACATTAACAGCATGAAGCACGTTATGTCCATCAGTTTGTGTGTTGGGGAGGGAGAAGGAACCAGAAGGAGCCAGTCAACCAGAAAGACCATCAGCTTTGCACAATAAGCAGTTGTTAGGATCGGTTGCTTTCTAAGAGTTTATGCAGAATCCCTTGTTTAACTGCTGAATTATGGGCTGAATCCTGATTGAGGCATATTGGTAGAACCAGACCTCCCCTATCATTTCTCCCAATGGCAGTTCCTCTAGCACCCTGAAAATGCTGCACAAAATATTTGTGAGAGGGTCTTGGGTAGATGAGTAGTAGTAGTAGTAGTAGTAGTAGTAGTAGTAGTAGTAGTAGTAGTAGTTATGCCGCCCACTCGACAACGCGACTCACAACAATACCACATCTAATACATTTGCTGGGTACAGAGCCAAGATGGGGGAAGGAGCAGGATGCCCCTTGTACGTTCATACAGAGACACTTTCTACGAGCAGAACTTAATTCACGGAAGTTGCCTCTGCCCAGTTTTGATTTTCTCTACACCACATCTTACCCTATTCAGCAGGTCTCCCTGCTCTTCTGTGTCGAATGAACGGGTGAAGGACCTGCTATGGAGAGGAGATAGATTGCATACTATTAAATGCTTTTCACCAGCTCAGGTATACAGGCTAACAATGGACCCAACATATACAACTTGGCTATTCAGGGCTTTTTCTGTGGAATTTAGGAATGATGCTTTTGGGGATTACATGTCCCAGACTCATGCACCCACATGACCACTGGCTGGGGATTCTGAGATTCTTTTTGAAGCAGTAGCATTTTTTTTGGCAAGTTATCTTCACACTAACAAGCCAAACATAGGTTGACCATTACTTCTCTGTACAGCGACCAGAAAAGAAAAGGAAGTCAGTTTGGTCTAAAAAGAACATAACCTACACAAGTGGTGGTGAACCTTGGCACTCCAGCTGTTCTTGAAGCCCTGATGAGCAGGAGTGCTGACTTGGGCTTCTGGAAATTGAAGTCCAAGAACACCTGGAGGTGCCAAGGTTCACCATCATGGACCTACACAGTTCAAGGAACATAATTCTATGATTTTGCAATATTTGAGCTAGCCTTAGACCATGGAAACATCTGCAAACGCAGACAGCGCTGGCTCTTTGGCTATGAAACAGAGATGAGCACTGAACCCTAGAGTTGGATACAACTAGCTTTCAAGCAAGGATGACCTTTACCTTTTTTAAGGTATTGCATTAAGTCAAGGAATAGTGGACTTAACGTTATTCAAAGGGGAAATTATTCATTGCTGTCTTTTAAAATGCATTTCTTATCAATGCTGAAGAGATTTCTGAATGATCCATAAATTGAAGCTTTTTTCACTAGTGGTCAGAATCCCATTAGCAGACATGGCATATAATTGCTCTATAGGAAGCAATGATTACTCTAGCAATCTCCATCTGCAGTTACACATGCCAGCAATCACCTCATCAGTAACAACAGGACTGACTTATGTGTAAGAAGCTACTGGATGTTGTTTTGTGCAATGGGTATAAAGGATAATGCTGAACAATGAGCTGTTGCACTTTTTTTAGGAGGGAGGGAGAAACAGGATTTTTGTGAATGTCTGAAAAGTCAAAAAGGGTTCCCTCATATTGGAAAACAAATGCCATGTAGGAGTTCTACATGACAAATAGATATCATAGAGTTACCTAAATGTGGCTCACCAGGAAGAAAGGTCTCAACTAGAAGGCATTGAGGTTCAGCCTAGTAAGCTCTCAGCTAGCACAGAGGCAGAAACATGAAGCTTTGGTGGACCTAGGCTAAAGTAAATCTCAAAGCCTTCAAATCTTTCAGCTTCTCATTCTCAGAAAGAAACTTTAAAAATCTATCTTTTCTCCTCACATCAATATTTCCCTGTAGCAATTTTTTCTCTCCCTTTGTAAGTTTGTTTGAGCATATCTATTAAATCAATGGAAACTTCTAAACCAGCATTTATGTGAATTCAAATGATTCAATGGTCTACTCTAGCAGGAGCTAACTATTGGATTCATACCTTTTACCCATCAAATTTCCAAGGTTTTAGAAGTATACCTACTAATTACTGGTGAAATGATGTCCTTTTGAAAACATGAAGCCACTTATTACCAATGCTAATTACCTTGTGAAACCACCCAGAGAGTGCACTAAGTGCTATGGGGCGGTATATAAGTGTAATTGCCATTGCTACTTCTATTATGCCAGTTTTGTTTGGTAATGAGCAGAAAATTAATCCATTTCATAAAAAGGTGACCACACTTTCCCTTTAATGGTAACTCTCATGAACTGGAGTATCTGTCATCAATGGAGTGTTTTAATATTACAGGAACTTTTATTGTATTTTATCATGATCTTTCCTATAGTCTTATCTTTGTTGTGGGCTCCCATGGTACCCATTTAAGGGAATAGAAATTAACTACATAAATACTGTAGACATATTTATGATACAAAAACTTCCCAAACAAATCTAAGAGTGAGCCCAAAAGGTTGCATTTCATGATCTAAAACATTCCCTTCCAATAACAGAACTAACAAGACCACAAGCTGAATCCTACTTCAGAGCTGTTGTTGTGGGTGAATTTTCCACAATGAGAGCAGCAAGCAGGGTTTTGGAATGTAGGGAGGCTTACTAGGCACATGCCACTGCCCAGAGTAGTGTTTATGCCAGGGGTTCCCAATCTACGGTCTGCAGGCCAGGTCTGGCCCATGGCACCAATTAATCCAGCCTGCGGTGAGGATCCCAGGGCCGGGGCCACCGCCACCGCCACCGCCACCACCAACACCAACACCAACACCGAAAGTGGTGAAAATGCAGTGAACACACAGAAAAAAAGTCACAAAAATGTGGCAGAAAATCCTGAGAATGCAGCAAAAACGTGCGGCCCTCACTCCCGCTGCCACAAGAAGTGGCAGAAATGGCCGAGATCGTGCTGTGAATGCTGCCACTGCCACCACCACCACCAAAGCACCAGAAGCAGTGGGAGGAACCACACCTCTGGCCCGCTCACCTTGGCCCATGGTGGAAAAAGGTTGGCCACTTCTGGTTTTCACTGATTATTAGTGGGGTATGATTGATTGATTAAATGAATGAATGAATATTCCAGTAGAAGAGAACAAATAGGCAGTGTCGGCTGCTCCCACTACACAAGTAGTTCCCAGTGTGTGGCCCCAGCCCCACACGGGGACCTCAGTTCCCAGAAGCCTAAGTTACTACATTGGCTGAACAGTGCTTTGGACAATTGACTTAGGCTTCTGGGAATTGAAGTCCAAAACCCAAAGGTTGGGAAACACTGCTCTACACCATCCTGCATCTGCCAAGTGAGGTCACTCAGCCTAAATCATCTGCTTGCTATTTTTAAGAAAGAAAGACTCCAATATTCTAAACCCAAGAGTGATCTGTTTTCAAACTGTAGTCTATACCCTGGTCCAAGTAAGCAACCACAGAAAAGCTCCTGATCGTTCATGATGTACATCTGTCATTAACTGAAAGCAGGGGTGGGGGGTTCGGGGGGGAGGGGAGTATATGAACTTTACGGGAAGTTTTCATTCAATTATGAACTCTACATTTTAAAATATATTTTATATTGCAGCTGGCTGAAACTGTTTCTCTTATATGGTCAGAGGAAGATTTTATTAAGAATAATAATTTTCCACGATGGCCTTTGCCATTTTCCCCTTAGACATTTTCTAATAATGGGCCTTTTATTAACATGGTTCTTTGACTACTTTTTTTAAAAGCAACCAATGCCTGTCTGCCTCATGAATGACTACTTTAGACAAATTCATTGCACTTTCTTAATCCTTTCCTTCCAAGTAGAACACTAAAGTAATTAGTTGCAAGACCTTTTCTTTTTCTTATCACGTGGAGAAGAATGGAGTGTCATCATGTAAGGAGGCAGGGATGAGAGTACAGCATTTTTAATTTCCTGCAACCAGTATTTTGTAATATACTGTCAGGCTTAGCTTTGTTTGATTTGTCTATGAACATTTATTAAGGCATGGTAAAAAAAAGTATAGATCTAGCATTGCTATTATAGTAAAGAATATATTGCTGCAATGACATTTATAACCTGGGAGGTTCTGAGATATTATACATTTATAAAGTATTTGGGGTGTGTGTGTGTGTGTGTGTGTGTGTGTGTAAAAAACTTTTAAGGGCCTTTAAAATCAAACATTGTAATAATTAAGTGCTCAATATTCTTTGCATTCTGTTATCCCCAATAACCATGTAAGATATATAATATATGATAAATAGTTATACAAATACCTCATACAAAGTCCGCTTCATACAACATCGAATTAATACAACATCGCCTAATTCCTTGGGAAAAGCTGCCTCATACAAAGTCTTTGTATGGTGCATTGGGGTTTTTCCCAGGTTGCATTGTGCCTGGGCAGTATAAAAGGCAGGACACATGCATGCATTGCTCTTTTGGGTTTTGCACAAGGCAAAGAGTGTTTAGGAGTGGTTTTGAGCACGATTTTGGATTTTTTTATTTTTTTGGTCAGAATTTTTAGAAGCATTCCTGGGATTTTTGCAGCATTCTTCAGGTTCTTGGACAATCAGGGTTGTTTAACATGTTTTTGTAATGTATTTAGCCTTTAGACAATGATTTCTTAAAGTTCTGTCAGTTTCCTGTCTGTTTCCTTGACTTTGCTCTGAAGTCTGTGCTGTTACAGTACAATGTATCTCTATGGAAATGACGTTGTACGAGGCATCGCGGCAAGGTTTTGGATGTTGTATGAGGCATCGCGGCTAGGATTTTGCATGCCTCATACAAAGTCCAAATCCGTATAAAGTCCAAACTTGTGGAACCAAGTTTGGACGTTGTATGAGGTATCACTGTACAGTATATGATAAATAGAGAGCTGAAGTTAATTCTGATTTATGGCAATCCTTCTCACGTTTTTTACCAGGTAGGGAGTATTCAGAAGTGGCTTACCATCCCCTTCTTCTGGGTGAATCTTAAGACTGTGAAGATTGTCCGGAGCCACACAGGTTGCTTCTTCTAGGATGCACAGCAGAAAATTGAACTCCCTTACCTAAACCGTCAAGTCATCCAGCCAGCAGAGTGTTCTTATAGCCAGTTAAAGTGTGGTTTTATACAGTATGCACTTATGGATCAATTGCTTCCACCGGAGGAATTGCCTGTCCCAGGACCTCTACCGGAGAGGATTATTTAAAAATACTTCCGTGGTAGTGTTATGCCTGGGCATGGGGTTCCAGTTTAGCTCTCTTCTCCCAAGCAACAGACACAAAGGTTCTGTATTTTAAACATTCTTGTTGTAAGTTTCTAAAATTATAGCATAGGAACAAAGATTTAGCTATCTAGCCATTTCACACAAGAAAAATAAAAACTCTTACTTGTTTTAGGCTATTGCCTGACTAAATCTTTAGAACTGGATGGGTTTTTTAATGGGTTTTTATATGTTTTAGAACCGATGTAAGCCACCCTGAGTCAGGTTCGCCTGAGTGGGCGGCATAGAAATTTTAATATTAAATCAAATTAAATTAATAATCCTTTCTCCTCCCACTGCCTTTTAAAAATCTCTATCCAATTCTCACCACTGACCCGTCATCTCAAGGATTTCAACCAATCACTATACAGTACACAACATTCCTCCAAACTTCAGTTTCATTTCTCCCAGAACACAAGGTCTTGTTTAGTCTACAAGACACTACTTCCCTGGTAACAACCCAGAATGCATCACTGCCACACACACCCCTTCGGTGAAACCCACACAGAAATCTCTATTACAGATTCGAAAAAGCACAAGCCTGCATTTTAAGCAGTATAAATCCATCACACTAAAGCAGTCAAAATGGGAAGGCAAACTTGATAGGTATGTGACATATCAAGCCTAGTTGACTTGATCTGTTACAGAGATCAGGCGATGATCCTCAGTAGCTGGTCCTGGTTATAGGTAAGGAGATGTCTGAAAAGAGTGCTATCTCCTCTCCTCTCTTTCAGCTAATGGTGATACAAAGAGTCTATTCTGGAAATAGGCTGACAGCTTTTAAGGTAAGATGTGTTCAGACACAGCAGCTGTCTCTGTGGGTCTGTGAAATGCCACATCTATATCCATAAAAGAGAGGTGTCCCGTTGTGGGTCCTGAATACAAATCCACACCCCTTAACTGTCCGTGACCAAACTTCGCACACACTTACCTGGCGCATCAGAGAAGGTCACTGTCGGGGTCCGGGCCAGAATGGAGGCCCCTGCGCCCAACAAGATGCGACCAAAACAAAAAACTTCAACTCCCAGAAGCCACTGCGGCATACCGTAACTAATCACGGAACAAATGTGGAAGAGGCGGGGCAACAGCCACACGACCACTGAACCAACAGCTGCCGCACGCTAAGAACGTGGCCATGAGGAGATCATGCGCCCCAATTAGGAGAGCGCTGGGCTGCGGCAAAAGGCCCATTGGCATTGCCCTTGGTGGGGAGAGGCCCCCCTGGCAGGAACAGCATGCCCCAATGCATTGCACAGGGCCGGAGAGTGCAGTTGTGTGTCCGACAACCATGATGCTGGTGGGGGCAACGGAGGCCTTGGGCCGAGAGAAGACGGCAGTGGAGAGGGCAGAAAAACATCGGGGCCATCAGGAACAATGGTGGATCGTGAGGCCAGGCACAGAGGGGGACCAGCCCAGGGCAGATACATGGCACAAGGAACAAGGACTGGGGTGAGGGAGCCGGGCCCGGCTCACCAGTGCAAAAAACCATCCAGAAAGAGGGGGACTCATGTACCCAGGACGCATCCACCCAGGTGGCCCTGAGGAGCCAACCACGCCTGGTTACCCAGCCTCAGGCCCTGACCACCGGACTACTCACCTGCTTGGTCAGGGCCTCCCTCCTCCGCCAAATGGATGGATATGACTGTCTTTCAAGCAAGGGAGACCTTTACTTTTAGGCAGCCTTGAGGTCACTGGAGGACAGTTGAGTATAACTCAGAAGGAAGGGAAAGACTTTGGCTATTGGTTCGGAATACTAAACTCATGCTTTACCTATAGATTTACAGTGGAACCTCGGTTAACAAATAGCTCAGTTAACATAAAAATTGCATAACAAAAGGAAATCCATAGAAAATAGTGGCTTGGTTTACAGAATTTGTTCCGGAACGGATTAATTGGTTTTCAATTCATTCTTATGGGAAATCGCATTCAATGCATTCCTATGGGAAATTCAGTTAAAGTAATTTTTGCTGTAAGAAAAGTCCCAAAGAATGCATTAATTATGTTAACTGAGGTTCCACTGTATAAAGAAATTGAAGTACTACAAAATCCAAAAAGGTTTCCACTTCCCCAAGAGGAACAAATTTAAGTGTGCTGCACACTTGAAAATTCTCATCTTATGAGAATTGGGGCATATGTAACAATGTGCTTCCACTGTTGCTAGTACAGAAGGAATGCACCCACGGTGCACACATTGTCATTGTGCATTATTGTTGTATACAACATTCAGTAGCCATTTAGAAGTGGGTATAGGTTGTCTTGCAGGAGAGTAATCCTTCTCCTGCCCTGGAGGGGGAAGAAATTGTAAGATTCACCATATAACAATAATAGGAGACTTCTTCATAAATTATAAAATGTGTAGCTTTAATTTTATTTCATAGCTCAGTGGTTTAGGTATCTGGCTGCTAAATCAGAGATTGAGAATTCAATTCCCCGCTGTTCCTCCTCAGTGACTTCAGTGGCTCAAGTGGCTAAGATGCTGACTGGAAGGCGGGAGGTCAGCAGTTCGAGTACTGCAGGACAGAATGAGCTCCCGTCTTTTTCCCAGCTCCTGCCAACCTAGCAGTTTGAAAGCAAGAAATCGCAACTACTGTAGATAAATAGGGACCACTTCAGTGGGAAGGTAAACAGTGTTCCATGCACTCCAGTGCCTAGTCATGCCTGCGGCCTGCCACTTGACCATGGAAATGTCTGCAGAAGCAGACAGCACTGGCTCTTCAGCTATAAACAGAGATGTAGTCATGGACAGTCCCAGGACAGCCCCAGAAGAAGGGAATGGTAAATACACTTCTGTGTAGAATTGATCTCAAGACACACAATTATTATATTCTACATTGGCATGTAAAGCACACTTATTATTTATTAGGTCTGCTTTTATGAGGTTCAGACTCAGGCATTATATTCCTGTGCTGAAAGAGAATGAGAGAAACATGGTGATGTTTTTTTTTCCTTTGGGAATGTCACCCCTACTCTGAAAAATTACCTTTTATTATTATTTTTATACTTTTATTTCCAATAAAAATACTTCTCTCTTTATTTTTATTTGCCCTCCATTTTAAGGTTAGGCTTCTGTACGCACCAAGCACCACACTAACACGCACTCATTCATAACACTTTGCAGGTAAATAACTGCAAAGATCTATTTTTATCCATTTTCTAAAGGTTTGAGAAGCAAGGACGAGGACGACATGCCTATGTCATCTTGAGGGAAGTAGATGCCCAGTTAAAAGAACCATGGTAGTCTGGGCCTTGATAGTGAATGGGATTTTTTTAAAACCAAAGCTGAGTAGACCAGGGCTGTTCAGAGAACGAAAACTGGTACTTGTATTTCAAAGGCAAGTAGACCACCCTGAATCCGAGAACGTAATTTTTTTTAAAGTAAAGCAGAGTAGACCACCATAATATCCTCGAATAACCTACTAGGTTACATGAATGGGAATCCAAATATGGTACTTTGAAAGACATCAAAGGCTGGGTGGTTGTAACAATGTATCCAGCCTGGCTGAGTCAATCAAGCCATCAAAGAACCTCAAAGGAATAGGTACTTTCCAAGGATTCTACGACAGCACTGCGAACGAAAAATATTAGAGAAAATTCCAAGCGATAAGGGAGGACGGCAGGGGAGATTCGACATCAAAAGTTAACACTTTAAATGCTGGATTAAAGTTTAAAATATTTATTAAAAATCATGTCTTCACTCCTGGAGCCTGGCTGACCTCCAGGATCGGTTTGACCAGGTGGTGGAATAGATCAGGAAAGGTATCCTCAAGAGTAAGACAGTAAAAGTTTGTTTATTCTCGATTGGCTCCAGCTTAGAAAGTGCGGGCTTTTTGAAATAGGATTTCTCGCTGCTTCTTCGCCTGCATAAAAGTGAAGCATGGCTGCAACGGCAAAGCAAATTTAGGATTTAAAATGACTTTAAAGGAATTGCGGCTTGAATTAAATTGCAGTTTTCCTGTCTTTGGAGCCATGCTTGACTATAGACATGGCAAACTTGACTCTTTGATCCCTGATTGATCTTTAATTAGCGGTTGCAATTAAATGTTCCAAAAATCATTAAAAATATTGTAAAATGGTACTAACATGTTCTATTTTGTATTTCCAAAAGCAGGAAACTTCCACAATGTTTTTTTAAACTTGAGCCTGCCTCGTGAGACCCAAGAGCTTACCACTCCACAGGAAACATTCAATTAAACCATACCTGTCAAGTTTCAGGAAATTTCTGTCGAACCCCCGTATTTTACACTCTTTTCTGCCATCATCCCGTATTAGTTAGTCTGCAATTAGACTGGAGTTGGACTAGAGGCCAGCACAGGATAAGCATAGCTGTCCAGTTTCCTGTTTTGGTCGAGAAATTTCCCTTATTTGACAGAAATTTCCAGAAATTGACAGGTATGAATTAAACACATGATGCCCAGAGGGCCACAGACCCTTCTCTAACTTCCTAAAAGTCAGCAACAAGCAGTTCAGTCTTGTTTGTTTTAAGGATTATTCTTTTGTGTTTGTTTTCTCATGTCTTTTGTTTCTGGGGTCTGTCACTAGCATAGATTCACAATGCTAGTTAGTTTCTGACTGGAGACAGGATGGGATTATTAGGGTGGGAAATGCCAAGAAATTCATCAAGTGAAGTTCATTGAAATTCATCATAATAAGTCCATCAATGCTGACTGGTCAGTTGAACCTCTCGCATCGGACGTGCAGTGTTCCTGACTGGTTCCTGTCTTCAAGCTAAGCGTGTTCATTAGGGGCATGCTCAACAACTGCACCCTGCTATTGGTTAATGTATTGACTTGTCTCCACCTAATCCCCCAACCTCCTCCCTCTATCTTTTCCTTGAATTTGTAATCTTTTTCTTGAATTTTGTAATATTTTACCAAACACCATCATTTACATAAAAACTTAATATTGTAGCTCAAAGTTGACTTATTTACCAATGAAATAACAGCCTGCTGCTAGGTTATTGTTTTCTTTGTAAAAAAAGATTTATTGTAACTTTAGATAGATGATAGGATTAGTCTTTGAAGAACTGTATAAAAGGACCTTGCGATGTTGGAACTTCAGCTCTCTAGCTCACTCTTTCAAAATGTAGTTAGGGAAGCTCATGTTTAGATTTTTGTAGCAGGCAAAAGTTTGCAAACTGTCTATGACCAGCAGTAGGCCACTGTTGATTAAATGCATATTCAATAAACCATTTTTAATTTTGGCTGAAATCAAAGTCTCTGTGGTTCTTGGGGGGCTCTACCAGTGGAAGAACTTTTTAAATTCGAAAATGCATCTCCGCAGCAGGTCTTCCTGTGACAAAGAGAAAGGGGAGAGTGATTTTTAGGTAATTGGACCAATTAAAATGATGACAATCATAGCAAAACTACTTTAGATTTCCATTACTTGCAATAAAAATGACTGTATTAGAAAACCCTCTTATAATTACTTAGCATTTGGTGGAAATACAATATTTTTCTCAAAAAGGGGGCACTTTAGAGAACTTGGCTATTGTTCTCCCACTTATTTTACTTCGGAAAGAGTAGATAGAGGCAAGGCAAGAAGCAGTCCATGAACATCTTTTGCTGTGTTATGCAAGAGGAAAAAAGTAGTTGATTTTTGTTGCTTTGTCAAATTCTTCTGTCATTGTTTATGTCAATATCTGAAATATTCAACTCACTAAGCCCAATTAAAAGTAATGGTTTTGACTTTTAAAGTTATAATTGGCTCTAATTATCACAGACTATTTTCTTCCTGTATGAATGCCTCCATCACTTAAAGTCTGTCAATAAAACTCTATGGTGGGACTCCATTGGCCTTCACAGAAATGGTTTTTATGTTCCGAAGCACAAATGTTAGTTAACACTACAATTAATGCTACATCCAAACATTCTGTTTAATTGTAGCTGCTTGTCATGACCTCAGCAGAGGGGTCTTCTAGTGAGGACAAGCCCAGCAAACTTGACTGCCCAACAAACCTGACCCTTGGGGAACCAGGAGCTTGATCCTATGGATTACTATGACTCAGGGGCTCAGTCTGAGTCTGAAGAGGAGGTAGCACTCCATCCATCCATTCAGAGCAAAGGAGGCTGAAGCTAGATTGAAGCCCCAAGGCTGAATGATTGGCTGTAAGTAAAGGCTTTTCTTGAGAAGGTGGTTTCCTCACAAGTTGGAACTGCAAGCTGTTGAAAGCACCTTGTTTGGTACCTTCCAACTTTGTGCCCGGAACATCTGAATCTTCTCCGGACTTTGGAACATTCTGCTTGTTTGTTTGCTCTGGTGGTCTGTAATAGCTTTCTGCTTCACCCTTTCCCTGATCTTGAGACCCTATTGAAGCAGCAGGGGTCTGACCATGCCTCTGGAACAGCTGAGCAGGCCTGACCACACCTCTGATATCGGACATGTTTGCACATGTGCGAGTGTGTCTGTGCCATTCCCATAAGTGGTTGTGGACATGTTTGAGCATATGTGGGCATGTCCGCAGCCAATCCTGGGAATGATGTGGACACATTTGAGCATGCATGGGCATGTCCGCAACCATTTCTGAGTGCGGTACAGGCATGCACCCACATTGGTGGGCATGTCCCCAATCCACTTCCAGGAGTGGTGAGGGTGGCGCAGGCCTGATGAATTGGTGCTGTTGGCCATATCTTGCCCACGGGCCATAGTTTGGGCACCCCTGTGCTATTGGCTTGGAACCATGATTGTCTTGCCTGGTGTAGAAGAAGACACTGTTTGTTGTGGAATAGTAGGAAAAAACTTCATCGAAAAAAATGATGACAAGTGAGAATTTTCTGTGGAATTTCTCAGGGTTCATGACCTTAGTGTTTAGTTTATGATACTAAAATGGATGAGGTGTAGGAATTTTGGAATGTAGGCTTTTTATTTTTGCATTTCATGCCTCATTCTTCTGTGCCTACACTTACTTGTCTTTGTGTACAGAGATGCCTAGAGGAGTGGGTCTCAATATGTAGTTCCCAGATATTGTTGGGCAAAAATTCCCAGTATCACTAACCACTGGTGGGCTGGGCCATCTGGGAAATGAAACCCCAAAAAATCTCAAGACTTATTAGCTCCCATTCAAGGCTTTTCAGTGCCACTCACTGAGATTGGGAGAGGATTTTGTTGTTCTTTATTCTCTGTTGTTATTACTTCTATTTTTTAAAAACAGTGACAAATAGCCATGTTCACTTTTGAGGTAGTCCACGAGCAGGAGCCACAAGAAATTCCCAAAGAGAAAGTCATAATGTCAAGGACTCAGAGGTGAAAGGGGTTCAGGAACTGGGCTGCTGTCGGGGGGGGGGGGAGAATAGCCAGGACTCCCGTTCTGGACCCAGAGCTGGCAGGGCCCCCGATAGTGGCCCCCCACAAAGCTCAGATTTGTGCATTTTTAATTTTTAAAAACTTTTTAAAACTTTCTTTTAAAAACATGGCACGCAGGCCCGGCAGGCGGCATCACTGTGCATGCCCCGCCAGAGGGCTCCTGGCTCCGCCTCAACCTGGATATCCAGGTCAAGGCTTCAGCCCAGGAGGCGCACATTGGTCTGGCAGAGCAGAAACGAGGTGGCTGCTGCTCCTGCTGCAGAGGAGGAGGAGGAGGCAACTGCCAGGCTCAGGAAGAGCCTCGATTCCGGTTGTCCTCCGGACAAGGAGGAAGAGTCCCAGAGCAGCCAGGCACGCTCTCACCTCTGCACTTCTCACGCGCCTTCGGGCCGAGGGGTGGGTTGGCTGGCGGCCTCCCCTTCCCAGCAAAATGGGCAAATTGGGGCAATGCTTCCCTGCACCTTGCCCACCCCCACTCCCCGAAAGCACATGGTAAGTGCCTGGCTGCTAGGGACCCCTCCTCCTTGTCCGGAGGACAACCGAGGCTCTTCCTGAGCCTGGCGCGGCATCCCAGAGCGACATGGTGAGAGGTTCAGGTCTTTTAAGTCATGCCACTCTGGGCAAGCAGAGGTGGCAGCCCCTCCTCCTGCCTCTCTACCCCCTGGTCCCCATAGGAAGAGGGACGCACCTGGGCGCTCCACCGCCTGCCTCCTCTGAGTAAGTCTGTCTTTTTGTTTTGTTTTGTTTTGTTTACTTTTATTCATTCGTGTGTGTGTGTAAAATGGGGGGAATGGAGGGGGAAGGGTGTGTGTGTGTGTGTGTGTGTGTGTGTAATGATGAGCTCCCATCTCAGTACCAGCTCTTACCAACCTAGCAGTTCGAAAGCAAGAAATTGCCAATAGATATCCTTATTTATCTACTTGCAATTTCTTGCTTTCGAACTGCTAGGTTGGCAAGAGCTGGTAGGGATGACGTGAGCTCATCATTAGGAATGTAAATAGCATTCTGTGCACTCCGGTGTCTAGTCATGCCTGCCACATGTCCATGGAAACATCTGCAAATGCAGACATCGTTGGCTCTTTGGCTGTAATCAGAGATGAGCACTGAACTCTAAAGTTGGATAGAACTGGCTTTCAAACAAGGCTTAAAGACTGACTGATGTATTTCAATGTGAGCTTTTGTGGACCAAGGCCACTGACTCTTTGGCTATAATCAGAGATGAGCACTGAACTCTAAAGTTGGATACAACTGGCTCTCAAGCAAGGCTTAAAGACTAACTGCTGTATTTTAGTGTGAGCTTTTGTGGATCAAGGCCACTGGCTCTTTGGCTGTAATCAGAGATGAGCACTGAACTCTAAAGTTGGATACAACTGCTCATCGATTTCTTTTGGGAAATTGTGTATTCCAGCCACAGTCGCCACCCCAATGCGAGGAGAGAGAAAAGTGTGTGTGTGTGTGCGTGCGTGGGGGGGGGGGGGGGGGCAATAGGATTGCTCAGTACAGGGCCCAGAAATTTCTGATGGCGGCTCTGTTCAGGAAACACGAGCAATGAGAGATCCTTCAAAGCTCCTGAAAATGACAGAAACACTGTAAAATAAAGAATATAGACAGACATACCTTGGCCACTTCTTCACACGAAGGTAAAGACTGGAATGTCCAATCCATCTTGTAATTGGTCTTTCTCTTTTCTGGTTGCCTTTAACCTTTCCCAGCATTATTGTCTACCCCCCCCCCCCCCCAAGAATCTGTCTTTCCAGTGATGGGCCCAAAATAGATCAGCTTCAGCTTCATCATTTTTGCATCCAGAGACAATTCAGGCTTGATTTGCTCTAGGACTCATTTGTTTGTCTTTCTTTCAGCAGAACTCTCCTACAGCACCATATTTCAAATGAGTCAATTTTCCCCTATCTTAACTGTTGCTTCTTGACTCACGTACAGATTTCTCATGAGGCATATAAGGTGTTCTGATATTCCCATCTCTTTAATTGCCACATTTTATTGTGGTCCACACAGTCAAAGGCCTTGGTATAGTCAATGAAACAGAAGTAGACTTGTTTCTGGTATTCCTTTGTTTTCTCCATGATGCAACATATGTTGGCAATGTGGTCACTAGTTCCCCTGCCTCTTTGGAACCCAGCCTGCACTTCTGGTAATTCTCTCTCCACCTGTTGCTGAAGCCTATCCTGTATTATCTTGAGCATGACCTTGCTAGCATGTGGAATGAGTGCAATTGTTCGATAATTTGAGCATTCTTTGGCGTTGCCCTTTTTTGGGATTGGAACATATACTGACCTTTTTCTTTAATATATATATATATATATATATATATATATATATATATATATATATATATATATATATATATATATATATATATATATATATATATATATATATATATATATATATATATATATATATACTAATTGAATTTTAAAACATAACAACGTAAGTAAAAACAGGAAAACTAAACAAACATAGAAAAATGGGGAAAAAGAAAAAAGGGGGATGATAAAAAAGTGAAACAACACATTCAATTTCATCAGGCTTCACTTGTATATCATCTATATATATATCAAAAGGCCGCTTAACTGTTGGGTTTGTTCAAAGGCACCCGCACCAGGCCCAACCATCCCCGACCTAGCCCTCCACACTCACTGTAACCCCTGCCTTCCCAACGCCGTGGGGTTTTGGTGGTTGCCAGTGGGGCAGCAGCCCCACAAACACGACCAACAAAAAAGAACTAAGATTCCCAGAGTCCTCTGCGCTGCACAACCCCTCAGCCAATCAGGAGGCTGGGAAAGCACGGCGCGCTGACTTCAAAAAACAAAACAAACCGCCACGGAAAAAACCCCAACCACAAAAAGGAAAGTGAGGAGAGGAAGAGGGAATGAGGGGGCAGCCCAGGACCCATGCTGCCCACCCGCCCCACCACCTTGCCCCCTCAACAGTCCCTCTCCCCCACCCCACTTACCTTTTTAAGGTAGGTGTTTTTCCAAAAAAACACGGCCTTCTCCACTGGAATGCACGGCGGTCTCTCCTCCAATCCTGCCGGTGTTGAGGCCTCAACGCAGGCAGGATCAAAGAAGAGACTGGTGTGCATCCCAGCAGAGAAGGCCACACCAGGGAAAACACGCCAGCCAAAAAATTTAAGGGGGAGGGCAGGTCCCCATTCGCCCGGGAAGGCAGGGCCAAAGGACCCACCCACTGCCACCCACGGGTGACAAGGAATGCCGCCACTAAGTTTCCCAAAGCCTGGTCTTGCAGTCCAGGCTAAGGCAAAATCTCCCCCCCCCCCCCGCCGGCTGGCACCACTTTAAAAAAAAAACCAGAAAGCAAAGACAGCGAACAGAACCCCTTTCGCTGTCTTTGTTTACCGGGAAAATACCCCCCTCCCTGCGGCCACCGCTGCCACAAGGATTCCCATGATCTGGCCAAGAAGGCAGACCACAGGAAGCCTCTCCCCCACCGCCACAGCAGCCAAATTTACTGCGTCCTGGCCAGCAAGTCAAGGCCACGGTAAAACCCTCCCAACACAGTGAACACTATCTCTAACTAAATATAGCACCCTCTGGTGGACTACATTCACTAACTATCACTCTCTCTCTCTCTCTCAGACACACACACAGAGACACACACACACAGTGCTTTTCTATTTCTCTCTCTTTCACACACACACAAACACACATACACACACACACACACATGACACTACTGTCTTAAATTTTTAAAAATGTGTGTGTTGGTGGTTGAAGAGGTATTTTACATAGGGGTGATGGTTGTACAGAACCAAAACCACCCCAAACCACCAACACACACATTAAAAATGCCCAGCAGGGCTGGGCAAACTATGCTAGTTATCTATAAAACTGTTACAATTGTGTTGTATCTTCCATTTCTATTTTCTTCCAAATAATGTCTTCCTTAAAACTTTTATAATACTTTTAAGTTGAAAAGCCCTATAATAATTTTTAATATTTGCTAAATCCAGTCCCCCTTCTTTCTGTGGCATATACCACAATTTTTTAAAAAAATTCTCCCCCCCCCCCCCGCCATATTACAATGATTGAAGGAAGTCAGTCCAGTCAGCCTGCAAGACATATAATGGGAGCCAAGAGGTCACTTGCACAACTTTTCAGCTTGCCATTTTTCCACGAGTGAAGTTTGCCTGGTTTACTCATGAGTAAGGAGGTGACGGAAGCAGAAGCTATCCCTTAGTGGGCTGAGACTACTTTCATTTTAGTTGTTGTTGAATAAATAAAATATCACAGTGAAACAGCATTCAGCAATGCATCCACCTAACATGGTATACATAGAATTGCATTGTTTCACATAGGGAACTAACTGAAGGGGTTTTAATGGCACAATCCATTACGTATGTCACAGCATTGTCATCTCTGATAACACTCCACACAGCTCCACTTGGGTGTGAACTAACCATTTACATGGGCTATGTAAAGGGATAGTTAACAGTATAACAAAATAACTGTAGGCCTAGCATTGCTGGGTGCTTGGATTGCTTTTAATTCAATTGTGTTTTAATTTGTTTAACTGTATTTTAAAATTGTGACTTTTTGTGTTTTTTTAAACTGTACATTGTTAGTTAATCTTGTGAGCAGCCATGATGAGTCCCAATCTGGAGTGAAAAAAGCAAGTTATAAAAGATATTAGTAAATGAATGAATGCAAAGGATCAGACTTTTCAAGAAGCAACACCTCCAATCCGTCATATGCTCACAGTACTATAGTGTTGTTAAGAATGTTTGTTTTGGAAACAGCCAAAAGTAATAGCCAAAAGATCAATATTCGTTCAGAATGTGTACTTTGTCTTTCAAAATTTTTTCCCAATGTAGCTTTTGTACACAGTTTGGTGTGACGGATTAGGAATCTGGAGACTCTCTCAGCCATGGAAACCCACTGGGGGAATCTATTTGGTAAAACCACTCCTTAAATAACTCACCTTTAATTCCTATTAGATAAAGGTAAAGGTCTCCCTTGCTCAAAGGCCAGTTGTGTTTGACTCTAGGGGACACTGCTCATCTCTATTTTCAGCCAAAGAGCCAATGTTGTCTGCAGGCAGTGTCTGCAGATGTTTCCGTAGTAATGTTGCAGGCATGAATAGTTGCTGGAGCGCACAGAACATTGTTACCTTTCCCATCAATGCGGTATTTATTTACAGTATCTACTTGAAATTTTTTGCTTTCAAACTGCTAAGTTGGCAAGAGCTGGGACAGATAACGGGAGCTCACTCTGTCACACATCACTCGGGTCCTGCTGACCTGCTGACCTGCTAACCTTCCGGTCATCAAGCTCAGTATCTTAACCACTAAGTTATCACGGCCTTAGTGAAATTCCAGTTAGAGTTGCTATGAGTCAGTTCTGACTTGATGACACATTACAATGTGGGTTTGCAATCATTCTACAGTGCAGCAAGACTTAAAATCTGTACCAAAAAAGAACTGCAATAAAAATACAAAACAGTAGATGGCAGAGCAGCATAACACGGGGAAAAGTAGAGATAAAATTCTCAGCTCAAATTAGTTCAAATGTCTTCTCTTTATTTTTGCTGAGTGTCAAAAATGTCATCACTAGAAGTGCCAGGCAAGCTTCTCTGGAAGAGTTCCTGTAGGTGCCACCATGAAGAGGGACTTGTTCTCACCCCACTGTATTGGTGAGGAGGACATCTAAAATTATTTCAGCACAATAATACTTGTTGTAGAGAGATAGGCGATCTAGGTATTATTTTGTATATGTAGCTCCACCAACAATATAATTGGACATGTTAGTGCCAAATGACACTGAAAAGTTAGGATTGGGAAATAAAATGCCCCAATTCCTAGTGTTTATTATCCTCCACCACCACCACCACCACCCAGCAGTTCCGAAAAATAATTCCTTATGCACGTTGGAAATGTATGAAAGAGGAGACTAGATCTATCCCATGCCATGTCTTCTTGGTCATCGTTAGAAGGACCTTTGGATCCTGAAAGAGGGGCACTTGGCCAAAATAGAGGGCTCTTTCTCATTCAGCAGCTCTATACATCCGCATTAGTATGCAGAGGAAGTTCTTTTACACATCAACCCAATCCAACCATGACAGAATGTGTGACTAATCATCATCATCATCATCATCATCATCATCATCATCATCATCATCATCATCATCATCATCATCAGACAGTTGGACTAAATGCATAGCTTTGGCCATCAGATTCTTTGGACTTCAACTTCCAGAATACCTCACCATTAAAAATGTTGGCTGGGGCATGTAGGAGCTGAGTTCAAAACATTTGGAGGATCAAAAGTTGAGATCCTCTGGGCTTCTATAACACACAACCTCACAACCACTAATGTGTTCCATCAGTATATGTGGGTTAGCAACTGCACACAAACTCATCTACAAGTCTCAATTTATATTTAAAAAATGAAAGAGTTCACTATAGTTAACCATTGCTATAGTTCTTTTTAAAGGTTGTTTTCTTCTCCTCCTTTTCCTTCTTCATCATCATCATCATCATCTCAGAACTGCAAAAAAAAAAAGGGATTTTATGGATTATCATCCAACCCCATCAAGGAAGCACAGTGGAGAATTGGAACTCCCAACTTCTGGCTCCCCAGCCAGATACCTAACACACAAAGAGCTATCAATCAGTTCTAATAAATAAGAGTCCTACAAACTTGTGAGTTTTTAAGAAAAGATTTATGGCACAATTTAAGAAATTTCTTGATTCATAATCAAACTTGGTTCTATGGAAGCAGATGCACTGCAGACATTTACAAACTGCTCTTCGTATCCAGATATCAGTAGATTATTGCATTTTATGGGGTATACAGAAATAGCCTCCTTAAAGATTGTGTTATTTTTGAACCACATTCAGGAGTACCCTGCTAATGGCGACCTTGTGTTGCTAGCTAATCTTTCTCACACTAAGTCAGGCAAAAGGAACTTCAAATAAACTCACCAAAAGGTGGTTTCCTTTTGGCAGTTTCACATCTGGCCTAGACACAGAAAGAGAAGAAGAAGATTACATCTTTTTTTTTAAAAAAAATCCATTATAATGGGACTATATATTCACATCCAATAAATACAGCTGTATGGCAACAGTTTGAAGATCAAAGAAACTTTAGATTTCCGCTGAGACTGAAAGAAGATCAAATAATCCTGAATATTACCCAATAAAGAACAAAAGCAAAGGGAAACATTTGTAGTTGTCAAAAGTTTGGTGCAAAATAAAAGAATCAGCCATGACAAGATGAGAGGGTAGTTCAAAATGGCACCAGCAATGCTGTCATTGTTAATTGGTTTTTCTCTTTTGGAGGGTTTTCGTGGCATCTGTCCTTCATCTTGCTGTTTAGAAATTAATTCCATTTCTTGAATGTCAAATTGTAACATTGCAGGACCAACAATCAGCATTCGAGTCAGGCACAACTTCTGGACTTAAATGCAAGAACAGGAGAGAGAAAGGAAGGGTTTTCCTTTTCATCTGAATTTCTTTTTTTATTTCAGCAGAATCATTACCATATGGATTATCACTAGACATCTTCATGCTGTGCACCATTGTAACAGATAAGCAATCTTTGCTTGCAGTTAGCTTTAATCTGGGAGATATAAAGGCTATGTTCTTTTATATAGGCCAAGGCTCTTGCATTGCCCAGTCCTATCATCTGACAAGGTGAGGCAACTTCCTCAGGCCACAGATACTCTAAGTGGGATGTGGTGAGGAAATAGTGAAGAACAGAGATATGTGGAGTGATAATGTGTTCTGCAGCCCACTAAATGAGGAGCTCTCAACCTTTTAAAGCCAGGGGCCGGGTCATGCTCCCTCAGACAGCTTGGGGGCCAGATGGCAATTTTGCCCTTCATCCACCACATGGCACTTCTGGGTGTGGTGGAGGCAGTGGGGGGGGGGGCACATGAAATGGCTCTGTGGGTCATATCTGGCCCCTGGGCTGCAGGTTGAGAATCCCTGCCCTAAACTATTCCACTGGCCTTGGCCATCATAAAGTTAAGATTCAACTGCATTTCACCTCCTTCCAGATGTGGAATTGAAAGTGATTCTTTACCCCAGGCAGTTTCCCTCAGAGGAGATTTCCTAAATCAGAGACTAATTTCTATGCAAACTATAGAATCCCCTAAGAAATAATTTCTTCACAAAATTGTGAAGAACAATTTTTCAATCTATATGACCAAATTGATCTAAATAACCCCCTCCAACCCTTTATTTAACAAGTGACCCTTTCTTTCAATCTAGATGACCAAGTTAATCTAGATAACCCCCTCCAGCCATTTATTTAAAAAGTGGCCCTTTTCATGTGTATGTGTAAGATTTCTTCCTTTGGTCTTTATTGCTGCTAGATTCAATGGGGTTTATTTGTTAGTCAACATCCATAAGGTTTACTACTTAGAGAGTAATCCCACCAAACTGTGAATTTAATTTTAAATAAACATACTCAAGACGACGCTGCACATCTCCAAAAATTTATAGTGAGTATTGCATTTACATTATGTCACATTATTTTTGCTGAACTAAAATGCCATGGCACTATAATGGAATAAAGTTGAGAGGCCCTCAGTATGATGGATAATGAGTTTCAATATTTTGATTAGACAAATTCTAAATAATTTATTTAGCCACTGCCTCCTCCCTGGCATACATTCATAGATAGATTTAGTTTGGCATGTATTTCTTCATTAAAGACCCTTTGAGCTAAGGGCTGCTGTTGAAGCCAGGAGCTCTTTGAGTTTGTGGACGCATAGATAGTGCTTTTAATTTAATTTAATTTTATTTTATTTAATTTTTGCACTTGGATGCCGCTCAGTCAGGGAACCTGACTAAGGGCGGCTCACATGGTAAATAAACAATATACACAATATACAATACACAATATATACAGTAAATACACAGTAATACAATAAACAAAATTCAATCTACCAAAACAGCATATAATAATATAATAATATACCACAACATAAAATACCACAACACAATCCTATAAAAGCCTCTCCACCCTGGCCACAGACAAATTCCAAGGGCTGTGGTGGTAAGGTCCAGCCGCCCGCCACCATAATGGCCCTTCCAAGCCCGGAGGGGGCCGGGCCCAGGAGCACCAGCAGGTGGGGTGGTCCTGGCGCCCATGGCCAGACGGCCTCTTCGCCCCAGCCGAGGCCAATGTCTGTGGGTGGTGGCAGCAGAGTCCAGCCGCCCACAACCATAGTGGCCTTTTCAAGCTTGGCCTGGGGCGGGGCCCAAGTGCACCGGCAGGTGGGATGGTTCTGGCACCCATAACCAGAGGGCCTGTTTGACCCAGCCGAGACCAAAGTCCATGGGACTTAGTAGCCGCCCGAGGCACCCAGCTGCTGCTGCTTCCCTCCAGGCTGGCTGGCCAAATATGAAAGCTTTTACATCAACTATAGTGTCAAACAAGTTTTAACATCATTGCTAGAAATCACAGGTGCAGGGGGTGGGGAATAATCTTTTAATAAATAAAGCACTAAACACAATAAATCTCCTTACTTACAGGTAGCCCAATTAACGGCAATTTTTAGAAGGGTTCAAGGGAACCACGATTTGGCTAAAAGTGGACAGTCATAATGAATGTAATTAATTTAGGTAAACTAGGTCTTTGGGTGTGTGAGGCAAGCTCAGAAAATCCAGGGGCCATGTGGCCATGCTGATTTCAGCATCCTTCCACCTTTCAGAATGAAACAAAAAGTGAATTGGAGCTCCCTTTAGACATTTTAAAAGGAATCCTTTTAGTACTGTATAAAGATAAATTTTCCCATGGGAGGAAATCATCTTACCATTCAAATGTTTAAAAATATAGGTATCTATACTCGAGACACTTAAAATCTCCCTGAGGCTATAAAAAGGGATGTGAACCTCCAGTAAAGACCTTTTTTGCACAAACATTTGAATATTTTAAATATATCTTGTGCCTGATGCTGCACATAAACATGGAGTTTGTGATGAAGCCTATTTGAGGAAGAGCTCTGTCTATAACAAACCAGTATACACAGACATTTAATTCAAATCCAAAGAAAGATCTACTTTACCTTCTGTTGTGTATTTAAGGAACCGTGTTTGCCATTTTGCGTAAGAATTCTATGTTAGAGTCCTCCCCCACTCACTTATTCCAAGGGGAAGACGAAGATGGCTCAGCCCTGTTTTCAAACTCTGAGCGAGCATCTTTGTCCCTTGCACAGGGCTCACAGCAGTCTGATATTTCCACCAGTCAGTTAAAGGATCAGGGGGAGTTTTTCGAATTTTCCCCTGGGACCCCTCATCCTCCTGTGTTAAAGTCTACCCCCACTCGTAACCAAAGGTGGGACTTTTGTGTTGAGTCGTCCCCTACTGAAACGGGCAATGGTGCTGAACATGAAACGGGTAATTGTCCGCACCATACTATGAGTTCTAGAGGTGCCCCCACTGCGGGGACTTTACCATCTACCTCAACTAGCCCCAGGGCTTCACTAACTGACCAGGTGCCAGTGCGCCACAAAAGATGTTGTGGTCCTCCTAAATGGTTGTGGGATTTTGTTCGATCCTAGGGGGAGGGGTGTTGCTTATTTAAGGAAACGTGTTTGACATTTTGTCTTTGTTGTGATAGAGTTTAATATGTGTTTGCTTTACTATGGTCCGAAGTCTGACGAGACTTCGGGAAGGTTCTGAACGAGAAGTGTATGAGACAGAGCTGTCAATAGTTCCAATGGTTTTTTCCAACTGTCAGTTCTGGTCGGAGATTAATAAGGAATGTGAGGATGTGTTGTTAGCTCTGGTCAACTATTCTTATTCCGAATAAAGTTGTGTGTTTGGCCCGTATTGCTGGCTGCTGCCTATTATTTCCAGAACACCAAGCCTTCTGTATCTACATACATATCCTTGGCATTGTTTTTGTGTTAGATGTGGTTTGTAGCCATCTTTGATTGCCTCATCATGACCTAAAACCTGAAAAACCCTAACCGTCAAATAGAAGACATAATATTAGGTAATAATCTGTTCTGTTGGTTTGGTTTGAGAGCAACAGATTATGGTAAGGTAAAGGTCACCCTTTCTCAAAAGCCAGTTGTATCTGACTCTAGGGTGTGGTGCTCAACTCCATTTACAGCCAAAGATCCAGCACTGTCTGCATTTGCAGACATTTCTGTGGTTATGTTGTAGGCATAACTAGACACCAGAGTGCACGAAACACTGCTACCGTCCCACTGAAGCAGTGCTTATTTATCTACTTGTAATTTATTGCTTTCAAACTGCTAGGTTGGCAGTAACTGGGACAGAGATGGAAGCTCACTCTGTTGTACAGTACTCGGATCTCAAACTGCTGATCTGATGACCTTCCTGTCGTTAAGTTCAGCATCTTGCCACTGCAGTTCCTCAGAGTAGGGTAGTCAGATGCAAAAAACATATAGAAGGACCCTTACAATGGACAGATCTGATATGGGAATCATAACAGATGCAAACTTGTTTGACAAGCCTGTTAAAAGTATCTCTTATATACAACAGTCAAAGGGACTCCTACATAACTATTTAACTATTGCTATCTTTTATTTAATCTTGTCACATTTACAAGAATCAAATCTGGATGCCCTAAGGCACCTCTGTCCCTCTCTCATCTTTTTTTTTTGAAAGAGAACACTTTGTTAATATTCACTCTTGCTTCTCTCTATCATCATCATGTAGGTTTTAGCAATAGCAGAACAACCTGAAAGATTGAACAATTCCTGAAGCTTAATAATGCCTTCTGATCATTCAGGAAATAAGTACACAAGTGTTATGTATGTTAACTGTGTTTTCTGACAGGAGCAGAATGTATCTTTTTTTCTCATGTATCTATTCTTATGCAAATAAGTGGATCGAAAATGTGCACACTCTGTTAGCCAATGGGCTTGTTGTATTATTGTTACTGTTTATAGAAGCTGAATGTATCTTTTCTCATGTATCTATTCTTATGCAAATAAGTGGATCAAAAATGTGCACACTCTGTTAGCCAATGGGCTTGTTGCATTATTGTTACTGTTACTGTTTATAGTGTATATAAGTCCGAGTTTTGCCCCATCCAAACTGTGTTCAAACCCCACTATTAAAGAGCTGAATTTTACTACTTCTCTCGTCTGCTTCTTCATTCCCTGAACATGAAACTGGTGACGAGGATGGGATGGCGTCCCCACACGGCAGCAACATCGGCCCATTTGACCCAGCGCATCCAGAGAAATGGGCAAAATACGAACGCTGATTCCGCCATGCAATGGCCTCGCAAAAGATCACAGACGAAGACCTGAAGTGCTCCTGTTTCCTCACTCAGTGCAATTCTGAAACGCTTGAGCTGGCAACCCACCACGTTCTCCCAAGGGATGTGGATGTGGTGCCATTTGCAGAAATCATGTCCGCACTGAGGAAACACCGGCAGCCAGAGGTCTCGATCTTCCCGGCCAGGGTGGCCTTCCACAGAGGGGAGCAGTGACCTGGGGAGTCCATTGCAGACTACGCCACCACTCTGCGCATTGCTGCCGCCCCATGCAAGTGGGACAACATCGAAGAAGCACTCCAGGACCATCTGCTGGACGGCATGAGGGACGAAGATGCTCAATGTCACCTCATGATCAGGAAGATGCTAACTTTCAAGGCTGTCCTAGAAGAGGCAGTAGCGTCTGAGGCCGCATGGTCTGGCATCACGCTTTTCTGGCATCGCCACTCCACCACCAGTGCCACTGACTCAGCTGTGCAAGCTCAGCAAAATTCATCTTTATCCTCCTCAGCTTCGCCTGGTTCCACCTCTTCATCGGAGTCCAGCGACGCAGAGGGAGAGGTCTGAGTGGTCCAACGAAAGCACCGAGAGCACCGTGATGATTGGGAGAAGAAATTCCTTTGCAAGCATGATGGCTGCGGAGCCTGGCATGACCGCAGGTAGTGCCCCTTCTGCACCGCAGAATGCCACAACTGCGGGCGACGTGGGCACATTGCTAAAGTATGCGGAAAGCAAAAGCAAAGAACTCCAGCACCTGAGTCCAAGAAGAGTCATCACCACAAAACGTCCACTGCCAAAGTGTCACCAGAGCCTGAGCCGTGCCAAGTCAAAAGACTGTATCAGGAAAGCATATATAAATGCTTGTACACAAATGCCAGAAGCCTCCGGAACAAAATAGGGGAGCTGGAATACTTAGCAATAGATAAGAATATTGATATTATTGGTATCACTGAAACCTGGTGGACGGATGATAACCAATGGGATACAGTTATCCCAGGCTACAAACTGTACAGGAAGGATAGGAAGGGGCAAACGGGAGGTGGTGTAGCCTTGTATGTCAAAGAAGTGATAAAATTGTATGAATTGGAATATCTAGGTGATTTGGAGTCACCATTAGAAGCTCTGTGGGTAAGAGTACCAGGCCACAAGGATGGTCTAACAGTAGGCATATACTATCGGCCTCCGACCCAAACTCTTGAGGGAGACTGGCAGTTGGAGAATGTTGTAAAGGAGGCATCCAAGAAGGGAAGCCTGGTTATAATGGGGGACTTCAATAACCCTCACATAGACTGGGTGAACTGTTGTTCAGCACATGATAAAGAGATAAAGTTCCTAGATATGCTAAATGATTGTTACCTGGGACAGATGGTTG
Source organism: Bradypodion ventrale (assembly GCA_035047345.1). Taxonomy (NCBI): domain Eukaryota; kingdom Metazoa; phylum Chordata; class Lepidosauria; order Squamata; family Chamaeleonidae; genus Bradypodion; species Bradypodion ventrale. The sequence goes on from JAWDJE010000006.1 coordinate 83,935,719, forward strand.
AAGACCCAACTAGAGGTACAAGAATCCTTGACTTGATCCTGAGTAATACTCAGGATCTGGTGCAAGATGTTAATGTGACTGATCCAATAGGGAACAGTGACCACAACTCAATTATGTTTAACTTGATCATAGACCGCAAGTCACTGATAAAATCTAACACAGAGACCTTAAATTTTCAAAAAGGAAATTTCCCAAAGATGAGGAAACTAGTAAAAAAGAAGCTGAAAGGGAAAATTGAGAGAGTCCAAACACTCCAAGAGGCATGGAGGCTGTTTACAAAAACAATAACAGAGGCCCAATTGGAATGCATACCCAAAAGGAAAAAGGGCACTGCCAGGTCCAAAAGGACTCCAATGTGGCTTAAAAGAGCTGTTCGGGAAGTGATCAAGAGCAAGAAAAGCTCATTTAGAAGATGGAAGGCTTGTCCGAATGAGGACAGCAGGCAGAAACATAAATTCTGGCAGAACAAATGCAAGGCAACAATCAGGAAAGCAAAGCAAGACTTTGAGGAGCGTATAGCTAAAAATATTCAGAGAAATAACAAAGACTTCTTTAAGTACATTAGAAGTAAGAACCCAACTAGCAAGGCCATTGGACCATTAGATGACAATGGAAGGCAAGGGGTTATTAAAGAGGAAACAGAGATTGCAGAGAGACTCAATAAATTCTTTGCTTCAGTATTCACTGAAGAAGACAGAGACCACATGCCCAAAACAGAGCCTATCTTCGTAGGGAGGGAAACCGAAGAATTAAGCCAGAGAGAAATAACCAGGGAGGAGGTCCTTGCATGTCTTGTTAAACTAAACACTAACAAATCACCAGGACCAGATGGCATCCATCCATGAGTTTTCAGGGAATTTAAAGATGAAATTGCTGATCTCCTAGCCAAAATATATAATCTTTCCCTCAAATCAGGCTTTGTGCTTGATGTATGGAAGGTAGCGAATGTAACACCAATTTTCAAAAAAGGATCCAGGGGTGATCCAGGAAATTACCGACCTGTCAGTTTGACATGTGTCCCAGGTAAAGTGATGGAAACCATCCTAAAAGATAGAATTAATAGGCACATAGAAGAGAAGGCGCTGCTAAAGGAGAGCCAACATGGCTTTTACAAGGGCAAATCATGCCTCACTAATCTGTTGGAATTTTTTGAGAGTGTCAACAAGCATGTGGATAAGGGGGATCCAGTTGACATTGTTTATCTGGACTTTCAGAAGGCTTTTGACAAGGTCCCACACCAAAGGCTCTTGAATAAACTTACCAGTCATGGAATAAAGGGACAAGTCTTGTCCTGGATCAGCAACTGGCTAAGGGACAGGAAACAGAGGGTAGCACTAAATGGACACTTCTCCAAGTGGAGGGAAGTAAAGAGTGGGGTCCCCCAAGGTTCAGTACTGGGACCCCTGCTTTTCAACCTCTTCATAAATGATCTAGAGGTAGGAGTAAAAAGCAAGGTAGCCAAATTTGCTGACGACACTAAATTATACAGGGTAGTGAAAACTGTGAGAGATTGTGAGGAGCTCCAGAGGGATCTCTTGACACTGGGGGAGTGGGCAAAACAGTGGCAAATGAGTTTCAACATTGGTAAGTGCAGAGTGATGCATGTTGGGGCAAAGAACCCCAATTACATTTATAAACTGATGGGGTCTGAACTCTCTGCAACAAACCAGGAAAGGGACCTTGGTGTCCTGGTGGACAACTCAATGAAGGTGTCAACCCAGTGTGACTCAGCAGTGAAAAAAGCAAACTCAATGTTAGGGATCATTAGGAAGGGTATGGAAAATAAGTCAGCAAGTGTCATTTTGCCTCTTTATAAATCTATGGTGAGGCCCCATCTGGAATACTGTGTACAGTTCTGGTCGCCATACCTCCAGAAGCATATTATGGAGTTGGAAAAAGTGCAGAGGAGGGCAACCAGAATGATTAGGGGACTGGAACACCTTCTTTACCATCTGAGGCTGCAACGGTTGGGCCTTTTCACTCTTGAACGACGACGTCTAAGAGGTGACCTGATTGAAGTTTATAAAATCATGCACGGTGTGGACAAAGTAGATGAGGAAAAACTGTTTTCCCTATCGCATAACACTAGAACTAGGGGACACTCCATGAAACTTTTGGGTACTAACGAATAAGAGAAAGTACTTTTTCACCCAGAGGATCCCTGGTCTATGGAACTCCCTGCCAGAAGAAGTGGTGACAGCTGTCAGTCTTGACAGCTTTAAGAAAGGATTAGACAAGTTCATGGAGGACAAGAGTATCAATGGCTATAATTATGGATACTTAAGGACAACCTCTGGGTTGGAGAGATAGGCAGAATATCTCTCAATGTCATTACCAGGGAATCCTAAGCAGGTGAAGGCATCTCCTTGGGAATACCCTGAAGGAAATGGTGAGCCACTGTGTGAGACAGAATGCTGGACTGGATGGGCTGTGGCCTGTTCCAGCAAGGCTGTTCTTATGTTCTTAAGTGGGCATTGTCATTGAGCATTTCTTTGCAGACCTGAGCCTGCAGGACGTCCCCTTCAAGATGGAGGTGGATTCAGGTACTACCTTTTCCAAACTCCCACAGCAGGAGTTTTTGAGAATTCCCGCTGCCTCTCAGCCCAAGCTCAAATCTTTTAAAACTTCCCTCCGGGATGTGCAAGGTTGCCAGATTCCAGTCCTGGGGGTGGGAAATTTCTTGGTCAAATTCAAAAACATTCGCACCTCCTTGGCATTGGTTGTAGTTAAGCAGGGCACAAACTGTCTTATTGGGACCCAATGGTTTAGGCCCCTGGGAATCTGGCTTTCTGGCATTCATGCAATAGACGCTGACCCAATCCGGGATGTTTGTGCTGCACATCCTGAGGGGTTCAAAAAGGGTTTAGGGTTCTACAAAGGACTCCCTGTGGACTTTGAGCTTGACCCAACTGACCAGCACATCCGGATGAAGCCACGCCGGGTACCCTTTGCTTTAAAGGAGAAGATAGAAGCCGAGCTCAACAAACTGGTGGGGCAGGGCATCCTACTGCCAGTGGACTCCGCAGAGTGGGAGACACCAATAGTGACTGCTTTGAAAAGTAACGGGGAGGTCAGGCTATGCGCTGACTACAAATGTACCATCAATAAAGCTATTCACCCAAATGCATATCCTGTGCCCGTGGTAAGCCACCTTCTTGCCTCCTTGCATGGAGGAAATTGCTTCGCAAAACCTGACCTTGCCCAGGCTTACCAACAATTGACTGTGTCTCCTGCTGCTGCCATAGCCCAGACCATAGTAATGCATAGGAGGGCATTTAAGGTAACTCGACTACAATTCAGGGTGAATGCAGCCCCCGGAATATTTCAATCTCTTGTAGAACATATTTTAAAAGGTTTGCCCAGTGTCCTGCCATATTTTGACAATGTCCTGATCACCGCTAAGGAGACTGTCGAACTAGTGGCCAGGCTCGATCAAGTCCTCTCACGTTTCATGAGGGCTGGTCTACGTCTCAGAAGAGACAAATATGTGTTTTTGGCACAGGAAGTGGAGTTCCTGGGGTACCGAATTACACCCCAAGGTATCATGCCCTCTGACTCCAAGGTAGAGGCCATGCAAAATGCACCCAGTCTAAAATGTAAAGCCGAATTGCAATCATTTCTAGGATTGTTAAACTTCTATCACACTTTTCTCCATCGCAAAGCTTCAGTTGCTGAACCATTGCATCGGTTTCTTAAGAAAGATACTGTTTGGCACTGGGGCCATTGCCAGGAGAAAGCATTCCTAGAACTTAAAAAGATGCTATCTTCGGATGCTGTATTAACTCATTTTGATCCTAACAAGGAAGTTGTACTTGTGTGTGATGCACTAAGAAATTCCACGATTACCTTTACGGAAGACCTTTTACCATCGTAACTGACCACAAGCCCCTCCTTGGAATCTTTGTGAACAGGAAGCCCTTGCCTCAAATTCTGTCCCCATGGATGTTGTGTTGGGCAATTTTCCTAAATGCATATGATTTTTCTTTGGTGCACATTCCCGGCAAGAACATCAGCCACGCAGATGCCCTGTCACGTTCTGCACAGCCAGGGGTCGGGGAAGCCGATTGCGAGATCGAAAGCGACCACCAGGTCCTTATGATTGAGGCTTTTGACTCACCCCCAGTCGTCCCCTCAGATATAGCCAAGGCTATGGCCAAGGATGTTACATTGACTTAAGTAATGTCTTGGGTACAAAAAGGCTGGCCTGTCTCTCCTCTAGCTGAGGAATTCAGAACATTCCACCGCAAGCATTTGGAACTGTCAGTGGAACGAGGTTGCCTTCTATGGGGCCAGTGGGTGGTCATTCCTGTCACTCTCACACAAGTCACCTGGGAATTGTCCGTTCCAAAGCCCTTGCCCATAGCTACTTTTGGTGGCCTCAACTGGACCATGACATAGAACAAATGGTCGGCACTTGTGCCATTTGTCAATTCTCTCACCCAGAGCAATCCCACCTTCCCTCTTGGGAATGGGATTTTGCTCGGGGCCCGTGGTCCAGGTTGCACATAGATTTTGCAGGTCCATTTAGGGGTGCCCTATTTTTGTTGGTTGTGGATTCATTCTCTAAGTGGCTGGAAGTGATTAGGGTGCCTAATACCACTTCAGCCACCACGATAATGCACCTAAGAAGGCTGTTTGCATCATTTAGACTTCCAGATGTGCTGGTGTCGGACAACGCGTCCATGTTCCCATCTGCAGAATTCCAATCCCTCATGGAAAGGAATGCATTTAGGCACATCACTGCCACCCCGTTCCACCCAGCTACCAATGGCCAGGTAGAGCGGCAGGTGTGCACAACTAAAGACACGCTTCGGCGTATGGGTGAAGGGGATTTGGAGCTCCAGTTATGCCAGTTTCTTTTCACATATAGTCTTACCCCCCTTGCCTCAGGGCTGTCCCCTGCTGATTTGCTCCAGCGAAGGAAACTGTCATCCTTGTTAGACAGATTGGATCCCTCTAGGGTAGAGGACAAAGGCACAAATATAGCAATCCAACACCAGAAGGGTTTCTCATCCTTGCACATTGCCGCAATTATGCAGCTGGTGGTCCTACATGGGTGCCTCGGTTTGTGATCGATCAAACTAGTCCTGTTTCTTACACAATCAAAACAGCCACTGGTGTGATCTGGAGGAGGCACGCAGATCAATTGAGACCCAGAGTACTGGACCCACAAGATGAATACAGACACTCAACACTAGGGTTGGCCCTCACTCGTTTAAACCCAGGGGGCAGAGGTAATAATCAGCACCCAGCCAACATTGACCCAGAAGTGTCTTCTAGGAACCAATTTCAAGGGGAATTTGTGGAATGCTCCCCTTTTCCGGCCAGTTGTACCCCTACACTGTCCCAGCCTAGCACTATGGATTCCTTTATTGATGATGACCAATTTTGTTTGGCGTCACCCTCCACTCTTAGTACACACAGGAGGGACCCTGAGTTGTCTTATTCAGCCACAGAATTAGCTTTTGGCTTTAAGCGATCCCCTGCTCCTCCATCTGACAAACGGGGCTTTAATTTGGGTTTACAATCCTCCCCCTCTAGTCAATCCCTCACTCCAGTTGGGTCGCCCATCCTACAAGCCCCTGAGCCGGCTCAGCCAAGCGTCCGACCTAGAAGGGAAACTAGACCACCATCCTTTTTAAAGGATTTTGTTTTTACCTAGGGGGGAAGAATGTTATGTATGTTAACTGTGTTTGCTGACAGGAGCAGAATGTATCTTTTCTCATGTATCTATTCTTATGCAAATAAGTGGATCAAAAATGTGCACACTCTGTTAGCCAATGGGCTTGTTGTATTATTGTTACTGTTTATAGGAGCGGAATGTATCTTTTCTCATGTATCTTTTCTTATGCAAATAAGTGGATCAAAAATGTGCACACTCTGTTAGCCAATGGGCTTGTTGTATTATTGTTACTGTTACTGTTATTGTTTATAGTGTATATAAGTCAGAGTTTTGCCCCATCCAAACTGTGTTCATACCCCACTATTAAAGAGCTGAATTTCATTACTTCACTCGTCTGCTTCTTCATTCCCTGAACACGAAAACAAGTCAGAGAGAGAGAGAGTGAGAATAAAGCACATAATTTTGAGCTGCAGTAAAATTTGTTCTGTTGTTTACCAAATCTGATCCCAAATTGTGTGTCATGCACCCTGCTTGATTTCTATATATATATGCTGACCCTACCTTTATAAATGGAACAGTATACAGTACTTGATTATTTGGTATGGAGAGTACTGGGATGTCATACTATTGAAACAAACAATCCTAGATATTTGTTTACATCTTTGATTGCAGTTCTTGGTCAGGTTTCATGTGGAGGGATAATTGAGAACTTTATGTATGGCAGTTACCTATATAACATTTGTTGAATTCAGCAGTCTCGATGAAATTAGCTTTCCTGCATCTATTAATAATCACTGTAAAAAGAAACAATTATATCTCAATAATTTGTATATTTGTGAGATGAATGAGGCATTTCCCCTTTTAGACAATGGTGAAAATGTGGACGATCAGGAAAACATATAAATAAATGTACACTCTAGGGAAATGTGTAAAAAAATTGCACACAACTCTTCGCTCAACCCTCCAAGTCTTTCAATGTAATGTGAAACAAGGACATAAAAATACAACTGGAAGTCAGAGAATCACAATGAAACTGAGATGGAAAAATGTACCAATGTAGGAGTTACGTTTGTACCAACAATTACTTTTTAAAAATAATGACTAAAACAACCATCTAATGGTAAAGCAATATAGTAATGTTATAATGTTAAATAATTGGTTGTGTTGATGGGATATAATATAATATTTCAGCCATAACTATTTTAAACTTTTCTATAAATTGCTAAGTTTCTCTATATTAAACATTGTATTGAGAATTAATCATTAATTCTGGACCATCAAGTCGATGCTGACTTATTATGACCCTTTCCAGGATTTTTAAGGTAAAAAATACACAGAAGTATATCATTCCCTTAGATATGTTAATTTTAGCTTTGTACCCTGGTGGTGCCTCTGACATGAATAAAGAAAGATCATTCCCTTTTTCTAGGGGTACCCTGGGACTTTCCCACAACTATACAGGCTGGCTCTTCCTCCTGAAAGCACAACCTCTGGCTCCACATACAGATACCCAAAACCCTGAGTTTTCCAGCCAGGATTATATAGAGAAAAATTGGAATAATATATAAAGATCTGTCTGTGTCTGTCTTTTTAAAAAGTAGCTTTCCAAACTCTGGTCTGATGTAGGTTTTTCAGCTCTGTTCTGTTTAAAGGATTGGCGATACACCTGTGAAACCTGATTTTAAAGGTTAAGACATTTTTTGACAGTAGTGATTTAAAAAAATGTTCAATGCAGTGGCCACTTGGTGGCACTCTGTCAGAACCTTTCACCACACGCTCAAAGAATTCAATTCAATTCAATTCAATTATTTGATTTGTATGCTGCCCCACTCACAATGCGACTCTGGGCGGCTAACAAAGAAGCAAAATATCACCGTTACAAAATATCACAATTACAATTATAAAGTAATTACCAAAACATTTCAAAATTACAAACTCAGCCCGAACCACTCTGTTCATTACCCTCCAGGCTGGGTCAGCCGAGAGGAAGAGTCTGGTGATAGTGCTGGGTGGTAGCAGCATTTTTGAGCCCTGCAGAGCTGTGCTGCTGTTTTCTCCCCTCCAGGCTCAGCTGGCTCGGTCGAGGGGAGTCCGGTGGTGGTGGAAGCATCATCGGTGTTTTAAGCGCTGCAGTGCCATGCTGCTGCTCTCCCCGCTCCAGGCCGGGCCGGCTGAGTGGAGTCCGGTGGTAGTGGAGGGTGGTGTCGGCATTTTAAGCCCTGCAGAGCCATGCAGCTGCTCTCTCCCCTCCAGGCCAGCCCGGGTGAGGGGAGTCCGGTGGTGGTGGAGAGTGGCATTGGCATTTTAGGCCCTGCTGAGCCATGGAGCTGTTCTCTCCCCTCCAGGCCAGCCTGGCTGATTTATTTAATCTATCACAAACCTTTCAGTTTATCAGGTTATGTTAAAGACTTTGCTTGTTTTGCTCAGTCTTGAAAGTGCTGGGACAATGCAGATGGCCAGGGTCATGCCTTTACAAGGTGTGCTATTTTGTCAAAAAGGATGAGATACAGTCTCCTGTGGTAACTTAATGGCTAGAGCAGTACAGCAGTGGAACCAACTGCCTCGAGAGGTGGTGAGAGCTCCAGCACTCGAAGCATTAAAGACCTAATTGGACAAACATCTACTAGATCTGTTTTGATTTGGATTACTGCACTGAGCCGGAGGTTGGACTCGATGGCCTGAAAGGCCCCTTCTAACTTAATGGTTCTATGATTCTATAATCCTCTGCTCTGTTCAGTTCCACTCTGGAACTGGCTGTCAGTGGTTAATGGACAGACTCCAGATAGACACAAGGTATTGATGCAACTACATGTATCATACCACTGAAGGTAGCATACCACAAGGGTATCCACAGAACAGCAGTTGCCAGGGCCTTGGATTTTTATCTGTTACTAGTAGAGGTTGCCCGGCGTTGCCGGGCTGTTTAAAATGGGTTTGTTTTCATGCAGTGTAAAAATGAGGAATTGTGTTGTTTAAAAAAAAATTTTTTTTATTGATGTACATCTATAATTTTTTGTAAAGTAGCAGGTGTTGTTGGTAATGTGTTGTTTTATTTTGAATGTTTTTTCTGTCTTGGCCTCTGGGTGGAGCTTCTTCCGGTAAGTACTCTCTGTATTCATTTCTTTTCCGGCTGTCTTGAGGGAGGACATGTGCTAGTGAGTTGCTTTGTGTTCTTTCTTTTGTGGTGTTGGGGGGGGGGGTTGAATTTTTAATTGTTTGGTTTATTTTTGATTTGTTGTTGTTTGGCTTGGTGCTGTTTGTGTTTGGTTGTTTTTGCTCTCTGGCCATGCCGCGTTAAGGAAGTCCGGTGGGGGTGGGGGGCTTTCCTTAATGCGGCGTGGGCTCTCTGGCCATGCCGTGTTAAGGAAGGCCATCAGTGGGGGGGCCCTTTCCTTAATGCGGTGTGGGCTCTCTAGCCATGCCGCGTTAAGGAAGGCCTTCTGCAGCGGGGGGCGGAACTTTCCTTACCGCATCCTGTGTTGTTCTGAGGCGGTGCATTTTTTATTTTTATTTTTTGCACGGCACCTTTTTCAGCGTTCTGCGCACTCATGGCACACAGGACACTGGGAATTGTAGTTTTTTGTTTGTGTTTTCCCTTTGTGCTCATTTTTTTGGTGCAGGTAGTTTTTGATTGGCCGCGGCGCATTTCCCCAGGTTCTTTGTGCTCTCGCCTCTCAGCCTGATTGGCTATGGCACGGCACAGCGCAAAGAACTTTGGGAAATGAAGTTGTTTCCCTTTTTTCACGTTTGTGGGGCTCTTGCCCACTGGCACATTTCTCAATCTTGCGTTTACCTGCATACCCAGTTCGGGCGTATGCACGAATGGTGAGTGTGGGCTAGTAGGGCCTGGCTAAGGAGCCTATTGCAAGTTCCAACGGTTAACCCTCGATTTTATAGGTAAAGATGGGGAGTTAGGTAAGGCCAAAAACAAACAAACCCAACAACAAATATTCAAAAAACATTGGATCGTGTGGAGAGTGAACTTGTGAATTCTACATTATTAGTACCACAGTCTAAACCAGTGATTCCCAGCTTGGGGCCCATGCCCCACAGGGGGAATTCAATTCCCAGAATCCTAAATTAGTACATTGGCTGATCAGTGCTTTGGGGAATTGACTTAGGCTTCTGGAATTGACATCTGAAAACCAAAATTTGGGAAATAGTGATCTAAACCAAGGGATGTTATGGACAAATGAGGCAAAATGCTTACAGTAGTTCATAGTTAGAAGGAGTGCTTGCCCAAGTGACAGACAATATCTCTGTGTGAGGACAGATGTTTTTCTTCTTTCTTTATAGCATTGCAGTGTTTTGTGTGTTGTGGTTGGCCATTAGAAAATAAACACATTCTCAATTCACAAAGTCTGTTTGTTAAAGCTCATGTTCCTCATATCTCTGAGGAAATTGTGTTATAGGAACCCAACCAATTTGTTCAGAGAGAGCTGGAGTCCCGACATCGTGATGTCCTTTTATATAGTTGTACAAAATACAGACTAATCCTATCCTATCTAAAGTTACAATAAAGCTTTTACAAAGAAAACAATAACCTAGCAGCAGGCTGTTATTTCATAGGCAAATAAGTCAACTTTGAGTTACAATAGTAAGATTTTATGTCAATGGTGCTATTTGGTAAACGATTACAAATTCAAGGAAAATATAGAGGGAGGAGGTTGTGGGATTAGGTGGAGACAAGATAATACAGTAGCCAATAGCAGAGTGAAGAAGTTGAGCATGCCCTCAATGAATACGCTTGGCTTGAAGACTGGAACCAATCAGAAATGCTGCACATCCAAAGTGGGAGGTTTGATCGATCAATCAGCATCGATGGATCTTGGCATGGAAATCACTTGAGAACTTCACTTGATGAATTGCTTTGCATTTCTCACCCAAATAATCCCATCCTGTTCCCAGGCAGAAACTAACCAACATTGTGTACCATATTTTTTTGGACCATAAGACGCACCTGACCATAAGATGCACCCAGTTTTTCAAGCAGGAAAACAAGAAAAAAAATATTCTGAACCAAATAATACTGTATTTGCACCACCAAGCCAATTACACTGAGGCAGGAAACGATGCTCTAGCCTAGCCTCTTGCTCTCCCTGCAACCAGGAAGCATGACTTCCCCCTCCATTTTGACCACATAGAGCATGGACAAAGGCAAGAAAAGTAAATGAAACCCTTTCTTTTCATGCATAGGTTTGGTTTCCCACTGAAATGCATTGGGAACATAAAAACAGAAAAGTTTTAGAATGCTGTACAAGCAATTGATTTCCAATGCGTTTAAATGGGAAATTGCAATTTGCGCCCTCTTGTGGCAACCTGCGGCAATGGCCCGCCAAACATATGTTTTTCTTTCCCTGGCTCCAGAACAGCTGTGGCGGCGGCAGCGGAGGTCTTCCGCCAGCTGTGGCTGTTGTAAAATATCATTTTACAACAGCCTTGCTGGACAGCATTCAGACTACAAGACACACCCTCATTCCTCCTCCCCCTTTTGGGGGGGAGTGTGTCTTATGGTCTGAAAAATATGGTACATATGGTAATTACAGACCTCTGAAACGAAGACACATGCAAAAGAATAATCCTTAAAGTAAACAAAACTGTAATTTTTGCTGCAGACTTTTAGGAAGTTTAGAGATGGGTGTGTGGCCCTCTGGGCATTAGGTGTTAATTGGATGTTTCCTGTGGAACATGGTAGGCCTCTTGGGTCTACCGAGGCAGGCTCAAGTTTAAAGAAAACATTGTAAAAGTTTTCTGCTTAGAAAATACAAAATAGAACATGTTAGCACCATTTTACAATATTTCTAATGATTTTTGGAATATTTAATTGCAACCATTAATTAAACTTCAATCAGGGATCAAAGGGTTAAGTTTGCCATACCTATGGTCAAGCACGGCTCCAAAGACGGGAAAACTGCATTTTAATTCAAACTGCAATTACTTTTAAATCATTTTAAAACCTTATTTTTAGTGTGCCATTGCAGCTGTGCTTGACTTTTAGGTAAGGAGAAGAGACAGGAAGAAATCCAATTTCAAAAAGCCCACACTTTCTAAGTTGGAGCCAATTGGAGATAAATGAACTTTTACTGTCTTACTCCCAAGGAGACCTTCCCCGATCCGTTCTGCCAATGGCCCTTAACCAGTCAACTGATCCTGGGGTTCAGGCAGTCTCTGGGAGTGAAGACATGGTTTTAATCATTATTTTATACTTTAATTCAGCATTTAAAGTGTTAACTTTTGACCTGAAATATCCTCCACCATCTTCCCCTATCGCTCTGAATTTTTGCTAATATTTTTCATTAGCAGTGCTGTTGAAAAATCCTTAGAAAGTACCTATTTCTTTGAAGTTCTTTGAAGCTCTGATTGAATCTGTCAGAATGGATACATTGTTACAAAGGTTCAAACTTTGATGTCTTTGAAGTGCCATATTTGGATTCCCATTCATGTAAGCTCGTAGGTTATCTGAGGACATTGTGGTCTACTCTGCTTTACTTTTAAAAAATTACATTCTCGAATTTGGGGTGGTCTACTCTGCTTGTCCCTTTTTATTTTAAAACATTTTGTTCTTGAAGTGGGGGCAGTCTACCTGTCTTTGAAATACCAGCCCTCATTCTCTGAACAGCCCCGGTCTACTCAGCTTTGGTTTTTAAAAAAATCCCATTTGCTATTGAGGCCCAGACTACCATGGCTTCTTTTAACCAGGGCCATCTACCTCCCTCAAGCTGGCATAGTCATCTCGTCCTTGGCCTCACTTCTCGAGCAAGGCCCAGTCTACATCCAATGCAATTGCATAGGCTTGGCGACCGAAGCTCCGCTTCCAGAGAGGAGCTCCGGTCTACTCCTATTCAAGTGAATGGTATTTGCGGAGCTCAAAAGATCACAATTGCAATCCTTTGAAAAATGGTTAAAATAGAGCTTTGTAGTTATTTATCTGCAAAGTGTTGTAAATAAGTGTGTGTTAGTGTGGCGCTTGGTGCGTATGGAAACCTAACCTTAAAGTGGATGGCAAATAAAAATAAAGAGAAGTATCTTTATGGGAAATAAAAGTATACAAAAATAATAAAAAGGATAATTTTCAGAATTGGTGTGACAATACTAAGGAAAATTCCTCTAACATCTAGTTTGGCCTGTCAGTTATGAAATATAAGGCTTCAAATAGGCAATGAGAGTAATTCAGAAAAAAGCATCCAGAAGAAGATAATGTCCATGCTCACTTGTGTGGGCTATATTCATTTTCAAACATTAGAAAACCAGACATAATATTTGTATATGTCACTTAGAAAACTATTTGAAAACCAAGCAACGAAGTCCAATAAAATCATTCTGTCAGCTATCATAAGCAGCAGCATAGAGAAGGCCAATCAGTAAATAGGTGAATGTGGTCATTATTCATTTTGTTCTGCTTTCTAGAAGATCTACCACTCATATCCCTATGAGTATTCTCTTAACCATGTGCGAAACACCTATCCTTAATTATTCTCTTAACCATGTGTGAAACACCTATCCTCAATTCCAAGTTTTTGGGATAACATTTGATCAACATATAGGGGCAGAATCATTTGTGAGAGTGTTTAGATTTTTCAGCTGAGCTCAGAAATCAAGTAGTAACCATTTTCATTTTGAACTGTAACTATTATTATTTCAATAGTCCCTTTGTACCCATAGCAATGTTGTAAATAAATAGCCCTTTAAATATATAAAGAATACTCTATATACTCGAGTATAAGCCAAATTTATTGGCCCCAAAAATGAGCCCCAAAATGGGAACACAACATATACTCAGGTCAATGACCATGAGAGTCCCAAGACCACGCCAGATTGAGACATGCCAACAATTTAATTATTTTTACCATATTTACCATGTCTTTTGATTATTGAAACTCACTAGCAACTGCTGCATTTCCCACCCTTTGCTTATATTCGGGTCAATCTATTTTCCTGGGATTTCAGGTCAAAATTAGGTACCTTGGGTTATATTAGGGTTGGCTTATACTCAAGTATATATGGTATGCGCGAACTGTGAAGAAAATCTGGCTGGGCATTAGTTCCCCAAAATAAAATACAAATCTTTGTTGTTCCACCACTTCAAATTAAACTGATATTAAAGATGATGAAAATGTTATCAGATAAAATACTCTGTAGATGTCAGAATTGAGAATTTATCCTACGGAGAGAAGAATCATTTAAACATAGACATATGGTATGGTTTTAAAATTATTGACATTCCATTGAGATCAGTGTTGAAATGATTGGATCAAATCCCCTCTGCATCATTTGGAAATATTGCATCATTAGGTTATCAGTTAATTAAAAATAAATATGAAATATGGGCTAGATTACTATCACTATGATTAGGAGGGCTAAAGTTAAGGCTCTATATTAAGGCTTGGTGACATGAATTAAATGTCATCATTATAATCAGAAATTAAAGATGTAAATCCTTGCTTGTCTCATTCTCACACATAGGAAAAAGAAGACAAAAATTATTATCACTCCACAGGAAAAAACTGAGCAGTTTTCAAAGATAAATTACCCATCAACAGAAATTTATATTATTAATCACATAGTCATTCTTACCCAAACTTCCAGTAATTTTGGGGGACTGACCTATCCATATTTTATAATTCCCAAAATGAAGTGAGATGTTTTAAAATAACAAATAAGCTACTATATCTTTTTTATATTGAGGATCAGCTTGTTGAATTGTTCACTACTGATGTATATTCTACATTGTGTTTTTCTGTGGACAGAAGAGCAATTCAGCAAAAGGTTTTTGTGGTTGCTGGCTGCCCATTGTACAACTGGTTATACAACTCACTCACATGTACCACAAACAAATGGCAAAAAAGAGCCTCCTCAAAGATTGTGGTATTTTTGAACCACAATTAGGCATACCCTGGTAACAGCAACCTTGTGTTGACATCTAATCTTTCTCACATTAGGTCAGACAAAAGGAACTGAGAATGAACTCACCAAAAGGTACCTTCATTTTGGCAGTTTCATATCTGGCCTAGACACAGAAGAAGAATCAGATTCATAACTGCACTTCCATGATAACATAACCTAAAAGTTTTCCGTCCATAATCTTATTTTAAAAACCAATTTTAGCCAGCATTCTTTGTTAACTGTGGGTATCACAGTATTTTATCAGTTCAGAACAGGTAATGATATTTTCCTGCTTTTTCAACAGGAGCTACTGTTGATTTAAATATAGAATATCACTTTAGACATGCAAACTAGCATACAGGTCACTGCTACCCTTTCGTGGTGGTTTCATTGCAGGCACCCCCCCCCCCAATAAAGGACTCAGACACTGGTAAAAGTGGATAACGGCATTGGGCCACATTTATTGATTCATGCCCTAGTCCGAATTATAAATTTCTATTGGTATTCAACCAATTATAATTCTTAAGGCAAGCAGGCCGAAGTAACACTGGTAAGGTTCCACCCAAAATTGCCAATGGCAATTGGTTACAATGTATCCATTTGTATCAATTTGTTTGTTGACAACAAACAAATTGTTGACCGTAGTCAATAATCTAACTACTGACCCCACCCTCTGACGCGTATCCGTAAAATAACGGGGTGATGCATGCTGCCTAGCTCGTGCCATCACCCCATTGCCTGGTTCATCGTTGACCGGACAACGTTAACCAACTTGTGCCTGTCTAGTGTTGTCCAGTCAATTGCGAACCAGCCGGATACCTGTGGGTCATAAATGTTTACCTTACCAGTGCTACCCGCCCATGTGACCAAAGTCAACAGCAGCAGCAAGAAACCCCTATGTCAAACCATAGCAACAGTGTGGGATGGGCAAAAAAGCCAGGATCCGAAAGCCAATTGTAGGTCCCAGCCAAAAATTCCCACCCGGCCCCGAAGCGACCAAAATATCACACTGTTAACTAGGGAGGGGGTGGAGGGGAAAAACTTCTCCTCTCCGTCGCTTCGCGAAATGGCAGCGCGGCTGCCTCGTGGCCACCCCTTTTAAAGGGTGCTGGCCACGCCCCCTAACTACCCGGATGTCCAAGTCCGGTGGGGGGGGCGCAAAGAGCGCGGCGGCCATTTTGGCGCCGCGCTTGCATTGCAGGCGCACCCCCCAATAAAGGACTCAGACACTGGTAAAAGTGGATAACGGCATTGGGCCACATTTATTGATTCATGCCCTAGTCCGAATTATGAATTTCTATTGGTATTCAACCAATTATAATTCTTAAGGCAAGCAGGCCGAAGTAACACTGGTAAGGTTCCACCCAAAATTGCCAACGGCAATTGGTTACAATGTATCCATTTGTATCAATTTGTTTGTTGACAACAAACAAATTGTTGACCGTAGTCAATAATCTAACTACTGACCCCACCCTCTGACGCGTATCCGTAAAATAACGGGGTGATGCATGCTGCCTAGCTCGTGCCATCACCCCATTGCCTGGTTCATCGTTGACCGGACAACGTTAACCAACTTGTGCCTGTCTAGTGTTGTCCAGTCAATTGCGAACCTGCCGGATACCTGTGGGTCATAAATGTTTACCTTACCAGTGCTACCCGCCACACGGGGAGGCTTCAACAAAGGCCCCAGACCGTCAGCTCGGTCAACAGGCCTGCTCGCCAATCTCCCAACAAGAGGTCCATACCTCCTGGCGACAGATGGACCCCATCCCCTGTGTAAAGCTCATAATTTTGTAGACTGATGGTGGGGTGTCGTATGACGCGCCCCCAACCCTTGTCCAGAAAGAACCGGGCAATAGCCCTGTTCACCGAGCGCCGAGCCCGATCAAGGGCCTGGAGGTTAAACCCTCTCCTGTAAGTGTGCCGCGGTATCATGTCCGACCAAAGTAGGGTTGTGGCAGGCCACACATAATGCAAGTAGGCCAGATCTCCGCAAATCGCATGCTTCAGCGATAGGCCCGTGACCTGTCCCAAATCATTACCCCCAAGGTGTATAATCAGGACATCAGGCGGGTCAGCATCCCTGATGGAGAAAAGGAATGGCAACAGTTCCCGCCATAACATTCCACGCTTACCGTACCACCTGAGACTTGCGGATGCACCCAGTCCCAGTCGGGGTCCCCACTCTGTCGCCGCAGCAAACTGCGCTGCCCTATGCACATAGCTGTGGCCCACCAGCCATACTGTCACCGGTGTAAGACGACACCCAGGGTCTGTCAAGGAAAAAAGGAAACAGGTAAGTGACTTAACTGGTACTCATTGTTGAAGAGGGCGAACATACAACTGAAAACATCGTGATCCCCACCTCCCCATGTTGCGTATTTCAGCCCCAGAGTACCCAAACGCCGCTGCGGTGGAAGCCACCCCTATCCTGAATGAATGGGTGCCGTAACGAGCCCCAGGGAGGCCAACACTGGCTAGTGCCTTACCGGTCACCTTCCAAAATTGAAATTTAGTAAGGGGAGACCCATCTTGGTGACAGAAAAACGGGCCAGGGTGCATACCACGTAGTGCAAGGAACTCCTGTAGGGCACCTACCGGACAGATGTCTGCCATGGAACATCGTAGCAGTCTTACACCACTGCCTACACCGTGCTGATCAACCTTAGAGGAGCGTATCCTCAGCTGAGCCCAATCATTGTAAACATAGACATCTTTGAGTTCCAGTGCCCTACGACTCGCATCCGCCTTAGACAGTAGCACCAGCTCACTGATGCGGAGCGCCCCAAAAAAGGCCACCGTAGTAGCTGCGTGAAACAGGGTTGCCTCATACCTGTTGAAGCACAGGTCATGCCAACCCCATGCAAGGTGGGTAAGTACCCCTGGAGAAATCGGGTGGCGGTCGTCCGGGCTGCGCCCACGTTCCCGCACCCACCCTTCCAAAACATGTCGTATGCGAAAATCATTTGTGCTGTCAGCAAAACCACCCACCTTGGCCATGAATGCCAGTGCTGACAGCCTAGATGCTATGGTGCGGGGAGCTAAGCCCTGGGCATGTAAATAAACCATAAATTGGAGGACGTGAGCCACTGGGATGGGCCAGCTTTCAGGCAGCCGTGATTGGGCACAAAAAGCCCTGAATGAACTGAATGCATGGTTATACGCCTTACGCGTGCGGGGGGCGAGCGACATGCCGATCGCCCGGTTCACCTCTCCTTGCCAAGCGTCCATATCTCGTCCGGGAGCGGCGAGGGAAATTCCTCTGCGTCCGGGGCCAAGGCACGGAACCGGGGGATCTGCAGGCGGGACAGAGCGTCAGCAATATCATTATTAATACCTGGAACATGTCTGGCCCTAAAAAGCACATTGAGGCGTAGGCTGCGCAACACAAACTGGCGAACCAGTTCCATAACCCTGGGAGATTTTGACGTCTGTGAGTTGACAATGTGGACAACTGCCGCATTGTCACACCAGAAATGGACGACCGAATTGGCCCACTCCTCGCCCCATAGCATCAACGCTCCCAGAATGGGGAAAAATTCCAGATACGTGAGATCGCGCAAACGATCCGTGCCCCACCAGGTTGGCGGCCATCTGCCGTAGGCCCACTTCCCTTCGAAATAAATCCCATAACCCAGGGACCCTGATGCATCCGACTGAACCTGAAAACGAGGGGAAACCAAAAGGTCGGACCTCCAAAATGACACCCCGTTGAATTCCCTCAGGAACTGAAGCCAGATGAGCATATCAGCCCTCATGCCCTTGTTCAGTCGGACCCTGTGGTGGGGCCTGGCCAAGCCAGTCATGGCGTCGCACAAGCGTCGAGCAAATGCTCTGCCAGGTGCGACGACCCTGCAAGTGAAATTGAGGTGACCATGTAACACCTGGAGCTCCCGAAGGGACACCTTGCGTTTGGCCAGCAAGTCCAAAATAAGTGCAACGATCCGTGAAACCTTATCAACAGGTAACCTGGATGCTTGCACAACCGTGTCAATCTCCACCCCCAGGAATGTGAGCTTGGTTGAGGGGCCCTCGGTCTTTTCGGGCGCCAAAGGGACACCGAGTTCCTTCATTAGCGTCTGAAATGTATTTAGGAGACGCGTGCACGTGTCCCATCCCCGTTCACCCCGAATAAGAAATCATCGAGGTAGTGGGCTACAGACCGAGACCCTGACCTGCGAACAAAGGCCCATTGCAGGAAGGTGCTGAAGCGCTCAAATGCCGAGCATGAAATGGAGCAGCCAAAAGGCATGGCCTTGTCAAAATAAAATGCACCCCGGAACTTGAAACCCAGCATCTCAAAGTCACCCGGGTGCACTGGCAGGAGATGGAACGCGGACTTAATGTCGCACTTAGCCAGTAGTGCACCCGGGCCACATGAGCGCACCATGCGCAGGGCCTGGTCAAAAGATGTATATCTGACCGAACAAAGGTCGTCAGGGATAGCATCGTTGACCGAACGGCCAGCCGGGTAAGACAAGTGGTGTATCAAACGGAACTCCCCCGGTGATTTCTTGGGCACTAACCCCAATGGGGAAACCTTGAGATTGGGAAATGATGGGACAGGGAAAGGGCCAGCGACCCTGCCAGCATTAACCTCCTTAGCAATGCTCATGGCAGCCACCTCCTCCCTTCCCCTGAGTGACAACAGGTTGGGGGCATCTTGGGGGGACCTGTCCCCTGTGAAAGGAATGTGAAACCCCTGCTGGAAACCCTCAAGCAGGTAAGCTGCATCCGCCCTCCTCGGGTACGTCGTGAGCCAACGCTCCAACATGTCCACATTAATTGGGGAGGGGGCCTTTTGCTTGACCAGCTCCCTCCGCGGCAGTTCTGCCCGCTCCCTGTCCACCTCTACCTCTGCCCCGCAGTCCGCCTGCCCTAGGACACGCGGAGGCGGCATGGGGGCCAGCACAAGAGGGACACTCGTGCCTGTACCGACACTGCTTCTTGTTGCACGCACCATTGGCTGAGAAGCTCCAACACAGCAGGCGGGCTGGAACCCCCTGCCCCGCCACCTGGCGGGGTGCCTGGGCTGGAGCAGCTCGCTGGACCGCATGTCCACAATGGTACCTCTCCCCTGGTGCAGGGCGCGTGGGGGTCATGTACAGAAGCCACAGCTTCTGGCAGGGCTCATCCCACCTCATCTCCGGGTGTAGGGGCACTCTCATACGGAATTCTTCGTCGTAAGCCAACCACGACGGGCCAGGGAAATCCACCATCGCCCGGTATATGTTGTCCAAATACTGGACCATCGGAATAGCAAGGTCAGGACGGGCCCTGAGGTACACCGCCATGTATATAAGGTACGCGGGCAACCAGTTGGCCCATGTGCGTGGCGGCTTACGTCAACGTGACTGCTCCTTGTCCTTCTCATCCTGCCCCTCCCTCTCCTCTTTGGTGGGTTCTCTATTCAAGAGGGAGAAAATGTCCACGTACTCCCCCCGCCAGATCTTTTCCTTGGTGGCCTGGGCCAAATGATCCCCGAGGGGTAACGAATAACCTGCTGTTGGCAACGCCAACACCGGCACATATACAGTGCTGGGCACCATGAAAGGAGCCTGGACCAGCCCCGCCACCCCCAGTAAGTTCCCTGCAGGACAGGGTGGCCCGCCCCAAGTGGGGCCTTGGAGTGTTGGAGCCGTTCCCGGATGGGCCGGCGGTGGCTGACCCGCCGCCCCGGCCAGACGAGGCCACGGCCACTGTAAGCCTCCCCTCGTAGTGGGTTGTGGTGTGGGTGCACTAGCTTGGACCGTATACTCACAAGTTGCACCCGCATGGGCCGCCCCCACTGGGGGTTCCGGCCCACTGCGGGCGTCGGAGCTCGCGACCGCAACTGAGCTCATAGACGGGGCCTGACCACTACCTGCTGGCGGCATCTGCTGCGTGGGGAGCTGCGAGGCCGCAGCTAGCGCCGACCTACTTGCCTCAGGCAGCTCAACCCGTTCAGCTGCCTGCTGAGGACCGGCAGACGTTGAGTTGACCTGTAAACCAAAAGGTGCCCCAGTTGGATTAACTATCCCTAAAGATGCCTCCAGGGCCGCTACGCGGGCCAGCAGGGCATCAACGTTTACATAGCCCCCAACGCTGATGGGGGCAAAGGGCCGGCCGGCCACTGGTCGCTGGCGCCGCGCCAGGTATCTGGACCCCGGGGCCCAAATACGGCCATGCCCCAACCACCGGCCCCAGGCTATGCGCCAGGCCCGGGCCGGTGGCTGCTAATTGCGGGCCGGGGGCCGCAGCCCCTGCCGGGCCGGTCTGAGGCTGCCCAGCCTCAGGCCAGGGAGGAATAGACCCCATCCCACCGGTCCCGGTGGGTGCCCCCAGAAAGGGGGCCTGCTGAGGGGGCGCAGTCGCGGTCCTCCGACCCTTCTGGCGCCTCCTTGAAGGGCGAACCGCGATCGCCATCGCCTTCTTTTTGGAAGGCATTGCTGACAATCGTTGGGAAGCCGAAGAAAGAGCGAAGAAGAAACCGCTGCCCAAAAGAGGCTTCCCGGCTAAAGGGAAGAGCGACGGAGCAATTGGGGAAAAACTTCTCCTCTCCGTCGCTTCGCGAAATGGCAGCGCGGCTGCCTCGTGGCCACCCCTTTTAAAGGGTGCTGGCCACGCCCCCTAACTACCTGGATGTCCAAGTCCAGTGGGGGGGCCCCGCAAAGAGCACGGCGGCCATTTTGGCGCCACGCTTGCATTCTCCTAGTTAAATGTTTGTAAACATGACATCACATCACCTAGAAGCTTTTCCACCATTATTGTTACAAAAAAAAAAACACTTTCAAACAAGGCTGGAGAGCCATTAGTCAGGAGTGCTATAGCTATGACTTTCCTGCATTGAGCAGGCAGAAGTTATAATATGAGGTTCCCTCCAACTTTAAATTTGTGTAAAACTTTTGGGAATGGGGAGAGTGTAGTTTGTTAAATACACATTTGTAATTCTTCTAAATGTGAAAATGTACTTCCTGCTTAGTAGGAGTTATTTTACGAATAGTTAGAACCCTGAAGAGTCAGTGTGGGGAAAATATTATATGCTTTAAAAAGGTGTTTATTATAATCCACTTCTAACAACCTCATAGGAAATATTATGAATTCAAGAGGCAGCTTTGAAGGAAAATACTCTTGAATTAGTTAACCAGACATTTCTTTTTTGCATAATGCTACTGAGAATATATGTAACTTTGAGGGCTCAATTCATAGCCATCATTTCATTTGGTAGAGAATAATTTAAAAACATTGTTTAAAAGATAAAGTGGAAAAGCTTCAGGAGCAAAATATAATTGTAGAGATTATGTCCTTTAGGAAAACCACAGCCAAGTGTCTGACAGAACCAATTATATTATATTTAAAACTACATACAGGTGAAGTCCTGAGTATTATAAAATCATGCCTTAATTAGAAATAAAGATTTTTTTCCTCCCAAAAACTTTCTGTGGCAAAATCCAACTTTGCTTGACCAATTAAGTATGATAAATTGGATCTTGATATGAAAATCTGCCCCATGTTTTCTGTCTTCCAACTTCTTTGCCATCTGGCAGGAAGAATACATTGTCATGAAACATTCATTATGTTTTTTTCCGGCAGCACCTAGAACCCCATTGTGCTAGGAAATGTGTAGGCACAGGAAAAGGTCAGGTCCACATTTCATTAAAATACTGATCATGCTCAATTTCTGTCTTCTCTTCTTGTTTTCCTCGGGGGCTGGGGGAGTATGTGATCATCACAGCTTGGATGACTTTGAAAAGAGGGTGGGAGATATATATCCCTTTACATGTGATCATCACAGCTTGGATGACTTTGAAAAGAGGGTGGGAGATATATATCCCTTTACATGCTATCTGAAATCCAGCTTTCTTGACATCTTAATTCCAAATTAACTACCCCCCCCCCCCATGTCCAATCGATTTCTCTCCAGGGCTTTGTTGTAAACATGACCAAACCAAATCTAGATGCAGTCATGTGAGGTTTAGAGAGGTGGGTTTTAGTTATGTTTCAGTTATATTTACATTTTCCCCATCTTCCACTGAGAATATGGTAGCAAACATTGTTATCCTTCTCCACATATTGTCAACACATCAACGGGCAGGCTGAGAATGACAGACTCAAGCTCACCACCTGAGCTACTTCATGGCCTCAACCATCCACGCTGCGTACATCTGCTTTGGCCCTGAGTATTCTGCTCCAGTATTGTTATGTATGTTAACTGTGTTTTCTGACAGGAGTGGAATGTATCTTTTCTCATGTATCTATTCTTATGCAAATAAGTGGATCGAAAAATGTGCACATTTAGCCAATGGGCTTGTTGTATTATTGTTACTGTTACTGTTTATAGTGTACTAGCAGAGGTTGCCCGGCGTTGCCGGGCTGTTTTAAATTGTGTTGGAAGGTTAAATTGTGTTAATGTTTTTTTAAAATTGCTTAGTCTGTAATTTTAATTTTTTAAATGTTTATTTATGCAAAAATTTTTTGGCTTGGCTGTTATTAACTGTGATCTGCTTTTTTGGGTTTTTTTGAGGATTAATAAAAGAACAAAGTATGATATAATTTTTTCAAATTGTTTTATGTAAGCGAATAATATTTTAGTTTTTTTAATTTTTTTAATTGTACCGTAGTTAATAATTTTAATAATGTAAGAGTAAATGTGTTTTACATTCAATGTTTTTAAAATGTGTTTAGATGTTTTGAGTTTAAATTTGAGTTAAAACTCAGCACAGGATTTTTAAAAGTTTCTATTGTATTTTATTGACATATGTTTGTGATTTGTGTTAAAGTGTGTTTTAGTGTAATTTTTTTGACTTGTTTTTATTGGTGTGACCTTTTGTGTAAAATTGTGAATTTGTGTTATGTTTTTGGTTTGTTTTTATTTGGAGCTGTTGTGTGTTTTTGAATTGTTTTTACTATTGTGGCGAGTAGGTGGTGCTGGTAGGGGTTATTGTATTGTGACTGTTTTTTCTCTCCTGGCCTCTGGGTGGAGCTTCTTCTGGTAAGTAGTCTCTTTCTTTATTCATTTCTTTTCCAGTCCTGGTGGAGGTAGGACATCTTTTGGTAAGTTTGCTTGTTTTCTTTCTTTTGTGTGTGTGTGTGTGGGCAGGGGGGGTGTTGAATTTGTATTTTTGTCTGTTTGTTTTGTTTTTGATTGTGTCTTTGTTTAATTCGTATTGTTTTTGGTGTTTTTGTTTTTGTGTATTTTTGGATGTGTTTGACTGTTTTTAGTAATTTTTAAAAAATTATTTATTTGGTGGTGGGGAGGGGGTCGTGGTCGTTGGGGGTTAGGAAGGGTGGGCTAGGTGGTGGGGAGAGGGGCATGGTCATTGGGGGTTAGGAAGGGTGGGCTAGGTGGTGGGGAGGGGGCCTTTATTGTGTTATGGTGCTTTGTTTGTGTGGAGTCGTGAAAGTAGATCGGGGTTTTCCCTTTAATATCAGTGGGTGGGGGTTGCGACCCCCCCTCCGCTGGCTCCCCTGGGGTTGGGAGGTTTGTGGGGACAAAAGAGGTATGTTGCCCCAACCCTTCTGGACCCAGGAGACCAGGGAGAGTGGATCGATTCCCCCCCCTCCTTAAAACAACCCCGTTTTTAAAGAGAAGAAAAGACGGAGTTGTTTTAAGGACTGGGGGGATCGATCCCCTCTCCCTGGTCTCCTGGGTCAAGAAGGGTTGGGGCAACATACCCCTTTTGTTCCCACAAACCTCCCAACCCTAGGGTAGACAGCGGAGAGGGGGATCGCAACCCCCCCACATACTGATATTAAAGGGGAAACTCCAGTCGGGACCTTCAGGTGCCGTGGGTGAGGGAAAGAAAGCCGGCTGGTGTTTGCTTGGCTGTGAGGTGGTGAGTTGTTTTTCTTTTTAATTTTTCGGGCGCTGGTTTCCTCAGCATTCTGCGCGCTCATGGCGCGCAGGACGCTGGGGCTTGTAGTTATGGGTTGGTGCTTTGTGTTTGTGCTGCATTTTTTTAAAATGCTTTTCTTTTGATTGGCTGCGGCGCATTTCCGAACGCTGCGCCGTGTGAGAGCCTCTCAGCCTGATTGGCTCTGGCGCGGCGCAAGGAATGTTGGGAAGAGAAGTTGTTTCCTTTTCTTTGCGTTTGTGGGGCTGTTGCCCCACTGCCATTTTTCTCAATCCTTTGTTGACCTGCGTACCCAGATCGGCCGTGTGCACGAAGGGTGAGTGCAGGCAAGTAGGGCGAGGCATAGCAACCTATAGCCAGTTCCAACGGTTAACCCTTGGATTTATAGGTTAAGATATAAGTCAGAGTTTTGCCCCATCCAAACTGTGTTCAAACCCCACTAATAAAGAGCTGAGTTTCACTACTTCATTTGTCTGCTTCTTCATTCCTTGAACATGAAATTAGCGATGAGGATGGGATGGCATCCCCACATGGCAGCAACATCGGTCCATTCGACCCAGTGCATCCAGAGAAATGGGCAACATACGAATGCCGGTTCCGCCACGCAATGGCTTCGCAGAAGATCACCAATGGAAACCAGAAGCGCTCCTCTTTCCTTGCTCAGTGCGGTTCTGAAATGCTTGAGCTGGCAACCCACCTTGTTCTCCCAAGGGACATGAATGTGGTGCCACTCGCAGAAATCATGTCCGCATTGAGGAGGCATCTGCAGCCAGAGGTCTCGATCTTCCCGGCCAGGATGGCCTTCCACAGAAGGGAGCAGCGACCTGGTGAATCCATTGCAGACTACAACGCCACGCTGTGCATTGCTGCCGCCCCGTGCAAATGGTACAACATTGAAGAAGCACTCCGGGACCATTTGCTGTCCGGCATGATGGATGAAGATGTCTTATTGGGTTAAAGGATTTTGTTTTTACCTAGGGGGGGAGAATGTTATGTATGTTAACTGTGTTTTCTGACAGGAGCGGAATGTATCTTTTCTCATGTATCTATTCTTATGCAAATAAGTGGATTGAAAAATGTGCACACTCTGTTAGCCAATGGGGTTGTTGTATTATTGTTACTGTTACTGTTTATAGTGTATATAAATCGGAGTTTTGCCCCATCTAAACTGTGTTCAAACCCCACTAATAAAGAGTTGAATTTCACTACTTCATTCGTCTGCTTCTTCATTCCTTGAACACGAAAAGTATAGAGTGCATACACACACACACACTCACACACACACACACACACACACACACACACACACACACACACACAACAAGACTGCCCAACTGATCTTTACAAATTATTTTCCTTTCTTCACCTTAGACATTTTTATGATCTGTTCGGTTTTACTGAAGTGAGCACACTGGTGCCATTTAAGATCCAAATCAGGTTTGTTTGAAATTAGGTGCCATAAGCTGTATGCTCTACAGCAGGAGTTCCCAACCTAAGGCCCATGGGCTGGATCTGGCCCACAGTGCCATTTCATGTGCTCCCCACTCCTCCAAGGGCATTTGAGAAACAAAATGGCCACCCCTTTAAAGCTGCTGGGACAAAATGGCCATCCCCATCGTGCAGGCAGGGCAAAATGGCAGTCTGGCTCTCAAAGCTGAGTGAGGGAGTGTGACATGGCCCCTGTCTTGAACCTCTGCTCTATAGTGATGAGTGCTATGCTAAATTATTTTCACACATGTAGCTTAGGCTCTATAAGGAAAAAACAAACAAACTACTTCTTCTGTTTATAATCAGATTTATTTAGAAAGGTTCAGGATCAGGCACAAGATAGAGAAAAGGAACATTTTGCTCACCCCTCTCCCAGAATAAAACAAGAAATGTGACATAGGCAGACATAGAACTCGTCACAGAAGTTCTCAGAAGGAAGGAAGATGAGTTCTCAGCTGGTGTGTTGACAAGCAGAAGGAAAAATGAAATAGCTAAAAATTCTTCTTCCTCCTCACCCCACTATATGCTTTCCCATAAGAACAAAAATCTCCCTTTCAAGTCTAAATTTATACAGGGTAATGCAACTTGAGCTTATAAATAGATATGAAATATACATCCAAAAACTTTTTTATCATGGACAAGGGTTTATAGTGTTTCTTAAGGATAGGCAAAGATAAAGGTCTCCCTTACTCGAAACCCAGTCGTATTCGATTCTAAGGGTCGATGCTTGTTATGTATGTTAACTGTGTTTTCTGACAGGAGCGGAATGTATCTTTTCTCATGTATCTATTCTTATGCAAATAAGTGGATTGAAAATGTGACACTCTGTTAGCCAATGGGCTTCTTGTATTATTGTTACTGTTACTGTTTATAGTGTACATAAGTCAGAGTTTTGCTCCATCCAAACTGTGTTCAAACCCCACTATTAAAGAGCTGAATTTCGCTACTTCACTCGTCTGCTTCTTCATTCCCTGAACACGAAACTGGCGATGAGATGGGATGGCGTCCCCACACGGCAGCAACATCGGCCCATTTGACCCAGCGCATCCAGAGAAATGGGCAACATACGAACGCCAATTCCGCCACGCAATGGCCTCGCAGAAGATCACCGACGAAGACCAGAAGCGCTCTTGTTTCCTCGCTCAGTGCAGTTCTGAGACGCTTGAGCTGGCAACCCACCTCGTTCTCCCAAGGGACGTAGATGTGATGCCGCTCGCAGAAATCATGTCCGCACTGAGGAAACACCTGCAGCCAGAGGTCTCGATCTTCCCGGCCAGGGTGGCCTTCCACAGAAGGGAGCAGCGACCTGGGGAGTCCATTGCAGACTACGCCGCTGCTCTGCGCATTGCCGCCACCCTGTGCAAGTGGGACAACATCAAAGAACCACTCCGGGACTGTCTGTTGACCGGCATGAGGGACAAAGATGCTCAATGTCCCCTCATGATCAGGAAGACACTAACTTTCAAGACTGTCCGAGAAGAGGCGGTAGTGTCTGAGGCCGCATGGTTCAGCATCAAGCTTTTCCGGCATCACCACCGACTCAGCTGTGCAAGCTCAGCAAAATTCATCTTCATCCTCCTGCAGGATGTCTCCTTCAAGATGGAGGTGGATTCATGTACTACACATCCTGTGCTGCACATCCTGAGATGTTCAAAAAGGGTTTAGGGTTATACAAAGGTCCCCCTGTGGACTTTGAGCTTGACCCAACCGTCTGGCCCATCCAGATGAAGCCACACCAGGTACCCTTTGTTTTAAAGGAGAAGACAGAAGCTGAGCTGGACAAACTGGTGGGGCAGGGCATCCTAGTGCCTGTGGACTCCGTAGAGTGGGAGACACCAATAGTGACTGCTTTGAAAAGTAACGGGGAGGTCAGGATATGCACTGACTACAAGTGTACCATCAATAAAGCTATTCGGCTGAACGCATATCCTGTGCCCGTGGTAAGCCACCTTCTTGCCTCCTTGCATGGAGGAAATTGCTTCGCAAAACTTGACCTTGCCCAGGCTTACCAACAATTGACTGTGTCTCCTGCTGCTGCCATAGCCCAGACCATAGTAACGCATAGGGGGGCATTTAAGGTAACCCGACTACAATTCGGGGTGAATGCGGCCCCCGGAATATTTCAATCTCTTGTAGAACGTATTTTAAAAGGTTTGCCCTGTGTCCTGCCATATTTTGACGATGTCCTGATCACCGCTAAGGACACCGTCGAACTAGTGAACAGGCTCGATCGAGTCCTCTCACGTTTTGAGAGGGCCAGTCTACGTCTCAGAAGAGACAAATGTGTGTTTTTGGCACGGGAAATGGAGTTCCTGGGGTACCGAATTACACCCCAAGGTATGACTCCAAGATGACTCTGGCTCCAAGGTGGCAGCCGTGCGAAATGCACCCAGTCCAAAATGTAAAGCCGAATTGCAATCATTTCTACGATTGTTAAACTTCTATCACACTTTTTTCCATTGCAAAGCCTCAGTTGCTGAACCATTGCATCGGTTTCTTAAGAAAGATACTGTTTGGCACTGGGACCATTGCCAGGAGAAAGCATTCCTAGAACTTAAAAGGCTGCTATCTTCGGATGCTGTATTAACTCATTTTGATCCTAACAAGGAAGTTGTACTTGTGTGTGATGCATCTCCTGTGGGGGTGGGAGCTGTGTTATGCCATGCACTAATGACGGGATGGAAGTCCCCGTAGCATTCTATTCCTGTTTACTCTCAAAGCCTGAGAAAAATTACGCTCAGAAAGACAGGGAGGCGTTGGCAATTGTGGCTGGCACTAAGAAATTTTACGATTACCTTTACGGAAGACCTTTTACCATCGTAACTGACCACAAGCCCCTCCTTGGAATCTTTGTGAACAGGAAGCCCACGCCTCAAATTCTGTCCCCAAGGATGTTGTGTTGGGCAATTTTCCTAAATGCATATGATTTTTCTTTGGTGCACATTCCCGGCAAGAACATCAGCCACGCTGATGCCCTGTCACGTTCTGCACTGCCAGGGGTCGGGGAAGCCGATTGCGAGATCGAAAGCGACCACCAGGTCCTTATGATTGAGGCTTTTGACTCGCCCCCAGTCGTCCCCTCAGATATAGCCAAGGCTATGGCCAAGGATGTTACATTGACTAAAGTAATGTCTTGGGTACAAAAAGGCTGGCCTGTCTCTCCTCTAACTGAGGAATTCAGAACATTCCACCGCAAGCGTTTGGAACTGTCAGTGGAACGAGGTTGCCTTCTATGGGGCCAGCGGGTGGTCATTCCTGTCACTCTCAGGAAAAAGGTTTTACATCTGCTTCACACAAGTCACCTGGGAATTGTCCGTTCCAAAGCCCTTGCCCGTAGCTACTTTTGATGGCCTCAACTGGACCAAGAAATAGAACAAATGGTCAGCATTTGTGCCAGTTGTCAATCCTCTCACCCAGAGCAATCCCACCTTCGCTCTCGGGAATGGGATTCTGCTCGGGGCCCGTGGTCCAGGTTGCACATAGATTTTGCAGGTCCATTTAGGGGTGCCCTATTTTTGTTGATTGTGGATTCATTCTCTAAGTGGCTGGAAGTGATTAGGGCACCTAATACCACTTCAGCCACCACGATAATGCACCTAAAGAAGGCTGTTTGCAGCATTTAGACTTCCAGATGTGCTGGTGTCCGACAATGCATCCACGTTCACATCTGCAGAATTCCAATCCTTCATGGAAAGGAATGCAATTAGGCACATCACTGCCGTCCTATTCCACCCAGCCACTAATGGCCAGGTAGAGCGCCAGGTGAGCACAACTAAAGATGCGCTTTGGCGTATGGGTGAAGGGGATTTGGAGCTCCAGTTATGCCAGTTTCTTTTCACATATAGGCTCACCCCCCTTGCCTCAGGGCTATCCCCTGCTGAATTGCTCCAGCGAAGGAAACTGTCATCCTTGCTGGACAGATTGGATCCCTCTAGGGTAGAGGACAAAGGCAAAAATCCAACACCAGAAGGGTTTCTCATCAGAAGACCCTGTACATTGCCGCAATTATGCAGCTGGTGGTCCTACATGGGTGCCCGGGTTTGTGATTGATCAGAGTGGTCCTGTTTCTTACAGAATCAAAATAGCTACTGGTCTGATCTGGAGGAGGCACGCGAATCAATTGAGACCCAGAGTACTGGGCCCACAAGATGAATATAGACACTCAACGCTAGGGTTGGCCCCCACCCGGCAGCCCGATTGGTGATGCATTGTGGGCGTTATGCCCATGCTTCGCCACTGCTCCAGGAGCTGCACTGGTTGCCAGTTTGTCTCTGGGTGCAATTCAAGGTGCTGGTTTTGACCTTTAAAGCCCTACATGGTAGTGGGCCGGGTTACCTAAGAGACCGCATCGCCCTGAGGACGTCTGTCCATCCAATCAGAGTGGACCGGAGGGGCTCTCTAATCGTTCCATCAGCCAGAGGGGCTTGCCTCTCTGGCACAAGGAGGAGAGCCTTCTCCGTGTCTGCGCCGGCCTTCTGGAACCTCCTGTCAACAGAGCTAAGTCTCCAGATGGAATTGCTGCCTTTCAGAAAAGAACTTAAAACCTGGCTGGCGGGTCAAGTGTGGGGTGCAGGTGGAAGGGTAACCTCCGTTGAGTGGCTGGTGTAGAAGAACTCCTCCCCATGGTGCCTTTGGATCCTGCACCCCTTGTTTTAGGGGGTGGGTAGTTTTTAACATGTTTTTTTAAATTGTCATTGTGAACCGCCTTGAGTCGGCTTTGGCCGAGTGGGCAGTATATATATTTGACTATTAAATTAAAATTAAAATTAAATTAAACCCAGGGGGCAGAGGTAATAGTCAGCAGCCAGCCAACATTGACCCAGAAGTGTCTTCTAAGGACCGATTTCAAGGGGAATTTGAGGAATGCTCCCCTATTCCGGCCATGTGTACCCCTACACCGTCCCAGCCTAGCACTCTGGATTCCTTTATTGATGACCAATTTTGCTTGGAGTCTTCCTCCACTCTTGGTACGCACAGGAGGGACTCTGAGTTGTCTTATTCATCCACAGAATTAGATTTTGGTTTTGAGCGATCCCCTGCTCCTCCATCTGACAAACAGGGCTTTAATTTGGGTTTACAATCCTCCCCCTCTAGTCAATCCCTCACTCCAGTCGGGTCGCCCATCCTACGAGCCCCTGAGACGGCTCAGCCAAGTGTCTGACCCAGATGGGAAACTAGACTGCCATCTTGGTTAAAGGATTTTGTTTTCACCTAGGGGGATAGAATGTTATGTATGTTAACTGTGTTTTCTGACAGGAGCGGAATGTATCTTTTCTCATGTATCTATTCTTATGCAAATAAGTGGATTTAAAATGTGCACACTCTGTTAGCCAATGGGCTTGTTGGAGGAGCAGAATGTATCTTTTCTCATGTATCTATTCTTATGCAAATAAGTGGATCAAAATGTGCACACTCTGTTAGCCAATGGGCTTGTTGTATTATTGTTACTGCTACTGTTTATAGTGTATATAAGTCCGAGTTTTGCCCCATCCAAACTGTGTTCAAACCCCACTATTAAAGAGCTGAATTTCACTACTTCACTTGTCTGCTTCTTCATTCCCTGAACACGAAGGTGCTCATCTCTGTTTATAGCCAAAGAGCCAGTGCTGTCTGTGTCTGCACACATTTCCATGGTCATGTGACAGGCATGACTAGACACCAGAGTACATGGAATGCTGTTACCTTTCCTGCCAAAGCGGTATCTATTTATCTACTTGCAATTCCTTGCTTTCCAACTGCTAGGTTGGCAGGAGCTGGGCCTGGGGCAGACGTTGGGAGCTCACTGTGTCTTTCAGTGCTTGGGTCTCAAACTGCTTATTTGACAACCTTCCAGTCATCAAGCTCAGTGTCTTAACCACTAAGCCATGATGGCCCCCATTCTGGGACTCATAGATACTTAGAACGCCTGCACTATGTCCAGCCCTCATTTGGTACAGTGCTTTATAAATATAAAGGTGTGAAGGAAATGATGCCTTCCAAATGAAGCTAGACTGTAACTCCCGTGAATAAATTAATGGCAGCATAGCAGCTGCTTTCTGGCTGGTGTGAGCTAAACTGAGGTACAGGTCATCTTCACAAGACTATGGTAAAGGACATGATCAACTCCCTTCTCTTGATCATAAATAGAAAATGATTGAACTTTCAGATGAATCACACTTTAATATTCCTAATGAGATAGTGTGGCTTACCACAGGCAGCATATAAGTTTATGGAGCTCAGGTTGTATGTCACACAGAGCTTTTCTCCCTAACAGAGTGGAGCAAAGAATTCATGAGGAACCTCCAGAAGTCTTCCAGTGTTCTCCTCCAGTCTCCGCTGATCATGGAAAATGCTTCACTTGGATTAATGATCAGGTCAGCACTTTGTTGTTGTTTTGTTTTTGTTTTTCATTTGCACAGTTGATTCCGACCCTTTGCGACCCTATGGACCATTGCCTGCCAGGCACCTCTGTCCTCCATCATCTTCCTCAGCCAGCCCAGCTCTGTGCCCATTGTGTCTACAATATCATCTAGCCATCTCAATATGGGCCGCCTCCTTCTTCTTTTGCCCTCCACTTTTCCCAGCATCAAGGCTTTCTGAAGTGAATCCTCTCTTCTCATTTGATGTCCAAAGTACTTTAGCTTCTTTTTTACTATTTGACCTACCAAGGAACAGTCAGGGTTGATTTCTTCTAAGATCCACCTATTTGTTCTCCTCTCCTCGCTGTCCAGGGTACTCTCAAAACTCTCTCCCAACACCACATTTCAAAGGCAACTAATTTCTGCGCTCAGCTTTCCTAATGGTCCAGCTCTCACAACCATACATTACCACTGGGAATACCATTGCTTTGACTATGCGAATTTTTGTTTGCAAGGTGATGTGTCTATGCCCTGAAAAGATATAAACAATTCTATTTACTTCATTATATTACTTTCTGCATTGATTGCATTAATAAATATCTTTTCTCTTTAGGTTGCCAATAGTACTTGGCATATGCGGAAAGATCTTGAGTAGTTCATTCTTATGGCTTCTGCCTCATAAGAAAAGGAGATAGGAGAGAGACTTGTTAAACAATTCAATGTTTTCCTATGTGTGTTCTAACTGGTTAGTCACTCAGAGTAATTAAGTAGATAATTCATTGATACCTTAACAGATTTTCAGCTTGAAATTGCTCCTTACATCATAAAACAGCTTTACATTGCTCCTCACCCTACAGATCAAAACTGCCTTAAGAAGAAACATAATTGTGCCTGAACAAACTCTAGAAAACTACATTTCTAACTACACTGCATTTTGCTATTTTGTTCCATTTATCCAACAGAGTACAACTTCTGATAAGGACATTTTTTAAAGCTCGATTCACACATCTAAGCCCTAGCAAACATGAGGTATATGCAGATTGAACTTGAGGTGGCCCCTTAGAGCCCAATTCAATTGCTAGTTCCAACGTAGAGCATATCCAAACAGGGTGTACAGCCGTCACATTGGAGTTCTCAGGAGTCACTCCTACCTACAGTGCCCACATGTTGCAGATGCTGGAGTGCTCCAGTTCCTCTAAATATTCTCATTTAAACTCCCGTCAAGGGGGTCAACTTTTTGGGAGGGCTTCCATATAGGCCCTATCCAGCAAATGGGACACTTTCACCCATCAAAGGCCACTTCCAGTATAAACATTGGGCGTGTTAAGCATATCAGACATTTAAATTAAACACTTCCCCTGCTCCTCTGCATAGTGGCAGGGAAAATGTTATATTTCTTTTCCTCTTATTATAGTGCTGGTTTAGGAGAGTAATATTTCTTCTTCTCTGCAGTACTTACTGAAACTGTGGCTGTGAGCAGTTTTTCAAGTGGCACCACAGAGAAAAATAACAAATAAAAGCTCCTAGCTGATGTAACACTACAACAATCAGATAGGAGAGGAAGAAAATAACATGTCTATATACAAACTCACTGGACGGAAGTCTGAGTGGAAGTTCCAGTGGCCAAAGGAATAGAATGTGATGGATGAGCTCCTATCTTTAGCCCACTGGCATATCCCACTTTTTCCCAATTCGTGTAGACCTCAGCATCCATCATGTCATGTCATGTCACTCAGTGTTGGCACTGGACCTACAAATGCCAAGAGTGCTAACTACAGCCAGAAGAAGGACCAGGGACCCACTTCTGTGGTAAACAGCCAATACTATAGAGCTGCAGTGGCAAACTTTGGCACTGCAGCTGTTCTTGGACTTCAATTCCCAGAAGCCCTGATCAGCAGGTGTACTGACTTGGGTTTCTTGTAATTGAACTCCAAGAATACCTGGAGTGCCAAGGTTCACCACCACTGCTATAGAGCCACTCTGAAAGGCTTGGGGCTGTCCTGAAGATCTGACAGCACAATCAGACTGTAATAGAAACTTGAGGTTGGAAAGAGACCGCCTGATTGGAGCTAATGGTGACAACTAAGTCTCCATGGTGGACTGTTGGAGTGGGGAGCAAATAGCACATACCCATATCTTGTAATCCTGTCCTATACAGTACTTTAATAAAATCAGATTCAAGTAGCTCTGGGAGCTTGGAATCCATGGAGACCATGTCTGAGGAGTGACTCCTCCACCTTCCCGCCAGGGGGAGGGCAGTGATGGCACTCAGAGTACGGAAAGTGTGTGATTTTTCCACACAAGATGTTTTTCACACCTCTCATCATCTGCTAATTGGTTTGTTTTGCTTTGGGACTGATCTTCCAGATGTAAACACCGGTCTCATTTGCAAGTCTGATTTGCCAGACATGAAGGAGTGCTGGATCTACCTCTCTGGAACATTAATGCAGTTTTAGCTAGAGTGACATTCTATATCGCTATTAATTTCACTAGACTTTCCGTGTAATAGAATTCATGTGGACTGTAGAAACCAAGCAAGTTCATATGCTGAGAAATAGAATTCCTTTTATAACACTAATACATTCCTACCAAGTCAACCTAGGTTATTTTTCTGAGTAAATTATCTATTTAAAACATTTGTTATTGCTTTTCTGCCTACCAGCAGGTACAAATGAAAGGAGGCGTATCTGGTAGGCTGCTTGAAGCTCTGAACTGGCAGAGTGCAACCAGCAGTGTAAGAATAGTCGTGAGACACTTCTGCCAGTGAAAATTAGCTGTGTGGGCCACAGCCTACAAATAGGGACTCCTGCTACTTTGCGTCAGGCTTTATCATGAGAAGGCACTACTGCTTGATATTTGTACTTATGCCTCAAAACACAAATCTTTTTTTAAAACCTCAAATATAAAGTGTCATAACATCTGAAAAGAGGATAGCTTGAATAATCAAAGAATAGTTTGGTTAAATAATCTACAGTTTTGGATGGCCTTCATTAAACGGGAATGAATAGAGTAAGGCAAAGATTTGGCATCAGTTATGTCTGTGGTGGGGGACTGTGGTAGCTTAGTGGTTAAGATGCTGTACTTGATGAATGAAAGGTCAGCAGGTCAGCAGTTTGAGCCAAGTGCTGCAAGATGGAATGAGCACCTGTCATTTGTTCCAGCTCCTGCCAACCTAGCCGTTCAAAGACAGGAAATTGCAAGTAGATAAATAATTACTGCTTTGGTGGGAAGGTAACAGCACTCTGTGTGCTCTGATGTCTAGTCATGCCTGCCACACGACCATGGAAACATCTGCAGACACAGACAGTACTGGCTCTTTGGCTGTAAATGCATCCTGGAGTTGGATACAACTGGCTTTTGAGCAAGGGTGACCTTTACATTTACTATGTCTGTGGTGAAGTGGGTGAGAGTATAAACTCCAGAAATCTGAGGGCCGTACAAACTCATCTCTGGACCTTGGAGGGCAGCATCGGCTCTGGTGACCTGTTTGTTCTAAAATAATATTCTTTTAACAAGATTTAAAACCTCAAAAAAGCTCACTCATGCCTTTTTGCAGTCAAAAACATGTTAAAGAAAAAAAATTGAAATTAGAAGGTAGAGTCAGGGACACAGCCGGGGCCAAGGATGAAAAGCAAGACATAATTTATTCCCATTTCCCTGCAGGGACGAAGGATACTATGTGAACAAAATATATATTTTGAAACTGTAAGTGTGTTGGGAGTGGAGTGGGACCTCACGTTTAGTCTAAGAGGACACTTCAAAATGACATTTTTACTCCTACTTCTGGAATCTGCTTATCATTCATTGTTACAAACTACCGGTTTAGGTAGTTAAAAGTCACTCTGGGAGACATTTTGGTTCAATTCTTCTTCCGTGTCTAGGTCAGACCTGAAACCGCCAAAATGAAGCCAACTTTTGATGAATTCATTAATTCCTTTCGTGTGACCTGCTTAGGTTGACAGGAGCTGGGACAGACTCCGTCACACAGCGCACGGGCCTTGAACTGCCAACCTTCAAATGTCGCCAAGCTCAGTGTCTTAGACTCTAAGCCACCACGGCCCTCTCTTTCCTGTGACCTAGTGTGAGAAAGATTAGCAGGCACAAGGTGGCCATTGCCCGAGGTACACCCGATTGTGGTTCAAAAATATCACAATCTTCAAGGAGGCTCTTTCTGTGTATCCCAGTTAAATTATTTAAACAAATGCATATTCTTTCCTCCTTGCAATGATTATGGAGGAAGGACAATTATTTTTATTTTTCCTTTCAGGTGCAATCCTTGTTTTAGATGTATTAGTTGAACATGTGAAGTCACTGGGAAGCTATAATTTTAGGTGAGCTGGACAAGATTTCTTCCCCACTGAAGAAAACTAAATATTTGCTCTAGATTCTATTAGATATTTGGCACAACTCCACTTAATGGAAGCAGGGAGATTTATGCCAGCAAACCAGTGGCTTACAGGTGTCTGAGCTATTATTATTAGTAATAAAAGGTCACTGCCTTTGGGAAATGTCAAAGCATCACTCTTTTACTTTCCCCCCTTTAATCAGGCTAAAATCTTAGGCTCAGCACACTGAAAGTGGAGTGGGTGCAATTATATTGGAGGATTTGCATTATCCCTTTACCTCCACAAATGCAGTTTTGCAGATGGAGGTGGCAACATGAATCAGACATTTGCTGAAAAGGTAAGGGATCTCAGCAAGGTTCAAGCAAAAGAGCAGACGTTTTGCTCAGATGTATTAGATGGAAAGATTCACTAAAATCGCGATGGGAGGGGAATGTCATGAGTACATCATTTCTACTGTCTGCTGGTTAAAAGCTTGTTTGGATGATAATTTGATTATGACAAGGTAAGCCATGATGGGGGAGGGAGGGTCTGTAGTTGAACAGAGTGCCTCCAGTCCCTAGGAACTGGATGACATCAAAGGGTACACTTGTTGCGGTTAGTAAAGATCTCCCTTGCTCAACTCTAGGGAGCAGTGCTCATGTCTGTTTATAGCCAAAGTGCCATTGCTGACCGCATCTGGCAAGCATGACTAGACACTGGAGCACGCAGAATGCTGTTACCTTTCCCACTGTGGCCAGTGGTGGGCTCCCAAAAAAATTACTACCATATTGTGGATGTGGTATGGTGGGCATGGCTGGGGGGAAAGCCCTGTGTTGCACCCAAATTAGGACCACTTTATTTCAAAAACTTGGATGGACAAGGCCAACCAGAATTTTTGTTATCGGTTCTGGCAAACTAGTGCGAACCTGCTGATGCCCACCACGGAATGTAGCAGTACCTGTTTATCTACTTGCAATTTCTTGCTTTCGGATGGCTAGGTTAGCAAGAGCTGGGACAGATGATGGGAGCTTACTCCATTGCACAGCACTCACTTCTTGAACAGTTGGCTTGCCAACCTTCCAATTGTCAAGCTCAGCATCTTAACCACTAAGCCACTGCGGCCTCCCTGTTGTTACATGCCATCAAATTAGAACCGGATCCGGACCATAGTGCCATTTCATGTGGCCCCCCACCCCTCCAAGGCCGTTCAAGAAACAAAATGGCTACCTCTTTGAAGCTGTAGGGACAAAATGGCCACCCCCCCATTGTGCAAGCAAGGCAAAATGGCTGTCCAGCCCTCAAAGCTGACTGAGAGAGTGTGACCCAGCCCCCAGCATGAAAAGGTTGGGAACCCCTGTACTGGGTACACTACCGTCTCCTGAATCTCTCTATCTCCCATTTTTCCTTAACACTGTTGGCACTAGCCAGACTAGCATGACTTTATGTCAGTCTTTGCCTTTCCATGGAGTTTAAGGTAGGAGATAAAAAAACCACAGTTCCTATGATTACTTTCCAGTAAGCGATTAAAGGATATGTTGTAATTCATGATCTGAGCACAGCAAACTGTGACAACCAGTTTGAATCCCAAAGAAGATGATTATGTCCATTTGACAGAGCAGGGGTGCCCAAACTACGGCCCACAGGCAGGATCTGGCCCACACCACATAATCAGGCCCATGCTGCCCTCACCACTCCTGGAAGTGGAAGTTAAACATGCCCGCACATGCGCAAAATGCTGCCATAAAGCACCCATGGCTGTTGTAAACACATTTACGACAGCTGTGGGTACATTTACGACAGTGTTTTGTACATGTGTATGCACATTTCACTTCTACTTCTGGTGGGAGCAACCACGTTACTGGCCCGCTCAACCACATGACCGGCTCACAGCCCACAAAGTTTGGACACCCTTGTGATAGAGTATGTTTAAAGTTTTCTGGACCCATATCTCATAGATTTCAGGACTATGAGGGGAATTATAGAGAAGAATTATCACACATTTTGTACAAAATGGAAGACCTTTATATAGCATTTATTGTCTCTGGGAGCTGAGTATGTTATAAAATTTTATCTTCCTATAACCCTAAAATATTTCAGCTTGAGACTCCAGGCCCAAATGCTCTGCTTCAACACCTTGGGGAAGTTCCAGTACAAAGTACCCCATGTTGATAAAGAAGGGAAAGGGGAATATTTCTTGTCAAGCATGACTATGGTCACTGTCTCCCATGTCTCTCTCCATACACCCTTTCTATCACATCCTATCCTAACTATATTATGTAATCCTTTATCTCTCTCTATTAGCAAGGATAAATGTCTCCCATGCATAAGAAATGGAGCTTCTTCCAACACATATGTACTCACACCCATGTACCAGCAAACTCTCCATTGGCAAAGATCAAATACAGTGGTACAGTACCTCGAATTATGAATTAAATTTGTTCCTCAGGATTTTTTGTATTACAAAAAAAAAATGTAAATCAAAATGCAGTTTCCCATTGGAATGCATTGAAAATCTTTTTTTTCTGACCTCCGGAATGGATTAATTCATTTTCTATGCATTCCTATGGGAAACCATGTTTCAACTTACACATTTTTCACAATTTAACTTCCTATATCAAGGCATTCCTTCCAGTGGATTTTCATTCGTAACTTGAAATTTTCATAACTCAAACCATTCATAACTCGAGGTACCACTGTACTCTATTCCAAATATTGCCATTTCTGATGAAAAACATACAGCAGACCCTCGCATAATGACGTTACTTGGTTCCCCAAGTAGCGTTGCTAAGCAGTTTTTGTTGTTATGCGGGTTTCTATGGAGATTCCCACATAACGACATTTTTATCATTGTTGTCCAGATAATGATGGGTATTTTAACATCATTGTCCGGACAATGACACTAAAAATGTTGTTATGCGGGGGAACACGTGGTGCATAATGACACATTGTTAAGCGAAAATGATGCTATCCAAATGCGTTGTTATGTGAGGGTTGACTGTATAGGCATTTTGGCTTTGCATGATCATAGCCTAATTTAGACTTTCACATGCTTCAGTTCTTTCTAACTGAGCTGTACTTTTGTTCCTTTTCATCCAGCAGCCAGCTGGAGGGAACGAACGGCACCTGAGGGCCTTTCCATTGCCCTCAAAAGCCGCTCCCCCCGCCACCACCAAGACCAGCTGGGTTTCAACTGGCGGCCAGCTGGAAGGAACAAGTGGCACCTGAGGGCCATTCCATTGTCCACAAAGGCCGCTCCCCCCGCCACCGCCAAGACCAGCGGGGCTTCAACCAGCGGCCAGCCAGAGGGAATGAACGGCACTGGAAGACCTTTCCATTGCCCTCAAAAACTGCTCCCCCCGCCACCACAGAGACCAACGGGGCTTCGACCGGCGGCCAGCCGGAGGGAATGAGCAGCACCTGAGGGCCATTCCATCACCCTCAAAAGCCACTCCCCCCCGCCACTGCCGAGAGCAGCTGAAGGGATCGTGCGGCACTTGAGAGTGGACTCTGCCCTTCAAAAGGTGAGAGCTGTGGCAGCGTCTCTTGCTGGACTTCCCTCAACTGGGCTGGCCAGGAAAGAGGAGCGCTAGCTCCGCTGCCGCCAATGAGGACCACTTTAGCTGAGCTCCTTCCCCGGTCTGGCATTGGCCGCGGGGAAGAGGAGCACCTGAGCTACGCGGTACTGTCCTGCTGCCCCACTTTGTTGCCACTGTTGAGGTCTTTGAGCCGGGTCCCGTTGTGGACATTGAGCCAGGGCTCTGCTAAGGACATTGTTCAGGACGCTGTTACTGGGTCTTGCCAAGGTCCATTAAGGTTGTGAGTCTTGGGCTTTCCCCCCATGATTTGTAATTTTATACTTGATTCTCGTAATTGTAACAGTAACTGTATTATATTGTTGCATTTGTAGTTGATACACTGTATTATTGTATTTTTGCTGTAATGCATCATTGTGTTACTGATTGTATGAATCCATATCTATATTTGTATTACCCATGTTAACCGCTTTGAGTCACCCACTGGGTAGAGTAAAGTGGTATATAAATTAAACATGAAATGAAATGAAAAATCTCCCAAAAAAGGGTTAACAACAGAGACTTTAATTTTTGTCTTCTGACTATGCATATTTCCTTCCTGCATCAAGGCACATGTTTCTCTTGATGAGCTCTACCCAGAGGGGTCAGATTTCCAGGAAAAGCAATTGATATTGGATTCTAATTCCAATTCCCTCTGCCTTGCATGAATGGTAGTGTCAGAGCTTAGCAAAGTTACTTTTATTAAAACCCAAACTCCAAGAATCCCCTAGCGAGGACACATAGCTGTTGTGCCAACTGGTTGTTTCAGGGGGTTATAGCTCCAAAAGGAATTTTGGCAATCACTAGCTACCTCGTTAATCAACGTAACTCATCATGTTGTTTAGGCAATCATTATTCATACATTATTAAGTTTAGGCATTTGGGGTTTGTTGGATGAAAAAGATTATATGACTGATACATTAAGAAGGATGGAGCTTTTGCATTTACATGAAAGAAAAAGATTAAAGTGGCCCATGCTTTCTTTTGTTGATTCCTAAAAGAGAAGTACTAAGGCACAAATGATTTGTATTAATGAAAGAGTGGTACATGAAAGTATCAT
This sequence comes from Bradypodion ventrale, assembly GCA_035047345.1. Taxonomy (NCBI): domain Eukaryota; kingdom Metazoa; phylum Chordata; class Lepidosauria; order Squamata; family Chamaeleonidae; genus Bradypodion; species Bradypodion ventrale. The sequence continues at coordinate 83,976,841 of JAWDJE010000006.1, forward strand.
TTTTTCTCATGTTTCCATCTTTCAACCTTTCTTTCTCTGTATATGTCTAACCTTTCTTTCATCATTTGAACATCAAATGGCCTGATGAATTTTCATCCAATACTGTAGTCAGGGCTATTGTAAATATGTGGTGGTGTGACCAACGACTATCAGCAGCCAATGACAATGTCCAGGATAGAGAAATAGGTACAGTGGAACCTCGGTTAACAAACTGCTCAGTTAACATAAAAATCGTGTAACAAAAGGAAATCCGTAGAAAATAGTGGCTCAGTTTACAGGAATTTTTTTTGGAACAGATTAATTGGTTTTCAATGCATTCCTATGGGAAATTGCATTCAATGCGTTCTTATGGGAAATTCAGTTAAAGTAATTTTCGTTGTAAGTAATGTCCTGGAAAACACATTAATTACATTAACTGAGGTTCCACTGTATTTTGCAACTGTAAAATGCTTTTGATTGCGTGGAACGAGCAATTGGGTCTTCTGATTTCTTGGTCTATAAAACTCACCATTCACCATTCTGGGGGTTCTACTTAAGAGAAAGAGATCTTAATGACAACTAAACATAGCTCAACTTGGTCAAATTCCTCAAACTGAAGATCCTGAAGCTTAGCTAAGTTTATCTCAGCAAAGCTTCTTGTTCAGAAAAACTCCAGGTTAGTAGTGGTGCAGAGATGGGCCTATTCTAGTTACAGTCTACTACTGAACTTTAGCCACTGTATATTTATTTTGTTAAAGGTGTCTATCTTAATGGGGTGACGTTGGGACTGTTGTGTTAAGTTTCTGTTGTGGGTTTGTGGGAAGGATGGTTGGACTTTGTGACTGTAACAGGGCATCACTGGGCTGTGTGAATGTGATGTACAAACTAGTACTGGCATAGTTTTGGAGTTTATTTTTCTTTCTTGTTGCCTGCTTTTGGAATAGATTGATTCTCTGTTGCTTCGTCACAGGCTTAATTTAGTCTAAAGCTAGGAAACATAAAGAGGAAAAACTGAAGGGGAAAAACTCCAAAAGGACTTTTCTTTTTTGTGTTAAATGAAACCTAAAGCCTAATAAATACATTTGGTCCCCCATACCTCCAGGTATCCACATTTTCAATTATCCTCAGGTCTAAAAATGTTCAATAAAAAATCCCGAAATACATTATATGAATTTGTATGTCACATTATCAGAACTGGCCACAAGAGACCACTGTCTGCAATGTAAAAATAGGGTTTGCTCTTTTCCATGGTTTTAGCTATCCACATTAGGTTTACAAACGTATCCCACACAGATAAGAGGGGTAGGGGACCTGTATAACATTTTGTCCATGTGCATCCCAAATAGTAAACTGGGAGGGGAGTAACTACACAAAATTGTGTCAAGGGCACAAGTGGTCTATGTGTTATCTTCTCTGGTGTATTGGTACCAAGTATCTGTCATGACAGATTTTGCCAGGCTGTTTAGCATCTCACCTATGCTTCCTTCTCCTGCCAACCTAGCAGTTCGAAAGCAAGAAATTGCAAGTAGATAAATAGGGACCACTTCAGTGGGAAGATAAACAGCGTTCCGTGCACTCCGGTGTCTGGTCATGCCTGCACATGACCACGGAAATGTCTGCAGAAGCAGACAGTGCTGGCTCTTCAGCTATGAAACAGAGATGAGCACTGAACCCTAGAGTCGGATACGACTGGCTTTTAAGCAAGGGAAACCTTTACCTTTACCTATGCTTCCATGCTCAATTCAATCCTGGCTTCTTATTGCTTCATATTCTCTACAGTACCCAAAACTGTGTGAGCAACCTTGCAGTTATCATCACAGGTAATGTGATGGGATTTTTCTGTGGTCTGCTGGATTACAGAGGCTTTAGCAATTTTCCTTCCTCAGGCGTGTTGGGCCTGCCTTGAAAAACTCATTTGCCCTCAGATACACTGTGCAACATTGACACAAACCTTCTCTTAATAAATGCATTTTCTTGTTTAGGTTCACCCGATAATTCATCAGGTGAATCACAACAACACCGCTCTGCTTGTATAATACTCTTATTCTGCCCTCCTCCACTCAGTTGATAAAAAATGGATTTACAAATTATATTCTCCCCAAGCTTTTTACTAGAACAATATTGTGGAAGCAATTTATTACTCCTTTCTTTCCAGTCTTATAACAGCACAAACCACAATATCAGTCCTGTCCCACTCATATAGAAAATTGGAAACTTCTCACTGATTTTGTTGACTTACCCGGAGCATGTCTGAACATATTGACAATTTTGTTTAGTTTTTCTTCCCTGATTTTAAAAAATCCTATTCAACATTAAGTTCTAACATTATACACCTTCTCATAACTGCTCATGTATTAGTATAGGTAAAGGTCTCCCTTGCCCAAAAGCCACTTGTGTCAGTTGTTTCCGACTCTAGGGGGTGATACTCATCTCTGTCTACAGCCAAAGAGCCAGTGCTGTCTGTGTTTGCAGATACTTCCATGGTCATGTATCAGACATGACTAGACACTGGAGCACACAGAACACTGATACCTTTCCCACCAAAGCGGTACCTATTTATCTACTTGCAGTTTCTTGCTTTTGAACTGCTAGGTTGGCAGGAGCTGGGACAAATGACAGGAGCTCATTCTTTTTTTAAAAAAAATTTAATAGCTTTTATTAAGAACTGAAATAATACAAAAACAAATAATGCAAATAATACAGTAACAAATCTATACATTATAAAAAACATAAAGCAATAAAACAGTATAGCCCGGCCAACTGTGCTCTGTCAGGGGATGTCGGCGGGGGTTTCTTGACCGTTTGCCTTAAATTCTATTTCCAAAATTGGATCATGTCAGGGCTTGGGTTAAACTTGTTATCACCTAATAAAGCGAAGTTGACAAAGGAACCCCAAATCTCCCAAAATGGTGTCTTTATCGGTAAGCCCTTTTTCTGGTGGACTTGGATTGTTAATTTCTTGTTGAGAGCCAATTGCCAAACATCTGCGTACCATCTAGCTTTACTAATGTTAATTCCACTCTTCCATTCCTTGGCAATTAGCTGTCTGGCTACCATCAATAAAGATAACAATAATTCTTTTTTATTATTGACAGGAGCTCATTCTGTTTTGCAGCACTTGTTATCAAACTGCTGACCTGCCAATCTTCCAGTCATCAACCTCAGTGTCTTAACCACTAAGCCCCCATGGCCCCTTGTATTAATCTATCTATAACTATAAGGAAGGGGTGGCTGTACGTGTGTGGAATGCGTACCCACACCCCTGGAGCCTATCCCGTAATGCTCCACACACACCTACCTTTTGTCCCTGAGATCAATGCTGCGAGGGTCCGTGGGCTGAGAGTGGGGCCTAAGCCCCACAAAATGGGGGAAAGAACGGAAACTACAACTCCCATGGTGCCATGAGAGAAAAACAGCAGTTTAACAGCCAGGCCTGGAAACAGAATGTTGGAGAGAGCTGATTTGCATGTTGGACTGTGATTGGTTGAGAGTGAATGACTGACGGGGAAATTCTGGAGAGAATCTAGCCAGGCCTGGAAACAGAATGTTGGAGAGAGCTGATTTGCATGTTGGACTGTGATTGGTTGAGAGTGAATGACTGATGGGGGAAGGTCCTGATGCGGATGGAACAAACCCATTCCATTTAAGCCTCTACAGCCCTGGAATGAGACACTTTCAATGTACATCAATGCTGTGTGAGTGAAAGGCAGAGAGAGACAGGGAGTGTGTGTCTGTGTGTGCGCACAAGACAATGCACAAGACAGTGGGTTCCAGATCAGTCACTTCTGGGTGTGGGTATGCCTAAATGTGTGTGTGTGTGTGTGTATGCGTGTGTGCGTGCATGTGCGCATGTGTGTGTGTGTGTGAGTGAGAGAGAGTGTGTGTGTGTGTGCGTGCGTGCGTGTGTGTGCGCATGTGTGTGTGTGTGTGTGTGTGTGAGTGAGAGAGAGAGAGTGTGTGTGTGTGTTGGAGTGTATCAGGGTCTGAAAAACCTAAACATACAACAAACACCCCCCACCAAGGCCAGGTAATTAGCTCTCATCCTTCCTTCTTTACCTCCAGCTGTTCTTCTCCCCTTCCTTCTTTCCTTCCATCCCTCATTCTTACCCTCCTGTCTTCTTTTCCTCCTAAATTTCCCCCTCAATACCTACCATCCCTCCCTCATCATCAGGCTGGGGTGAGTCTGCCTAGGTTCCTTTACTGAGAGCCAGGGGGCATCACAAATGGTGTGGGGGAGGCAAAAAGAAAAAAAACCTCCCCAAGCCACCCCCACCCCACGGGTTGAGCCCCCAAAAAATATACCCATCAAATACCTATGTTAGTATATTTATAAAACAGAAGTGTTTGTTTGTATGTGGTCTATAGGCTCCCACACCCCTGGACCAATCCCGCTGAAATTTGGCACATACATACCTTGGGCTGGGGAGATCAGCACTGCAGGGGTCTTGAAACCCATGGGGGGCCATACACCCCCCAAATTGGGATGCAATTGATCTATACAATGTGTGTTTTTCCCAGTGATGTAATTGAGCTGATGTCATAGTCTCAGGTAGGCTGAGATTGTGACATCATCTGACTAGCTCAGCTGTAGCCCTCTGAGCTCAGATGTAGTTTTCACAGTAGGTGGAAGGCAAATGGGGATGCGGGATCAGCACTGTAAGTGACTGTCGACGGAGAAGTGGGACAGGTGAGGGAAGAGAGAGATGGAGCCAGGGAGGCGGGAGTGACCCACATACACCCCACGAGATTTCCAAGAGGGAAAGGCTGGCCTACGTTAAAGAAAAGAAAAACCCAAGCAAAGCCAGGTAATCAGCTAGTGCATCATAATTCATAACATTATTCAAACTGGGATGTGAAACCACATCAGGATAACCATAAAATCATATCTGCTTTTCATAGATTGAAATTATTATGCTGTCTGCACTGCAAGATGGCCTTAGATAAAAGGAAGCATGTCAAGAAAGAACTCAATTGTATCAAATAATATAATACTATTCTATGTTAATTATGATGGGTTGTAAACAAACAAAAAAGCATTTTCACATCAAGCTTGTTGCTTCTCAGAAGAAAGAAGTCTTATATGCATTACCCAGCTTTGCTCTCCAAAGAAATAGACATTAGAGACAGCCCATGAGTGGTGGAGGGAAAAATAAACATCTGAGTGTAACAGCCTAAGGTTCTCTTTGATTATGCAGATTAGCTTGCCATGTTTAGCTATAGATCTTCAAGGTTTAAGTATAAGATTTCTTTGAAGTTTATTCATTATTTTTACAAACATGGTGAGGCTGGCCTCAAGAACCGTTGCAACATTTACATGTCTTCAGTCCTAATTACAGGTTATCTTGAATGCTTTTCCAGCCTCAGGTGGGGTTTTCTTCAGTGTCTAGGGTTGCCACATCTCTAGGTTGTCATATCTACTTTGCCAAATCCAGGCAGCTTAATCTGCTCAAGTGTGCAAGTTACTGTGGGTTTAGTTATATAATGTGCAGATTTATTTGATTTTTGTTGCATTTTATATCACTCGACTTAGTGTAGGCGCTACTTGAGGTGGTGAATAACATGTAAACAAAATACAACACTAACATAAATATATCAAAACAGTAAAATAAAAAAATAGATAAACCCAACAGGTGGCAGCTAATAATATACAAACAAATACTGTATTTTCTGGTGTATAAGACTACTTTTTAACCCCGAAAAATCTGTGCCAAAGTCAGGGGTCATCTTATAGGACAGGTACTTAACTGCAGCTTGTTTCCCCTTGCTGCATATGTCCGGTGCATATGGTGGGGGGTGCCGCGGCTGAGTCTCTGCTCTGTGTGGGGAGTATGAAGCAAGGGGAAGCAAGCTGCACACATCTTCCTGTACCTCGAGGAGGAGAACGTGAGCGTGGATTGGCTCTCCACCAGATCCTGCCCATTCGACTCGGAGGGCTGCGCGTCTTCGGGTTTAGTGTGGGTTAATTTTTATTTGGTGTGCATTGGAAGAGAGGTAGTCTTATACGGCTAGTATATTCCAAACTCTATATTTTAACTGGAAAAGTTGGGGGTCGTCTTATACGCCGGAAAATACGGTAATCAAAATGATAAAACAAAGTATGAATACACTTTTAAATTTTTTTAAAAAAATTTGAAAATATAGCCCTGCTATCAGAAAATGCCTCTCTATACAATAAGATTATTAACATATTCCTAAAAGTCTAAAGAAAGGAAGTCTGCCATATCTCAACTGGAAGATCATTCCAAAGTGAGGGGGCACCACTAAGAAAGCTCACTTCTGGGTAATATTCCTTTTAGCCCAGTGTTTTCCAAACTTTGTTTTTTAGACTTCAATTCCCAGAAGCCTAAGTCAATTCCCAAATGCACTGATCAACCAATGTACTGACTTAGGCTTCTGGGAATTGAAATCCTCCTGTGGGGTGTGTGCCCCATGTTGGGAACCACTGTTTTAGCCTCTCTCAGGTTAGCTACCCTCAGTAACATAGCTTGAGAGCACCTCATACTACAGTAGTGTTTCTATAGGATAGTTGCTCCATCAAGTAGCAAGGTCCCAAATTGTGTTGGTCTTATGAATCTGGTGTGGAATGCAATTTGTATCTAATGGAGATGCAGCATAACTGGGGATATATGAACAAGAGAGCCCTTTACCTTTACCTATGCTCAATGCAATCCTGGTTTAGTTTCAGAGCAACATAGAGAGTAGGTAGTGGTGATGGGAACAATGGGAGCAGACTCTGGTTGTATTTGGGGGCTGGCAGCAATAAATAGAGCTACAGTGGAAATTCGGTTAATGTAATTAATGCATTCTCTAGGACATTTCTTACAGCAAAAATTACTTTAACTGAATTTCCCATAGGAATGCATTGAAAACCAAAATACTTTAACCAAAACGTGGTTTCCCATAAGAATGCGTTGAAAACCAATTAATCCATTCTGGACAAAATTCCATAAACTGAGCCACTATTTTCTATGGATTTCCTTTTGTTATGCATTTTTTATGTTAACCAAGCTGTTTGTTAACCGAGGTTCCATCGTATTGTATTACCTCTCACTATGGGTGGTAATACCTAAGTAGATAAGGAAAAATATTTTTAGGGTTCCCCTGGGAAAATCTGTCTGGTGATAACAAGTGCATTAAGGGTAACTAACTGCCAGTGTAAAATATTACAAGCTGTTTGAACAATATTCAAATATTTATTTTGAGACAAAACATAAGCTGTTTTTTAAAACAAAATTAATCAACAGAAATTAAATACAACTATTTTGAGATACTTTTGTTGCTATATTCTAGATACAAGTTTTCAAATATAGTTCGTAGATTTGACATTGCCATGAACGGTTCAGCGTTTTATAAAGTGTAAAATATTAGGCAAAATCCCAGTCAGCCACTGTACTGTTGCAGCACTATAACAGAAAGGATCAGAGAGAAAAAATATTTTCAAACTGCAGAGGATTTTACAGCATTTACAGGGCAAGAGACACAATACTCACTATGCACTGACACAGGCACTATGCACTGCACAGAACAAGACAGCGGTTTAAGAATCAGTACAAAATAAATGACCCCTGCTGGGTGGTTTAAAATGAACCAGGTTTTGGTAAGATAATGTGTGCTCCAGCTGTGTGTCGGTATCCGAATCAATTATGAACCTGGAAAAAAAACACACACACTGTGCATCAAGTACAAACATTTGTCACTAGAAGCTGAATCTTTGCTACTGTAGCATCAATTTATGGACTGGAGTATGTGTATGCACATGTCCTCCTTCAGATCTTGGATTGCAATTCCCACCATCCTTGTTGCTGGCTCTGCTGGCTAGTGGAAGTTGCAATTCAACTACATTTCTCTGGAGGTCAAATGGCTGGTGAATCCTAAAGAGACCAAGGCTTCCTTCATTTGTAGACTTTCTTGAGTTCAAGATCCATTGGGACCAACTTTGGAAAACTCCCCAACTGTTGGCACTAGCCAGACTATCAATTGGGAATACTTCCTTTAAGGTGGAAGAAATGATGTCATAACAGTAAAGGAAACTACAATCTCTACACTTGATCTTAGCTGAAAGGCCGAGAAGTAATAGTAAAGGAAACCATAGCCTTGAGTTTGGAACAACTGAATAGGGCTGTTGACAACATTTTTTTGAAATCACTAGTTCATAGGATTGTCACAAGTTGGGAGTGACTTGATGGCATGTAACAACAACCAACATACAATATTATGACTAGGGAATTGTGGAAATCCTTCAACTCACACTGTAACTTAATAAAGGTCAAACAGTGGCCAATATCCCCATACTCTTTATGACATATTCTGATCCACTCCATTCCCAGAACTTGACATTATCTCCACTTGCAGACATCCATTTTAAAAAGCATACAGGGACAACAGCTATTTCAGGGGAAGGAATGCACAGTCCTAATTGTGTGACTTATCCAGTTAAAGTCCATACAACAACCCTTCCTCCATAATCCCCTACACATTTAATCCTAATAGTTTAGTAACCCTTGGCAAAGTTTAGTAAACAAAGTTGAGTATGAGAACAAAAGAGGGGGAGGAAGGTTTTCTGAACAGGGACAAGTCTTTCTCCTTGCCCTACAACTCTTTGGCACAACCAGTTGGACAGCTGTATGGGACAATACAAGTGGCTTTATGACGAAACCACCCCTAGTGTCTCAGTGGTTGAAATGTCCAGGAGAGATTTGGGCTTTATATGGTATTCAAACTGTCACTTGCCTTTTCTTTTGGCAGTAGCAGTTAAGTCTACTTTCAGTTTTTCCTTTCTTCAGTACTCAGGTTTCTCTTCAGTTTTTTACAAAATCCCATGCCACAGTTCAAATTGGTGACCCTCTTTTTTAACCTGGTGAATGTAAGAAGAGATACAAAGCATATGTTGTGGTGGTATTCCACCTTGTGGTGTGAAGTGTGGCATCTTGCTTCATCCCATAGTTAACCTAGAATTGCAGAAATGTCCCTGATTTGATTACCGGTAAGTTTTGAACACTGTGCAATAATGGTGCAGACACCTTGTTTTCACTTAGCATGTAATCTGAGCTAGCAAGATGCAAGGAAGGAAAGTGTTTGGTAGACTGTATCATGTTACCCCAAGCAGTGGGGTACATAAAAAGAGCCTCCTCAAAAACTGTGGGGTTTTTTAAACCATAATCAGGCATACCCTGGGCAATGGCAACATTGTTATGCCAGCTAATCTTTTTCACACTAGGTCAGGCAAAAGGAACTACATAATTCACCAAAAGGTGGCTTTGCTTTGGCAGTTTATGGTCTGACCTAGACACAAAAGAAGAAGAAGACCTCTGTTGTGTTCTGTACTGTACCTTTTACAATGTATCCATTCACGTGTATCCAATGTAACCATGCTTGTGTAACATTACAACCAGCAGCTGCTTAATTGTAGCCCTTGCAATAGGACGCGAGCTAATGACCACCTGGTGGCAATAGCGAGCGTTCAAGCTCTCCTGGCCCAGACTCACCAGCAAACAACAGCGCGGGAAGATTCCCACCATCACCTACACCTGAACAAGAAGGGCGTGACCGTCTGTGACGTCACGTGGACAGTAACCAATAGACTGTCGAGGAGCCACATTCAAATGTATAGCCACTGTATATATTGAGCTACCCATCCGCCATTACCTCATGTTCCCCTGGATCATCATGCAATAAACCTGTGTTAAGCCAACCTTTCGGCTGTTCGTTGTCTTTGGTCCCATACACTAAATTGGCGACGAAGGTGGGATATGGCTGCCCATGGGACCAAGACATGCGCCGGTTTCGAAATCAGGAGACCGGCAGACTGGGGCATCTTCGAGATGGACTTCCAGGGAGCCCTGGTGGAATCCGAAGTCACGGATGAGGCAAAGAAAAGGGCCATCTTCACCCGGATGCTGGGGCCAGACACCAAGAGGGTCTTGGTGGACCTGATCGCGCCGAGGAGGGCGAGTGAATTCAAGGTGAAAGAGCTCATGCACATGCTGCGTGAGTACTTCCGGCCCTCGATGGTGATGTTCCCCGCTCGGAGCGCGTTTTGGAGGCGAGTCCAAGCGCCCGGGGAGACGGTCGCCAACTTTGCAGCGGCCCTGCGACTGGCGGCCGGCCCATGCAAATGGGAGAACGCAGAAATCACATTAAGAGACTGCGTGCTGTGCGGCCTGAGCGATGCCGAAACTCAGCGCACATTGATGAACCGCGAGCCACCCCCCACATTGCAGGAGGTCCTGAAGGAGGCACAAGCCGCAGAAGCCACGAAGGCCGGGGTCCAGGAGCTCCAGGACTGGCGGCCAAAGACGGGCAAGGCAGAGACTTCGGTGCACGTTTCGGTGCACGCGGCCCGGCGAGTTTCGAAGTCGTCCGCGGAGAGCAGCGACGACGAGGACGTCCGGAAGGTCCGGAAAGAAGGCCGGCGTTGCGACGGCTGCGGAGCGAACCACGACCGCGCCAAATGTCCCTTCAGAAAGGCCGAGTGTCACAACTGCGGCCGCCGCGGACACATAGCCAAGGTCTGCAGGAAACGACGCGAGGCCCGGAAGAGCTCGAGAGACCGCGCGACGAGACCCAAGGACGGCACCCAGGCCAAGAGGAAGCGAGACGGCGTGGGCCGCATCGCCGACGACAGCGAGGACGACATACCAGTGTTCAGCGTGTCCGTGGGACACCCCCGTTATTTTGTTGAGGTACTAGTACAAGGGGCCCCCATTAGGATGGAAATTGACTCGGGTTCCTCATATTCCATCATTCCCCAGAAGGAGTTTCTGAAAATTGCCCCCCACGTGCGGCCCAAACTCAAAGCTTTGAGGTCCACGCTACGGGACGTGCAAGGGAACTGCATTCCGGTGTTGGGGGTTGGGAATTTTCAGGTCCAATTTAGGAAAAAACGCCGCGACTCTCCCCCTAGTTGTTCTCAAAGGGGGGAATTGCAGCCTCCTCGGGACTCAATGGTTCCAGCCCCTGGGGTTGTTCATTGGGGGGGTGCACGTCGTTGCCGTTGGGACTGACCCGATTCAGGAGGTGTGCGACGCGCACCCCGAAGTCTTCAAAAAGGGACTTGGGAAATTTAAGGGACCCCCAGTAGCATTCGACCTAGACCCTGAGGTCCGCCCAATAAGACTCAAACCGCGCCGGGTGCCATTCGCGCTCAAGGACAAAATAGAGGCGGAACTGGACAAATTGGTGGGCCAGGGGATTCTTGTTCCTGTTGATTCTGCGGAGTGGGAAACTCCAATTGTAACAGCACTGAAGGCCAACGGGGAGGTGCGCATATGCGCTGATTACAAGTGCACCATCAACAAGGCCATTCGCCCTAATGCGTATCCGGTGCCGGTAGTCAGCCATTTGCTGGCCAAGTTACATGGGGGAAAGTGTTTCGCTAAGCTCGACTTAGCACAAGCCTACCAGCAGCTCTCGGTGACCCCAGCTGCCGCTGCTGCACAAACTATAGTCACCCATAAGGGGGCGTTCCAGGTGACGCGCCTTCAATTCGGTGTAAACTCGGCGCCTGGAATTTTCCAGTCACTCGTGGAACGCCTCCTGAAGGGGCTCGAGGGGGTGTTGCCTTATTTTGATGACGTATTGATAACGGGGGGGAGTCAGGCCGAATTGGCAAAGAGGTTGGGCAAGGTCCTGGCGATATTCGAAAAGGCGGGGTTGAGACTGCGAAAAGACAAATGCGTCTTCTTCGCGACCGAGGTTGAATTCCTAGGGTTCCGTGTCACTCCTGAGGGAATAAGGCCGTCCAAGTCTAAGGTAGCCGCCATCAAGCAAGCCCCTCGCCCCACCTCCAAGCCCGAGTTGCAGTCGTTCCTAGGGCTGCTGAACTTTTATCACTCCTTCCTTCCCCGGAAAGCAGCCGTGGCCGAGCCGTTGCACAGGCTGCTTAAAAAGGACGAGGCATGGAAGTGGGACGACCAGCAAGAGAGGGCATTTAATGAGCTAAAGCAGCTTCTGGCATCTGACGCCATCCTCACCCATTTCAACCCCAAGCGGCCAGTGGTCCTGATCTGTGATGCATCCCCGGTGGGGGTGGGGGCGGTGCTGTGCCACGTGCTGGAAAACGGAAGGGAGGCCCCGATAGCGTTCTATTCCAGGTCCCTGTCCCAAGCGGAGAGAAACTACGCCCAGACAGACAGGGAAGCATTAGCAATAATTGCGGGAACAAAAAAGTTCCACGACTTCCTGTATGGCCGCCCCTTCACAATCGTGACCGATCACAAGCCCCTGCTAGGCATCTTTACCGCAGATAAGCCCACGCCACAGATCTTGTCCCCTAGGATGCTAAGGTGGGCCATTTTTCTCAACGCGTATCAGCACGCGTTAGTGTACAGGCCCGGGAGGGAGATCAGCCATGCTCTATCGAGGTCCCCCCTTCCCCAGGAGAACAGCCACGTGGGCGGGGAGGAGCCAGACCATCAGGTGCTGATGATAGAAGTCCTCGACTCGCCCCCAATACTGCCCGCCGACATCGCCAAGGCGACCGGCAAGGACAACATTTTAGCAAAGGTTAGCTCCTGGGTGCAGAAAGGGTGGCCAGCGTCCTCCCCAGCAGCGGAGTTCGACCCATTTTTCCGAAAGAAGTTAGAGTTGTCCCTTGAGAGGGGGTGCCTTCTGTGGGGCCAGCGAGTAGTGATCCCGGCGTCCTTACGGCCGAGGGTACTCAAACTCCTGCACGTCAGTCACCCTGGGATTGTGCGCTCCAAAGCCCTGGCACGGAGCTATTTCTGGTGGCCCCAGCTAGACGCCGACATCGAGCACATGGTTGGCACTTGTGAGCCCTGCCAAAGTTCCAGGCCAGAAGAAGCCCGCCTGCCTCACAGGGAGTGGGACGCGGCGAAGGGGCCGTGGTCCCGAGTTCATGTAGACTTTGCTGGCCCGTTCCGTGGGACGCTGTTTCTCCTTGTGGTGGATGCCTTCTCCAAGTGGTTGGAGGTCATTCCGGTTACAAGCACGTCCACGGCCACAACCATAAAGCATTTGCGGAGGGTCTTTTCCACGTTCGGTTTACCCGACACCCTCGTAAGCGACAACGCAAGTTGCTTCACGTCCTCTGAGTTCAGGGCATTCACAGAAATCAACGCCATTCGGCACATCACCTCCGCTCCTTTTCACCCTGCCACAAACGGCCAAGTAGAGCGCCTCGTGCGCACCACCAAGGACGCGCTGCGGCGCATGGGGCCCGGGGACCTAAACCATCAAGTGTGCCAGTTCCTGCTAGGTTACAGAGTGACTCCCCTAGCGTCAGGATACTCCCCCGCAGAGCTGCTGATGCGCAGGAAGCTGACCACCATACTAACTAGGCTAGACCCCACAAGAGTAGAGGACAAGGGGAAGAACATTGGGACAGAGGACACAAAGAGTTTCGATGTGGGTGCCCCCGTGTATTGCAGGAATTATGCCAGCGCGGGTCCGGCCTGGGTACCGGGTGTCATCCTAGAGCGGACCGGCCCCGTCTCGTACCGCGTCGAGACCGGCACAGGTCTACTCTGGAGGCGGCACGCAGACCAGCTCCGGCGCAGGATCCCCGGCGAGCAGGGCATGGACCGCGGGAAACAAGATTCAGCGTTAGGGTTCTCCCCCACCCGTTCAGCCCAAGGGGGAGGAAAGGGGGGCCATGGGTCCCCACCAAGGGGGGAGGAAAGGGAATCTGTCCTCATAGATATCCCGCGGGATCTCCCCACTAATACGGATACCCCAGCAGATTTAGATTTGGATTTTCAGAAATGGGGAAGTTTTGCGGAGTGGTCCCCCACCCGTCCAAGCGAGAAGAGGGGTTTTTCGTTAGCCCCAAGTGTCTCCGGTCTGCCCACAATGGAGTTTTTCCCTTCCCCCAAAACCGCCAAACCACGGCAAGCCGCTAACAAGTCTCCCTCTCCCGTTTCAGGACAAGGGACCAGGGAACGAGGAAGCAGTAGCGCCGCTGGGGCAGGTCAGCCCACATCGCGGCCCAAACGCGTTTGCAATAAGCCATCTTGGCTGAGGGACTTCGTCCCATCCTAGGGGGGAGGGATGTTGTGTTCTGTACTGTACCTTTTACAATGTATCCATTCACGTGTATCCAATGTAACCATGCTTGTGTAACATTACAACCAGCAGCTGCTTAATTGTAGCCCTTGCAATAGGACGCGAGCTAATGACCACCTGGTGGCAATAGCGAGCATTCAAGCTCTCCTGGCCCAGACTCACCAGCAAACAACAGCGCGGGAAGATTCCCGCCATCACCTACACCTGGACAAGAAGGGCGTGACCGTCTGTGACGTCACGCGGACAGTAACCAATAGACTGTCGAGGAGCCACATTCAAATGTATAGCCACTGTATATATTGAGCTAGCCATCCGCCATTACCTCATGTTCCCCTGGATCATCATGCAATAAACCTGTGTTAAGCCAACCTTTCAGCTGTTCGTTGTCTTTGGTCCCATACACTAAAACCTCAAGCAGTCCTTTGACATTTGCAAAGCTCAATGAAGAGGTAAAAAGCTTTCCCAGTCATGTTGCCGTCAGTCACTTCTTTGGCTAAAAAGCTCCTGCTGCTTCTTTATAGAGATACCCAGAGCAGAAATAATATGATGAGGAACTGTCATCTTGCTATAACAATACAGCAGGAGTTAGTCATGCATTGTGAGTCAAATTTTCCATTTTGGCCTGTCACACTTGAAATGGGATGCATTTTGCAAAATATATATGTATTATTTCAGTAGGTTCGTGAAAAGGACCAGATACCTTTTGTGGTGTGCTTAATTTGGGATGCCTTTTTAAAATAAATGGCCATTAGGAGACATGTAGCCCATGCCAACCAAGGGCTTTTGGAAGTTGTACTCCCAAAAAGGTTGTGATAGAAGTTCTCATGATTCCTAGATGTGCTTTAGGGTTAGGCCAGAGAAACCCAAAGGACTTTAGGACAAGCGTGCCCAAACTTTTTGGACCACAGGCTGGTCATGTGGTTCAAGGGTGCCAAAATTATGGCCCAGGGGCTGTATCCGGCCCCCAATGCCAATTCATCCAGCCCACGATGCCCTCGTCACTCCCAGAAGTGGAAGTAAAACGCACCTGTATGGGCACGTTTTACTTCTGCTTCGAGGAGTGATGAGGGTGTTGTGGGCCAGATGAATTGGCATTGGGGGCCAGATCCAACCCCCCGGGCCATAGTTTGGGCACCCCTGCTTTAGGAAGATAACTGCGGGAGCTGTCCCAATGCTGATTTTGTCACTTGTTCTCCAAGGAAGTCTCCAAGCATTGCAATGATTTTGTGTAATGTTCTTAACTACAGCCTTTTGATTCTGCATGTGCTCTTAAGCAGAGCTGCTGCTGAGGAGAGCCAAACAAAGGAAGTGAGCACCTGGTAAGTTTTGCAGTTGGAGTACAATAATTTAAACTGCTGAGAGCCACCTCTGTTCAAACAGAGGAAGCAGTTAGAAGCTTCCAGAAGCAGGGGGGCAGAGCCACACCAGGCCCTTCCCTGAACTGTGACTCATAGGGGCGGAGCCACACTAGCCTTTAAAAGCTCTGAGCTCTTTCAGGGTCAGCCCTTTTGATTCTGCATGTCCTCTTAAGCAGAGCTGCTGAGGAGAGCCAAACAAAGAAAGTGAGCACTGGTAAGTTTTGCAGTTGGAGTAGAGCTGCTTTAGAGGCCCGTGCGCCTAATGGCGCGCGAGATTTCAAACTAGGAACAAAGGAAGAATATAGTCTTACTAGGTAGAAAGGTAGCAAACGTGTACGTTTTTGAGGCCCAGAATACTGCACTTGTTAAAATGGATTCTGAGGGAACAGCTGTAGTTACCTGCAATACTTGTGCCATGTTTGTGTTCTTGCCAAAGCATATGGAGAACTACACTTGCAGCAAGTGCAAGCTGGTTGCACTACTAGAAGAGAAGGTCCAGCAGCTAGAGGCCCGCATATCTAACCATCAACAAATTAAGCAGCTTGAGCTGTTCTTGGACAGAGCGGAGCAGACTATGCTGGACAAAGAAGAGACAGGGCACAGTACTGAGGGAGAAGGCCCTTCACTAACTCAGGAGGGAGATGTTTGGAGGAATGTGACTCAAAGGAGGAGAAGAGTAGGGGATCACTCTGAGAGTCTGAAATTACAGAATAAATTTGAGACCCTTTCCCTCATCACACCTGATGAGGAACACACAGAGGAACAACTGGTTCCACCTGATGATCTCTCCTTCATCACACTTGATGAGATCCAGGAAGATAAACAACAGGAACAAACTGAGGTTCTCTCCCTTAATATGGTTGATAAGGTGCATGTAGATGAACAGATTGCAGGAGAGAGGCTCCTTGTACTAGGCGATTCAATAATTAGAATTACAGAGAAATGGATTTGTGATGCACATGATAACCGTATGGTGCCTTGCCTGCCAGGTGCAAAAGTTGCAGACATCACAAGAAATCTAGATAGATTGTTAGAGAGAACTGGGAACGAGCCAGTTGTCATGGTACACGTTGGTACCAATGATGTTGGGAAGGCCAAGCGGTCTGTCCTGGAAGCCAAATTCAGGTTGTTAGGAAGAAGATTGAAGTCCCGGACTTCCAAGGTAGCATTTTCAAAAGTACTGCCTGTCCCTCGCGCAGGACCTACCAGGCAGGCAGAGCTCAGAAGCCTCAATGCGTGGATGAGGCGGTGGTGTCGAGAGGAGGGCTTCAGATTTGTCAGAAACTGGAGAACATTTTGGGACAAGCAAAATCTGTTCAGGAGGGATGGGTTGCATTTGAACCATGATGGGACCAGATTGCTGGCACTCAAAATCAAAAAGGCTGCAGAGCAGCTTTTAAACTGATAACTGGGGGAAAGCCGACAGGAGCTGGGCAGCATCCGGTTCGGGTAAGTGTGTACTTGAGTAGTGAGGAGAATGCAAAAATTACTGAGCAGAGCAAGGAGCTAGTCACCAGCACTCTAGCAGAAGGATGCAAGAGGCAGTCTAACAATGCAACTGGACCCAAAAGACTGTATCAGGAAAGCATATATAAATGCTTGTATACAAATGCCAGAAGCCTCCGGAACAAAATAGGAGAGCTGGAATACTTAGCAATAGATAAGAATATTGATATTATTGGTATCACTGAAACCTGGTGGACAGGTGATAACCAATGGGATACAGTTATCCCAGGCTACAAACTGTACAGAAAGGATAGGAAGGGGCAAATGGGAGATGGTGTAGCCTTGTATGTCAAAGAAGTGATAAAATCATATGAATTGGAATATCTAGGTGATTTGGAGTCACCATTAGAAGCTCTGTGGGTAAGAGTACCAGGCCACAAGGATGGTCTAACAGTAGGCATATACTATCGGCCTCCGACCCAAACTCTTGAGGGAGACTGGCAGTTGGAGAATGTTGTAAAGGAGGCATCCAAGAAGGGAAGCCTGGTTATAATGGGGGACTTCAATTACCCTCACATAGACTGGGTGAACTGTTGTTCAGCACATGATAAAGAGATAAAGTTCCTAGATATGCTAAATGGAAGGCCATTGGACCATTAGATATGACAATGGAAGGCAAGGGGTTATTAAAGAGGAAACAGAGATTGCAGAGAGACTCAATGAATTCTTTGCTTCAGTATTCACTGAAGAAGACAGAGACCACATGCCCAAAACAGAGCCTATCTTCGTAGGGAGGGAAACCGAAGAATTAAGCCAGATAGAAATAACCAGGGAGGAGGTCCTTGCATGTCTTGTTAAACTAAACACTAAAAAATCACCAGGACCAGATGGCATCCATCCATGAGTTCTCAGGGAACTTAAATTGCTGATCTCCTAGCCAAAATATATAATCTTTCCCTCAAATCAGGCTTTGTGCCTGATGTATGGAAGGTAGCGAATGTAACACCAATTTTCAAAAAAGGATCCAGTTGTGATCCAGGAAATTACCGACCTGTCAGTTTGACATGTGTCCCAGGTAAAGTGATGGAAACCATGCTAAAAGATAGAATTAATAGGCACATAGAAGAGAGGCGCTGCTAAAGGAGAGCCAACATGGCTTTTGCAAGGGCAAATCATGCCTCACTAATCTGTTGGAATTTTTTGAGAGTGTCAACAAGCATGTGGATAAGGGGGATCCAGTTGACATTGTTTATCTGGCTTTTGACAAGGTCCCACACCAAAGGCTCTTGAATAAACTTACCAGTCATGGAAGAAAGGGATAGGTCTTGTCCTGGATCAGCAACTGGCTAAGGGACAGGAAACAGAGGGTAGCATTAAATGGACACTTCTCCAAGTGGAGGGAAGTAAAGAGTGGGGTCCCCCAAGGTTCAGTCCTGGGACCCCTGCTTTTCAACCTCTTCATAAATGATCTAGAGGTAGGAGTAAAAAGCAAGGTAGCCAAATTTGCTGATGACACTAAATTATTCAGGGTAGTGAAAACTGTGAGAGATTGTGAGGAGCTCCAGAGGGATCTCTTGACACTGGGGGAGTGGGCAAAGCAGTGGCAAATGAGCTTCAACATTAGTAAGTGCAGAGTGATGCATGTTGGGGCAAAAAACCCCAATTACATTTATAAACTGATGGGGTCTGAACTCTCTGCGACACACCAGGAAAGGGACCTTGGTGTCCTGGTGGACAGCTCAATGAAGGTGTCAACCCAGTGTGCCTCAGCAGTGAAAAAAGCAAACTCAATGCTAGGGATCATTAGGAAGGGTATAGAAAATAAGTCAGCAAGTGTCATTTTGCCTCTTTATAAATCTATGGTGAGGCCCCATCTGGAATACTGTGTACAGTTCTGGTCGCCATACCTCCAGAAGGATATTATGGAGTTGGAAAAAGTGCAGAGGATGGCAACCAAAATGATTAGGGGACTGGAACACCTTCCTTACCATCTGAGGCTGCAACGGTTGGGCCTTTTCACTCTTGAACGACGACGTCTAAGAGGTGACCTGATTGAAGTTTATAAAATCATGCACGGTGTGGACAAAGTAGATAAGGAAAACTGTTTTCCCTATTGCATAACTCTAGAATTAGGGGACACTCCATGAAACTTTTGGGTACTAGTTCTCAAACAAATAAGAGAAAGTACTTTTTCACCTAGAGGATTACTGGTCTATGGAACTCCCTGCCAGAAGAAGTGGTGACAGCTGTCAGTCTTGACAGCTTTAAGAAAGGATTAGACAAGTTCATGGAGGACAAGGGTATCAATGGCTATAATTATGGATACTTAAGGACAACCTCCGGGTTGGAGAGATAGGCAGCATATCTCTCAATGCCATTTCCAGGGAATCCTAAGCAGGTGAAGGCATCTCCTTGGGAATACCCTGAAGGCAATGGTGAGCCACTGTGTGAGACAGAATGTTGGACTGGATGGGCTGTGGCCTATTCCAGCAAGGCTGTTCTTATGTTCTTATGTTATGTACCCCAGTTTTCTCCAAATTGTCTCCAACAAGCCTGTCTGGTGGCTAAGGATACTGGAAAATGCCATCCAAGATATTGGGGAAAGTAGTTCACAGAACCAACAACCATGGAAGTCAGTACACCACATTTTTGAGGTGTTACTATCTGGGGACTAAAATTCACCAACCAGCATGGCCAGTGTGGCTAAGAAATGTTGTTTCCAGGCTCTGCATTACACTGCCATATTTGTCTGAACCATCTCCTGATATTAGCCCAACACTGTGCATTTGTTCCACTTATATTGGTGTAGCTGTAGTTCCTGTTTCCCAGCAGTACTGCTCACAGCCTGTCAGGATGTACTGTATTTTCAATATCTTTACCTATAAATCCGAGTGTTAACCATTGGAACTTGACAAAGGATCCCACACCCGGCCATACTAGCCCGTACCGAGCATTTGTGCACTTGCCCGGAATGGGTCCAGTGGTCAATAAATATTTTAGAATTGCACCAGTGGAGCAGGAGACCCACAAACTCGAACAAAGGAAAAGAACCTCAATTCCCAACGTTCCTTGCTTCGCGCCACAGCCAATCAGGCTGAGCGGCGCGAGCAAAAAGAATGATGGGAAACATGCTGCGGCCAATCAAAATGGAGCTGCAGGAAAAAATGCCACAGAAACGGAAATCACAAACACAAAACTACACGTCCCAGCGTCCTGCACGCCGTGAGTGTGCACAACTCTGAGAAAGCTGCCGTGTGGAAAATAAAAATACAAAACGCAGTGCCTCACAGCCACGCAAAACAAACAAGCCACAAAAAAAACTAAGGGGGTGGGTAAGGGGGGGAAGATGCCTTCACTCTCCCTTGAAAGTGAACTAATTGCCCAGGAAGGAAAGGCAGCGAATGGCCCTCCAGTCGCTGCCTTTACTCTCCGAGGAAGTGTTTCACTTTCAAGAGGGGGAAAGGTACTGGTGGCTTCATCCCCCCCTTGAAAGAGAACCAATTGCCCAGGAAGCAAAGGCAGTGAACGGCCTTCCAGTCACTGCCTTTACTTACCGAGGAAGTAACTACCCCTAACCAACAACAAAACAGCCAACAAAAATAACCAACAAAACCACCAAAAATATTAAAAAATAATAAAACAAAAATAAATCAATAATTAACAAAACAATGAATAAACAAAAAGAAATAAACCACAAAATAAACACCTAAAACTAAGCAAACCTAAACCACAAAGTACACACTAAAACTAAACAAACCGAAAAATAAACCAAAACAAAAAATAACAAACAGAAACCTCCCAGCCCACCACCACAAAAGCAAAACAAAGAAAAACCCCAAAATAAAGAAAACAAGACAACTCACCAGCAGCACATCCTCCCTCCACAACGACCAGAACAGAAATGAAGAAACAAAGAGACTACGTACCAGAAGAAGCTCCACCCAGAGGCCAAGAGAGAGAAAACAGTCAAAGTAAAAGAGAACCACTAGCAGCCCCACCTACAGGGCAGAATAGTAAAAACAACTCAAAAATACACAACAGCCCCAAACAAAAGGCCACAAGAGTAAAAGAAAGTCAAAAACATAACAATACATCACACTTTTACACAAATCCCAAATATATGTCACAAAAATAAAATAAAAAGATTTCTAAAATCCTGTGTTGAGTTTCAACTCACATAAAAACCAAAAACATCTAAACACAGTTTAAAAACATTGAATGTAAAAAACATGTACTTTGACATTGTTAAAATTATTATCTATGATACAACTATTAAAAAACAGTCACATACTAAAATATTATTTGGTTAAATAATTTTTTTTGAAAAACATCATATCATCCTTTGTTCTTTTTTTAATCCACAAAACAACCGCCAAAAAAAATAATAATCACAATTTATAACTGGCGTAGAGACCGGCAAGGCACGCCACAAAGTTTGCCAAGAGAACCCTATGGACCAAAACAAAAGGCAAAGCAAGGGGATGCTCAGCACAGCAGATCTGAAAAGGGGGAGGGATACGAAAGGAGGAGGAGAAATACAGTGTTTCAGGGAACACTACTGCATAGGGACATGGAATGTGAGGTCTATGAATCAAGGAAAACTGGAAGTGGTAAAAAATGAGATGGAAAGAATAAGCATTGACATCTTGGGCATCAGTGAGCTCAAATGGACAGGGATGGGCGAATTCAGCTCTGGAAACCATCATATCTACTACTGCGGGCAAGAAAACCTTAGAAGAAATGGAGTAGCCATAATTGTCAATAAAAGAGTGAGAAAAGCAGTAATGGGATACAATCTCAAAAATGACAGAATTATGTCAGTCAGATTTCAAGGCAAACCTTTCAATGTCACTGTGATCCAAATATACGCACCAACCACTGGTGCAGATGAAGCCACAATGGACCAGTTCTATGAGGACTTACAACACCTCATAGAACAGACACCAAGAAATGATGTCCAAATTATATTAGGAGACTGGAATGCCAAAGTAGGAAATCAAAAATTGGAGGGAATAACAGGCAAATTTGGTCTTGGAACACAGAATGAAGCAGGGCAAAGATTGATAGAGTTCTGCCAAGAGAACGCACTGGTCATAGCAAACACTCTCTTCCAGCAACACAAGAGGCGACTTTACACATGGACATCACCAGATGGCCAACACCGAAACCAGATTGACTAGATACTCTGCAGCCAAAGATGGAGAACCTCCATACAGTCAGCAAAAACAAGACCTGGAGCAGACTGTGGCTCAGATCACAACCTACTGATCGCAAAATTCAGGCTTAGACTAAAGAAAATAGGAAAAACACGGAGACCAGACAGATATCACCTAGACAGCATCCCTAAAGAATACACGGTGGAGGTGATAAACAGATTTAATGGCTTAGACTCGGTAGACAGAGTACCGGAAGAATTATGGACGGAGATGAGGGACATCATGCAGGAAGCAGCAAAGAAAACCATACCAAAAGAAAAGAAGAGTAAGAAAGCAAAGTGGTTGTCTGATGAGGCTCTTAAAATAGCAGAGGAAAGAAGGAACGCAAAAGTCAAAGGAGAAAGGAAAAACTACAACCATTTGAACACAGAATTTCAAAGAAAAGCAAGGAGAGATAAGGAAAACTACCTAAAAGAACAGTGCAGAGAAATGGAGGAAAACAACAAAAGAGGCAGAACCAGAGATCTTTTCAAAAAAATCCGGGAAATCAAGGGAACATTTAAAGCAAAAATGACCATGATAAGGGACAAAGACGGAAAGGAGCTAGCTGATGCAGAAGAAATTAAGAAAAGATGGAAAGAGTACACAGAGGAACTTTACAAAAAGGACCTCAACACTCCTGATAATCACAATGATGAAGAAATTTAACTTGAGCCAGACATCCTGGAGAGTGAAGTCATAAAGGCCCTAAAGAGCACTGCAAACAACAAAGCTAGTGGAGATGATGGTATCCCAGTTGAATTTTTCAAAGCGCTAAAAGATGATGGCGTCAAATTACTGCATTCAATATGCCAGCAGATTTGGAAAACAAAACAGTGGCCACAGGATTGGAAAAGATCAGTATACGTCCCAATCCCAAAAAAGGGCAATGCCAAAGAATGTTCAAATTATCGAACAATCGCGCTCATCCCACATGCCAGCAAGGTGATGCTCAAGATAATACAGGACAGACTTCAGCAGCATGTGGAGAGAGAATTACCAGAGGTGCAGGCTGGTTTCAGAAGAGGCAGGGGGACTAGAGACCACATCGCCAACATACGCTGGATCATGGAGAAAACAAAGGAATACCAGAAACAAGTTTACTTTTGTTTTATTGACTACACTAAGGCATTTGACTGTGTGGACCACAACAAGATGTGGCAAGTAATTAAAGAGATGGGAATACCAGAGCACCTCATATGCCTCCTGAGAAATCTGTACATGAACCAAGAAGCAACAGTTAGGACAGAACATGGAATAACAGAGTGGTTTGGAATAGGAAAAGGAGTAAGACAAGGCTGCATTTTGTCACCATGCTTATTCAACCTATACACAGAGCACATAATGCGCAGTGCAGGGATGGAGGAATCACAATATGGGATTAAAATAGCTGGGAGAAACATCAATAATCTGAGATATGCAGACGATACCACCCTAATGGCAGAAAGTGAGGAAGACCTAAAGAATCTCTTGATTGGGCTGAAGGAGGAGAGTGCAAAAGCTGGCTTGAGACTCAATATCAAGAAAACCAAGATAATGGGAACAGGCCCCATCAGTTCCTGGAAAATAGACGGGGAAGAAGTAGAAGCAGTGACAGATTTTACTTTCTTAGGATCAAAGATCACTGCAGATGGGGATTGCAGCCATGAAATAAAAAGGCGACTGATTCTTGGGAGACAAGCGATGAGAAACCTGGGGAACATAGTGAAAAGCAGAGACATTACATTGCAAACAAAATTAGAATAGTCAAAGCAATGGTTTTCCCAGTAGTAATGTATGGATGTGAGAGCTGGACAATTAGGAAGGCTGAACGCAGAAGAATAGATGCCTTTGAAATGTGGTGTTGGAGGAGGGTTTTGAGAGTCCCCTGGACAGCGAGGAGAACAAATAGGTCAATCTTAGAAGAAATTAACCCTGACTGCTCATTGGAAGGTCAAATAGTAAAGATGCAGCTAAAATACTTTGGACATCAAATGAGAAGGGAGGATTCACTTGAGAAGGCATTGATGTTGGGAAAGGTGGAGGGCAAAAGAAGAAGGGGGAGGCCAAGGATGAGATGGCTAGATGGTATTATAGACACAATGGGCACAGAGCTGGGAGGGCTGAGGGGGATGGTGGAGGACAGAGGCGCCTGGAGGAAAATGGTCCATGGGGTCGCAAAGGGTCGGAGTCGACTGTGCGACTGAACAACAACAACAACATAACAGCCCGGCATCGTCACAAAAAATAACATATATGTTAAAACAAATATTCAAAAATACATTAGAAAAATTACAAAGATAAATGTTATTACTTTACAGTATCAACACAATACAATCTATTTAACAAATGACCACAAAAAGTGTGTATACATAAACATTTTAAAAATGACAATTACAGACTAACCTCTTCTTTACAAACATTAAGAAAAAAAAACCTTCCAACACAATTTAAAACAGCCCGGCACTGCCAGGCAAACTCTGCTAGTCTTCTTAATAAACTAAAGACTCCTGCCTTTGTTATGTTGATATGTTTAGTGCTGAATGTTGTAGTCAAGCAGTTCTTTGTAAATAAACAGTTGCATACCAGCCTTCTAGGAAAAGCAGCAGAAAGCAATTTGTGTGGGGATTGCTGACTGTATTGTAAATGGATCTGAAAGACTCTCTCTTGAGAACAGAATGTTTAGCATGGAAGATTTACTTGAAACCCTTCCTACATCTGTTTGTGTGTGTATGGTGCATTTAATTTTTAGTGAAAAATCTTTCTCTGAGAAATTCTTCTTCTTGTACTGTATCTGATCGATTTAAAGCAACTTAAAAGGTATAAATGCAGATGTTTAGCAGCAACATTGTCTATGTGTTGAAGAATAATGATGCACTTTAGAACTACTATACAGCTTCTTCCTGTGGAAAGTGGCTGAACACAGACTTTGCAGGTATACAGAAATGAACCAGGAAAACACCATACAGTGTTCAGTCTGTTTATTGAAAATACATGCTTCAAGCAATCGAACAAATGACTGGGATGGCCAATATGGAAATAAAATAGACCATACAAATGGAATCAGAAGATGGTAAAGTTGCATTCTCTCTGCTGAAACAAGATCAGGAGCAGGTTGTGGTTCTGATCAGAAACTGTTAATATATACCTTAGAGCAGTGATGGTGAACCTTGGCACTCCAGTTGTTCTTGGACTTCTGTTGGATCTGGGCCGCAAAGCGGGTTGCGCAAGCTGGATCGGAACCGCGAAGCGGCTGTTGGGTCCTGGAGGAGACTGGTCAAGCAATGAGACATGAGGCAAGATGGAGCGAAGACCAGTGATTTAATGAAGACCAATCATTAGTATTTATCATGTACAGGCTGCATGTAAAAGCATCGCAATCTGCAGAATTTACACTCCATGTTTACACAAGTTAATTAAGGAACTCTACAGGGGAAGTTAATTAACTAACCTAATCAACGGCAGGGGAAATACATTGTTCCGTGTTATCCGGGGTAAACATGTGGCTGGTATTGGTTCTCCTCAGGCGCGAGATTGCCTATTACGCACCTAACACATTAGTCATTAGCTCTCTGTTGACCGAGCAGTTTGTCAGATCAGCTATTGATGAATTAAACTCTATCTAATATTCCACTCCCCCAATTTCTGTCCCTTCAGGAACCCCTGGCAACGAGGTGATCACCCATTACCGGGGTTATGTCAGGGCCAGTATACCAATTGTGTGCGCGGATCCCACAGACTTCAATTACCAGAAGCCCAAGTCAGCACTCCTGCTGATAAGGACTTCTGGGAATTGAAGTTCAAAAACAGCTGGAGTGCCAAGTTTTGCCATCACTGCCTTAGGGTAAAGCTGAAAAAAAAAACACTAAAAGAAACCTAGTGCCAAAATATAATTAAAACATTTCTGATAAATTTAATGCTCACATAGAAAACAGATTTGCATTACTAAACTCAATTGACCATGAACCAGAAGAACTGTGGATTGAAACCAGATGTATACAAAAAGACAATTTCTATAGTGAAAAGGAAAACCTAGATTGGATGATAGAAAAAACACTTAAAATCATTAAGGACAGATAAGAAGCAAAAGTAAGGAGTGACAGAAATATGGTCAGAACCCTGAATGCAGGCTTTCAGCAAATATCACACAGAGCCAAATAGAACTATAGAAATAACCAGTGCAAAAAATTAGAAGAGAACCACAAAAGAGGAAAGCTCCAAGAAATTTAATGCAAGATTATGAATACTGAATTACCAACAGGAAAGCATACCACCTGATCAGGAGAAAATAAAGAGAAGATGGAAGTAGTATCCTCAAGACCTATGTAGAAGAGATAAAAAGTTAATGGATTCCTTTGAAGAAGAATCCTATGATGAAGAACCTGCAATTCTAGAAAATGAAATGAAAGCAGATCTGAAAGCACTGGTGGTGGTGGTGGTGGGAATTAATCACCTGGTTAGATGAAAAACTGACAGAACTTCATGAAGCCACAGAAACTTAATCTGTTAAATCCTAACAAGAATATGGCAAACAAACACAGAAATCAAAACAGTGGCCCACGTAATGAAACATTCAATAAACATTCCAGTTCCCAAGAAAGGGGATGCCAAGGAGTGCAGTGACTATAAGGAATTGTTCTGATTTCCCATGCAAGCATAGTGATGCCCAAGGTGTTGTAAGAAACACATTTACCTTACACTGAACAAGAAATGCCTGATGGCAAGCAGGAATCTGAAAAAGAGAGGCATTTGAGATCCTATTGCAAATATCTGCTGGCTACTGGAGTGCAGAAGAATTTCAGAAGAAGAATGGTCAATGCTTTATAAACTACAGCAAAGCCATTGATTGCATGGATAATGAGAAACTTGAAAATACACAAGTGGCTAACCACTCCTTTCTTTTGTTGGCACCCTGGGACTGTGCAGCATGCCCATGGCTACATAGTCTGGCTCTCTTCCCAGGAGGCACATTCAGGGATTGAATTCCCTACATCTAACCCAATGAGCTATTTAGCCAGCTAATGCAAGTAGGGCATAGTTTAAAAGGAGAGCAGGCTGGGACCTTGAAAAAAATTGGTTGAGAAAATGGGGAAAACCAAAAACTTGAGTTAATGAGGGTGGGTCATGAGCATAACAAGAAAAGATGGGAGAGAGAAAGATGGCTAAAAAGCCAGGGGGGTTGGAGGCTCACAGTGAACTCAGAAAGATCAACAGTACATAACCCCTGTGATGTATTTTTTAAGGAGGATTTCTCTGTCAAGCGGTGCAGCTTCTGTACTGAAAGACTACAAGCAGACATCTCACTCTTTATGCAGAGGAATGAGAAAATGCAGTTTTCCTTCTGAAGGCTCCTGTTTTGAAGAGCGTTTCAGGCAAATGATAAAAATGCTTTTAGTGCACATTATTAGTTTTTTGTAGAGAATTGGGAACAGCCGATAGCAATGCTTGCTTAAATGGTGCAAAGTTTAAAGGGGCATGCTGAGAATTGTCCTTTAGGGATTCTGGTGGGAAGAAAAGAAATATTGCATTTCGCTTGAAGCCTTTTTGTGTAACAATGACTGGAAGTGCTCAGCAGACGTAAGAGAAAGGATTTCCAGGATGCGGTTTAAGGGAACTTTCTTCTTTATGAGATAAAATATCTGAAAAATGGATTCTGTTTCTGGAAAAATGGCTCTTGTTTTGTGGATGTCAAATTGCCTTCACCAGAATGGGCCCAGAGACTGGAAGGACAAAAACATTGTCTTTTATGTGCTTGTGAAATTCAGTTTCTCTAGCATGTTCTCCATCCATTTCTATTTGCAGTAGGGTTATGGTAAATTTGAAACAGCAGTTGCTCTTCATGATAGTCCCCATAACCACATAGCTTCCATTAAGAGAGTTCTAAAATGAAGGCTAGCATATAAGTTCACATTAACAAATGAGGAGCAGGTTTTGTATCGTTCATGGCTTTAGACTGCCCACTCTAGACAAACCCACACTCAAATACTTAGCATGAGAAGAGGGATAGCTTTCAACAATATACTAAGGCCACCAAACTATACATCACAGATGACCAAGTATGACCTCAGGGAATTCCTTAAGTGCAGAAAATGTCAAATTGTCAAAGCAGAAATCTTTCTGTAGTTTGCACATTAACTTAGTTTGTTCCATGACTGGTCTGTGAGGTGTTTCCCCAAATATACTTGGTCAGTTACAAAGTTCTGCTAGAATCGTATCTCAACATGTCAAAAGTCAACATGTTCCAACAACTTCTAGAACAGAACGCAGTCCTACACTGTATCCAGGAGTCCTATGCAACACTGACACAGCTTGAACATAAAGTTGACCAGAACTGGGCAGCTCCTGGGCTGGGCCAGAAATTATTTTATTGTTTTTAGAACAAAATGTAATACCTTTAATATTTAGTGGTTGTATATAATATCCCATGGTTTGTCTATAAAGTCTGCATGGCTTGGCTAAGTCCAGGATTCAGCAGCTTCCAGAATGAATAGAGCTCTTCAAGAAGCTCTGCTTTGGCATGGAGTCCACTCATCTCTCAAAGTCACTCAGAGTGATGCTACATTCCTCTTTGTATCATCAAGCCAAGGAGTGATATGTATGCATTTGGTTGTGGCTCTTTGAATCTCTTTACTAGTATAATTGGAAGCACAATGATGATCTCCCCAACTTCTCCTGTGCTGCTACATGGGGGGAGAGGGGGGGATAACTCAAGTATTCACCCGGATTTGCTCAAAGTTTAACCCCAACATGGACATGAAGGGTTTGGAGTTGACTGGATCACAGTCTTGCCATGTTATCTGGGATCAGTTTGATCCAGTTGCCCCTGAGGAAGTGGTCAGGCTCCTTGGAGCTGTTCGCACCACTGCCTGCGTGCTAGAGCCATGCTCCACCTGGTTGATCAAATTGACCAAGGCGGTGATAGGCAGTTGGGTCAGAGCGACAGTATTGGTTAACTTTAGGCCTGTATCCAACCTTCCCCTTTTAGGGAAGGTATTGGAGAAGGCGGTGGCATGGCAGCTGCTGGGGGTTCTGGATGAAGTGGATTATCTGTACCCTCTTCAGTCAGGATTCGGGCCCGGATATGGTACTGAGACTGCATTGGTCACGCTGCTGGATGATCTCTGGTGAGAGCAGGATGAAGGTAATCTGTCAGTCCTTGCTCTTCTTGACCTCTCAATGGCCTTCGATACCGTTGCCCATGGTATCCTTCTGGAACGACTTTGGGGATTAGGGATCCAGGGCACTTTGTGGTCCTGGTTTTCCTCATTTCTTAGGGGCCGGACCCAGTCGGTGTTGGAGGGCGAGAGGTCCAGACCTAGGTTTCTCCATTGTGGGATGCCACAGGACTCGGTGCTCTCACCTCTCTTATTCAATATTTACATGAAGTCTCTGGGTGAGATCATCCATTCCCACGGCGTGAAGTATCATCGATATGCAGATGATACTCACTTGTACATCTCAGCCCATAGTGATCCAAGTGATGTGGTTGAACTCCTATCCAGGTGTCTGGAGGCTGTAAGGGTCTGGATGGGGGACATCGGGCTACAACTGAATCCTGGCAAGATTGAATGGCTGTGGGTTAGGGAGCCTGTGTTGTCCTGGGAGTTACCACTCTTTTGCCTCAGACAGACCCGGTGTGTAATTTGGTGGTCCTCCTAGACTCATGACTCCTGCTCGAGGAGCAGGTAGCAGTTGTGGCCAGGAGGGCTTTTGTGCAACTCTGCATCATTCACCAATTACGCCCGCTCCTGGATCGGGACTCCTTGCTTATGGTCACTCATGCTCTGTTCACCTCTGGACTAGATTATTGTAATGCACTTTACATGGGGCTGCCTTTGATGACCATCTGGAGGCTTCAGGTGGTGCAAAATGCAGCTGCCCACATGGTGATGGGGTGTGGCCATTATGACCATGCCTCATCCCTGCTGCGGGAGCTGCATTGGCTGCCGGTGTGCCTCCAGGTGCAATTCAATGTAATGACCTTTAAAGCCCTTCATGATAGTGGACCAGGATACTTAAGAGACCGTGTCACCCCATGGTCATCTGCCCATCCCAACAGAGCAGATCGGAGGGGCTCCCTAAATGGTTCCATCCAACAGAGGCTTGCCTCTCTGGCACTAGAAGGAGGGCCTTCTCGGTATCTGCTCTGGCCCTGTGGAACCTCCTGCTGACAGAGTTGCACCTCCAGGTAGAGGTGCTAACCTTCAGGAAAGGCCTAAAAACCTGGTTAGCTCAGCAGGTGTGGGGTGCTGCTGGTGTGACAGCCCCTCCCCCCAGCTTATATAAATAAGGCCGTCCATGTTTTAATTTTATAGGGATAGTATTTTAAGTGTTTCTGTAGCTTTATGTTATGGGCAGTGGTGGACCTAAAAATTGTTTCACTACCACACTGTGGGCGGAGCCATGTGACTGGGAGGGCAATTTAGTCATGCCTGCCACATGGCCATGAAAACGTCTGCAAACACAGACAGTGCTGGCTTTTTGGCTGTAAATGGAGATGAGCACTGCACCCTAGAGTCGGATACAACTGGCTTTTGAGCAAGGGTGACCTTTAACTTTACTAACCACTTGCAACTAAACAGGGCCAAATCCTCACAGCAATTTTGAATACCAATCAGGAATCTTCTGTTATTAGGTAAAGGTTGCCTTTGCTCAAAAGCCAGTCATATCCAACTCTAGGGTTCAGTGCTCACCTCTGTTTATAGCCAAAGAGCCAGTGGACTCGATCCACAAAAGCTCACATTAAAATACAGCAGTTAGTCTTTAAGGTACCATAATGTGGTTTGTTATGGGGGAGCCTAAGGGGGTTTCCCTGGGAGAAGGGAGGGGGGAACGAGGGTCATGGAGCTCCCTGGGCCAGCGGCAGTCTACCTCAGAGAAGCAGTTAGTCTTTAAGGTGTCACAATGTTTTTGTCTTTTTGTTTTGTTTACTCCAGGATTGCTTGTACATAATAAAACTTTTGAAATGGTAGCCGTGTTAGTCTGTGTTTCAAACATATCAGGAAATAAACAAAAAGACAAAAACATTGTGGCACCTTAAAGACACACACACACGCACATGCATGCATGTGCACGCACGCGCACACACACACACACACACACACACACCAAATTAAACCTGTTTCCCACCTGGTGCATGGAAGACATCCAGGCACTACAGTGCCAATTCAGGCGGATCCTGCATGTGGTGGGGGGCAGGGGCACTTGCTCCTTTGCCTCTGGCAGCAAAATCTCTTGGGCCACTCCTGCTCTCTTCAATGCACCTCCCCGGACCAAACTGTCTAGCCTAACTGGGTAGGGGTGAAATGCCTCTTTTTACTATTCCAGATTCTCCCACTCCTATCCTGCAGCCCCAGTAGAATTTACCTTCAATCTCTTTTTTTAGGCAAACTCTTGGTGGAGTTTGCGAAGGAGACCCCTGTAAAGGAGACACAGCCCTTGGAACAGTCCAAAAGCCCTCTTTCTCTATGGAACTGGGGGGGGGGCGGTCCCCAGCAGTGAGGCGGAGAAGAGGAGGGGACTGGAGTGGGGCAGGAGGAGGAGGTGGGCAGGGCGAGGAGGTAGGCAGGGCCAGCCATTTCTACTAACACCCCCCACCGTCGTGATCCAGTGTGAACCGAACCGGTCGGTGCCCATCATTGGTTTTTATATGATGAATGTTCTGATCTTAGCTGTGAGTCACCTGCAGTCGCTTCGGCGAGGGAGGGAGGCAGCAATACAAATACAGTAAGTAAGTAAGTAAATAAATAAATTGTTCCCCCATGAAGGAAGAAACTAGGGCATGATGTTCTTCTCTAATCCACAAACTCAATGCAAAGGTAGCAAATATTCACCTATTTAATTTTAATATGACTTCTCGCAAAATTTAGTTAGCAGGATGGACTCAGGGGAGCTGTGCCATTCACACCTATGCATGCAGCCGTCTTGCACAGAATCAAAGTCTATGGCACCTCAATAGGAAGGCAAATTTGAAGCTGCTGTGTGCCATTGACTCATCCACATTAGGCAGAACATTCACATTTTTAAAGCACAATAATCAGTTCTTGCTACTGAGAAAACCCTCCATGGTTTAATTTTTACCATAGGGTTATTACTTTGATTTTTCCCCCTGAAAACATACAAAGATGTCAATAATAGATCCTGCATTACTGTTAGACAAAGTGAAGGAGTTTAATTGGTTACCATTAAAAGACAGCTGTTAAATTTATTATTGAATGTTTTGTGCCAAGGGATGGGATAGATGCTTACTGGATATTCCACTTCATGTTCTAAAAACAACCTGTCTGGCCTACAGCTGAGGCCAGAAAGTTACTTTTAAAAATAATTAGTTTCTTCTATAATTCCTGTGCTCCCAAAGTAGTTAACATTATAATTACTCGACCTTACTCAAATGTACCTACAATGATTACTTACAGATTACTTTTTAAAAAACCCATCAGGATGCTGTAAATCTACAGTGCAAAATATGCTATTCTTCTGCCCACTTTTTTGCTTCCTTAATCTTTCATGGCTACCCATACAATCCAGCCAGTTCAATCACATGGAGGGACTAAGTTGCAGTACAATTTGAAGTCTCCATGATGTGTCTCCTGTTGAACTGGATGCATGACATGAGTTCATCCGAATCCCACTTGCTATTTAGGATAGAAGTGATGTGGGGTAGCCTACTTTTGTATTATGACTAGTCACTGTGAGATAAACATGGGTTTCATTTGCTCAGGCATGGAGTTTTAAAAGATCGATGTACAGTACTTGAAGGAAACAAATTATAATAGGAGGAAATACACATTTTCCTCATGATGTAACTAGAGATTTGATTAACTGCACATCTAGCTTTAAATTTAGTTTCTGTATCAGTCATACCACTCCCACAGAGTAGGTACTGTAGTAAAAAGAAATTCAATCACACCACTGAGTGTATTACCTTGTGCATGCTGCCCAGAGCAGCTTGGATGAACATTTTTAGGGTCCTAGAAGTTCTTGGACACCAACTTTGAGAAGACCCAACCAGGATGGTGCAACATCATTTGGGAACTCAAGGTTGGGAACCATTTCTAACTCATGAAATCTCTCTGAAATCATTACACTGTATCAGTAGTTCACAAGGGTAGTTGTTATTACATGTTGTTAAATTGTTTCCAACTTATGGTGACCCTATGAATGCAAGTTCTCCAAAAACATCCTGTTCTCAATAACTCTCCTCTGCTTTTAACTCTTATAAGGCCTATGGTTTCTCTTATGGAGTTCTTCTTCTTCTTCTTCTTTCATGTCCTGATCAAACCCTTGACTGCCAAAATGAAGTCACTTTCTTTGCTTTTTCATTGCCTAAATCCAAGTCCTCAATGATGCATGTCTCTGGCAGCAATCAGCAGACCAGTAAAATGAGCCGGACTCTGTGTCTCTCCACATTAACACCATGTGTTGTTGTCCACCAGCAGTCCTCACTTGAGCATGTTGGTCTTGCATTTAGGTACTCTAACCCTCAGCCTATGTAGGGTCCTCCAAGTAACAAAGGGGACTTTGAGATCTTCAGTTATGTCCTCCTTTGATATTATTCCTTGTCCAGTGAGCTCCTTTCTCCATCTTTTAATTTTGTTTTGCTCTTGTGTACCCTCAAGAATGTTTGTTCTTGCCATAAAGCTCTTCCTGGATCTGTGCCATCGGACTTGAAGCTCATATCTGTTCAGAGGGTGTTGAGAGTCATTAACTCTTAAGGAGTTAATCCATATCATGTTTGGTCTTTCTCTTTTCCTGCTGCCTTCCACCTTTCCCAGTATTATTGTCTTGCCCTCTCATGATGTGCCCAAAGAAGTACAGCCTCAGTTTCATCTACAAGGATAGATATATATGTTTTTGTTTTTTAGTTTTTTAGTTGAAACCTCCCCCTGGCAAGCTTCAGGGCTTCATCTGTTTGTCCAACATCCTCGTGTAAAAAAAAAAATGGAGTCTATAGGATTTAAAATATACACACAGAACCTGATACAACTTCCTCCTAATAAACATCCTAAATCAGTCTTTTTCATGTGAAACTTACTGCAAAGAGACCTACCCTCAGTAGATCCTACCCTCAGTAGATCAAATGGGGACCCTATCTCTTACAATGAGCTTATTTTGGCAAAAAGCACCCTGTGCCTCTACTGCAGGATCTGGATGCTTTGAAATGGGATGTCTGAAATCCTAACTTACAGCAATCTGGATGTGTCCTTGGCATTTCAGATAAGGTTAAAATAATGAAGGTGTCTCTGTTAGCAGGGATATTTTGATCTTGGCAGCCTCTTTCAAAATCAGGTATCTAGCCCTGTGGAGCAGGGCCTTTGGTTGGCTCACACACAGAAATATTCCCTGTTGTGCATGAAAACTTTGGCAGAACAGACTAGAGTGTTGAAAAGGAAGCCATTGTTCTAAATAAAATTTATCTTTTCCTCCTCCTACTCCTCCAGCTCAACCAGTTTTGAAGAGTAAGAGAGACTGCCTCTGTTGAATAAGGTTAACTGAGTTCCCTCTTGTAAAGTGAATGTATGAAACTGACATAATCGAATGTGATTTGACAAATGCAATAGCAGGATGTGAATGATAAGCAGCAAAGGGGGAGATTCAACAGATTCTACAATTATACAGGTAGAATGTGAAGCATTGCATCTGGTTTGAACACATTCATGGAAAACTAAGAGCACATTCAAGTGATGTGGAGACTGAAATAACCTGTTATGCTTTGCATTTATTTATAGTTTAACACAGGGGTTCTCAATGTTTTTCAGCCGTGGGCTGAACAACGTCCCCTCAGACAGCTGATGGGGTCAGACTGGTGGTTCCCCCTGACATTAAAGCTGCTATAAAATGTTTCTGCCGCTGTCATAAATGTGTGTAAAGCAGCCGTGGACTCATTTATGGCTGTTGTAAATGTGTTTACAACAGCCATAAATGATTCCACAGCCGATTCCGGTGGGGACGGCTGGAGCAAGGTCAGGCATGGATTATTTGGCGCTGCAGGCCGGATCTGGCCTGTGGGCCATAGGTTGCGACCCGCTGGTTTTTTTTAAATATTTTTTTATTAAATTTTTGACAGACATACAAAAAGAAAAAAACAATAACAATACAATATAATGATAAATCAAAAACAACATCAATACATTGTTAGGAGTTAGCACATAATAATACTTAAACTAATTATTTACCATATAACCACCAATACTAGATACCACATTATAAATTATTACACAATCATAACAATAAAAGCTTTCTGTGTTACCACTATTATTAATTTTTAATAGTTACACATCACCCTGTGAATATATACAATGCCCGGAGAGTTTAGTTTCTATTTCAACTCCAAAAACCTCTTTGAGATGGTACAGGTCCTGAGCTGTCATTTTCCATAAGAGAATGATCCACGAACGGTTTCCAAATATTCCAAAACCTATTCTCTTTTAATTTATCTTGTTTTACTTTGATCTCCCATGTCAATTTGTCGTTCAATGCTAAACTCCACATTTCTTTATACCACACTCCAATCTGTATATCAACATCATTTTTCCAATTTCTAGCTATACATTGTCTACCCGTAGTTTATACAATTTCCAGTAGTTCTTTTTCCTCCTTATTCAAACCCAAACCTTCCACATTTGTTAGAAGAATGGTACCTGACACCAACTTAACACTTTTACCCATTATTTCACCAAACTCCCCTTCTATTCTTCCCCAAAAATCCCTTATTTTTTTACAACTCCACCACATGTGATCATATGTTCCATCCGTTTCTTTGCATCTCCAACATAATTTGTCTCTTTTATTATCCATCTGATAAAGTCTTAGTGGTGTCAAGTACCATTGCCACAACATTTTAAAATTGTGTTCTTTGATTCTTACAGACATTGTTCTCATAATCTTCTTTTTCCATTTATTTCTCCATTCAACCTCCCCAATTTTTATATTCAAATTTTGTTCCCACTTCCGTTTCAAATCTTCCTGTGGATCTATACCCTTATTCAATATAGTATAAAGTTTGCTTACAAGACCCTTAATACTCCTTTCCCCTTTTCTGATCTTTATTACCAATTCTTCAAATTCCGTCTTTGTTCTATCTATCCCTACTTCTCTTCTATATTTTTTATTCCAGTTATCCACCTTTAATTTCTGAAACCAATCCAAATTTAACTTCTCAAATATTTTTTTCTCTTGATATCATCATCACAAGCTTTTAACCAATCCTTCAGTAAGAGCATCTGATTTTTATCCAATATTTCCTTTTTTTCCTTATCTAATTTTATTGGAAAACACACCATATCAGTCAATTCCAAAATTGGAGAGAGATTTGGGACCATATCTTTCTTTACCTTTTTCCACACCTCCATCATAGTATTATTTGACCTTTTCAGCTTGTCCTTTAGTCCCAAGAAAATCATATTACCAATATTTCTATACTCTTTCATCTCCAATTCCTCCCAAATTGCCTTTTCTCTTGCCAGAATCTTCACAACATTCTTGATTTGGAATGCTCGATAGTATGCTAACAAATTTGGCATGCCCAAACCCCCTTCTTTCTGAGACAAATACCAAAGCTTCTTTGAAAGTCTAGATTTTTTACCTCCATTACAGAAACAGTTAAACATCTTTTGAAATTCATTAATTTCCTTCTCCTTCAAATGGATCGCTAGTGCATCAAATAAAAAATTAATCTTTGGTAGCAAAATCATTTTACAAATTGCAATCCTTCCGAACCATGACAGCTTCAACTTCTGAAACTCTTGTATTTTACTCTTAAATTCGAATTTCAAGCTGTCATAGTTCAATCGTTTAAGTTCTTCTAATTTATTTGAAATAATTATCCCCAGATATTTCAGCTTATCTTTAATTTGTATATTAAGTGTCTCCACTATCCTTCCCATCTCGCCAACCCCCAAGTTACACAGCATCAATTCTGATTTATCCCAATTTATCATTAATCCGGTTATAGCTTCAAATACCTGTAGGTGATCTTTAATCCTATCCATTACCAACTCCGGATGTTTCACCATAAACAATGTATCATCCGCATACATGCTCACTTTATTACCCATTATCCCTTCTATATTTGAATCATCCCTTATATTTTTAGCTAATATCTCCATTGCCATGATAAACAAGATAGGAGATAATGGACATCCCTGCCTAGTACCAGCCTCAAGCTTTACCACATCAGTAACCTCCTCGTTTACTCTGATCCTAGCATTCCCTTTTTGATATAATAAATCTATTACCATTCTAAATCTGTCCCCAAACCCGTATTTTTTAACTATTTCCTTGATTGAAGACCACTGTAATGAATCAAATGCCTTAAAAATATCTAATGATAATAAACCCACCTTTTCCTTCGTTTGATTAACATTATCAATTAAATCTAATACCCTTCTAGTCAAATCCGCCATGTGCCGACCTTTTAAAAACCCCACTTGATCAACATTTATGTATTCCCCCATAAAACCATTTAGACGATTGGCCAATATTGCTGTGAAGATTTTGGCATCCTGATTTATAAGAGAAATTGGTCTATACGATTCCACTCTTTCCAGGTTCTTACCAGGCTTTGGCAGTAGAACAATTGTAGTGTTATACCATGAAGTCGGGATTGATCCTCCATCTAAAATATAATTATATAGCTTCACTAATTTTGGAACCACCACTTCTTTGAATTCTTTATAAAACTCTGTCGATAATCCATCATCCCCCGGGGCTTTCCCCATCTTCAACCCATTAATTACCTCATTAACCTCTTTATCATTGATCCTTTCCTCCATTTTCTCTCTATGTTCTTGTTTTATTCCGTTCCCCAATTGTCTCTCCAATATCTTTTTGAGCCTCTCCGAATCTACCTCCTTTTTTGCATATAATGCTTGATAAAATTCCCTCACAATTTTACATTTATCTCTGTTCTTATTACATCTTATACCTTGTTTATTAACCAATACCCCAATTTCTCTTTTTTCCCTTTTGGCCTTAGCTGCTCTTGCTAGTAGTTTTGAACTTCTGTTGCTAAATTCAAAGTATTCTCTGTTTAAATAAATCAAGTCTCGTTTAACTTTGTCAATATCTTTACCCATTAATTCTGCTTTAAGTCTTTGCAATTTCATAAAGATTTTTTTATCTTTACTTTTTGCGTGATCCTCCTGTAACTGTTTTATTTCTCTTTCTTTTTCTGTCTGTTCTACCTTATGTCGTTTATATTTAAAACTCGCCAACTTTATGCTTTCCCCCCTGAAAACCGACTTCATGGTATCCCATACAACATTGAAATTAACCTTGTTATTATCGTTCCACTGCCAACTTTCTTTCCACCTTTCCATAATCTGCTCTTTACATTTTTGATCTTTAAATAGATTAGGATCATACCTCCAACTTCTTCCACTTCGGGTATCTTTTTGTAATTTCAATTCCAAAAGTACTTTGGCATGATCTGATTCCTTAATGATCCCGATTTCCATTCCTTCTATATCTTTAATCAAGTTTTCCGTAAGAAAGACATAATCTATTCTCGAGTAGGTCCCATGGACATGTGAAAAAAAGGAATATGCCCTTTCAGAGCCCTTAAACTCTCTCCAAAAATCCTTCAAACCCATCGCATCCATCCATTTATCCAACACCATCCCTTTCAAGCCAGTTCCACTTCTTGCTATATTCGTGCAATCTAACCCCGACCTTATCAAGTTAAAATCTCCCGCCACAATAGTTTTTGCAACATTCTCTAATTCCACTATTTTCCGAACTTTTTCTAGAAAATCCACTTGATGATCGTTTGGAGCATAAATATTTACAACATGATTTCCTCATCCTCTATTTTTCCTCTTACAATCAAATATCTACCCTCTTGATCAACAATACTTTTTGTAATCTCAAATCCTAATTTTTTAGAAATCATGATTGCCACCCCTCTCGCTTTTGAAGTTCCAAACGCCATCTCATAATGTTGGATCCATCCCAAAAAAAGTTTATTCGTGTCCTTTGACTTCTGGTGCGTTTCCTGTAAAAACAATATATCGGGTCTATCTTTCTTCAACGCCAATTCCAACCTCCGTCTCTTAAGAACAGAACCTGTACCCTTCACGTTCCATGATAATATTTTAATATTTCCCATAACCTATCTCCTTTCTAAACTCTGAACTCTCCGTCGGGCGTGCCACCACCAACCCCTTACCCCCATACCACAAAAAACTACATATAACACACACTATCTCTCTCCCCACCTTCTTAAAAAAAAGCCGCCTTTGACACCCAAAGAGGGGAGAGGGGGGACATGTAAGATGTGCCTTCCTACCAGTGCTACGCGCTACTCACCCTTCTATATCAATTAAATGCTTTAAATTTTAATAATCTAATTCTCATTGCTCCTTACTTGTCTCCTCCTCCACCATGATCAGCGACAGCTCCTCCTCCTCTTCCCTTCGCTGTGGTGTTCCACCTGTTGCCCCACCGGCCTCCGGCCTCTCATACTCCCTCCCCAAGGCTCCCGATTCCATCAATTCCTTCTTGAGATTTATCCACTCTTCCGAGTCTATTTTTACCAGCTCCAACAAGCTCAAATACTCCAATGGATTGGCCCCTTCATCAATTACTTGCATTCTTTTGTCATAGTAAAAGCGCAGTTGCTGTGGGAATCTCCAATTATACCTTATATTTTTACTCATCAGCAATTTAGTTACAGGCCTCATCTTATATCTCCACGTTCTTTCTTTCAATGAAATATCATTATAAACTTCTACATCAGAACCATCAAATTTCAAAGCATCAGGACCAACTCGTTTCAAATGGGCCATTACTCTTAGCTTATCGGCCCAATTTGCAAATTTTACCAAAACATTTCTTTGAACCACCCTCCCTCTTCTTGGGCCCACCCGAAATACACTTACAAGATCTTCCTGAACAAATTCTTTTCCCAATTTCAAACCGTTTAACCATTGAACCACTCTTTCTCTTAACAAGTCCGGTGTCCGTTCCACCACCCGACGGATCACAATATTCTGCTTTCTCATCATATCTTCCACAGCATCAATCCTTCTCTCTTGCTCATCCAATTTCAGCTTATTCTCCCGCACCACCTCCTGAGTCCCTTTTATTTCCTTTTTTATGGCAATTACCTCAGTTTGAACCAATTTCACATTTCCCTCTATTTTTTTCAAACTTAAATCCACCTTTTTCGAGAAGTCTGCAACAGATGATACCACCTTATCTTGCTTTTTCATCATTTCATTTCTATCTTTCACCCTTGATTCCTCGTTCTTCTCCAATTTCTGAAACAGCTTGCCAATTTCCACCATAATTTGGGTTTGATCATATGGCTCTGGGGGCGGGGATGAAGACTGAGGGGCTTCCTCCATTGGTGCTTTTTCCTTCCTCTTGGACTTCACGACTGGCTCTTCTTCCTTTGCTTTCCCTCTTGTGCCTTTATCCATAGTAATACAAAATATAAGAGTCCAATGTTGCAGAACGTTGTAGAAATTAGTCAGTCAGACAGGACCTGTAACACTGCAACCCCTGGTACCACAAGTCCAAGAGGGAAACTTGTATGGAGGAAGAAATCCAACAGAGAGTTAGATACTGTAATCCACAAAAAAAGATAGAAGGAACCGAAGTGTACTCCCAACAAACAGCAAAAAAGGAAAAAAGAAAAAGAAAATAATAATCCACATCAGATCCGTTTCCCCAAGGCACACATTCCAGCTGATCGTCTTCCAAACTGCAAAGGTAAAGGCTCCAAGGAAACAGTCACCCAGAACTTTTCGTTTGAGTCCAAGCCGCCAAAAAAGGGAGGGGGAATGAAAGGGAGAAAAAGCCCAAAATCCAAGCAGGAAGGGAAAAAGATGTGAGAAGCAATGTACTCAAAAAAAAGGTAATATTTGTAATCCACACGGTGAAGGAACAAAAAGAAGACCAATTAAGATGGCCGACGAGTAACATCTTGATCCGGATGCTCGCGCCTAGCAAAGTGGTAATCAATGTGATTGAAGAAAATGGAAAAATTTTAAAGTGGTAATTCCTATGGATGAGACTCCTGCCTGCCTTTTTGGAAAATTTTGGGAAGTTCTGAGGTCGGATGGTCAAAGTTTGGGAGGCTTTCCTGGGCGGGTGAGGCCTGCGACGGCAGTCGCGGCTTTTCTGCCGAGGAACCGAGAACGGGACCAGCGAGACAGCGGAGAAGCACTGGAATTGGCAAGAAACTGTTTGGCAAGAAGACAACCGGATGTAAGTGCATGAATGGAAAGTCAAAGTTTAAAGTTTAAAGTTAGCTGGGGACTTTGCTTAGAAGAGCCTGGACTTTGAAATGGAAATGGGTGGAAGTAGATGAAATCAAGTGGTTGTTTTGTTAATGGCGGCGGTCCTGGAAAACGAAAGTGATTGTGTTTGGGTCTATGGTTTCCTCGCACCCCAGGAGAACCACGGCGTGTTTTGGCGATAACAAAGTGGTTTAAAAAGTTCTTGTTTGGGCTATAGTATTTGGAAGGCAGCAGTGTGTCTCCCAGCTTAAAGCGTGTGGGAAAAGT
The DNA here is from genome assembly GCA_035047345.1 of Bradypodion ventrale. NCBI lineage: Eukaryota > Metazoa > Chordata > Lepidosauria > Squamata > Chamaeleonidae > Bradypodion > Bradypodion ventrale. The sequence goes on from JAWDJE010000006.1 coordinate 84,018,331, forward strand.
TTGCCGTTCCACAGAAGAAGAAGGGGGGCTTTTACCCCGAAGTTAAGGCAACCGCTGGAAAATGGCGTTTTGATTTGTCCGTCTCAAGCGACCCCCTGTTTTAACACTACCAAGGGCACATGATCATGTTAAAGCATTTGCCATATTACAACTTCATCATAACTCAAAAGACACTGGCTAGGAATGTGTTAATCTTGCAGCCATTTGCTTTTGCAGAGAAACTAAGGGAAGAAATTTTCCATTCTCCACACAGAGAGATTCACTCCACCCCAAGAAACCTTGTGAGATTTCTTGGAAGTTTCATTTGTATTTTTCGTAAAAGAAATAGCCAGCTGCATAGGACTATTACAATTCTTGCACAGAATGGTATCTTCCTATATAGGAGTCACCTCGAACAGTGGCTGCAGAGGCTCAGTGGTTAAGAAGCTCACCTTGTTAACTAGAAGGCTGGCAAGTTGGCAGTTTGAGACCTGAGTACTTGGGGACATGAAAGGAGCCTCATTTGGGTATTCCCGGAGTAGAGTTTCTTCCCCAAAAATCCTTTCAGCACAGAATACTTTCTGACACAAAATTATTATTATTACCTCAAACAAGCAGAGAAAAATGCCAAACTGTTCAGGATTATTAAAAATTCTATGCAGAATGGCATTTTTCCTGCATAGAAAGGCATTTAGTTGCATGAAAATTAACAGTTTCCTGCACAAAACACTGTTCTTTTAAAAATATGTATATAAAAGAAAATAAGAGGGAACATTTAGAGTGGTATCTCATATATACAGAAAACTAGGAACTGGTGCTGGTGCCAGAATAACCTCCTGCTCTGCTGGCTAAGCTCTGCTAGATAAATAGCCAAGAAGAGGGGCATAGAAAGTGTGGGACAAAGCAAAGGATGAGTCAATTTTCCCAGCAAGAGGCTGCCCTTGGGGTGGGAGATGGTGGCTGATCTTGGGTGCCATCAGGCGTAAGACTAAGGAGAGTCCGAGCTGAGCTGAGGAGGTGCCATGTACTACTGTGTGATTTGACTGTTGTGCTACAGAAATACCACAACAGTTCCAAAACAACATTAAAATTAAAACTTGTAATATTTTTGCTGTCTCCAATTGTGCACTACCTTCTGCTCAGAATGTGGCTTCATGAGCTTTGGTTTGGATACACTGTGGCACAGTGGCTGGGAAACATGTTTTAAGCGATAGCATCCTTAAGCCAACAATACCACATGATTGAGCATTGAGGTCCTAGAACTGGAGCAGGACTGTGCATTAGACAGGGGCAAATATGAAATAGCTCACTTGGGGGTGGGGTGGGGGTGGGGGATGGCAGGGGATGTTAAAATGCCAGGTTTTACAATCCTATAAAGTCCATATAGCTTGGTAACACTGAAATAGGGGATCACTGTCTGATGTTTGTAATGTGTGATAGTGGTGAGGTAACTGAGGTAATTTGCTCCAGATCGCTGCAAAGGAAAACACCCCCTGCTTCAGATTGTGTGTCCTCTGCTATGCATCCACAACACTGGAAATTTTCACATTTTGTTTAAACATTTTAATTTTAAAATAACATGTTTGAGTACGAGAGGACTCAGTGACTCATGCAGTCGCAGGAGAAGCCAGCATCTCCTCAGTCATGATGAAGTAAATATTTTACACAGTTACATCTGTGTTGAGAGCCTTCACTTTATAAAATTGCCAAGAGGCATATCAGGCATGAAGTTATCATGAAGCTGCTTATTATGCCAGCAATGAAAACAGTACATTCACACCCAAGGCTGTCAGTATTCCCAAGATGCACAAAATGGCCATCATAAACAAGTAACATTAACTATTTTTTTTCAAATAAACTATTTTACAGGGTGTACCTTAGCTTGTAACAGTCCTTCTGGCATCTGGCTGGGCCGCCCTAACATGACAGATAAAATTTATCTGGTACTCTTCCAAGCAAAAGTTCCTTGGAAGTGTCCTGTTTTTCAAAGTATATTATGTCAATGTTAACTATTTATGAGTTCTTGTTTATAACAAAGAAGATACAGGAATGCTTACTTGCCTCTACACCCAGCAGGGAATGACTATTAATCCCAATACATTGGATTTAGCTATACCACAAGGTATAGGAAAATTACATTGGTTGTGTTTAGTATATTAAGATATGTCCTAAAATCACATAGAAACCCAATGTGGTATAGTGGATAGAGTAATGGACTGTCTCAGGAGGCCTGCATTCAAATTCCCACTCAGTCATGGAAATTCATTGGGCAGGAACTAGTAAAACTCCTCCTTAAATACCTCATTTATCTTGAAATAAAGCCTTGTTAGGCTTCTTATAAGCTGGTTCCAACTTGAAGGCACATAACAATAACACCACAGTCTAATACATGTGATGATACATTATCACATTATCTTTGCACAAAAAAGTTAATGGACATAAATCAGACATTCGGAATGGCAACACAGAGAAACCTGTTTCAAACCATTTCAACCTGCCTGGACACACTATTAAAGATCTGAAAGTTGTGATTCTGGAACAGAGAAATTACAAGACTAGGATCCAGAGAGAGACAGCAGAAATAAAATACATCCATCTGTTGGACCCATCACAAAGGTTTGAATATTAGCCAAGGGTTTCTGGGACATTATCAAATTTTATACACAGATTGTTATATGCTGCTATATATGTTGTATATTTTGTTATATTATACCACCTTCATAAGCTGTCCTGAAAAATTCTCTTTCACAACATAGGTTGTATCACAGAACAAAGGATGTGCTCACACAGAAACACAAAGGTTAAACTCATTATCATATGTTCAATGGCAGGTGTTCGTTTTATATCTTCCCAAGTTTACAATTGAAAAGGGAACATTCACAACTAATCTGAATAATAGACAGAGATCATCTGACATTACCAATTGTATGAAGCCACATTGATTTGTATGCTAACCAATCACTCTGTACCTGACCTCTGTACCTGATGTGTATAAATTGATGCTCCTATGTCTGATGAAGTGGACTTGATCCAGGAAAGCTCAAATTGAAATATAACAGTTAGTATTTAAAGTGCTACAGCATTTTTGTTTTTGTTTTGTTTATTCTCTGATATGCCTGAAACACAAATTAACATGGCTACTATTCCAAAAGATATATTATGAGTTACACTAAGGCAAACTCTCCTTATCAGAAACAGAATAAATGCCAACCTGAAACTTATTGGGAAAGAACAAATTAAGTGAAGTATAGTATTTGTGTTTCTTTGGTCAAAAGGAAGTTTATCGGTAAAGGAAAGCTAGAATTGAGGGATGGGCCCATTATTGACAAGTCCAACAACTCTACCCTGGAGGTGGGGTTAACACTATCAAGTCAAAAAAAAATCTTTAGGTCTGGTCAGTAATAAAGAAAAGACTGGTAAGGTGGGCAAAGGATTTGCACAGGCCAACTAGCCCCAGCTAGTTGTAAAGAAAGAAAGAGCATGGAAAATATTAAGGAGAAATTCTGTAGGAGGGCAAGAGGACCATTCCTGACATGGGGGGAAATGCCAGAAACACTTGGGAAATTATTCAAGGAGTGAGTGAGTGAGTGAGTGAGTGAATGAATGAATGAATGAATGCCACCTGAGATTTCCAGGCAAGATGCCACTTGGAAGTGGTTCTCAGTCATAATTAATCCAGGGAAAACCATAAGAGAGATTTGAAGCGAGGCCTCAATAAATGTGTGTGATGAGTTTCAGAAATTCTGTAAATTAGTTTTTAAAGAAATGACTGAAATTATGGATATAAAAATATAAATATGGTCAAAAATTGCTTGACTAGCTAGGTTTTTTGAATGGTCAACTGAAATAATAATAAAAAAAGTATGGGTAATTACAATTTTAATAACAACAGCCAGGTAAATTATTGTAAAAAAAAATGGTTGGCACAAAGAAATTTGGAATTTAGCTAAAAATGGGAAATTAACATGTGAGATCAAAGAAAGAAAGATTGTTAAAAGTGAATAATGTTAATGATAGATGGGGAGACTTTATAGAATTAGTCCTATTGAAAGTGAAAGGTCAGGCACTAGTAAAAAAAAACCTGTGTACTTTTGGAGAGAAATGGTACAGTAACTAGTGACAGGAACTGGAGAACATTTTGGGACAAGCCAAATCTGTTCAGGAGGGATGGGTTGCATTTAAACCATGATGGGACCAGATTGCTGGCACTCAACATCAAAAAGGCTGCAGAGCAGCTTTTAAACTGATAACTGGGGGAAAGCCGACAGGAGCTGGGCAGCATCCGGTTCGGGAAAGTGTGTACTTGAGTAGTGAGGAGGATGCAAAAATTACTGAGCAGAGCAAGGAGCTAGTCACCAGCACTCTAGCAGAAGGATGCAAGAGGCAGTCTAACAATACAACTGGACTCAAAAGACTGTATCATGAAAGCATATATAAATGCTTGTATACAAATGCCAGAAGCCTCCGGAACAAAATAGGGGAACTGGAATATTTAGCAATAGATAAAAATATTGATATTATTGGTATCACTGAAACCTGGTGGACAGATGATAACCAATGGGATACAGTTATCCCAGGCTACAAACTGTACAGGAAGGATAGGAAGGGGCAAACAGGAGGTGGTGTAGCCTTGTATGTCAAAGAAGTGATAAAATTGTATGAATTAGAATATCTAGGTGATTTAGAGTCACCATTAGAAGCTCTGTGGGTAAGAGTACCAGGCCACAAGGATGGTCTAACAGTAGGCATATACTATCGGCCTCCGACCCAAACTCTTGAGGGAGACTGGCAGTTGGAGAATGTTGTAAAGGAGGCATCCAGGAAGGGAAGCCTGGTTATAATGGGGGACTTCAATTACCCTCACATAGACTGGGTGAACTGTTGTTCAGCACATGATAAAGAGATAAAGTTCCTAGATATGCTAAATGATTGTTCCCTGGGACAGATGGTTGAAGACCCAACTAGAGGTACAAGAATCCTTGACTTGACTTGCAAGATGTTAATGTGACTGATCCAATAGGGAACAGTGACCACAACTCAATTATGTTTAACTTGATCATAGACCGCAAGTCACTGATAAAATCTAACACAGAGACCTTAATTTTTCAAAAAGGAAATTTCCCAAAGATGAGGAAACTAGTAAAAAAGAAACTGAAAGGGAAAATTGAGAGAGTCCAAACACTCCAAGAGGCATGGAGGTTGTTTACAAAAACAATAACAGAGGCCCAATTGGAATGCATACCCAAAAGGAAAAAGGGCACTGCCAGGTCCAAGAGGACTCCGATGTGGCTTACAGGAGCTGTTCGGGAAGTGATCAAGAGCAAGAAAAGCTCATTTAGAAGATGGAAGGCTTGTCCAAATGAGGACAGCAGGCAGAAACATAAATTCTGGCAGAACAAATGCAAGGCAACAATCAGGAAAGCAAAGCAAGACTTTGAGGAGCGTATAGCTAAAAATACTCAGAGAAATAACAAAGACTTCTTTAAGTACATTAGAAGTAAGAACCCAACTAGGAAGGCCATTGGACCATTAGATGACAATGGAAGGCAAGGGGTTATTAAAGAGGAAACAGAGATTGCAGAGAGACTCAATGAATTCTTTGCTTCAGTATTCACTGAAGAAGACAGAGACCACATGCCCAAAACAGAGCCTATCTTCGTAGGGAGGGAAACCGAAGAATTAAGCAAGATAGAAATAACCAGGGAGGAGGTCCTTGCATGTCTTGTTAAGCTAAACACTAACAAATCACCAGGACCAGATGGCATCTATCCACGAGTTCTCAGGGAACTTAAAGATGAAATTGCTGATCTCCTAGCCAAAATATATAATCTTTCCCTCAAATCAGGCTTTGTGCCTGATGACTGGAAGGTAGCGAATGTAACACCAATTTTCAAAAAAGGATCCAGGGGTGATCCAGGAAATTACCGACCTGTCAGTTTGACCTGTGTCCCAGGTAAAGTGATGGAAACCATCCTAAAAGATAGAATTAATAGCTACATAGAAGAGAAGGCGCTGATAAAGGAGAGCCAACATGGCTTTTACAAGGGCAAATCATGCCTCACTAACCTGTTGGAATTTTTTGAGAGTGTCAACAAGCATGTGGATAAGGGGGATCCAGTTGACATTGTTTATCTGGACTTTCAGAAGGCTTTTGACAAGGTTCCACACCAAAGGCTCTTGAATAAACTTACCAGTCATGGAATAAAGGGACAGGTCTTGTCCTGGATCAGCAACTGGCTAAGGGACAGGAAACAGAGGGTAGCACTAAATGGACACTTCTCCAAGTGGAGGGAAGTAAAGAGTGGGGTCCCCCAAGGTTCAGTACTGGGACGCCTGCTTTTCAACCTCTTCATAAATGATCTAGAGGTAGGAGTAAAAAGCAAGGTAGCCAAATTTGCTGACGACACTAAATTATACAGGGTAGTGAAAACTGTGAGAGATTGTGAAGAGCTCCAGAGGGATCTCTTGACACTGGGGGAGTGGGCAAAACAGTGACAAATGAGTTTCAACATCGGTAAGTGCAGAGTGATGCATGTTGGGGCAAAAAACCCCAATTACATTTATAAACTGATGGGGTCTGAACTCTCTGCGACAAACCAGGAAAGGGACCTTGGTGTCCTGGTGGACAGCTCAATGAAGATGTCAACCCAGTGTTCCTCAGCAGTGAAAAAAGCAAACTCAATGTTAGGGATCATTAGGAAGGGTATAGAAAATAAGTCAGCAAGTGTCATTTTGCCTCTTTATAAATCTATGGTGAGGCCCCATCTGGAATATTGTGTACGCCATACCTCCAGAAGGATATTATGGAGTTGGAGAAAGTACAGAGGAGGGCAACCAGAATGATTAGGGACTGGAACACCTTCCTTACCATCTGAGGCTGCAAAGGTTGGGCCTTTTCACTCTTGAACGACGGCGTCTAAGAGGTGACCTGATTGAAGTTTATAAAATCATGCATGGTGTGGACAAAGTAGATAAGGAAAAACTGTTTTCCCTATCGCACAACACTAGAACTAGGGGACACTCCATGAAACTTTTGGATACTAGTTCTCAAACAAATAAGAGAAAGTACTTTTTCACCCAGAGGATTACTGGTCTATGGAACTCCCTGCCAGAAGAAGTGGTGACAGCTGTCAGTCTTGACAGCTTTAAGAAAGGATTAGACAAGTTCATGGAGGACAAGAGTATCAATGGCTATAATTATGGCTACCTAAGGACAACCTCCGGGTTGGAGAGATAGGCAGGATATCTCTCAATGCCATTTCCAGGGAATCCTAAGCAGGTGAAGGCATCTGCTTGGGAATACCCTGAAGGAAATGGTGAGCCACTGTGTGAGACAGAATGCTGGACTGGATGGGCTGTGGCCTGTTCCAGCAAGGCTGTTCTTATGTTCTTATGTTCTTATGACAGGAAAAGAAGTGAAAGAAAATGTTGCATATGTCTTAATTTTCCCAAGGCTGATGGGGAGCCCAATATTATGTTACATTCCCACCCTTTTACTTGTAATTGTATTTTTTCTTTTTATATGTTATATTGTTACTGTAGTAAATATTAAAGAAACATGAATTATTGAATTACAGGAAAGTTTTTTAAAAGATTTTTAAATGAGGCTTTTAATAAGTGTGTTATTGTTATATGCCCTCAAGTCAGAATCGACTAACAAGGCTTATACATTCATATATTTGAGAAATGGTTTTACTAGTTCCACACACACCAGTAAGTTTCCATTGGTTTCAGACCCAGGCCTCTTGAATTGTAGTCCATTACTCTACTAAAAAGGTAAAGGTTTCCCTTGCTTGAGGCCATATCTGACTCTAGGGTTCAGTGCTCATCAAAGCTGAAGAGCCAGCACTGTCTGCTTCTGCAGACGTTTCCATGGTCATGAGGCAGGCATGACTAGACAATAGAGCGCACGGAATGCTGTTTACCTTCCCACTGAAATGGTCCCTATTTATCTACTTGCAATTTCTTGCTTTCGAACTGCTAGGTTGGCAGGAGCTGGGGCAAAGACGGGAGCTCATTCTGTCCTGCAGTACACGGTTATCAAACTGCTGACCTCCTGCCTTCCAGTCAGCATCTTAGCCATTTGAGCCACTGCAGTCCCTACTTCAGGCATATTGTTGCAAATGAATTTCATTTAGACAACCTCATTTCCTATGTACTACAATAATAAAAAGAAATTGTGTGAATTTACCCCTTATGTACTAGAAAAAAGGAACTAGGAAAGAGAGAATGAGCAATTTATTATTTCTCATTAGAAGTAAACAGAAGTGGAGGTTTTACAACTGCCTGAATGTTTGATTCCTATCTAGGCTTCTTTAAAAAAACACATTAACATTTAGCAGTTACCAAGTCATGGTAGGAAATGATGTCCAGCCACCTCCACATTCAACAAGAGTTGGATGGGCTGAAGGAGGGATCCTGTAGTTGCCTAGCAACTAAACTTCATCCCTTGGTTGAACTCAATGGAATAACCACTTCAGCAGGGACTGATCTACAATCTTCATTTAAAAAATGTTGGCAAAAGATTGCACAGGTATAATTAATTTCTTACAGACCTTCCTAAAACCATTTTCAAATTGGTTCTATAGAATGATTGGGCCACATTGACACATCAGAAAAATGCTGTGTGAAAATTGATTAGGAGGTTTTCAAATTAAGACCACATAGCTAGGAATGTGCATGGTGAAAATAATCATTTAAAAAAAATAATCTTAGCACTCCAGAGCTGGAAGAGAACCTCTGAAGTATCATTCTGATCCCTGCCAAGAAGGCACAGTGAAGAATCAAACTTCCAACCTTTGGCTCTCCAGTCAAATGCCTAAACCACTGAACTATCCAGCAATTGTTTCCTTTTGGGTGCTTTTTGGAGGTGCCTCTTTCATATTTGTGGCATTAGATGTAAAGGTAAAGGTCGCCCTTGCTTGAAAGCTAGTCGTATCCATCTCTAGGGTCCAGTGCTCATCTCTGTTTGTAGCCAAAGCGCCAGCTCTGTCTGCATTTGCAGACATTTCCGTGGACATGTGGCAGGCATGCCTAGACACCGGAGTGGTCAGAATGCTGTTTACCTTCTCACTGAAGTGGTACTTATTTATCAACTTGCAATTTCTTGCTTTCAAACTGCTAGGTTGGCAGGAGCTGCTAGGTTGGCAGGACCTGCCGACCTTCCAATCATCAAGTTCAGTGTCTTAGCCATTAAGCCACTGCAGTCCCTTATTTGTGGCTTTACACAATTGCTAATGAGTTGTCATTTGTTGTTTTTCATCTACTGATAATTTGTTTTAACTAAAATGGAAAATTTCTTTCAAGTCCTTTTATTTCATTTTTTTCCCACTGCTCTAAAAACTGTAAGGTTGTTTTAAAAACTCCTTCACAAAAGCAGAAGCAATGCAACAGATAATCAATATATCCTAAGAGCAAACAACAGTACAAACAGCAGCAACCTAAACAGTCCAGTGGCATACTGACAGTAGCAATGTCCTCCCACCTGACCCACACACTCATACAGAAGTAAACAAAACATCCCCTCTCAAACACACACAAAACAGAGTATGTACATAATAAATTAGCCAAATAACTTTTAAAAAATAAATAAGAGAGATAGCAACTACATCAAGAAAAAATAGCAAAGTAACAAATTCAATCTCCTCTCTCAAACCCCCCCCCCCCCAAAAAAAGCTAGCAAACAAATAATAGTGAAACATAAAATCAACCACCCCCAGCAACCAAAGTGCTAGAATATGGAAAATGTCTCTCCTCTCACTGCTTGATGCCTTCCCTTCAATCAAGAAAAAAATCCTCAAAGAAATTGGGAAGGGGAATAAAAAAAATAAATCTAAGAAGGCATACTGGCATAGACAAACTGCCTGGCAGCAGCAGAAAATTTCCAGATAAATGGAGAGGATATCCCAAAATTGGAATTGAGTCGCTGGCAGTATGGTCTGCTCTATTACCATAGCAGGATTATCTGGCCAGACTGAACAAATCTATTTAGGACAGCAAAATGAGTTTTAAGAACAGTGAATGGAGAAGGAAGAAAAACTGTCACCACCACCACCACCACCACCACCATCCCAATTGTCAGACAAAGGGTTCAATGTTGAGATCTGAAATTTGCCTTTGAATCCACCAAATTAGGTATCAGGTTACAGTCCATAAAATTGGGGATAGCATTAGAATTGCCTCATAAGGTGGTTATAAGAAGGAATATGAATAAAATGGGAATAATTTAATTTAATGCAATGTAATGTAATGTAATTGCTGCCTGCATGACACAAAGGATGAATTGAATCCACCCTTGGGGGGTTTTCCCCCTCCCAAAACTGATTTTTGTGTGTGCTGATGGAGGGCTTGTACTTTTTTCATGTCAAAGCAAATTGAAAGGGATTCCTTTCCTTGCAATTGCATGTAAAGATGTGGAGTGAGTCTGTAGATGGTGTTTCGGTGATATAATCCTTTACATATGATGTTCAGGACTGTGGTAACACAGCCATGCATTGTTTCCTCCATCCAAATCATCCTTTTAAATTTATTAAGTCTATGAGAATACTGCTAGATTACCCGATCACTTTATTGCTAGGTTTTCATTCTTATGAAATGAGATATGTTCTTGTGATGTGTTTGGAATGCTGCCACCATTTCTGGAACGCTGTGTAACCCTTTCAAAACCAAGGAGCAACACATTTCATTTTGTTCAGATTGCTTCTCCTACAGATGTTGACTGGAGAATGGACAGGGAGATAAATACGGAAAATAATCAAAAGAATGAAGACCTAGTGATAAGATGAGAAGAAGTGTGATCACAGGAAGGAAGGAAAGAAGGGAGGCTGTAGTTTGGATTGGAATGCCAATCACATCACTAGCATGGACACAAAACTTCTTATACAATCTATAAGCCCAATGAGAGGACTCATTACAATTTCAATCATATTTCAGGCTGTGAAAATAAGTGCAGCAGAGCCAAATTGCTCCTATTCATATTCAGCTTTCCGAATCCAATCATATCCCAAGTTATAGTGGATTAATCTATGAAAAATCAGAATTAAATAAACCTGTTAGTCTTTAAGGTTCCACACCACATTTGTTTTTATTTTTATATGGCTTTTCTTATTTGTTTGTTTGTTTTTGACTTATTTAACTGTCCCCTCTCTAAGGCGACTCTGGGTGGTTTACAATGCAAGAAACCGCACTGACTTAAAAACACTCCAACACACAAAACACATAAATAAAACATCATAAAACTCTAAAATCTAAAACTGTAAAACTGTAAAATCTAAAATCTCAAAATCTAAGAACCAGATGGTAGAGTTGACCAATAATCATATGAGCCAGCAGGGGTGGGGTGGGGTGTAGGTCCAGTAGAAGCACCCCATATCCACTGGGCCAACCATGTATTTAAATGTCTTCTAAAGGCCAACAATTCTGGTTGGAGGTGGAGGTCAGTCGACAGGAGTTTCCAAAGGGCTGGAACAGATACTGAATAGGCCCTCCGTCTAGTTGGTATGCGTAGAGAGCCCCTCTGGTCTGCTCTTTTCTTATACATGCTGAAACAGACAAACAGAGCTACTTCTCTGATGCCTGTTTCAACTCGTTGATTTTTTGGCAATGTCATGACCTTTTGTTGTATCAAAATGATTCCTTATTTTTTGTTTCTGATGAGCTCAGGTTTTTTTCTCTAACAGGTGTGAGAGAAAAGAATTGTAGCACCAAATATCAGGAAGCAGTTGAATGCTAGACATCTAATTCAAATATGTGGATCAAGTTAAGTCATAAACTATTAGAGCAATTTTGAAATGATCTGTCTAGTTCAGGGGTTCCCAACATAAAGCCAACATGCTGCATCCGGCTCATGGCACCATTTCATGTGACCTCCAACCCCTCCAAGGGCATTCAAGGAACAAAATGCCCCCCTTTGAAGTTGTTGGGACAAAATGGCCACCCCCATCATGCTGTCAGGGCAAAATGGCCATCCGGCTCTTGAAGCTGACTGAGAGAGTGTGACCCAGCCCCTGGCTTGAAAAAGTTGGGATCCCCTGGTCTAGTCACTCTGACTTTAGAATGCAGTCATAGCCTCATCCTTCCAATATTTCCTACTTTTGATTGTTCCCTATCATTCAAATTATGGCTACAAGGCCCACACAAAAGAGGTTGCACTGGCAGCACAGCTCATGGCTAGGGTACCATTTCACCCAGAGGATTTCTGGTCTATGGAACTCCCTGCCAGAAGAAGTGGTGACAGCTGTCAGTCCTGACAGCTTTAAGAAAGGATTAGACAAGTTCATGGAGGACAAGGGTATCAATGGCTATAATTATGGATACTTAAGGACAACCTCGGGGTTGGAGAGATAGGCAGGATATCTCTCAATGCCATTTCCAGGGAATCTTAAGCAGGTGAAGGCATCTCCTTGGGAATACCCTGAAGGAAATTGTGAGCCACTGTGTGAGACAGAATGCTGGACTGGATGGGCTGTGGCCTGTTCCAGCAAGACTGTTCTTATGTTCTTATTTGTCATCTCTTTGTTCACCGTGGTTGTTTCTTCTTTATACCTCATGAGCCAGTTAAATGACATACACAAAATTAAGATAACTTTTGTGTCTGTGTGTGTGTGGGAGCAAACCTTTTCCTCTCCAGGCTTGGGATAATGTAATACTGATCCCTAGGTTTATACCAGTAAATTAAACAGTTTGTCAGCTGCAAAAAGAATATATAGTAAACTGGAACAGTTTGTCTTGGCAAATGAGATTTATTTAATAATTTCTGCAAACTTCTCAAAAAGCCTTTATAACACAAAGATCCGAACTCCTTTCGATAACAGGAATTTTCAGTTATTTCCTCAGGGATTTAATTAACAATTTAACAATATTTACCAACAGATATATACAAGGATGACAACATTAAAGAGATAGTACATCAACACTTAGAGACCCGTATCGAACTGCACCCCCCTACACACACACTTTTTGTTGGAACTTCTTGATTTAGTTTTGGATCAAAAAAAATTTAGGTATGGTAAATTATTTTATTTACAAACAAAAGGAGTGGCCACGGGGAGCTCGGTAGCGCCATCGCTGGCCAACCTGTATATGATTTGGTTTGAAAGTGAATTTATTTTAAACTTGGGGAATAACCCTTTTTCTCATCATATTATCACTTACAAATGATTTTTAGATGATCTTTATTTCATTGTTGATGATTTGAGCATAGCACCTCAATTTGTGTCTTGGGTAAATAGTCTAAATAACAATCTAAAATTTACTCACAATATTGGGGCAGAATCAATACCTTTTTTGGATGTGAGTACGTATGTTTCAAAGGAGCGGAGAGTTTTGGTCAGGCTATATAGAAAATCAACTGACAGAAATGCCTACCTGGACTTCAATTCATTTCATCCATACCATTTAAAATATAACCTGCCGTATGGACTGTTCTTAAGAGCAAAACGGAATTCCACCGTTGAGAAAGACTTTGATATAACAAGTTGTACCATCTCCTCATATCTGCATGTTAAAGGCTAAATCATTGAGGAAAACCTAGCCAAAGCAAGAGCTGTACCTCGGGATAGATTGTTTCAACAAACCGCCAGGACACCGGAGAGTAAATTGCATTGTTCATTTGTGTTTTCACCATTGTCTGGCCAGATACAAAAAATTATCAAAAGACACTGGCACATTGTTAATCACATACCTGGTTGCTCCTTTCCGCCTAGGATAGGGTTGAGGAAATCAAGATCGATACAACAAATAGTGAGTAAAACAGACCATGAAACACACTTTCTACCCAAACAACCATCTATAGTGGGTCATTTTCGATGTGGTCATTGTACACATTGTGCCCTAACCTGGGAGACTAAAACAGTCTCGATCCATAGCAGCAGTTTTACTTTATATTTAAAACAATTCTCAAACTGCAACAGCTCCGGATGTATCTATCTATTGATATGTTCTTGTGGGTTAGGTTATGTGGGGGTGACTTCCCACAAAATAAAAACTAGGGTGGGGTAACACAGATCTAAAATTCGCAATAAGAACCTGTCTGCACCGCTTGTCAGCCACTTCATTGAAGCAAACCACAATGACCAAGATTTCAAATTTATTGAGTACTTGAGAGTTATAAACAACAACCATTTCACCGCACTAACTTAGATATTGCTTTAAGACAGAGGGAGAGTTATTTCATCCATCGGTTCAACACCTTGTACCCATCTGGGCTCAATCAAGAAATTGATTTTACTTGTTTCCTATAATTCCTGTCCTTAATCAGCTGTGTAAGTTCAGTATCCTTAAATATGAACTCTGACTAGTTTGGTTAACGTCCGTCAACACCATAAGAAGAAACGGGTGAGATCTAGGATGCGATATAATAAATAACTAACAACGAATTGGACTTTAATAAGACACTACAGGTAATATTGTAAACCTTTATTCCAAGATCGTGTATATATGTATATATCCTTGTATATATCTGTTGGTAAATATTGTTAAATTGTTTATTTAGATCCCTGAGGAAATAACTGAAAATTCCTGTTATCGAAAGGAGTTCGGATCTTTGTGTTATAAAGGCTTTTTGAGAAGCTTGCAGAAATTATTAAATAAATCTCATTTGCCAAGACAAATGGTTCCAGTTTACTATAGTTTCCACGTTTGTCCCCCACATCTTTGCTTCAGCTGCAAAAAGAAAACATCGTGCTGCATGACAGGCAGTTTTGTATTAATTCACTTGTATGTATAGGAACATAGAAGCCCTATGTCAATCTAGTTTGGGTTTATAAAGACAGGGTTAAGTGCATAGGTTTCATAGTATGCAAATCTCATAACTCAACCATCTCCCTCAGATTTGTGTGGGAGGAAAAACCAAAGCTCTAACAGCATATTACATAAGATGTATACATTCTGATATGACAGTAATAAAATGAAGGGGCCCAATGTATACATCGCTAAAGTGGAATAGAGCAGTGGTAGTAAATCTATGGTATGCGTGCCAGAGGGGGCACTCAGAGCCATCTGTTTGGGCACATGCGCCATCACCCCAGCACAGAGTTTGCCTCACCCCCCTGCCCAGCAGCCCAATGGGAGCGCTCCCTCCCTCCCCCAGCACAGATTTTTTCCCCTCTCCTCTGCCCAGCAGCCCAATGGGAATGCTTCCTCCGTCCCCCCAGCACAGAGTTTGCCCTGCCATGTTGGCACTTTGTGATAAATAAATGGGATTTGGGTTGCAGTTTGGGGACTCAGTGTCTAAAAGGTTCACCATCACTGGAATAGAGCATCTCCTGTAATCAACTTGCAGTTTAGGTGAGGCTTCTAACTTTTGTTTTCAAGATAACAGAACTGTGTTGTCTGTCATAAGCTGATTTTTCAACTTTCCCAGGTTTCAAATGCAACTAGTGATACTTAACTGGTAAACGAGTATTTCTGAAGTTAAAAGTTCCTTGGATTGATCAGCACAAAACAAGTCAAACAATGGCAGTAGTCAGTACCAATTCAAGTTCCTTTTCTGATGGCGTTGATACTTCAGGAGCTGTCCGACTTCTACTCCAAAAAAGAGGAACTGTTCAAAGAAGTTTAGAAAAGGGCCTGTTTCTTTATCCTGAAGCTTTCTTCATCAGTTTTGTGAAGAGGAATCTCATGATATGTAGACAGCTGTAATTTGTGCTGTGTCACTGAGTCCCACACTTTACTCAGTGCATTTGATATGGTAGCCATATTGTACACAATGACAAAACTGTATAGCTAAAGAGCTATTGTGGTAGTTGTTGAACATCTTCAACAACAGCACAAAGGTGGCATTGAGTGAAACTTTTGTTGCACAATGGGACCATGCACAAGCATTTCTGCAATGGTGTAGTCCAGTGTCCAGCGCAGGCACATTAACCTCCTGCCACCTGAACCGTGCCACCAGGCAGAGTTGCACCCTTTCAGGAAGGCCTTAAAAATGTGGTATGGCCAGCAGGTGTGTGGTGCATTTAGGTGCCATAACCCTGCCCTGCTGGCTTATTTAGCACTGCCCAGGGCTTTTTTCCTCCTGCCCGGGTGCCTCCCCCCCCCCTTTTATAGGGACCGGGGATATTTTATGGATGTTTTAGAAGTTTGAGTATTTGGTTTTACTTAATATGAAGGATGGGTTTTAACTAATGTTGTGAGCTGCCTTGAGCCACCTAGGCAAAAAAGGTGGCCATATAAATCTGAAAAAAAATAAAATTAATAAAATTAACAGGGATTTTTGCTCTCCTTCTGTTGTTAGATTTACAACACAGTCTGTTAAGAGCCCAGGAAAACATTAAGATTACAAGCTTTAGTTATACCTTTGAAAACCTGTGACCTTATTCTGGAACTTTGGGGGAGGGACATGAAAGGGGGAGGAGAAATACAGTGGTGCAGGGAACAATTCTGCATAGGGACATGGAATGTGAGGTATATGAATCAAGGAAAACTGGAAGTGGTTAAAAACAAGATGAAAGGAATAAGCATTGACATCCTGGGCATCAGTGAGTTAAAATGGACAGGGATGGGTGAATTCAGCTCTGGAAATCATCATATCTACTACTGTGGGCAAGAAAACCTCAGAAAAAATGAAGTAGCCATAATTGTCAACAAAAGAGTGAGGAAAGCAGTAACATCAAAACAACATCAAAAATGATAGAATGATGTCATTCAGAATCCAAGGCAAACCTTTCAATATCACTGTAATCCAAGTCTATGCACCAATCACTAATGCAGATGAAGCCAGAGTTGACCAGTTCTATGAGGACCTACAACACCTCATAGAAGATGGAAGGCTTGTCCGAATGAGGACAGCAGGCAGAAACATAAATTCTGGCAGAACAAATGCAAGGCAACAATCAGGAAAGCAAAGCAAGACTTTGAGGAGTGTATAGCTAAAAATACTCAGAGAAATAACAAAGACTTCTTTAAGTACATTAAAAGCAAGAACCCAACTAGGAAGACCATTGGGCCATTAGATGACAATGGAAGGCAAGGAGTTATTAAAGAGGAAACAGAGATTGCAGAGAGACTCAATGAATTCTTTGCTTCAGTATTCACTGAAGAAGACAGAGACCACATGCCCAAAACAGAGCCTATCTTCGTAGGGAGGGAAACTGAAGAATTAAGCCAGATAGAAACAACCAGGGAGGAGGTCCTTGCATGACTTGTTAAACTAAATGCTAACAAATCACCAGGACCAGATGGCATCCATCCACGAGTTATCAGGAAACTTAAAGATGAAATTGCTGATCTCCAAGCCAAAATATATAATCTTTCACTCAAATCAGGGTTTGTGCCTGATGACTGGAAGGTAGCGAATGTAACACCAATTTTCAAAAAAGGATCCAGGGGTGATCCAGGAAATTACCGACCTGTCAGTTTGACATGTGTCCCAGGTAAAGTGATGGAAACCATCCTAAAAGAAATGATTAATAGGCACATGGAAGAGAAGGTGCAGCTAAAGGAGAGCCAACATGGCTTTTGCAAGGGCAAATCATGCCTCACTAATCTGTTGGAATTTTTTGAGTGTCAACAAGCATGTGGATAAGGGGGACATTGTTTATTTGGACTTTCAAAAGCTTTTGACAAGGTCCCACACCAAAGGCTCTTGAATAAATTTACCAGTCATGGAATAAAGGGACAGGTCTTGTCCCGGATCAGCAACTGCTTAAGGGACAGGAAACAGAGGGTAGCACTAAATGGACACTTCTCCAAGTGGAGGGAAGTAAAAAGTGGAGTCCCCCAATGTTCAGTACTGGGACCCCTGCTTTTCAACCTCTTCATAAATGATCTAGAAGTAGGAGTAAATAGCAAGGTAGCCAAATTTGCTGACGACACTAAATTATACAGGGTAGTGAAAACTGTGAGCGATTGTGAGGATCTCCAGAGGGATCTCTTGATACTGGGGGAGTGGGCAAAACAGTGGCAAATGAGCTTCAACACTAGTAAGTGCAGAGTGATGCATGTTGGGGCAAAAAAACCAATTACATTTATAAACCGATGCGGTCTGAACTCTGCGATAAACCAGGAAAGGGACTTTGGTGACCTGGTGGACAACTCAATGAAGGTGTCAACCCAGTGTGCCTCAGCAGTGAAAAAAGCAAACTCAATGCTAGGGATCGTTAGGAAGGTTATAGAAAATAAGTCAGCAAGTGTCATTTTGCCTCTTTAGAAATCTAGATGGAGAACCTCCATACAGTCAGCAAAAACAAGACCTGGAGCAGACTGTGGCTCAGATCACAACCTACTGATCGCAAAATTCAGGCTTAGACTAAAGAAAATAGGGAAAACACAGAGACCAGAAAGATATCACCTAGACAGCATCCCTAAAGAATACACGGTGGAGGTGATGAACAGATTTAATGGCTTAGACTCGGTAGACAGAGTACCAGAAGAATTATGGACGGAGATGAGGGACATCATGCAGGAAGCAGCAAAGAAAACCATACCAAAAGAAAAGAAGAGTAAGAAAGCAAAGTGGTTGTCTGATGAGGCTCTTAAAATAGCAGAGGAAAGAAGGAACGCAAAAGTCAAAGGAGAAAGGAAAAACTACAACCATTTGAACACAGAATTTCAAAGAAAAGCAAGGAGAGATAAGGAAAACTACCTAAAAGAACAGTGCAGAGAAATGGAGGAAAACAACAAAAGAGGCAGAACCAGAGATCTTTTCAAAAAAATCGGCGAAATCAAGGGAACATTTAAAGCAAAAATGACCATGATAAGGGACAAAGACGGAAAGGAGCTAGCTGATGCAGAAGAAATTAAGAAAAGATGGAAAGAGTACACAGAGGAACTTTACAAAAAGGACCTCAACACTCCTGATAATAACAATGATGAAGAAATTGAACTTGAGCCAGACATCCTGGAGAGCGAAGTCATAAAGGCCCTAAAGAGCACTGCAAACAACAAAGCTAGTGGAGATGATGGTATCCCAGTTGAATTTTTCAAAGCGCTAAAAGATGATGGCGTCAAATTACTGCATTCAATATGCCAGTAGATTTGGAAAACAAAACAGTGGCCACAGGATTGGAAAAGATCAGTATACGTCCCAATCCCAAAAAAGGGCAATGCCAAAGAATGTTCAAATTATCGAACAATCGCGCTCATCCCACATGCCAGCAAGGTGATGCTCAAGATAATACAGGATAGACTTCAGCTGCATGTGGAGAGAGAATTACCAGAGGTGCAGGCTGGTTTCAGAAGAGGCAGGGGGAGTAGAGACCACATCGCCAACATACGCTGGATCATGGAGAAAACAAAGGAATACCAGAAATACCAGAAACAAGTTTACTTTTGTTTTATTGACTACACTAAGGCATTTGACTGTGTGGACCACAACAAGATGTGGCAAGTAATTAAAGAGATGGGAATACCAGAGCACCTCATATGCCTCCTGAGAAATCTGTACATGAACCAAGAAGCAACAGTTAGGACAGAACATGGAATAACAGAGTGGTTTGGAATAGGAAAAGGAGTAAAACAAGGCTGCATTTTGTCACCATGCTTATTCAACCTATACACAGAGCACATAATGCGCAGTGCAGGGATGGAGGAATCACAATATGGGATTAAAATCGCTGGGAGAAACATCAACAATCTGAGATATGCAGACGATACCACCCTAATGGCAGAAAGTGAGGAAGACCTAAAGAATCTCTTGATTGGGCTGAAGAAGGAGAGTGCAAAAGCTGGCTTGAGACTCAATATCAAGAAAACCAAGATAATGGCAACAGGCCCAATCAGTTCCCGGAAAATAGACGGGGAAGAGGTAGAAGCAGTGACAGATTTTACTTTCTTAGGATCAATGATCACTGCAGATGGGGATTGTAGCCATGAAATAAAAAGGCGACTGATTCTTGGGAGACAAGCGATGAGAAACCTGGGGAATATAGTGAAAAGCAGAGACATCACATTGCAAACAAAAATTATAATAGTCAAGGCAATGGTTTTCCCAGTAGTAATGTATGGATGTGAGAGCTGGACAATTAGGAAGGCTGAACGCAGAAGAATAGATGCCTTTGAAATGTGGTGTTGGAGGAGGGTTTTGAGAGTCCCTTGGACAGCGAGGAGAACAAATAGGTCAATCTTAGAAGAAATTAACCCTGACTGCTCATTGGAAGGTCATATAGTAAAGATGAAGCTAAAATACTTTGGACATCAAATGAGAAGGGAGGATTCACTTGAGAAGGCATTGATGTTGGGAAAGGTGGAGGGCAAAAGAAGAAGGGGGAGGCCAAGGATGAGATGGCTAGATTGTATAGTAGACACAATGGGCACAGAGCTGGGAGGGCTGAGGGGGATGGTGGAGGACAGAGGCGCCTGGAGGAAAATGGTCCATGGGGTCGCAAAGGGTCGGAGTCGACTGTGCGACTGAACAACAACAACAATAAATCTATGGTGAGGTCCCATCTGGAATACTGTGTACAGTTCTGTTCACCATACCTCCACAAGGATATTATGGAGCTGTAAAAAGTGCAGAGGAGGACAACCAAAATGATTAGGGGACTGGAACACCTTACTTACCATCTGAGGCTGCAATGGTTGGGCCTCTTCACTCTTGAATGACGGCGCCTAAGAAGTGACCTGATTGAAGTTTATAAAATCATGCACAGTGTGGACAAAGTAGATAAGGAAAAACTGTTTTCCCTATCGCATAACACTAGAACTAGGGGGCACTCCATGAAATTTTTGGGTACTAGTTCTCAAACAAATAAGAGAAAGTACTTTTTCACCCAGAGGATCACTGGCAGAGGATCACTGCCAGAAGAAGTGGTGACAGCTGTCAGTCTTGACAGCTTCAAGAAAGGATTAGACAAGTTCATGGAGCACAAGGGTATCAATGGCTATAATTATGGATACCTAAGGACAACCTCCGGGTTGGAGAGATAGGCAGGATATCTCTCAATGCCATTTCCAGGGAATCCTAAGCAGGTGAAGGCATCTGCTTGGGAATACCCTAAAGCAAATGGTGAGCCACTGTGTGTGACAGAATGCTGGACTGGATGGGCTGTGGCCTTTTCCAGCAAGGCTGTTCTTATCTTCTTAACAGACACCAAGAAATGATGTCCACATTATCTTAGGAGATTGGAATGCCAAAGTAGGAAATCAAAAAGTAAATGGAATAACAGGCAAGTTTGGGCTTGGAACACAAAATGAAGCAGGGAAAAGATTGATAGAGTTCTGCCAAGAGAATGCACTAGTCATAGCAAACACCCTCTTCCAGCAACACAAGAGGCGACTTTACACATGGACATCACCAGATGGCCAGCATCGAAACCAGATTGATTACATTCTCTGCAGTCAAAAATGGAGAACCTCCATTCAGTCAGCAAAACCAAGACCTGGAGCAGACTGTGGCTCAGATCACAACCTACTGATCACAAAATTCTGGTATAAAGAAAATGGGGAAAACAATTAGACCAGACAGATAAGACCTACACAACATCCCTAAAGAATACACGGTGGACGTCATGAACAGATTTAATGTCCTGTACCTGATAGACAGAGTACCAGAAGAATTATGGACAGAGACGCGGGACATCATGCAAGAGGTAGCAAGAGAAAACATACCAAAAGAAAAGAAGTGTAAGAAAGCAAAGTGGTTGTCTGATGAGGCCCTTAAAATAGCAGAGGAAAGAAGGAATGCAAAAGTCCAAGGAGAAAGAAAAAATACAATCACCTGAATACAGAATTTCAAAGAAAAGCAAGGAGAGATAAGGAAAACTTCCTGAATGAACAGTGCAAAGAAATGGAGTAAAACAACAAAAGAGGCAGGACTAGAGATCTTTTCAAAAAATTTGGGGAAATCAAGGGAACATTTAAAGCAAAAATGACCATGATAAGAGACAAAGATGGAAAGGAGTTAGCTGAAGCAGAAGAGATTTTAAAAAAAAGATGTCAAGAGTACACAGAGGAACTCTACAAAAAGGACCTCAACACTCCTGATAATAACAATAATGAGAAATTTGAACTTGAACCAGACATTCTGGAGAGTGAAGTCAGAAAGGCCCTAAAAAGCACTGCAAGCAATAAAGCTAGTGGAAATGATGGTATCCCAGTTGAATTTTTCAAAGCTCTAAAAGATGATGGAATCAAACTACTGCATTCAATATGCCAGCAAATTTGGAAAACAAAACAGTGGCCACAGGATTGGAAAAGATCAGTGTACGTTCCAATCCCAAAAAAAGGCAATGCCAAAGAATGCTCAAATTACCGAACAATTGCGCTCATCCCACATGCCAGCAAGGTGATGCTCAAGATAATACAGGATAGACTTCAGCAACATGTGGAGAGAGAATTACCAGAGGTGCAGGCCGGTTTCAGAAGAGGCAGGGGGACTAGAGACCACATTGCCAACATAGGTTTTTATCATGGAGAAAACAAAGAAATATCAGAAACAAGTTTACTTTTGTTTTATTGACTACACTAAGGCATTTGGCTGTGTGGACCACAACAAGATGTGGCAAGTAATTAAAGAGATGGGAATACCAGAGCACCTCATATGCCTCCTGAGAAATCTGTACATTAATCAAGAAGCAACAGTTAGGACAGAACACCGAATGACAGAGTGGTTTGGAATAGGAAAAGGAGTAAGACAAGGCTGCATTTTATCACCCTGCTTATTCAATCTATACACAGAGCACATAATGCACAATGCAGGGATGGAGGAATCACAATATGGGATCAAAATTGCTGGGAGAAACAAATTTGAGATATGCAGACAATACCACCCTAATGGCAGAAAGTGAGGAAGACCTAAAGAACCTCTTGATTGGATTGAAGGAGGAGAGTGCAAAAGGTGGCTTGAGACTTAATATCTAGAAAATCAAGATAATGGCAACAGGTCCGATCAGTCCCAGGAAAATAGATGGGGAAGAAGTAGAAGCAGTGACAGATTTTACTTTTCTAGGATCTAAGATCACTGCAGATGGCAACTGTAGTCATGAAATAAAAAGACGACTGATTATGGGGAGACGACTGATTATGGGGAGACAAGCTAGGAGAAACCTGAGGAATATAGTGAAAAACAGAGACATCACCTTGAAAACAAAAACTTGCATAGTCAAAGCAATGGTATTCCCAGTTGTAATGTATGGGTGTGAGAGCTGGACCATTAGGAAGGCTGAGCGCAGAAAAATAGATGCCTTTGAAATGTGGTGTTGGAGGAGAGTCCTGAGAGTCCTTTGGACAGCAAAGAGAACAAATAGGTCAATACTGGAAGAAATCAACCATGACTGTTCATTGGAGGGACAAATAGTGAAGATGAAGCTAAAGTAATTTGGACATCAAATGATAAGGGAGGACTCACTTGAGAAGGCCTTGATGCTGGGAAAGGTGGAGGGCAAGAGAAGAAGGGGGTGTCCAAAAATGAGATGGATAGATGGTATTGTGGATACAATGGGCACAGAGCTTGGCGGGCTGAGGAGAATGGTGGAGAACAGAGGTGCCTGGAGGGAAATGGTCCATGGGTCGCAAAGGGTCGGAATCACCTGTGCAACTGAACAACAACAAAGGCAATTACTTCCATTGGCTTATGGCTGGGCACTGCATCCAACCTCCACCACCACCATCTATGGTTCCAATCACTTCTCTTTGTAGTTACAAACACACAGTCACCAAGCAAAGCTGCATTCAAAAGTATCTATAAATCTGCAGCATTGTGCTTTCTCAGGACCTACACAGTGCAGAATTTTCCTGAATAATGCAAGCCAGAAGGTTTCAATAATACTGGCTAGGCTGTAGCAACATTTCTGAATGAATTTAAATTGTTAATTTAAAAATATTTTTAAACCTTTGAAATATAAAATACTGTATTGGCAAAAATAGAAACCTTTGTTTCTTTTCTCTGTGTGATGTTACTTTCTGTCTTTTTTTATATAAAAAAACAGACTTTTATACAGCAGAGATATTTTGATGCCACCCACAGGAAGAAGGTGGTATTTTTTGATTTGTTTGCTTCCCTGTCTCGCTTTGGAAGACTTTTTATATCCTCTTGAGGAGAAGAAGAAAATGTGATCTTTCAAGCAACACTAGATGGAGACTTAGCAGTTAAATCTAGCAAACAGCTGAAATGGTGAGAAGTGCATCAGAGGGTGATATTCAAGTCTTCTTCTTATATTCATAACATCCATGTTCAGCACTGCTACTGTCCTTCCTACCGTGCAACTCTAGGAGACTGGTGTATAAAACAGGAAAATTTAGGAAGCAAATGTTTAACATACTTCTCTTTCAGGAAAAAAAAACCCCGCAAAGAACCAGTGGATGTGAAGGTGATCTGGCTGCGGCATCTGTCACCCCATTGATTGCCAGGTTGATTCAGCTGATCTGGCTGGCTAGGTAGGCGTCCCCTTCCTCCCTCACCACTCCATGTGTGTCCCTCCTGAAGCTGCACGTTCGGTCGAAGAGGACGACTATCCCAGATAGAAAGAGTGTACCATTCTTTGGTCAAGGGTATACAATAGCTGCGCTACCAGGCTAGAACCTCCAAACAAGCAAAGAACCAGTGCTGAAGATGAAGCATTATATTTGTTTCTGTGATCTCTACCTTATTTTTTTCTGCAATAGAAACACACTAGACCAGTGATGATGAACCTATAGCACTCCCAGCCCTCTCTGTTGGCATGTGCACTGTCACTCCAGCACAGAGTTTCCCCCATCCCTCTTCCCAGCAACTAACAGGAGTGCTACCTCCCTCCCCCCAGCACAAAGTTCACCCTGCCCCTCTGTTTGGGCACTCAATCTCTAAAAGGTTTGCCATCACTGCACTAGATTATTTGGTATGGTGATACAGTAATAGGCTGGTGGTCAAGCTATTTATATAAATATAGGGATATGTTGTTGTTGTTCAGTCTCACAGATCGATGTAAAGGGAAGGAATACCTAAAATGAATATATTGTAATACAGAGCTGTGCCAAGGAATCAATTTAATGACTAAATTGTTCAGGTTTTCAACTTGATACTGAACTTTAAGTTTTTGTAGCATTCCTGAATTCTTTATCGTAGCAAAAATGGGAGAAATCTGAAAAGTAAGGGGGCAGAAGACTAGAGGAATGAGAACCAAGAATAATACTAGGACAAGATAGCAGTGGTTATGTTGCTAGATGGGGACTTTTGAGTCCACACAAGACGTTTGAGTCCACATATGTCCAGACAGTTTATATAGCTTGTTAGCTGGGATTCTCAGGGATCATTCAAAATCACAGCACCTACAATTCTCCCCCTGGGTTTCTACATCTGCTTTTTAAAATTTTGCTGCACTCTTTTCTTTTTTATAGGACTGCTTTTCTCTTTCAAGCACTGCCAAAGAGAGTGCTTTGTAGTCTGAGCAGACAAATTGGATGCTCCCAGGTAGATCTGTGACTGATGCTTAGGTGATGATTAGGTGGCAACACTGCAATGTTTGTAGTGGTTGGTGAAATTGGACAATCAGAAACCCTTTCTTCATATATATATGAAGAGCAAATCCAAGATGTGGATCCTTGGCTCAGAAAAATGAACATATTAATCTATAAAACCTATAAAACCAAGGATTAACCGTTGGAACTGGCTATAGGTTGCTATGCCTCGCACTACTTGCCTGCACTCACCCTTCCTGCACACGGCCGATCTGGGTCCGCAGGTCAATGAAGGATTGAGAAAACCGGCAGTGGGGCAACAGCCCCACAAACGCGAAAAAAGGGAAACAACTTCACTTCCCAACATTCTTTGCACCGCACCAGAGCCAATCAGGCTGAGAGACTCTCGCACGGTGCAGCGTTCAGAAACGCGCCACGGCCAATCAAAAGAAAACCATTTTTAAAAAACACAGCACAAACACAAAGCACAAACCCATAACTACAAGCCCCAGCGTCCTGCATGCCATGAGCGCGCAGGACGCTGAGGAAGCCGGTGCCCAAAAAATAAAACAAAAACACCGGGAGAGCAAGTCTGCCAAGCCACGGGAACCAAAGCCCCCCTCTCCAACGGCGCCTAAAGCTCCTGATCAGAGTTTCCCCTTTAATATCACTGGGTGGGTGGGAGGGGTGTCGTACTCGCCCTCTCTACTGGCTCCCCTGGAGTTGGGAGGGTTGGGGGACCAAAGGAGTCTGTCTCCCCAACCCTCCTGACCCCAGGGGACCTGGCAGAGAGGGGATTCCCCTCCCCACACACTCACACGGCCCATATTAAAGAGAAGAAACCAAGCGGTTACTTCTCTTTAAAAACGGAGTTGGGGGGGGAAATCCCCCTCTCCGATGGCTCTCCTGGGGCTGGAAGGGTTGAGGAGACAGACACCTTTTGTCCACCCAACCCTCCCAAACCCAAGGAAGCCAGCGGAGAGGGGGATCACAACCCCCCCTGATATTAAAGGGGAAACCACAATTGAGATTTCCCTTTTAATATCAGAGGGTGGTCTGGATTCGATCCCCTCTCCTGGATCCCATGAGTCTGGAAGGTTTGGGGAGACAAAAGGGGTCTGCCCCCCCAAGCCTTCCAGAGCCAGGGGAGACGGCAGAGAGGGGATCCCCCCCATAGGACACCAAAAAACACAAAAACAAACAATCAAAAACATCCAAAAATACAAAAAACAAAACAAAAATAACACCAAAAAACAATACAAAGTAAACAACAACAAACATTTCCAAACACACCCAGCACCCAGCCAAACACCACAAAATCCAACCACCACCACCACCCCAAATAAAGAAAAACAGCCAACTCACCACCAGACAACCTCACACAACAACGACTGGAAAAGAAATGAATAAAGAAAGAGACTACTTACTGGAAGAAGCTCCACCCAGAGGCCACGAGAGAAAAAACAGTCAAAATACAAGATAACCCCTACCAGCACCACTTGCTGCCCACAATAGTAAAAAAAATTCAAAAAGACACAACAGCCCCACACAAAAGGCCCCAAGAGTAAAAACAAGTAAAAACAAATAACACAAAATCACAATTTTACACAAATCAAAAACAGATGTCAATAAAATAAAATAAAAACTATTCAAAAATCCTGTGCTGAATTTTTACTCAAATAAAAAACAAAAACATCAATACACAGTTTAAAAACATTTATTGTGAAAAACATGTACTTTCACATTTTTAAAATTATTACCTACGGTACAACAATTTAAAAAAATACATACTAAAAATTATTGGGTTAAATAATTTTTTTGGAAAAAGTATATCATCCTTTATTCTTTTTTTCATCCACAAAACCAAAACACCAAACAAAACTCATCACAGTTTATAACAGGCCACCCAAAAAAATTGTATAAATAAAAATTTTAAAAATTTCAATTATAGACTAACCTCTTCTTTACAAACATTAACAACAACAACAAAAACTTTCCAATACCATTTAAAACAGCCCGGCAATGGCGGGCAACCTCTGTGTGTGTGTGTGTGTGTGTGTGTGTGTGTGTGTGTGTGTGTGTGTGTGTGTGTGTGTGTGTGTGTGTGTATGTGTGTGTGTGTGTGTGTGTGTGTGTATGTGTGTGTGTGTGTGTGTGTGTGTGTGTGTGTGTGTGTGTGTATAAAGAGCAAACTCAAGATGTGGATCCTTGGCTCAGAAAAATGAACATTTAACATCTGAAAGGTAGAACCTGTTGTAATGGTCTGTGGGAGTCGAGGTGCTGAACTCAAGGAAGGCACGCGAGACTGATGTATGATGATAAAAGCCAGCCCCGAGTCCTCGGGTGGTCTATATTTATTAGCTTGCATTCTGGATCACTTGCACACAGACTGCACATGGCCCCTTTTACAGAAGGCTTTGCTTACGTAGCATGTTGCTGGCTAAGGTACATTTGCCAGCCTAAGAAGTACTGCGTGTCTAGGTTCGACATAGGCAGAATAATCAGCAGATGTAGCAAGACTCACTGTTCCTGCCTTATCTCAATCCTAGAAGACTGTGTACCTATGCATAGCTAGTTTGGTCTAACTGCGGTTTGCTTTTGCTCAGCTCAGTCTGTGGACGTGAGCCAGATACTGTATGCTGTTTACGTGACCTTGAGTCTCTTTCCTCCTGACACTTGTACTTCTTTCAGTGCCTTCAGCCAAGGAAACATGGTGTCACTATTGCTCCCTATTACTAATTTGCCCATACCCAATCGCCTTTCTGGTCGAGCCAGGATGGTCTCGGGATTGTTTGCAAAGCCCGACAAACCCATTGGGAAAGGTAGCTGTCCAATCAGTGGCCTGGGCAACCTACAATAACTGATCCTGTTTATGTTTATTTGATTTATATCCCGCCCTACTCAGCACAGGCCGACTCAGGGTGGCTCACAACATGTCAAATAAAGATACAATATAGCAAAAAACAAAAATACAATATAACAAGAGCAAAGCACGAAATACAATAAAAAAGTAACAGTGACAATTTAGTAATACAGCATACAACTCACTCCGGCCCCTAAAAAATCCAAAAGGGGAACGTGGTGGTCCTGCAGCCTCTATGGCCTTTAAGTCCTGGTCGGAGAAAGGTAAAATTTATCACATTAAAGATAAGAACTTTTTTGGAACAATAAAAATTCCTCCATCTAGATATGCCCTCATTGAGAAATTTTGGGCTAGTTCAGGCTCTGCCTTACCATTAAAAATGAATAAAAATGAGCAAGAAGAGAGCCAGTGTATGTCCCTTTAAGCTCTTTGGAGGAAATGTGGACTATGTTAAACCTTGTGATAAAAAATAGTACATAAATGTTTTTCAGAGTCATGAGTGAATGTGAGATCACATTTAAAAAGTAATTCCAAGAAATGAGCACAGGAGTTTACATTAGCAAGCAGGGTCTCATAACTGACCCTAGCTGAAAGCCAATGGAAAGGTCATTGTGGGTGGTCACAGGTGCTTTCCATAAAAACCCCATGAGAACTAGATTTTTTTTTCCTTAATAAAAGAATAAATGACTACATTACATTTCGTACCCAGTCAGGCCAGGAATTTCCTGCTTACTTGGCTAGGCATGGGCTGATGTAACACATGGGTTGAACATCCATTTTTTGTGGGGGTTTGGAACTTGCTTCTGACCAATAACCCACAATCACCTCATTATTCAGAGGTCAAAGCTCAAATGAAATGGTACCCATCACATATTTCTTTCAGAGTTGGTGAAAACCAAGCAATAAAAAATGTCAGTTTATCATAGCAGATGCTTTGCCTCAGCATTGTAGCTTGTACTTAGAGTACTATGTTTTGTCAATCATTTGGAAGGTAAATTCATCGTCTACCGTTGATGCGGTCCAATGTCTTGACAAGTGTCTGAACTTGATAATGGAATGGACAAAAGCTAACAGGCTGAAACTGAAACCTCCATTTGAGGCACAGGAATGGTAATGTGTTGTTAATAGTTGATTTTAATTTCACAATATAAAATAGTAGATAGTCATCCAGTAATGCTATGTTGTGAAAGTTGACTGGTAAACAACTCTTTCGGGGGAACTTCCCTTCTTCAGACAACTTAATAGCTTTACTTTCCAACTTCTGTAAAAACAATTAATACACACTAAATTGAATGATATTAACTTTGAAATATAATATTCTTATTAACAATTATAATAACAAATATAATAACTATAATAACAACTCACCTGGTTACATCATACATATATGCATAGTAGCATCATTCTTTTATTGGGTCCTAACCTCCCATTGTGTTTTCTTTCTGGGCTACGGACTTACTGTATCTAAATGCTATGTCCTTTTATATGGTGATGAATCAGGTGAGTATAATGAGAGCGTGCCCCTCCCGGTCCTACTATTTTATATTGTGAAATTAAAATCAACTATTAACAACACATTACCATTCCTGTGCCTCAAATGGAGTTTCCTGTTTCTTCAATTATATAATCCATTTGGCCCTTGTCTTTGTCCTTGAAACTGAAACCTGTCAAGATGGAGGTTTTGGAGTTTGAAAGGCTGACTGCTTGATTAGGTGGCCTGGTCCCTACCCTGGGTATGACTACTTTTGCCCAAGGGCCCTGGTTCACAACCTAGGGGTCATTATGGATCCATTACTCTCCTCTGAACAATGAATAGCGGTGGTGAATAAAACTGACTTTTTTCAGTTCCATCAGATTGCGTAGTTGCACTCCTACTTGGACAGATGCTCTCTCATAACCCTGACCCACTCATTGGCTATATCGTAGATTGACTACTGTAATGCTCTCTACATTGGGCTGCCCTTGTGTCTGATATCAAGATGGCAACAGGTCCAGAATGCAACAGCCAGACTGGTGATGCGTTTAAAGAAATCTGACCATATTTCCCCAGCGTTGGCAGGTGTTAGTGCTTTTGTCCGAAGTTAACATCAAAGAATTGATGGACCTTTTTAACACCATTTATGATACAGGGATCCTTCTGTATGATTAGTTGCTATCAACCTTTGTTACACTGCCGAAGAAACCAAACACAAAGTTCTGTGAGGAGTACAGAACAATTAGCCTCACGAGTCATGCTCTTAAGGTCTTCTTGAAAATCATCCATAGTAGAATTTATAAGACATGCAAAGAAAACACAGGTGAAACACAATTTGACTTCTGGAATTCTATGGGTACCAGAGAGGCACTGTTTACAGTGCAGGTCCTCATACAAAGTGCAGGTCCTCATACAAAGATGAATTGTGAGTTGTGTCGTGCACGGATGTTTTATAGATTATGCAAAAGCCTTTGACAGATGCTAGCATGGGAAGATGATCACAACACTGAAGAAAATAGGTATAGATTTTATTGGAATCAGACAACTCAAGTCAGAGTTGAAGAGCAGCTAACAGGCATCGGATGAATTCCCAAAGACTGGTGTTCAGCAGTCATTGTTCCCATATTCATGAAAGGAAACAAGTACAACCCTGGAACCTACAGGCCAATCAGTCTACTCAACATCATCAGTAAACTCTATGCCAGTCACCTGCACAAGAAACTCAAGCGTTGGTTGGGAGAGAAAAACCTGATAGTGGAGGAACAAGCAGGCTTTAGGGAAAGCAGGTCCACAATAGACAACTGCCTAATTTTCCAACATCTCATTGAGAAATACTCTTCTAAGAGCCCAGTATCTCTGTACGCTGACCATCAATCTAAAGGCTGCCCTCTACTCAATCTCCAGGATCCAGCTGTGGGAAAAGCTTGAGAAAACCTCCATTGACTGCCAGCTGCTCTACCTGATCCACACTCACCACACCAACACTAACTTTAAGGTCAGATGTTCTCAGCCGGTAGGGTGTCAAGCAGGGACGCATACTGGCCCCACTTCTATTTAACTTCCTCATCAATGATATGGTTGATCATCCAAGAAACACTGACCTCTACCCTCCCAAGACATAGACAGACTACATGGCTGAAGAACCTGAGGGAATTAAGAATAGGAAGACTATCGCCCTGATGATAGCCAATATCTGGAACAAATATGGCATCTGAAGGAGGAGGAGAAGTGCTATCATATAAGGCACTATATGGTTTGGGACCTTATTATCTGTTGGAGTGTCTCTCCCTCAGAACAACTCCCCGCATCACCTGCTCGTCACAATCTGCACTGCTCCAGGTGCACAACCCCGAGGATGACTAGAAAGTCTATGACTAGAAATAGAGCCTTCTCTGTGGTAGCACCGTTGCTTTGGCATGCACTACTGGTGGAATTTTGCCTGACCTGATCCCTGAATATCATTAAAAAAACAACTTAAACCCTTCCAATCAAATTAGAAAAAATAAATAAAATTAGAAAAATTAGAAATAAAATAAAATAAAAATTAGAAATAAATTAATAAACCTTTAAGAATATTACACCTCAGATGTTGACCCTGCTTGCCCTCAGAAGCCACATATTTTTTCCCAGATATTTTTTCTCTTATTTTATTTTGTTATTTGTTCTATTGTTGTTTTGTTTATTAGTCTGTGCACCACACAGAGTGGAAAATATCCCAGATGGGCAGTATAAAAATGCAATGAATAAAATGAATAATAATGCACTATTAATTTGCAACTTCAGAGGCATGTGTCTATAATGAAATACCACTGAGATCATTGTGTATTTTCTTAGTTGGAGGAAATATGTATCTCCCTGAACATATAGTTTGATTGTGTATGAGTCCACACCCATAATGTTTGGGTCTCCTTTTATAGTAGAGAAATATACAAATTAGTGCTGAGAATTTTAAATCTAAATCCTGTGCTCCAGATTACACTTGGCTTTCTGGAAAACAAAGAGTTCAGATTTGCACAGACATGTCAGAGAATTGACTGAATCTATTTGTTCTACACACTGTCTAACAAAATCTAGTCTTCTATTCCATCCCTCAATTGCCACATCCTAGTTTTCCATTCCTTTGATGTGACTAGCCTAGGACAATGGAATATTCATTGTTTCTTATGCTATTGACCTACAAATTCTATGTTGTGTACAAAGTCAAGATGTGAATGATATCTTGTCTGTGTAACCAGGAGTGTTAAATATCTCTGCCTCTTTGCTAGTTATATTCTAAATATGGAACCAGAAAGATGAGGCTGCTTTTATATTGGTGTAGCAAGCTCAGAATAGAGAATTTGAGGACATACTGCAAATACAGATTGATCCCTGTATCCGTGGGGATACATTCCGAGACCTACCATGGATATCTGATACTACAGAAAAGAACAAACCCTATGTTTTTACATTACAGATAGTGGCCTCTAGTCAATAGTTCTGGTAATGCAATATAGAAATTCATATACATTATGTATTTCAGGATGTTTCAATTGAATATTTTTAGACCCACAGAAAAAGGGAAACCATTGATACTAGATCTGCAGATATGGGAGAGTGACCTGTAGATGTTAACTCTAACACTCATACTTATAGCACGTAATGTTGTTTTTGTAATAATTATGTGAACATTTGGAAAAACAACAATTTGTTGCCTATAGAGCAGAAAAGGTGTTGCAAAAACTCCAGAGGAGCCAAAGATCAACCATTAATTGACAAATTGGCTTTGAAGAATTCAAAGAAAAGGCAAACAATTTTGTTTATGTTTTGGATTGACTATAAAAAGGCATTTGATTCAGTTTCACACAGCTGGATTGAGAAATGCCTTGACATTTTTGGAATTAGCAACAATATTCAGAGTTTCATGAAGATTTCAATGAAGCTATGGCGAGTAAAATTAATGGCCTGTGGAGAAGAATTTGGTGAAGTTGAAATTAAGTGTGGAATTTTTCAAGGTGACTCATTATCACCTTTGCTATTTGTGTTATCAATGGCCCCGCTGACAACTATTCTAAATAGAACAAACTATGGATATGAATTAGCTAAGGAAGGAATGAAGGTTTTACATTTGCTCTATATGGACGATCTAAAATTATTTGGAAAGACAAGAGTTGAATTAAATACACTACTGGAAACTACAAAGAAATTTAGTAAAGACATCGGAATGCAATTTGTAATTGACAAGATTGCAAAAATTGCTGTTACGGCAGGCAAAATTGTCAAAGGTGATGGATTTGAGTTAGATAATAAAGAATGAATCAAAGCAATAACATCAGAAGAGGGCAGTGGTGGGCTCCAAATTTTTTTACTACCACTCTGTGGATGTGATACGGTGGATGTGGCCAGAGGGAAAGCCCTGCATTGCACCTTAATTAGGACTACTTTATTCCAAAACTTGGATGGGTGGGGCCAGCCAGAATTTCTGCTACAAGTTCTGGCAAAATGGTGTGAACCTGCTGATGCCCATCACTGGAAGAGGGATACAAGTACTGGGAGTTCTGGAAGCTTCTGACCAGCTACACAACCAAGTCAAAAGAACTACTTTTACAAAATACATAAAGTGGGTCTGGAAAATCTTGAGGTCAAAACTGAGTGGAGGCAATATTATCAAGGCAATTAATACCTGGGCAGTGCCCATTATACTCTATTCAGATGGAATAATTGATTGGATCCAAATGGAATTAGACAAACAACTGAAAAACAAGGAAGCTAATGACCATGCAGCATGCCCTGCACCCAAAAAGTGATGTTGATCATCTGTACTTACCAAGAGCTGAGGGTGGAGAGGACTCCTATAGGTGAAACAGACAGTAGAGGAAGAAAAGCATAGCTTGAATGACTACATTAAGAAAAGTGAAGAGCCTATGCTTCAGGAAATGAACAAAGGAGGACTTTTGAAAACAGTGAAGAAGAAAGCTGAGTATAGAAAGGAAAGGCTAGAAAGTTGAGCCGTGAACTGGAAAAACAAGGCCATGCATGGTCAATATTTGAAAAACATAGAAGGCAAGGCTAACTCAAAGCTGACATGGGGATGGCTAAGAGCAGCAGTTTCAAAGAAGGAAACAGAAGGATTTATCTTAGCAGCTTAGGAATAAGTTTTGCCAACAAATTACATGAAGACAAAAATACAGCACGTATCTAGCAATAGCAAATGCCGGCTTTGTAATGAAAAGGATAAAACAGTAGATCATCTGATCAGCAGATGCAGCAAAATTTCACAGACTGATTATTTGCAACGCCATAACAGGGTTGCAAAAATTATCCACTGGAAACTTTGCCAGAAGTTTGAATTTGAATGCAGTAAAAATCATTGGAAACATCAAATAGAGAAAGTTTTAGAAAATGAGAGAGTCAAGATCCTGTGGAACTTTAAAATTCAAACTGATAAGACATTTGCCTCAGAACACACCTGACATAACTGTTGTGGAAAAGAAGAAGGTCTGATTTATTGATATTTGTATACCAGGAGATGCACGAATTGAAGACAAAGAATGAGAAAATCACAAAATATTGTGATTTGTAAATCTGTTGTTGTATGCATAGCGATTGGAGCCCTTGGACTCCCTAGATATTTGGAATTTTTGGACTTATCAGACTTGAAAATCCTAACTCTCCGAAAAACAATTCTACTAGAAACTGCATATATACTCAGACATTACCTTAACAGTTCTTAGGTCCTTGGTTAGGGCTTGATCTTTTAATTTTTATTCTGGTCCTCAACTGTGAACCAAATGGTTGATTTGTATCCAATAATAATGAAGGAGGAGGAGGAGAAGTTGACGTTTCGACAAGCTTACTGAGTTTTGTTCTAATATAAGAGGTGAACTAGAAAATCATGCTTAAGTAAAGTGTACATTAATATGCATTGCTTGTCTGCACTAGAAAAATCAAGCCCTCAGATCCTTAATGCATTTCTAGAATATATTAATTAAAGCCTGGCAGTTGTTGATAGCTCCTAATTAGACTGCTTGTTGGCAGAGGATGTCAGTTCACCATTACAAGTTGTTACTGGATGGTTTCCTCCTTTTTTTATGCCGAAATTATTCGATAATATTTGGCAACAATAAGTTTTAGCAACTAAATACTGTTTTTGTTCTTTGTGAATTATATCCTACATGGCCACTAATTTTTCTACCACTTGGCTTTGCAAGGCCCAAGGTATAGAGATGACTCATCATTAGCATCCTTTGTTGAAGAAGAATGTTTCCAAAGAATTTCTATCTCTCACTCTCAGACATACACACCTTTAAGAAACATATACCAGAAACATGTCACTGAAGACTTAATTTTGGTCAACGACAAAGCCAAGAAAGTTGTTTCATTTTGGCAGTTCAAAATTTGACCTGGACACAAAAGAAGAACCAAGCTATGTGCATACATGAACCAGCTCAGAAAAAGGCGGCTGAACTTCCTACGTTCTTATGACTGCATACTTCAGAATTCTCGTGCCATAAGGAGAAGGAATCATGTCCCCCATAAAATCCCAATATGTAAGGAGATAGTGGTAAGTCATAACTAGAATAGGTGCATGAATCAGTGGGGATTGGGTGAATCAACTCCTCCATAAGTTCCATAAATTCAACAGTCCTATTCTATTTGTGATTTACTACTTGATTTCAATCATTGCTGTTGTTGATGGCATTCCAGAAAATTTAAATAAGTAATCTCACTTCAGATGTGCTGAGACAGTGCAACCCTATGAGGCCTGTGTCATGAAGGTGGATGTTGCCTATTATATGCAAATAAAATGTAACAGAGCCAATTGGTTGTGGTGATGAGAGTGTTGGACAAGGACATGGGGTGTCCAAGTTCTAGTCTCCATTGATCTACCTTGGTCCAATCATTATGTCTCAGCCTGACCTACCTTAAATAGCATTTCTCATCAAAGAAGTGGGGTGTAAATGTAAAGAGTAAATAAATGAATGCATGGGACAAAATCCAATTACTGCATTCGCCTACTAAACAAAACAAGCATCAGAAGGAGAACTGAAGCAGAAATGTTGTGGGAGTACTTAAATAGCTCTTCAATGATTAATATAGCCATAAAAATCATATTGAGATATCAAAAATGTATATAAGAAAACAAATTCTTATAAACCAAGGCTATGATGAATTTTACAGGGGAAGAACAGCTTTAAATCTTATTTGTCATAATACACTCAGTCCAAAATAGTTTTTTTAAAAAGCAGGCCTGCATTTCGTATATCATTAAAATCTATTAAAATTTGCCATTGCCAGTTAAAAGTGTCTTCTGCTAGTTAATACACTAAGCTTTAGTTGATTAATATATTAAATAGAGTTCACATGCCTCATAAAATCCTGACTTCATTCTCTCTTGTCCTTCTAAGTACAGTGTTTTGTTTTTTCCGATTCAAAAACTGGCATATAGGCTTTATCTTACAAGTCATTCTCAAAAAGCTACTTCCTAAAATAGACAAGGAAATATAAATGTTTATGGTATCTCAGCCATCAATGAGGTTCCCTTCACTTGACACCCCAAGTTGGAGAACAGCATCACTAATGGTAGTAATGCCTTTTCTCCCTTTACAAACGTGCACATCAAGTCTCTTGCTGACATTGAGAAAGAGTATGACTATGGTTTTGTAGTCAACTTCCACCCAGCCTCTTGCAGTGTTGACAGCTTCTTAATAAAAAGATTGCATTTTCTGCATTTGAAGCAAAAGGATCTGCTAACTTTGCTGAGGTGATGGAAGTACTGTATCCTTACTTAGCCAAAGTTTGTAAACTACAGTACAGTACTGTATAACGTTGCCTGTTGGAAAGGAACAGGATTTCCCGAACTATAGTTCGCTGCTGGCATATAAGCCAAATGTCTTACGTATAATTTTGCTGTGATCACATCAATTTGCTGTGCAAAACACTACTTTTTAAAGTAGAGATTTGTTTTATGGGCAGAACTTTTCCTGTTCTTATTAGTGGCTTTACTGATATCTAGAATAAATGTGTAGGAACTGCTGTGGTTTAGTGGTTAAGATGCTGAATTTGACAAATGGAAAGTCAGCAGTTCGAGACCTGAGTGAGCTTCTGTCTCTGTCCCAGCTCCTGTCAACCTAGCAGTTTGAGAGCAAGAACTTGCAAGTACTGTATAGTACTGTAGGCACTACTTTGGTTAGAAGGTCTAGTCATGCTTGGCACATAACCATGGAATCGTCTAGAGATACAGACAATGTTAATTTTTTGGCTGTAAATAGAGATGAGTACCGCCCCCTAGAGTTGGACACGACTGGCTCTTGAGCAAGGGAGACCTAGTATAAATGTACACTGCTAGAATACACACAAAAAGAAGATATAAAGGGTTCCGACAGTCAGCAGAGCCTGTTGCAGCCTGCTAGGTTGAACATCCCAAACTGACAAAAGTGCCATATATTTGGAGTGTCAGTGCCTTTTATTTATTTTTCCCTCTAAAGAGCCGAGTGCAAATACAGCTCACAGCTTAGATCTTAACCCCTCTCACTTTCGTAAGGTAAAGGTTACCCTTGCTTGGAAGCCTCCCGTATCCAGTGGTGGGCATCAGCCCTGGCCATCCAAGTTTTGAAATAAAGTGGTCCTAATTCAGGTGCAACGCATTGCTTTCCCCTTGCCACACTCACCATACCATGCCCACAGTGTGGTAGTAATTTTTTTTTGGAGCCCACCACTGCCCGTATCCGACTCTAGGGTTCAGTACTCATCTCTGTTTATAGCCAAAGAGCCAGCGCTGTCTGCATTTGTAGACGTTCCTATGGACATGTGGCAGACATGCCTTGACACCGAAGTGCACGGAACGCTGTTTACCTGTCCACCGAAGTGCTCCCTATTGATCTACAGTAAAACCCCGACTTACATATGCCTCGAGTTACATAAAATTCGACTTACATAATGATTTTGTGCTAAAACCATGTCCTGATTTACACGATTTCCTATGGGTTTGCTTCGAGTTACATAAAGATTCTTTTCCCTATGGGCTTGCTTCGATTTACGTAAAAATTTCATTTTTCCTATGGGCTTGCTTCGAGTTACAGTATGTAAAAAAATAATAATTTTTCCTATGGGTTCGCTTCGAATTACATTAAAAAAACCGATTTAAGCAAAAGCCTACGGAACAGACTTTTTTTTCTTTTCTTAAGTAAGGGTTTTACTGTACAGGTACTTGCAATTTCTTGCTTTCGAACTGCTAGGTTGGCAGGAGCTGGGGCAGAGACGGGCGCTCGTGCAGCACTCGGGTTTTGAACTGCTGACCTTCCGGCGCCTCCCCCCAGTCAGCGTCTTAACCACTTGAGCCACAGCAATCCCTGTTTCACAGCACAGGAAATAGACAAGGAAATATCAATGTTTATGGTATCTCAGCCATCAATGAATGAGGTTCCCTTCATTTGACACCCCTGCTTTGGACAGGAGCCGAATTACTCAGTCTCCGTCTGCTTTTTTGACAACTTCGCTCCGCCAGGCGGCGTACTTTAGCCACCGACACCGACGCGCAGGATCGCGCCTGAGCCTGCTTGTCCCGAAAGGGTTCTGCCCCCCACTTCTTTACGGGCTTCCCCTGACCTCCCTCCACCAGCGTGTCACACAAGGCGGGGGAAGGAGGAGAAGGAAGGCTTGGGCGCCGCTATATTAGCCCGTCACCTCCAGGGGGCGTGCGAGAGCGAGAGAAAGAAGCGCAGGCAAAGGTCGCTTTGACTCCCTCCGGAGCCAAAGCGCCCGGGCGGCTTCTTCAGAGGGACTGGGAAAATCCCTCGCCGGGTTCGAAGCCGGGCTTGGCCAGAGGAGGGATGAAAAAACGCCTCCCTTGACCCACGCGTCCCCTGCCTCGCCGTCCCCGTTTCCGAAGCGGGCGGCTTTGCAAAGCGAGGACCCCCCACCCCCCTCCGCGCTGTCCGGACTCAGCCAGCCTCGCCTGTGAGCCCGAACCCTCGCTCTCCTGCCCGATCGGTGGCTCAGGTAAAGCGGTTCGCAGGGCTCCTCCTCGGGCGAACTTCTCCGTTTCGCGGGGCGGGCGTGTTTGTATATGGGTGGGAAAGGCAAGGGTGGGATTCGATCCCTCTTTCCCTCCGTCCCTTTCAAGATCTTGGGTCAACCTTTCACACCCATCGGCCCACGGACACTGCTTCCCCCCCTCCCCTCCCCTCTCGCGCGGATGACAGGCGATCGCCTCCAGATCTCACCTGGGGAAGTTCGCACCTAGGTCGGAGAGACACACCTGGGGTGAGGGAGGGGGTCTCCGGTGCAAAGCTGGGGTTGTTCAGGTGGGAGCAATGCCAAGCCATCACCCCCCAAAAAACAACAACAACAACAACACCTTTCATCCTTTATTAACTGATTAGTGGGAGCTGTGGTGGTTCAGTGGTTAAGAAGCTCGCCTTGTTGGTTGGAAGGCCGGCAAGTCGGCAGTTCGAGACCCGAGTGCCGCACGACGGTTTGAGCGCCCGTCTCTGCCCCCAGCTCCTCCTGCCAACCTAGCAGTTCGAAAGCAAGGCGTTGCAGGCAGATAAGCGCGGGACCTCTTCGGTGGGAAGGTAAACCGCGTTCCGTGCGCTCCGGCGTCTAGTCTTGCCTGCCACATGACCACGGGAACGTCTGCAGAAGCAGACAGCGCCTGCACCCTAGAGTCGGATACGACTGGCTTTCGAGCAAGGGAAACCTTTACCTTTTACCTTTATACAGGGACCACTTCAGTGGGAAAAAGATCTTGGGCGCCTCAGTCGGGCGTCTCCTGAGCGGAGTTTCTCCAGCAAAAATCCTTTCAACCCAGAATAATTTCTGACACAAAATTATTATTTATTAACTGGTTAGTCATCTGACCATATCAGGTTAAAATAAAATACATTAGATGCCATATATGAAACAGGATTAAAAAAAAACTGGTTAAAAGTAGGATGATACAATCTAACCCATGCATATGGTAATGAGAGAGAGAGAGAGAGAGGTGTATGTATATGTGATCTATCATGCATATATGATCTATCAAGATATGCAATCCCTGGAGGGCACTTCATCAGCCAAGCTCTCATTTCTGGTGGAGCAAATGCTAGTGCAAAGGTGCGTGAGTTTTCCCAAGGTCTATAAAAACCATCTTCTGATCATAGGGGATTCCAGAGATCTCCCTCCCCACTTGGCCTTGATCGTGTTACTTAGGATCAAGGTAAAAGGTGTGCCCTAGACATAGCAAAGGAAAAATGAGATTCGGGGAAACCTCTTTGGCTCTAAAGCAGCAGTTTTTGGTGTGTGTGGTTTTTTTTTACAGGGGTGGGAAAGGTTTTTAAAGTATAAAATTTCTGAAGTGATAGCCGTGTTAGTCTGTGCAACCATATCAGTGAGTAAAAAAAACTAAACAAAAGACAAAAAAACCCACCACCCCTCCATCCTTGCACCTTAAAGTTGCCCCTAACTGCTGTAGTTCAATGTAAATATAATGTAAAGTAGTAATGATTATTGGATTCGTACCACAAGTTGTGTGCAGACCTGTCTACATCACAGTATGGGTATAGAGGGATCCGCCTAAATCCACATCTGTGGCTGTCTGTTGGCTGTGTGCGTTGATGCCTTTGAAATATTTCTGTGTTTCCCTTGTACAACCCCAGAAGCAGGTTAACAGTAACACAGAAAAGAACAAAATAACCCAGATAGGAAAAGAGATTCTAAAAGCTCAGCGGGTGTTTGTTTTGAAACCTCAAAGCATCTCCTGTTCTGGTGTTGTGTTTCAACAGCGTCAGGATTTGTTCCTTCCCTTGCTCAGTCTGGTTCACAGAAGCGACTTTTTTTGCTTTTGCTTTAAAAAGATGGCTGGAGTGCTGACTTTTGCTTACGAGGCACCTTCTGTAGTTTCCAAACTGCTTGCCTGGAACTCCCATGCTCTGTGCGGATCTACATTTCGTGCTCATCATCTTGCTTTGGCTGCAAGCCTAGGCATGTTTACCTGGGAGTAAGTGCCACACTGAACTCAGCAGATCTTACTTCTGCATTAGCATGCTTCTTTCTGCCCTAGTCCCTTGGGATTGACAAGGGAATCCCAGTAAGCGCTGTATAGAAGTAAGGCAAATGGAGGGATATTCGTTTCCCCCTGGCAGTCTAAATTGATTCCCCCTTTCTTGGGATCAATTTATTGGATTGTGGTTTCTGAATGGTGAGAGCCCTTTGTGAGAGAGGATGTTGGGTGGCTACACAGAAAAAGAGCAAAGGGGTCCTGTACCTTTAACAGTTACATAGAAGAAGGGATTCCAGCCATGCATACAAGCTGCATGTGTTGAAATACCCTTTTCAACACCATTATTAAAGATTCAGGTGCTCTGTTTTTCCCCATAGGATGACCCTTGTAGGCTGCCGCCTAAGGTTAAGAATTGGCATTTATGTGAAAATTGTTTGGATTTGTGATAGTTTTGAGTAAGTGTAAAGTAACTTGTATCTTAATCTTGTGCCTGTAAACTGGGAACAGAAGTAAGGGAGGCTGATAGGTTTCAGAGCACAGTAAAAACCCTGGGTTACAACCACTTTGGTTTAAGTTTGCTCCGGTTTACAATGGCAAATCCTATGGAAATGTGGTTTACAAATTTTTAATGTATTTGTTTCAGTTTACAATGATCAATTCAGGACCATTTTTTAAATTTTTCAATGCATCCCTATAGATGTTTTGGGTTACAATTTTTTTCGGGTTACAACGGAGGCTGTTGGAATGGACCTCTGTCATAACCTGGGGTTTTACTGCGCATTTAATTTACAGATACAGTGAGCTACAGGAAGATGGAATAGCAAACCTCTTTTTTCTCCTATTACTGCTTTTGTTGCTTTTTCTAAGGCAGCATTCTCAAATCTTGGTTCCCAACTGCTTGACTCCAGTATTCCCCCACATCCGGCAAGCTTAGCTGTACATGATGGGCAGTGCAAAGACCTGGAATGTGGGGAATCCCAGATTCAGAATCACCTGCACACAGCAACTAGGCTTCCCTAAGTTGCTGCATTTATTGAGAAGATTTCATGGCCCTCTTTTAGCTTAACTCCAGCCATCTTCTGCTTTAAAACAAAGCATTTGGGTTTCATTGTATTGATTGTGCATGTACAGCAGTTCATAAATTAAGTAATAAATTAAGTAATACATGCTGTGTTTGCACAATAGCTGCAGAACACCACAGAAGCAGCAAAGGCAGTGCACAAGAGGTCACCGAGAAATGTGTGATAAGGAGACAGTACAGTGGGTTTGAAAAACATAAGGAAGGGGTATTTGTTGCATATACTATCAGGATCAGTACATTTAATAGGCAACAATATTTGTATGGAAGAGATAGAATAGATGTTGCTTCTAAAAAAAGGGATAAGTCACAATTG
Organism: Bradypodion ventrale; assembly: GCA_035047345.1. Classification (NCBI taxonomy): domain Eukaryota; kingdom Metazoa; phylum Chordata; class Lepidosauria; order Squamata; family Chamaeleonidae; genus Bradypodion; species Bradypodion ventrale. The sequence continues at coordinate 84,060,813 of JAWDJE010000006.1, forward strand.
CTGAAGTTTCTAGTCTTGAGGGAGATTTGCTTATCTGGCAAAATTGGTCATAAAAGATAGGCTTGGCTTGAGCAATTGCATTTTTAATAATGTGTCACTTTCTTTGACTTTTTTCTTAAATACCATCTCATGCAAAAATGCTGATTGGCTAAGTTGTACTTAGGATTTTTCTTCATATTCCTACAGAAGTGGATTTTTAACCATGAAACTTTGCACTGCTTGTTTGATTTTAAGTGGTCCAATAAAGGTATCACCTTCTCTTACATTACATTATTTGAGAAGTGGAGGTGTTTTACAGAACAGTAGGTCCAGTTGAAGTCAGTCTGAAGTCAATAGAAATTAAAACTTTACCAGTGAAAAATTCCCTAAACATCACAGTTTGCTTGCTGTGGATATCCTAGGACCTAGGTCATGTATCCTCTACTCTCCAACCCATAGTCCAGTTCTCTGGTGAGAAATATACATTTCATTTTGCTTGCAGAAAAGGGATTGGTTAGCCGCTTATTTACTTGCTTTTTCTGTAGTTGATTTCAAATCTGAGGAAGAGAAAGTGTTCCTGTAAAGAAGGGATATGGGAGATTGGCAGAGAAGTTCAGGAAAGGATATATGTTGTCCTTTCTATTCAATGGTCATATCATTTCTCCTCTCTTTTTCGCCTTGGCAATTAATAATAGCGATTTAGGGGAAATGCCCTTAATTTTCCTTTTCTAGTGTAATACTGATGGCAGGTGAACACAAGTCTGTCTCTCTTCATGCATTGTCAGAATTTCCTGAAGAATAGAACTGAGGAACAGTGCAGGTTTACTAGATATTTCAAAGAGCTACCCTTGAAGATTATGCTGACTGCAAAAGGCTCGAAGGATCTGAAAACCAGCTTTGAAGCACACCATGATCTTTGGGGAATCCCACAAAATTTGGAAAATTAGTTTCAGGAGCACAATTCCTAGAATCCCCCAAGCAGCATGACTGTGATAGCAGGGGGTGCAGTGGGAACAGTTAAGAGAGAGATCGGATTAAAAGCAGGTATGAAGCTTGATTTTAAGCATGTTTACTTGGGAGTAAGACTTGGTTTCAAGGTGAAGGTGTCTATGTAAGGGGGAAAAGGCAACTGAGCAGAGAGTCTATGGCTATTGCTGCAAGCTATTATCTCAAATTCACTGGAAATGCATCGGTTTGCACTGTAACCTGTTGTGCTTAAGCATTCAGGGGTGGCATGCCAGAGATCACTGTCACCTGTGGGTATCTCACAGGCATGCAAACATTGATTATATCTTGGCAGAAGTGGTTCTGGCTGAAAAGAGAGATTGCAATCTATGCTGAGAGTCGCTTGGATGAAGGTGTTTTTTTTAATGTGTGTCTGTAGTTCTTTTCTCTTTTAAATTGGATCAGTGAGTAAAAGCACTATACTTGGAGACCAAAAGGATGGGGTTTGATTCACCGAGAGCTGCATGATAGGGGACATGAAAGGAGCCTCATTTGGGCATCCCCTGCAAAAATCCTTTCAACCCAGAGTAACTGGACACAAAAACACACACACAGTTGGATCCTTCCAATTGGGTCCTATTGAACCCAACGGGACTTGGAATCAGCATTTAGATATCTCTCTAGGAAAATAGGCCCCTCTTGCTTTCAGAGATTTCAGTTCTCAATCATTCATTTTAATGAAGCGTACATGTGAATAATCAGATTTACAGCCAAAAGCTTTCTGGCCATAGTTACTAGTGTCAATAATTCACATATTTAGAATCATATCTAAATATTTGTGAATACAGTACATTTGTTACTACAAAGCCTCCATGGAAGACAGTGTGATTTATTTCTAGAAAAACATGAACATAATTGTGTGCCCTGCTCTCTCTGGAGAAAGTAGGTTATACCAAGATCTATGGCTTTTATTTCCAGTGGACCACAATCTTCTTGTTTGTGAGGCTAATGGATGACGCTGAACCTTGATTAATTCTCTGGATGTCTTTTTTGTTCATTTATTGTAACCTCAGTAGTGAGTCCCAAGTTGATAGTCCCAATGCCAGGAATCCCCAGTGATCATAGCAATGCTGCCAGGAACTTCTGTCATTTGATCTCCAGTTACATCTGGTAGGTCAAGTTTGGGAACTATTGTTCTATATCATTGATGGTGAACCTTGGCACTCCAGCTGTTCTTCAACTTTAATTCCCAGAAGTACTGATCGGCAGGAGTGCTGACTTGGGCTTTTGGTAATTGAAGTCTAAGAACACCTGGAGTGCCAAGGTTCTCCACCATGGTTCTATATCAAGGGTCTGCAACTTTGGTGGGTCCAGGACAACATTTTGTCCCTGGGTACTTTGTGGTCTTTATTGACTACAAAATCATATCAGGCACAAAAGCCCACTTCCAACTTTGACAAATAGGTATTTCGAAATGTTAAAGTGTGTGTATGTGGGGGCAGTGATGCACTGCAGAAAAAATTACTACCCCCACCCTGGGCATGACTAACTCTGTGGGCCATGCCCACTTGGCCGGCCACACCATGGCCTGGGGTAGAGAGGTGAGCATGGCCGGCCAAGTGGGCATGACCAGCCAAGTGGGAGTGGCCTGGGGGATTTTCCGCTACTGGTTCCCGGCATCCGGTGGGAACCTGGAGCAGTACACCACTGTGTGGGGGGAATGACCTATTTAAAAGGCAAATCGCCACTCGTGGAATCTTGTGTAATTCCTACTTTTGACAGAAAGTGAAGAGTCTAAGGAGAAAGTAAAATCTCTCTCCCCTCTCCAAAAGCCATTGCTGCCTCAGTTGTACTTGAGCAAGAAGTAGCTGTTGTCAGAAATAAGCAGCCAGTAATCTTGTCCCTATGTGTTGGTTAAGCCACCCATTTGACATAGAAGGCTATGTTGGTTTTGATGGAAGGCAAAACATGGGTAAAGCAATACTTTGTGCTTTGTCTCCTGCAGGTATTATTGCTGTTTGCTCATTGAAGGTAGAAATGTCTGCTCTGATTGGCAGCAGCTCTCTAGGGTTCCAGATATCATTTCCTGTTATTTCTTTCCCGGTCTCTTTTATTGGTGGTGCTAGGAATTGCACCCGAGATGTTCTGCAGATAAAGGTGCTGAGATAGTAATGCAATGAGACACAGGATGGGTTGCTTTCGCAAAATAACACTTCCCGAGCTTTGTGCTGAGCCTTATCATAATGTGGGTAAAATGGAAGAAATGTGTTCGCCAACCCAGTATGCGGAGAAAACGAAAGCCTATACTGTACTTCAAAGCAGTAGTTGCAGTCCTAATCTTGTATATAAGTACTAATGCTATAAAATCAGATCATTTCAGAGTTCTAGAAGGGTTACTTGTGCAAATTACAGGTGAAGCTCTTGATCTTGTACTCTGAAATGATGACTTCTGACAAGGTAAAATGCCTTCATTAAAAAGCATCGGATTGACTCCAGGCTAATTCATATTTTGAATAGTCCCACTGATATCGTTAGGTCTTCTTACGTGTCACTGTACTAAATCTTCTGACTCCATCGCAGAGACCAGAATCCAATTCAGATTCTACACTTGCCAAAGAAAAATCATGTAGGTCACAGCAGTCAGTTGTCACTTACTGAGATGGTGGTTGTGTTACAAGGATCCACTGAACAAACTTATTTAAGTCTTCTTTTCTATGTACAGCAGAAGTTCTCAACCTTTTAAAGCCAGGGGCCGGGTCATGCTCCCTCAGACAGCTTTGGGGGCAGGATGGCCATTTTGCCCTTCCTCCACTACATGGCACTTCTGGACATGGTGGTGGTGCCACATGAAATGGTGCCGTGGGCCGCAGGTTGAGAATCCCTGATATACGGCATCCCTATTTCTTTATTTTTCTCTCTTGCAATTTCTAATATCATTGGTTAACCCCAGCAAAGAGGAGCTTGCCATGGAACAGATGAGATTTACAGTCTCAAAGAAAGCAAGATTTTTCTTTAGACATTGTAAATACTGTGTACTGTATAGAAATCCTTTGCATATCCAGCTTTTCCTATAACCATTAATTTTCACTGTTGGTTTCACATTCATTTGGAAGCTATATAAAATATGCAACTCAATTGAGCTGTAATTTTGTGAAATCTTTCTTCCAAAAAAGTTGTATGGTTCCCTGAAACTAGGATAGAAACAAATTATGTAATTTAATTTTTCGGCATGACAAAGCAAATAAATACAGTACCTCTCCACCCTTCAATGGTTCATATGCCCTTATTAAATTATATCTTGTGTACATGTGACATTATGTTTAAAATGAGGCCTATTTGTTATTTCTCCACTAATGAACTAGGAATAGGCTGGGCACATGATTAATCTTTTTAAGACTAACTGTGTATTAAACTGAATGGGGAGTGCAGCCTGTTTAATGATTCTCAGGTTAGTAACTATGGTTCATTACATAACTGGATTTAACCCTACAATGGAAACTTTATCAAATAACTTTGCTCCAGGCAGGATTCTTTGTGAGATGCTAATGAGCTGTTTTTGAAAATTCATTTTAGAGTCTCCCACTTTAAACAAGTTGAACCTACCAATTGGAGGCATATGTGTAGCGGAAAAGATTGCCATCTGATAATCAGCAGGATTGTCAATTAAAAACAAGTGCATGCGATGGTTGGATTGTAGGTGAAGTTGTACTCTTTTAATCTTCCTTCACTCTCCTCATTTTTATAGCTCCTCATGTTGTTTTACTTTAAATTGGAAAAAGAAGAGGCTGCAGGATTGTAATGGAGTTAGCATATGTCTACATAGATGATTTTGTGCTTATTTGTGCTTTTTAATGTTTTCTGTTTTATTTCTCACCTGAGTGATCTTTCCATTCATATAGATCCAAGGTTTTTTCTCCCATGAGAAGTGTCCACACTGGTTTTTGGATAACTCCAGTTTGTCCCTCTTTGTCTTTAGTGTCTTGCATGGAAGACAATGAAGGAGCCGCAGTAAGGGCTAAAACACAACTTTATTGCATGATGATCAGGATGAACATGTGGTAATGGCGGAGGTACAGCTCCTTTTATAATGCAACAGTACATTTGAACCTGGTTACACGGTAGCGTATTGGCTGCTACCTGCGTGACGTCATTCTGAGTCACGCCCTTCTTCTCCAGATGTTCCTTGCGCGGGAAGGTTCCCGCGGCTGCCGGTAATTGGAGAATTTGTACCATGTGAGCTGAACGCTCGCAGCTGCCCTCTATGGGTAGCTAGCTCATGTTCCATTAAACAGCTGAGATACATTGTGATCATTGTTAGGTTACATTCGGACATTGCAGTGGCTACATTCATTCTTAAAGTAATACAGCTTCATACACAACATTGTCTTAGTGTGATGTTGGCCAGAATACAAATGAATATTTCAGCCAGTGTTAAGTCCAGCTGCTTCCCTGCATTTCTGTAGACAGAGAATCTCCTCAGCTTCTCTGGTGGAATTCTCCCCAAGAAACCTTTTTATGTGTTTGAAGCAAGATTTGTGTCTCTTTCTGAGGGGTCGAATGGGGAGCTTAAGTTAAAGTTTTGTTCCTTATGTATGCACCTTTTTCCTTTTGGATTTTTCTCTAAATTTAGTGTGTGCATGTCCTGCAGGTAGCCCTTCTGCTGTGTTTGCCAGCTCTCAGTGTAATTCTGGAGGGGCAATGCCTCTCTGTACTGCCCCACTGTTCCTGTGCACCCCTAGGTGCTCCTGTCACTATGACTGCCACTGATATCCCCATGAAATTGTCACACCTACACTGTCCTCTGCTGCAGCTGCTTCCACGTCTTTACTTGCAAGTAAAGTGAGTAAACCTTATTTGTAAAAAAAAAACAAAACCCTTTTTAAGCCGGGGGCTGGGTCACGCTCCCTCAGACAGCTCTGGGGACTGGATGGCCATTTTGCCCTTCCTCCACCACATGGCACTTCCTTGTGTGGTGGAGGCAGGGGGTGGGCACAGTATAGCGCTACTACATTGCATCTGCCTAGCATGGTAGAAACATTGTTTTGTATCTAGAACTGCATCATATCAGTTACAAAAATAATTTTTTTAAAGATAGATGAGAGCAAGTTGGGCCAGGTTATCCTGCTATAATAATAGAGTAGGCCAGGCTTTCTCAACATTTTCAAGTCGTAGGCTAGATCACTCCCCCTCAGATGGCTGAGCAGGCTGGTCACATGATTCCATGCGAGTTCTTCCATGTATTCTCATGCATTTTTGCACATTTTTGGTGAGTTCTCACATGTTTTCAGTGCATTTCCCCATGTTTTTGGTGAGTTCTTGTGCAAAATCGTGCATTTTCACCAAGTTCTCACGCGAAAATGTACATTTTTGCCACATTTCTGTGTGCTTTCAGTGCTTATGCAACTTGCGGTGGTGGTGGTGGTGGGAACGAGGGCAGAGTGTCACATGAAATGGCTCTGTGGGCTGCAGGTTGCAAGTGCCTGGAGTAGACCATACTGCCATTGACTCAACGCCGAGCGTCAGGCAGCAGTTAACTAACCTGACAACCCTGAGGACTAGTGGCCTTGGTGAAGTCCACAGGGAAGAGTGATGGTCCCCAAGTGGATTAAATCCCACTTGAATCCATCTTGATGGAGGGCAGCAGCTTGGCCTGGGGCTGTGAAGGTCTTAGCGTGCCAAAAGGGCTCAGGACCAAAAAGTGACTTATGGAGCTGGATCAGTGGTATGGGTGTCATGCTGCGGTACAGAAGGCAGGTGAAAGGTCACGGCATTATATTCGCAGGACAGTCTTCATAGCTGATCACCAGGAGGATTGCCAACATTTGGATTCGGATATAACCAAAGAAGAAGAAGATGAGAATAGAGAAGTTGAAAAAAATTAATGTGATAATCCTATGGGTGACCCTGTTCTGGTGTTAACCAAAGATAACCCACTGCACACATTGCAAGGTTGTCCCCTCAGGTAATCCCACTCACAGCTCTATTTTGGAATGATCTGACCATCCACACACGTGGAAAAAGTGCACCAAAATAGTAGAACCCACTGATGGGGCTCAGAACATTGCAGGTTGAAGCCCTTTTGTGGCAAGCTGGTCTTCTTTAGTGATTTCTTAGTGTGGACACCAGAAACCAAGCAGCACCAAAAGCAACCCAAATAGTGAGTTATTCTGCACATGTGGATGTTGTCTAAATGTAATGCACATGTGATGAACTGGCACTTATCTCTAGGATGGTGATATCACAGTCCTTTGGGTGGCCTTTTGCCACAGTGTTAAAGTTAGTCTTAACAGTACAGTACTTGGATTATAGAGGGTATTAATTAGGCTGTGATCTTCTTAAGGCTGTAATTGTAAGCATATTTTCATGATGGAAGAGTGCGGTTTTCTGTGTCTGCTCAGAAATAAGCTCCCTTGAATTCAGTGGGATGTATTTGCAGGGTAGGAGAGAAGAGGACTACAGCCCAAAATACCATATATGTTTTGTAGCATCATCTCCACCTAAAACAGAGACAGAGAACCTGTAGCCTCCTGATGCTACTGGGTACCAGCTATGTCCATCCCTGGCAGCAGGGTGAATGGTTGAGAATAATAGAAGCTGTAACCAACAACATCCAGAGGACCATCTGTTCCTCAGCTTTGTTTTAAAAGAAAGTGGTGCTTATTCTGCTTTTGCAAAGCATAATGCTTATGAGCAGCACTTTCAAAAGAATTGTAATGTTTTCGCTTTGCATTTCCATTTCTCATTTCCACTTGACACTATACTGTACCTTTCTATTGCATGGTACACAGCCAATTGAAAATGCACAATAGAGCAGTAATCCTCTGGCTGCATAAAGAGAATAAAGCCCACCAAGCCTTATGGGAGATGCTTGTTGTGGAGTTGGTTCATTTGAACAGAATGGGAAAATGTTCCGGGGCTTCCAAATTTTCAAGCTTCCTCCCACAGTTTAGTGGAACTGTATAGAAAAGAATATAAATAAATGAAGGGTTGTGGCTTCATTTATTAGGAAATGGGGATCTTGTGTTAGAAATAAATGTTTTGGGATGTGGCTGGGAATATAGAGCTGGATCATCTGCTAATACAAGGATTCTCAACCTGCAGCCCGGGGGCTGGATGCAGCCTGTGGCACCATTTCATGTGCTCCCCCCCCACTGCCTCCACAGTGGACAAAAACAGGATAGCACTTAAGTGGTCTAAATTTTTAGAAAATCCACCTGGCAGTTAAAAAGAAGAGCACATTTTGGGCTGATCATCATCTGTGAAACAACCTTTATCTCCTCCATGACATCCTACCACCCTGTAGCTGGCTGGAGGCATTTTGCTGCTTAAGACAAAGCTACCAGAGGTGTGATATGCAGGGCCATTCAAGTTGTCTGGACACCTGAGGTAGAAAATCTCTCAAGAATTTGTCCCCTACTCTTTCAGTAGAATTATAGTAACCATTGTTAACAGTTGGCTGCCTTTTATTACAACTAGAATCTCCTGTCTCAGGTGCCTGTTTTACTCTGGTTCATGGTGGGGCCGGCCTGGTAGGATGAACAAGGCAAAAAGTAAATGAACCAGATTGCAGTGCACACAACCCACAATGTCATTGGTCATAATGGGGCCCCTATTTTCTGCCTGAGGAAAACAGCACCTGAACAATTTTAGAAGCAATTTCTAACTTTCAGCATATGAGCATTGGATCAGATCATATGCCTGATTTGAGGGTTGGATTATTAATAATAAATATATGTTAATGATGTGACCATTATAGTTACAGTTTGTGGTGTGATTTATCATGGATCCTGTCACCAAGAGGCTACCTATCAATTCCTTAGCCTTCCTTCAAAAAAGATGCATGCCCTGTGTATACATAATGTGCTTTAAGATTATGGCACTTGTGGCTGGTTCAAGTCATTTTGCTGCCCAAGACAGAGCAGAAAACAGTGGCTTCACTCCAGTCAAAGTGCTTGGTGTGTATAATTTTATTCTATGAGTACATGTGGACAGGTCACACAACCTCATGAAATTTTAGGTGTCATACGATTTATTATTGTCTGGAAAACCTACCAGCTGAATAGAGCGTGAAGGTGTAAGAAACAGCAAAGTACAGTACAATGACAGCAAATCAAATAACCTAAGTATTTACTGCATTTGTTGACATTGTAAATCTCTTGTCTAAGATGGTCACCTCATTCTACCTCAAGGCAAGGCTGTCTCCTTTGTCTTTCAAGGAATGAATTACAGCTGCCAACATCTTCTGGTGAATCACCACACCATATATCCAGAATTCATGTGGAACAAAACTCTTTCCCTTCCTGTTCATTATTTAGTAAAGGTCACCCTTGCTCGAAAGCCAGTAGTATCTGACTCTAGGGTTCAGTGCTCATCTCTGTTTATAGCTGAAGAGCCAGTGTTGTCTGTGTTTGCAGACATTTCTGTGGAAATTTGGCAGGCATACCTAGACACCAAAGTGCACAGAAAGCTGTTTACCTTCCCACCGAAGTGGTACCTATTTATCTACTTGCAATATCTTGCTTTCAAACTGCTAGGTTGGCAGGAGCTGGGACAGAGACGGGCACTCATTCTGTCATGCAGTACTCGGGTTCATTATTTAGAAATGAGCTATTTCTGTGTACAGTAATACCTCATACAAAGTCCACTTCATACAACATCGAATTCATACAACATCGCCTAATTTCTTGAAAAAAGTTACCTCATACAAAGTCGCTCGACTTTGTATGAGGCATTCAGTTTTTCCCAGGTTGCATTGTGCCTGGGCAGTATAAAAGACAGGACACATGCGTGCATTGCTCTTGTGGGTTTTGCACAAGGCAAAGAGTGTTTAGGAGTGGTTTTGAGCATGATTTTGGATTTTTTTGAATTTTTTCATCAGAATTTTTAGAAGCATTCCTGGGATTTTTGCAGCATTCTTCAGGTTCTTGGACAATCAGGGTTGTTTGACATGTTTTTGTAATGTATTTAGCCTTTAGCCAATGTTTTCTTAAAGTTCTGTCAGTTTCCTGTCTGTTTCCTTGACTTTGCCCTGAAGTCTGTGCTGTTACAATACAATGTATCTCTATGGAAATGACGTTGTACGAGGCATCGCGGCAAGGATTTGGACGTTGTATGAGGCATCGCGGCTAGGATTTTGCATGCCTCATACAAAGTTCAAATCCGTATAAAGTCCAAACTTGTAGAACCAAGTTTGGACGTTGTATGAGGTATCACTGTATTTGGAATACAGTAATACCTCATACAAAGTCCGCTTCGTACAACATCGAATTCATACAACATCGCCTAATTCCTTGAAAAAAGTTGCCTCATACAAAGTCGCTGTGACTTTGTATGAGGCATTGGGATTTTTCCCCAGGTTGGTTTGTCCCCTAAAATCAGGGTTGTTTGACATGTATTTAGCCTTTAGATAATGTTTTCTTAAAGTTATGTCAGTTTCCTGTCTGTTTCATTGACTTTGCCCTGAAGTGTGTGCTATTACAGTGCAATGTATCTCTGTGGAAATGACGTTATATGAGGCATCACGGCAAGGATTTGGATGTTGTATGAGGCATTGCAGCTAGGATTTTGCATGCCTCATACAAAGTCCAAATCCGTATGAAATCCAAACTTGTGGAACCAAGTTTGGACGTTGTATGAGGTATCACTGTACCATAGTACCTTTCTTTGTATAATGTGAAAGTAACTGTGTGGAACTGATTCTTATTTCTAATAATGGAGGTCAACTGCAATGTGTCATAAAAAGGAATAATTTGACTCCATTTGTGGTTTTGATGGTCACTTTTCAGCTGCTTGTGTAGTTAGAAGAGTGTGGGATGGAAGAGGAGTGACATGGGGTTCAAACAGAACATGATACAGTATCAGAGTTGCTGCTTTGTACTCTTCTATGGTGTGAGATACTGATGCTGGAACTGATGGAGAATACATTTCAAATAAGAAACAAGCAGCTTGTAGAATTCAGGTGTTGAAAAATGATTTTTTAAAATCTTACACAATGATTGCCATTACAGTACAGTAGAACCTCGGATAACATCCAAACTCCATTCCACAAGTTTGGACTTTATCCGATTTTGGACTTTATCTGAATCAAATGGGCGATGCATCGGATAACATCCAAAAATAGACATTATCCGAGGTTCCTATACCAAATACCTTGGATAACGTCCATTTTTAGTGGTTTTGGACTTTATGCGATGCATCACGTTTGCATGAAAGCTGCGACTTTATCCGAATCAGACTTTATCCGAGGTACCACTGCATTTGTAAGTAATACAGAAAATTAAAAGTGGTGGGTTTTTAAAAAAAAAAACAAGCACAAAAATCTCTGTGCCATAAAAATGGAGAAAGTTGTCTTTTTGGACTTAAATTCACATAATTCTCCAGCCGGCATGTATTTATAAAGTAACTTTTCTCATCTATGGCCAGGGTCATCCTATGTCATATGTTCAGATAGCTCCCATGGCACAAGGAGTTAAACTTTATTGACCCTTATGGTTGTCTCATTAGTTCTTCTGATTGAGGAAGGATGAACGAGTTTCCAAACACTTCTGGTGTATGTGGAAGCACTGTCCCTCGTTGATCGCTAAATGGCTGCATAAAGGGGTGCAGCTAGCTTGAAGTTTTATTTAATAGATTTATTTAATAGCTTTATATACCACCCTAATCCGGTGGACTCTGTGCAGTGTACATAGGCTAGCGAGCACCTCACTGACCATACAATAAAACAAAGTTCCTAATGTGTGATCTCCTCTGCCTCATTGTGATCTAGCACACTTGTATCGTGGATACAGTGGAACCTCAGTTGATGTAATTAATGCGTTCTCTGGGACATTTCTTACAGTGAACATTATTTAAACCAAATTTTCCATAGGACTGCATTGCATGCAATTTTCCATAGGAATTCATTGAAAACCAACTAATCCGTTCCGGGGAAAAATTCCATAGACCAAGGCACTATTTTCTATGGATGTCCTTTTGTTATGCGATTTTTATGTTAACCGACCTGTTTGTTAGCCAAGTTTCCACTGTATTTAGATCATACAAACACTAAGTAGAGATTAGGCATGGACTGCTTTTCAAGAATACTGGAACTATAACTGTGATCAGTTATTTCTCAAAGTAATTCTCCAGACTCTGATACTTTATTCCCTCTGACATCTACTCTGTATATACAACAGGTCTGTGGCAGACATAAGCCTTATAAAACTAGGTGCCCAAGTATCTGGAGATTGCTCTCTTCCGATAAGAATGCTCTCAAATGCGACAGCTTTCTGAGACAATTCCCTGGGTGCCCCTGCTTCCTCTTCTGTACAGACAATCACAGTTATGATGTTCTGAGTTTTATATGCTCTTCCAGAAGAGCTGATTTCACCATTAGCTAGAGACATGCAGCTCACTGGAGCAGCTGATTTTAAGTGTCACGAAAGTGCAGTGTATTGTACCTCTGACCAGAATCCTGGTGCATTTTACTGCATAGAGAAGTACACTCATGCAAGGGTGAGCTTTTTGTGCCCCCGTCCCCCTTTCCCAACTGCTCACTGTGTGACATAAAAAATTCTGGCCTTCATTATTTCATATTTATAGTTGTGAAAGAGAGGGGGGGGGGCTTGTGGGTTTTGCTGTGATAGGTGCCCAAAATGACTTTGTTAGTCTTTGATACTGTGCACTGAAGCGATATTTCCATCTGTAACCTAGACTACAAAATATTACAGGCAGCCTTGTTGTGGATAGAAACCTGTCATCAAGGCTTTTCCCGTTCAGATAAATACCTTCTTTTTAAAATTACCTAGATAATTGAATTGTATGGTTAGTTCAGTTTTATTTTGTCGCTCATTGTTTGTTATTTATTTTGGCCTCCACATTAATTTTTGTGTGGAAGTATATATGTTTATCGTATTTGAGGCAAGAGGCAGCAAATGCTAGTAGAAGGATGAGAGTCTGTACAGATTTACACCTGAGGCTTCTTCAGGCATATAGACACATAGGAAAAAATGTGAACTATCTTTTTTTTCTGGAATATACCATTAGCAAAATCTCCACACACCTGCCCACACCATGTTTTGGGAGTAGTCTCTTAAATAATGTGGCATCTTGGATGGGACAATGCAAAGGAAAATGCAGCTTCCTTCAGAAAAGTGCCACAGGCTGTTGTTCGCCCACAATAAAGGGGTGGGGGAGGATACAGAGCAAAACGTGTGTGTTGAAAGTTGTTAGCTTGGAAATAAAAATACAGAGGGTTCTCAAAAATGTATGTACATTTTAAGAAATGTCATCTATGTCTTATTTTTCAAAGTACAGCTCCCTCGGTGGCTTAGTAGTTAAGACGTGAGCTGGAGACTAGAAGGTCAGGTTTCGATACCCGAGAGCTGTACTTGGGAACATGAAAGGAGCCTCATTCAGGCATCCAGGTGGAGTTTCTCCAGCAAAAATCCTTTCAACCCAGAGTAATCTCTGACACAAAATTATTATTATTTTTCAAAGTTGAATTGAATTACGGTAGCAGTGTGTAGTATGACATTTGCTCAAAATAATGAATGCTAGTGTCACTATGTGACAGGCAGAATAGTCAAAGAAAGTGAGAATTACCTTGAGGAGAATTTGCCAGGACAATGGATAGGATGAAGAGGTGTGGTTGAGTTTCTGTTCCCCTGACTAAACTTTACTTTACTTTTACTTTTAAATTCATATACCGCCTTCCTCACCCTAGGGTGACCCCTTGACTCCTACCTATGGGGGATTTTAATGGATGTGGTGTACCATAGATAACCTGCCACACTGGCAGCACTTTGGGAGGGGATTGAAATGGCTTGTGCAGTAGTACAAGAGGACACTTTGGTCAATGTTGCTCAAGCAGTAGTTTGCCATAATCAAAAGTGTCTGGATGCTGATAGTAACCATTTTGAGCACCTCTCGTAATTGCAGAAGTCAACTCAGACTTGTATTCATCTTTTGTTGTCGGTATATATTGGGTATTACAATTTTAATAGAGTTTTTCCCCTTTCTTAAAATGTATATACATTTTTGGCACCCTCTGCAGACTGGCTGCTGTTTGAATGGCAAAACGCTAGGGGGCACTGCAATACTGGCAGAAACTTGGCACTTAAATGCAGAGGGAATCCCTCTCCCCCTTGAGTGATCTCTGCACCAGATCTGTGCCTCAATATGTGTCTTTGTGCACCTCTGAGTGTGCTTGAACATATGTGTGTGATGTAGTGGTGGTGTGAGCTTGGATTCTACCTGTAAAGGCTGGGCACGTTTGTCTCCACAGTCCTTTTAGGAGCCTTTGCGCTGCCTTCTGATGTGTTCACAAACTGCATCCAGTGTAACTTCAAACTAGGGGTGGGAGAAGTCGAACAGAAATAACTTTATAAGTCTAAAAAGACACGTTCAGAGTTTTCTTGCTGGAAAGCAGTCTGTGACTAAGAAGGTAGAGTATTTATCCTGAAGAGATTTTTTTTTTTTGTGAGTCCTTCTTTTACAGACCAGAGTAAAGGCTGGTTAGTTTTGATTTAATGTATGCAGAATTAGTTAGGTAGTTAATTTTGCTAATTAGTTATGTATCCCATTATCAAGGAGCTCAAGGCAGAGTATGCGCCAATTCTGCTTAGTTCCCATCTTCCCATCTGAGGTAGGTCAGATTGAAAGCAGCTTCCTTAAAATGACCAAAATAATTTTGCCGCCACCGTGTTATAAGATTGTGAGATTTCTCAATGTTAGCTTAAGTCTGAGGGATTTGCTTTGACTCCTTGGGTTTCCAAATTGGGAGATGAAAATCAGGGGGCAAGCAGTGTTAGGGAATGAGCAAGATTGATTGTATCACATGTTGTGATTTGAATGTCTGAATGTCCATCATTTCACCAATTTCAGCTGGTGTCAGGGCTCAGTGCAAAGATGCTTGTATGTGTGTTGTGTAGTTAATATTTATTCTAATATTTTTAAAGGTGGTACAGGAGAATCACAGTGTCTGTCTCATTTTCTCATCTGTGCATGTGTATACATACACACCAAGGAAAACACACTGGCTGAAATCCAGTGGGCCTAATTGTGTTGCAACTGACTGCTGAAATTCAGTCACTGTTTTGGAACTGTTGCACATGGGCAATTTCTGTGACATCCCAGTATCTCATCCCCTGAAACATCACAGAAGGCTCCCCTCTGGAATTTCATGGTGCCAGTCTGCCAATCCACTGAATAAGGATTCAAACCTGGATAGCCTAAATCCACTAGAATCATTCTTATTACTATACCTTCTTGTTGGTTTTGCTCCACCTAAGATCAGGAGAGAAGTAGCAGCGAACGCTGAGAGAACTAAGCAAGAGAATGACCCTTGCCAGCCTCTGAATGAATATGAGCCTCATGTCCGCCAGCTAAGATACAGGAAGAGCTTTATTCAATTCAATTCAATTATTTGACTTGTATGCCGCCCCACTCGCAATGCGACTCTGGGCGGCTAACAAAAAGCAAAATATCACAGTTACAATAAATACAATTGCAATATCACAGTTACAAAATGTCACAATTACAATGTCACAATTACAATTATAAAGTAATTACCAAAACATTTCAAAAGCAAAACTCAGAAATACATTACAAACTCAGCCCGAACCACTCTGTCCATTACCCTACAGGCCGAGTCAGCCGAGGGGAAGAGTCTGGTGATAGTGGTGGACAGCGGTGGCGTTTTCGAGCCCTGCCAAGCTGCGCAACTGTCCTCTCCCCTCCAGTCTGGCCCGGCCGAGGAGAGTCTGGTGTTGTTGGGGGGCATCATTGGCATTTTCTCCTTCCATCTGGCACAGAGGGGCCCAGGGGTCAGCTGGGTTGCAGTGTCAGGCTGCCCGCAAGTGCAACATCTTTTCTTCTCCCCAGCCCTGAAGGGAGGGGCCCAGGGTTTAGCTGGGCAGCAGTAAACAAACATTCTTGAGAGTACACAAGAGCAAAACCAAATGGCATGAACAAACATTCTTGAGGGTACACAAGAGCAAAACCAAATTAGAAAATGGAGGAAGGAGCTCAGTGGACAAGGAACAACATTAAAGGAGGATATAACTGAGGAACTCAACCTCCCCAGGTCACTTGGAGGACCCTGACTAGGCTGAGGGTTGGAATCCCTAAATGCAAGACCAACTTACTCAAGTGGGGGCTGCTGGAGGACAACAATACATGGTGTGAATGTGGAGAGGTATGTGGACCGGCAGGTATGTGGAGGTATGTGGACTTAAATTTGGCCAACCACAAAGCAGAGAAATTGGCTTCATTTTAGCAGTCCAGAAGAAGAAGAACCCCATTAGCTCTGTAAATAACCAAGCTTACCTGGATCTCTTCCACAGTGAGAGTGGAAATGCAGAAGTTTTTTTTGTTTGGGATTCTGGAATTTTTAATCCCAGCCCTAATAATTCATGGCACGAAGATGCTCCATACATCTCCAGCAGTGGTGGTCAAAAGGGAAACTGAAACCAATGTAAAATTTGGGAAATTCTTTTTGGAGGCTACAATTCCTATTATACTGTTTTGAAAAGTAAATTTTCCAAGCTCTAATGGAGACAAAGATTGATAACTCTGACCTCTCGCCCCCACCCCAAAGCTATTGCTGATCCCATCAATTCTACCCTGTATTACTAATGGAAAAGGCCAATTGTGATCCAGTTAACATCTGGAGCATCATACATTGTCCATCCTTGGAATAACGTCTAGGATGGTAGGTTGAAATCCTGTTCACATTTATTTGAAAATTACTTGAAAACAGTGGTGCAAATTTTGGAGAAAGTATAAATACGATTGTATTCTTGGTATCTTGGTCCATTCCCCCCTCCAAATAATCAATAAGCAGTGGTAAAAATTTGGGGCTTGATTTATCTTAACTTGAAACCACAGATAAATGTTGCTGCAATAAGCTCCCCCTCCCGCAAATAAATTCTGTTCTGATTTAAATTACCTTCACATCTCAAGCTAGCAACATGTGCAATCAAGCCAGACATCTGTGCCTTGTTGAGTCTGCTGTTAATTACATTGCTAATCTGCTTTTTATCATGGGTGCTTGAGGGAAAGGGATTTGTGTCATTCATTCAAACACTTTATATAAGTGACATAATTTGGCCAACAACAAAGCCAAGAAAGTGGCTTCATTTTGGTAGTCCATGGTTTGATTGGGACATCAAAGGAGAAGAAGTGACATAGTGTAGGGAGATCAGCCTGTGGCTTTTGAGATCTGATGGTTCTTAACTGGTTACTGTACAGCGATTATTTTGGTCTTCTGCCATAGTTTTGGAATTTGTTTGCTCATCCAGCAGTTATTAAAGAGTTGAAGGAGCCATTCCTTTGTGTTTTGGCCATAATGTTTAATTTGCTTGATCCACATGTTGTTGAGTCTCACTACTTTGCCGTTCATTCCTATAACTTCTTATGACTTCCTCTAGTTCTGCCAAAGGAAGGCAGTTCATTGTATTCACTCTGAACATCCCTTTGACATTTTATTCTTGTTATACATTGATTGGTCTTCCCTGCCATGATCAGTTGGTAAGCTCTTTGCTTTGGGGTTATACTGTAAAAGATACAGTATCTTTTTGTTTCAGTCATAGTCTCCAAGTTTTCTGGCTGTTTCTTGCCATGTCAAACCCTGTCATGATGTCTATCCAGCAAGTTCTTTTTGCAATAGTTGAGATTAAATTTCTCCCAACTTTTATTATATGTTCCTAAAAGGATTTTCCAGGAGTGTGAAATCTAATATACATATTGGGCGTGCATTTCTGAAGTAAGACCTGCTTTCTTCCAATTAAGAATTAAGTATGTTATTATCGCTGCATACATTCTTCTCATTTAGTGTAATCAATGGTGGTCTTAATTGGGAGGTGAGGGAGTTCCTTTTTTGGACTACAGCAGTCAGAATACTCAGAAATATATCGCCAACAAGGAAATGTCATTAGCATGCAAAGGTGATTAAGACCAGAAGTGTGAAAAGTTATTTCTTTAGCCTAAAATAGAATTCAAGTGTTTGAGAGTTGTATCCAAAAGTATAAAGTCTCCCGTTTCTGGGCTTAATAATTGATGGAAGCCTGTTTTCCAGCCCGAACCAAAACATATGCTCAGAATCTATAGGACTTGGGTGTTTTAAATACTAGAACAATGGTGACCCTAAAACTTTGCAGAAGAAAGCTACCACCTGGAAGTCAGCAATAGACATCTCATGGCTATTCCTCATCAGCCCCTGCCTTTGATGGACAACAGAGTCCTGCATGTGCATCAGAAATTCTGTCTCATACCATTAAGCCACCATTATTACCATCAGGTTTGATAGATGTGCCCTATCCTCCATATTGGTACAGACATCCTTTGGGAGTCCTTTCAGTTGGTGTAAGTGCTACCATGTCCTCTGCCTTTTCTATCAAAATGTGTTTGGCTCCCTCCAACTGGAACTTTGCATCCACCAGGCCCCTTTCTAAAAATCCCATCTTGAATTTGTCATTGTTTTGATCTGCCGTTAATGCCATATCCTCACACTGATGTACTATGTGACCAGTAAAGAAGCACCTATGCTTCTCAGTTGAAAAGGATATTAAATGAGTGAGTGGAGGTTCAAAACGAGCCCTAACAAGCCTTTGGGTTCCTCACTAAGGAGAAGAGGCAGCTGGGCACAGATGGACAATTTTTATGTCCCACATTGTTCCTGGGGATGGGGGGGAAATCCCATTTTTAATAATAATAATAATAATAATAATAATAATAATAATAATAATAATAATAATAATAATAATAATAATAATAATAATAATTTTGTATCAGAAATTATTATGGGTTGAAAGGATTTTTGCAGAAGAAACTTTGCTCAGCAAATGCCTAAATGACGCTCCTTTCAGGTCCCCAACAACTGGGACAGAGATGGGCACTCAATCCGTCATGCAGTACACGGGTCTCTAACTGCTAACTTGCCAGCCTTCCACTAACAAGGTGAGCTTCTTAACCACTGAGCCACTGCAGCCCCTATCCCGTTTAATCAGTGTATGCCTTATTTTTAAATGGTTGCTTTGGGACTGTTCCTGAAAACACTGCTGTAATTGTATCCCACTTAATTTTCTTGCTCAGCCAGTTGCTATTATTTTGATTAACTGAGTGCCAGGAGCGTAAATTTGCTTTTTTATAAAAATGTTGCTATCTACCTTCATACCCATCCTGGCTTTTTTAATGACCATGGCAGATATTATGAATCTCAGTCAGCCCTCTCTGTCTCTCCCCATTTTTCACTCTTATCACAACGGTGGTACTTTTATTTAAGCTTCATTGATTTCAGTGGGGGAATGAACCATAAGCTCTACTTACTTTTCCAGAATGAATCAAAGGACTTAGATGAGCTTAAAGCAGTCTGGAAAGTGTGGCTCATTTCTTAGGTCATCCCAACACACCCTCTTTATAGTGTGGGTTGCAAAAGGCAATGCTTCTGGGAATGTAGCCTTCAATTATGAAGTGTTAGCTAAAAATGAAAATAATGGGTGCCAGATTGATGGCAGATTCCTCATTTTAGTTCATTCCCTGTAATAAACATAGCTCTGCAAACTGTTGTTCTAATCATCTGGAACTGTTGTACTCATTCCTTTCTTTCCCCTTGGTAGTCTTCAGATTAGTTACAGTTTATAGAAGTGAGATGTACAGCAACATTTTTACCATGGCAAAGAATATGAATCTCAGTCAGCCCTCCAATCAGTTATGTAGAAGATTCTTGAAATGAAGCATAACAATGGAAGGAGACCTAACCTACTGTAGCTTGTGGGATTCTCTGTTCATTCTTATGTGGTGAATTCTGGTTTCTACCTAGCTCTTGTTCCTATAAAACTGTTTTTGGACTCATGTTGTTCTAGGCAAGCAATTGGGTTTTGTTTTTATTTGTGGGAAGAAGTGTATGGTTGGTAAAGCTTTACTTGATGGCTTTTAAACAGGGGTGCCCAAACTACAGCCTGTGGGCTGGATCTGGCCCCGATGCCAATTTATCTGGTCCACAAAGCCCTTGTTGCTCCCAGAAGTGGAACGGAAGTAAAACACGCCTGTCCGGGCACATTTTACTTCCACTTCCGGGAGCAATGAGGGCTTCGTGGGTCGGACGAATTGGTGTCGGGGGCTGGATCCGGCCCATGAGCCATAGTGACCAGCCTCCTGAACCATGTTACCGACCGGCCTGCAGCCCAAAAAGTTTGGGTACCCCGCTTTCAAAAAAGCTTCTCCCAAATTGTGTACATTTCAGATATGAATGTTAATCTGTTTGCAATCAAAACAAAGGGGTTTTATGTCAATTTAGAAATCCACATGTTTTATATGACATATGATTTATGGAAGTAAGCTAGAGGCAACAAAAACATAGACAAAATACTACCTGTTCATACTTATGCTCACTTCCAAGACACTTTGTTGTTATTTCTACTTGAAATACAGTGCTACCTAAAGTGGTGGAAGGGTGTGAAAATAACTCTTAAGCAGCTTGATTACTGCGAACTATTGAATTGAATTGAATTGAAATTTTAATTTATATACCGCTTACTCACCCAATGAGCAACTCAAAGCGGTTAACAAAACAAGCAATACAGCATATAAGTGCAACATAATCAATTCAAAAAACGAACACAGGTGATTCAAAATAGCACCAAGCATAGTTATACAATAATAATTATAACAATTACAGCAGTTAAACATATCAGATATCATAAAAAAGAATTACATCAAACGAATAGGCAATACAACATCATCAATCCTCATAAACACTATAACAGTAAAGCGTCCCGGTTTTTGCATCCCCGATTGTGTGGGGACAGAGGCCCGGGGGTGTGGTGGCTCACCCACAGCTGGGGCTAGAGCTGGCAAAGTTCCTCGCCGCCGCACCATCCCTCCCGGCTTTTGAGGCCCCGATGGCATGGGGGCGGAGGCCCGAGGGTGTGGTGGCTCACCCACAGCCGGGGCTAGAGCCAGCAAAGTTCCTCGCTGCCGCAACATCCCTCCCGGCTTTTGAGGCCTCGATGACGTGGGGGCGGAGGCCCGGGGGTGTGGTGGTTCATCCGCAGCTGGGGCTAGATCCGGCAAAGTTCCTCGCCGCCGCAACATCCCTCCCGGCTTTTGAGGCCCCGATGGCATGGGGGTGGAGGCCCGGGGGTGTGGTGGCTCACCCGCAGCTGGAGCTAGAGCCGGCAAAGTTCCTTGCCGCCGCACCATCCCTCCCGGCTTTTGAGGCCCCAATGGCATGGGGGCGGAGGCCCGGGGGTGTGGTGGCTCACCCACAGCCGGGGCTAGAGCCGGCAAAGTTCCTCGCCGCCGCAACATCCCTCCCGGCTTTTGAGGCCCCGATGGCATGGGGGCAGAGGCCCGGGGGTGTGGTGGTTCATCCGCAGCTGGGGCTAGAGCCGGCATAATCTGTATAATCTGTCTTGCCAGTCAGCGTTCCTAATGGACAACTGTCAGATCTACTTTGATTTGGATTCCTGCATTGTGCAAAGGGGTTGGAATTGATGGCCTCATACTCCTCATGCAACCCAGTCATTCTATGATTCTATGCAGGGATATTATAGCAAACACACTATTAATTCAAAATGGTAGCCCATTAAGTTAGCTGGTCAGTCTTGAGTATGCTTGCCCTGGGATGACATCAGGTATTTATTTTGTTGTTTATTTTATTTTGTTGTTTTAGTATGTTGTTGTTGTTTATTGCTTACATGGCCCAGAGTGGGAAATATCCCTGATCGGTGGTATAAAATGCAATAAATAACACTGCATCACACACAGAAAGTGTCTGCTACTTGATCTAATCCATGTGTCCAATACTAAATCAAGTGCGCAGAATCCAAATCTGAAATCTGATTCTTTCTAGGACGTCAGGATCTTAAGTAAGCAAATCTCACCCACTTGGTCAGGTTCTTGTGTTGATCATGGGGGGTATATTTGCCACAAATGTAGCAAAACCATTCCGGTTTATTAACAGATGTGCACCTACTCATCTTTAGCTCAAAACAGACTCACTATGGCCTAGCTATACTATCTAATGAGATGGTTTTGAATAGAGACAAGGCCTTGGTCCATCTCACCTTATATATCTATTTCTAACGTCAGCTCACTGACTTGCCCAGACATGCCCAGCCATTTCTGGAACATGAATGCCACCAGGGGACATGATTCAGCTGAGGAGGCAGAAGGCATAGTGCAACTGTTATGATGTTCCCATGTAAAAATACATTACCCAATACCATTTGAACAGCTATTAGCGTGCCTATAATTTAAAATCTGTACGTGAAAAGCAAATTCTGAGTTAAGATTTGGAACCAGTACACTTGATATCATGTACATCATGTGTTTTATTCCCAGTAGCAAAATCATTGTTGTGCAGTGTAATAAATAATAAAATATGCAGACCAGACAAGATTACTTTGAAGATAATAATTCTTCCTGGCTATAATATCTTTCCCTAATAATCTTAAAGTTCCTAAGTAACAGGCCAAAGAGCTTCATTTTTGTCTGTGAATGTTCACTTTATGAAATAAGAGGGTGGAAAAGATTTTGTCATTTCTCGATTCTTGGCAAATTTATGTGTTTCACACTCCTTGAGACTGGGTGAGAGACAAAACATGTCTTGCAACTATTTTTCTTTTTGCACTTGTAAGGCTTAAGGTGTGTTTCAAAGGATAGAATGTGACTGTTTTGAAAGTATGATCAGCTAAAGTGCATGTAATTAAAATGTGCACAAATAGATAGCTGGTGTGTGTGTGTGTGTTAAAAAATGCATATGATTCAAGAAGTGTGTAAATAAATACATCAACTGTAGAAAAGGTATAAATAAAATGTTGTCAATTTTCAAACAAACTCCTGCTGCCTGAATACGAACAAGGCATGGGGCCAGAAGCAGATGGGGTTTAGAGCAAAGCAGCAAAATCAAGAATTGGGGTTTTTGTTTTTTATTTTACATTTAATTGTCCTGTTTTGTATTTTTGAATCTGTTGTTTTGGTTTTAAGATTTGTTATTTATTATTTTTGTATTAGTCTGATAATTTAGTTAATGCTGTTTCAATACTATGATTTATTGTGTGTTTTAGCTGTATTGATTTTAAAACATATATTGGAAGCTGCTTTGATTCCTGGGAGGTATTATACTTGTATTGGTATTGTGGCTTTGTCAGTACTTTGTCAATATCAGCGTTCTCTTCCAATACCTAAGACCTGTATCACAAAGAAGTGCCACTAAGAAGGACCTGTGCCTGGAATCTCTCGTGTTACCACTGTATCAGGCCTGCAATTTCACAGACCACAGCACGGGCCATATGAGTTGGCATTGGGGGCTGGATACGGCCTGTGGGCCATAGTTTGGGCACCCCTGGCTTAGACTTAACTTGGCTGACTAAACACCCAGCCCCCTGAGGTACCAGCTTAACTAAAATAATCTCATCTGAGAGAATTATTGTTGTTGTAGCAGTGTTGGCTTCATGCCTGGCAAACACTCTTTCTTCTTATCTCTTTGCAATAACCACACCATTGGTGAAATAGTTCTTCTTTATTTAGAATAAAAAGGTATATAAAAGCATGAAGATCTTCCAGTAGGTTCATAGGATACAAAAGTAGAAAAAAAGATTATCTAATCAAAAATATCAGAGACATTCGAGACAAACTCCTTTCCCCAAAAGTAAAGAAATCTCTCTATCATTAAGTAATCATCTTTGCTAACTTCTGCATCCTTTCAGCAGTATTACTCTAGCAATCTGACTACTTGAGATCCATTATAGAACAACAGGAGTTCTACTCCAACTCCCATAGAGCTCTACATGGAATTGAACTCACTCAAACTCCACACGGAACAGACTCTAAGGTCCATCTGTCACTATGTTAAAAACACCATTTTGCTTAGCTCATTTCCATACATCCAATCAAATGGTTTCTTTCATGTTCCCATAACATTCTAACAATTGTTCTCACAGACAATTGTTTACAGTTTAACTAGGCATTCTTGTATCTAGTGGTCACTAGAAATTACAGTTGTTTGGCCTTGGAAAGGCCTCTTCCAGTAAACTCTGGTACTTGCTGATAACAAGCAGCATAAAACAAAACTAGAAACATTCTTTAAGCTTTAGCACATTTTTAACCTAAGAGACTTCAATATCTTAGTATATCTATACCTATAAGAAAGAGGTGTGGCCGTACGTTTGCGGAATACGTTTCCACACCCCTGGAGCAAATCCCGCGATACTTGGCACATGTGTACCTTTTGCAACCAGGGTCAGCACTGCGAGGGTCCCAAGGCCAAGGGTGGGGCCTGTTCCCCACAAATACAACAAAATGTAAAAACTACAACTCCCAGCAGACACTGCAGCGCAACGTGGCCAATCAGGGAGGCCAGGCCGAGAGCAAGAGGGGCAGGATGCCAGTCATACATGCACACAGACCAACTGCTACCCACAAAGCATAGCATGTCTGAGAAACAGCGGCGCCCATGGCCAGAATGCGCAGGGTTGCCACACCCAGCACGGCAATGGGGGCCAAGAAGATGCCTCCAAAATAGCTGGGAAAACCTCAGCTGCCCCTAGCTAAGGGGTGCGGAGCCACTGAGGCAAGGCCCCTACCAACCCTGAATGTAACGGCAAAAGCTATACGGCCTTACCGTGCCACCGGAATCGCCTCCACCAGGCCCTCGGAGATGGAGAAGGGGAAGAAGATGAAAATGGGAGGATGGGAGAGGAAGGAGGGGGAGGAAGGAAATACAGGGAGAATGGGGAAAGAGGAGGGAAGGAAAAACTGCCACCCCCTCCTTAAAAAACCCCATATACACCTGGACAAGCCGGCGGTGGCTGCAGCCTTCCTGGCAGGCCTGGGAGAGAAGGACCTGCTCTTGCTGTGGCAGCAGGGGCCTCCAGACAAGCAGACTGCCAGCAGGACAGGGAACGGGGCAGGGGCACCCATGATTGGGTCCAACCCGGGTGCAGCCAGGTACCCCTGCTAGGAATATTCTAAGTATTATAATTCCATCACAGTCAAAAAGTAGATGTAACAATAAATAAGATTCCTCTTTTCCAGGTTGTTCTGTAATAGCTAGTGTGACAGTTTTAACTAACCCAAATCCTCTTGTCTACTTATGCTGGCATTACAAAAACATTATAACTCTCAAAGGAGAGTTACCGCAAATTAAGAGATCAGCTCAGACATTAGCAGTTTCATATTGAGTTACCAGCCCCTAACTATGGAGCCAACTGCTAAATATCAAAAGGAGTTACCAAGCCTTCTAAAAACTATTCCTGGAATCCTGAAACATCAATTCACAACCATATTACTCCAAGCAACACAGAAAAAAATTCTACATGGACTCCTCTAGAGGGTCGGAACACAGAATTGAACTTCTACATTGAATGTTCCCCCACATCCTGTCCAAGCTGAGATAATCAACCAGGGACATAATTCAACATACAGTCTCAGCTGGACAGAGTGTATAAACAGCCTCAAAAATAACCCCAACATTGTCATCAAAGAGGCAGACCACGGTTGTGCTGTCATTGTAAGATAAGATAAGATAAATCTTTATTGTCATTGTCCCCTTGTGGGAACAACGAAATTTCTCGGTTGCTATATATCAACTCGAATAAGGCATACCCCTTAATTTAAAACAGCTACAGAAACACCAATTAAGATAGTACCATACAGTACAATTTAAATTTTTAAAAATTTTAAAACTTCAAAACCTTAAAACTTCAAAATTTTAAAATTTTAAAATTTTAAAATTCCAAAACCCAAAATTTTAAAATCTAAAAATTTTAAAATAAGATAAGATGACTTCAGAGTCCACAGTTTCTATTTAAGGCCAAAATTGCTCTGGAGAAGAAACTGTTTTTGAGACAGATCGTTTTTACCTTCATTGTTCTATATCTCCGTCCCGATGGCAGAAGCTCAAAGAAGCAGTGGCCAGGATGCGATGGGTCTCCTACTATATCTAATTCTTTTCTGTGGCACCTGATGGTGAATATTTGGTCTAAAGTGGAGAGTGGACGCCGATGATACTCTCTGCTGTTTTAATAATTCTGTGCAACATTAGCCTATCCCGATGAGCACTACTCCCATACCACACACATAAGCCATAAGTGAGCACGCTGTCAATAGCACAGCGATAGAAGGCAAGCAGCAGCTTTTGTGGAAGATGGTTTTTCCTTATTTGTTATGGACAAATTGAGCGACACACAAAAAGCTGACAGACAGTTATCCAACTCTACATTTTACCAGCCCCTAGCTATGGACCCAATTGCCAAATATCAAACGGAATTACAAACTCCTCTAAAAATTGTTCCTGAAATGTAGAAATTAATACCATAAAGTCTCACTCTTATGTCTGATGAAGTGGACTTGATCCATGAAAGCTAACATTAAAATACATTAGCTAGTCTTTAAGGTGCCACACTTTTTTTTGTCTTTTTGTTTTGTTTTGTCTCTGATTTATTGAGTTGTGTGACTCAGCATGCAGCTAATAATGGCTACAGTAGTTTCTTCTCTTAAGGAAATTTCCCCCCAGATTTTATTCTGTTTGCATAGGTTCTTCTTCTTCCATATCTAATTCTGAATATTAGCGATCATCATGGCGATGAGCCATGAAGACTTGCCTGCGAATATAATGCTGTGGCCTTTCATCTGCCTTCTGCATTGCAGCATGACACCATACAGTTCCATGAGTCACTTTCTGGTCCTGAGCCCTTTTGGCACGCAAAGGCACTGCAGTCCATGATGATCGCCAATATTCGGATTTGGATACGGCAGAAGAAGGTGGTATAAAGATGGAATGAATGAAAAATTTAACCAACAAACAAACAAACTCTGTATCTAAATAATGCAAGCGCGGCGCCAAAATGGCCGCCGCGCCCTTTGCGGGCCCCCCCCCACAGGACAGAGAATCCGGGTAGTTAGGGGCGTGGCCACCGCCTTGATAAAAGGGGTGGCCACGAGGCAGCCGTGCTGCCATTTTGCCTCAGCGACGGAGCGGAGAAGTTTTTCCCCCTGCGTCTCCGTCGCTCGTTGGTGCTACCGGGAAGCCTTTTAGTTCCGTTTACTAGCTAGCTTCCCTTTCTGCTGCGGTGAGATGCCTTCCAGAAAGAAGGCTGCTGCGAATGCAGCTCGGGTGGTTCGGAGGCGTAATCCGGGTCGGAGGACCGCGGTACCGCCTCCCCAGCAGCCACCTTTGCCATCCCCGGCCGGGGCTGGTGGCATGGGGGCTATCGCCCCTTGGCCCGATCAAAGTGCGGGCGCGGAGGGAGCTCCGGCCCGCGGCCCGCGAGCGGTGGGCACCGCTCACCCTCCTGCTCAATCGGTTGGGCCTATTCCTGTTGGGCCGCAGCCTCTCCCGGGGCCCTCTAGCCTTGGGGGGTGGCCCGGCTCCCTGCCTTGGCAGGTTAATCCACCAGCCCTCCCGGGCTTCGGCGGTAGTCAAGGGCAATATACGGCCTCTGGGGTGCAGGGACCTGTCCCCATGCAAGGATCAGGTGGGCCGGCCGGCTCTTTACCCATGGTTAATGTGGACTCCTTACTGGCACGTATTGCGGCCCTCGAGGCGTCTTTGGCCCGGGCCAGTCAGGCAGGTGCCCCTTTTGGGGTACCTTTGGAGGCGCTAACGGCAGCAGGACAACAGCCGGCGGGGAGGGTTGAGCTGCTGCAGGCGGGTGGCGCGGCTACGGCCACTGCCTCGCAGCTCCCCAGCCAGCAACCTGGTGCGGGTCAAGCCCCGGTGATGAGCTCTACATCGGTCGAGAGCTCCGACGCCCCCAGTGGGCCAGAACACCCGGTGGGGGCGGCCCGCGGGGGTGCAGCATGTGAGTATACGGTGCAAACGAGTACATCTACACATATTCCCAATATAGGGGGGGCCTTTCAGTGGCCTTGGCCTCGCTCGGGTGGTGCGGGGATTACCCCTCTGGTGCCCCACCCGGCGACAACGACTGCCACCATGCCCACGGGGGTGGGCCTAGGCTCTTACACTGCTGGTAATGTCTTGGGGGTGGCAGGGTTAGCTCCGGCTCCCTTTACCAGGCCTGTTGTCCCCTTTTCGGCTTTGCCGACGGCAGGGTATTCCTTGCCACTGGGCGATCACTTGGCACAGGCTACCAGAGAAAAGATTTGGAGGGGGGAGTATGTAGATATCTTCTCACTCCTGAACAGAGAGCCCACCAAGGAAGAAAGGGAGGGTCAGGATGAGAAGGACAAGGAGCAGGCACGCCGCCGTAAGCCGCCGCGTACCTGGGCTAACTGGCTCCCCGCTTATTTGATATATATGGCGGTATATTTGAGGGCGCGGCCGGATCTAGCTATTCCCATGGTCCAATATTTGGACAACATATATAGGGCGATGGTAGATTTCCCGGGCCCCTCATGGCTAGCATATGACGAGGAATTCCGTATGAGGATTCCCCTCCATCCCGAGATGAGATGGGATGAGCCCTGCCAGAGACTGTGGCTCTTGTATATGACACCCACACGCCCTGCCCCGGGGGATAGATACCATTGTGGACATGCGGTCCAGCGAGCAGCTCCAGCGCAGGTTACCCGCCAACCGGCGGGGCAGGGGGTTCCAGCCCGCCTGCTGTGCTGGACTTTCTCGTCAAATGGTTCCTGCAATCGAAAGAACTGCAGGTATAAGCATGAGTGTCCCACGTGTTCTGGTCCCCACGCAGCCTCGGCTTGTCCCAAGCCTGGGGGGGCGCGAGGCAGAGGGAGGGGTGGACAGTGGGCTGGCAAGGCTGCCACGGAGGGAACTAGTTCTCCAAAAGGCACCCTCCCCAATTAAGGTGGACATGCTGGAGCGCTGGCTCGCATCGTACCCAAAGGGGGAGGACAGAGAGTATCTCATTCACGGTTTTAAGCAGGGATTTCGTATCCCTTTTATGGGTGTTAGATCACCTCAGGATGCTCCCAACCTGTTATCCCTCAGAGGAAGGGAGGAGGTGGCTGCGGCCAGCATTAAAAAGGAATTAGACGCGGGCAGGGTCGCTGGACCTTTTCCTGCACCCCCTTTTCCCAACCTTAAGGTTTCACCATTGGGTTTGGTTCCCAAAAAGTCCCTAGGTGAGTTTCGCCTTATTCATCATTTGTCCTACCCAGCCGGCAGATCGGTCAACGATGCTATACCTGATGACCTTTGTTCGGTCAGGTATACATCGTTCGACCATGCGCTGCGCATGGTGCGCTCGTGTGGCCCGGGTGCCTTGCTGGCCAAGTGCGACATTAAGTCAGCTTTTCGCCTCTTGCCAGTGCACCCGGGTGACTTTGAATTGCTGGGTTTTAAATTTAAAGGGGAATATTATTTTGATAAGGCCATGCCTTTTGGCTGCTCCATATCATGCTCGGCATTCGAGCGTTTTAGTACTTTCCTAGAGTGGGCTTTTGTCCGCAGGTCAGGGTCCCGGTCTGTAGCCCATTACCTGGATGACTTTTTATTCGGGGGTGAACGGGGCTGGGACACGTGTGCACGTCTCCTCAATACATTTCAGACGCTAATGCAGGAACTTGGTGTCCCTTTAGCGCCCGAAAAGACCGAGGGCCCATCGACCAAGTTAGTATTCCTGGGGGTTGAGATTGACACAGTAGAGCAGGCTTCTAGGTTGCCGGGCGATAAGGTGTCCAGGATAGTGACCCTTATCTCGGAATTGCTGGCCAAGCGTAAGGCATCCCTGAGGGAACTCCAGGTGCTACATGGGCACCTTAATTTTGCCTGCAGGGTGGTCGCACCGGGCAGGGCTTTTGCCCGGCGCTTATGCGACGCCATGGCAGGGTTATCCAGGCCCCACCACAGAGTTAGGCTCACCCGGGGTATCAGGGCAGACATGTTCGTCTGGTTGCAATTCCTGAGGGAGTTTAACGGGGTCTCATTTTGGAGGTCGGACCTCCTGGCTTCCCCCAATTTCCAGATCCAGTCTGATGCCTCAGGATCCCTGGGTTATGGGATGTACTTCAATGGGAAGTGGGCCTATGGTGGGTGGCCACCGGCATGGGCAGGCACAGGTCGCCTGCGGGATCTCACATACCTGGAATTTTTTCCCATTCTGGGGGCTTTGATGCTATGGGGCGAACAGTGGGCTAATTCGGTAGTGCATTTTTGGTGCGACAATGCTGCTGTGGTGCACATTGTCAATGCACAGACTTCTAAATCGCCCAGGGTTATGGATCTAGTGCGCCATTTTGTGCTGCGCTGCCTGCGCCTCAATGTCTTGTTCAGGGCCAGGCATGTCCCAGGGGTTAATAATGATATTGCTGATGCTTTGTCCCGCCTGCAGATCTCCCGGTTCCGCGCCTTGGCCCCGGATGCGGAGGAATTTCCCTCGCCACTCCCGGACGAGATGTGGACTATTGGCAAGGAGAGGTGAACCGGGCGATTGGCCTTTCACTAGCGCCACGCACGCGTAAGGCGTATCAACAAGCACTCAGTTCATATAGGGCTTTTGCCACTCAATTTCACTTGCCAGAGACCTGGCCTATTCCGGTGGACCATGTACTGCGGTTCATGGTCCACCTCCATGCACAGGGCCTTGCACCTCGCACCATAGCATCCAAGCTCTCGGCGTTGGCTTTTATGGCCAAAGTAGGGGGTCAGGTGGATACCACCTCTGACTTCCGCGTGAGACACGTTTTGGAGGGGTGGGTGCGCGAGCGCGGGCGTTGCCCGGACGACCGGCACCCTATTTCCCCAGGGGTTCTTACCCAGTTGGCCCGGGGCTGGCCAGGCCTCTGTTTTGATCATTATGAGGCAGCCCTTTTTCATGCAGCCACAACGGTGGCATTTTTTGGAGCGCTCCGCGTCAGCGAACTCGTGATGCTGTCTAAGGCGGATGCAAGTGGTAGGGCACTGGAACTCGGAGATGTCTACGTTGCCAAAGACTGGGCCCAGTTGAGGATTCGCTCCTCAAAAACAGATCAGCACGGCGTAGGCAGTGGAGTAAGACTGCTACGGTGTTCTTTGGCAGACATCTGTCCGGTTGGTGCCCTACAGGAGTACCTGGCACTGCGTGGCTGGCACCACGGCCCGTTTTTCTGTCACCAAGATGGGTCTCCCCTTACTAAATTTCAGTTTTGGAAGGTGACAGCCATAGCCCTCACCAGGGTGGGTTTTTCAGGTGCCCGTTATGGCACACATTCGTTCCGTATTGGTGCAGCCTCTACAGCAGCTGCTTTTGGGTACTCGGGGGCTGACATACGCAGCATGGGGAGGTGGGGCTCACAGTGTTTTCAGTTTTATGTGCGCCCACTCCCGCCATGAGTACCAATTCAGTCACCTTACCTTCCTTTTTTCTCAATTTTATTGCAGACCCTGGGTGTCGTATTACACCGGTGACAGTATGGGCCACAGCTATGTGCACAGGGCAGCGCGTTACGCTGCGGCGACAGAGTGGGGACCCCAACTGGGACTGGGTGACCACGCCAGTCTCGCATGGCATGGTAAGCCTGGGATGTTATGGCAGGAGCTGAGGCCTTTCCTTTTTTCTGGCCTGGGGGCTGACCCGCCTGACATTCTAATTATCCACCTGGGGGGCAATGATTTGGGCCAGGTCACCGGCTTATCGCTCAAGCATGCGATTTGCGAGGAACTCGCCTACTTGCACTATGTCTGGCCTGCCACAACCCTGGTTTGGTCGGACATTGTTCCGCGCCACTCTTACAGAGGGGGCGTTAACCTCCTTGCGCTTGACCGCGCGAGGCGCGCGGTCAACAAGGCGGTGGCGCGGTTTCTTACCACCAGGGCTTGGGGACGGGTTAGTCATCACCCCGATATTAGTCTGCAAAATTATGACCTCTATGCAGGGGATGGGGTCCATCTGTCGCGAGGAGGTATGGACCTCCTGTTGGGTGACTGGCGAGCAGGCCTGTTGACCGAGCTGACGGTCTGGGGGGGGGGGCGTCAGGTCTTCTGTGAAGCCCCTCCGTGTGGCGGGTAGCACTGGTAAGGTAAACAGTATGACCCACAAGTATCCGGCAGGTTCGCAATTGACTGGACAACACTAGACAGGAATAAATTAGTTAAACGTTGTCCGGTCAACGACGAACCAGGCGATGGGGTGATGGTGATTGCTAACCAGCATGCATCACCCCTGTGATTTCACGGATACGCGTCAGAGGGTGGGGTCATGAGTTAGTTATTGACTACGGTCAACAATTTGTTTGTTGTTGACAAACAAATTGATACAAATTGATACATTGTAACCAATTGCCGTTGGCAATTTTGGGGTGGTACCTTACCAGTGTTACTTCGGCCTGCTTGCCTTAGGAATTATGATTGGTCGTTTTACCAATACAAATTTATAATTCGGACTAGGGCATTGAATCAATAAATGTGGCCCTTTGCTGTTATCCACTTTCAATGTTGTCTGTGTCCGTTATTGGGGGGGTGCGCCTGCAATGCAAGCGCGGCGCCAAAATGGCCGCCGCGCCCTTTGCGGCCCCCCCCCCCACAGGACAGAGAATCCGGGTAGTTAGGGGCGTGGCCACCGCCTTGATAAAAGGGGTGGCCACGAGGCAGCCGTGCTGCCATTTTGCCTCAGCGACGGAGCGGAGAAGTTTTTCCCCTCCACCCCCTCCCTAGTTAACAGTGTGATTATGGTCGCTTCGGGGCCGGGTGGGAATTTTTGGTTGGGACCCATATTGGCTTCGGGTCCTGGCTTTTTTGCCCACCCCACACTGTGGCTATGGTTTGATATAGGGGTCTTTCTCCATTACTACTGTTGACTTTGGTCACATGGGCGGGTAGCACTGGTAAGGTAAACAGTATGACCCACAAGTATCCGGCAGGTTCGCAATTGACTGGACAACACTAGACAGGAATAAATTAGTTAAACGTTGTCCGGTCAACGACGAACCAGGCGATGGGGTGATGGTGATTGCTAACCAGCATGCATCACCCCTGTGATTTCACGGATACGCGTCAGAGGGTGGGGTCATGAGTTAGTTATTGACTACGGTCAACAATTTGTTTGTTGTTGACAAACAAATTGATACAAATTGATACATTGTAACCAATTGCCGTTGGCAATTTTGGGGTGGTACCTTACCAGTGTTACTTCGGCCTGCTTGCCTTAGGAATTATGATTGGTCGTTTTACCAATACAAATTTATAATTCGGACTAGGGCATTGAATCAATAAATGTGGCCCTTTGCTGTTATCCACTTTCAATGTTGTCTGTGTCCGTTATTGGGGGGGGTGCGCCTGCAATTGCCACTTTCATGCCTGAAATCCAAATTTGAACTTACAGTATTTGTGAACTTTGTTCTTCTTCTGGAGCCCTGCTTTGGACATTGGGTGGGTTTTCAGTTGTGAAACCCAATACAGTACTTCAAACATCCACCCATAAGCAGTTTTCCTAGTCTCTTTATTGTATGCTTTCAGATGGGCAGCAAAAATGGCTGTGAGTGTGTGTGTGTGCATTCACATATAATACACTAATAGCATATTAGTTCTTTGCTTGCCTTATCCAAGGGTGGGCAGAGTGTGGTTCAGTCACTACCTTAAACCTTTGAACACCCAACACTTCCCTCAGAACTATGGCCTCAAAATGCAAATACTGTAGTACAAATATGTAAGGACCTAAAATAATGTCCTTTTAGACATTTTGCCCATGCAGAAGTAGTCATTGAGATTTTGACAAGGGCACGATATATGCTGTGTTCCATCCCACACAATGAGGCAGGAAAAGCTCCATGGAATTCATATTGCTTCAGGATGAAGATGGCGTAAAGCCTCATAAAACACACTGTATATTCTTTGTTCTGTGCTAACAAATTGGATACTGCAAGCTCAAAATAGAATCCTCTAAAGACTGACGGTGAGTAAAATGACAAGTTGCATCCCAGCAAGGCCACTTGCCGCTTCATTCTGCAAGAATATTTAAAGATCACTCTTCCAGCATTTGTGCTTTCAAGATTGTCTGGCCATTATAAACACTGAGGTACTGTGGAGAACTACAAATCATGTGGAGAAGGCAAGAAAAGCCCCTATGAATATCCAAGGATACAGCTCACAAATCATCTTACAGTTTTTCATAATGAAGGTTAGGAAGTACATGGAGATACCTACATTAGCTTTACAAAATTATATGCTCCAACACCCAATTTGGAAATGGGACCCATGTGATAAAATACCATTGATACCTACATCAGCACAGATTGAGGATTACTTTGGGCACTTGGTTTCTACAATATTAAGCTTTTTATGCTGTAATACTAGCACAAAATCAGTCCTATTGTGATAAATGAAGTCACTTTTGGAAAGAAAAGTTAACAAACCATACTGCTTGTTTTTCAAGTCCATGCAATTTCTTCTTTTTACATTTTTGTTATTTATTGAAGAATGCTGCCTTTCATTTAAAGAGCAACAACAAAGTAGTTTAGAAAATGCCCACCAAATATAGTCAAAAGAGTTAAAATGAAAAATAATAAGAAAACAATAAAACAATCGTTAAAATTAACAGGACTAACAGAGAAGCGTGGCTGATCTCAATATGGTGGATACCAGCACAGAGAGTACCTTCTTTCTGTCCTCTTTGCTCCAGAGGAGAAGTATCCAAAACTTAAAAATAAGCTATTTTTTGATGGCAGCTTCAAGAAATTCCCGGTTAACTTATGCATGCTAGTTGAAAGATTCTTGGAACTGCAGTCAAAACAGCTCTTCAAAGCTCTGAATAAATCTCACTACCTTGCACCATGGTTGGTATTCTTTTCCCTCAGAAGACAAGAACCAGGTTGGTTTGTTGGGAGTAAGCAGCTCTTCTGCCAGATATTAGCTCATCAGTGTAAAATTGAGGCTGAAGGATAGGTTGTGAAATGTTGAAGAGATTAATGTAGCATACAGCTGTGTAGGAATCTTGCCAAAACTTTTAGCCACAGGTCAGGTGTGGTGAAAGTTATACTCCAGTGCACCTAATGGCATCAGGATGGAGAGTGGCATGATTATTATTATTATTATTATTCAGATAATCTTCACTGAGCCGAGATTTATTAGCATGAATGACAAACTGGGAGAGGAAGTGAATTCATGCGTTAGAATATTAATCTATAGATGAAGAGGTAATGCAGCAGATAAGTTAAGAGGCAACACCCTAGGGAACTCTTACCTGCCTGCCTCCCTTGACCTCTGTTGGCTCAATAGTGGTACATAGTCACTTGTACAAGTGGGGTTGTACAATTCCCCAATTCCAACATCCCTGTTTAATCCATTCCATTCCATTTCAAAACTTGCAGTTTGACAGAGTCTTTTAGGCATCTGTTCCAAAACAATTTTTATTATTTTTAAGTTGAATTTCCTCCTGATTTTTATTTGTACAACTCCAAAATTAACTATTCTAATTAGTAAAACACAGAATGTCAAAAGATGAAACATTTGAAGCCAAACTAATTTGACAAATCTTAACAAGCTGTTTCTCATTTTCTTTTGAATTTTGAAATGTAACTTGATGATTCCCTCATTATAAAAAGAAGTTACTAGTTGCAAATAACTAAGTTACTAGTAGCTTATTGCTGCCAAATTCTGGAAACTATGTATCTAAGGACATTGTGTTAGGGACACTTGCCTAGAACAGTACACATAGGAGGTAACAGTACTGTACCTACAAAATGGTATTTATAATGGAGTGAACAAAGGCCAATAAACTGAATCCTAATAAGATGGAGATCCTATTGCTGGGAGGATTGTTGGACTGGATATTGGAGCTTGGGAGTGCTCTTGAATCCAGCTCTCCCTATGGAGGCACAAATATCTCCTGTTGCTAAGAGTGCCTTTTATCAACTTCAGTTGACTTTCCAGCTGCCTCCCATCTGGATAAGAAACATCTAACAATGGTAGTTCATGTGTTGATAATCTCTAAAATAGACTATCATAATGTTCACTGGTGGGCATCAACAGGTTCACACCAGTTTGCCAGAACCAGTTTGCCAGAACCGGTAGCAGAAATTCTAGCTGGCCGCACCCATCCAAGTTTTGAAATAAAGTGGTCCTAATTCAGGTGCAACACAGGTCTTTCCCCCTGGCCCTGCCCACCATACCATGCCCACAGTGTGGTAGTAAATTTTGTTTTGGAGCCCACCACTGGTAATGTCCTCTATGAAGTACAGAAACTTCAGCAGGTTCAAAATGTGGTGGCCAGACTGAATACAGATACCCAAACATTGAATCTCCAGTCTTGACATGCCTTCGTTGTTTCCCTGTTACTCTCCATGCTTAATTTAAGATGCTGGTCATAACTTATAAAACCCTTATTGGTTTAGGACCTCAATATTTGATGAAGCCTCTCTCCCAAAAATAGCCACCCGTCAAAACATGGGCCTCATAGTCCTTAATATTAAGAATTGTAATGCTGCAGTGGCTCAAGTAGCTAAGACACTGATGGGGAGGCCGAAGGTCAGCAGTTTGATTCCTGAGTACTACAGGACAGAATGAGCTCCTGTCTTTGTCCCAGCTCCTGCCAACCTAGCAGTTTGAAAGCAAGACATTGCAAGTAGATAAATAGGGACCACTTTGGTGGGAAGGTAGCAGTGTTCAGTGCACTCTGGTGTCTAGTCATGCCTGCCACATGACCATGGAAACATCTACAGAAGCAGACAACGCTGGCTCTTCGGCTTCGAAACAGAGATGAGCACTAAACCCTAGAGTCAGATATGACTGGCTTTTGAGCAAGGGAAACCTTTACCATTACTTAATACTTAAGGAGGTAAAATGCCATCACTTGGAACTGAGTTTTCTCAGTCATGACTCCTTTCCTCTGGAGTAAGCTTCCTACAGATTTAAATCTGTGCATTTTTTATTGAAAGGTAGGTTCATTTTTTTTGGGCTAGTGATATTGTACTTTATGTATTATTATTATTGTATTGTTATATTTTCACATAGTATTTCTAATGCATTATTTTATTGTGTGTTGTGAACTGTCCAGAGAGTGATAATACTAGTGGGGTGGTATAGAAGTGGGAATGATGGAAGGATGTTGTAAAAAGGTTGGGGGGGGGGATTTGTAAAGTAAGTTCAAATGTTTCTGCAGACTTTAGAGAAAGGGTCAATCTGATTGTGAAATGGGATGAAGCAAACTGAATATTGGGTTGGGAGGAGGAAATGTATAAATTCAAACTGGACAGATCTACATTACCTATCACCAAGGAATAAGAGGCAAGCTGCAGGAAAACTGTAACACTCTTTACAGAGAAGGAAATTTTCAGAATTGAGTGTGGTATGTTATTTAATACTGTATTCTGATGTTTAACCTTTGCATAGGCTTAAAATACCCTTCTGTATGGATGACTAAGAATCAATGCCACCTGACAGTATTTAAAAGAAACAGTGTGCGGCAGATTGGTATATGGATCTCTTGCTGCATGCGTTCCATCATCTACCAATTTTTTTGTCATGCCTAAACTCATATCTTTGTCAGAAAATTTTGCTCCAAATCTGTCTATTTCAGTATTTTTTTGTTTAAAAAAACTAAAAGTACCCAACAAATGTTTGCTAATATCAAGTCAATTGCAGTGATTGCAGATTTGTGACCTTTTTCCTGGGTTTTCTAGGTATTAAATACTCAGGAATGATTTACCAGTCCCTCCTTTGGATGGAGCTTTGGGATGGTACCATTTGCCCATGACTACATATACATTTATTCTGAAATTGGCCTTTGTCCACTCCATTATAAATACTATTTTGTAGGTACTGTTACCTCCTATGTGTACTGTTCTAGGCAAGTGTCCCTAACACAATGTGCTTAGATACATAGTTTCCAGAATTTGGCAGCCACTTTGGGTTGCCTCTGGGCAAGGAAAGCGGGATAAAAGTGGTGTAAATAAATAAATAAATATACTTGCTCTTCTCATGAGAGCCACAGCAAGGAATTAAACTTCTAACCTGCTTCCTGCAACCAGATTTTCCAGTCCCTGCACTGTCCAGTCAGCTACAAATTATATGCAACATCAAGGACATGTTCATAACGTAACCTAAGCAGAACTTGGGAACTCTAATTCTTTTGACTGTAGTTCCCGGGATTGTGGAAACAAGCCCCTCCCCCTAAAAAAAAACTTCTCCAAGCTTCTTGTTGTTGTTGTTCAGTCGCACAGTCGATTCCGACTCTTTGCGACCCTATGGACCATCGCTCTCCAGGCACCTCTGTCCTCCACCATCCTCCTTAATCCACACAGCCCCGTGCCCATTGTGTCTACAATACCATCTAGCCATCTCATCTTTGGCCGTCCCCTTCTTCTTTTGCCCTCTACCTTCCCCAGCATCAAGGCCTTCTCAAGTGAATCCTCTCTTCTCATTTGATGTCCAAAATACTTCAACTTCATCTTTGTTATTTGTCCTTCTAAGGAGCACTCAGGGCTAATCTCTTCTAATATTGACCTATTTGTTCTCCTCGCTGTCCAGGGGACTCTCAAAACTCTCCTCCAGCACCACATCTCAAAGGCATCTATTTTTCTTCGCTCAGCCTTTGTAATGGTCCAGCTCTCACAGCCATACATTACCACCGGAAATACCATTGCTTTGACTATACGGACCTTTGTTTGCAGTGAGATATCTCTACTTTTCACTATGTTCCCCAGGTTTTTCATAGCTTGTCTCCCAAGAATCAGTCGCCTTTTTATTTCATGGCTGCAATCCCCATCTGCAGAGATCTTGGATCCTAAGAAAGTAAAATTTGTTACTGCTTCTACTTCTTCCCCATCTATTTTCCAGGGACTGATAGGGCCTGTTGCCATTATCTTGGTTTTCTTGATATTGAGTCTCAGGCCAGCTTTTGCACTCTCTTCTTTCAACCTAAACAGGAGCTTCTTTAGGTCTTCTTCACTTTCTGCCATTAGGGTGGGATCATCTGCATATCTCAAATTGTTGATGTTTCTCCCAGCAATTTTGATCCCATATGGTGATTCCTCCATCCCTGCATTGCACATTATGTGCTCTGTGTATAAGTTGAATAAGCAGGGTGACAGAATGCAGCCTTGTCTTACTCCTTTTCCTATTCCCAACCACTCCGTCATTCCATACTCTGTCCTAACTGTTGCTTCTTGACTCATGTACAGATTTCTCATGAGACATATGAGGTGTTCTGGTATTCCCATCTCTTTAATTACTTGCCACATTTTGTTGTGGTCCACACAATCAAAGGCCTTGGTGTAGTCAATGAAACAGAAGTAAGCTTGTTTCTGGTATTCCTTTGTTTTTTCCATGATTCAACGTATGTTGGCAATGTGATCTCTGGTCCCCCTGCCTCTTCTGAATCCAGCCTGCACCTCTGGTAGTTCTCTTTCTACATGCTGATGTAGTCTATCCTGTATTATCTTGAGCATCACTTTGCTAGTTTGTGGGATGAGCACAATTGTTCGATAATTTGAACATTCTTTGGCATTGCTCTTTTTTGGGATTGGGACGTATACTGATCTTTTCCAATCCTGTGGCCACTGTTTCGTTTTCCAAATCTGCTGGCATATAGCATGTAGTAGCTTGATTCCATCATCTTTTAGGGCTTTGAAGAATTCAACTGGGATACCATCATCTCCACTGGCTTTGTTATTTGCCGTGCTTTTTAGGGCCTTTCTGACTTCACTCTCTAGGATGTCTGGTTCAAGTTCAATTTCCCCCTCATTGTTATTATCCGGGGTGTTTAGGTCTTTTTTGTAAAGTTCCTCTGTGTACTCTTTCCATCTTTTCTTTATCTCTTCTGCATCCGCTAACTCTTTGCCATCTTTGTCTTTTATCGTAGTCATTTTTGTTTTGAACGTTCCCTTGACTTCCCCAATTTTTTAAAGAGGTCTCTAGTCCTGCCTCTTGTGTTGTTTTCCTCTATTTCTTTGCACTGTTCATTTAGGTAGCTTTCCTTATCTCTCCTTGCTTTTCTTTGAAATTCTTTATTTAAGTGATTGTATTTTTTCCTTTCTCCTTTGCCTTTTGCGTTCCTTCTTTCCTCTGCTATTTTAAGAGCCTCATCTGACAATCACTTTGCTTTCTTGCGCTTCTTTTCTTTTGGTATAGTTTTCCTTGCTGCCTCCTGCGTAATGTCTCTCATCTCTGTCCATAATTCTTCTGGTATTCTGTCTATCTGATCCAGACCATTGAATCTGTTCCTCACCTCCACCATGTATTCCTTGGGTATGTTGTCTAGATCATATCTATCAGGCCTATTAGTTTTCCCTATTTTCTTCAGTCTGAGCTTGAATTTTGCAATTAATGCAAATTGCTATAGCCAGCTAAGGTTCTGCTTTGAGCTCTGTAGCTCATGGTGCTCGTGTAATAATTACATGCCGTCATGTCAGTTTTGACTTATAGTGACTCTTTCCAGAGATTTCTAGTAGGTAGGAAGTACTTGGAAGTGCTTTACTTTCCCCTTCTTCTAGGACAGGGATCCTTAAACCTGGCTCTCCAGATGTTCTTAGACTTTAATACCCAGAAGCCCTGATCAACAGGTGTGCTGACTTGGGAATTGAAGTCCAAGAACATCTGGAGAGCCATGTTTGTGGACCCTTGTTCTAGGGGTACCCTGGGACAGTGCAGCTTACCCAAGACTAGACAAGCAGTCCCTTCTCTGAGGCACAATGGGAAACTGAATTCCCACCCTCTGGCTCCACAGTCAGTTACCTGAGTCACTGAGTTACTCAGCCAGCTGATGATTGCATAAATAATATTTTCTTACATCTCTGAATGTGAAGAATGTGTTGTTGTTGTTGTTGTTTTGCGTAAGCTGTCCTGTCATCAGCATGTGCTGATTTATGGTATTTGCATAAACTCTTGTGATTCAGCATAAGGGGAAATTTGCATTTTTGGAATAAAATTTCAAAACATCCTTTGACAGTGTATGCCACCAGACATTGCTAGACATGCTTTGCTTATTTATCACAACAGTTTCTCTTGATGAATATAAAACAATGGATTATAGGATAATCTCTACATTTTTCTCTATTAGAAGTTATGTTAATAGGGTGCAAACATAATATCTAAATGGTGTGGTGTCTCGTTTTTGCTTCATGTTGGCCGTCCGACTGTAACAAAGAAAGAAGGGTACCCAGGGGGAATATTCACAGTCAGGAATAAGGCACCTAGGGAATACCATTTGTGGATGAAAGCATGTTTAGGATACAAAAGTACCAGCTCATTGCACATCCCTCAGTTAGATGAATCATGTAAGTAAACCCCTTGATACTTAATTGCTTGCTATATGATGAGTTGCCACTTGCTGTGTTGCTAATTAATACTCCTTGTGAATGCAAGCCTGAACACGGCCACAAAGTTGCCCCTTTTGCATATAAAATTGCCTAAAGAAACATTTTTCTGTTGCTGCAATTTGTAATAATATAACGAAAACTGCTGATTACAAAATGGCCTTTCCCTAATGTCCATATTGTTGAGATGAGAGCTAGGGAAAGTCCAAGTGATTTTAGAATATTTCTGAGGTCTTTCTTAGAAACTCTCATGTGATGATGTTTCTTCCTTAACTGATCCTTGTGGTGTTTCATTTTTCTGCACTGCGGGGAGGAGGATTATGGTGAAGCGGTGGCTTAGCGCAAAGTTAATTTCCTTTCCTGCATTGCCACACGTGGTATGGTCTGGCTCTCACCTGAACAATCTCAAGTTTTCAC
The DNA here is from genome assembly GCA_035047345.1 of Bradypodion ventrale. Taxonomy (NCBI): domain Eukaryota; kingdom Metazoa; phylum Chordata; class Lepidosauria; order Squamata; family Chamaeleonidae; genus Bradypodion; species Bradypodion ventrale. The sequence goes on from JAWDJE010000006.1 coordinate 84,102,291, forward strand.
TGTGGCTACTAAGTGTGCAGGCAGAACCGAAAGCTGCTGATTGAGCTGTCAGGTTGCATTAGGAAAAGGTGAGGATTGTGACAGAAAGATCATCAAAGTGTCTCTTTCTGTTGCGTGAACTATTATTTGTTTTATACCTTTTTCAACTTAATAAGACAGTGGTGAGTTTTCCTTTGTTTGTTTCCAAAATGAAATCACACACACACACACACACACACACACACACACACACACACACACACACACACACACGTTAGTTCTTTGGTTCATCTCAGAGGATGTTTAAATACATATTTTTTTCTCCTATCTGATCATTGTAGTGCTGCACCAGGTAGGAAATTGTTAAATATATATACTGTAATTTCTTCTCTCTCTTTCTCTGTAGAAACTGTGGTTGTTCGTAGTTTCCCAATCAGCACTGCAGAGAAAAATCAAAGAATTTAAAAAAGGTTTCCTAACCAACTCATTTCTACAACAACTAGATAGGTGGAGGAAAATGACACTTCCCATGCCGCTCCATAGAGGAGTAGGGGAAGTGCTTAATTTGCCTGTATTGTGACGTGGCGCATTGGTCATATCACGATACCAGCAAAAGTTATTTGTGTTGTTTAGAGTCGGGGAGCAGGCTAAACATGATCTAGTCCTCACACCATCCTCAAATGACGTCACAATCAGCGATCCCAGACTGACCCAGACCAAGAAATGGAAATGCTCTCAATGTCTGAAAATGGGAACTAGGATATAGTCTTTCAGTTCAGGGTCTGCATCTGGCCAGCTAAGGACTTTCCATGGTTCAAGCATTTCTGTACTCTTGCAGTATACTATTTTGCATATACTGTTTGCATGTTTATGTATGTGCATGTTTGTATGTGTGCATTCAGATTTATTTATATATCATTGTTCTTCCAAAGAGCTAAAGGTGTACAGAAAGGGCAGTGAAGGCAACGTTGTAGAGCAACGAATCTACCCTCGGTATTAGTCTGCAGTTCACAGGTGCTATCTAAGATGCTAAGGCTCATCCTCAAAATAGATTTAGCATCTTGAATAGTTTCTGTAAAGTTCAGACTAATACTGAAAGAAGATTCACTGGCCTTATGAAATCTAATTCACCAGCAGCCTTCACCGAAACAGTGTTATTCTAACTTTTACAGTAAACTCTGGTGGCAAATATTGGGTACAATGGACATTGTTATCTATTTAATATTTTATTATACATTTGCTGCCAGGAATGAGGAGAGGTTCTTGTGGGGTTTTCTGTTTCTGATACTAAAATAATGATTATTTGGAATTTTATGGCCTAAATCCAGTTAATAAGCTTTCATAAGGTAGATCATTTGTTGAATAATTAATCCACACTTATATAAATCCCCTTGATTTATATCTATCCTATATCTACCAGAGTTAGGCTTTGTATGCAGATCACTGAACCTTGACATGGTGAGGAAGTACCATTTGCTGTTCTATCTCAGACAGCAAGATATCTTTGATGTCTCCCCTTCCTCTTCCCTCCGCTGATTCCTACATCTATAAAGTGTACTGTATTGGTCCACACTACAGAAGTCGATAATGCTTTGAAGGAAAGTAACTAGTCCCAGGTCACTTGCTATACTTTGTGAATGTCTGAGAATTTAAACCAACCCTCCCATGGTTAATCTGATAGTTTGACTTAAACACAGTAGTAGAGAAGATGAGACATGTGCAGCACATAGTTAGATTGGTTTATCTTGGGGAAATGGAAATCTGTTTGGATTCTGTAGTATTTTAGTTTCCTTATAGGTAAAGCAAGGGTCTAGTATTCCTAACCAACAGCCAAAGTTTTTTGTTTCCCTCCCTTCTGGGTTAGACTCAGCTGTCCTCTAGTGGCCTCAAGGCTGCCTTCATGGCTTTCCTACTCCCTACCTAAGCCTCACTACCATTCTGTGAGGTTGGGCTGAGGGAAAGTGATGGACCCAGGTTTCAATAACTGTATGGTATTTCACAGATCCGCAGAGACTGCAGCTGTGTCTGAATCCATTTACCTCAAAAACTGTCAGCCTGTTCCCGGGGCAGATTCCTCGCATCACCATTGACTGAAAGAGAGGGGTGACGAGACAGGACGCTTTTCAGTTATTTCTTTAGCCAAGGCCAGCTACTGAGAATCATCACTTGATGATGAACAAGTCGTGTAGTCTTGATGTAACATAGCAAGCTTGTCTCCCATCCAACAATTTTAACTGTTTTAGCAGTCACAGAATCATATGTGAACCTGGGATGTCATCCAACTAATCCTCCCCATCCCATAAAATCATAATTCTTGAGATTGCTGAATTGCTAGTCCCTGGCAATAGGAATTTATTACCTAAGATTTATATGTCATGCTTATGTGCCTCCAAGGAAGAATTAAAATTTCACATTTTGAGAGAACCTCTGAAATAAAAAGAGTCCAAATATTCTGTGTTAAGTCCAGAGATGTATGAGCAGAAGCAATAATGCCATTCATGCAGATCTATGCTACCCATGAAAAATGAGCTGTCCTCCAAGGAAACATATTTTATTGGAAGAAGGTTGTCTGGGTTGCTAGAAGCATCTTGCTTTTTATCACATTAGCTGGTTAGGTGAGAATTCTGCAAGGGTAGACCCACCAATGAATGGTAGGTGGGTGTTAGTGTTCTAGAGAGCAGTCTACACCCGTGTTTCCCAACCTTTGGTTTTTGGACTACAATTCCCAGAAGCCTGTCAGTTCCCCAAAGCACTGATCACCCATTGTATTGACCTAGGCTTCTGGGAATTGAGGTCTCAATGTGGGGCATAGGCCAAGTTGGGAACCACTGATCTAGACCTTCTAAAAGCTTCCAGTGAAGTAGAGTTGTCAAATGGCAGTGAATTGAGTAAACTCAGCATCAACCATTCTCAGGTGTGGTATTTTGCAGCTCTTTACATAATAAAGAACAAGCCCATAAGATGAGATTTATCTGACATCTATATTCATGAGTAAAATGGGGAAAAGCCCACAGCTTATTGTATGTTATGTCTAAATTACGCAGCCGCAGATAAGGAGTTTGGGATCAAATTTTGCACCAAAAAAAGGAGTACAATATTAAACTTCATAAATGGAGGACCTTTTGCCCTACTGAAGTTTCATGATTTTCCTGGGACTATGCAGTTTGCCCAAGCCCACACAGCACTGTCTCTTCTGGGATGCACAATGGGGAATTAAACTCCCAACCTTTGACTCTGCAGCCAGATAGCTAACTCATTGAGCTATTTGGGCAGCTTTATGGATTATAGTCTCTTTAATTCATATTTCACAATTTATTAATTTACTTCTAGCAATCTTAAGAATAACATTGGACATCAAGGCTGCTAAATGTTAATAAACTAAAGCCAGTGCAAGGTAAAATGCAATCCAGCCAATGAATGACCCCTCTACTCAGATCCTCTGTATCAAGATGCTAGCTGTGTCCTTCTGCTTCATGTGTTTCCTTCTTTCTGTGGCTGTGGTACTGTCATCATGATAATAACTGCCTGGGGGAAAATGTTTTAATAGTTGGGGAAAGTGATCTGATGGGCATATGCTGCCTGTCTGTTATTTTCTAATTTATATTGTATTGGACAGAACCATAGTAAACAATCTAGTCACCCTGCCCCAGTAGGAGATGAACAGTTGGTTAAATCTATTCAGCAAAGTTAAAGAGTTTTATTGAGGCAGTGAAACTTGCTGCTAAGAGTCCTCAGATGTGAGACTTTTAATCAGGGAAAACTTCTATTTCTGATTGTGATATTTACCTGGCCAGTGTGTGTGTGTCCCTCTTTTATGGTCACTCAGCTCCACTACACTGCTGATTGTGGGGTCAGTGAGCCCAGGGTAGAGTTAGCTGGTAAAAATTCAGTAAAGCCAATCTGGTACCAGATGTGCTCCTGATACACCGTTCTATTCTAGACTCAGCAGAGCTCCAGGGAGCATACCTGTCAAGTGCAGCTCCGGACAATACGGGACCTGTGCAGGTCCCATCTACGCATACATAGAAGCTTTCTATGCATCCCCTTCTGTGCATGCGTAGAAGGGTTCTGCGCATGCGTAGAAGGGTTCTACACATGCGTAGAAGGGTTCTGCGCAGAAGGGGATGCACAGTAACTACTCCCCCCCCACACTGTCAAATTACGGGATGGCAGAGGCTCTGGGCGGGAAAGTAGGAAAAGTGGTGCTGGAATACAGGAAATCCCGCCAATAGGAGATACTTGACAGGTATGCCAGGAAGTCCAAACCAAAACTCCAAGGCTAGGACCTTAGACCCAAGGTGCCTTCTTTGTAAGGTAGAGCAGTCACCACATACAAACACTGAGATTTTCTGATAGTTGGACAAAGCAAGAACTGGTTTTTTAAACCACAACCCTCTAACCTTGTGTTGCCGGCTAATCTTTCTCACACTACGTCAGGCAAAAGGAACTGCAGGGGCCTTCATTTTGGCAGCTTCATGGATGGCCTAGACATGGGAGAAGAAGAAGCTAAAAGTCCAGATGGTTGCTTAAAGAGATTTTTATATAGCAACCATATGGTTGCTTAAAGAGATTTTTATATAGCATGCCCAGATTATGAATGTCCTCCCAGTGATGCTCCTCAGATTGAGGGAAATTCTCCCAATTTACAATTGGCTACCCACAACAAGAATAGTCTCCATCTAGTCAAGATTCAACTGCAGGTTATTGTCCTCCATCCATTCCATCACTGTCTCCAGGCAACTCTCCCAAGGTCTAGATAGCATCATTTGCTGAGATGAAGTAGGAGAAATAGAGCTGCCTATCATCATTATACTGATGCAAGCAAACTCCAGGTCTCCTGATGACCTCCAGTAGCCTTACATAGATGTTATACAGTATTAGGGAGATAGCTGAAACCTGGGGCACCCCATTCTGTTATACCCAGGAATCTGATAGTTCCTCCCTGAGCTGTACCCTCTAGACCTGATTCTTGAGAAAGGCCCAGAGCCATGCCAAAGGTCTGGTCATCAATACCCAACCCCGAGGGTCTGCCCAGGAAGATACTGTGGTCAACAGTATCAAAGGCCACTGAGAGATCTAAGACAATCAACAGTGAAGAGTTACTCATTTTGGCCTCTCTCAGATGATGAATGCTGTCTCAGTCCCACACCAAGGCCTGAATCCAGACTGGAATGGACCAAGACATTCATTAGTCTCCAAAAACAATCCCAACTGGTCTGTTGCCACCCTCTCCATAATAGTTACTAAAGTCACTGGCTGACAAATAGGCTTTTTTAAAATGATAGGATGATCATCTCCCTTAAAATACCCTCCTGAAGAGAGGAGTTAATGATCTCAGTGATCCACCCTGTCAGTCACCAGTTATCTTATATCTGCAGTACTGTAATAGATAATTCATTTGCCTGATGAAATCTCTGACTGAGAAATTGGTGGTTGTCCCAGAATCAACCATGCTGTTATTGAGCCTACTGATGAGTCTCTCCCCAAAGAGTAACCATTATTGACCTGTCTCATATCTACATTTTCATCTTTCCATCGGTTTTGCATAAAACAACCTCTATTTTCCCAGTACTTAAAATATCTTGTGCCAGACTGCCATCATTCCCTTAGTTAAACTGCACCGGCATAGCTTCCTCACAAAAAAAACCAGAACTATCTGGGGCCTTTAATTAACACAGACCTGACAATAGTGAAGAAATCATATAAAAAATAGAAACAGCTGCATTTGAGATAGATTTATGGTATCTATTGCTCAGGAACTTAAAAAAAATAGAATAGCGATTGGAATTGCATTAAGAATTTGGAACATGCCTTGTGTTCTTGCTACCTGACTATATCTGGAATGAATCTCATCCTGCATTTAACAATTTGCCTTATTCTTTTGGATTTTTTTCCTTACTGAATGAGAGTTCAGGCAGAAATATGACTTGATAGAGCAAAGTGCAACATACATGGATCTCTACAATTCTCTTGCTTGTGACAGGAGATAGGTTTCTCACACTGTGTCAAATCAGTGGGTTGTTATTTTTGTTGTTTTAATGTTACACCTTATTGTGCTTCTATATAGTTAACATTTCAGACAGTCTGGTCTACTCGGAAACTAGGCGAGAGAAATGAACAGCTTTTCTTCTTAGAACACTTTAAAGTGAGTTGAACTCTCCATGAGTAATGGGACGTATCAAAAAATGTATATTTTCTATTCTAACTTTTGGAAATAAGGACACATCATACATCACGTCATACATCACTATTTTGGTCAGGACTGTATTCCTGTCTCTGTTGTCTGTAACTGACAGACAAAAATGTGTGTCTAACAATAGACCTGGGCTTCCTATAAAGGACAGATAGTTCCAATTGGCTTTGAAGTTTCCCCACACCCCCTCTGAGAGTAGGGTTGTTTGATGGCATGTAATGTGACTGAAGTGATGGGGAGGGGGATGCTTGACAGGTTTTAGGTTCTTCAATTACTTTGAGCTTCAGCTACTGACAGCGTGCCTCAAAGAAATTGTAAGATTTGCTTTCCTCCTAATCCTGCTGATGCTGCTACCATTCAGCTTTTGTATATAAATATGGCCAGGGTTATCCAGAAGCTGCTTATGTATGGGCAGAATAAAATAAAATAAAGCATAGACAGTTCCTGAGATAATAATAAGTGTGATCATACAGAGCAGTGACGGCCAACCTTGGCACTCCAGGTGTTCTTGGACTTCAATTTTCAGAAGCCCAAGTTAATACACCTGCTGATCAGGGCTTCTGGGAACTGAAGTTCAAGAACATCTGGAGTGCCAAGGTTGGCCATCACTACTTTAGAGAGATGACTAGGCACCTTTTCTTCTGGACCAATATACAGTGGAATCTCAGTTAACAAACGGGTAGGGTAACATAAAAATTGCATAACAAAAGGAAATCCATAGAAAATAGTGGCTCGGTTTACAGAATTTTTATCGAAATGGATTGTTTGGTTTTCAATGCATTCATATGGGAAACCACATTTCGGTTAATGTATTTTGGTTTTCAGTGCATTCCTATGGGAAACTTGGTTAAAGTAATTTTTGCTGTAAGAAACGTCCCAGAGAACGCATTAATTACGTTAACCGAGGTTCCACTGTATTGCAAATGTGGTTTGTTTGTTATTATGCATTGTTACTATAACAGTAAATTATAATTATTGTGTGTCATTTAATGGTAAATATATACAGATTTAGGTGATGTAGATTAGAGCTGTATATTGAATTTGGCCAAATAGTAAACCACTCTGTGGATTGGGGCTGTTTGTACATTTACATAGCAATCAGAGAGTGGAACAGGGAGCCTAGGAGGGACTCATGAGAAAGATCCCCACAACAGATCCATTGCATATGATTGAAAATATTAAAATAAAAAGGCATGACATGATTGAAAGTTCTAAAGGGAAATAAAAACTATGAGTACCTATCAAGAAGTGAGGGCCTTCTATTCCCAAATCTTTTCCCCCTTTATCACCTGTCTTCTAGTTGTTATTACTTAAACTGCTAGAACTGGGTGTTCTTGTAGGTATGGATGGTTGTCTGCAGTCTTGTATGGGTTTGAATGATGAGGTCAAGTGATATTAGATAATATCTCACCCTGCCTTTGATCCCCACCTACCCCTTGTTGGTGTAATGGTGCCATTGCCAAAGTTGACAATAGCAGTCTTCTGCCTCTGTTGTTCTGTATTATTTGGCTGCAGAATAGCTAATAATTCTGTCAGACATATTTCTGTAGCATTGTTTGACACTCCATCCTCACTTATTGTTGCGCTTGCAGCAGGTAATCCCATCGGTATCTCGCCTCTCTAGCACTTGAAGGAGGGCCTTTTCGGTATCCGCTCTGGCCCTGTGGAACCTCCTGCCAACCAAACTATGCCTCCAGCCAGAGTTATTAACCTTTAGAAAAGGCCTCAAAACTTGGCTGGTCCAGTGGGTGTGGGGAGCTGCCTGCGGAGCAACACCCTCCCCCCCCCCCCCCCCGGTTCATATGAATGCCATCTGGTTCTTTGTCTTTAACTGTTGTGAATGTGGAGGGATATTTGAATTGGTTTTAATGCTTTTATGGTTTTAATTGTTATTGTGGGGATGCTTTTATATTTTAGTGTACTCATTGGTTAGATTGTAAGCCGCCAGGAGTCACCTCGGCAAGGGGGTGTCGATAAAAGTCGAATAAATAAATAAATAAATATTTTGTATTTGTTTCTGCACTAGTGTGAAAATGGAAGGGGCCAGGATTTAACAAACATAGTCATTGACTATTTTAATTCAATCAGCAGACTAAATATTTCTTCCCTCTAAATCAGGGGTTCCTAAACCTTTTGTGCCATGTGCCAGTCATTTGGTTGAGTGGGCCGGTCACATGGTTCCTCCCACCAGAAGAGGAAGTAAAATGTGCCAGTGCATGTGCAAAATGTTGCTGTGAATGCACCCGTGGCTGTTGTAAACATATTTAGGACAGCCACGGGTGTATTTACAACAGCTTTTTACGCAGGCGCCAGCATATTTCATTTCTGGGAGCGGCAAGAGCGGTGGGGCCTGGATGATTTGTCACCCCGGGCCGAAAGCTGCCCACAGGCTGTAGTTTGGCCACCCCTGCTCTAAATGTATCTGTCTTTCCACTCTAAGCTCTGCATGTGTTGTTCTTATACTGCTACTACCCTGTCTGACTGGATCAGTAGTCTTTCTGATTCAGACTTCTTAGACTCAGAAAGCCAGTAACCTCAGTACTCTTTTGCTGCCATCCTTTGCTTGAGAGATTGTTTTTCCTGCTTTTATTGCAACCAAGATACTGTAATTTATTTATTTACACTATTTCTATCCCGGTTTCCTCACCCAAAGGTGACCCAAAGCGGCTTACAAATTTTAAAAACATCAATAAAACATCAATACAACCCCTAACTAAAATCAGACTAAAATCACATTTAAAACTGTCTAATAAAACCACCCTCATCTCCCCTCACCCACATTAAAAAGACTGTCAGGACAATTGACCCCTACACATGTTAAACAACCCAGCGGGATTGGGACGTGGAGCCATTCATGCCCCACATAGCCAAATTTTTACTGCTTTTTAAAAGGGGAGCAACTCTTACTGGAGGCGCAATTCCTGTGGCAGGAGGTTCCAAAGGGCCATGGCAGATACCGAGAAGGCTCTCCTCCTGGTCCCAGTTAGATGTGCTTCCTTCATTGATGGGACCACCACAGAGTCTCTTCGGTCTGCCCTCGTGGGATGGGTTGAAAACCTTGGGGCGACGCGGTCTACCCAAGATAAAGTGAACTGCTGTAGTATTATTGTTTTGCCATCTCTCTGGCAGCTTTGTTTGAATACAGCTTTGTAAGTAAAAAAAATTTTCCTTCTGTTAAAGCTGTTCCGAGCATTTGTATTTTAGGAACTAAGAAGAAAGAAAAGGGAAAGTGAGGAGGACTTGCATTTCAAAATATCCAGCCTTTATCCTTGTGACACGCCAATTCTGTAAAGATTATCCAACAGTTTTAGCCATTTTGCAGTTTGTGAGAATGCAGTTTGGGGGAACTCCAATTCCTGAATACCAGTACATACACTCTGTCGGTTTTCAACTGTATATTTTCCCCTAGCTGCACATAGTGCCCAATTGCATACTTTAAAAGCTTTGCGTCCCTGCTACTCCACTGAACACAACAAAACAACAATTCTTCAAAACTGGACATATACTTAGAGTCACTTCAGGTTTCTCTTTTTTACTTTTTGGTGTTGTATTTGGACTCAAAAGATTCTAAGAGAGAAAACTGATCCCCTAGAATTGTCCTGTTATAGATATGAGTTGTATTTGAACTGTCTCTTTGAGAAGGAGTGGGCTTTATGGGAGGGTCTAACGATCCTACTAAATGAGGTGAGCAGTGGTGTGAGGGAGAAGGGAAAGGTTCCTCTTCAAAATCAGCAAAAGAAACATTTTGTGAATAGAACTTTCCTACCTGTGCAATTTGAGAAGCAGGTGGCCATTCCGATGTTGTTGGGTTGAAGGTCCTACCATTCCTAGTCAGTATAGCTAATGATAAGGGTGAAAAATATGTTACATGGCTTATGAATGCCTAATCAGAAATCTTACTGTGTTCAGTGAAGCACTGGCTTTATCATCAGGTACAATGAAGTGATTGCTTCATGCTTGTGCCAGAAGACCACCATGGAAAATTACCACCAGGGACAGCTTTCTAGACATAGCAGCAGCTTCTTTTTCTCTTTATCCTCCTCCCCCTCCTATATCTTCTTCACTTGCATAGGCTGCCTCAGGAGATGAAAACAGGGATGATCTCTGTCCTCATTCTTGTCATAGTGTCTTGACCCAAAGGACCTCTCAGACTCAGGCATTTGCAAAAAGGAGCTGGTTCCCTACAAAACCAGCTTCTGAAAGCATCACCAACATCAATATTACACTCTGTCCTCATTTGCCTGTTGTTTTTAAACATTTCTGTGCAACTATTATTAGTGCCCCCCTCTTGGTCTTATGTCAACTTAATAAGAACTGGAACTCACTTTTGAACATGAAAGATAAAGAGAATATTTAGTTCTTTATGCTTATTTAATATAATTTACATTCTATATTTCTACCTTTTAAAAAAATCCAAATTAGTCCCAAGGGTTGCTATACTCAGGTTTTTTTTATGCTGTACTAGCAGAGGTTGCCTGGCGTTGCCGGGCTTTTAAAAATTGTGTTGGAAGGTTAAATTGTGTTAATGTTTTTCAAAAATTGCTTAGTCTGTAATTTTAATTTTTAAAATGTTTATTTATGTAAAAAAAATTTGCTTGGCTGTTATTAACTGTGATCTACTTTTTTGGGTTTTTTTGAGGATTAATAAAAGAACAAAGTATGATATAATTTTTTCAAATTGTTTTATGTAAGTGAATAATGTTTTAGTTTTTTGAATTTTTTTAATTAGTTGTACCGTAGGTAATAATTTTAATAATGTAAAAGTAAATGTTTTTTACATTCAATGGTTTTAAAATGTGTTTAGATGTTTTGGGTTTTAATTTGAGTTAAAACTCAGCACAGGATTTTTAAAAGTTTCTATTGTATTTTATTGACATATGTTTGTGATTTGTGTTAAAGTGTGTTTTAGTGTAATTTTTGACTTGTTTTTATTGGTGTGACCTTTTGTGTAAAATTGTGAATTTGTGTTATGTTTTTGATTTGTTTTTACTCTTGTGGCCTTTTGTTTGGGGCTGTTGTGTGTTTTTGAATTGTTTTTACTATTGTGGCAAGCAGGTGGTGCTGGTAGGGGTTATTGTATTTTGACTGTTTTTTCTCTCCTGGCCTCTGAGTGGAGCTTCTTCTGTTAAGTAGTCTCTTTCTTTATTCATTTCTTTTCCGGTCCTCGTGAAGGTAGGACATCTTTTGGTAAGTTTGCTTGTTTTCTTTCTTTTGTGTGTGTGTGGGGGGGTGTATGTGGGGGTGTTTGTGTGTGTTGGAATTTGTATTGTCTGTTTGTTTTGTTTTTTATTGTGTTTTTTTACTTCGTATTGTTTTTGGTGTTGTTTTTGTTTGTTTTTGTGTATTTCTGGATGTTTTTGACTGTTTTTAGTAATTTTTAAAACATTATTTATTTATTTGGTGGTGGGGAGGGTGCGTTGTCATTGGGGGTTTGGAAGGGTGGGCTAGGTGGTGGGGAGGGGGGCATGGTCATTGGGGGTTAGGAAGGGTGGGCTAGGTGGTGGGGAGGGGGCGTGGTCATTGGGGGTTAGGAAGAGTGGGCTAGGTGGTGGGGAGGGGGCATGGTTGTTGGGGGTTAGGAAGGGTGGGCTAGGTGGTGGGAAGGTGTGTGTGGTCATTGGGGGTTAGGAAGGGTGGGCTAGGTGGTGGGGAGGGGGGCGTGGTCAGTGGGGGTTAGGAAGGGTGGGCTAGGTGGTGGGGAGGGGGGCTTTATTGTGTTATGGTGCTTTGATTGTGTGGAGTCGTGAAAGTAGATCGGTGTTTCTTCTCTTTAAATACAGAGGTTTTTTGGGGGGATGGGGGTGGATTCGATCCCCTCTCCCTGGTCTCCTGGGTCCAGAAGGGTTGGGGGGACAGATCCCTTTTGTCCCCACAAACTCCCAACTCCAGGTGAGCCAGTGGAGAGGGAGATCGCCACCCCCCACTTACTGATATTAAAGTGGAAACTCCAATCGGATTTTCCCTTTTAATATCAGGGGGTTAGGTTGGAATCGATCTCCTCTCTCGGGTCCCGTGGGTCCGTGAGGGTTGGGGGGGACAAAAGGGGTATGTCCCCCCCAACCCTTCTCGACCCAGGAGACCAGGGAGAGTGGATCAATTCCCCCCCTCCTTAAAAAAACCGCTTGGTTTCTTCTCTTTAAAGACGGAGGGTTTTTTTAGGAGGGGGAATCTAACCCCTTTCCCTGGTCTCCTGGGTCCAGAAGGGTTGGGGGGACATACCCCTTTTGTCCCCACAAACCTCCTGACCCCAGGTGAGCCAGTGGAGATCGCAACCCCCCCACCTACTGATATTAAAGGGGAAACTCCAGTCGGGACCTGCAGGTGCCGTTGGTGAGGGAAAGAAGAGCGGTTGGTGTTTGCGTGGCTGTGAGGTGGTGAGTTGTTGTTTTTTTTAATTTTCAGGTGCCGGCTTCCTCAGCATTCTGCACGCTCATGTCACGCACGACTCTGGGGCTTGTAGTTATGGGTTTGTTATTTGTGGTTGTGGTGCATTTTTTTTCTGCGGCTTGATTTTGATTGGCCGTGGCGTGTTTCTCAATGTCTTTGTGGTCGCGTCTCTCAGCCTGATTGGCTGTGGCGCGGTGCGGCGCAAAGAATGTTGGGAAATGAAGTTGTTTCCCTTTTTTCTCGTTTGTGGGGCTGTTGCCCCACTGCTGGTTTTCTCAATCCTTCATTGACCTGCAGACCCAGTTCGGCCGTGTGAATGAATGGTGGGTGCGGGTCATTAGGGCAAGGCTTAGGAACCTATAGCAAGTTCCAACAGTTAACCCTTGGTTTTATAGGTTAAGATATGTTCAGTATGTACTATATGCTATATAGTATAGCTTTTGACTACCTGACTTCTTTTCTCAAAGATTGTGAAATGTGTTTAAATTTATAAGAAACTATATTTCCAGATCACCTCTATTGTGGACAGGGATCCAGTCCATTGATTATTATTCATTTTATTAGGTACCCTTATATCTCACCATTTACCCAGTGTGTCTAGAGCAGCACACATAACTGCCTTCCTTCTTTCTTATCCTCACAACAGCCTTATGAGTTAGTTCAAAGTAAGCAACTAAGCCAAAATCATCCAAGTGACTAGCTCAAGATTCTTTCTCTAGTTCCAAGCTGGCACTTAAGACATGAAATTACATATCACACTGGTTTAATGAAAGGCAGTTCATAAGTACAAGTCTCCCCCTTTCCCAACTCAGCAGTGCAATATTTTATGTACCTATATGGATTGAAGATTTCTTTAAAATGGGTCTTCTTTTTTAATAATTTTATTAATTTTAAAAAAACAACATATTACAACAATACAAGAAAAATAATAAGCAAAAAATAAAGGTTTTACAAGTAAACTACCAATACAATCAAATAAAAATAATAATAAAATACATTAAAGAAAAAGAAAAAGAAATAGCATTGTATAAATTCATTCTATTATAAGCTTAGAAGTACTACATAAACCTTCTAAATTATCATTCAAATATGTTCTTATTCGAATCTAACACTTTTTTTACTCAATTCTCCTATACATTTTTACCGTTCTTGTCTCTGCCATATTGTTCAACATAACATATTTATTGCTTCTATATCTTTCTAAAAAAAACAGTATAAATTGTATAACCCTATCATCTAGAAAATCACAAACATTTTTACAATAATCACCCCGTGTATTTACATCATCAGGAGTTTGCGGGATATCACATTTATTTTATCGGTTCCAAAAACTTATTTGATCAAGTACAAGACTGCTCCTTTCTTCCTTCTTCAATGAATATTCCACAAATGGTTGCCAAATTTTCCAGAATCTATTTTCTTTAACTTTACCTTTTTACTTGTTTATCTCCCATGTTAATTTGTCATTCAATGCAAGATCCCACATCTCCTTATACCATTCTTCCATTTTTAAATTTCCATCTAATTTCCAGTTTCTTGCAATGCACTGTATTCCCGTTGTCAACATTATAGAAAGTTACTCTTTCTTATACTCGTTTAAATTTAAATTTTCCACTTCCGTTAACAACACTGTACTTGACTCCAATTTAATACCACTCCCCATAACAGCCCCAATTTCTTTCTCAATTTCCCCCCATTACAATTTCCCCCCAATTTACCACATTACATTTCCACCACATATGTTCCTAGGGAGTTTTTGCATCTCCAACACATTTTGCTTTTAGTATTATCCATTTGATTAAAATGGGTCTTCTAAGATCCACAATGATGTGGGGCTCCAATTACTACCGGTAATCATTTAACTTCTAAAAATCAGTATGTGTGAGTGTTAAAAAATATTGATTTGCATTTTCTAGAGATTTGAAATTTTTATGGTAAGTAGTGGTAAATTGCACTCTGTGTGTGTGTGTGTGTGTGTGTGTGTGTGTGTGTGTGTGTGTGTGTGTGTGTGTGTGTGTGTGTGTGTGTGTGTGTGTGTGTGTGTGTGTGTGTGTATTCATGTCCTGCTCTTGGACCAAGAAGGATTGTATTGCTGTCAATCTCATCAATTTGTTAAGCCACATTTGACCAATCTATGCTGAACCAACAAAGTCAAAGTATCTGCCAGTAACAGACTGTGGCTTGGGAACCATACCTGTCAAGTTTTGGATTTGAAAATAAGGGAAATTTTGGCCACACCCCTCTGTGGGCATTGCCAAATCTGTGGGCATGGCCAAATATAGCCATGTGACTTGCTGGGCTCCAGTCATGCCTGCCACATGGCCATGAAAATGTCTGCAAACACAGACAACACTGGCTCTTTGGCTGTAAATGGAGATGAGCACTGCACCCTAGAGTTGGATACGACTGGCAGATTTTACTTTCTTAGCATCAAAGATCGCTGCAGATGGTGATTGCAGCCGTGAAATAAAAAGGTGACTGATGCTTGGGAAACAAGCTATGAGAAACCTGGGGAACATATAGTTAAAAGTAGAGGTATCACCTTGCAAACAAAAAATTGCATAGTCAAAGCAATGGTATTCTCTGTGATAATGTATGGCTGTGAGAGCTGGACCTTTAGGAAAGCTGAGCGCAGAAGAATAGATGCCTTTGAAATGTGGTGTTAGAAATAGGTCAATCCTAGAAGAAATCAACCATGACTGCTCATTAAAGGTCAAATAGTAAAGATGACGCTAAAGTACTTTGGACATCAAATGAGAAGAGAGGATTCACTTGAGAAAACCTTGATGCTGGGAAAGGTGGAGGACAAAAGAAGGGGGTGGCCAAAAATAAGATGGCTAGATGGTATTGTAGATGCAATGGGCACAAAGCTGTGTGGGCCAAAGAACCCTTTTCCCATCTTCTTGGGGGACTTTTGTTTTGTTTTCTTTCTTGTTTACTCATTTTTAATTCAATTTTTTTTCTGGGAAGCAAAGAGCAGAATAGTAAACCAGCCCCCTAGAGTGAACTAGCCCTGCACGTGGCTAGACACCACCACCCCAATTAGGGTGGAGGAGCACGGGATTAATTCCCCCAAATTAACCAATCTATTTGTTCTTCACTACAACCAGTTGAAGCACCAACACTTGAGAAAGTCAGATCCAGCTTAAGGAAGGGAATTAGTAAAGTAAAAAGCAACCTCTGTAGTTTCCAAGCCTCCCAGCAGCTGAAGAGTTAATCTCCATATATGAAATATCGCTCACCTAGAGTAGACTCCCATCCCATGGTGGCTCCGACCAGCAGCAGCAAAAATGAAGCCTCCATGACCATGTGGCAGGGAAGGGAAATGAAAGAGAAACTACAGAAGCACCACCACCTTCTCTCTCTCCTTCCACAAGCAAAAAGCCACAGCGACCTCTGGTGGCAGGAAAAACATAATGCAGCTTTGCCTGTGAGGGCTCCGGTCAGGATTTTTTTTAAAAAAGGGATATTGCGGGGAAATTAATAAAATGGGAGGGGGGCGAGAAGAGGGGTAAAAATAAGAGGTTTTCCTGAGAAAAACAGGATACTTGACAGGTATGTTGAGGATAGGTGGGACTGCATGTTAGCTTGTTTTGAAATATTTAGCAGGACTTTTGCAGAAATACAAGGCAGTAGAAACTTATGTTCTAACTTTTTGTGATCATTGTATTGCCAAAAAAGATTGGGTAACAGCTATAGTGGGTAACAAGATTATAATTGTTCAGTCCATCCTATATATGCATAAATAGTTATTACAAGTAATATCCTCATACAATGATTTTATTTCATTCCTCAGTGAAAGTCATTGTACAGTGCAATAAAATTGTTGTACGGGCAACATTGCGGCGCTGGTCAATGCAGCTAAACGAGGCTTCATTTTGCTGCATTGACAGTTAAATCTCCCCACACGCGATGTTGCCTTTGGGGCCAGAGTTGGAAGGGGGAATTCCCCGTCCAACTCCTGTCACAAAGTCAACATCGTGGTGCTGGTCAAATCAGCTAAATGAGACTTCATTTCACTGCATTGAAAGTCATCACCTGTACACACACGATGTTGCCTTTGGGGCCAGAGTTGGTGGAGAGAATTTCCCATCCAACTCTGGCCACAAAAGCAACATTGTGCATGTGAAGGCAGCAACTGTCGATGCAGCAAATGAAGCTTCGTTTAGCTGCTTTGACCGGCACCACGATCCACTTGCCTAGAAAGTGTGTTTCCAGGCAAACGGACCTCCATAGACACCTTCCCCGAACACCGCAGTGCTACCTGTTGCTTGGAAACATGCTTCCTAGGGAAAAGGCAGCCCCACACTGCCTATTCACAAAGGGGCTTTGGAGTGGCAGGGGAAAGGCTCCCCCACGCTGCCCCGAAAACCACCCGGTTGCTGAAATGCATTGCATCATACAATGACTAAAATTGTTGTACGATGCAATTTTTATTTTATTTTATGAAAAAAGGTAGTCCTATGATTTAGTCACTGTATGAAGAGATTGTTATACGGGGTTTTACTGGGTATTTCAAAAATTAGGATAAAATATGTGTGGCATTAACAGTGAATAACTGATTACGTATGTTCAAATTCTGTTCAACACCAACTGAATGAATTTCCCCCCTGAAAGTCTTCAGTAGTGGAGTGGTTTTTTAGTCTGAGTCAACGAGAGATTTCTCTTTGACAGATCTAGGGCATAATTTGAATTTGATGGAGCATAGGTCGATCTGAATTGGGATTCATTCCAAACTCCCAAATCAATATCTAAATCAGGATGACCATGCAAGGAGTTCAGAACATAGCCTTCAGGAGTGATCTTAGACAGCTTCTTCTTTATGGCAATATAATTTTCCAGTTAACACATCTGCCACTGAGAAGGCCCTGATCTAATCTGGTCTGGCTCACCACTAGCCTCTCACAATGATGGAACTTTAAGCAGGCTCTGCTCAGAGCCCCTTCAAGGAGACCTAAGAGACCTTAGCTGCCATGATCAAGAATCTAGAGATGTGTCTCCCCCCCCCCCCCCCCGCCACACACACACTTCACTTGAAGAGGGAAAGCAAAAACTCTGAAATGGAGAAAATTTCTCCCTAAACCATATAAGGAGGCAAAAGAATAAAAAAAAATTTGTAGATACTCCAATGAATGAGAAATAAAAGAAAGCATCTCAGGGAACTACTTTCCCCAAATTCCTTGATCCTGAGAATATTTTCTTGCCAATGTTTCTTCTCCGTAAACTCAGTTTGGGGTATATCTCCTTTGTCACAGTGTCTTGATGGATAGTACTGAAAGGGATTTAAGACGTTACCAGTAACTCTATTTTAAAAACACTGAAGAATCAGAGTATAAGCATCCTGTACTGAAATGAGCAGACATACCCCCTGCCTGTTAACTTTAGTTGATGACAAAAGAGGAAAATTTAGTGTCCTTTTTAGATTTTTTATGATATTAGAATTTAGATGCTTCTGCCTCAGCTTAGTTTGGGTTCCATGCTAACATTGGGTGGTTTCAGATCAGCCTGTGAAGAAGTAGGCTGTTTCCCAAAACTCCAAAGTAGGTCCAAATGTAGAGGGACATTTTCACATCCCTGCTATATAACCACCATTGACCAATAGCTATGATGTAATAATATTAATCACATAAAGGCAGCTAGTCGTTGCTTATTTTGACCTGCATTAATATACTTTGCTCTGTGAGACATCAGATATATTTATCTCCTTCCAGTCTCACATTAAAATTCAAGCTACTGGGTTACACATTAATCAGGTTATTTAGAATGGTTAGAGATGGATATATTCCACCTACACAGTTTACACTTTGTTCTAAGACCTTTTGCCCTGCTGTCCAATCATATTAACTGTAGTAAGTGTGCTTCCAAACATTCACAATTTTGCAATTGGCATGTCTCCTCATCTTGTCATCTTGATAAATTTATTGATGCTGCTCATTTTGTGAAGAGTTATTTCCCTCCTTTTATTGATGTCATTTTCAATGATCATCCTTGATTGTTGCTCGAGTTGCACAAATATGAGCAATGGAGCAAGATAAATTAATTTTTCATGGCTTTGGTCTTTTGTTTGGAAGGATGCTGCTCTTCTCTTTTGATACCTTTTGATACCTTTTGATACTGTTGACCATGGTATCTCACTAGGACCACTGTCTGGGTTGGGGATCCATGGCACTGTATGATAGTGGTTCTCCTCCTTCCTCAACAGCCAGACCCAGAGAAATCAACTTAGGGAGTTTATATCATTTCTGTAGACTTTCCAATGAGGTTTGGCACAGGGGATGATTATCTCCCCATCGTTGTTTAACATCTATGTGAAGCCATTGGGATGAGTCTTGAGAGGCAGAGAGTTGGAGCGTGGTGTCATCAATATGCTTTTTCAACTTCTACAGTGCATATAGTTCAGTTCCTGGATGAGTGCCTGGCTTTGCTAATGGAATGGACACAATCTACAAAAATCACAATCACAAAATTTGGCTGCCAGGCTAGTGATGGGTACGAAGAAGTTTGAGCATATCTCTCCACCCTTGTGCAGGTCTGCACTGGCTTCCTGCCCCTTTCCATATCAGGTACAAGGCATTAACTGTAACCTTTAATCACCCAGAGGATCACTGGCCTATGGAACTCCCTGCCAGAAGAAGTGGTGACAGCTATCAGTCTTGACAGCTTTAAGAAAGGATTAACAAAGTTCATGGAGGACAAGGGTATCAATGGCTATAATTATGGATACCTAAGGACAACCTCCAGGCTGGAGAGATAGGCAGGATATCTCTCAATGCCATTTCCAGAGAATCCTAAGCAGGTGAAGGCATCTGCTTGGGAATACCCTGAAGCAAATGGTGAGCCACTGTGTGAGACAGAATGCTGGACTGGATGGGCTGTGGCCTGTTACAGTAAGGCTGTTCTTATGTTCTTATATGGTTTGGGACCTTCTTATCTGTCGGAGCATTTCTTCCTTAGAACATCATCAGCCCATGCCACCCTTTCATCACAAACTGTGCAGCTTGAGGTGCTGATCCCAAGAATGACAAGAAAGGTAGTGAAAAAGAGAAGACCCTTTTTAGTGGTGGCACTTGCATTATGAAATTTATTACTGGCTGAAATATGTCAGGCCCCATCACTGGACGTATTTAAAAAGCCATTAAAACACTTCTCTTTAAAGAGGCCTTATAGCCAAGCAGTGGTTTGATTAATTTGTGATATAACTATGCCTCAGAAGTTGCTAATTTGGAATGTTGATTGTCTATTGTATATTATTATTGGTTTATTGTTATGGTTTGTGGGTTTTGTTTCTTTGTTAAATTTGTATCATTTTAGCACTTGAACACAGCCCAGAGTGGAAAAATATCCTAGATGGGTGGTATATAAATATAATAAACAAACAAATTCTCTTACCTTCCTCTTGTTTGAGTGCATAAATTAATTACCAAAAAAATGCATAAAATCATTTATCTGTAAAAACAATGTACCTGTATGTGGTTTTATCGAACTATATGTGTCAGCTAAAGCCAGGGAAAAATGTTCAGCATGGTAATTAAAAAAAAATAAAAAGGGAGGGGCTGAGACAGCTCATGCCAGCCAAAATTGACCCTGCAAAGTGACATTTAACTAGCCAAGCTACGACCAGCCAGGTAGCCCGATAAGGGGGTGGGTATGAAATATGTTACCCCTTCAATGTATAAATACAAGCCTCTTTATATTTTACACCCAATGACTGGCTTGCGCAGGTTATGCTTGAAAACCTGACCTGCTGTTTACAGATGCTGATTGTCCGGGTACTTTTGCCAAGAGAGGGTGTGTTAATGTTCCATTTTCCAAAACATGAGATAAGAGGCCTCACTGAAAACAGAGATAGCATTACTTTTTATTCACCTAATTGTTCAAAGAGTCAGTTTTCTCTTGTATTTTACAATATTAAACTAAGTAAAATTAAACTCTTATAATCTTGAAAATAATGCAGTAATGCAAAAAAAAAAGTTGCACAAAGCAACAGAAGCTGCTTTGTTTAACGGACTTTAAAGGAGTAGAACCATTGAAGTAACATCTTTAAAAACAATCAGTTATTTTCATGCTTTTCAAAGGGAAGAGGTGGTTGTTTTGTGCACAGATAATTTACAAAAATTACAGAGACATTGATAATAATAAAAATGTTTGTTTTGTTCTCACCTGCATCAAGGGATCTCACAGAGCTTGAATATTACTTGTCTCATTAAAACTGCCTAAATCAGTGTGTCCCAAATTTTGGTTTTTGGATGTCAGTTCCCAGAAGCCTGTCAATTCTCCAAAGCATGATCAGCCAATGTACTGATTTAGGCTTCCAGGAATTGAAGTTCCCCTGTGGGGCTTGGCCCCGCATTGTGAACCACTGATCTAATAGACCAGGAGTTCTCAACCTTTTAAAGCCGGGGGCAGGGCCATGCTCCATCAGACAGCTTCGGGGTCTGGATGGCCATTTTGCCCTTCCTCCAACACACGTCACTTCCTGGTGGAGGTGGTGTGTTGGAGGTGGTGTGGGCCACATGAAATGGTGCCATGGGCCACATCCGGCCCATGGGCTACAGGTTGAGAATCCCTGTAATAGACAAAACTGAAGAAGTTAGTAAACATTCTTCATAATTTAATTTTTTTTAAATGTAATTTAATAGTCATATTTATATATGCCGCCCACTCAGTTAGAACCCGGCTCAGGGTGGCATTACAACAAGTTCTAAAAACACATAAAACACTTTAAAAAACCCATATCCCACCCACTTTAAAAGACCCATATCCCACCCACCCATCCCATCCACTTTTGCCTTCTTTTGCCAGTCACTTTCCTCCTGTAGCCCCAACTGGTGTTCTGTTCTCAGACTCCAGATCTGGAAGGGATGGGGAGGGTAGCCAGAGGGGTTTCTTTGGGGGAGAATTGGAAAATTAAATGATTCCCCTTTCCCCCATGAACCTTCTTTCACAGGGGTCAGCAAACTTGTGTCTCCGGATGTTCTTAGACTTCAGGTCCCAAGAGCCCTGATCAGCAGATGCCCTGATCAGCAGGCTTCTGGGAATTGAAGTCCAGGAATACCTGGAGAACCAAGTTTGCTGACCCCTGAATCTATCACATTTTTACTCGTTCAGCAAACATTTCCTGGAGCACAGACAGTACTCTTTGGAGTTGGCCATGGTGCTGAATTTGTGATCTGAGTGTTTCAGTATTTAAGAAAAGCCTTTTATATGAGACATTTCCTTGCATACTTTTCTACAGTGGATTCTGGATTCCAAACACCAGCAGTTGCCTTTAGACAACCTTCCAAAAATGTCTGGTGTGCATTGTTAAAAAATAATGAAAACTTGCAAAAAAATAATATAATCTATACCTATAAATCTGTGCATTAACCGTTGGAATGTGACAAAGGATGTTGCAACAGGGCCCCCTAGCCCCAACTGAGCCTCTGTGCACTCACCCGACCAGGGTTCGCAGGTAACTGTCAGGTTGAATTTTGCGCCAGTGGGGCAGGAGCCCCCCGACCGCAAACAAAAAGAAAGGACTCCATTTCCCAATGTTTCTTGGGCCGCGCCGCACCACAGCCAATCAGGCTGAGAGGCGCGAGCAAAAGGAACGTTCGGAAATGCGCAGTGGCCAATCAAAATTAAGCCGCATGAAAAAAAGGCTGCACAAACAGTAAACACAAACCCAAAACTACAAGCCCCAGAGTCCTGCGCACCATGAGCACGCAGAATGCTGAGGAAGCTGGCCGCAAAAAATAAAAGAAAAATACACTGGGAGCGCAAGTCCGCCGCAGGCGGACGCAGCGCCTCAAAGCCACGCAAATGCCTTCTTGCCATGCCTTCTTGCATGGAGCAATGGGGAGGAGAGGGACTCCCTCTCCTCCATGCTACCCCGCCGAAGACACAGCGAGACCACCACCGGCCTCAACAAAAGTTGAGCCAGGGTGGGGAAAAACCACAACAACATAGGGAGTTCAAGGGGGGGGCAGCAAAGGAACCGGACGGCACTCTGCCCGGTGCCTTTACTTTCCCAGTAAGTGTTTTGCTTTCAAGGGAGGGCGAAGGCATCATTGCCTGACCCTCCTTGAAAGCGAAACAATTCCTCCGCAAAGCAAAGACACTGGATGGGCGCTCCGCCCGGTGCCTTTACTTTCCATGTAAGTGTTTCGCTTTCAAGGGAGGGTGAAGGCATCATTGCCTTCGCCAACCCTTGAAAGTGAACCCATTCCCAGGTAAGCAAAGCCAGCGGATTGCGTTCTGCCAGCTGACTTTACTTACCCCAAAAGTTTTTCGCTTTCAAGCAGGGGCAAAGGCAATGGTGCCTTGCCCCCCTCCCTTGAAAGTGAACCCATTCCCAGGTAAGCAAAGCCAGCAGACGGTGCTATGCCCGCTGACTTTTCTTACCCCCAAAATAAACCAGTAATTTAAAAAAAATCACAAACGAAAACATACAAAAATAACCAAATTCAAACCCAAAAATAACACCAAGAAGAAACACACAGACCCCCCCCCCCAAAAAAAAATAACACTACAAACCCCCAAAAGAAATTAAACCAGAGAACTCACCCAAACGTCCTTCCTCCATGACGTCCGGAACTGAAATGAGGAAAGAAAGAGACTACTTACTGGAAGAAGTGACACCCAGAGGCCAGTAGAGAAAAACAGTCAAAGTAAAAGAAAACCTCAACACCACCATCCAGAGGCCACAGGAGAAAAAACAGTCAAAAATATTCACAAAAATAAGTCTAAAATTTCTAAAACATTTCTTAAATCCTGCGTACAGTTTTCACTCAAAAAAACCCCCCATCTAAACACAGTTTAAAAACATTGAATTAAAAAAAAACACATACTTACACATATTTAAAATTATTATCCAAGGTACAACTATTAAAAAAATTCACATAGTAAAACATTATTTGGTTTTAAAAAATTGTAAAAAATTATATCATCCTTTCCTCCTTTTTTTAATCCAAAAAAAAAACACCAAAAAAAGCTGATCACAGTTTATAACATCCCGTGCGTATAAATAAATATTTTAAAAATCACAAAACCTTTCAACACCATTTAAAACAGCCCGACACCATTTGTTCAAAGAAGAAAAAAACCAAACCCTTTACTATCCAACACAATTTAACGTCTTTTTATATAACAATACACATTAAAATAAAAACCTTCCAAAACAATTTAAAACAGCCCGGCACCGCCAGGCAATCTCTGCTAGTATAATATAAAACAAGACAAAGCCATCATAAAAATCACTTCACTACACAGCCAGCAGCAGTGCTGTCAGCTCAGGTTGTGTATCAGCATGTCAGTTTGTTTGAGTGAGCCAGCTCATATGTGGTCTTGTAACCAAGTTAAGTAATTGCTGTGCTGTATTGTTTTGTTGAGCTGATGGCTCAACAAAATATGCAGGTGATGGTGAAGAAAAAGCTGCTGGCTGATAATTTTTAAAATGAGTTTCGAATCTCCTTTAAAAACATGAATAGCTAAGGAGGCAGCACAATTTTTCTTGAAATCCTATGAAACTTTAGTTTCATTTCATATGAGATATGGCATATCTTTCTAGGAAAAGGTATGTCTTAAAATTCTTATAGCTGAACACTAGCACGTCCTCAAGTGATCCTTACATATTTTGCAAAGTATGAACTTCATATCTTATACTGTGTTCTTTGAATAAAATGCTGGACCTCTGTGATTTGCCATCTGCTAAACGAATTGATAGGAGAGTCATAAAACTTCACATTGGCAAATTATTTGCAGAAAGCGGTTGCTTGCAAGCCATTGTTATGTGATAATTACATTGAGAAAGAACACTGAAATGAAAATTTGCTGCAGTGGGTTTGTTATTAGTATGCATGAAAATCTAGTTGCCTTTCCTTCTGGCTTATAATCGGAAGTTATTGCTGCATGTGTTTATCCAAAATTCAGTACAGCAATGAAGCATCATGTCTCAGACATCATAGACAATGACTGTGTAGCATGGTTAAAGTTGTAGCAGCCATAATGTCAAGTTCAAAAAACAGTTTCTGCTCATTAGAAATAAGTTTCATTCTTCTCACAAAGCTCTTTGTTTTGGAGATCTAAAAGATGCTGCATACTTTGGGCCTTGAAAAAACCTGTTTATAATGGGGCTCAAAACTGGAGCATTAGCCATTTGTAGAGACCATACCACTTACTACCTATCTAGATAGACCTGTAAAATTAAATGGGGAACAGGGGCCAAGCTGTTTTGATGGTCAGGACAGTGGTGATGCCTCAGTGATTCTAGATTAACATTATTGCAGTGCGCTTTGTGTTGGCTTGTTCTTGAAAAGTGTCCGGAAATTTCAACCATTGCAAAATGTGAAAAGCAGATAGTTATAGAAGTACAGCCTAGGCCTTAAAACAAGAACACTAGCTTCCAGATTGTGTTCTCAGTTCAAGCCTAGTTCCCTTCTGTAAAGCCATCCCCACCCCCTTAATATAAGCCTGACTGACATTTGTGGCCCATCAGATGACAGTTTTCTGCAGTGTCCCTTTAAAAGCGCTGTAACTAAAAGTGAAATTAAAAGCTAAAATGAGGTGCCATTGAAAGTCATTTATAGAGTAGTTACTGACAAATTGATATGTTGGTGATGCATTTCTCGAATCTTCTTGGTAATGGCAAGAAACACAACAAAAATTTAATAAAGTAGTATAAAACAAATCCCCAGTGTGAAATGCTCCATTCTAAATCTTCAGTTCAGTTATATTGATGGGATGACTCATGGGGCTAACAGATAAAGATGAAGATAAAGATAAAGATAAAGCATTAAATTTAACCTGGAGCACCTGTCATTTTAGAATCTATGTCCAGGTTTGCTATGGAAATATTTCACATTAGGAATGTTTCATTTTGTCTTATAAAAACTTTATTGTGCCTTTTCTGGTGGTGATTTTGTTCTTATCCAGATAATTATTAATGTAAAAGAATTGCGTAAAAGCCTTAGGCTGCTACCAGCTGGTTTGGGAAAAATTCAATGAGTGATTTGGGGCTGGGGGCATAACTCAGCCCCCAAGTCATCTAGACACACCAAAACTGAAGAAAATCTTCTGCTGACTCTCATCTCAACCTTATCCACATTAGGTAAAGTTTGGATTTAGGGTGTCCAAGTTATGTCGCACGCCCCCCACCCCCAAATCACTCACTGGATTTTCCCAAAACAGCTGGTTATGGCTTAAGACCTTTGCACAATACTGTAGCAATTTTTTTAGGGGGGAAAAGCTTATTTCCTATGTATACCTGACTTCTGTTATGCCAAATAGGCATGCTTTATTTATCAGGAATCCAGTCTGTGGAAACTGTTTGCCATGAAGTGTCTCTACCCAGATCAATGACTGTGGGAAAAGATTCCATCTCTGTGTATGAGTGTGAATAGTGAAAGAAAAATGAGATTTCTGGTTTAGAATTATTTCACATGTTAATTTCTTTTCCACAGGTTGAAGAAAATGAGCAACATTTATGAATCAGCAGCCAACACCTTGGGAATCTTTAGCAGCCCATGCCTGACCAAGGTGGAACTGAGAGTGGCGTGCAAAGGTATCTCAGACAGAGATGCCCTCTCCAAGCCTGATCCTTGTGTCATCCTGAAAATGCAGTCTCATGGGCAGTGGTTTGAGGTAAGTGCTCAGTTAAGAGTGAATGGAAAGTGTATTTTCTCCCCTGTGATGATTTGATGTCATGTTGCAGTAGAGCACCAGAGTTTGGAAACATTATTTTGGGGGGCTGACCATGCCAGCTGTGAGAGTCTGAAAGTTATAATTCATAAAAACATCTCCAAACTCTTGAGTAATATCATGGATGTACAAAAACATCTGCCTGTATGGACATGAAAAGCTGAGTTCTAGTTATGGAAATATTTGCAAAACAAGAGGATGAAGAGACAGTGTGGGTGATTTGGTCGGTTGAGGCACATGGGGTGTCGATTAACTGCAAAAAGTAAACACAGTTCATTCAGCTTATAAATACATGTGAGATGTCTGTCTATAACCCTGTCTGGTACATGGCAAAGCTTAAGGCTGATAGGTCTGGGCGACCAACTCATTTCAACAAGTGCCGGAGGTGGGCTGAGGTCTTGCAACCTTGTGTCTACAGTATTCTGCTATTTTGCTCAAAGAATGAAGAATCTCCAGGGTCAAATGCTTTAATTTAGAAATGGATGATTTATCACTGTTGAATGCCCCTCCTACTTCTTGCGTGCCCTGTGACACTGAAGAGTTGTGGTAGCAGAGGAGTTGACCCTTGGTTTCTTGGCTTCAGGGGAAAGTACTTGTGGGAGTCCAAGCCATCAGGAACCTGGTTCAGTTTTTGAGTAAATATTTTAGCTTGTCTCATCTTTCTTCAGACTCAAGTTTGGGGCTTATAATGTAGCTACAAGAATGGCTAAAGAGTTCCCTGATTCTGTTTTTGAAGATAGTTTATTGGAGAAGAGAACTCCAGTTGCCTGCATGGCACATTTTTAAAAAAACTACGAACATTTACAGTTGGAAGGTTGCCTTTCTCCTTTATTGTGAATGAGTTTTATCTAGGATACCTTTAACATTTTTTACATTTTAATACTTTGAAATTCTAGCATAGTTCTTTTTAGTTCAGATGTGGGTATCTTTGACAAATCCAGTGGCCAACGTTATGAGCTCTATCCATACCTTTCTCTAAAAATTGGAAGTGACTAGAAGTTAATTTCTCATTTTAAAAAAAAACCCCAACTTACATGGTTTAGAAGAGAATTGTATCTCCTAGAAGCCTTCAGGAGTGTTAGTTCTCTTTCTTTAGCTTCCTATCCCAAAACATTTTGGGAGCCATAAAAATGGATAGGGCTCTTGTACAACCTGTTAGTTGTGTGCCACCAACATTTTTATTTCAATTATCCAAGCACTTTCAAAAGCGACATGGTTTCATTTAACTCGGAGGCCTCTGAAATATTGACACAATTGATTTTAAGAAACAAATGATCTGAGCCTATTAGTATCTCTTTGAATTAACTACATTCAATGGAGGGGGAATTTAAATTTTTTGTAGAGATCTTTATCCATCTGTACCTAGACATCTGTATTTTCTCCTGTTTCTCCAGATTAGGTGAGTGGGAGGGTGAAAATAAAGGGAATTTTCCCACTTATAATATGTGACACATTATCACTGTATGTATTTTATGCTTGGAGTATTCTTTTTTTCCCTCACACAAAACAAAAGGCTCAGTGTAACCATCTGTGAGAGCACAGAAGTGTAAATGACCTTTATGCTGGAAATAATTTTAGGATAACAGAATTAAAAATAAAACCAGAAAAATGATTAATCACCGGCAATAATTAAAGCTTTTTTAATTCTTACATAAGGCCACTCACTTCAAAATATATTAATTATAGAAACATGTTTCACAGTTTTTAAAAAAAGTGTTTTTGCCAGGAGAGATTCATTTTGGTATCAACAATATGTCTTACTCCCATTACTCCCTCTTCAAATGTTTTTACATGCAAAAACACAGCTGTTTCCCTAGGAAGGTTGGTGTCATTTCAGTTTTGCTTTAAACAATGCAAAATAAAATGGTATGGGTTGGACTCCAAAAGGACCAACAGAGCAATCCTCAGTAGCTGGGAGAGGAGAGGTGTTATGTATGCATGTTCACTGTACTGGAAAGATAAGAATGTAACCACTCCAAATACAATGTATCTCAGCTGTAAAGGAACGCGAGCAAGCAGCCCATAGAGGGCAGCTGCGAGCGTTCAGTCTCACATGGTTCACATTGCTCAATCACGGACAGCCGCGGGAAAACCTTCCCCGCATTAATCAGGAGGAGAAAGAACTACTGAAGAGAGGCGTGCCTGGGCGAGGCCGCGCCGGTAGCAGCCAATGAGCTACCGTGCTACAAGATTCAAATGTATAATGCTACTGTATATATTGAGATGTATCACCGCCATTACCTCATGTTCCACCGGATCATCATGCAATAAACCTGTGTTAAGCCAACCCTTCGGCTGTTCTGTTGTCTTTGGTCCCATACACTAAACTGGCGACGAAGGTGGGATAATGGCTGCCCACGGGACCAAGACATGTGCCGGCTACGAGATCAAGAAGCCGGGAGACTTGGAGCTGTTTGAGATAGACTTCAATGGAGCGCTGGTGGAGCTCGAAGTTTCAGATGAGGACAAGAAGAGGGCCATCTTCGTCCGCATGCTCGGGCACGAGACCAAGAGGACCTTGGTGGACCTGATCGCACCAAGGAGGGTGAGCGACTTCAAAGCTAAGGAGCTCCTGGCGGTGCTGCGCGCCCACCTCCGGCCCGCGATAGCGATGTTCCCCGCTCGGAGCGCGTTCTGGAGGCGAGTCCAAGCGCCCGGGGAATCGGTCGCCGAGTTCGCAGCGGCCCTGCGACTGGCCGCCGGCCCATGCAAGTGGGAGACCCCAGAAGTCACCTGCTCTGCGGCCTGAGGGACACCGAAACTCAGCGCGCGCTGATGAAACAGGAGCAGCCCCCCACGCTGCAACAAGTCCTAGACGCGGCACAGGCCGCGGAAGCCACGACGGCCGGGGTGCAAGAGCTCCAGGACTGGCGCCCGAAAGCTGCCAAGGCAGAGAGCTCGGTGCGTGCGGCCCGGCGAGTTTCAAACTCGTCCACGGAGAGCGGCGATGACGAGGACGTCCAGAAGGTCCAGAAGGAAGGCTGGCGCTGCAACGGCTGCGGCGCCACCC
The DNA here is from genome assembly GCA_035047345.1 of Bradypodion ventrale. NCBI lineage: Eukaryota > Metazoa > Chordata > Lepidosauria > Squamata > Chamaeleonidae > Bradypodion > Bradypodion ventrale. The sequence goes on from JAWDJE010000006.1 coordinate 84,131,537, forward strand.
ACGCCCGCGCCAAATGCCCGTTTCGCAAGGCCGAGTGCCACAACTGTGGCCGGCGCGGGCACATCGCCAAGGTCTGCCGGAAACAGCGCGAGGCCAGGAGGAGTTCGCCAGACCGCTCGGCGAGGCAGGACCGCACCACGAGGCCCAAGGACGGCACCCGGACCACGAGGAAGCGGGACAGCGTAGGGCGCATCTCCGGCGACAGCGAGGACGACGCCCCGGTTTTCAGCGTGTCCACGGAACACCCCCGATACTTCGTTGAGGTAGTAATACAAGGGGCCCCTGTTAGGATGGAGGTGGACTCGGGTTCTTCATACTCTATCATTTCCCAGGGAGAGTTCCTGAAAATCGCCCCCCACGTGCGGCCTAAGCTCAAAGCGTTGAGGTCCACGCTGAAGGACGTGCAAGGGAACCGCATCCCGGTGTTGGGGGTTGGGAAGTTCCAGGTCCAGTTTAAAAAGCACGCCGCAACGCTTCCCCTAGTCGTCCTCAAGGGAGGTAAATGCAGCCTCCTCGGGACTCAATGGTTCCAGCCCCTGGGGTTGTTTATTGGGGGGGTGCATGCCGTGGGAGTACATGCCGCCGGGACTGATCCAATACAGGGCGTGTGCGACGCGCACCCCGAGGTTTTCAAATGGGGACTCGGGAAATTCAAGGGCCCCCCAGTCACTTTCGACCTGGACCCTGGAGTACGTCCAATCAGACTAAAACCGCGCAGAGTGCCTTTCTCACTAAAGGACAAGATAGAGGCGGAGCTGGACAAATTGGTGGGCCAGGGGATTCTTGTTCCTGTTGATTCTGCGGAGTGGGAAACTCCAATTGTAACAGCGCTCAAGGCCAACGGGGAGGTCCGCATATGCGCTGATTACAAGTGCACCATCAATAAGGCGATTCGCCCTAATGCATATCCGGTGCCGGTAGTCAGCCACTTGCTGGCCAGGTTACACGGGGGGAGGTGTTTCGCTAAACTCGACCTGGCCCAAGCCTAACAGCAACTCCCGGTGACCCCCGCCGCAGCTGCTGCGCAGACCATAGTCACCCACAAAGGGGCGTTCCAGGTGACGCGCCTCCAGTTTGGCGTGAATTCGGTGCCCGGGATCTTCCAGTCACTCGTGGAACGCCTCCTGAAGGGGTTGGAGGGGGTGTTACCCTATTTTGATGACGTATTGATAACAGGGGGAGCCGGGCCGAATTGGCAAAAAGGTTGGGAAAGGTCCTGGCAATATTCGAAAAGGCGGGGTTGCGGTTGCGGAAAGACAAATGCGTTTTCTTCGCAACTGAGGTTCAGTTCCTAGGGTTCCGTGTTACTCCCGAGGGAATAAGGCCGTCCCAATCCAAGGTGGCCGCCATCAAGAAGGCCCCTCGCCCCACCTCCAAGCCCGAGCTGCAGTCGTTCCTCGGACTGCTCAACTTCTACCACTCCTTCCTTCCTCGGAAGGCAGCCGTGGCAGAACCGCTACACAAGTTGTTAAAAAAGGACGAGGCATGGAAGTGGGGCGACGACCATGAGAAGGCTTTCAATGACCTGAAACGACTCCTGGCATCCGATGCCGTACTGACCCACTTCAATCCCAAACGCCCGGTGGTCCTGATATGCGATGCATCCCCGGTGGGGGTGGGGGCGGTGTTATGCCACGTGCTGGAAAACGGGAGGGAGGCCCCGATAGCGTTCTACTCCAGGTCCTTGTCCCAAGCGGAGAGAAACTACGCCCAGACAGACAGGGAAGCGTTAGCGATAATTGCGGGCACCAAGAAATTTCATGATTTTGTGTATGGCCGCCCCTTCACCATAGTGACCGACCATAAGCCCTTACTAGGCATTTTCACCACAGATAAGCCCACACCACAAATCCTGTCCCCGAGAATGCTCAGGTGGGCCATTTTTCTCAACGCGTATCAGCACGCGTTGGTGTACCGGCCCGGGAAGGAGATCAGCCACGCGGATGCCCTATCGAGGTCCCCCATTCCCCGGGATTGCTGCCACGTGGGCGAGGAAGAGAGGCACCACCAGGTCTTAATGATAGAGGTCCTAGACTCCCCCCCCGGTAGTACCGGCCGACATCGCCAAAGCGACCGGCAAGGACAAAACGTTAGCGACAGTTAGCTCCTGGGTGCAGAAAGGGTGGCCCGTGTCTTCCCCAGCAGCGGAATTCGACACATTTTTCAAGAAAAAATTAGAGTTGTCCCTAGAGAGGGGTTGCCTTTTGTGGGGACAGCGGGTAGTGATCCCCACGTCCCTCCGGCCGAGGGTGCTTAAACTACTGCACGTCAGCCACGCGGGGATCGTCTGCTCAAAGGCACTAGCCCGCAGTTACTTTTGGTGGCCCCAGCTAGACGCCGACATCGAGCACATGGTCGGCACTTGCGAAGCATGCCAAAGCTCCAGGCCGGAAGAGGCTCGCTTGCCACATAGGGAGTAGGACGCAGCAAGGGGGCCCTGGTCCCGGGTACACGTAGACTTTGCTGGCCCGTTCAGGGGAGCACTTTTCCTCCTTGTGGTGGATGCGTTCTCCAAGTGGTTGGAGGTCATTCCAGTCTCGAGCACCTCCTCGGCCACAACAATTAAACAGTTACGGAGGGTCTTTTCCACGTTCGGTTTACCCGACACCCTCGTCAGCGATAACGCTAGCTGTTTCACGTCCACCGAGTTCAGGGCATTCATGGATCTCAACGCCATTCGGCACATCACCTCCGCCCCGTTCTACCCGGCCACCAACGGCCAAGTAGAGTGCCTCGTGCGCACCACAAAGGACGCACTGCGGCGCATGGGTCCCGGAGATCTCGACCTACAAGTGTGCCAATTCCTGCTAGGGTACAGGGTCACCCCATTGGCGTCAGGGTACTCCCCCGCGGAACTGTTAATGCGCAGGAAGCTGGCCACGGTAATCTCCAGACTAGACCCCACGAGGGTAGAGGACAAAGGGCGGAACGTAGGGATGGAACCCACAAAGAGTTTCAGCGTAGGTGCCCCCGTGCATTGCAGGAACTACGCCAGCGCGGGGCCAGCCTGGGTGCCGGGCACTGTAATAGAACAAACCGGCCCCGTTTCATACCGCGTGGAGACCAGTACAGGCCTCCTGTGGAGGCGACACGCGGACCAGCTGAGGCGCAGGGTCCCCGGAGAGGAGGACGCGAATGGAGGAAACCACGATTCAACGTTAGGGTACTCCCCCACCCGTTTAGCCCAAGGGGGAGGGAAAAGGGGCCATGGGTCCCCACCAAGGGGGGAGGAAAGGGAATCTGTCCTTGCAGATATCATGCGGGAGTTCTCGGCGGAAGGAAAGGGCCCCGAACTCATACATATCTCGAGGAATCTTCCCCCAGACTCAGATCCCCCAAGCGAATTAGATTTTGAGTTTCCGTACCAGGGGGAGTTAGCGGAGTGGTCCCCCACCCGTCCTAGCGAAAAGAGGGGTTTCAGTTCAGCCCCTGGTACGTCCAGTCCCAACCCCTGCGAGTTAGAGTGTAACATAGCGCCAGCTCCCCGGAGACCAACACCCCCAAGACAGGAGGCGAAGGCAAATCCGCCCACCACAGTCTCAAGATCCCCCGAACGGATAGCAGGAGGCAGCGGGACCACGAGGGCATCCTCGTCGGTCCCGAGATTCGTAATGGGAGGGTCCCCAGGGTCCGCAGGCAACAGGCAGGGGTTCACTTCCCAGCTGTTCATTCCATTCCCATCCCCCAGCGCAAGGCAGGCACGGACGCCCCACAGAGCCACTAACGAATTCCCGTCTTCCGTTGCAGGACAAGCACCCACGGAGCCAGGGATCACAGGCTCTCCTGTACTAGGTCAGGCGCATGCACGCCCCAAGCGCACGTGCGGCAAGCCACAATGGTTGCGGGACTTCGTCCCATCCTAGGGGGGAGGGATGTTATGTATGCATGTTCACTGTACTGGAAAGATAAGAATGTAACCACTCCAAATACAATGTATCTCAGCTGTAAAGGAACGCGAGCAAGCAGCCCATAGAGGGCAGCTGCGAGCGTTCAGTCTCACATGGTTCACATTGCTCAATCACGGACAGCCGCGGGAAAACCTTCCCCGCATTAATCAGGAGGAGAAAGAACTACTGAAGAGAGGCGTGCCTGGGCGAGGCCACGCCGGTAGCAGCCAATGAGCTACCGTGCTACAAGATTCAAATGTATAATGCTACTGTATATATTGAGATGTATCACCGCCATTACCTCATGTTCCACCGGATCATCATGCAATAAACCTGTGTTAAGCCAACCCTTCGGCTGTTCTGTTGTCTTTGGTCCCATACACTAAAGGAGGTTAGGGGAAGTCTGAGGAAAACTAGCCAAACACTTTGAGTATGCAGTGATCAGACTGTGAGGTTTAGGTCAGAGTGATTTCCCCACCCCTCCATCGCTGCTGAAAACAATGAAATGGCATGTTCTGTGATAGTGCTTCCCTCTCAATAGAAGAAAACTCCCCCCTACCAAATAAGAACTTTATCTTTACCGTAGTAGAAGATAAATAACCTCAGCAAATGGTTTTGCCATCTCTGTTCATGTTAGTCAAAATGGCTTGCAGAAGATACTGAACCCTGGTATGTCTGCTTGGTGTTTAGCGCTCATGATTTGGATGTGATGCCGTCAAAATACACAACAACTTTGGAAACAAGGAAGGGGTGTGTGTGATTATCTAGTCCTGCTGTGATTTACTGCCAGAGGGCAGGTGACACGGATTACCTTGTTACCTCACAAAGTTGTTCATGCTCCTGTCTTTATTTTTCAAATGTAGCACAGGAATTTTTTTTAATAAATCTAAAGCAAAGCAATCACACGTATATACTGCCCCATAGTTCTTAGTGCACTCTCTGGGTGCTTCACAAGTTAATTGGCATTTAACCCCCAACATGCTGGGTTCTCATTTTACCGACCACAGAAGGATGGAAGGCTGAGTCATCCTTGTTCCCTGGTCAGGATCAAACTCACGACCTTTTGTTTGCAGTATAACCACTGCACCACCTGGGCTTCTGATAAACTATAGATAAAGTGCACAGTTGCAAAACCAAGATGTTGAGGTGCTTCAGATGAAACTGTAGTTGTGCAAAGAACTTCTCTCTTGCCCAGAATTTTAATTGTGGTGGTGGTGTGTCAAGGCATTGCTATCTTCTACCTGCATTCCACCGTTTTCCACCTTCTTTTTTTAATCACAAAAGCCTGTTAAAAAGAAAAGGTGGAAACACTGTGACTAGTCACGGCCTTCCCACTGTTGTACAATGTATTGCCTTGTTTTCATTTACAGTGGAACCTCAGTTAACAAACAGCTTGGTTAACATAAAAGTCGCATAACAAAAAGAAATTCATAGAAAACAGTGGCTCGGTTTACAGAATTATTTTCAGAACAGATTAATTGGTTTACAATGCATTCTTATGGGAAACTGCATCTTGGTTAATGTATTTTGGTTTTCAATGTATTCCTACGAGAAATTGCATTCAATACATTCCTATGGGAAATTTGGTTAAAGTAATTTTTGCTGTAAGAAATGTCTCGGAGAACGCATTAATTACGTTAACCAAGGCTCCACTGTTATAGTAATAATTTCTGAATGTGTATCTATATATGTAATTTATATGTATAATAACATAACTAAGTCATTGTTATATTTTTATGCTTGGGTGCTGTCTTTTAGTAGAAAGTTGGGGGTATAACTAATAAATAAATACCCCAATAGGCTTTTTTTAAACTTTTTTTTGGCAGCTATAACATAAATAACAAAAATAAATAACAAAGAAAAGAATCATAAGACAGTACAGAAAAGAAAGTATTTAATCAAATACTTTTATCAAACACCCAATGAAATAACTGCAATCTGATATATTACTATTTAGGGTTACCAAACTCACTTATTCATGTATACTATTTCTGATATCACATCCAGGATTCTGTTAGTCAAACTACAGTTAATATTAATTAAGGAGATTGGTCTATAATTTACACAATGAGTATAAACTTTAGCAGACTTAGGTATCAGAAAAATGTATGCATTGGCAGGACATCTGATTCAAAGGCCTTTTGATAGATATGAAAAAGGCAAGGAAAGCCAATATGCCATTCTAGTTCAGCCCTGGTGTTTTAATGTCTTTCATTTTTGAAACAATTCTTTTAATTTCTTGTTTTAAGAAGTCTTAAAATAATTTACTTTTCCTGCATATTTTACTGTGGAAGAATCTGCTGCAAGAAGAAAGATTAAGTTTCACAACTTATAGAGTCATTATTTTTGTCTATATAATATAGTAATATTTTTTGAAATTCTAAATTTATTTTTCATGGTGTACTCTGATAAGGCTGCATTTTAACACCCTGCTTATTCAACCTATACACAGAGCACATAATGCGCAATGTAGGGATGGAGGAATCACAATATTGGATCAAAATTGTTGGGAGAAACATCAACAATTTGAGATATGCAGATGATACCACTCTAATGGCTGAAAGTGAGGAAGAGCTAAAGAAGTTCCTGATTAGGTTGAAAGAAGAGAGTGAAAAAGCAGGCTTGAGACTCACTATGAAGAAAACCAAGATAATGGCAACAGGCCCTATCAGTCCCTGGAAAATAGATAGGGAAGAAGTAGAAGCAGTGACAGATTTTATTTTCTTAGCATCAAAGATCACTGCAGATGGGGATTGCAGCCATGAAATAAAAAGGCGACTGATTCTTGGGAGACAAACCATGAGAAACCTGGGGAACATAGTCAAAAGTAAATTCGTATAGTCAAAGCAATGGTATTCCTGGTGGTGATGTATGGTTGTGAGAGCTGGACCATTAGGAAAGCTGAGCGCAGAAGAATAGATGCCTTTGAAATCAGGTGTTGAAGGAGAGTTCTGAGAGTACCCAGGACAGCAAGGCGAACAAATAGGTCAATTTTAGAAGAAATCAACCCTGAGTGCTCCTTAGAAGGTCAAATAGTAAAGATGAAGATGAAACACTTTGGACATCAAACGAGAAGAGAGGATTCACTTGAGAAAGCCTTGATGCTGGGAAAGGTGGAGGGCAAAAGAAAAGGGGTTGGCCAAGGATGAGATGGCTAGATGGTATTACAGACGCAATGGGAACAGAGCTGGGCGAGTTGAGGAGGATGGTGGGAGGACAGAGGTGCCTGGAGAACAATGGTCCATAGGTTCGCAAAGGGTCGAAATTGACTGTGTGACTGAACAACAACAGCTCTGACCTTCTTTTATCAAGGGAATATAATTCCATTTTTTTTGCTTAATAAAGTGCCAAAATTATACCTGGGTTCTCATTACTTACCCAATATCCCTGGCATACATATCAATGCAAATTCAGCTTTAACAGAGTGTAAATTAGTGTAGGCAAACCTATGGCATGCGTGCCAGAGGAGGCATGCAGAGCCCTCTTGGTAGGCATGCACACCATCACAGGCAAGTCCTGTTCCATGCTACTGCTAGCAATGGCAGTGCCACTTCCCCACCCACCCCTCTGCCAATGAGGAGGCAAGAGGGGAGGTGGAAATCCCTCCCAGGAGGTGGGAGCGTGGACAAGATGAGGTGACCAGTAACACCCCAGGTACCCCTCCTAGGAGGAGGTGGTGGTGCGTGAGCAGGCACTGCACATGTGCACATGCCTATGTGACGTTGCCGGTATACCTCAAGCGGTGCATGTGCATGCAACCATGTGACATCGCCAGAGACATGCTGGCAACATCACATGGGTGCGTGCGCATGAGCAGTGCCTGACCATGTACCTCCTCCTCCTCCTTGGGCACTTGTTCAGTAAAAGGTTCTCCATCACTGGTGTAAATTATTCAATTCATATTTTGCTCATTGTAACCTTTAATAAAGACCTGGAGAATAACATATTGAAAACTTGACTTAGATGATACTTCGTTTCTTTTCCAATTTGTCTTCTTGCTTAATTCTACTTTGCTTTTTATGGGAAACATATGCTATAATCCTGCCTCAAATATATGCCCTCTTTGACAGTTGAGTTATTTCACGTGCATTGGCTCACCAAACTGCTCAGCCTCCGTGATGATATGTCTCTGCTCTGCTGCCAAATATTTAGCTCCTGTTATACCAGGCCTACGCAATTTGTAATCACCCACACTGTCTCTCATGGCCTACCAGATGGTTGACAAAAAAAATTGTGTAGCCCTCCCCCACCCCGCCCTTGCATTTTAGTTGTCACATCGGTCTGAGAAGGAAAAGGAGAAAATTGAGCTGCAAATTCAGATTCCTATGAAACAAGTTCAGCCACATGGGTCATAAATGGTATGTTAGTCAGGTACTCTGGACTTGAAGTACCAGCTAAAGGGAATGTTCTCCTTCTCAAGGTTTTCAAGCAGGAAGACAAATTTCAAGCTGACTGCTGCTGAAAGAGGATGAGAACATTTGATAGTACAGTATTGTGGCTTTAAGGTCATACTGCTGACTCAAGGTCCCACTGGCTCAAGAAGATGTTTGTTTGTGTATGTGTTGCACACATAGTAATTAAAATGGTCCACCCTCGGCGACTAATGGATCCAGATGGATTCCAGAGGGAACTGGGGGATGTTCCTCTGGATCGGCTACACGATTCACCCGAGGCACTTGTCGACCTGTGGAATAGGACGGCAACAGCAGCCTTGGATGAAATCGCGCCACTGCGGCCTCTCCGCACCCGTGGGGTTAGGTCATCCCCGTGGGCAAAGAGACGCCTAGAGCGGTGAAGACCCAGGATGACTCCGATTGGACACTAGCTAGAGCTGCTATTAGGGCCTACCTAGTGGCGATGGGGGGGGGGGGTGAGGCGGCAATTCTTCACCACCCTTATTGCCTCCACTGATAATCACCCAGCCGCCCTGTTCCGGGTAACCAGGTCCCTCCTTGGTAGGGGGAGATCGGTGCCCGGTTGGCAGGGTTCGGCTGAGGATTTTGCTGACCATCTGGTGGAGAAAATCGAATGGATTCGTTCAGGGCTGAATCCCGGCGTGGATGGGGAGGGTCGGGGGGGCACCGGAGCACAGTCTTGCTGTACAATCTGGGATCGGTTTGATCCTGTTGTCCCTGATGAAGTGGACAGGCTCCTTGCAGCTGTGCATGCCACTACATGTCCTTTGGACCCCTGTCCCACCTGGTTGGTGAAAGCCTCCAAGGTGGTGACAGGTGGCTGGGTCGAGGCGATAATAAATGCATTATTACGGGAGGGGGTATTTTCTGCACCACTAAAACATGCTTTGGTGCGCCCCCTCCTGAAGAAAATATCCCTTAACCCAGCTGTTCTTAACAACTACAGGCCGGTTTCCAACCTGCCCTTTCTGGGTAAGGTTTTGGAGAAGGCGGTGGCACGCCAACTGCAGAGTGTTCTGGAGGAAGCGGATTATCTAGACCCCTTTCAATCAGGATTCAGGCCCGGGTATGGTACGGAGACGACATTGGTCGCACTGATGGATGATCTCTGGCGGGAGCGGGACGGGGGTTATCCATCCATCCTTGCTCTTCTTGACCTCTCAGCGGCCTTCGATACCGTCGACCACGGTATCCTTCTGGAACGGCTCAAAGGACTGGGGATCCAGGGCACCGTGTTGTCCTGGTTTTCCTCTTTTCTGGATGGCCGTACCCAGTCGGTGTGGTTAGAGAGTGAGAGGTCCAGCCCTAGGCTCCTCAAGTATGGGGTGCCTCAGGGCTCGGTACTCTCTCCTCTCCTATTTAACATCTACATGAAGCCACTGGGTGAGATCATTCGTTCCCACGGGGTGTGGTACCATCAGTACGCGGATGACACCCAGTTGTACATCTCGGCCCGTAGGGACCCCAGTGATGCTGTTGAAATCCTATCTGGATGCCTGGAGGCCATTGGGGTCTGGATGGGGGGCCAATGGGCTTCGGCTGAATCCCAGCAAGACAGAGTGGCTGTGGATAAGGGGCCCCGTGTTATCCAGGGAGCTACCATCTTTGGTACTGGATGGGGCTGTTTTGCCCCAGACCTACCCAGTGCGCAACTTGGGGGTTCTTCTGGACTCACGGCTGCTGCTAGAAGAACAGGTAGTTGCTGTGGCCAGGAGGGCTTTTGTCCAACTTCGGGTGATTCGCCAGTTGCGCACGCTCCTGGACCGGTGCTCCTTGCTTATGGTCACCCGCGCTCTGATCACTTCCCGACTAGATTATTGTAATTCGCTCTACATGGGGCTGCCCTTGATGACCATTCGGAGACTGCAGCTGGTCCAGAATGCAGCAGCCCGGGAGGTGATGGGATGCGGATATGTCCACGCCTCACCGCTACTTCGGGAGCTGCACTGGTTACCAGTTTGTCTCCGGGTGCAATTCAAGGTGCTGGTTTTGACCTTTAAAGCCCTATATGGGAGTGGGCCAGGATACCTTAGAGACCGTATCGTCCCAAGAGTGTCTGCCCATCCAACCAGAGTGGACCGGAGAGGCTCTCTAATAGTGCCATCAGCTAGGGGTGCACATCTATCCAGCACCCGAAGGAGGGCCTTCTCTGTGTCCGCACCAACCCTCTGGAACCTCCTGCCAACAGATCTAAGACTTCAAAGAGAATTGCTGCCCTTCAGGAAAGGATTGAAGACCTGGCTGGCAGGTCAGGTGTGGGGGCCTAATGGGAACATGGTCCCCGCCTGCTGGCTTATGTAAACAATTAAGAACTCTCTCTTCTTCTTTTTATAGTAGGTGGGATGGGTGGGTGGGATATGGGTCTTTTAAAGAGGGTGGGATATGGGTCTTTTAAAGTGTTTTTATGTGTTTTTAGAACTTGTTGTAATGCCGCCCTGAGTCGGGTTATGCCTGAGTGGGCGGCATATATAAATATGACTATTAAATTAAATTTAAAAAATTAAATTAAATTAAATTAAATTGTTTACAAGATAGTGGAGGAAATTTACATCATCTGTTTATGTCATGCATTGATGGTTTGAAGAACATGTGTATTGAGCAAATTCTTATTATTTGTACAGTATGTACATTCAGATTGCCCTCCTGTATAGACTAGGTGTTGGTGGTGGGGAATCAGTTTTTCTTTAAAAGAGAGTGCCAGTAATTACTCCTCCAAAAGTTTGGACTTCAATTTAAAATGTTACTTTTTCAGAAAATAGGTTTTCTGTCCATTAGCTCACAGCTTGCAATGCCTGAATACGGAATCAAATGTCATCTGAAAATAGGACTTTTAATGCAGCTTCACCACAGGAAGCATTTCGTAGGCTGTGGTGCCTAAACCTTTTGGGCCACTGACCGGTCACGTGGTTGAGCAAGCCAGTCATGTGGTTCCTCCCACTGGAAGCAGAAGTAAAATGTGCATGCGTAAAATGCTGTCGTAAATGCACCCGTGACTGTTGTAAGCAGCCCAGTCAGTTAGGTATCTTGTTGTGGAGCCCAGGGATGGAAATTAGATTCCCTTCTGAGTGTTTCCTGTGAAGAGCCAGTCTATGTAGACTCGGGCAAGTCCAGGTACTCTCTACCTAGGAAATCTTGGAAAGGGTCGCCATGAGTCAGAATTGACTTGACAGCATGTAATTATATTATTAATTAAATGGGATTGTCTCTATATTAAAATTGGTTCTGCACCTAGATTACAACAGAACCCTACTACATCCTTTCAGTCTAAAATAACATCAGGGTGACACATTAGAATGGTGACTGGCACCCACACTTCTGGAAAGATGACTGGGTTGCGGCTTCATTTAGCCTACAAAATGGCTGCTGTAACATGTAGTGAATGAGCAGCACAACGTGTTCCTTCCTTCCGTCAGTGAGTAACGGAATGACCAAAAAGGGGAAGGAAGCCGCAACAGAACAGTGAAGATTGCTTTTTTTAACAAAGGAATATACTAAGCTCTACTTTCATAGTAAGGAGAGGCTCTCTTACTGTGCCATCTGCTAGAGAGGCACCAGAAGGAGGGCCTTCTCTGTGTCTGCTCCAGCCCTGTGGAACCTCCTGCCAATTGAGCTCCGACTCCAGACAGAGTTGCTGCCCTTCAGAAAAGAACTAAAAACCTGGCTGGCGAAGTAGGTGTGGGACACTGGTGAGGTGGTGGCACACGCCTGCTGGCTGATAAAATAACAGCAACAACGCTCCCTCTTTTAATCCTCTTTCTTTAATCCTCGGTCTTTTAATTTTTGTAGTACAGTGGTACCTCATACAATGATTTTAATCCGTTCCATGGGGCTCGTTGTTGTATGAAACAATTGCTATACGATGCATGCATCGTATAGCGATTTTCCCTATGGGATGCATCATACAGCAAATTTTTTTTTTGCTAAGTGGTTTTTCCCATTGAAAAATTGTTGTACTTTTTTTCCATAGGGAAATTTTTTATGCGGGATGCCATTTCCCCCAAAACCTAATTGTTATACGATTTTGTTGCTATATGGGGTGATTGTTGTATGAGGTTCCAACTGTATTTTAAATTGGGTTTTTATGGGTGTGGTTTTAATGTTTTTTGTATTTTTGTATTGTTTTTAATGCTATGAGCCCCCCCTGAGTCATTTTGACTTGGGCAGTTATACAAATTGGAAATTAAAATTAAATTAAATTAAAATTCTACGTGGTTGCCATATCGTATTTTGGGGCCATAAATGGTCCAGTGATGTAATGGAGCCAGAGCTCACAAAGTTAGAACATCTCAACCATTTGGTTACCCGGAATGATAATATTGTTTATCCCTCTCAGGCACCCTTGTTCCTTCTGAGATTAGCTGCTGTTTTCACAATACTGGGAGGGAGTGGGAGGGATTTTCCCATTGACAATATAATATTGTGAACTGTCTTTAGTCTATCTATCAGCTGTGCCATCTTGTGTACAGTTTCTGCAGATTTTCTGCCTGCTGGTGGCAATTGAGAAACCTTCATATTTTCAGTAGGCAGACTTTGGGTTGGGCACACATGGCAGCCAAGCTCTTTGATGTTTAAAATTGAAAATGCTTGAACAGTGGACAAACTAAGGCAGGCAGAGACAAATGCCATTTGATGGCTGAGTATATTCTAGGAGCAAATTTCTGTTATACCCATGTGCTAATAGGAAATGAGAGAACCCCATCCAGCTGTGAACCCAACTTAATAAAGAAAAGAGTCACAATGTCTTATGTTTAGATTCAATACCCCTTCCTCTGGTCTACTACACATTCTTACTATTGGTAGCAAGTTGTCAGCTCCTAGACTGTGGTTTTCAAAAAGCAGAATATAATATACAGCAGTCTTTTCTAGGACACAGCCATGTTTTTCAAATGTCTCAAAATTAAACATGGATGGTAATAGTAAACACTATGTCAGATTTTGGCATTCTTTAAGAATTTATTTAAATAGTATGCTTGAATTTTAATTTTTTGGGTGAAAAATAGCATCTTGTGCAGCAGGTCCAATTCATTTCCAAAGCCTGATAAAATTATATTTTGGAGCATAATTGGCAGAACCATTGGATTCTGGGAACATTAAATCAAATTTACAATTGTTCCAGTCTCTTGTCAAATTATGCTTCCAGCCAAATAGATCTTAGCTATTTTGTTTTTTAAAATTGTATGAGAAAAGGAAATTGACAGGTTATTCCATCCAGGTCCAAGCTATTGAACATTTAATTCTTAAATGTGTGGGTTTACTTCTCTCTACTAAATCTTATTATTAGTTAGTGGATTTGTCAATTAATTTTCACCCTCAGATGCTCCTCATATTTAACCTGATGGCAGACAGACATAGCATGATCCTTTTCATATAATATGGATAAAACATGAAGAACCTCTGGATATCAGTTTTGAAATCTGGCTGTGGAGCCAGATTTGGGAGTTCAGTTGGGAGTTCAGTTCCTCGCTATGTCTCCTTGACAGCAGCTGGACTTGATGATCCATAGGGTCCCTTCTAGAACTGCAATTTTAATATTTCTTCTTCTTGTGTGTCTAGGCCACACATGAAACTGCCAAAATGAAGCCACCTTTTGGAGAGTCCATTCTGCAGTTCCTTTGGGCTAACCTACTGTGTTTCCCCGATTATAAGACCTCCTCCCATAATAGGACACCCCCCCCCTTTTCCCCTGCCTTTGAAATATAAGGCCCCACCCAAAAATAAGACCTCCTTACCTCCTGCCCGGCTCCGGACAGAGGCCACGCGGTCCCGGCAGTAGCTGGCCTTCCTTCCCGCCGCGGCCCAGCTCCTCACCCCCCGGCTGGAGGTGTGGTCTCTGGGTCCAGGCGGCCCATGCCCGGCTCCAGATGGAGGCCACACGGCCGTGGCGGTAGCTGGCCTTCCTTCCCGCCGCGGCCCAGCTCCTCACCCTCGGCTGGGGGTGTGGTCTCCGGGTTCAGGCGGCCCACGTCCAGCTCCGGACAGAGGCTACGTGGCCACAGAGGTAGCTGGCCTTCCTTCCCGCCACGGCCCAGCTCCTCCTCACCTCCGGCTGGACCTGGAGACCACACCCCCAGTCGGGGGTGAAGAGGAGCTGGGCCGCGGCGGGAAGGAAGGCCAGCTACCACTGCGGCCACGGTCCGGAGCTGGGCGGGAGCCACCCGGACCCGGAGACCACACCCCTAGCTGGAGGTGAGGAGGAGCTGGGCCACAGCGGGAAGGAAGGCCAGCTATCACCGCGGCCATGGTCCGGAGCCGGGCAGGGGTCGCCTGGAGCCGGAAACCACACCCCCAGCTGGGGGTGAGGAGGAGCTGGGCCGCGGTGGGAAGGAAGGCCAGCTACCTCCATGGCTGCGTGGTCTCCGGCCCGGACCCAGAGACCACACCCCCAGCTGGGGAAAATAAGACATCCCCAAAAATAAGACCTTGTGCTAATTTTGGAATTTTAAAAAATATAAGACAGTGTCTTGTATTCGGGGAAACACGGTAGTATGAGAAACAAGGTTACCATTACCATGGTATGCCTGATTGTAGTTCAAAACTAACACAATCTTCAAGGAGACTCCTTTTGTATACTCATACAATGAAGACTGTCCTAAGAATATAATGCAGTGGCCCTTCATCTGCCTTCTGCATCACAGCATGATCCCCGTACCACTGATCTAGTCCTACAAGTCACTTTCTGATCCTGAGACCTTTTGGCACACAAAATCTTCCTCAGCCCCAGGCCAGTATTGATGAAGCTGCTGCCCTTCATCAAGATGGATTCAAGTGGGATTTAATCCACTTGGGGACCATCACCTTTCCCTGTGGAAAGGACCAAGGCTGTTGGTCCTCAGGGTTGTTGGGTGAGTTAACCACCGCCTGACACTCGGCATTGAGTGTGATTATGAACTGTTTATTGAATTTAACTGGTACAGATGGGAGATAATTAGAAAATCAGTTAGTAAGGAACCCAAGAAGGGTCAAATAAGATGATGAACTAAGCATTGACAGTAAGTGTAATTTCCTCTTTCAACATTTTGTCCTTTTAGGCATACAGTTTTCTCTATGCTGCATGCCTGACAACATTAGACATACAAACCAAGGCATGCTACCTCCTAGCTGATTAGTTCAAAAACAAAAACAGGCCAATGTTCTGAATGCAGATTGAGCTTGGGTTCAAGCTTGTGTCTTTTCCAATTAACCGTGCACCGATTCTAGAGGCAAAAATAGTGTGATGTCTAGTCAAGCGTTTAGAAACCTAAAATCAAATATAGGTTTTATTAACAAAGACAGCTTCGGTTTTATTAACAAAGACAGCTTCGGCAGAGTTAAATTTTCCCTTGACTTTTAGACCAGGTCTTCATGGCATGAGCTGCTACATGTCTCTGAAGAATTTCTACCTAGTCTTTGTCTGAAACTGTGAATATTTATTGGAATATTATCTTTTTTTTAAGGGAAGAATTAGTCTGATTAGTTTTGAATGAATGACAAAGAGTAAAGTACTGTAATTGTCTCTTCATCAGTCTGCAAGCTTTTCCTGTTTCCTCGTTTAATGCATTGTGTTTCTCCAGTGGCCTAATCAACCACTTGAATAGATGGAAATGAATTTTGTCAAGATACAGAAATATTAGGTTCTTCTAGGCCAGAGGTCCCCCGACACTGTCCTTTCAATACCTGTGCTGCTTTTCTTTGTTTCTTGTGAATACAGAAAGCATGAAGCAAGGTTGCTTTGGGAATACTTTTGGTTAACATGGTTTTTCTGTACAAATGTACAGTTACATTTGTCCACAACTAGGATTTGTCTTTTCCAAACCCTTAATATTTTCCTCAGCAATGAAGTCTGTAGCTATCCAGTACTTCTGAGCAATTTCAAGGGTGGGTTCTTAAAGAAAGCTGTTCCTGGCTGTCCTTGTCGGTGCATGGGAGGGCTGATATACCTCAGGGCAAGGGTTAAATATCAGAAAATTATTATGGCTCTGGGCATACCTGTCAAGTTTTGGATTTGAAAATAAGGGAAATTTTGGCCACACCCCTCTGTGGAAAGGAGTTACTGTGCATCCCTTCTGTGCAGGTCCTTTATACGCATGCATAGAACCCTTCTACGCATGCGTAATGCGTAGAACCCTTCTATGCATGCGTAGAAGGCTTCTGTGCAGAAGGGAATGCGTATTAGCCTTCTACGCATGCGTAGAAGTGACCTGTGCAGAAACATTCTGCGCACGTCCCATAATCTCTGGAGCTGCGCTTGACAGGTATGCTCTCCTTCCACAAGCGAAAAGCCACAGCGACCTCTGGTGGCAGGAAAAACATAATGCAGCTTCACCTATGAGAGCTCCAGTCAGGATTTTTTTTAAAAAAAATATGGGATATTACGGGAAAATTAATAAAATGGGAGGGGGTGGGAAGAGGGGTAAAAATAAGGGGTTTTCCGGAGGAAAATGGGATACTTGACAGGTATGGTTCTGTGGCCATCCTGGTGTGGAGACAGATGAGTATTGCAGGAAAGTGGAAAGTGGAGGAGGGTTGTATGTGTATGTGAGGTGGCTTTAAAACCTGGCTATCCACCTTCATGTGGGGATGGCAGTGGCTTAGCCTTAGTGGTTAAGGTGCTGAATTTGACAACTGGTAGGTCAGCAGTTCAAGACCCGAATGCTGCACGTCAGAATGAGCTCCTGTTTTTGTACCAGATCCTGCTAACCTAGCAGCTTGAAAGCAAGAAATTGCAAGTAGATAAATAGGTACCACTTCTATGGGAAGGTAAACAGCATTCCATGCACTCTAGTCATGCTTGCCCAATGTCCACGGAAATGTCTGCAGATGCAGCCAATGCTGGCTCTTTGGCTATAAATGGAGATGAGCACCGAACCCTAGAATCAGATATGACTGGCTTTCGAGCAAGGGCGCCCTTTCTCTTTACGTATCCACCTTCATATGTTCTCAGTGGCTCAGCATAAAAATGTTTGTATGTTCTTTACAAACTATTTGTTTAGGAAGGAGCCAGGAAAATCCACATTGTTAGTTTTGAGACACACATACGTACACATATTACCTTACAGTAATTAGACAAGGATGTGTTCTCATGTTGGCCTCTAATATTGGAGAATGGGAAGACATTAACCAGATAAGCTTATAAGTTGGATATATATTATTTTGTCAATTATTTTGTGCTTTTTAGTTGTGTTTAGTTGTAGCACAGGTCAGTTGCTTGTTGTTGTTGTTCAGTCACACAGTCGATTCCGACCTTTTGCAACCCTATGGACCATTGCACACCAGGTACCCCTGTCCTCCACCATCCTCCTCAGCCCACCCAGCTCTGTGCCCATTGCATCTACAATACCATCTAGCCATCTCATTTTTGGCCTTCCCCTTCTTCTTTTGCCCTCCACCTTTCTCAGCATCAAGGCTTTCTCAAGTGAATCCTCTCTTCTCATTTGATGTCCAAAGTACTATTTGACCTTCTAAGGAGCAGTCAGGGTTGATTTCTTCTAGGATCGACCTATTTGTTCTCCTCGCTGTCCAGGGGACTCTCAAAACTCTCCTTCAACACCACATTTCAAAGGCATCTATTCTTCTGTGCTCAGCTTTCCGTATGGTCCAGCTCTTACACCCATACATTGCCACTGGGAATACCATTGCTTTAACTATGTGAATAGTTTGCAAGGTGATGTCTCTACTTTTAATTATGTTCCCCAGGTTTCTCATGGCTTGAAGTATTCAGATATTAATACTGACCTAGACCATCTTACTCATAGCCCAATGTGATGCTTTGGGCATTACATAAAGTATGAGCCTCACACACTTTCTAGAACAGGGATTCCCAACCTTTTCAAGCTGGGGGCTGTGTCACAATCTCTCAGTCATCTTTAAGGGCTTGATGGCCATTTTGCCCTACCTGCATGATGGGGGGTGGCCATTTTGTTCCAACAGCTTCAAAGGGGTGGCCATTTTGTTTGTTTAATGCCCTTGGAGTAGTAGGGGGCCACGTGAAATGGCACAGTGGGCCAGATCTGGCCCACAGGACTTAGGTTGGGGACCCCTGTTCTAGAGTGATTGTTATAAAGAATAGCTACTCTTCAGCAGCAAAGAAGGACACTCACTGTTGAAAGCACCAGGTTTGTGGGGTTTATTGGTGCAGAAGGAAACACAGAAGCATATATGAAGGTCATGTTGCGATTGTGGACACTCTAGTGGGAGTGTGGTTGTTTAAAGGGATCTAGAGGGCATCTCCCATTTCAAGAAGTTGTGTACCCCTGGCATAATGCCATTCAAACCTATGGAATGTATGCACACATAGGTCTTTAGGCAATCCAGTTAGTAGCATAGGCGTGATAGAAAATTTTCTTTTTGTCAGATCTGAAATGTAAATGGTTGGCAGTTCAGACCGTCTCATTTCTGCTTTCCATCTTAGAAAAGGCTTGTTTCTTGACAGAGTGTTCATTCAGTTAGATATATTTTCCAAAGCCATCTGAAATGCTGGAGGGGATTAAAATCCATTCCCTCTCTAAGATGTTTTCCTTATGATGAGTAGAAAAGATGCTGAAGCCAATGCTAAATTAATTTAGAATGAGTTAAGATCCATTATAGGAAGCACTTTCGAAATTCATTCATCCAGCTGGGAGCATTAATAAGTCTCTGTTTTGTCTGGCCTCTTTAGTAAGCTCTTTTGGGGCCCTGATTCATTTTATGGTTACAAAAGCAATGTGAATGTTAGTTACAGCAAAAGGAAATGTGAGGAAAGTTGTGAATGTATAGCGTTGGAAGAATGAGAAGAATTGAGAAGGTTCTCTGTAACAGTTAATAAAGAAAGGCATGACAGTGTCAGCCCAGCTGTTCTGTTCCAGATGAAAAGATGCTGCATTTATTTAGTATTTTGTTCCTTTTATGTCCTGTATTCTTCCGGTGCAGACAAAGTGACATACCTGACTCCCTCATCCCACTTTATCCTTGCAACAACCTTGAATGCTAGTTTAGGATGCACTGTGAAATCATAATAAAAATACCTGTCACAAAAATATGAATCTGGGTTTCCTAAGCCCGCTCACACTAAAAACCACACCAATTTCCCTGCAATTATGTGGGGTTTTTTTTACTTATCTAATTTGGTCTCTGTTTGCAATTCTGCAAATATATTTTACTAAATGAAGGATAATTCATTATAAATAGTTGCTACCTCTTTCGTAAAGCTGCAAGTGGATTAGTGGTTAAAATGCTGAGTTTGATGACTGGAAGGTTGGCAGGACAACAGTTTGAGACCTGAGTGCTGCATGACGGAGGGAGCTCCTGCCGTCTGTCCCAGCTCCTGCCAACCTAGCAGTTTGAAAGCAAGAAATTTCAAGTAGCTAAATAGGTACCATTTCAGTGGGAAAGGTGACAGTGTTCCATGTGCTTCAGTGTCTAGTCATGCCTGCTACATAGCCATGGAAACATCTGCAGACACAGATAGCGCTGGCTCTTTGACTGAAAATGAAGATGAAAACCGCCCCTTAGAATTGGATTTGACTGGCTTTCAAACAAGGAAGACCTTTACTTTTACTTTACTACTTTATTTTACTACTTCTATCGTAACGTGAGGAGTGCATGATAAAAACCATAGGCTTGTAGTCAATTCTGTGGTTCAGGGTATTATTTAACTTATGTATTCAGGAGGAATGAGTAAAGTTCTGAGATAACTTGCTACCTAACTCAGCAGGGCCAGCATCAGAAATTTCCGGGCCCGGTATGTGCCCCCCCCATTTTGGCCACGCCCCCGTGGTTTCCTGCACATGTGTTGTTTGTTTGCGCATGTACACATCAGTGGTTTTCCGGCAGTGCCACGACCTTGTGGTTTTCTGCACATGCGTCGTTTGTTTGTGCATGTGCACATCGGGGGTTTCCCGGTGGCGCTGGGACCCCGTCATCTCCTGTCCCGGGACTAGAGTCCTGATGCCACACATACACACCCCATGATGGCCCTGTAGCTCAGCCATCAGTATGTTCTTAATTGCTAATATTTACCAACTCATTGGTGAGGAATGACAGTGGTTATTTGTGATGCAGTTTGATGGAGATGCAGGTTAAGAAGAAGAAAACCTAAAGACATTGCATGAGTTTGCTTTTCCTCCCAATTTACATTATTTTCTCATTCCATTTTGAAAAACCCTGCCCAGGCTTGTCACATTTTATTATGTTGTGGTAATTTTATTGCAGCTACAGTTATAGTTGAAAAGATCTTCAACAGCTGCTACATTTGTTGCTGGTTTTTGCTCAATTATTTGCAGAAGGCTAATTAACAGAGTTGGGTGGGTTGTTGTGCCTGGATGACCACATGATCTCCAACAAACCTTCATTTTTGGAACAATTCTCATGTTTGCCTATCTTTCATCAATTCCCTTTACTGATTTTAATTTTTAAAAAATGAACACAGAAACATAACATTATTTTATAATAAAGAGCACAAGTGTGTGTGTGTGTGTGTGTGTGTGTGTGTGTGTGTGTGTGTGTGTGTGTGTGTGTGTGTGTGTGTGTGTGTGTTTTTAGAATTCCTAAATCCTATCATAGAATTATGTTGCAACTCATAAACATTTCCCTCACACCCAGTTCCAGATTTCTTCACTTTTTCCACTTTGGGAGCCAGTGATCTAAAGTAAGGAATATGTTTGGTCAAACTTGAAGTGAACTGAAACATGACTTCATATCCAAAGGAAGCAGAATTTCCTACATCCCACCAGAAACTCAAAGAAAGCTCACTATAATAATAATTTTGTGTCAGAAATTATTCTAGGTTGGAAGGATTTTTCTCTCTCGAGAAACTCCGCTCAGGGGACGCCAAAGTGATCCCTATTATCTACTTACAATTTCTTGAATTTGAACTGCAGGAGTTGGGACAGAGATAGGTGCGCAAACTGTCATGCAGTACCCGGGTCTCAAACTGCCAACTTAGTGAGCTTCTTAACCACTGAGCCATTGCATCATACCTGACAAGTATTTCCATGCTGCTAACTCTACTTTCCCGCTGCCATCCCGTAATTTGGCTGGTAGGGAAAGTAGTTATTGCGCATGCGCGTATGCGCAGAACCCTTCTGCGCATGTGCAGAATGCTCTGCGCATGTGCAGAACCCTCTGCGCAAAAGGATTCTGCACAGGTCCCATGTTTTCCGGAGCCACGCATGACAGGTATGCACTGCATCCCTTAGAAAGCTCACTTACGAGCCATTAGTCTCTAGTGTCCAGACAACAGCTGTCTCTTTCAACTAATAATATACACAGTGTTGTGTTGGAGCTGTGTGTGTGATCAGAGCACCAAGTCTTTAGCAGAGAACAAGAATATTGTATTACAAATTACTTATTCCTGGTGGAGATGAACACTCTTATAAATCAAACATTGCACAAGATCACTTCTTCAGGCATGCATCAATTTCTTGTGGATAGGGTAGGAAAATTATCAATGAAGTTCGCACTATCATTTACGGCACAACATCTTGCCATGAACATTTGGGACTTTCATTTTAGTGATCAAAAAAAGGTACCCATCGGGAACTCCCCACCTGTCAGCATACCTGGCTTTCCCTCCTTTAGAGGTTTGCATGTCGCGGCACACACAGAGGACCCCCGAGACTAGCAGGCGTGTAAGGGTGACTTTCTTGTAGCTTGGCAGAGAAAGACTTGGTCCAAATAATCTGGCTCATAGGTTCGCAGAAAATTGGCAACCCAGGATAAACTATGCAGGGGAAATTAAGCTGCAAAGACCCCTGGGATGGAACTTGCCACTTTCTCATGCAAAAAGCACCCTTATCTTACTTCTGGGGAACTTCTGGCCTTGGCTGTGTATAGGGTGCATGGGGGTGAAACTTCTGTTACCTCTTTGCAGCAGCAACTCACTGATTCTGGGGATGCAGAGCTTAGTTATTTCTTCTGGATAACAAACCCCACGAAGGTGACACAAAAATAGACACAGTCCTCCTTTCAATAAAGGTCCTATTGTTTAAAGTCCCCCTTCCTCAATTTGCCCCAAGGTTGCAAAAGGAGCAAAAAAAGTGCACTTGACGAATAAAGTCCGTTTTACAGGTTTAATGGGAAAATAGCAAAATCCAATAAATGCAGAATATGAAGAATAACTACTAAAATAAAATAAAGCTAAGACATTTCTTCCCCAAGAAAAGAAATTAAAAAGCAATTAACTAACACTTGCCTAAGTTAAAGTACGGCAGTCTGAGCCGCCCCATACGAAATGGTACGGATCGAGGCCCATCGAGATGACAAACAATACGAGTCCTCGTAGCATTGGAGAAGGGCTCCTAATTGAGCTTTTTAATTGACTTTTTATACCTTTTCTCCATGGGAAAGTGTCTGGAGATGTCTTAATTGACTTCTCAAAGTGACAGTTTTTGTGCATAGATCAAAGATAGCAGGTGGCCAGCTATCTTGGTTCCCATCTCACTGCGTGAGAATAGATCTCTTGGTTCAGTTCCGAGCTTGGCCTTGAGAAAAGAACAAGAGGTGCTTTCCCAGTACTTGGGTAAAATGGTGGAGTGTGTTTTTAAAAATGGCTTCACTTAGGCTAAGTTGAATAAACCATAGAAAGAAAAGAAAAGAAAAGCAGTGAGAGCATTTCTATTTAAAATCCTACTAAACTAACAGGTAATTAACATAAAAAGATGTCGTCCCACATGGAATCTCGACAGTATCGCCTTCCTTCTGCATTTGTTTTGTGTATAGATCACACATCTGTCTTTGTTTATGGAACCCTTGCAACTGTTTTGTTTATCTGCATTTCTGGATCTTCCTTGTGGGTTTGGCTATAGCACCTGTCAATATGAGTAGCTCACTTCAAAATTTACTGCCTCCCTACCAAATGCATGCTTAGGAGACACTTTCCTGTGATCCACCATATTTCTGGTGTATAATCAAGATATGTGGGTTGAAGTCTGCTGTGACTCAGAGATGAGCAGTTGTGATGGGATGGGGACAACTATGTGACTAGCCTTGATTAATTCCTCTGTAAATGAAACTCCAGCTTGAGTTCTCTTACAAGCATGGAAAGCTACCATAAAGGAATCTCCCACAAAATGACCACTGTAAACAGTGAGGTTATGTTCCTACGTTCCATAAATGATTATGACAGGTATTGGACAGTTCCTTAGCCCAAGACAAGCAATTTCACAGGAGTTCTGTATCTTCTACCTGCTTGGTGTTGTTTATTTATTCATTGTGTGGGGTACTGTTTAATTTGTTAGCTATCCTGGGGGTGTTTATGGTGATATTGTAATTTGTGCCATAATTGTAAGGTCACCCTTGCTTGAAAGCCACTCGTATCTGACTCTGGGGTTCAGTGTTCATCTCTGTTTATAGCCAAAGAGCCAGTGTCTCTGCATCTGCAGACGTTTCTGCGGACATGTGGCCAGCATGACTAGACTAGAGTGCATGGAACGCTGTTTACCTTCCCACCAAAGTGGTACCTATTTATCTATTTGTAATTGCTTGCTTTCAAACTGCTAGGTTGGCAGCTGCTGGGTCAGAGATGGGAGCTCACTCTGTCATGCAGCACTCAGTCTCGAACTGCTGATCTGCCAACCTTCCAGTCGTCAAGTTCAGCATCTTAACCACTCAGCCATTACAGTCCATTGCCTAAGTTACTCACTGGCTAAATGAGAAGTTTAAGTACAATTATTTCATGTCACATACTGTTAGCTGCTACACCACATTGGTTCATAATAAAAATATCAGTATAATTTTTGCTCTCATTTTTCAAATATGCACAGCAATCTTCATTCAATTTTGTTTTAACACTCAGAGTTTCTCAAAAATAGCCAAAGCATTTGATCATTCTCCAGTAAACTGTTGTTACTTCACTGAGCTTACATCTTAATGTTCTGACCACTTCTGTTGCTTTATCTAAACTAGCCTGCTTTGAAATTTTGGGGGAATGTGCAAATGTAATAATTTAAAAATAGGCTTTAAAAACCCATTTTCTTTTTGGTGGTGTTGGTTGCTATGACATTCAAGTATTAGGTTGTGATTTTCAACACTGAATTAATTACTAGATCTCAGTTACAGAGAACATCTAATTATACATATTCATGAAAAACAGTATTCCAGTGGGAGAAAGAAAACTTTTTGTACTATGTGTACAACATTTGGTTTGATGCATGCATCTGCTTTTAGAGAACTTTTTCAGCCCCTCCCTTCAAAGTCTCCAGCACTTTGAAAACTTTGTTGATGTAAGATATCCTTTACTTCATACCTGTCAAGTTTCGGGAAATTTCTGTCAAATAAGGGAAATTTCCCGGCCAAAACAGGAAACTGGACAGCTATGCTTATCCTGTGTTGGCCTCCAGACTAACTCCAGTCTAATTGCTGTCTAACTAATATGGGATGATGGCGGGAAAGAGTGTAAAATACGGGGTTTCTACAGAAATTTTCCGAAACTTCACAGGTATGCTTTACTTAAAATTTTTTTTTTTTTTGGAAATCTATCACATTTTTATTTTTATTTTTTTTAATTAATTTTTTTAAACAGACATACAGAAAAAGAAAAGAAAACAATAACATTACAATACAGTAATACCTCAAAGATAACCTCAATACAATATTAACTCACATTCATAGAGGCTAGCGCATAACAGTACTTAAACTAATTGTTTACCATATAACCACAATGTTAGATACCACAATGTAAAATGTTACTCAATCAAACAATAAGAGCTTTCTAAGCTACCTCTATTATAATTTTTTAATAATTACAAATCACCCTGTGAATATATACAATGCCCGGAGAGTTTAGTTGCTATTTCAACTCCAAAAACCTCTTTGAGATGGTGCAGGTCCTGAACTGTCATTTACCATAAGAGAATGCGCCACAAACGGTTTCCATATATTCCAAAACCTATTCTCTTTTAAATTATCTCGTTTCACTTTAATCTCCCATGTCAATTTGTCATTCAATGCTAGGCTCCACATTTCCTTATACCATTCTCCGATCTGTATATCTACATCATTTTTCCAATTTCTAGCTATACATTGTCTACCTGTGGTCAATACAATTTCCAATAATTCTTTTTCCTCCTTATTCAAACCCAAACCTTCCACATTTGTTAAAAGAATGGTACCTGACACCAACTTGACCTTTTTACCCAATATTTCACCAAACTCCCCTTCTATTCTTCCCCAAAAATCCCTTATTTTTTTACAACTCCACCACATGTGTTCATATGTTCCATCTGTTTCTTTACATCTCCAACATAACTTATCTCTTTTATTATCCATCTGATAAAGCCTTAGTGGTGTCAAGTACCATTGCCACAACATTTTAAAATTATGTTCTTTAATTCTTACAGACATTGTTCTCATGATCCTCTTTTTCCATTTGTTTCTCCATTCAACCTCCCCAATTTTTATATTCAAATTTTGTTCCCACTTCCGTTTCAAGTGTTCCTGTGGATCATTACCCTTGTTCAATATAATATAAAGTTTGCTTACAAGACCCTTGATACCTCTTTCCCCTTTTCTGATCTTTATTACCAAATCCTCAAATTCCGTCTTATTTCTATCTATCCCTGCTTCTCTTTTATATTTTTTATTCCAGTTATCAGCCTTTAATTTCTGAAACCAATCCAAATTTAGCTTCTCAAATATTTTTTCCTCTTAGTATCATCATCACAAACTTTTAACCAATCCTTCAATAAAAGTACCCCATTTTTATCCAATATTTCCATTTTTTCCTTATCTATTTTTATTGGGAAACTCCCCATATCCGTCAATTCCAAAATTGGAGAGAGATTTGGGACTATATCTTTCTTTACTTTCTTCCACACTTCCATGAGACCTCTCATCATAGTATTATTTGACCTTTTCACCTTGTCCTTTATTCCCAAAAAAATCATACTACCAATGTCTCTATATTCTTTCATCTCCAGTTGCTCCCAAATTGTCTTTTCTCTTGCCAAAATCTTCACAACATTCTTAATTTGAAATGCTCGATAATATGCTAACAAATTTGGCATACCCAAACCCCCTTTTTTCTGAGACAAGTACCATAGTTTCTTTGGAAGTCTAGATTTTTTACTACCATTACAAAAACCATTGAACATCTTTTGAAACTCATTAATTTCCTTCTCCTTCAGATGGATCGCTAGTGCATCAAATAAAAAAAAATCTTTGGTAACAATATCATTTTACAAATAGCGATCCTTCCGAACCATGACAGCTTCAACTTCTGAAACTCTTGTATTTTATTCTTAAATTCCGCTCTCAAGCTGTCATAGTTCAATTGTTTAAGTTCTTCTAATTTATTTGAGATAATTATCCCAAATACTTCAGCTTATCTTTAATTTGTATATTAAGTGTCTCCACTATCCTACCCATCTCACTTGCTCCCAGATTACACAACATCAGTTCTGATTTATCCCAATTTATCATTAATCCAGTTATAGCTTCAAATACCTGTAAGTGATCTTTGATCCTGTCCATTACCAGCTCCGGATGTTTCACCATAAGCAATGTATCATCCGCATACATGCTCACTTTGTTACCCATAATCCCTTCTATATTTAAATCATCCCTTATATTTTTAGCTAGAATCTCCATTGCCATAATAAACAAAATAGGAGATAATGGACAGCCCTGCCTAGTACCAGCCTCTAAATTCACTACATCAGTAAACTCCTCATTTACTCTAACCCTAGCATTCCCTTTTTGATATAATAAGTCTATTACCCTATTGAATCTATCCCCAAACCCATATTTTTTAACTATTTCCTTAATTGAAGACCACTGTAATGAGTCGAATGCCTTAAAAATGACTAATGATAATAAGCCCACCTTTTCCTTAGTTTGGTTAACGTTATCAATTAAATCTAATACCCTTCTAGTCAAATCCGCCATATGCCGACCTTTTAGAAACCCTACTTGATCTACATTTATATATTCCCCCATAAAACTATTTAATCAGTTAGCCAGTATTGCTGTGAAGATCTTAGCATCCTGATTTATAAGTGAAATTGGTCTGTACGATTCCACTCTTTCCAGATTCTTACCAGGCTTTGGCAGTAGAACGATTGTGGTGTTATACCATGAAGTCGGAATTGATCCTCCATCTAAAATATAATTATATAACTTCACCAATTTTGGAACCACCACCTCCTTAAATTCTTTGTAAAACTCTGTCGATAATCCATCATCCCCCGGAGCTTTCCCTGTCTTCAACCCACTAATCACCTCCTTAACCTCTTTATCATTAATCCTTTCCTCCATTTTCTCCCTATGTTCTTGTTTTATTCCATTCCCTAACTGTCTCTCCAATATCTTTTTAAGCTTCTCCAGGTCTACTTCCTTTTTTGCATATAATAGCTGATAAAATTCCCTGACAATTTTACATTTATCTCCGTTCTTATTACACCTTGAACCTTGCTTATCAACCAATATCCCTATTTCTCTTTTTTCCCTTTTAGCCTTGGCTGCTCTTGCTAATAGTTTTGAACTTCTATTACTAAATTCAAAATATTCTCTATTTAAATAAATCAAATCTCGTTTAACTTTATCAATATCCTTACCCATTAGTTCTGCTTTAAGCCTTTGTAATTTCGTAAAAAAATTTTTTCCATTCCTTCTATGTCTTTGATCAAATTTTCGGTAAGAAAAACGTAATCTATTCTTGAGTAGGTCCCATGAACATGTGAAAAAAAAGAGTATGCCCTTTCAGAGCCCCTAAACTCTCTCCAAGAATCCTTCAAACCCATAACATCCATCCATTTATCCAGAATCTTCCCTTTCAAGCCAATTCCACTTCTTGATATATTTGTACAATCTAGCCCTGACCTTATCAAATTAAAATCTCCAGCCACAATAGTTTTTGCAACATTCTCTAGTTCCACTATTTTCCGAATTTTTTCAAGGAACTCCGCTTGATGATCGTTTGGAGCATAAATATTTACCAACATGATTTCCTCATCCTCCATTTTTCCTCTTACTATCAAATATCTACCCTCTTGGTCAACAACCCTTTTTGTAATCTCAAATCCTAATTTTTTAGAAATCATGATTGCCACCCCTCTTGCTTTTGATGTTCCAAACGCCATCTCATAGTGTTGCATCCATCCCAAAAAAAGTCTATTCGTGTCTTTTGACTTCTGATGGGTTTCCTGTAAAAACAATATATCTGGTCTATCTTTCTTCAGCGCCAGTTCCAGTCTCCGTCTCTTAAGAACAGAACCTGTACCCTTCACATTCCATGATATTATCTTAATACTTCCCATAACCTACTTCCTTTCCAAGCTCTAAACTCTCCATCGGGCGTGCCACCAACCACCCCTTACCCCTATACCATACAAAACTACATAGAACACACACTGTCACTCTCCCCACTTTCTTACAAAAAAGCCGCCTTTGACAACCAAAGAGGGGAGAGGGGGGACATGCAAGATGTGCCTTCCTACCGGTGCTACGCGCTACTCACCTTTCTATATCAATTGAATGCTTTAAATTGTTATAATCTGATTCTCATTACTCCTTACTTGTCTCCTCCTCCACCATGATCAACGACAGCTCCTCCTCCTCCTCCCTTCGCTGCGGTGTTCCACCTCTTGCCCCACCAGCCTCCTCCCTCCCGTATTCCCTCCCCAATGCTCCCGATTCCATCAATTCCTTCTTAAGATTTATCCATTCTTCCGAATCTACTTTTACCAGTTCCAACAAGCTCAAATACTCCAATGGATTGGTCCCTTCATCAATTACTTGCATTCTTTTATCATAAAAAAAGCGCAGTTGCTGCGGAAATCTCCAATTGTACCTTATATTTTTACTCATCAATAATTTGGTTACAGGCCTCATCTTATACCTCCACATTCTTTCTTTCAACGAAATATCATTGTAAACTTCTACGTCAGAGCCATCAAATTTCAAAGCATCAGGACCAACTCGTTTCAAATGGGCCATTACTTTTAGCTTATCTGCCCAATTTGCGAATTTTACCAACACATTTCTTTGAACCACCCTCCCTCTTCTTGGGCCCACCTGGAATACACTTACAAAACCTTCCTGGACAAATTCTTTTCCCATATTCAAACCATTTAACCACTGAACCACTCTTTCCCTTAACAAGTCCGGAGTTCGTTCCACGACCTGACGGATCACAATGTTCTGCTTTCTCATCATATCTTCCACAGCATCAATCCTTCTCTCTTGTTCCTCCAATTTCAGCTTATTTTCCCGCACCACCTCCTGAGTCCCTTTTATTTCCTTTTTTATGGCAGTTACCTCGGTTTGAACCAATTTCACATTTCCCTCAATTTTTTTCAAACTTAAGTCCACCTTTTTTGAAAAATCTGCAACAGATGATACCACCTTATCTTGCTTTTTCATCATTTCATTTCTGTCTTTCACCCTTGAATCCTCATTCTTCTCCAATTTCTGAAACAGCTTGCCAATTTCCACCATAATTTGGGTTTGATCGTAGGGCACTGTGGGCGGGGATGAAGACTGAGGGGCTTCCTCCATTGGTACTTTTTCCTTCTTCTTAGGCTTAACAGCTGGATCTTCTTCCTTTGCTTTCCCTCTTGTAGCTTTATCCATAATAGTATTAAATCCCAAAGTTGCAGATCGTTGTAAAAATTAGTCAAACAAATAAGCCTATAACGCTGCAACCCCTGGTTCCACAAGTCCAACAGGGAAACTTATATTAAGCAGAAGTCCAAAGAGTTATTATAATCCACAAAAAAGGGCAGAAGGAACTAATACTCCCAACAGGCAGCTGAGAAGAAAAAAAAGAAGGGCAAAAAAGAAAATAATAATCCACAGCGGGTCCGTTTCCCCAAAGCAATCAGTCCAGCCAGTCGTCTTCCACACTGCAATGTAAGTGCTCCAAGGAAACAGTCACCCAAAACTTCTCCTTTAAATCCAAGCCGCCGATAAGTAAAAAGAAAAAAAGGGAGGGGAGACTGGAGGGAGAAAAAGCCCAAAATCCAAACAGGAAAGCAGGAGAAGTGAGAAGCAATATTTTCCAAAAAAATTAAATATTTATAATCCACACGGTGAAGGAGCAAAAAGAAGCCCAATTAATCCTTCTCTTGAAGCGGACAAGTCAAAACGCCATTTTCCAGTGGCTGCTTTAACTTCTGGGTAAAAGCCCCCCTTCTTCTTCTGTGGAATGGCAAACTTTTTCCAAACACTTTGAGCTGGGAAATTCACTGTTACCTTCCAATATTATAGCCCAGACAAGTATTTTTTTAAACCACTTTGTTATCGTCAAAACACGGCGTGGTCCTTCTGGTGTGCGAAAAAAACATAAACCCAAACACGATCACTTTCATTTTCCAGAATCACCGCCATTAATGAAACAATCACTTGTTTTCATCTACTTCCACCCATTTCCATTTCAAAGCCCGGGCTCATTAAACAAGATCTCCAGCTGAGTTTAATCTTTAGTACTCCATTCATGCATTTACATGCAGCTGTTTTCGTGCCAAACAACTTCTTGCCAGCTCCAAAGCTTCTCTGCAGTCTCGCTGGTCCCGTTCTCGGCTCCTCGGCAGAAAAGCCGTGACTGCCGTCGCAGGCCTCACCCGCCCAGGAAAACCTCCCGAACTTCGACCATCCAACTTCAAAAGTTCCCAAAATTTTCCAAAAAGACAAGCAAGATTCTTATCTACAGAAGTTGCCACTTTAAAAGTTTCCCATTTCACTCCAACACATTAATTACCACTTTGTTAAGCGCGAGCATCCGAATCAAGATGTTACTCGTCGGCCATCTTAGCCACCCCCATGCTTTACTTATTTGGTGATGAGTGAATGTTATGTAAGAAGTGAAGAATAAATCGCAATTTCTTATAAGACCTTCAGCCAGGATAGGTAAAGGTCTCTCTTGCTCAAAAGCCAGTCATGTCCGAGACTTATTCCAAGTCTCGGCACTGCTGAATTCTGACCCTGCTATAATGCCTCGATTCAGAATTTTTTATCTTTGGCCAATTGTGTCAAATCTCACAATGTCTATCTTGCTGTTAAAGATGAATTATCTTTTCACATATGCCCATCTTTGCTGCACAGTACTATAGCTATGTGTTCAGTTTGTATACAGTGTAAGTCTACTAATAATAATAATATCATGTCAGAAATTATTCTAGGTTGAAATTATTTTTGCTGGAGAAACTCCACTCAGGGGACACCCAAATGAGGCACCTTTCATGTCCCCAATATCTTTTTCCCACCGAAGTACTTGCAATTTCTTGCTTTTGAACTGCTAGGTTGGCAGAAGGGACAGAGATGGGCACTCAAACTGTCATGCAGTACCCAGGTCTCGAACTACCAACTTGCCAGCTTTCCCAGCTAACAAGCTTCTTAACCACTGAGCCACTGCAGCCCTTACAAGTATTCTACTTAATTTGGCCAATATAAGAATTAATCCCAATTTGCAAACTACAACACTGTTACCTTTGCCTGATTTGTAGTTCCCTAGATTTTATTATGCAGTGTATATATTTTAGATGAAGAAGAGGTAGAAGCAGTGACAGACTTTACATTCTTAGGGTCCAAGATCACTGAAGATGGTGATTGCAGCCATGAAATAAAAAGGCATCTAATTCTTGGGAGGCAAGCTATGAGAAATCTGGGGGACATAGTTAAAAGTAAAGACTTCACCTTGCAAACAAAAGTCCGCATAGTCATGGCAATGGTATTTCCGGTAGTAATATATGGTTGGGAGAGTTGGACCATTAGGGAAGCTGAAGAATAGACGCCTTTGAAATGTGGTGTTGGAGGAGAGTCTTGAGAGTACCCTGGACAACAAGGAGAACAAATACCTGTAGATCGATCTGAAAAGAAATCAACCCTGGCTGCTCCTTGCAAGGTCATACACTCATACAGTGAAGATGAATCCATGGTACTTTGGACATCAAAGGAGAAGAGAGGATTCACTTGAGAAGGCTTTGATGCTGGGAAAGATTGAGGGCAAAAGAAGAAGGGGGTGGCAGAAAATGAGATGGCTAGATGGTATTGTTGATGCAATGGGCACAGAGTTGGGCGAGTTGAGAAGGATGTTGGAGGATAGGGGTGCCTAGCATGCAATGGTCCATGGGTTCGCAATGGGTCGGAATCAACTGTGGAACTGAACAACAACAAAATATCAAAAAGCATACAGCAGTGCATATATTTAAGGATAGAGTGTACAAATATATATATTACATGTCAGTGAAAATAGCCTACAAAAGGGCATTGCTTGACAAAATACATATATGAGGCAAAATGTGTAAGAAAATTTAAGAAGAGTGAAAATATATATTTTCATGCAGGCTTTGTCAACAAAACAGATCAGTGCAGAAGCAGGATGAAAGGCTTTGTAGTGTGAAACTAAGAATTGATAGCCATCAGAATTGATAGATTCGCCCATCCATAGCAGGACATCCTTGCTTGTGGAATTTTCAAGCATGCTGGTTGTCCAGTGCTGTGTTGTTACTAGTCACAATAAGCATAAAGCTTAGCAGAGCTTGGAAGATACGTTTTTGTACAGCAGCCTGGCATGCTGAGGAGCAGATTCTGGGAGTTGTGGTACAAACGTAATTTTAAGTGGTGGTTGTTTCTTTTTAGATAGCAGGTCAAATAGGCAAAAAGTCTCAGTTGTGGACAAAAAAAATCAACATTTCTTTAAATCCGAATAGATCCTTTTTACTAGTACCAAGTTCAAGTTGCTTGTAGACTTGACTTAAGAAATATACTTTGCCATTTCCAGAACCCAGAGCAACATAGAAGATGGAGAAGATGAAAATTTTCAATACCCAAAAGCATATAATAGTCAATGGGGGAAAAAACCTGACCTTCTCTTCAGAGTTGCTATAACAAGAGATAAAATAGGTTTGTGAAGTTCTATATTGACCAAACTGTTTCCAGGGCTTTGAGCAAAAGAGAAAACACTTAATTTTTTTGACCTGGATGTAAGAAAAGTTACTGTAGACTCAACTCCAAGTTATCACATGTAACGGGCATGACTGTACAGACCACTCTCATACAGAACATGTAGCAAATGTTTTTGTTATATTAGCAACATGAGGAAAGCTAGCTTTTGTTCTCTTGATTTTAGCTCCTGGAAGGTATTGAGGATCTGCCTCAATGCTTAATTCCTTACCATACAGTTCTGAAGCTCCCTAGGTCCCATAAAATCAAGTATTTTCCAGCCATGAAAGCGGATCCATCGGACCAAATCAATTTATTCAAGAATATTAGAAGTAAACATATTTTAGCCATCAAGAATATTATTATCAAAATTCTGTCTGCCAATTTGTTTGATAGCATTATCACAGGCACATCTGTTTTGATCCTTAGGAACAGTGATTCCTGTATAATGACAACTTATTATTATAGAAGTAACTCTCCTGTCTCTACTGTTTATCTGATCTATTCTCTCTTCTGCCATTACAGAACACCTGGCTTAGATTGTTGTGTTTTGTTATTATAATGAATTAATATAGGGGTTTGGCTTTTAATAAGTTAAGGAGTTGCCTTGAGTTCTTAATTCCTGGACAATGCACCAGTTATTGCATACCATCAAATTGTCTCCAATTTACAGTAATCCTGTGAATGTGTGATCTCCAAAATGTTATTTCCTCAACAGCTCTCCTCAGTTCTTGCAAATTCAAGCTTGTTGTTCCTTTAAGACAGGTGTTCCTGACCTAAGGCCTGTGGGCCAGATCCGGCCCCAGTGCCATTGCATGTGCCCCCTTCTAAGGGCATTCAAGAAACAAAATGGCCACCCCTTTGAAGCTGTTAGGATAAAATGGCCACCCATATAATGCAGGCAAGGCAAAATGGCCATCCGGCCCTCGAAGCTGGCTAGGAGAGTGTGGCCCGGTCCCCGGCTTGAAAAGGTTGGGAACCACTGCTTTACGGAGTTAATTAACCTCACATTTAGTCTTTTTCTCCTCTTACTACCTTCACCATTCCCCACATTACTTTAATTTCCAGAGAATCTTGCCTGATAATAATAATTTCGTGTCAGAAATTATTCTGGGTTGAAAGGATTTTTGTGGGAGAAAAATGCCCGAATGAAGCTCCTTTCATGTCCCCAAGAGCTGGGACAGAGATGGGTACTCAATCCATCATGGGCTAGAGGGGCCGAGAAACACCTGGGGCAAGGCACAGTGAGTTTAAAAGGACTCTCACCGCTAGCTCCGCTGATGCCTGCACCGCCCACCCTTGGCCAGCCGGGCTAGAGGGGCCGAGAAACACCTGGGGCAAGGCACAGTGAGTTTAAAAGGACTCTCACCGCTAGCTCAGTTGATGCCTTCACATCAGGAACTGTTGTCAGACTTTCTCCCCCTCAGCTGTTTTAGCAGGAAGGGAAGTGGACTGAGTCTTCGTAATGTATTTATTGTATAGTGTTGTGAACTGCTTTGAAATATGTACTGTTTAATCTTGAATTGGGTATTGTTTATTGCTTTGAAATTTGTGTATTGCATTATGATGTTTATTATTGTATTATACTGATTTTGTTTTCTAACATTATGTTTATTATTGACTATTGATTATTGTACTGAATTTACATTTCATGCTTCTTTATTGTTGGATTGTATTCTGACGTATTATTTATATCATATTTTATATTGTTTGGCATTATTGTTGTAAACCGCTTCGAGTTCCCTTTATGGGAAGGAAAGCGGTATAGAAGTCTAAACAATAAATAAATAAATAAATAAATCATGCAGTACCTGGGTTTTGAACTGCCGACTTGCCAGCCTTCCAGCTAATGAGGCAAGCTTCTTAACCACTGAGCCACCGCAGCCCACATCTTGCCGGATTTGCCTAAAGCTTCAGTTTCATCATTTTTGCCTCCAGAGACAGTTTAGGCTTGATTTGCTCTAGGATTAAATTATAGTGTATAAAATGTTAATGTTGTCCCCAACATTTATGCCACACCCTTCAGCCCCTCTAATGCATTTTAAATGGCAAAAGTGTTGTACCTATTAAATGGTAAAAGTGTCGTATCTATTAATATTTCAGAGCAATGCTAGACATTCCATTTAATCTCACTTAAATGTACTCAGCAGTATGGAAGCCAGCTGCAAATGAAGCTAGTCATTAGTTTTCAAAATGCTTTCAGGGAGAAAAAACATTTAATTATATGTGAAGAGCCTACGTTGTATTTAATATTTAAACCAGCAAGTTATTACATAGTTCAGGCTGTTAAAAACATTTTTACAATCTTAATGCAATTAAAATTGCATCAGATTTTGTCATATTATTCTCATATTTACTTAAATGAAATTGTGGGTTTTTAAAAACTCTGTTGTCTACAGAAAGACTGAACGCATTTGGGAAAGATTAGGGTTTTAAACATATAATTTACATTTTGACTTCAAAGCTTTTGCAAAAGACCAAACCATCAAAGTCCCCATAGCCACGAAACCTTTATAAATGTGTGGCAACATATCAATGATTAAAACGTTAACAAACAGAAATGACATCACAGTTTTCCGGGTGAAATCATTCATGCAATTTACCCTCCCATCCGTTAACCATTTCTAATAATGGCTTTTTTAAAAAGTTGTGTTTGTTCTTTGTTAGTTTATCACATTTTTGGATGCTGATTGGAATGTCAGGTACGCCATTCTATATTAGACAAAAGGAATGTCTAGTCCAGTGCATACCTGTCAACCCGTGGCTCCGGAAAAATGGGACCTGCGCACATCGCTTGTGTGCAGGTCGCTTTCCACGCATGCGCGGAAATGCTACGCAGCCTGTGCAGGCTTCAATTCCCAGAAGCCTAAGTCAGTACATTGGCTGATCAGTGCTTTGGAGAATTGACTTAGACTTCTGGGAATTGAAGTCCAAAAACCAAAGGTTGGGAATCTCTGGTCTAGTCCAATATTCTGTTCCCACAGTGGCCAATCAGCTTCTAGTGTGAAATTCACTAGCAGGACATGAGCACAATAAGAACGACCCACTAGTGTTCTGCAGTAACTGTACTGAATATACATCCCCTGCCATTGGTACTTTCTTCACTACTATAGTTTTTATGATCCTCTTCAATCTTATTAATCCTTTGTAAGTTGATGAAGCCAGAGAAGTTAGGTCAAGTTCTATGACTTCTCCAGAGCTTACATGGCTTGTGACCAAATCATGGAGAGCCACTCTTCCTGTTCAGTGCTCAAACCACTCCTTGTTTTGGACTTTGGTATTGTGGTATACCTTACTGGCGATGACATAAGCAGCTTCCCTACTTGAGTAGCTACTGTTGTGCCAGAGAGACACCGAGAACTTGTATGGAGGTGAAATAACTGGACTTTAATTACCAGACACATGCATATGGGCACTCAGCAAAAACTGTGAGGAGTGTTTTCTGAGCAGACAAGATAATCTTATACAGTAATACCTCATACAAAGTCCGCTTCATAAACATCGAATTCATACAACATCGCCTAATTCCTTGGGAAAAGTTGCTTCATACAAAGTTGCTGCGACTTTGTATGAGGCATTGGGGTTTTTCCCAGGTTGCATTGTGCCTGGGCAGTATAAAAGGCAGGACACATGCATGAATTGCTCTTGTAGGTTTTGCACAAGGCAAAGAGTGTTTAGGGTGCACGATTTTGGATTTTTTTTTATTTTATTTTTTCGTCAGACTTTTTAGAAGCATTCCTGTGATCTTTTCAGCATTCTTCAGGTTCTTGGACAATCAGAGTTTTCTGATATGTTTTTGTAATGTATTTAGTCTTTAGACAACGATTTCTTAAAGTTCTGTCAGTTTCCTGTCTGTTTCCTTGACTTTGCCCTGAAGTCTGTGCTGTTACAGTACAATGTATCTCTATGGAAATGATGTTTTACGAAGCATCGGGGCAAGGATTTGGATGTTGTATGAGGCATCGCAGCTAGGATTTTGCATGCCTCATACAAAGTCCAAATCCGTATAAAGTCCAAACTTGTGGAACCAAGTTTGGATGTTGTATGAGGTATCACTGTATAGACAGAATGGCTGCACAAGAATGCATAGATTGTATTCCATATATTTCACTCACATACCGTATATTGACAGTAAACCGAAAGAGTGTTATCTGATTATCATGTCTTTGTGACAAAGTTCTCCTTGCTCTATCTACATGAGAGATAACTCAGCAATAGGCTAACTAGAATCTGACAACAGTGCTTTTTTTAAAATCAAAGCTTATGCACTACACTACTGGGGACCAATAATATAGGCAGGGTCTACTGCCAGTATATGGACAGATCAACCTTAATTGATCTTTTTAAAAGAAATGCAGCAATGTAGAATGCAGAAATGCTCTTATCATGGATCATGATAAGAGCGCCAAATTGTAGTTTATTTAATTCATCATTGTGATATTTTTCCAAGAGGGAACAGTCTGTCACAGAAAAACTCTTTTCTGTGTTTTTCCCTGTTCTCCTATTCACAGGTTGCAGGGAAGTCTACGTGAAGGTTTGATTGCATGATTTATGGCTATGCCTTTGATGGTCCTGCATTGAGTATGTGACTTGATGCATGGAAGCAGGGGGCCCATAAAATGGTCATCTGACCCCTTTGAGCCAATCAGGGGCCCTTAGACCTTTGGGTTACATCATTGTTACTTCAGCTATAAAACTGGGTGATCTGCCGATGTTCTTTCTCTTCGTCATGGACTGATCCTGAGCTGAGCCCCACGAGAGGTGGGTAAGGAACTAGATAAGGCCAGAGGCTAGGAAATTAATTAAGTTTCTTATTTTTGTATTTCCTTTTGAATGACTGCATTGCAAATTTGATTTCTCATGCTATACCCATTTTCTTAACTTACTTTAATCAATATAATTACTCTGAGACCATATCACGCTACCCAACGTCCGATACCCTGTATGCTTGTCATTAGGAGCCTGGAAAAGGGAACTGGCAAAGCAAGGCAGCAAGGGTGGGCAAATAAACCCCCAGTGAAGGGGGTAAAGACCCATCATATGGTCCATGTAGGAATTGTGTTCATTTTTGTTTGTTTGACCCAGGGGTTCTCAACCATTTCATGCCATGGGCCATACAATTCCCCTCAGACAGCTGAGTGGGCCAGACATGTGGTTTCCCTCTGCTGCAAACACTGCAATAAACCATGGGGGGGTGGTGGTGGTTTGAGCATTCATAGGCATGTTTACGGCTGTCGTAAACGCTTCTGCTTCCGGGGTCATCACTGTGGGCTGGATGGAATGGTGTTGCGGACTGGGACGGCCCACAGGCCATAGGTTGCAAACTCCTGGTTTAGCTGGTCAGTTGCAGCTGAAGTAAATCTGCTGCATCCACAAGGTTTATGCAAGTGCTGACTCAACATACCCCATTAATTCAACCGGACCAGTCTAGCTTTTGTTCTGTACACTTGTTCTGTATAGTATCAGTCTGTAGTTGGTGTGTGTGTTTCCCAGTGATGTAATTGAGCTGGCTAATGTCATAGTTCCAGGTAGGTTGAGATTGTGACATCATCTGATTTCTGATAAATTGAGATTGCGACATCATTTGCCTTTCCCTTTGGGTTTCCTACTTCCCTCTGAGCTCAGCTGTAGTTTTCACCGTAGGTGGAAGGCAAATGGAGTTTACTAGGTTGGGTGAAAGGAAATACAGAATGAACTCACCAAAAGGTGCCTTCATTTTGGCCTATACATGGAAGAAGAGAAAGAAGGTAACCATACGTTTTTCCCAAGCTATCCTTATTGTAATGAGAGTGGTTTAAGCTTGAGTTGGCAATGAAAAAGCCATTGGCTTTACAGAACATTGGCATTGTTTATTGATATGGACTGATATAGCTGCTTGCATATTTGGACTTTCTTATAGAAATCCTGTAAGCACTTGCACAATGAGCACAGCTACT
The DNA here is from genome assembly GCA_035047345.1 of Bradypodion ventrale. Classification (NCBI taxonomy): domain Eukaryota; kingdom Metazoa; phylum Chordata; class Lepidosauria; order Squamata; family Chamaeleonidae; genus Bradypodion; species Bradypodion ventrale. The sequence continues at coordinate 84,170,606 of JAWDJE010000006.1, forward strand.
TCCAAATTTATCATACCACTCTCATTATACTGTATTCCTGTTCTTTAGATTTCTACTAATATTGTTTGTAAGTTTTGTTTCCTGTTGTTCACACACACACACACACACACACACACTTTTTTTAACCTAGGAGATGTAGCAAACCATTCTTTACTAACTAATTGATTTTTAAGGTCATGTGGCCAATATTCAGTGTGCTCAACAAAAAGATGGAATAAATATTTAATCTCTTGTTTGTATAGATATAAAAAATGCAGTCTGCTGCAGCGCTCTCAGAAAGGTTCCGCTGTGCCTGTGAAAAAGTTTACATGTGACTATGAAGGAAACTTTTTGCTATGCTAAAAAAATCTGAAGTAAGCCCGTAACATTATTTTAATTCTTACCTCAGAAGTCTAGAAAGGCTGATTTCTTCTGCTGTTGCTACTACTTCTATTTTCTATGTTTTTTCCAGCAGACTTTTCTTATCAGTGTGTTGATCTGCACTTTCTTGTTATGGTGGATTTCCATGGGAGCCATGCAATGTAAGAAAGCATTATGTCAGGTGTCAGTTTGCAGGATCAAAAGTTATCTAGTTATCCTGGATGCATTATTCCAACATCCAATGTTGCTTAAAAGATTTCTCACATTTCCCTAGACTAGTAGTTTCCAACATGGGCCCCACAGAGGAGCTTTAATTCCCAGAAGCCTAAGTCAATACATTGGCTGATCAGTTCTTTGGGGAATAAACATAGGCTTCTGGGGATTGAAGTCCAAAAACCAAAGGTGGGGAAACACTGCACTAGACAGAATTGATGCACACTGTCATCACTTGATCCGTGTGTCTTGCAGCAAAATAGACTGTCTCATACAGATGTCTTTCCACTGTCTCGTCCTCCTCCTCCTCCTCCTGTTTAGGGAAATAAAAGGTGGGTTATCTTTATATAGTACTCTAATAGCATTCCTGTTGACTTCACCAGCTGCTCTCCTGTTTGACATGATGACCAACTTCTCAGATTCCCTTTATACCCCCTTTGCCCATAAATGGAAATCAAATTATTCTCCTTTTTGGAGGGAGATTTGTGCCCTTAACTTAAGGTGCGGTGGAGGAGAAACAGAGCTGTTATCCTATGTGCATGAGTTGTTAATTTTGGCTCTGATTTTTTTCCCTTTGCCCTGAGAACATCCTTTCCTATAATGTTTGGTTCTGCTTTGCTTCCTTTTGCTTTCCAGTCGCCTATGTCGACTGCAACTCGTATCCAAAAATGCATTCTTTCCTGAAGCAAGAAAAAATGTCACTAGCATGAATTTGTTTAAGGTGGATCCCAGCTTGCTATGAAGTGACCCACACACTATGATCTCAGAGCCATCTCTTGTGGCACATATAATACACGATGTCATACCTGTCAAGTACCTCATATTGGCCGGGATTACCCCGTAATTCTGCGCCGATTTTCTCCATTTCCCGCCCGGAGCTGCTGCTACCCTGTAATTTGGCAGCGGGGGGAGTAGTTACTGTGCATCCCTTCTGCACAGGTCCTTTCTACGCATGCATAGAACCCTTCTATGCATGCGTAGAACTCTTCTATGCATGCGTAGAACCCTTCTACGCATGCGTAGAAGGGTTCTGTGCAGAAGGGGATACGTATAACCCTTCTACACATGTGTAGAGCAACCTTCGCAGACCATTCTGCGCAGATCCCATAATCTCCAGAGCTGCGCTTGACAGGTATGCACTATCAGGGATGTAGGGGGAGGAAAATGCCTCACAAAGGCTACGTTGGGCACCCAGAATATTTCTCTTGGGAACACCTGGCAGGGCGGACCTTCAATCCAGCATTCTGCTTGCCTTAATGAGCACTCCTCTCCCTAGCCCAATTCACTGGGGTCAGGGACAGAGTAGCCTTCTGCATATGGCAGGTGATATTGATCACTTGACAGAAGCTAGGCTTCTTAGTGCTGAGGTCTATGACACACAGCTGACTTGCTACTCCCCCTCCCCTTAACAGACAGAGCAATCCCTCTCACCGACTTCTGGAAGGCTTCCGGTGTTGGAGTGATGAGAACAAGTGGAATAACTTCTACTCTGCTGGGTTTCCTTCTCCTCCTTTTCAAAGGCAGGCAAAACCTGACTGGCTTTTGAAGATTTATTGAAGGAAACACAATACTGGATACAGATCTTAAATTAACCTACACTACATAAAACACAAGCTAATAAAACAAATAAATGAAATAAAATCTTGCTAGCTCCCTAGCAGGTTCAAACATCTTGAGTTTGGGGTGGTTCTGTCCCTCATGTCTGAGTTTTAGCCCTGAAGAGTCATGTTGGGCAGCTCTCGGACAAGAGCTCCCACTGAAATCAAGTTCATGGTGTTAAGAGACAAGGGTTCCACCCTTGCTCCCGAAGTGCCTTCTGAGTGCTCAAATTGGGCTCCTTTTATTGAGAAAAGGGGATTTGGAATGTGGTGATCTAATGAGAAAGCATCTTTGTTCCCATGAGAACGAGACGTGCTGGTGCCATCTGTTTGACATGTGGCCCCCACCTTTGCATTCTCTGGGAAAGTTCTGTTCTGCAGGTGTCCTGGCAATTATAATTTGATTGACAGGAGTGGAAACGTCATCTCCCTCATGGTGTGGTCAGCTGGTCTAGCTGTCAATCAGTTCCCTCATGGGGACTGCAGGTGTTCCTTGGAATGTGTCCAGTCCTGGACACTCACTTTTCCCTTTGGGGAGGCAACTATCCTAAATATGCATCAGTGTCATGTCAGACTAACAGCCTGACATTCCAACGTGCTTTAAAATGAGAACTGGCTTTCTAAGCCTAAGAAAACTAAAATATGTGTCTTAACATTACATGGATCAAATGTCACCTTAAAATCAAGACAAGGTCGCATGTGGAAACCATGACATGCACGACGTACAGGATTTAATACCCGGACTGCTGCAGCCTTGAGGATATGGACAAGGTGCGCCTTCACAGCCAATCCATCTGGCATGGCCTCTTCCACCTCCATGACCATTGGGAATCAGAGTTCCTCCTCTGTTCATGTTGCCTATGATTATAAGCATGCCTTGTTTTGGTGTGTGATCAGCTTCCTCTTGGATGCTTGAATAAAAGGTTTCAGTTTCATCTTCAGCACTGGTAGTTTAAGCATAGATTTGAATGACAGTAATGTTGATAGGTTTTCTGTGGAATCTGATTGATATTTTTGGCAGTCATAGCTCCTAACTCCCTACACTACAACTTGCCTCTGTATTAGAGCCACTCCATTTATTCTGAGACTGTCATTTCCTTAGTAGTACACTTTATATTTGCTCCTTTCCCTTCCTCTTTCCTTGTTACTGTTCTCTGAATAGGGAAGATACAGTTCTCTGAATACAGAACCATAGTTTTTGTTGTTTGCTTAGTTTTACTTTTTTACTCGACCATTTACAATATTGTTGTCTTTACGCATCTAGTGATTAGGGATGGTCTCATTAATATACCTCCTATTATTATCCTAAAAATCAAACATTAACTGGAGAGCAAGTCACCTGCGGCTCACCATTGTTTCTGGTGACTTCCTTTCTGTTCATTTGTAAATGTGATGACATTTTGAGCTTTTTATATAGTGAAGGGAAACACCCCAGGAAGCTCATGGCAGAGTGTTTCCTTCCTAGAGAGCATTAAATGAGTTTAAATCAATTTTCTCCTGTACAGGAAAGATTATTATTCCAGATAGAGCCCAGTGAGGGGAGGGGGTGTTAATGCTCCATGCTCTTTCCACAACATCCTTCCTCTTGTGGCAGCACCTCAGAGAAAATCATTATAACTGGAAAATTCAATCAAGTGTTAATAGAATTTTATATATTCTAGGAAGTAGGACCCCTGGCTAGAGGCAGAAAGGAGATTGCTGGGATGAGAAGAAGGGCTGGGACAGTATAGCGAACCTTGGCACTCTGGGTGTTCTTTGACTTCAATTACCAGAAGCCCAAGTCAGCACTTCCTGCTGATCAGGGCTTCTGAGAATTGAAGTCAAAGAACATCTGGAGTTCCAAAGTTCACCACCACTGGCCTAGGATTCTAAGAGGGGCTAGGACTGGAATCATTTGGATGCCTTTGACTGGTTTTCCCCCTCCTGCAGATATTTTAAAGCGAGACCGATTGCCATAAGCAGTGCCTCTGTAGCACAAACAGTGGCGTAAACTGTGGCACTAAGAGCACATTTAGCATCACTCTTGAGTTGTATGTCAAGAATATATGGGTACTGAATTTGCAGCAGAACTCCAAGAAAACCCTACATTTCATACACCCACAACCTTCACTAATCATCCTCTGATTTATTTCTTTATTTTGCCAGTCAGTGTTAGCTCTCTTCTATATACCTGAGGAGGAAGTGTAAACTTGGATTATTGTCTGTCCATGTAGGGACAGTGGTGGGCATCAGCAGGTTCACACCAGTTTGCCAGAACCGGTAGCAGAAATTCTGGCTGGCCCCGCTCATTCAAGTTTTGAAATAAAGTAATCCTAATTTAGGTGCAACGCAGGGCTTTCCCCTGGCCACGCCCACCATACCACGGCCACAGTGTGGTAGCAAAAGATTTTTTTGAGCCCACCACTCTGTAGGGATGTGGTTCACCAGGTGGGGGGATTTAACAGGGGGAGTCATAGAGCAGCCACTAGAAATGTTCAGACCAGGACAACTGTGAATATATGCTGGGGACAGCCTGGGAATATATGATGGGGACAGCAAGGCACAGCAGTATCTAAGAAGGAAGGCAAGGGGGACATTGGCTGCCGTAAGTTGTCCCCAAAGTTATCTGGCTTGAATAGCATCAGGCCCCCTGGGTGAAAATGCTGCTGCTAATTGTCAGCTGATATAAGGAAAGCAGGAAGCAGAAAGCAAGAGAATGACTGCATCAGTAGAATATAAAGGATAGTTCCAATGATGGTAGTGATGACAGCTACTGGGCTGAAGGTGACATTGGTGGAGGAGGCAACAACAGTGACACTCTAACTTTTATTAATGTGAAGCAGGTGACAATGGTAAAACCCTGCTGAACTCTCCTTACTGTGAAAATCTTATGATGAGACAGTTGAAAATGAAACAAAAGTTAGGGGTGGAAGGTGAGATTCCAGGGCCAGAAGGCACTCAGTCAGATGTTGGGTAAGAACAAAGGAGAAGTACAAATAGCTCTGCCGCTAATGATACAACTAAATTGAAGCCAAAAGGTCATCTAGTGGCTGACGTGCACAGAAGTGAAAGGAAAGTACAGTGCTCTACTATACAGACAATTTAAACATGGAACGTGAGAAGCATGAATCAAGACAAACTGGAAACAGTAAAACAAGAAATGGAGTGAGACAAAAACTGAGGCAAGATGTAGCACAGGAAGTTAGGGTTTATAATGCAAGATCTGAATAATATCATTCAGAATCTATGGAAAACCTATCGACATAGCAATCATCCAAGTCAATGCTAGAACAGCTGAAGAAGAAGAAATTGAAAGCTTTTATGAAACCATCTAGGAAGAAATCAATCACATTCCAAAACAAAATAAGTGACTAAAATGTAAAAATAGGGAACAAAGCAGAAACAAATACTGTTGGAAAAATTGGCTTAGGGGATAGAAATGAACCAAGATAGAGTTCATAGAGTTCTGTGGGGACCAAAAATCTATTTATTGCAGATACATGCTTAAGACATCTGAGCAAGCTGTAAACATGGATATCACCAAGTGATCTACTTAAGAAGCCACTAGGAGCTTTCTTTACGCCTATGATCTGGTAATTGCTGCACAGTGCAAAATCTTCGAGGCTGTTGAGAAAAAACTGACTGAGGCTTTGAATTTAATGGCTATATATTATAGGAATAACCAACTGAAACCAATCTGCCTAAAAACTCAACTCTGTGCTTTTCATTTGAAAAACCATGAGGCATCAAAAAGCCTGCAGGTAACTTAGAATGGCAACAGGCTTGAACACTGTGTCACCCACAAATACCTGGGGATTACTCTGGATTGATCTCTCACTTTCAAGACCCACTGCCTTTATACCAAACAGAAGGTTTTTGCAAGGAACAATATTCTGCGGAAAATATCTGGCACAAGACAGGGTGCCCAACTACACACATTAAGAACCTCTGTGCTAGCTTTATGCTACTCTGTAGGAGAGTATGCTAGTCCAGTGTGTTACAGATCAAAACATGCAAAACAGCTGGATGTGGCCTTAAATGAAACAGTGAGATTTGTCACAGAATGTTTAAAACCAACTCCAATACAAAAAGTGCATTACTTAGCTGGCATCCCTCCATCAAAATTCCATCAAGAAAGTGCTGCTCAGAAAGAGTGGGTCAAAGCAAGATTCTCGGAAATACACCAGCTATTTGATCACCAACCACCAAGTTAAGACTGAAATCAAGACATAGCTTCATCAAAACCTCTGCCCTCTAAGCGATTTAGGAGCTCAATACCTGCTGGCGTGAAGAATGGAAGTCTGACACTAGAAACTGGTTCCCTTTTGGTGGTGGCTCTGACACTATGGAATGGTCTTTCATCCCATGTTCATCAGACCTCATCCTTACCTGCCTTCCATAAGCGGTTTAAAGTGAAATTATTTAAAGAAGCATTCAAAAACTTGCTTCTCCGAAATTAAATTATCCCCCCTCCTCTTCCACCTAAATGTTTTCTGCTGCCAGTACTGTATCTGGATCTTTGTTGTTTTGTTGTTAGTTATGTGATTATAGTATTTTCTCACTAGTCTGGCCAGGTTATCCTGCTGTGGTAGACCATACTGCCAGTGACTCAACACCAATCATCAGCCATTGACAACCCTCTGGATTAATGGCCTTAGATAGTGAAGTCCACAGGGAAGTGTGATGGTCTCCAAGTGGATTAAACCTCACTTGAATCCATCCTGATAGATGGCAGGTGGTTCATCAATACCTTTTGTGTACCAGAAGGGCTAAGGACCAGAAAGTGACTAACGGAACTGGATCAGTGGTATGGGTATCATGCTGCGATGTGGAAGGCAAATTGAAGACTACTGCATTATATTCTCAGGATAATGCACATGGCTGATCACCATGCTGATCGCCTATATTCGGAATCAGATAAGGCTGAAGAAGAAGTGTTTTCCCATATTTGTTTGGTATGTCTGGATTGTTTTGTTCTATATTCTTTGTACTGACATCACCCATAGTAACTGTTATAGTTAGATGGCAGGGGTGGGGGGGAGGGAGAGAAAGAGAATATAGGGAAAGGTGGAAGGCAACAGGAAAGAGGAAAGGTCAAATTCGAGATGGAAGAATGGCATAGGTTATAATTTTCAGGATTTGAGTAGAGCTGTTGAGAATAGGACATTTTTGAAATCTCTCATTGAAACTGTAGTTAATTTCACTCTAGTATTTTTTCTTCCTGGCTGTTTTGATCAGCAATACACAAACACAAAGGAAAAATATGATTTTGATGAACTGATGCACTGCTTCAGCAATTATCTCTAAAATGTAAATATATATGTACATTTTGTCACCACCCCAACTCGATTCCCTCCTTCTGATTAACCCTATTAATTTTCTGGTAGCCACCCTGGGTCTCATCAAGAAGGAGACTGTGGTGGTTTATAATGCCCAGTGCTTTGGCTTTGCTATAGAATCTGCTCTGGCCTGCAGTAAGTAATTGGTGAAAGAAATGGCATCCCTGCTTCTTTTTATTAGCTGGGTATTACCCGTCTTTGTCCCAGCTCCTGCCAACCTAGCAGTTCGAAAGCAAGAAATTGCAAGGAGATAAATAGGGACCACTTTGGTGGGAAGGTAACAGCATTCCGTTTGCTCCAGTGTCTAGTCATGCCTGCCCCATGGCCACGGAAACGTCTGCAGAAGCAGACAGCGCTGGCTCTTTGGCTTTGAAACAGAGATGAGCACTGAACCCTAGAGTCAGATACGACTGGCTTTCGAGCAAGGGAAACCTTTACCTTTACCTAAGGGTGGCTAAATGAAGTCAGTGCCCTAACTGTAAACAAACATCGTCTTCTTCCCTCCTGGCTGCACTGGGAAGAGTAGAAAGTGAGTATATTTGTCCTTTTGAGATAATTGGGTGCTAAGTTGTGGCAATGGGCCTTCTTTGAAGTTCTTCCCTCATTCAACTTGTTCCCTTATGACTCAGGGTGAAGGCTGTGCCGATATCCTCCCTTTAAGGATGTTGGTTTCCAAGATATTGGAAATTAAAGGAATAGAGTCTCTTTGTTTAGAGTTGCTAATTTCTTATCTCACCTTCCTACTCCCAATTGCTATTGCTTGAAGAAAACACTCCATTTCAGCAGCATTGGTTCATTTATTAGCAAAGTGCTTTTTCCATAAAAATAGGCATTTGAAAAATATATAAAGTTGCTTCTTAAAATCCTATCTTACTTCTCTAAGTATTCATTGAGTGCAAGAAAGGAAAATAATAAATCAGATTTCATGGCTACCTTTTTCTCTCTGGCTATTTGTCTCTGGACAGGCTTGGTTCGCCCCCATAGAGCTGTTTAGAGTTGGCATCACGGCATAGCATGTAATCTGGAAGGTTTCTCCCTGCATGTGTGTGTGTGTTCCTCAATGATGAGGATGATCTCATAATCTCCTTTGATTCCCTTCCTTTTTTATAAGGTTTTTGGCAAGGCAAGTGCATCATTAAACCTATACTTGGTGTTATAGATGATGTACAGTATCTAGGCATTTCTATGCCAATCCTTGCCAACTATAGTACTTCTATATTATGTGAATGTATAGATGTTCCGGTCATTCCTAGTGCAAGTATAAATTGAAGTCTGCTCTTCCCCTCTCCCAACCAGTGGATCTGGGTTGAAAAGTTCAACTTTGAAAAAACCCTTACAGGTTACTGCCGGACACAGTAGTGTATGCTTTTGCCAACTTTTGGAAAGTGCTGTGATTCTCAAACTAAGAAAGTGATTTCTATCAAACTACAAATGACTAGGCACTAATACAACGTGACCTAGGTGAAATATAAGTCGAGGTAACTTATCATAATGAATTCTTCATGACACATTTCACTTCCCCTAATCATTCACTGACATGCAGGGCAGATGTTCAGCTATACAAAGCTTTGATTCCCATTTGGACAAGAGGAGTGGGCCAAATGGCACATTGCTCATCCTTCTCCCCCCCTCCCCAATGAGTAACAATGCTTTTGTGGGTGTTCTAGCTCAGGGGTCAGCAAACTTGGCTCTCTAGGTGTTCTTGGACTTCAGTTTCCAGAAGCCCAAGTCTCTTGCTGATCAGGGCTCCTGGGAATTGAAGTCCAAGAACATCTGAAGAGCCAGGTTTGCTGACCCCCTGTTCTAGCTGATCGGTCTACTGATGCCCTGGTCTAATAAAAGAGCTGAATCAAATAGGAAAAAAAGTGAAAAATCTTACTTATTCAAAATGATCACACAGAAACAAACACATAGGTGGCTATGTAATCCTCTGACAAATGGTTTCAATATTTTGCCTAAGACTGATTTTTTCTCACATATCTTATCTTAAGAAAATAAAAAGATCCTTAATAACTCATTCCTGAGTATCTCCTATGTTCATTTGCGAGATATCTATAAAGTATCAAAAGTGAGTCAGAGGGAGGAAAAGACCAAAGCATATAACATACAGTATCTGACTATTAAACAGAAGGGCATACTGAGGAAAAAAGAACAGTAGCTTGCAACAAGAATAAAAGGGAGTGTGAAAAAAGTATGGGTGAGACATCATTACGAAAGATTTTTATCACCGTGTCTAATGTTGCCTCGGTCAAATGATGCCTAAATAACAGATTGAAAAGCAGCTGTACAGCAATGAGAGCTTGCCCAAAAGAATTTCCCTAAGGCAGAGCAGCAAATGATATTCCCAATCAACCCTTCCTTCCAGCCCTCAAAAGTGGGCAAAAAAAGAAATAAGTAGATCCCATAAGTGGCTGTCCCCATGTGTGGAAGTTCTTCTTCCGTGTCTAGGCCAGACTTGAAAGTGCCAAAATGAAGGCACCTTTTGGTGAGTTCAGTTTTCAGTTCCTTTTGCCTGACATAGTGTGAGAAAGATTAGCCAGCAACACAAGCTTGCCATTACCTTGTTCTGTTGAGAGGGACTCCTCCTTTTTCCTTTTTCTCATGTAAAAAAGCCCCAATGTTTGTCCATGGAGCTTATATTTAGAAAAATTGTTATTTGAATTCTTTTGAGATGACAGCCAAGTTTATGGATTTGTTGAATCTCAACCTGCTCTCAAATGTTATGATGAGGCATTGATTTTGACTGAAGTACCTCTGTTCTCCCACTTACTACCCCAAAGGGAAAAAGATCTACCTAAATTAAAATGGATAGTAGATAATGTAGATTAAATCCCACTTGAATCCATCTTGATGGAGGGCAGCAGCTCCATCAATACTGGCTTGGGGCGGATGAGAAATTTGCATGCCAAAAGGGCTCAGGACCAGAAAGTGACTCATGGAGCTAGATCAGTGGTACAGGTGTCACGCTGCAATGCGGAAGGCAGATGAAAGGCCACTGCACTATATTCTTAAGACAGTCTTCATGGCTTATCACCATGACAATCACCAATATTAGAAACGATATGGCACAAGAAGAAGAAGTGATAATATAAGAATTATGTACAATAATTATTTGTAGCACTAGACAATTCAAGATGAATTATGAGTTTGTGGATGTCTCTCAGTGTCAACGTCTTAAATTTTAATTGTGTGCTATCAGATCAACAGTAGTTCCTTCCAGAGTCATTTAAGATATAGTCAGAAGAAATTTACCATTTCCTTGTTTTGGAGGCACTCTGGTACTCTGTGGTTATAGAGGTTATAGAGCAGGGGTTCCCAACCTTAGGCCATTAGGCCAGATCCAGACCCGGCACCATTTCATGTGGCCACCCACACCTCCAATGGCATCCAAGAAACAAAATGGCCACCCCTTTGAAGCTGTTGGGACAAGGTGGCCACACATACTCCCATCATGCAGGAAAGGCAAAATGGCCATCTGGCCCTCCAAGCTGACTGAGAGAGCATGACCCGGCCCCCAGCTTGAAATGGTTGGGAACCTCTGTTATAGAGGCTTGCTGGGAGGCATACTGGGGAAATAAAACTCTTCATACTCTGGCTCCACTCACTGGGCTATGTAGTCAGTAGGGACAAAGTTGATTATATATTTGTTCTTGTTAGTTCTGCTCTTGTTTTTGAAAGAACTTTCTGAAGTGGTAAAAGATGCATATAACTGCATATGACTTTCCTTACCCATATGTCATGCATTCATGTGTTTTGCCTTGTGGTTGAAAAATAACTTTGAGCTTAATTTGCAAATCGTTGAGACACTGCATCTATGAGGAAATCCTTTGGGGGAGGGAAATCGAGTTGTTTGTAGGTAATATACAGTCTCGGTAACATCTTGTTTGAGTCTCGAATGGAAATGATTGCCTGGTTCAAGAAAGAAAAGGAAAGGTGGGAAATTGTAAAATGGGAAAATAAAAATGGCTCCAAATTATTGTTCTAAGGTGCAGGGATTTTTTCTCTTTCCTCATGTAATTCAAGTCACATGGTAAGCGTCACTCAACCATACCAGAAGGTCTGATAAGGCTGGTTTTTATGCATTATTGCTTTCTTAGCAGTCCAATTTATCTAGTGCTAGCAGGGCACATCAGTACCTGTTGCCCTTTCTGATCTGTGGGATGTTTCTTCCAGATATTGTCTCTGAACATTAGTGTGCTCATAACTCAAGAAATTATGACAGTGATTCACACATGCATTGTTTCTACCTGTTATACAGTAATACCTCAGATAATGTTTGCATCAGATAACGCTAAAACTGCATAACGTTAAGCAATCTGGAAAATATTGCATCGCATAACGTTAAAATACTATGGGATGCATTGGATAATGTTTGCTAAAGCCTGTGCCGGTTACAATGTATTTCTATGGAGTTTTAACGTTATACGATTCATCCCATAGGATTTTAACATTATTCCATGCATGCATCGTATAACATTAAAAATCGGATAACACTAAGACTTGTGGAACCAAGTTTTAGCGTTATCCGAGGTTTTACTGTACCTGCAACTTGCTGCCTAACCAAGAGTCAGATAGTTGTTGTCCATGTGACGTGCACTTTAATCGCTTTTGTTTCTTGCTAAATGGATTAGGAATCCGTTTGAAAAAAGGAATGACTAATCAAGCATTGCACAGACTGAGAAAAGTGATATAGTCATCTTAAGTGTGACGTTGCAAAGAGAGTTGCCAAAATTAAGGCTACCAGTGACAGATGCGTAACAGAAGGTGTAACTGCTATGAGGAGCCTTTCAAACAATTTAAGAGTTGGAGGGACAGGCAGGGGACTCTGGTTTACACTATAAATGCCAAATGGCCTCTTTCCTTGAGCTTATAAACTTGCATTGTCTTCGGAATGAATATTAGACAATGTCCTTGGGGTGAATAGTCTTTGACATACCTGTCAACTGCGGCTCTGGACAATCCGGGACCTGCACAGAACGGTTCTGTGCAAGTCGCCTACTACCCATGCATAGAAGGCTTTTATGCTTGCGTAGAACCCTTTTACGCTTGCGTAGAACCCTTCTACGCATGTGTAGCCTTGGCAGCTCTGGGCGGGAAATGGCGCAAATCGGCGCCAAAAAATGGAAAATCCCAGCCAATCCGGGAAGGTTGACAGGTATGGTCTTTGAGTGTTGCAGATCAACACTTTGAATTAAAAAAAAGAGGCCATTGTTTGCTTTCTATTCTTGTTTATTGGGGAGCTGTGTAAATGTTACTTTTTAGAAAGTGTCCCAAAATGTTACCCTTTGGGGCCATAATGGCTGGTGGCCCTAAAAGGTAACATTCACAATACTGTAATTGAAAGGAAGTTTATTATATTCTGTGGAAATCATAGGTTTCAGGACACACCCTTTAAACAAACAGAAACAGATAACTCTGTTAAAGAAGGGATAACACAATTGCTCACATTATTTAGGAAAAGGTAAAGGTTTCCCTTGCTCGAAAGCCAGTTGTATCTGACTCTAGGGTTCAGTGCTCATCTGTTTATAGCCGAAGAGCCAGCGTTGTCTGTGTCTGCAGATATCTCTGTGGGCACGTGGTAGGCAAGCCTAGACACCAGAGTGCACGGAACACTGTTTACCTTCCCACCGAAATAGTCCCCATTTATCTACTTGCAATTTCTTGCTCTTGAACTGCTAGGGTGGCAGGAGCTGGGACAGAGATGGGAGCTCATTCTGTTGTGCAGTGCTTGGGTATCAAACTGCTGACCTGCCACCTTCTAGTCAGTGTCTTAACCACTTGAGCCACTGCAGTCACATTATTTAGCTGAAGGCTTATTGGCTACCCTAATTTGATTTTGAAACTTAACTCAAGCTTGCATTAATATATCATATTTATCACCTTACATTTATATCATAAGGGGGCTCCAGTGGCTCAATGGTTAAGAAGCTCGCCTTGTTAGCTGGAAGGCTGGCAAGTTGGCAGTTCGAGATCTGGGTACTGCATGACGGATTAAGAACATAAGAACATAAGAACAGCCTTGCTGGAACAGGCCACAGCCCATCCAGTCCAGCATTCTGTCTCACACAGTGGCTCACCATTTCCTTCAGGGTATTCCCAAGGAGATGCCTTCACCTGCTTAGGATTCCCTGGAAATGGCATTGAGAGATATCCTGCCTATCTCTCCAACCCGGAGGTTGTCCTTAGATAGCCATAATTATAGCCATTGATACACTTGTCCTCCATGAACTTGTCTAATCCTTTCTTAAAGCTGTCAAGACTGACAGCTGTCACCACTTCTTCTGGCAGGGAGTTCCATAGACCAGTAATCCTCTGGGTGAAAAAGTACTTTCTCTTATTTGTTTGAGAACTAGTACCCAAAAGTTTCATCGAGTGTCCCCTAGTTCTAGTGTTGTGCGATAGGGAAAACAGTTTTTCCTTATCTACTTTGTCCACACCGTGCATGATTTTATAAACTTCAATCAGGTCACCTCTTAGACGCCGTCGTTCAAGAGTGAAAAGGCCCAACCGTTGCAGCCTCAGATGGTAAGGAAGGTGTTCCAGTCCCCTAATCATTCTGGTTGCCCTCCTCTGTACTTTCTCCAACTCCATAATATCCTTCTGGAGGTATGGCGACTAGAACTGTACACAGTATTCCAGATGGGGCCTCACCATAGATTTATAAAGAGGCAAAATGACACTTGCTGACTTATTTTCTATACCCTTCCTAATGATCCCTAACATTGAGTTTGCTTTTTTCACTGCTGAGGCACACTGGGTTGACATCTTCATTGAGCTGTCCACCAGGACACCAAGGTCCCTTTCCTGGTTTGTCGCAGAGAGTTCAGACCCCATCAGTTTATAAATGTAATTGGGGGTTTTTGCCCCAACATGCATCACTCTGCACTTACTGATGTTGAAGCTCATTTGCCACTGTTTTGCCCACTCCCCCAGTGTCAAGAGATCCATCTGGAGCTCCTCACAATCTCTCACAGTTTTCACTACCCTGTATAATTTAGTGTTGTCAGCAAATTTGGCTACCTTGCTTTTTACTCCTACCTCTAGATCATTTATGAAGAGGTTGAAAAGCAGGGGTCCCAGTACTGAACCTTGGGGGACCCCACTCTTTACTTCCCTCCACTTGGAGAAGTGTCCATTTAGTGCTACCCTCTGTTTCCTGTCCCTTAGCCAGTTGCTGATCCAGGACAAGACCTGTCTCTTTATTCCATGACTGGTAAGTTTATTCAAGAGCCTTTGGTGTGGGACCTTGTCAAAAGCCTTCTGAAAGTCCAGATAAACAATGTCAACTGGATCCCCCTTATCCACATGCTTGTTGACACTCTCAAAAAATTCCAACAGATTAGTGAGGCATGATTTGCCCTTGTAAAAGCCATGTTGGCTCTCCTTTAGCAGCGCCTTCTCTTCTATGTGCCTATTAATTCTATCTTTTAGGATGGTTTCCATCACTTTACCTGGGACACATGTCAAACTGACAGGTCGGTAATTTCCTGGATCACCCCTGGATCCTTTTTTGAAAATTGGTGTTACATTCGCTACCTTCCAGTCATCAGGCACAAAGCCTGATTTGAGGGAAATATTATACATTTTGGCTAGGAGATCACCAATTTCATCTTTAAGTTCCCTGAGAACTCGTGGATGGATGCCATCTGGTCCTGGTGATTTGTTAGTGTTTAGCTTAACAAGACATGCAAGGACCTCCTCCCTGGTTATTTCTATCTGGCTTAATTCTTCGGTTTCCCTCCCTACGAAGATAGGCTCTGTTTTGGGCATGTGGTCTCTGTCTTCTTCAGTGAATACTGAAGCAAAGAATTCATTGAGTCTCTCTGCAATCTCTGTTTCCTCTTTAATAACCCCTTGCCTTCCATTGGATTGAGTGCCCGTCTCTGTCCCAGCTCTTGGGGACATGAAAGGAGCCTCATTTGGGCGTTCCCTGAGCGGAGTTTCTTCTGCAAAAATCTTTTCAACTCAGAATAATTTCTGACACAAAATTATTATTGTTTATATCACAAATTCATTCTGATTACCTAATGAAGGTGTATCTTCAGAACAACTCTGTGGGCTAACTTAGGTGTCAGCACTTGACAACTTTGAGAAACTTTTTGAGCCCCGTACAACCCATCTGGGTTGTCCTGGGACCCTGCACTAGCAATGGATCAGAGAATTGCCAATTGAAACATCCAGAGCTCTCCTGGAGTGATGCTGTGTCAAGGGTATTGCAGCTGGGGTTATTGTAGCTAAACTATTCTGAGTGCTATAGCCCAAAATTAGCAAATCTGTTAAGGGCAGTGGGGCCACCTGTCATTTTAAGGTTCTCATAGTGCCCTTGACAGCTTTGCTTCACGACCAGAAATAAATATTAATGAATTACAGTCACTTAAATGATTGGTTAGATTTGACACTTACTAATGTAAGTGTGACATTGTTTTTTAAAAAAAAACCGTATTATACGCCGCTAACGCTGTGTAGTTGCCAAACCAGATTGCAAACATGCATCTCTCTGGAATCAAGGACTATTGCTGTCCCCATGCTATGAATGGTATACTGGGATTTGAAGACGAGAAAAGTAACTTTTCCCATCCTTACCATATTTTGTGGCCCACCAATGTAAGATGGGATTAATCAGAGACTGCTTTGCCAAGGGCCTCCTCAGATATTCAGGCAAGGTGGAAACAAGTTTCAGTTTCTGTGTATGTTTCTAAACATTTTAAAATGTGGAATTTTAAAAAACCACAAGAAAATCTGGAGCCGTGTTCTACTAGAAACACAAGGAAAAGCCACATTTTGATTATAAGCAAACAAGGGATTTAGAACAGCAGGTCAACTTTCATGGAAAAATGATCTGTCTGCAGGATAACAGTAATGAGATTCCTTTTTAGAAAAACATCAAGCATGCAATTTCTTCATCAGTTGCCTACATTCAAGGAAACACTTTCAAAGACACAAATTAAGAGATTTCTTGCAACTGTGATTTGTAAGAGGATGCAATGGTCCCAGCTTGCCAGGCAAAGAGGCTAAAATTCCTGGTTGGATTTTTAGCTGTGGAGGACTGAAGAAAATCCATTGGTTGTCAGGGAACATAGATTCAGGAGCCTTTGGAAAGTGAAACAGATGCTAATATTTTAGCACAGGAGTTCTCAACCTTTTTAAGCCAGGGGCCAGGTCACACTCCCTCAGACAGCTTCAGGGGCTGGATGGTCATTTTGCCATTCCTCCACCACATGGCATTTCCTGGTGCGGTGGAGGTGGTGGTGGGCCACATGAAATGGTGCCATGGGCCACATCCGGCCTGAGGGCCACATGTTGAGAATCCCTGTTGTAGCACATCTATGACTGACTCAGAATGCTCCCTAAACTCTATTGGTTGTAGATAAATGGAGTGAAAGCTCCTCAGTTTTCCTGCTTGGTGGCATCCAGCAGAAGTCCATTGAGGGTCTCAGGAGGACCACCTGCATTGATGGCTTTGCTTTAGTCCTTCTCTGGTCTTTGGACAGCCATGTAAGTTTACCTCAGAATCCCAGCATATGTTCGGATTTAATTGTGCCTTGCTGTCTTCTGATAATCACTCTGAATTTATTCAGCAATTAGTTTCTGCCTGAAGCATAATAGGGACCTATAGTATCTCAAACCTGGTCTCTTTCTGCCATTTGTATCAGCTGAACACGTGAGAAAGCATTATTTTTTTCTGATACGGATTCTTAAAAGTGTTTCACTGATTCAAAAAAGGAACAAAGGATTAATAGTTGAATTACTTTTATTTCTGTTCATCCTAGTTTTTCACCTTTGTGTGAATAAGTGCTTCTTTGCCTAATCTGTTCTGCTGCCTTATCTGATTTCTGCTGATGAAAGAAGGCTATCCAATAGAGAAGTAATCGAATGAAGCTATTAGAAAAAAAGGCTGTTATTAATAATAAGCATAAAAAGATTGGATTTGGAGTGGATGAAAAGATTGTTTGAAATCCAATATATTTTAGGAATATTGTGTTTTTCCTATCTGCATTAACAATCTGATATTTCCGACGGAATCTCCTGCATTAGGCTTCTCTCTATTTGAAACTGGATAGCACAATTTTATCTGTGTTAATTATTCTGTCATTCCCTGGGGTTATATTCAGAATGACTGGCAATAAAGTAGTGAAATGAACAATGTGCTCTTCAGATCCTATCTAAGAAGGATGTACCCACTTCTGTTAGACATCGGCAGCTTTTGTTCTCTTCCTGTCAGGCCAATACATGCACCTGTTTCTCTTCTTTCACACAAACACACAATAAGAACCCAGACAGTGTGTTAACTATAGCAGAAGCATAAACATTCTTTTCCTTTATCCAGTGCACATATGCAAACACATAGAGACATGTCACATACATAGTGTCTAAAACCAGCCAAATTATTTTGGTATCTGAAGCAAGCAATCCAATAGGAGCTTCTCATATTTGGCATTAAAAATGGAAAGCCAGCAGAGTAAATACAGTAAAACCCCGACTTACATATGCCTCGAGTTACATAAAATTTGACTTACATAATGATTTTATGCTAAAACCATGTCCCGATTTACACGATTTCCTATGGGTTTGCTTCGAGTTATGTAAATATTCATTTCCCTATGGGTATGCTTCAATTTACATAAAATTTTAATTTTTCCTATGGGCTTGCTTCGAGTTAAGTAAAAAAAAATTCCTATCGGTTTGTTTCGAGTTAAAAAAAATTTCGATTTAAGCAAAAGCCTACGGAACAGAGGTTTTTTTCCATAAATAGGGGTTTTACTGTAGCTAACAATGTGCTGTCATGACACCCCAAACTTACTGCCTAAAATGGCTTTCTCGCTTTGCTCATGCTAGGTGGAGTCTAGACTGCATTAATCAGAAGATTGTGGTATTTTTGAATCGCAATCGGCCGTACCCTGGTAACGGCAATCTGTGTTGCCAGCTAATCTTTCTCACACTAGGTCAGGCAAAAGGAACTTCAGAATGAACTCACCAAAAGGTGCCTTCATTTTGGCAGTTTTACGTCTGGCCTAGACATGGAAGAAGTGGCTCCCAGTCTTTTTTTGGCCATGCCCCACATAAGCATCTCTAAAATCCTGATCCCCCTCCCTGTGACATATAATTCTTATTATTCAAAAAGTGAACTTCTATTCACGTGGAGGAAGCCCAAAAGACCATTCACTGTTAATAACTCATTCTCGAATTGCCCCCCTTAAAAATCAAATTGTCCTCCTGTGGGGCATGTGCCCTACATTGGGAACCACATCATTAAAAATATTAGTCATCTTCAGGCATTTTCCCGTACATATGAATAGGGCTCTAACTTTGATCAGGATGTGGGGTGCATGTACTCTCACCTCATATTGCCCAGCACCTAGAAACTGCATTGAACTGGCTTTTGGGCAGTGGGTAATGTGGGTGGTGGGTGGGAGTATAGCTTTGTCCCCACACCCTTGTTCATGCTTTATAGCAGGGATTCTCAACCTGCAGCCCATGGGCCGGATGTGGCCCATGGCACCGTTTCATGTGCCCACCCCCCAACACACTGCCTCCACCACATCAGAAAGTTCCATGTGGTGGAGGAACGGCAAAATGGCCATCCAGCCTCTGAAGCTGTCTGAGGGCATGTGACCCAGCCCTCGGCTTAAAAAGGTTGAGAACTGCTTTATAGCCTTATTCACATATCAATGGGACACTCAATTTCTGTTTTCAGTGACAATCATTAAAGTCCTGTCTGTGAAATAATAACACTAGACTCAGTCGAAGAAGTAAAAGCAAAATAGAAACAAGTGTAAAGGAAATCAGGGATAGAAAATCATGGGACAGGTCCAGTAGATTTTGATATTCGTATTATGAAATCAATGCTACAAGTTGACACTATGATTGTATCAAAATAGAACTGACACGCAGAAATATTAACCACATCCAGATGCTCTAGAGCAGGGATTCACAACATTTTTCAGCTGAGTGGGCCAGACTGGTGCTGTAAAACACATCCACGGCTGTCACAAACATGTTTACGAAAGCCATGGAGTCATTTATGGCTGTAGTAAATGCATTTATGACAGCTGCAGACTCATTTACAGCTGTTGTAAATGCAGGAGCAGCTGGAGCGAGGCCAGGGCAGCGGCAGATTATTTGGCACTGTGGGCCGTAGGTTGCAAACCCCTGCGCTAGAGACTCAACATATTATTGCTGATGGCTTTGCAGACAGATGTTTTCTTTAAATAAAAACATGCGCGTGTAGAACTGTTGGCCTCTCAAAGTAGCCAGTGTGTCTTTATAGAAGCACGAAATTGATATGAACCCCACACTAGGTACCATTATAAGGGTATGACCTCCTCCTCCCCCTCCCCATGCCTGTCTTTACAGAGAATTGGGAAGGATGGCAGTAGCATAATAAGTAATATAACAAAATGTGCTTTCTGCATCTTTTCCCACTGTCTCACATATTTTACATTTCAATTGGCCATGAAGTTCAAGAGAAACCATAGTGCGTTTCATCAGATGTTACATAACAATGGACCCTGAAGTTCCCTTATCATTTTTAATGCTTCAGTGACATAATTGATTTGCCACTTGAATTATACCGTTGAAAACAAATTAATAAATCTGTCATTAGACGCATGTCATCAGCCAATAGATTTCTGAAACCGACAGTCATGCTAGATCTGTATTAACTGGCATAATTCAGAAGCCTATCTCCGAGAATGAATATTAGCAATGCTTTTGTTACCTAAGTGTGTATGTTTGGAGATCTTCAGTAGCATTCAGTGCCTTGCCACATCGCTATTTATATGCTATTCATCAAGCTGCAAATTACAGGAACAATGTAATGAGGCTTCCTGGCTTTTAGTGCACTGATGTCTAAAGATCAGATAAAGATAATGGTAGTGTCACTATATTCAGTATAAATAAAAAATACTGGCTTCCCGGGCATCCTTTCTGGATCAGTTCTTTTCTTTAGGTATAGATTTTAAAATTAATTTACTTCAGCCCAAAGGGTCTCCACACACAATTGGTTATTGTTATGGGTGTTATTTAAAACAACAACTCTTCACTAAGTGAAATCAACTCTTAATATTAATTTAATAATGGCTAATCCTGATATGGCACCTTGCAAATTTAAACAAATATACAAAGACAAAATCTTCCCTTGCTACTAAAGACTGATAAGAGAATGGCATAAAACTTTTAAAACACCTATCAAAATACTTTAAATTTACATCCAAAAGTAACTCTTGAAAGTAACTAGAAGATCTTAGTAATTTGCTTAAAATAATTTTATAACTATTCGTTAAATTACTTTTACTTTAATCCTGTAACCACACTTTTTATTGCTTTTACTGTAAATTTGTAATGTTATATTATCACTTGCTACCCCAAAGCACTGTTTGTATACATAACTACATTACTGGTAAGTCGTTGTCATTGTCTGCTACTCATGTCAGAGTATACATTTTTTCCTGAAAATCATTTTCAGGAAAAATGTCATTGACGTCAATTTGTTTAAGCTGGATCCCAGCATGCCATGAAGTGTCCCACACACTATGATCATGGAACCACTTCCTGTGGCACATATGCAATGAGACATGCAGGATTTGGCATCAGGACTACAATGGACTTCCACAGCCTTGAGGATATTAACAAGGTGCACCTTCAAAGCCAGTCCATCTGGCATGGCCTCTTCCGCCTCCATGACTGTTGGGAATCAGAATAATGAAGTGGTTCCTCCTTTGCTCATTTTGCCATTGGGCCTAATATGATGGTTTCTGGTAGCATTTCCTCCACTGAGGAGGACCATCACCCCATCTTAATCAGCTCCTCTGGTGGCTTAGTAGTTAAGACGCTGAGCTGGAGACTGGAAGGCCGGGTTTCGATACCCGAGGGCTGCACAGGGACATGAAGGCAACTTCATTCGGGCTTCCCCTGAGCAGAGTTTCTCCAGCAAAAGTCCTTTCAACCTAAAGTAATTTCTGACATGAAATTATTATTATGTGGCTCATCCACCCGTAGCTATTGTCCCCTTTAGGGAGTCAGGCTATTTACTGCTATCCAACACTCGGCGTTGAGTTGCTGGCTGTACGGTTGTTGAGTCTGGTGCTAAGAAGTACTATGACTAGAAAGATTGAGTCAAACACAAGTGATTTATTATCAGCTCAGGAAATCGGACTGGCGAATATGTACAAGGTGGCTTGCTTATATACAGTGAGAATGGCAGTTACACAAATGGATACATTTTGGTGGGCCTTCGGAAGGCGGCAAAATACGAAGTGACAAATCAGTGTTGTCAAAAACAGCTGTTTGAATTTGGCACCTCCCGAAAAGGCACGCTTCCTGGTTTTGCCACTTGGCGCGGCTTGGGCTTAAACACTAAGCAAAACATATTATTAAATAATACTTGGACACAACAACGGTCTACTCCATTACCATAGCGGTATGTCCGTCAAGACATATACTGTAGCTGAATGTGTCCACCCAACAAAAGTGTATTTTAACAGGGATTGCCATTAACATATTACAGTCAGATGAGTTATCAATTAAGCCAGGACTTTTGCCAACACAATTGGCAGTGTCTTTTCAAAACAAAAATAATCAACATAAATTTGGTTATTTGCATGAACATTTCTTTAACAGTGCATTCAACTAGCATTAGCCAAAGAAGGGAGGGTGCAGGGGAAACAGCCTGTTTTCAAAGCAATGAGAATGACAGCCCTTGAACTGAGCAATCTGTAATAAATAGCAGCTAGCTATGTAAGGAAAGACATATCTGCCTATAGTTGTGAGGGAGTCTTGCCTGGAAAAAGGGAATTGTCAGATTACAAGATGGCTTTGCTTTTGGGAAAGCGTACCCACAGATGGAGTGAAAGAGAGGAACTTGTCTCTGCGTTGATTGTAGAGACAATCTGGAGACTCTGCAAGTGCCGTGTCTGTGTGTGTATGTGTGAAAAGAGCAAAACAAACACAGATCTGAGAAAAGAGTGATACTGTATAAGAGAACCTAAAGACAACAGGATGAAAAATAGGAAAACAACAGAAGGTGAAAAATATTAAAGGTGTGTGGGTGAAGGATGTGAAATCTATGGATCTCTGACCACTGGAAAGCTATTTTACAATTTTATTTTTATTTGGGGGGAATAGTATTTCAGAATTGGGGAGTTATGAGATTTAAATCACAAGAGCTTCTCTTTATTAAAAACTTTTATTCAAAATAAACATGGTAAACATCATACAAATATTTTAAAAATAGACAAAAATCTTTACAAACCTCTATAAACTACTATGTGCGCCCACCACCATTGGGACATTATAAACCTTCATTTAAATATTCTCTTTATTTTATTTATTTATTTATTTATTTAGTATATTTTTATACCGCTTTCCTCACCTATTGGTGACCCAAAGCGGTTTACAGACAAAGAAGGTAAATTACATAAAACTTAAGGCCCATGTCATGGGTAACAGCCACTTCCACTCCCCTCCAACCGGCTGAGGGGAGGAGCTAAGGGGGCTCTGTGGCAGGGACGAAGGTGGAAAATGTCCTCCTGCCACGGAACAATGGTCACTCCCACTCCCCTCCAACCAGCTGAGGGGAGGAGCTTAGGGGCCTCTGTGGCAGGGACGAAGGTGGAAAATGTCCTCCTGCCATGGAGCAATGGTCACTCCCACTCCCCTCCAACCGGCTGAGGGGAAGAGCTTAGAGGGCTCTGTGTCAGGGACGAAGGTGGAAAATGTCCTCCTGCCATGGAGCAATGGTCACATTTTATTTATATACTTCTCCTCTCATTCCAAGCATTTCAAACCACTTATTCAAAAGTATTTCTAGTGGTATAAATCCAGTTGTTAAGAAGAATTTGAGGATAACTGTCTCTCAGTAACCGATCCTCTCTTTGCCACCCTACTTCTAAAATAAAATAAAACTTCTGCATTGCCCTATGTCATCTGGAGGACTTTAGGCTAGCAGCACAGGTACCAGGACTCAGAGCAACCAAGCTAAAGTTGAAAGGCAAACCTTATCCAAGTCCTAGTCCAAGGTCAAAGCCAGGGTCAGACAGGGGGACAAGGTTAGTTCAAGCAGGTCACGAGTCAGACAACAAAGGAAGCAACCAGAGCATGGTACCTTTAGGGCTGGAGCAAGACCAGAATGTCCAAACATGGCAGGCATCAGACATCCAAGGAAGCAACTGAAGCAAGGTAGCTTTAGGGCTGGAGCAAGAGCGGAAAATTCACACAAAGTATCATAGCAAATACAAAGCCTTTGTTGCTGAGGCAGCTTCTAGTGGTAGAAGCCAGTTCTTATGTAGCTCTTCCCTCAAAGCTATCAGGTGGAACTCATCAGAAGTCTAGCAAGTGCTGCTGGGTGTGGTACCCTGAAGCTGCTTCAGATTCTCACAGTATGGTGGGACGAAGAGAAAGGCCTCCCCGGGTGAATTTAATACCTGGTCAGTCCCATAAAGGGAGATACAGTCTTTGAGGCAGCTTGGACCCAAACCATTTAGAGCTTTACAGGTTAAAACTAGTTGCCCATAACTGAATCATAAGCCATTGTGCATATCTTAGTGTTTTGCTACTTGCTGGTGTCAGCTCTTAGATGAGTTTGTGAACTGTCTTCATTACAAAGAAGTAAGTGATTATATCCAATGTTGCAAGAGTGGCCCTTTCCTCATTCAAGGTCTTCATC
Organism: Bradypodion ventrale; assembly: GCA_035047345.1. NCBI lineage: Eukaryota > Metazoa > Chordata > Lepidosauria > Squamata > Chamaeleonidae > Bradypodion > Bradypodion ventrale. The sequence goes on from JAWDJE010000006.1 coordinate 84,194,758, forward strand.
CTGTCTTCCTCATTGCACATACCCTTCTTCTTGTTGTTCTGCTGTATCTGAATCTGAATATTGACGATCCTCATAGCAATCATCCACAAAGACTGTCCTGAGAATATAATGCAGTGGCCCTTCATCTGCCTTCCACATTGCAGCATGACCCCCGTACCACTGATCCAGTTCCGCGAGTCACTTTCTAGTCCTGAGCCCTTTTGGCACACAAAGTCCTCATCAGCCCCAGGCCAGTATTGATAAAGCTGCTGCCCTCCATCAATATGGACCCAAGTGGGATTTAATCCACTTGGGGACCATCACCCTTCCCTGCTGTAGACTTCGGCACCCTCAGGGTGGTCAGGTTAGTTAACCGCTGCCTGACACTCGATGTTGAGTCATTGGCAGTATGGTCTACTCTATTGCCATAGGATAACCTGGCCAGACAAGCACACATACCCTTGGACTTCCAAAATCTACTTTGTGGATCCCAAATTTATTTTGAGAATGCTGACAGGGATGGGAGAATTTATTCTGTCAACATTGTCCATTCTATGGATGGAAGGATACCACTAAATTTCACCCATCCCATTGTATTTGGAGTGACGCAAAGTGATGTGATAGGGGTCAACTCTCTTTTGGGAAGTTCGTCTTTGATAGCTGTTTCACTTCTTCTTCCATATCTGTATCTGAATGTTAGTGATCTTCATGGCAATGAGCCATGAAGACTGTCCTGAGAATATAATACAGTGGCCTTTTAGGGGCTGTGGCGGCTCAGTGGTTAAGAAGTTCGCCTTTTTAGCTGGAAGGCCGGCAAGTTGGTAGTTTGAGACCCAGGTACTACATGATGGATTGAGTGGCTGTCTCTGTCCCAGTTCCTGCCAACCTAGCAGATTGAAAGCAAGAAATTGCAAAAACTGTAGATAAATAGGAACCACTTTGGTGGGAAAAGGGGACTGCAGTGGCTCAAGTGGCTAAGACGCTGACGGGGAGGCAGAAGGTCAGCAGTTTGATTCCCGAGTACTGCAGGATGGAATGAGCTCCCGTCTTTGTCCCAGCTCCTGCCAACCTAGCAGTTTGAAAGCAAGAAATTGCAAGTAAATAAATAGGGACCACTTCAGTGGGAAGGTAACAGTGTTCTGTGAACTCCGATGTCTAGTCATGCCTGTCACATGACCACGGAAACGTCTGCGGAAGCAGACAACGCTGGCTCTTCGGCTTTGAAACAGAGATGAGCACTGAACCCTAGAGTCTGATACGGTTGGCTTTCGAGCAAGGGAAACCTTTACCTTTACCTTGGTGGGAAAAGATCTTGGGGACATGAAAGGAGACTCATTTGTGCATCCCCTGAGCAGAGTTTCTCCAGCAAAAATCCTTTCAACCCAGAATAATTTCTGACACTAAATTATTATTAGTGGCCTTTCACCTGCCTTCTGCATCACAACATGACACTAGTACCACTGATCCAGTTCGGCAAATCACTTTCTGGTCCTGAGCCCTTGTGGCAAACAAAGTCCTCATTGGCCCCAGGCCACTATTGATGAACTTGCTGCCCTCCATCAATATGGATTCAAGTGGGATTTAATCCACATGGGGACCATCACTCTTCCCTATGGACTTCAGCACCCAAGGCCGTTAATCCTTAGGGTTATCAAGTTAGGTAACCGCTGCCTAATACTCGGTTTTGAGTCACTGGCACTATGGCTGTTTCACACAGTCTTCATTTCAAGTTATGATCAGATAAGTGTCTGTAAAGTCAACTGTAACTTTTAATTTCCTGGATAACTCATCCTTAAAACAAGATAACCTTTTGGAATAATTGGAGTAGTTGCTTTCTTGTAATGTTCCAGGACTTTACTAAGAAAGAGTTAAATACAAATTAGATACCCATCCCTGTTTCCAAATATCAGTTAATATGAAAACAATAACTATAATGTGTGGCATCCTTTTTGATGGCTTTTTATTTATAGTGCAGAGATGAAATGGTGTGAAAGCATAGTTAATGAAAACTTACTCATGAGCTACCAAATGAAGTGTAAATTGCTTTACGCTTGTATTGGAATCTCATATAAGTTATTACTGCCTGGAAGGTTTCATGTTGTTAATTTCCATTTGTTCTAAAAATAACATTGCTCCCCCTACTACACATAGGCTTCCTGGGTTTAATCAATACTTAAGAACTGGCTTGAAACAATATATTCACATAGAGTAAAACATGCTTTACATGGGACAGATGCAGAGTACAATCTTAGCAAAGACACTTTCTTTAAGTCCAGTTACAAACAGCAAGACTTCGAGTAGAACATACATAAGATTGTGCCCTGCGGATTGCTGCTGCTGCTGCTGTTGTGATAATGATAGTTGAACAATCTGGGAGTTCATTGTTAACTTGCACAGGATTTATAATATATTTAGTTTGTTTATTCTTTTGGCTTATTTCTTATTATATAGATTTTTAAAATGTGTTGTTAGCCGCCCAGAGTGAGATAATATCCCGGATGGGTGGAGTACGAATGTAACAATTAAATAAGGATTATACCTTGGCCTCTGCTAGAGACACTTGGTAGTAGTATTCAGCTAAAATTCAAAGTTTGGATAAATCGTCTGCTTTTAACCTAATGTTCAAGGGATGCTTTGTAGGATACTGTACTGGTATCAGACTTAGCGAAGCCCCCTCCTCTCACCTTTGCTCTCCCACATGCCCTTCTGAATCACTTGTCCTTTCTGTCAGATATTCGGCACTTCAAAGACTCCACGAGGTCGGGACTAAGCTCAAGCTGATTGCAAAAACCTACCTTCCCCTTGGCAGAACTCTTGCTATTATTATAGAAACAGGTATGTTGCTTCCCCTAGCAGTTCACTGACGTAAGGGAGAGTGATCAAAAGTAAGATACAGTAGTGTGATGTGGCTAAGTTCCTTTATTGAAGATGAAAGTATTCAGTTCAGTCCATAAAACAGGTTGCAGATCTAATTAAAAATATATTCCAAGGAGAAACAAGCAAATTTCCACTTCCCCTCTGAAATAAAAATAACCTATCTAAACATCCCCTAAGTACAGTAATCATTTTTAATAAAATCCTCATTTTTGAACCCCAATATTGGTTCTGATCAATTAATCCATCTCTCTACTCCAAACTCTCTGACTCGGACTTCTCCGACCAACTCTTGGCTGTTGGGTGGCTGATTAGCATACACCAATAGAATTACAGTGGAACCCTGGACATCGACAAAACTTGGTTCCACGTCTGTCTTGGGAGGCAACTCATACATTCTATCATACTCTGCATCTGTGAATGAGGGTTTTCAGGAAGCATATAGCTCTCCTGTTACAACACTGTTTACCAATCAATTTCTGGGGCCAAATCAAAGTATTAGTTATCTATATCTATATCTATATCTATATCTATATCTATATCTATATCTATATCTATATCTATATCTATATCTATATCTATATCTATATCTATATCTTAAAGTTCTGTCAGTTTCCTGTCTGTTTCTTTGACTTTGCCCCGAAGTCTGTGCTGTTATAGTACAATGTATCTCTATGGAAACGACATTGTATGAGGCATCACGGCAAGGATTTGGACGTTGTATGAGGCATCGAGGCTAGGATTTTGCATGCCTCATACAAAGCCCAAATCCGTATAAAGTCCAAACTTGTAGAACTAAGTTTGGACGTTGTATGAGGTCTCTCTCTCTCTATCTATCTATCTATATGTGTGTGTGTGTGTGTGGTCTTGTATGCTCTTTATACAAATCCACACCTCTGCATCGATTGTGCTTTAACTTGGCACATGCCGACCTTGCACATGCGAGAACATGACTGTGGGGGTCCGGCAGCCCATGTTGGGGTGTATGCCCCTAAATTAATCTGCAAATGGAAGTATACTCGACAGGAGGGTGTGAATGTGTGTCCAAGTGATGTCATAGTGATGCTAATGTCACAGTCCCAGGTAGGTCACCCAATTGTGACATCATCGTGATGTAATTGAGTTGGCTAATGTCACCGTCCCAGGTAGGGACGCAAAGGTAACACATGTATGGGAAGAATAAGGGCGTACCATCAATGGAGAAGCAGGATGGATGAGGGAAGAGAGAGAGAGAGAGAGACGGAGGAAGGGATGTCACAGTCCCAGGTAGGGACAGGTGAGGAAGGGAGGCAGGAGTGACCCACACACACCCCATGAAGTTTCCATGGGAAAGGCTGGCCTACAGTAAATATCCCGGGCAAGGCCAGGTAATCATCTAGTGACTTATAAATCCTTATACAGCACACTTGCTGATCAGGGCTTCTGGGAACTGAAGTCCAAGAACATTTGGAGAACAAAATTTGAGGAACCCTGGTCTAGGTTATCTGAAAGACTAGCACTCCATATGAGCCTCTTTAGCTTTTAGGGCAGGGATTTGCAACCTACGGCCTGTGGGCCTAATCCGGCTCCCAGTGCCAATTAATCCAACCCACGGTTAGGACCCTGGCACCACCACTGAAAGTGGCGGAAGTGTCAGAAGCACCAAAAATTCTCCGCCCTCACTCCTGCCGCCGCTGCCACAGGAAGCGGCAAAAACAGCCAAAAACACGCTGCCCTTGCTGCTGCTGCCACCGCCACCGGAAGTACCAGAAGTGGTGGGAGGAACCACACCTACAGCCCGTACATCTGTCTGAGTGGGCATGGTCTTCTCTTGGTGCACAAAGTTTACGAACCCCTGTTTTACAAGTTTCTGGGCAGGTTCTTTTGTAACTCCCACCACCCTAACAGGCTTGTTTGGTGAAGCTGTGAGAGAATACCTTGTCAGTGGCTGTTCCCAGTTAATTTAGTCCTTTAAGAAGGCAGGTGGTTGCTTCTCTCATATCCTTTCTCCAGCAAGCCAACACCATCCCTTTCTGGCAGGCTAAGTGATTTGAATGAACAAAGTTGTTTAAAATGCTGCATTTATTGAATACAGTACCTCATTTATTTAATACAGGAAGGGTTTTTCCAAAGTAAAGATGGTTACAAGGTGGCATTAATAGTGGATTTAATATTATGCATTTAACTATTTTTTAACATTACATGATATTGTAACTTTAATTAATTGATTATGAGCTGACTTTATTCCCTTGTGAGCAGAAAGGCAGCCTATAAAACAAACAGGGAAGGGGCTAGTTTAGATAGATAGATAGATAGATAGATAGATAGATAGATAGATAGATAGATAGATAGATAGATAGATAGATACTGACTGTCAAAAATAGGAATTTAATTTTTAAAAGGCAGCATGTCAAACAAATAAACAAGCAGCATGGGGCCAAGATATATCTAGACAGAATCTGACAAAATGAGAATTTAATTTATTCTGTTTCTGTTTATTCTATTGGTTTTTTAAATCATGGTTAAACTGTGGATATGATAAATAGCCATGTCCTATCTTTATTCCACATAGTGCAGGAAATTTAAATGTCATTTTCTTCCTGGTTGAATTAAAATGTCAATAATGTTAATTTTTTTCTTGATTGACAGGTCGACAGGACAGAAGTGGTTCGAACTTGCATAAATCCCGTCTTCTCAAAGCTTTTCACAGTGGACTTTTATTTTGAAGAAGTTCAGCGGCTACGATTTGAAGTGCATGACATCAGCAGCAACCATAATGGGCTGAAAGATGCAGACTTCCTGGGTAGCATGGAGTGCACTTTTGGGCAGGTAGGAATCTTGGCTTTCTTGGGTTCCACTTGTTTCTGCGTTTGTCTACTTGGTAAACCTATCACCATCAGGAAAAAACTGCAGTTAATGATGTTCGCTGTGATTTCTGCAAGAGTTGAGATACATAGACTTGTGTGTGATGCATTCCCCCTACACACACACACACACACACACACACACACACACACATGAAATAACAAGGCAAGACAATTATTTGGATGAAATCATGGGCCACAACTTTATTGATTTTCAAAACCCCTAACCTGCAAAAGGCCAGGTAGTGCTATTAACCTGGTACTAAGGCAGGGGAAGCTAATCCTACCCTCCCTAGTCCATACTGGCAAAACCCTAGCCCTTGATCAGTGCTGGACCTCGACCGCTACTGTGCAGGCAGGCTGATTCAGGGTGCCATCTAAGTGGGTGTTTCCAATTCACTTATCTTGAATGAAAATTGGTCATACCGCTCATATGCCTCATGGTATGCCCTGCATTCCCAGCCAACTAATGTGAGTCATGCCAGGCATACAGAACAAACCTCTTCAAATGACGTCCTAAGGCAGTGATGGCGATCCTTGCAACTCCAGGTGTTCTTAGACTTCTATTACCAGAAGCCCAAGTCAGCACTCCTGCTGATGAGGGCTTATGGGAATTGAAGTTCAAGAACACCTGGAGTGCCAAGTTTCACCATCACAGCCAGTGGTGGGCATCAGCAGGTTCACACCAGTTCACCAGAACCGGTAGCAGAAATTCTGGCTGGCCCTGCCCATCCAAGTTTTGAAATAAAGTAGTCCTAATTCAGGTGCGATGCAGGGCTTTTCCCCTGGCTACGTTCACCATACCACGCCCACAGTGTGGTGGTAATTTTTTTTGGAGCCCACCACTGATCACAGCCCTAAGGGAATCACCTCTCCACCCTAACCCAGCACTACCTGTCATCACAAATTGTGACCTATTTAAAGCCTACCACTCTAAATGCCCCTAGTATCTCTCAAGCTAGAGTGGGATAGGCAAAAAAGTGACCCAGCTTCTCTAGTGCCAATTCCAAAGCTGAGCCCCAAAATTCCTATCCAGGCCCCATTAGACAGCCCCTAAATGCTTGAGCCTGCAGGGTGGGTCATCTGAGCTTCCCAGCAGAAGGCATGAAATGGGATGAGGCAATGCCTTATAAAATATCCTCCCCTATCCCCTTCGCTCTGCAATGAAGTAATACATCATGCTGGACTTCAGCCTCATCCATCAGATACCTAAACACCTGATGGGGTAAAAGAGAAAGCAAAGAAGAAGAGGTGAATTAAGAATGGTGGTAGGGACAGGGTCAACTCCTGGTTCTTGTGAGTGGAGGGGACTACCCTAAAAATGTTAAGGTGATATACCTTTCTTTTCTCAGATCACCTCTGGCCGTCTCTGTATAGAAAGTCAAAAGAGATACAGAAACCCACCAGAGATTCTTCTTCTTCCATGTCTAGGCCAAACGTGAAACTGCCAAAATGAAGGCACCTTTTGGTGAGTTCATTCTTCAGTTGCTTTCACCTGACCTAGTGTGAGAAAGATTAGCAAGCAACACAAGGTTACCATTACCAAGGTACGTCCAATTGTGGTTCAAAAATACCACAATCTTTGAGGAGGCTGTTCCTGTGTACCCCACCCACCAGAGATAATAAGACCATTTTTGCATGTAATACTTTTATCCTAGAAATTCCAATGAATAATAGCAGAAGGTTCCAGTCCACAACCTGAGAACTCATTGACCTAAAAAGAAAATGCCCCAACAATGTTTTGACAACTTACTACATAGAACCTAACAGTTCCTGAGAAACTGAGAAGCCCATCTGCCTAATTAAATTATATGGTTTATTTTGTGCCCATTAAAGCTGGAAGACTCAAGCAGATTTTACTCATCTTAGCAAAGATCACCAGAGGAAAGTTGAAAAATTATCTTCTAATCGACAGATGCCATTTGAGCCACCCAAAAAGGTTTCTTTCTGCAAACTGCAGACAGACATAACTCCAGGTAGCTTTGAGAATTTAGCCATATCAGAGTTCTACCATGATACTTGACCAATGAACTGGTGATATTTAATAATTTGCTATATATGTAATATATGAATTACTTGTAGAATATGTGCGTTCTGCTTGAATGTGTGTTCTGCCAACGCTGTTTGTGAGCCTCTTGGCAGAGTATTTTTACATCCATAAATAAGCAATAAACATGATCTATAATTGATGACAGTTTCCAAAAGGTGACAAGTTCAGAGGCACATCTTAGCATGCATATTCAAAGGGCAGGTTAATGCCAGTAAAAATTGATTTCCTCTCAATCACATGAATGATGTCCCGCATTCCCTAATCATTAATTGTCCTTGAAGGCACTGGACTGTCAAACACAGCTATTTTGCTTCTAGTTAGTTTGACAGGTTTTGGCCAGGAAGTTACAAAAGTCATATTTCTGTGTGAGAAATGTTTGTAGTGGTATTTGTGTTAATCTGTGCAAGCATATCAGAGAGTAAACAAAACAAAACAACAAACACGAGAAAAACATTATGGGACCTTAAAGATTAACTCAGATTATGTCTGATAAAGTGGACTTGATCCACAAAAGCCAAAGTTTTTGGACCACGGGCCAGACACGTGGTTTCTCTCGCCGGAAGTGGAAGTAAAATGCACCAATGCACACGCAAAATGCTACCATAAATGGACCCGCGGCTGTCGTAGACACATTTATGACAGCCACGGGTGCATTTATGGCAGCATTTTGCGCATTTTCTGGCACATTGTACTTCCAGGAGTGGTGAGGGCGGCACTGGCTGGATGATTTGGCACTGCAAGCTGGATCCGGCCCATGGGCTATACTTTGGCCACCCCTGCTTTAAGGTGACACAACGTTTTTGTATTTTGTTTTGTTTTGTTTACTCTCTGATATGCTTGCACAGATTAACATGGCTGCCACTTCAAAAATGTCAACAATTATTATGATTAAGAACAGAGATAGCAATGTATAAAACATGATTATAAAGCTTTTAGTGCAGTTTATTAATTTTTAAAAAAAAACAGGTTCCACATTCTGACTCATTAACTGTGTTATCACATTATATACTTTTGTCTCCACCAGATATCCTTAACTCCAACTCTCTGAGATGAGTTAAAGAAGCCCTCCCATAAAGAAAAGAAACGTGGATGTTAGGAGAGGAATGGAGTGCACATATTAGTCAGTACCACCAGCCCCTCTAGCCAAATGTACCTAGCCTCGCACTTACTAAAACTCACTATTAACTAATTGAAGGTACTGCAGTGGCTTAGTGGTTAAGATGCAGGTCAGCAGTTTGAGACCCAAGTGCTGCACGACAGAATGAACTCCTGTCTCTGTCCCTGCTCCTGCCAACCTAGCAGTTTGAAAGCAAGAAATTGCAAGTAGATAAATAGGGACCACTTTGGTGGGAAGGTAAACAGCGTTCCGTGCACTCCGGTGTTGAGGTATGCCTACCACATGTCCACGAAAATGCCTGCAGATGCAGACAGCACTGGCTCTTTGGCAATAAGTGGAGATGAGCACTGAACCCTAGAGTCAGATATGACTGGCTTTTGAGCAAGGGCGACTTTTATGAACTAATTGACTATGTTACATTTTATACCTTTTCACTCCTTGATCTTTGTGCAATGACAAGGCAGTCCAGACACCAGTGGATTTTTTTTTTTTTTGCTCAAACAGGAACACAAGGAAAGCTTGAAAGTTTACCCTGTTAGACTGCATCCCCCAGCACTTCCCAACCAGCATAGCTTTATGCTGACTGAGGATTTCTGAGATTCCTAATAAAAAATTTAATGTTCCAACCTCCAGATCTGAAGCAAAAGCTGCTCTTGTGCTCAACATTCAACTTGCATTTAACTGATCATGAGCAAAATATTTGTTGACGCTTCTCTGCTCAAAGAAGGTTGATGGTAGCTTGGCATAAAAATGTTATCAGCAGCACTAACATGGCCAGACTCCTTTTGTATATGGTGCGAGCAAGACTGTTAGTAAATGTGGCTAATTATTGGATAAGAATTCTGTTTGCCCCATCTGGCTTACTCAAACTGGTGATGTCCGACCCTTGGATGGCACCATGGATTAGCTCTCTTGAAAGGACACTAACCATTTATGGCATTTCAAAACCTTATGTTCTTTCCTTAGGATCTATTCATGCTAGAGAGTTAATAAAACAAAGAATTCTCGATATACATTGCCAAAATGATTTAAGTAAACTAGTTTCCCCATTGTTTGATAGATCAACTTTCAATGTTGCTAAGCCCTTAGCATACTTGTCTTTAACCAGAAATCCAGATCATAGACGTTCCTTCACACTTATTCAGTATAACATGCTTCCCTCCTCCTTCAGGGAGGATTTCTTTAAGAAAGTCCCAGCACTCAAGCGTTTATGCCCATGTCAGTTAAATATGATAGAAACCTCTGAGCATGTTCTGCTAGAGTGTCCCCTATATAATAAACCCAGGAGAGACCTTTTTAGTGTTTTCACGAACTTGAAGTCTAACAATAAAGTCAGGACACTGAATATTCTTTTATCGGGTGAAGGGCAAGATACGACGATAGCGGTCACTAGATTCGCATAGTATGTAACTTGTATTCGTAAAGGCAAGCTAAAATCAAAGGAATAAGGAAAATGCTTTCAGATTACAACTTGACAGTCATAGAATATGTTTGCAGGACATAGAAATAACAACCCTTGAAATTCTGGTTGTATATTGCTATTGTATAAATAATCTAGTGTTCATGTTTTTGTGATAGTTTTATTAGGTTTCCTCACTTGTGTTAAGCAGCTTGATTTTGTGATATTGTAACACTGGCCTTGGGCTGTAATAAAGAATTAGATTTGATTTGATTTGATAATCTCACAAATTCCTCAGAGGGAGGTTAAGAGAGATGCCAGCCTGTAGAGCAGGGGTCTGAAAACTACAGCCCGTGGGCCAAATCCAACCCCCAACTCCCATTCATTTGGCCCACACCAACCGCGTTGCTCCTGGAAATAAGTAAAACGTGCCCGTACGGTATAAGTAGAGAAAATGGGACCCTAAAATCTATCTCATCCTGTTGCAAAACATATCTGTTGCAAAACAGATTGCAAGGTGCATTTTACTTCCACTTCAAGGAACCATGTGACTGGCCCGCTGAACCACGTGATCGGCCTACTGAACCACGTGACTGGCCCATGGTCCGAAAAGTTTGCCTGCCCAAACTTTATAGTGTAGAGTGAACTTCTTGGCTTCTTGAAAGACCTTAGAAATTCACAGATTTCTTCACTGGATTGTCAGAAGGAGCTTGAGATTTAAAAACTCAATTGTCAAAGAAAACAGTAGGTTAATGTCTATTTCAAAGTGAGTTTCTTTTTCTGCAGGAGCCATGACACCTTTAGATTTATTATATATCTGCTACACAAGAAAATGGGTTCTGGTCACACTTTTTCATATGACATTAATAGAGCCTATGGCAGCTATAATAGCCTGCAGAATGACAGCTTACTGCACTCTTTCAGCCACGTTACAGACACTGGATCCAAAGAGCAGCATTGATTTACTGTCTGGGTGACAGCATAGCCCATAGTTAGAAGCTAAAATTATATTAGTTTTCCCAGGAACTGATTTATGCAGACTTTTATGACTGAACAATCATACTTGACAACAGGGCATGTAATGATTGCATACTTTGTTTACTTCTCCATGACCAAGCCAAAAATATAAGCAAGTTAATTTACAAATTATTGGGTCTGTGAAAAGCAACCGTACATTTTTCAGCACCTGAGAAGTTAATTCTAATTACTTAATCTCTTTAATATATCGTTTGGCCCTGAGATGAAAAGCACTTTCTCTATGGTTACATCTAAATGGTGGTATTCAGAGCTTAAAATTAACTAGTGAGAAGTGATTAAATTACTTGTAGTTAATTTTTTTAGGGTAGAAAGTATTGTACCTGGTTATTATAAAGTTAATTTGTACTTATAATAACTAAAGTTTAAGGTGCTTAAGTGTAAGAGTTAAGTATAGGCATTTTAACAGGAGTTATTCCAGTCTTGTGCCATTCTTTTATCAATTTTAAATAGCATAGGAAGTATTCTTTGGTTGTGTCTTTGTATTTTTATAAACACTCCAAAGTACAATAACATAAGAGGGCACTAGAAAATATTTCCTGGCATGTTTCTGCTTTGTTAATAAAAGGCAACAGTAATCTGACTGTTGAGAATCCTTTTAAAATGTCCTATTAGGAACTCTAGTGGAACTCTTTATCAAAGGGTACTTGGTTGATCCTTTTTCTTGCAGCATTTCACCATAGACACTTGCATATTTCACTTAATTAAATAGAAATAAGAGGGTTTTTTTGTTTTTACAGATTCCTTAAAATTCAAATGTCTGTTTTATGCTCTGTAGCTACCTTTGTTTCAATTATCTGATTTGCTGTGGCAGGAAGTCTTCTATTGCATCTATTTATTGTTTTCCCACTTACCTGGGAAAATATCTTGGGGACATGAAAGGAGCCTCATTCAGGCTGACCGGAGTTCCTCCAGCAAAAATCCTTTCAACCCAGAAAGCACCTTTGTGTGCTTCTAACACAATTTTTTAAAATCATTTTTAATTTGTGTTGGGCAAATCAAAATAAGGCCAACACTTTTTGCCTTAATTCTGGAATCATGTAAAACAAAAACAGCATCTACCGTTGATTGGGAACAAAGTTGACACTGATAATCAATTTATTCCTCATGTTCCCAATGGCTGCTCAATTGCTCAAATGGCCTCCTACACATAGTTGATGAATTGGGCTGGGAAGCAAAGGGAGGGTAGATATCTGCTCAGCTGCTCTAAGTATCATAGGCTAAATAAACGTGTTTCCCAAACTGTGTTCTGCGGAACACTGGTGGACTTCAATTCCCAGAAGCCTAAGTCAGTACATTGGCAGATCAGTGCTTTGGGGAATTGACTTAGGCTTCTGGGAATTGAAGTCCCAAAACCAAATATTTGGAAACACTGACTAGTCCTATATAGAGCAAAAATGTTAATGTGGATGGGATTTGTGTTAAACCAAATCCCATCAATTTAGATAGGTCTTGTCTAATTGGTATCCTGGTGGTAATGTATGGTTGTGAGAGCTGGATCATTAGGAAAGCTGAACGCAGAAGAATAGATGCCTTTGAAATGTGGTGTTGGAGTTGGATGAGAGTTTTGAGAGTCCCCTGGACAGCGAGGAGAACAAATAGGTTGATCCTAGAAGAAATCAACCCTGACTGCTCCTTAGAAGATCAAATAGTAAGATCAAATAAGATAAGAGTTTTATTTATACCCCGCCCTCCTGGTGCAAGCACCACTCAGGGTGGCTTCCAACACAGAAAAGATATACAATAAACAATATACAGAAATACAGCATAACAAATACAATAAAAAATATACAGCACAATTACAAATGCAAATTACAAATGCAAATCAGAAAAATACAATATACAGGTGCGCTCGACTTATCCTGCGGCCAGTACCAGGCAACCACGGCAATTTTTAAAGTTCAGGCCACCGGAGCCTCAGGTGGGCTCGACTTCCCCACAGCCAATGCCAGACCGGGGAAGGAGCTAAATGAGGTGGTGACTATGGCAGTTTTTAAAGTTCAGGCTGCCGGAGCCCCAGGTGGGCTCAACTTCCCCGCAGGCAATGCATGTCCACAGGCAATGTCCTCGGTGGAACCCCAGGGCACAAAGCCCCCAGGATGCTGGTGGCGGCAGGGCTTCTTCAAGCCACGGGAGGGGCCGCCCACAGGTGCTCCGACTTCACCCCCGCCTTGCTAGGATGGGGGGAAGGAGAATGAAGCGCCTGGGATGCTGGTGGCAGCAGGGCTTCTTCAAGCCATGGGAGTGGCCGCCCACAGATGCTCCGACTTCACCCCCGCCTTGCCAGGAAGGGAGAAGGAGCTCAAAGCCCCTGGGATGCTGGTGACAGTGGGGCTTCTTTTAGCCACAGGAGGGGCCGCCCACAGGTGCTCCGACTTCACCCCCGCCTTGCTAGGATGGGGGGAAGGAGCGTGAAGCGCACGGAGCGCTGTTTACCTTTCCACCAAAGTGGTCCCTATTTATCTACTTGCAATTGCTTGCTTTCAAACTGCTAGATTGGCAGGAGCTGGGATAAAGACGGAAGCTCATTCCATCCTTCAGTACTCGGGAATCGAACTGCTGACTTTTCCCAGTCAGCATCTTAGCTACTTGAGCCACTACAGTAGCTTCACAAAAATACCAAGCAATGGCAAATAAGAATAAGAAGAATGACTTTGTTCTCCTCACTTTGTAAAGGGGGGAATGGCAAACACACACATACACACACCAATCAGGCAGATGGTTGTTACTAAATCCCAAATAATGAAGCACGTACAGAAGGTGGATGAAAAGGGTTAATAGGGAAGAGATTCTTAAAATCATTTGTCCTTTCATCACAATCCCCTGCTTTCAAACAAAGCTGTCCTGCCAGGAACATTCTGCTCTAAATCAGTGATTATGTACCTTATAGAACGCTGACTGGGAAGCGGAAGGTCAGCAGTTTGATTCCCGAGTACTGCAGGACGGAAATGAGCTCCTGTCTTCATCCCAGCTCCTGCCAACCTAGCAGTTCGAAAGCAAGAAATTGCAAGTAGATAAATAGGGACCACTTCGGTGGGAAGGTAACAGCGTTCTGTGCGCTCCGGTGTCTAGTCATGCCTGCCACATGACCACGGAAACGTCTGCAGAAGCAGACAGCGCTGGCTCTTTGGCTTAGAAACAGAGATGAGCACTGAACCCTAGAGTCGGATACGACTGGCTTTCGAGCAAGGGAAACCTTTACCTTTACTAGAACTCTTGTGATTTCTGGAAATTAATTATGTCCTTTTCAAATAAGATCTGATGCACGTGATTTCAAGAAAGTATAGGAATCCCAAGGTGGGTGTACTGTTAAGAAATGGTAGCAACTGGAGGTGGACTTCCTGTGGTTCCATACAACCCCATATGTCTTTGTGAGTTTTCAAAAAGTCTTAATCCTTAATAACTATTTCAAGTGCACACTCTTCTAAATTTCACTGGGAGATCTGTTTTGAGATGGCTCACTATATGCTTCATTGTTGGGATGAAATGCAATATTACGTGGTATGGAATTACAGTACAGTATCTCTGTTTTAGATAATTATATGTTAAAACACGTGCAAACATCCTTCTAAGTCACATCTCATATTTAAAAGTAGCATTTCTCAATGTTGATTTTTTTTTACCATTCCTTCTTATTTTATACAGATTGTTTCACAAAAAAAGCTATCCAAATCTTTATTGAAACATGGCAACACAGCGGGGAAATCTTCTATAACGGTAGGTCCATCTAAAATGTTACTGCTTTGCTTTCGCCCCAGGAGAAAACAAATGCTTAATTCTCTAGCTGTATTTGCTTTGTCCAGGTTTATCTAACGACAGTATTTCTTATTAAAAACTGTTACTTGCCATTTGGCTATTGTTTTCTAAAAATTGACAGTGACAATGCCTAAGAGAAAATCATATCTTGTAAAGAGTTGATGCCCCTAATCCCCACATTGTTCAAGGGTCAATCTGTACAACCAAAATGTGACTAAAATTCATTGTCTTGATATCTTAGCAATAACATTTATATACTGTCTCATAGCGTTTAGTGCACTCTCTGGATGGTTCACAAGGTAATTAGTATTTTGCCCCAACATGCTGGGTTCTCATTTTACCAACCTCGGAAAGATAGAAAGTTGAGCCAACCTTGTATCCTGTCGGGATCGAATTTACAATATTTTGGCTGCAGAAGAGCAGTTTAAGCACTGCGCCACCTGGGCTTGTCTAATGAAGCAACCTGACATCAGGCAACCCTTGAAAGGTAGTTTGAGTTCAGCCTTTCCTGTTCTGACTCCTGCCTAACTATTCCTTAAAGTACAGTGGTACCTCATACAACGATTTTAATCCATTCCACAGGGCTCATTGTTGTACAAAACAATTGCTATACAATACATGCATCGTATAGCGATTTTCCCTATGGGATGCATCATACAATGTTTTTTTTTGCTGTTGTTGTTTTTGCTAAGTGGTTTGTCCCACTGAAAAATTGTTGCATGATTTTTTTCTATAGGGACGCCATTTCCCCCCCCCCCCCAAAAAAAAAACCTAATTGTTATGCGATTTCATTGTTACACAGGGCGATTGTTGTATGAAGTTTCACAGTAAATGGTTTTGCATTAAGATGGGGTCATTAGTTCATTTCAAAATAATTTAGTTAAATTAATACTGAGCTTTTTTAAAAAATAATTTTAGTTCAGAACTTTTTTGTGTTAACTTCACAGTTTCTGAAATCTGTAAACCACAGTTGAACTATGTACTTTTGAATGAAATTAATGATATTTTTTTACCCAGGATAATTATGTCTTTTTTCTTTAGTTTTGCATTACTAGAGGAATTAACTAATCAATGTTGTAATAGAATCATATGGCCATGAAATGTAACATATTAAAACTGTGAAATTGTAATGGGATTTAAAATGGATATGTAAGGATGTGTAACCTCATTTAATGTGCCCCATTGACCTGAAACCCATCATATAAATGGGACTAATGTGTACCATCTGGCCAGTGAGCTTGAAATAGCAATTTTGACTAGACCCAGAGAAGCAAGGAATAGGTCAGCTACATTTGTCTAAAATGTATGGATAGAAATATGTGACACTCCTGTCATTAAGGAAAAGGGCTGAGCTTGGAATATTTGCACAGAAGGTTTAGCTGACTGCAGAGAAATGTTAAACAGACCAGGACCTAATTAAATTGTCACTATGCTTGATAGTGTCTGACCCTTTAATGGGTTAAAAGTTACTGGATTCACTTTTTTAATGGGGGGAGGGAAATAGTTTAATCTAAGCTCTGAAAATAGAAGTGCTTACAGAAGTTTAGATTGTTATCAGCCAGGGGTGCCCAAACTTTTTGGACCATGCACTGGTCATGTGGTTCAGCAGGCCGATCACATGATGCCTCCCACCAGAAGTGGCAATGTTCTGCATATGCACTGGCACATTTTACTTCCGCTTCCAAGAGCGGCGAAGGTTGGCCAGGCTGGATGAATTGGCTTCAGGGACTGGATCCAGCTGGCGGGCTGTAGTTTGGGCTCCCCTGGTGTAAGCAAACTAATATAGAATGTTGTCATTTAATATATACTGCAGATTTGCTCTGCATTTTGACATACAGTAGAACCCCGCATAATGAAAAAAGTCTGTTTTGCGAGGTGCTTTACTATACGATTTTTTTTGTTGTGCGAAGCACTAACCACGATAGCCCACATTACATTTTTTTCGTTATGCGGGGTATACCTCGCATAACAAAAACCCGTACAGTAAAACCCCTACTTACGAAAAAAAAGTCTATTCCGTAGACTTTTGCTTAAATCTTTTTTTATGTAACTCAAAGCAAACCCATAGGAAAAATTATTATTTTTATGTAACTCGAGCAAACCCATAGGAAAAATGAAATTTTTATGTAATTCGAAGCACACCCATAGGGAAATGAATGTTTACGTAACTTGAAGCAAACCCGTAGGAAAAAGAATCTTTATGTAACTCGAAGCAAACCAATAGGAAATTGTGTAAATCGGGACATGGTTTTAGAACAAAATCATTATGTAAGTTGAATTTTATGTAACTCAAAGCATATGTAAGTTGGGGTTTTACTGTATAGCGAAAATCTCTATGGGATGCATCGTACAATGAAAATCTCTGAAATTTTCATTGTACGAAGCATTCCATAGAGATTTTTGTTATACGAGGTTTTTATTATGTGAGGTATACTGTGTATAACAAAAAAAATCATAATGCGGGGTATCGCGGTTAGCGCAAAAATGCTTCGATATACAAATTTTTCGTTATACGAGGCATTCGTTATATGGGTTTCCACTGTATCGTGATGAGTTGAGGCTACTTGATCCAGACACAGAAAAAGAAAAGGCAAAGAGGTTGTGTAACCGCGGAACTGCACTACACCCATAACCTATACATTGAAGTGTGTGGAGGTTCAGTGAATATTTTGTCTTTTTTTTTTTTGGCCTTGGGCTTTTGTTTTAATTTTTAAAAATATTTTTATGGTGTTGTGACTGGGCAGAAGACTAGCCTGAGTGGTGGCCCTGTAAATTTTGTGTATAAAAATATAAGTGGTGAGACATCTGTGCTAAAGTGTGACATCACACCTTTATTCTTTATGGGGCTAACTGGCCTTGATTGGACCAGGAGAGGAGACAGGATCACCCACCCAACTGTTGTATGTTCAGTAGAATGATTGATATGCTGCTGTGAGCATATAAAGTTCTTTTTCAGGTGTTCAGGAAGATATGGATACATGATGTTTGTAACCTGGAGGAGTAGCTATGTTTGGGGCATGCAACTGAAGCCCTGTCCCTCTATCTTCCTAGGCCTTTGGTATAAGGCAGGGGTGGCCAACCTTTTTGCGCCACGGGCCAAACCACGCCCCCTCAGACAGCTGTGCGGGCCAGAGACGTGGTTCCTACCACCATTTCCAGTTGTGACGGGGTGGGTGCATTCATGGTGTGAGTCCAGCTGTTTTTGCCACCTGCCACTTCCCATGGCAGCAGGAGTGACGGTGGCACATTTTTGCTGCATTTTTTGTCTCATATTCACTGCATTTTTGTTGCATTTTGGTGCTTCCAGCATGTTTTTGGTGCTTCCGATGGTGACGGTGATGGTGGTGGTGTCTTCACTGTGGGCCAGATTAATTGGCACCATGGGTCAGATTTGGACCATGGACCATAGATTGGCCACCCCTGGTATAAGCAGAACTGGTAGTTGATAGAATCCCAGCTGTATTCTATCTTGAATAAGTATGTGAAAATATCTTGACGATGGTGAGAGTTTGGATAAGAGCAGTTTTCTCAGGGTGGTGAGGCAGCATGTCAAGTATTCTTCAAGGTCTGCGAGAGGTCTGACTACCAGTATAAAAGTGAGACACTGAGCGTTCTTGGTATGGTTGATTTTCCACAAAATGCCAACACACAGAACTAACATCATTTGCCTTGTCACTGCAAAGCACACACACAGGAAGCACAAGAGGACAACCAATTGATCAAAAAGCCAACAAATAATTCATACAATAAAATTGCTTTTTAGTAGTCCATGCAGCAGGGTAATAGTTGTCACAGTTTTATGTTTGCATAGTTAAGGATGTCTCAAGAATGTGCAAACCATCTCTGACAGTGGCCCAAAAATCCCTCAATGATGAGAGAAACTCTTTTATTGCATTCTTTTTTGCGGAAGGATGATGCGAATGAGGACTCACCTCAAAAATCTTCAACAGCATTTGGTCAACAGGCAGTCAGTGAGCCTTCAGTCACTCCCATCATCTTCTAGCCCAGGAGTTCTCAACCTTTTTAAGGCAGGCGTGTGGTCATACTCCCTCAGACAGCTTCGGGGGCTGGATGGCCATTTTGCCCTTATCTCCCACATGGCACTTCCTGGCGTGGTGGAGGTGGTGGTGGGGCCACATGAAATGGTGTTGTGAGCCGCAGGTTGAGAATTCCTGATCTAGCCTCTCAGTAATGCTTCCAAATTTCAATTAAGTTATGGGCTTTAAGAGATATAGCTTCATTTTAACCGTTATTGAAATAATAAAGGGGAAAAGCACATCTTGTATGTATCTGAGTCCACACTTTAGTGATCTCTCTCTTTTAGATATTCCATGTGTCATAGCTACCAAATTTGTTCCCTTTCAGATGTTGTACTGCAACTCCCATCATCCCTTACTGGCATACCCAAAGCAAAGAAGGAAGGAAGTTGTATTCCTGTCATTCTCCATCCCTGCTGGAATTGGTGTGTTTGTTAGGTAGAGCAAAACAAGAGCCTCAGGCAGAAAAATTCAAAGTGCAGAATTGGCTGGTCCTGTTTCCCCAAGGCTCTGGTTATTCCCTGTTGTGAGGGAGGACATGATCCCATTGCCAACATGGAAATAAGATTCAGTTGCCAGTCCAATTGCTTATCATCTGGAGAATAGGAGAGGGAGCACCATCTTCTCGTTTGCTTCAGACAACAAATTCTCTTGGGCTAGACCTGACTCATCTATGTTGTGTGTAATGCCTTAGCGGCATCTGAATATGAGTTCCCCAAAAATGTTTATCTCTGCTGACCCTTCGATGTTTTAAAACAAAATTTTGAAAAAGCTACTCCCAGAATCTTAGCCATACTGAACAGGCACTTTCCGAGTTTTCTTTCAGAATCTGAATCGGCAAAGAAGTCAGCTGTGTCAAAATAAACTTCTGCCCTGCCAAATCACTGTCGGGCAAATAAAGGCAGCTAAGAGTGCAGATATTATATATTAATCTTATTTTAAATTGTATTGATATTTATTGTAGTTTTCTTTTCCTGGCAATAGACCTGTCAGGTTTTGAAGCCTGATGAAAATGTCTGTTCTAACATCTCTATGTCAAACATTTGTAAATGGCATGGTGCCAGGTTTTCCCCTCCTTCTATTGAAACATAACCAGATTTTTTCCCCATTTAGGTGATTGCCGAAGAATTGTCTGGCAATGATGACTATGTTGAGCTTTCCTTCAGCGCACGGAAATTAGATGACAAGGTAAGCAAACAGCTTGACATTAACTTTACTGCAAAACATAAGGATAAAGTCAAATGTGATTTAATAAAACACCATCCTCCAGCCATTATTTTTTTGGAACTGTGATCTTATTTAATATAACTGAAATCTCAGATCAGTGATGGTAATGAGGCTTTCCCAAGTTGCACAATAATTATGGGGGGAAATCCTCTAGGTATGTAATTAAGACCAAGATAATACAATTATGCTGAAACCTCATGTACTTAAAATACCACTAATCATATTAGCAGCCTTTTTGCAAGGCATGAAAGATGTACAATAGAAGGGTGCATTCTTAAAAATATAATTTGAAGAATTATTGGGAAATAATACTATATGTGGGTGGCTGTTCTGAAAGGTTTTCCTCCTCACATGCATTAGGCATCTGGGAATGTGATGCTCTTTGCGCATGTTTGACTAAATGGTTCACCCATTCAGCCCAAACTTGCATTAAAAAAAGGTTTGTCATGATAAGGACATGTGGATTTAGAACACTGCAATATATTTTATTAGTCTGGCCAGGTTATCCTGCTATGGTAATAGAGTAGATCATAATGCGAGCGACTCAACGTCAAGTGTCAGGCAGTGGCTAACTAACCTAAAAACCCTGAGAACTAATGGCCTTGAGTGCCGAAGTCCACAGGGATGGATGATGGTCCCCAAATGGATTAAATCCCACTTGAATCCATCTTGGGGCAGGGCAGCAGCTTCATCAATACTGGCCTAGGAACGATGAGGACTTTGTATGCGAAAAAGGCTCAGGACCAGAAAGCAACTAGGACTGGATTAGTTTTACAGGTGTCATGCTGCGATGCGGAAGGCAGATAAAAGGCCACCACATTATATTCTTAGGACACTCTTCATGGCTGATCACCCTGATGATCGCCAATATTCAGATTCGGATAATGGCAGAAGAATATACTTTAACATCTGCACAGTACTAGCAATATATAATACTTCTGGGGGCTCCCTAATTGTGATGCCAGGGTTTAAGCTAGGGACTGCAATCTGAAAGAGTAATGGTCCCAAATTCTGAACTCTGCCAATCAGAGGCACTGGAGCAGAGGATGCATGACAGCCAGTAGAACTGCTGGAAAAAGAGGTCTGCTCACTTGGGAGGGATTATGAATAACTACAGCATTTGCCAGCATGGGTTGTATGTGATTAGCAATAGCAAATCTAATTAAAACTGCCAGAAATGTTTAGCTTGGCAGAGTGTAATGGATTTGTAATTTGACTAAGGGGCAAAGGTTAATAGCATCCCTAAGTTGAGGATCTTTAATCAATCTAACCATTCAGGACCTTGGTTTTCTTTCTCATCTGAAAGGTGAATTGGGGAGAGAATTGCTCGTTCTCCATCTCTCTTGAAAACCTGCCTCTATATTAACTACTTGGAGGTGAGTTTTAGAGTCTAGGCACTTTAAAAAAAGACTTGTATGAAATTATTAATTTATTTGTAGCAGCACAGCAAAGCAGGGCAGGTTTTAGGCAATTTTATGTTCGAATTCAAGTATCCTTGTTCTCCCCCTTTTAGCCCAGTTAATAAACACACTTGGACTAGATACTTGAGATAAAGAAAAATATCATTTATTCACAAAATGAGGTCAGAAAATATATGTGCTCAGGAGTCTTGGTAAAGTTGGTTCAGAAAGAAGTGAAGTAAACTCTTTCTTCCAGCCACTTGGCCTGGAAGATGGAGGAGCTCAACAGGACATATTTCTTCTTCCAAGGGAGAAAAGCAAAAGAGAAGGCCAGAGCAAAA
Organism: Bradypodion ventrale; assembly: GCA_035047345.1. Classification (NCBI taxonomy): domain Eukaryota; kingdom Metazoa; phylum Chordata; class Lepidosauria; order Squamata; family Chamaeleonidae; genus Bradypodion; species Bradypodion ventrale. The sequence goes on from JAWDJE010000006.1 coordinate 84,216,816, forward strand.
CAAAGGCCTTAAGACATGCAAATAGGGTCAGGTGATCTCTGAGGAAGGAAAGAACCTTTCTAATTGCAATTACAAGCAAATAATGCAAAACAACTTCCTTTAGTCTTATCTCTCTCTCTGGTTACTGCATGCTGGGGTTGCACTAGAATACTCAAAAATTATAACATACTTCTTAGATAGAGATTATGGTCTTTGGCATGACCAATTGGGGCGGGGGAGTCATCTCTGAACCCAAAATACAGTCACTCTGATAGTGGCTGATCCTTTGTTTCCACAATTATACCCTGTGATTCAGGGTAAATAATGTCCTGAAAGGAGAAAAGCTGCTAATCATTATAGCTTGTAAGTTCATCAGAAGACTTTTCCCCTCCCCAAGTTTATTTTGGAAGCCAAGGAAAAGTTGCATTGCAGAAACAACATTAAAAGAGGAAGTCAGATATGCCAGCAATGTCTTGGGAAGCTGTATAAGCCCATCCCATGTTAGAGCTCTTTTCAAACAAAAGCTGATCTTGTTGTTGTTTAGTCACACAGTCAAGTCCGAACCCATGCACCACGACCAGGCTCCTCTGTCATCCGCCATCTGATCTACACCCAATGCATTCAACAATGCTATCTAACCATCTCACCCCCTGCTGCCCCTTCTCCTTTTGCCTTTGATCTTTCCTAGCATCTGGGTCTTCTCCAGTGAGTCCTCTTTCCTTATTTGATGGCCAAAGTATTTGAGTTTCAGCTTCAGCATCTGTCCTTCCAAGGAGCAGTTAGGGTTGATTTCCTTTAGGATTCACTGATTTGGATAACAATTCTCTTTTATTTATATTCATATTTATATTATCCAATTCTGTCAATAAGGTGATACTCGACTTCAGCTTAAAATCAACGTTAAATATCTCTGATATCTCTTTCTCAATTAATTTCCAAAAAGCATCTGTCACTTTAACAGCTGCAAGACTATGTATAGCAAGAAAATGGAAATGTGATCTAGTTTTGAAAATGGATGAATGGTATAAGGAAATGTGGGAAATTGCCTTGAATGATAAATTGACATGTGAATTGAATGTGAGGAAAGGTATTTTGAAAGAGAACAAGTTTTGGGAAATATGGAGGCCATTTGTGGAGCATGTATTAATATGGGATAAAGGAGACAAACCAGTACCTCAGCATATGAGTTTCTGGAAAGATTAAATTAGAAATCTGATCCTCATGGCTTGTATATATCACTGGGTGTTATAATTATTATTTTGTAGTATATTAGATTGAACCTTATAAATTTTTGAAGTGTTAAATATACAATTAAAAGTAATGAAATAATGAGAACATAATTGTTGACAAGTGATATATAGTATAGATATTTATGAAAAGACATAAGTTGTGGTGTGTATGTTGTAAGAAAGTATGACATAAATGAGGTTCAAGAATTGGTATTGTTTACAATGCCATTATAATAGAGTATATGTAATTTAATGTATTAATTTGTTTTTGTTTATCCTTTTTCTTTCTATATTGTATTGTTTATTATATTTACTATATTTTTGTTATTTTATGAAAATTAATAAAAAATATTTTTAAAAAAGGATTGACTGATTTGATCTCCTTGCAATCCAGGTGACTCTCAAAAGTCTTCTTGAGCACCACACTTTGAAGGTGTCTATTCTTCTGCACTCTGCCTTCCTTATGGTCCAGTTCTCACAGTCATACATTACTACTGGGAAGACCATCGGTTTAACTATGTGGACATTTGTTGGCAGGGAGATGTCTCTATCAATCTACCAATTCAGAAAAGCATGTGGTGCAGCCCTCTTAAGCCTGTATCACTAGACACTGCTTGTATGCAAACAAAGAGAAGTCCCTTTATTGGACTTGAGCTCCAGAATCCTCCAGCCAACATGTACAAATATGTACTTGATGTGTGTGGGGGGGAAATTGTACTATGCTTAGACAGATAGACTGGAATAGACTACTGTATCTCAATTTAGTGCTTTCCAGGTCTGATTTGATTGCTTAAAAACCACAGAGACGGCAATTCCATTTTGTTTAGAGGATGCTACACTGGAAGAGCATTCTTTAACTTTTTCTTTTGTGTCCCAATCAAAACCTGGACTGCCAAAATGAAGCCACTTTCTTGGCTTTGTTGTTGGCCAAATCTAAGTCCTTATCGATACATGCTTCTGATAGTAATCGGCAGACCAGTAAACGAGCTGGATTCTGTATTTCTCCACATTCACAGTGCTTGTTGTTATCCACCAGCAGCCCCCACATGAGCATGTTGGTATTATATTTAAGGACTCCGAACCTCAGCCTATTCAGGGTCCTCCAAGTGACAAAGGGGAGGTTGAGTTCCTCAGCTATATCCTCCTTTAATGTTGTTCCTCATCTAGTGAAGCTGCTTCCTCCATCTTCTAATTTGGTTTGGCTCTTGTATACTCTCAGGAATGTTTGTTCTTGTCATAAAGCTCTTCCTGGATCTGAACCGGTGGACTTGATGCTCATGTCCATTCAGAGGATGTCGAGGGTCATTCTCTTGCTTAGTTCTCTCATTCTTTAACTGATATGCTGTGTCCTCTGCCCTCCTTTCTCAGGCTTTTATGCTCTGATCACATTTTAGACAAGGCTGTATTTTTCTTGTGCATTCTACAATCAGCATCTGTAAGCATCCTTTACCATAGCACATTATTTATTTATTTATTTATTATCATACAAGCCACAGAAAACAAGATAACAATGCTGGATTTTGTACCATAAATCACTAGTCGAACACTTCCCAAGCATCTAGGACTTTATTATTATTGTTGTTGTTGTTGTTGTTGTTAAATGACCACTTACCTGACAGAAGGTCTGCCAAAAGTAGGGAGGTTGTAACTGAACAACTGGCCTTTTTTTCTGTAGCGAGGCTTTTGGTGTGGTATAATTGAACATGCTATGAAGTCAGGGGTTTTTTTTTTTTTTTTTGAAAAGATAATTGCCTGTGAATTGAGAAATAATCAGTATCCACACTATGCATTTAAAAAGAACCTTAGAGAACTATATATCTTAGTTACCTCTCTTCTTCCATACAGAAGTCTAAATATTATCATTGTACATCAGACTGAGGCCACATGCAGTTAATGTCATGTTTCTATATTTCTCTACAAGCCCAACATATTTAATTTTTCTTTTGGGGGATTTATTAAGAAGGAATTTCAGTCATTCTGGGGGACAATTCATGAATATACTTTCAGCCAGGTAATATGAAATCACAAAATCCTCTTGTAAGTTTACACCGGCATATTGCAAACAGTGTAACTTGAGATGGTAAATTGCAGCAAGTAGCAAAGTCATTACAGTATTTGTCATACACAAAGTCCTACAATTTGACACTGTAGTTAATTTCTACTTCTTGATTTGTGACAGTTCACCGCCAAATATTACAGGATGTACTTTATGTTCACAGGTGTAACCAGTAGAATTCTGACTAATAGGTTTATCTTGAAGCCCCATTGTTTTTGTTTTGGCAACAATAAGAACATAAGAACATAAGAACAGCCTTGCTGGAACAGGCCACAGCCCATCCAGTCCAGCATTCTGTCTCACACAGTGGCTCACCATTTCCTTCAGGGTATTCCCAAGCAGATGCCTTCACCTGCTTAGGATTCCCTGGAAATGATATTGAGAGATATCCTGCCTATCTCTCCAACCCGGAGGTTGTCCTTAATGTATCCATAATTATAGCCATTGATACTCTTGTCCTCCATGAACTTGTCTAATCCTTTCTTAAAGCTGTCAAGACTGACAGCTGTCACCACTTCTTCTGGCAGGGAGTTCCATAGACCAGTAATCCTCTGGGTGAAAAAGTACTTTCTCTTATTTCTCTTAGCACCCAAAAGTTTCATGGAGTGTCCCCTAGTTCTAGTGTTATGCGATAGGGAAAACAGTTTTTCCTTATCTACTTTGTCCACACCGTGCATGATTTTATAAACTTCAATCAGGTCACCTCTTAGACGTCGTCGTTCAAGAGTGAAGAGGCCCAACCGTTGCAGCCTCAGATGGTAAGGAAGGTGTTCCAGTCCCCTAATCATTCTGGTTGCCCTCCTCTGCACTTTTTCCAGCTCCATAATATCCTTCTGGAGGTATGGCGACCAGAACTGTACACAGTATTCCAGATGGGGCCTCACCATAGATTTATAAAGAGGCAAAGTGACACTTGCTGACTTATTTTCCATACCCTTGGTGTCCACAGAAATGTGGATGTCCACAGAAATTATAATGTTCATTTGTGTGAAGTGACCGCCTTGTTTTAATCCTTACAAAGTCAGGGGCTAATTGTCAGGGGCTAAAGTCAGCTGTTTATTTGAACAGAGGCCAGTTCTAAAACGATTTAAGACAGCATATGTTGAGGCTATAATTTGTAAATAAGAGAAACAGTGAAAGCAATGGATATACTGTATTCATGTATTTTAAGGAACCAATAAGAACCTTTTCATCGTTGAAGGAAGTAGGAATTTCTATTCTATTGTTGTATATTTTGTATTGTGTACTTTTTTGTCCTTTATACTGTTATTATTGTATTTCTTTCGCTTTTTTTTCTGCTGCTATCTGCTGTGCAGACAGCACACATTGGTGTAAACCACTTTGAATCGCCTTCAGGCCAAGTAAAGCAGTATATAAATAAAAAGTGAAATGAAACACCATGTGATCACCCAAAGCTGACCGTAATGAACAGTTGGTGTGGTATAAGGCATTTACTGCAGGATGAATACAAAATAAATGTTATTTTCATTCAGCAGGAGTATTTGTTATGTTTTGAGGAATAAAGATTTTTTATGTTTTGATTTCAGGATTTCTTCAGCAAATCCGACCCATTTTTGGAAATTTTCCGGATAAATGACGATGCTACCCAGCAGCTCGTTCACAGGACTGAGGTGAGAAAAGATTATTAGTATTAGTATTAGTATTATTCATGTTTTGCATATTTGTGTCCAATCATTCAACAAACTTCATATGTTGGCCATCATGCAGGAAGTTCAGGATCCTCTGGAAATTATAAAAAAGGATATATCGTAATGTTAGCAGGGATCATTCAACATAACCATTATTTCCTGCCCTCTTGCAACAGAAGAAGGGTAGCCTTGCTGAACATAAAATACCAGGATATGATGATACAGCGATAATCCTGTTAATACAAAAGGCTATGTATCCATTTTAGAATCATACAATCATAGAATAATTGAGTTGGAAGGGTCCTTCTAGGCCAGGGGCCAGCAAACTTGTCTCTCCAGATGTTCTTGGACTTCAATTCCCAGAAGCCCTGTTCACCTGGAAAGCCAAGTTTGCTGACCCCTGTTTTTGGCCATTGAGTCCAACCCCTTGCTCAATGCTGGAATCCAAATCAAAGCAGATCTGACAGATGTTTGCCCAATTCTTTCTTGGGTGCCTCCAGTGTTGGAGCACCTGCCATGCATAATGCTGTTGTACTGCTCTAACTGTTAAGGGGTTTACCTTTTCTTTTTACCTGATATTCAGCCTATATCGGGCTTCCTTTAGTTTGAGCCCATTATTACACATCCTGCATTCTAGGATGATTAAGAATAGCTCCTGCCCTTCCTCTATATGATTACCTTTCAGGTATTTGAAGAGAGCTATCGTATCTCCTTTCAGTCTCTTTTTCTCATTCAATAGGTTTTGTGCATGCCCTTCACAAAACTAAGAGGAAAAAAGGCATACAATTATTCATGTAAAGTGCTTCTCAGTATAAACTGTTTTTCTCACAAATAGCTACTTAGGAATCAGGAAGTAGATGAGGACTATGATATAGGAAAAAGGCTTTACTGTATTTGTCTTGTACCCAAGCTGTGGGTCTCCTAACTGCTAAAAAAGAGATCTTCATTTTCTTCAATGGACCATGGTTTAGCAGATGGTCTCTTTAACTGTGTGTCCCTGACAGCACGATCCTGATTTGAGCTGGGACCTTTGCCACTGCTGCTACTAATAGAGTAGATTTTTTTTTGAAAATATTTTTTTCTTATATTTATCTCCTAATTTTCTTCCAGTGAGCTCCAAGTGCCATATATAGCTTTCCTCATTCCCTTTGACGTAGGGTAGGCTGAGAGAGAGCAACTGGCCCCAAATTTCATGGTTCTGTGGGTCTCTTAAAATGTGATTTCCCATGTCCAAATCTAGTGTTTTAATTACTACTACACAATTGAATCTGTGGGATCATGACACTGTGGGTAGGAGTGCCCTCCAGCCATGGCACAATCCCAATCCATCATCCCCACCTGTTGCACATATTCAGGGCCACCATCAGGGCAGTACTACCAATACTGCCGTATAGGGCCCAGAGGTGACAGGGGCCCTGCCGCTGCCGGCCATAACTATGACATTACTATGTGTGTGTGTGGGGGGGGGGGGGGGCAATAGGATTGTTCAGTATGGGGCCCAGAAATTTCTGATGGCGGCCCTGCACATATTCAACTATTTATAAGGGGGGAATTGCATTCAGGACCCCGCACAAACTGTATGAATAAGTATTAAGAGATGTGATTCATTCATTCAAATAGGGGCTGCGATGGCTCAGTGGTTAAGAAGCTCGCTTTGTTAGCTGGAAGGCTGGCAAATCGGCAGTTCGAGACCCAGGTACTGCATGATGGATTGAGCACCAATGTCTGTCCCAGCTCTTCTTCCGCAAAAATCCTTTCAACCCATAATAATTTCTGACCTGAAATAATAATAATAATAATAATAATAATAATAATAATAATAATAATAATAATAATAATAATAATAATAATAATAATAATAATAATAATAATAATAATAATAATAATATTTTCATTCAAATTTGTGAGTGAGTATAAGACATGCCATTTTGGGCAGTTTATTTTAAACAAAAAGTTAAGGAAAACTTGAAAAATGCATTAGCTTGGAGTGCCTTGCTCTCAGAAGGAGTAGGCAACTTTTTTCTTGTGTTCTGACATCGTGGTCTTGGACAGGGTAGCAGCCAAATGCCTAAACTCTGGAGTACTAATAGGAGAAAACCTAAATGCAGAATGATTTTGAAAATTACACAGTGGCTGAAATCCTGTGGGGGAGGGGTGTGTGGTTCCCCATGTGGATGACCAACAGCACAACATACAGTTTGCTTGTAGTTAGCAATTAACAAGTCACACTGGCTTGACATGCATTCAAGAATTCAAATGGGGACCCATTTATTGTCTGCTTTACCTTTACCTTAAGAAGACTCTGAAAATTACAGCATTATGTTGCAACAGGTATGGGGAATGAGGTTATGTCTGGAACACAGGCACATTTTGGATGTTACCAATCAGGGTTTAGGAAAGAAACTGGCCATGTTGATTGAGGTTCTCAGATATGTAGTCCAAAAATGTCACTTTCCCTAGCATGCATGCAAGTGAGGTCACAACTGACAAAATGGCCTTACATGTTCCCTTTCTTTGGCACCCATGACCATTAAAGGAAGCTTTCTCTGAAATAATTTCTTTGCAAGTGTGCTGTTCAACCCATGTGTGTGGTTTTTTTCTTTGCCTTTCTTTCATAGGGTTTGTCGTAAATCTCCCCAAGGTCATGTTTCGTCATTAAATGGGTGTTACATAAATTTAAAGAAAGGAAGGAAAGGTATTCCAGGATTCCGGCAGTGCAATTCAAGGTGTTTAAAATGATGTCAGAGTCCCCTTCTTACTCTATTTCTGCTTTGCCTTCCTTCTCCTGTCAGTTGACAAGATCATAATCCAACACTTTGTGATGCTGGTATTGTTCCCAAATCAGTGAGATGGCATTCTGCCAGCAAGGTTCTGAAATCATTACTTTCAGCATGTGATAAATGGTATACCTGGCAGCCAGAATGCTCCATTCGAACTGATTTATTGGTAGACATGAAAGGTAGCTGCTTAGGGCAAAAGAAACAGAGGACTATTGTCTTCAGCCTTATTCCCATAAACATAAATGTCTGCTTGAGGGATATATGTTACAAGCTGGATCTACAACAAAATGTTTCAACATATAGAGCTTATGTTCAACGTATGTTCAGAGCTTATGTTCAATGTATAGAGCTTATGTTCAGGAACACGGTTGGCTCTACCATTGCTACAGGTAAAGAGGGGCTAAGCCCATGAATTGAGAGTTATGAGCCACATGGTTGGCCCTGTACAGTGGTACCTCGCTTAAAGAGCATAATGCGTTCCACAGGATTGCTCTTTAAGCAAGTTTGCTCTTTAAGCAAAACACCATTGTAAGTGAACAATTGTTACTTCTGGCACGCGGGGGGGGGGGGGGGGGATTGCGAACCCCAATTTAGTTGTTAAGCGCGTTTTTGGTTGGTTTTAGTTGTTAAGCAAGGTGACTATTCATAGAAAATTCTGCCCTTTAAGCGAGTTAGTCTCTAAGCAAGGCGCTCTTTATGCGAGGTTTTACTGTACTTCCAATTTGGATTAGTGCTCTGAGGTCATATCCCTAGTGTTGAAATAACATTCAGCTACCAGCCTGGTTGGCTTTTACAGATGGAATCTGGGGATGGAATGAGTAATGGGGTGAAAGACTTTTGGGACTGATGCAAACCATTAGTACTGTACTGTATTATTACCCAAATTATTATCATAGGCTGAAGTGCTTAGCTTGAAGAAACATGCAAAACATTGTTCTTGTTATTTAACTCATTTGTTTTGAAATATATTTACAGTTGTTTTATCTAATTTCTAGGTGGTGATGAATAATTTAAACCCAGCGTGGAAATCATTTAAAGTCTCTGTAAATTCACTCTGCAGTGGAGATCAGGACCGGAGACTAAAGGTTAGAGAGCTTTATGAAGAATGGAGCATAAAGTTTTGCATTTTAAAATATCTGCTCCTTTAAATTACGCTGCTCACATTATTTCACACCCTTTCTTTTAACATGATGACACACTATCTTGCAGATGTATTCCCTAAATGCAGGGGTTCCCAACTTTTTCACACCATGGGCTGGACCACACCCCTGGACAGCTGAGCAGGCTGGTCATATGGTTCCTCCCGCCATAAACGCTGCTGTTTACGACAGCCATGGGTGCATTTACAGCACCATTTACGAGCATGTTTTATGGTTGTCGTAAATGAGTCCACTTCTGCTAGCGGCGAGGGCAGTGGCAGGCCACATGAATTGGTGCTGTGGCCCAGGTCTCTCTTGCAGGCCATAGGTTGGCCACCCCTGCCTTAATGATTCAACATAATAGTGTAAAATATCTCTCTATGTAACATCAGCAGAAATGTTATTGTTTTGGATAAAAAATTTTGAAATGTTGAAAATCAAGTCCCTGCAAATGTCAATTAGATTTTCAAATAAGATGCTCAAAACAGGATGCATCTAATCCCACAGGATCCTTATGGGATGCATTGTACAATGATTTTTTTCATTAAGTAGTTTTCCCATTGAAAAATTGTTGTGCAATTTTTCCCCACAGGGAACATTGTTACGTGGGACACCATTTCCCCCCAAATCCAAATTGTTGTGCAATTTCGTTGCTATATTGGGGCGATTGTTGTATGAGGTTCCACTGTATGGATATATGGCTAAGGATGTAAAACCTTAATTTTTTTGTTCTTGCATGGAAGAATTAGAAGAAGAGTTGTTTGTGGGTTTTTAAACAGCTAGCCAGACCTTCTGTGCGTGCGTGCGTGCGTGCGTGCGTGCGTGCGTGCGTGCGTGCGTGCGTGCGTGCGTGTGTGTGTGTGTGTGTGTGAATAAGAGATCACATTCACAATGGAACCCCAGTTACTAAATATGTCTTTTAGGCAACACTCCAAAGAAACACACATGGATTACTTTAGATGTTCTAGGTGTGAATTTATCTTGTACATTTAACTTAAGGACCATCAAGACCCTTAATGCCACCTAGTGTCTTATCCACAGATAGATCTAGGGAATAGACATCAAAATCCTATAAATTTCCAATACAATACAGATAGAGAAAGGTAGTGCAAGTAAAAGTGGTACAGGAAACAGATCTTAATTTATTGATACAAGGATACACTGGTTAGCACTCAGGATACATTTCTAAAATGTTGAGTGCTAGCTGAAATAGTGGTAAATGAGATCATAATAACATCATAGTTCTAATTTGATTGCACATTAACAACAAAGAAAGAGTGAATGAATGAGTGAATGGGGCAGTATTAAGTACAAATACCTTAAAGCAGATGCACTGATGGACTTCAGTACCAGTGATCTTGTTTATTTCTGCCAGATATACAGCATTGGGAGCATGAACTTGGGGGTTATTCCGGGAAATTTTCTACATTTGTTGCGGGGTCCTTGTGTGGGGGTATTGCATACTGTTGCGTTCTTGGATGTGCATATTTTTCTGTATGTGGATATATACCTTTTTACATACATAGACATACCAGATACAACTTTGAGTAGTATATATACCACAACACGTTTTATTCATTGATTATTCATAATCAAGATACCTCACCATAGGATAAGCATGTGAACACTTTCTTACATTAAAGAGATACACTTTGCTTTTTCTAATTTGAGACTTTGGGAGTGTTGGTTCTCTGCGCTTTTATTGTTACACCCAGCCGCCTTACTGCATTGGCATTGAAGTCCTGCCAAGTCATCAATATGGCTTACTCATTAACCTATGTTTGAAATTTTCTCTTGTAGTATACTTCTGGGAAAGTATTAATGAGACACTTTGCAAACATTAGATATTGTTTTTAGCTCTTCTATCAATTTTTGCTCATCAAAATAGTTCCTTCTTGTACAGTGATATGATTGTAACATTACTAGCTGCAGCTAGGATGAAAATTTCCAAAAAGTGGAAGGATTTGGATTGTTTGTCAATGAATTCATGAATAAGTGAAGTCTGGCCAGCTGTACTCAGTGAAAAAGTGAGAAGTAAAATGGAAGTAGTAATAATAATAATAAATTCATGTCACAGATTGCTCTGGGTTGAAAGGATTTTAGCTGGAGAAAGTCCACTCAAGGGACACCCGAATGAGTCTCCTTTCATATCCGCAAGTGCAGCTCTTGGGTATTGAAACCCAACCTTCCAGTCTCCAGCTCAGCATCTTAACCACTAAGCCACTGAGGGAACTGCAAAAAGAACAGAAAAATTAGATTTGTGAAAATGGGATCCATAATTGTGCCTTTATTGGATACCCCACAATCAACTTCAACTCATGACATTCTTTCAGTCATTATGAGAATGAATCATCATGAGAATGGGGTTTTGTCCATCCTTTTAAAAACAGTAACTAAATAAATATTAGTAATAAACTGGTGATGCTTTATTGCTCTCTTTGGCCCCCATTCAACTCCACTAGTAATCATTAAGGATTGGTGGTGGTGAAGGGGTGTGTGCGTGTGTGCATGCGTGCGTGAGAGAGAGAGATCTTTATGAACTATTTTATAATTTTTCTTTTAAAAATAGATCACCTGAATGAGCAAGAGTTTAAACAAGAATAAAAGGAGTAATTTTTATGCTTGATATAGGAGAAGGAAAAGGCATTTCTCACAATGTGCTAGGCTTTCGAACGGACAGAAGGACTTGGTGCTGCTCATTTAACTAGCTCAAAAGTGCAGAGATCTCAGATGGAAGAAGGGGGTTATGCTGACCACTGATTATGACCATATATTAAGCCCAGCCAAAATATAGAGCCATGACATTTTAAAAGTAAAGGTAAAGGTCACCCTTGCTCAAAAGCCAGTTGTATCCGACTCTAGGGGGCGGTCTTCATCTCTGTTTATAGCCAAAGAGCCATCTGCATCTGCAGATGTTTTCTATGGTCATGTGACAAGCATGTGTAGATACCAGAGCTCACAAAACACTGTTATTTTTCCTACCAAAGCAGTACCTATTTCTCCACTTGCAATTTTCTTGCTTTCAAACTGCTGGGACAGATGCCGAGAGCTCACTCCATCATGCAGTACTCAGGTCTTGATCTTCTGACCTTCTGGTCAACAAGCTCATTGTCTTAACCGCCAGTGTTGAGCTGCTCCCGGTACCCACAGGTGCTCGGGCACCGGTAGCAGAAATTACTCCAGGCCACGCCTACTTGGCCAGCCACAACCACCTCCCTACCCCAGACCATGGTGTAGGGAGGCCAAGTGGGCGTGGCCCACAGAGTTAGCCATGGCCATAGCATTAGCCACGCCCATAGTGGGGGTAGTAATTTTTTTTGCAGAGTATCACTGTTAACAGCCGCCACGGCCTCTCTCTGACATTCTTGCTCATGTTCAAATTTGCTGTTGGTAAACTAGGAGTTTATAAATCATCGGAGAATTAAACAATTCTCCTTTTTACATAGTCTGCCCCCACACAAATTGCTTCTCTCTCTTATATTTATTGGGGGCAGGAAAGAAGAGGATGATGATAAAATCTACATTATGAAAAGTCACAGTACAGATTTCCCTTAGGTGATGGCTTTTATCCACATTTCTACCAGTCCCAGAACATATCTTTTCCCCCTCGTTTCTTGAAAATTGTTATTATAACTTGGATGTATATTGCAAATGACCCGTCAGATTAATTACTATTATACATTTGGGTCAATTAATATTCATTGAAAACACTTTGAAGATGAAAGGAGTGGCTAAGCGGTGTCTATTAATGGTCCTAATAGCTTGGATTCCTCTGGAGAGGTCCTGTCAGGGAGATAAAATTGCAAGGCAACTCACTACTCTTTGGGTCTTCAGGGACTCTTCTGTTTCTAAGAGATGGCAGTTTCGAGTCGAAGGGTGGCAATGAAGAGCTACTATGCCTGGGAAGATGAGCGCCTACACAGACAGCATCTTGACTTTCTGTCTCACTGTGCATGAATGGCTTTTTGCAGGGCAACATGTACTTTTAGCCTGACAGGATCTTTTTTTCCTTTCAGTTCACTGCTGCAGGCTCACTGTATTTCGGAAACATAGCAGTTGCGGCTTTCTGACACCTTGACAAAACTGCAGAACATGGGCCAAAGCACCAAGGGGGCAAACATAATGATTGATGAGGGATGTCTGTTCTGAGACAGGACTTTTTTAAAGGCAAGGGGTTGCCAAACAAAGTTTCTGGAGCTATTATTATTATTATTATTATTATTATTATTATTATTATTATTATTATTATTATTATTATTATTATTATTATTATTATTATTATTATTATTGAACAAAAGAAATAACAATATTTAAGTAAACAGATTGGGATCAAAATGGGGGTGTTTCTTTTACAGGTTTCTTTTCTTGGCTTAAGGAGTATTTTTGAGAGATCTCTTAGCTCTACTTGATCTTGCTACCTGGTTTTTAAAACTGTTAAAAACACAATGGTTAGAGCCCTTGGATAAAAATGAATGCGTGGTGACCCTATTAGGTTTATATTTAATTTAATATTTAATTTAATTTAATTTTCACGCTTTTATACCGCCCACTCAGGCGAACCCGACTCAGGACGGTTTACATAGCGGACAATAAATACAATATACAATAACGCAATATACAATGAGTACAGTAATACAATATTCAATAACATACAATTAATACTGAGAGTCAAAAATACAAGACAAAATTCAGTATACAAGATTCAGTATATTTGCTTTGCTTCCCTGTCCCAGTGCTACGCAAACTAGGAATAGGCAACATTTATGGGGGTGATACTTTTATCCAAACCAAGGAAAATTATACAAAATTGTGCTAGCTTTTAAGTGTTCAGGAATAAGGAATTATATAATGAAAGAAGGAGGGAAGTCCAAAAATATGGCTAGATATTGTTGTGGTAATAAGGTCTGTAGTTCAGAGGAGTGCCCTAGAATCCTACATATTAAGTACTGTATATAGAGTCATGACAATTGAAATGGTGTTAAATAGTTACAACAGAGTTTGAATCATAGTGCCTTGGGAAAATAGATGGTGGAGCACCTGTACTCTTGGCACCCAAAGAGAAACAGAAGTAAATTCAGGAGCAAAGAAGGAAAGAGCTAGAAATGGAGGAGAAGGAGACAGAGGAAGGCAAAAACCTGTACAGGGAAAAGGAAAAACATCAGTAGCAGGCATATGATTCTTGCATTTTCTGGGTAAACCAAGGAGGGCCCAAAGACTTTTAGGCATTTTGAATTGGATAGAGCAGGGGTTCACAACCTTTTTACACCATGGGCCTGACCACACACCCTGGACAGCTAAGAGAGCCAGACCACGCCACCCTGGAAGCAGAAGCAGGTGCATTTACGGCTGTCATAAACAGTCATTGGCGCATTTACATCTGTGCAAGCGCGCTTTATGGCTGATGTAAACGTGTCCACTTCAACTTTCATGTGTGGTGGCGGTGGCGCAAGCCACATGAAATGGTGCTGTGGGGTCCAGCCTGCAGGCTGTAGGTTGGGAACCACTTTAACAGTGGCATAATACTGAGATTATGTGAGCTGGGTGGATCTGTTTCTCTGAAATTAATGGAGTTTTGAATCAGTGGCAAAGGCTTCATATGAAGTTATTTTCTTTCCTTCTTTTGATTTCTTAAAAGGCGAAGAAGATGCCTAATAAATTCACACCACCAACTTTTATACACAGTGCTAGCACCTAAGGGGCCGCGGTGGCTTATTGGTTAAGATGCTGAGCTTGATGACCAGAAGGTCAGCAGTTTGAGACCCAAGTGCTGCTCAAACGAATGAGCACCTGTCATCTGTCCCAGTTTCGGTTAACCTTGCAGTTCAAAAGCAAGAAATTGCAAGTAGATAAATCAGAACTGCTTTAGTGGGGAAAATAACAGCATGCCTGCCACATGACCACAGAAACATCTGCAGATGCAGACAGCGCTGGCTCTTTGGTTGTGAGCTCATAGTTAGGTAACAATAGAGCACATGGCTTCTAGACTTGCCTTTTGTTAATCTATAAAACTGCCTCTACCCATAAACATCTTGTACTTCTTTTCTTAGCCCATCTCTTGGAGAGAAAGGGCCCTCTTGCAAAATATATTTTAATAAAGCCTTTTGTTCTCTCCTAATTTTGGCACATGTATTCCTTTTGGTACCCCCATTGCAATTTTCCCATTTTCAATAACAATGGGATGGGTCATGTTGGCTGAGATTCTGGGAATTGTAGTCCAGAAAAGTAACTTTTCCTATCTGTGCTCAGATGCAGCACAGTTGTACGGGGTGAGGCAATTTTCATGCTGTTCTCAGGAACCACTTTCCAAATAAATTCCCTAAATGTAAACTTAGAGGAAAGGTCAAAATATACAGAAAAGGTATGTGTGGGAGATATGCACCTGTGTGTGGTTCTAAATGAGAAATATAAAGATATATGATAGAATTGTTGATTTATTAAGATGTATCCTCCTTTCCAAAATTATCAGTTTGTCTTGCATACCTACTTTTTCATTTATTCAGTTAGTGGAAAAGAATGTCTGCCAATGATTTAAAGCTGTCATCACACATGAAATATAGGAATAAAGGAGCTGAATGTATTTGTTTCTCTGAAATTAATGGAGCTTGAACCAGGCAGATGCTTGATACGAAATTATTCTCATTTCCTCCTTTTGATTTTTTAAAAAGGCTAATGAAATCTCCTCCTTGTTCATGCTAGGCTGATACCTAAGATGTCTGCGCTCATTGCTGTTTCCTGCTTGGAAAAATCTTTGATATTATCTTTAAATAGAAACAATTAAAGTAGTTTCTGATGTGTGTGTTTTTAAGCTTTTTTTAAGTCCACAAATATCTGTTCTTCCGATCTGCCTCTGACTTGTAAAATAAAATTCAAAACTTTTTACACAAGTTTTTCTTTGAGTTTGCTTTATGATAGTCTTGCAAAGGGCATCCCCACTTTTGACTAAAAGTGGCTTACAATAGTTTATCTTGAGTTCCCCAAAAATGAAGAGTGTACTAGGTTGTTCTCATACATATTGGGATGTAGGTTGTGAATGGGCAGGGATACCTCAGAGGTCCTTGAGTGTTGTAACTAGTTTATGCGTTTGACTATATTCAAGAAGTCTAATCCTTTCTCCCTCAGAAATGATCACTTGGACTTTCCATTGAAGACACACTTCACATGTAGGGATGCCATATTTCCCTCCCAAAAAATGGGACAGGAGTAAAGGTTGCCCTTGCTCAAAAGCCAGTCATATCCAACTCTAGGGTTCAGTGCTCATCTCTGTTTCAAAGCCGAAGAGCCAGCGCTGTCTGCTTCTGCAGATGTTTCTGTGGTTATGTGGCAGGCATGACTAGACAGAGTGCTGTTTACCTTCCCACTAAAGTGGTCCCTATTATTAACTTCCTACTTGCATAAAAGCTTACCCGATCTCTTTCCTCTTTGGCCACCAAGCTGTAAGATAAAGGCACGCTCTCCCCCACCTTTCTTCCTTGGCCACCAAGGGAGCCAAAAACAGGAAATCTTCCAAGATCTCAAGTTTCTTAAGTGAAGTCTGGAGCTTCGTGCAACACCAGCCCCTTCCTGTGAACCAACCAGGAAATCCTTTAGAGCGTTCGCTTTTGCCGCTATGCTTTACTAGCTGAGGTATTTTGACTCATGAGCCGTTCCGTAGGCTACAGATGCTACCTGCTGGTTCTTCAATAGAGGTGCAGCTCAAAGTTTGCAAAAAAAGTTTTTTAAATTTTGAAACCCGTGAATTTTCAATGTTTTTAATGGAACAGGACGGGACAGGTTCAAACCATTAAATTCACGGTTTTCCGTTACATATGGCATCCCTATTCAAATGATACAGTTTCCTTATCTTTTCTAAGAACACAGGAAACATTTTTGTTATACAGTGGAACCTTGGTTAATAAACGGCTCGGTGAACATAAAAATCGCATAACAAAAGGAAAACCATAGAAAATAGTGGTTCGGTTTATGGATCTCCTCGGAATGGATTACTTGGTTTTCAATGCATTCCTAAGGGAAAACGCATTTCAGTTAAAGTATTTTGGTTTTCAGTGCATTCCTATGGGAAATTGCATTCAATACATTCTTATGGGAAATTCAGTTAAAGTAATTTTTGCTGAAAGAAACATCCCAGAGAACCAGGCGTGTGCTGGTATATCGGGCAATTGGGCTTTGTCCTACTCCGCTCTTGCCTCTGGCGCCCTTGAGCGCCAATAGCATTGTAAGGGATTTTACCCCAACCCAACCCCCCAATAGGCACCCCAGCGCCTGTCCAGCCCCAGTGCCTTCCCATAGTGCCCTGCACACCCCTGCAGAGAACATGTTAATTACATTAACTGAGGTTCCACTGTACAGTAGAATTCCGCATAATGAAAAAGCTGTTCCACGGAGCTCTTCGCTATGTGCTTTTTTCCCATTATGCAGATGAAATGGGCAATACCCTGCATAACGAAAAGAAAATGTTTGTTATACAGGGTTTTCGTTAACCGGGGTATACCCCACTTAACGAAAACCCTGTTTAACAGGGGGGAATCATTATGCAGGGTATCGCAATTGCCTTGCAAACACTTCGTTGTACAAAATTTTCGTTATGCGAAGCATTCGTTATGCGGGGTTCCACTGCACTTAAATTACTTCTAAGAGCAATATGTTTATTCCAGGATAGTTTTTATGGTTTATAATTCAGTTCTTCGGGCCTTTACTAAGTCTAGGAAACTAAAATGTAATCTTAACCTATAAAATCAAGCGTTAACCGTTGGAACTTCAAATACAATCCTAAGCCAGGCCCTACTAGCCCACACCGACCATTCGTGCACACGCCCGAACTGGGTCCACAGATCAACGAAGGATTGAGAAATGCACCAGTGGGGCAAGAGCCCCACAAATGCGAAAAAGGGAAACAACTTCATGGCGTGAGCAAAAGGAACATTCGGAAACGCGCCGTGGCCAATCAAAAGGAAACCGCAGGAAAAAACGACGCACAAGCCAAAAACGCAAACACCAAACTACAAGCCCCAGCGTCCTGCGTGCCATGAGCGCGCAGAACACTGAGGAAGCTGGCAAGTGAAAAATAAAAATTAAAAACACACCAGGAGCACAAGTCCGCCACAGCCGGACACAGCGCCTCACAGAAGAAAAAAAACAAAAACAGGGGGTGTCCAAGGGGGGCAAAGGCACTGCCCCCCCTGAAAGTGAACCCATTCCCAGGTAACCAAAGCCATCGTATGGCGCTCCGTCCGCTGACTTTACTTACCGCAAAAGGGTTTCACTTTCAGTGAGGCCAAGCTGCGGGAACCAAAGCCCCCCTCCCCAACGGCACCTGAAGCTCCCGTTTGGATTTTCCCCTTTAATATCACTGGGTGGGGGGGTTGCGCTCCCCCTCTCTACTGGCTTCCCTGGGGTTGGGAGGGTTGGGGGGACAAAAGGGGTCTATCTCCCCAACCCTCCTGACCCCAGGGGACCCGGCAGAGAGGGGATTCCCCTACACACACACACACACACACACACACACACACACACACACACACACACACACACACACACACACACACACACACACCATATTAAAGAGAAGAAACCAAGCGGTTACTTCTCTTTAAAAATGGAGGTTTTTTGGGGGGAATCCCTCTCTACGATGGCTCTCCGGGGTCCAGAAGGGTTGGGGAGACAGACCCTTTTTGTCCCTCCAACCCTCCCAAACCCAAGGAAGCCAGTGGAGAGGGGGATCACAAACCCCCTCCCCCACTGATATTAAAGGGGAAACACCAATTGAGATTTCCCTTTTAATATCAGAGGGTGGGCTGGATTCGATCCCCTCTCCTGGGTCCCATGAGTCTGGAAGGTTTGTGGGGGAAAGGGGTCTGTCCCCCCAACCCTTCCAGAGCCAGGGGACACGGCAGAGAGGGGATCCCCCCGTAAGACATCCCGTTATTAAAGAGAAGAAACCAAGCGGTTACTTCTCTTTAAAAACGAAGTTTTTTGGGGGGAAACCCCCTCTCTGATCCCTCCCAAAGCCACAACAACAACAAAACTTTTTAAAATAAATAAATAATTTAAAAATCCTTAAAACAAAAAAAAACAATCAAAAACGTCCCAAAATACACAAAAGCAACCAAAAATAACACCAAAAAAACAATACAAAGTAAACAAAAACAAAAAATTTCCAAGCACACCCAGCACCCAGCCAAACACCACAAAATCCAACACACACACCAAAATAAAGAAAAACAGCCAACTCACCACCACACGACCTCACTCCATGACCACCGGAAAAGAAATGAATAATGAAAGAGACTACTTACCGGAAGGCCACAAGAGAAAAAACAATCAAAATACAAGATAACCCCTACCAGCCCCACCTGCTGGCCACAATAGTAAAAACAATTCAAAAAGACACAACAGCTCCACACAAAAGACCCCAAGAGTAAAAACAAGTAAAAAACATAAAACAAAATCACAATTTTATACACATCACAAACATATGTCAATAAAATAAAATAAAAACTATTCAAAAATCCTGTGCTGAATTTTAACTCAAATAAAAACCAAAAACATCTAAACACAGTTTAAAAACATTTATTGTAAAAAACATGTACTTTCACATTTTTAAAATTATTACCTATGGTACAACTATTTTAAAAAATACATACTAAAACATTATTTAGTTAAATATTTTTTTAACAAAGTATATCATCCTTTGTTCTTTTTTTAATCCACAAAACCAAAACACCAAACAAAACAAATCACAGTTTATAACAGCCCGCCCAAAAAAATTTGTGTATAAATAAAAATTTAAAAAATTTCAATTATAGACTAACCTCTTCTTTACAAACATTAACAACAAAAAAACCACCTTCCAACACCATTTAAAACAGCCCGGCAACGCCGGGCAACCTCTGCTAGTACCTTATATGACACGTTTCAAGTCACCTCCCAACATTAAATACAGTATCATTAATGTTACAAAATATTTTTGTTATTCTTTATGGTAGACACATTGTTTCTTGGGGAAGGCAATCTAAAGAAAGAATTAGAAAATGACTTAACTATGAAAAGAACCCTCTCAAAATGCTCTGAAAATTAAGCTTGGACCCTTCAAAAGTAACTAGTAGTAGGAAGCATGGACTGATATCCTGTGGTCAACCATACCTTTATAAGATTGATGATATTTATTTATTTATTTAGATTTCTATTGCCGCCCCCTCTCCGAAATGACTCCGGGCAGCATGCAAACACCATAAAAACATTCTGCTGCTGCTGCTGCTGCTGCTGCTGCTGCTGCTGCTGCTGCTGCTGCTGCTGTTGTTGTTGTTGTTGTTGTTGTTGTTGTTGTTGTTGTTATTGTTATTATTATTATTATTATTATTATTATTATTATTATTATTATTATTATTATTATTATTATTATTATTATTATTATTATTATTATTATTATTATTCAAACTGCATAATAAGCAGCCAAATGTTAGATCAGGAGCCAGGTTTAACCAAGCCATTCAATTCACACCTGCAATTATTATGAGCATAATTAGTCTTCTTTGAACAAGTGAGGTACCTGTTAAGATACTGAAGACTAGCATTTAAGCACCTAAATAGATTGACCTACTTACTCAAAGTCTAATTAAGGGGTACAATTTAGTCACTGATGACGGAAAATGTTTATTCTATTCTCTTGAAAGAACTTCTTTTCTTTTTCTTAAAACATATTCTAAAACAAGTAAAGCTCAGAAAGTAATTTGTAAAATGCAGGTGTAATATTGTGTGTGTGTTTTTGTGTCAAATCCAGTGCTGGGCCTACACCATATATTGTAAAAGGTATTCCAAACACTGTAATGTGTATTATTGTATCCCATTCTATATACTGTACTGCAGTCTCTCACATTATCAGTAGCAGAAAAGGATAAGCAAACACTGATAAGCAATCATGTGAATGGTTTTGACATATGCTTATAGAGGTACCCGAAAGTGTGAAATCTATTGCATCAAATTCTTGAAGGTCCTAATATTTTGTGCAGAATGGAATGACTTCAAGGGCAGTGGAATACCAGGAAGATACAAAAAAGGGCCATTCCATTGTTACTTGTGAGACAATCAGACACCATAATCTTGGAAAAATATTGTTATATAACTAACAGTTTTCACAAATAGGAATATATATGGGTTTTCTCAATTACAAAGATATTTCAGGCACAGAAATAACAGTCCTGAATTTTTGTTTTGTTTAAAATATTAATTACTAGCTGAGTGCCCGGCTTCGCTCAGGGGTCTATTTTATTTGTAGGAGTTATAGGTGTCTAAGACACACACACACACACACACCTGTTATTCCCCCCCCCCGAAGTTTTTCCTTTCCTCCCCTCCTTCTTCTCTGGCTGTGGCCTTGGCCATTGCCCCCTCGGGGCTGCATGTCACCTCGCTCACGCTGTCCCCGGTGCCACGCAATGCACGGTGGGAATTGTAGTTGCCATTGAGGCTCCATTTGAAACTCCTGTGTTCATGGTAGCTACAATTCCCACTGCGTGTGGTTTGTGTCCCAAGCCCCCTTTCTTCTTACGTGAGGCACAGCCACCTCGGGCCACACCCTCCTCCTTCTTCTCGGAGCTTGTTTTGGCCTATCCTATTGGCCTGATGTCCCTCCCCCTGGTAAGTACAGGAAGGATGGGAGGAAGAGTGGGGGGATACACCCTGACTCTCCCTTGCTTGGCCTGCCGGGTGGGTGGGAAGGAGAAGGAGGTGCTAGTTTTTTGGGGGGGGCTCCCACCTTACCTTCCAGTGTGGCAGTTGAGGTGTTGGCTGTCCATGAGTTTTGACCTTGGTGATGCGGCCTTGGGGGGATGCCGTTCATGTTGCCCTGTGGCTGCAGCTTCCAGGCGAGGGCAGGCCAGACAGCCAGGCCAGCCCTGCGGCCTCCGCCGGCACCACCGCCAAAGTGATGGAAGGGCCAGGCCAGGCCGAGTCCGTGGATTTACCACGGCCCATGGTGGGGCTTCCCATCTGCCCAAGCCACTCTGTCATGGCTGGTGGAGTGGCTTGTGCATCCAGAAAGCCCCATTGTGGGTCACAACAGCTCTGTGGACACAGCCTGGTCGAGCCCTTCTGGGGTTCAGGTGTAGGTGCTGGCTGCGGCCGCAGTGCAGGCCTGGCCGCGTTGGAGGCAGCCATGTCCACCCTGCATCCTCCATCTGAGCGATGGAAGGGCCGGGTCAGGCTGAGTCCGTGGTGTCTCAGCGCCCTGTAGTGGGTTCCTGGCCATCCTAGCCGCTCCGTCATGGCTGGTATGTAGGCCTCTCTCTCCATGCCAAGGTTAATGGCAATGGGTCTCTCGCTGCAGCCCTGCACTCTCCTGCTCAGGGCGCACGATCTCACACCCACGTTCTTGGCATGCGGCAGCCATTGGTTGAACAGTCACACAGCCATTGCCCCGCCTCTTCCTCGCTTGTTCTGGCTCCCATGATTGGCTGCAGCGTGCTGCAGTGGCTTCTGGGAGTTGAAGTTTTTTGTTTTGGTCCCATTTTGTGGGGCACAGGGGTCCCCATTATGGTCTGGACCCCGACATTGACCTTCTCTGACACACCAGGTAAGTGTGTGTGAAGTTTGGATGGGGACAGTTAAGGTGTGTGGATTTGTATTCAGGACCCACAATGAGACATCTCTGCTTTATAGATATAGATTACTTGCCGGAAATCTAAAGATGACTTTATAGTTGTATAACAATTTTTTGTGAGAGTATGGTGTCTGATTGTCCCACACGTAATGATGGAATGATCCACAAGGTGAATTTAAACATTACTTTCATTAACAATCTTCTGTTTGGCCTTTGGTGAGTGTGTTTTAAAAATGCCTTCCATTCACTTGGACAGCCATATCTGGCAGATAAATGAAGAGAAAGTGAGTGCAATTTTATGAACAGATAATGATGGTCTTTTTACCATAAAAAAGATCTGCAGTAAGCTTGAACCTGAATATTGGTGTATCCCAGAACTTGAAAAACTTTGAGCTCCATCTATGTTACACCACACACCCCAATTCTTACCCTTGATGAACTTTTCAAATTCCTTCATTACTACTCTTTCTAGTCTCAGTTGTCTGATTGAAACAAGGTATGCAAAATCTTTCACTATCTCAATTTCCTCATTGTCAACTTTAAAGCTGTGTAGTTCTTCCGTAGTGATATTTTTTGTTTTCTTAATGTTCGACTGCAGTCCTGCTTTGACACTTTATTTTTTTGCTTTCATTAAAAATGATTTCAAGTTATTGTTGTTCTCTGCTGGTAATTTGGTGTTATCTGCATATCTTAAATTATAGGTGTTTCTTCTTACAATTTTCACTCCTCTACCATCTGAATCTAGTTCAGCTTTCCATGTTATATTTCTGTGTACAGATTGAACAGGTAAGATGATAAATGCATCCTTGTCTGACATTTTTGCCTATAGGGAACCATTCTGTGTCTCCATACTTTGTCCTAATGGTAGCTGCTTGTCCAGAATCAGGACAATCCCCATTTCTTTGAAAACCACTAGCATCCAATGGTGTACTCCAATATCCAAAGAATATTTGCAAAATGATCTCAGATGCCTCATCCTTTTCAGAACCCAACTTGAACATCAAACATTTCTTCTTCCATATCAGGTATGAGTCTTTGGTTGTAGCACCTTGAGCATCGCCTTGCTTTCATTGGAAATTAAAGCAATGGTCCTATAATTAATGCATTCCATGGCATCTCCTTTTAGTTAAAACTAGTGATCCCCCCCCCCAACTGTTGTTTCACACTAGACACAGAAATGTATCTAACAAAGAAATTACATTAGGATTTTTTTTATGACCGTTCCCTCCACATTTTCCCCGGGCAAGTTCTCAAGCATGCTAAGAATAAATCAATCCACTTTTGACTGGTTTAAAACCATTTATATTTGTGATCTTTTCATAGCCCAGGCCTCTGAGCTTGCTGCCATTCTGGCATCCTATTAACCTCCTCGTCCCTCAGATCTATTAACTACTACCATTTATCTTCCTTGAGTCTCTTATCAATCACATTCTCCACCAAATGTCTCTTATCTATTTTGACGGTTAATATTTGGGGGAAATTCCCAGGAAGAGTTAAATTAAAATATCTGGCTGTTCAGACTTTTTAGGACAGATTACATACCAATTAAATGATAGTGACAGTTCTGCTTCTTAGAGGAGTAGGAATATCTAATGCTCATGGGAAAAGTGGGAGTTGATATGGTTCTTGAAGTAGCAAAGTGGTCTTGGACTTGAGAGATTCCTCATTCAGATGTGGTTTTGGATGTTTACTCTCTCCTTTATTTTGTACTGTATCATTTCCATGTGGGAGCTTCCCCTTCCTTCCATATGAGACCAACCACAGACAGCCATGGGACAATAAAAAAGAAAACAATTTCAAGTAATGATGTGTTTAATAATGATGTTCTAGATCAGAGGTGCCCAAACTTTTTGCGCCACAGGCCGGTCACGTGGTTCCTCCCACCAGAAGCAGTAGTAAAATATGCATGTGCATAATGTGCCTGTGGATGCACATAACACTGCCGTAAATCACCCGCGGCTGTCATAAACACGTATTTTTTAAAATGTGACTTCCCGGAAGCAGAAGTTAAATGTGCCCGCGCATATGCAAAATGCTCCTGTAAATGCACCATGGCTGTCAGCAGTGTTATGTGTATGCATGGGTGCATTTAGCTTCTGGGAGCAGAGCGGGTGGTGTGGTCTGGATAACTTGACCCCACGGGCTGTAGTTTGGGCACCCCTGTTCCAGATCAAACATGTTTCATATGGGATTCCAAATGTATGTAAATTAGTTAAAGATAAATGTCACCCTTACTTGAAAGCCAATCGTATCCGACTCTAGGATTCAGTGCTCATCTGTCTATAGCCAAAGAGTCAGTGCTGTCTGTGTCGGCAGACATTTCCGTGGACTTGTGGCAGGCATGACTAAACACCAGAGTGCACGGAACTCTGTTTACCTTCCCACCAAAGTGGTCCCTACTTATATACTTGCAATTTCTTGCTTTCAAACTGCCAGGTCAGCAGGAGTTGGGGCAGAGACAGGTGCTCACTCCATCGTGCAGCACTCGGGTCTCAAACTGCTGACCTGCTGACCTTCCAGTTGTGAAGTTCAGCATCTTAACCACTAAACCACCACAGTCTCTTGTATGTAAATTACACTCCCAGTTTTCAGGAGATAAAAATTACCTACCTTTTAAAAATTTTCAAATAAATACAGGGAGCTCAGTCTATCAAATAGTTCAACACAGCAGTCTTCAGCCCTCTCTAATAGGAAGGCTGAACAGCAGAACAGTGCCTTCTTTTTCCTGTTTTTGACAATGAATATTTTCCATAGAAGTGCCCTTTCTATGTTGAGATCACTATCCTGGAACAAGGAAGAATTGGCTGCCTCTCTACAACAGATGTTAGTTAGTGAATGAAAAGAGATGATGGGGATGTTCAGCAAAGATCTTCTAACAGAGTTTTCATAATTTAATTATAATTGCAGAAGAAAAAGGAATTTTTTTAAAAAGGGAATAATTAATTTTTTAAAAAATTGTCAAGATAGCTTGGTAGCAAAGGAATCTCAGAAAGCAGTGTTTTAAAAATGGCACTCATACGTATATTGTTTTTATTATGTAGCAAAAACAGTGGCTTATTTTGCAGAAAGCTCTACAGCCAAACATTGATTCACAGGGCTAGATTCTCATCTGATGTAATTATAGCTGTGTTTTATCTGCTACTCACAGATTGCTGAAGTCACATTGCTAGTGCTGAAGTGACATTGCTAGTGCTTTTTAGTTCCTTAAAAGGGTCTGGTTTCCATCTATTGAGGTATCATTCAGTCAGTTTGTGCAGATGAGAAGCGGTACAGAAATATTTCTGATAGAAAGACACATGAACAGACAGATGGAGGGGTAGAAATCCTACATAGGTTTCTCTGAATTATTGATTAAAGTAAAGTTAAAAGAAAAATTTAAAGCACTACATAAACATTAAGTATAAGAATGAGTATAAGTACAGTATAGAAACTGTGGTGGCTTAGTGGTTAAGACACTGAACTTGACAACTGGAAGGTCGGCAAGTCAGCAGTTTGAGACCCGAGTGCTGCACGATAAAGTGAGCTCCCATCTCGGTTGCAGCTCCTGCCAACCTAGCAGTTTGAAATCAAGAAATTGCAAGTAGATAAATAGGTACCATTTTGGCAGGAAAGGTAACAGTGTTCTGTGCACTCAGGTGTTTAGTCATGCCTGCCACATGACCACGGAAATGTCTGCAGAGACAGACAACACTGGCTCTTTGGCTGTGAATGGTGATGAGGACTGTACCCTAAAGTTGGATACAACTGGCTTTCGAGCAAGGGAGACCTGTAACTTTATAGGAATGAAACAGAGAGAATGCAAATTGTTCTTTTATTGAAGACTAGCAGAGGTTGCCCGGTGTTGCCGGGCTGTTTTAAATGGTGTTGGAAGGTGGTTTTTTGTTGTTGTTAATGTTTGTAAAGAAGAGGTTGGTCTATAATTGAAATTTTTTAAATTTTTATTTATACACATTTTTTTGGCGGGCTGTTATAAACTGTGATCAGTTTTGTTTGGTGTTTTGGTTTTGTGGATTAAAAAAAGAACAAAGGATGATATACTTTTTTAAAAAAAATTATTTAACTAAATAATGTTTTAGTATGTATTTTTTTAAAATAGTTGTACCGTAAATAATAATATTAAAAATGTGAAAGTACATGTTTTTTACAATAAATGTTTTTGGTTTTTATTTGAGTTAAAATTCAGCACAGGATTTTTGAATAGTTTTTATTTTATTTTATTGACATATGTTTGTGATTTGTGTAAAATCATGATTTTGTGTTATGTTTTTTACTTGTTTTTACTCTTGGGGCCTTTTGTGTGGGGCTGTTGTGTCTTTTTGAATTGTTTGTACTATTGTGGCCAGCAGGTGGGGATGGTAGGGGTTATCTTGTATTTCGATTGTTTTTTCTCTTGTGGTCTTCCGGTAAGTAGTCTCTTTCTTTATTCATTTCTTTTCTGGTGGTCGTGGAGTGAGGTCGTGTGGTGGTGAGTTGGCTGTTTTTCTTTATTTTGGTGTGTGTGTTGGATTTTGTGGTGTTTGGCTGGGTGCTGTGTGTGTTTGAAAATTTTTGTTTTTGTTTACTTTGTATTGTTTTTTGGTGTTATTTTTGGTTGTTTTTGTGTATTTTGGGATGTTTTTGATTGGTTTTTTTGTTTTAAGGAATTTTTATTTAAATTATTTATTTATTTTTAAAAGTTTTGTTGTTGTTGTTGTGGTTTTTGGGCTTCCCCCCAAAACACTCTGTTTTTAAAGAGAAGTAACCGCTTGGTTTCTTCTCTTTAATAACGGGATGTCTTACGGGGGGATCCCCTCTCTGCCGTGTACCCTGGCTCTGGAAGAGTTGGGGGGGACAGACCCCTTTACCCCCCCCCAAACCTTCCAGACTCATGGGACCCAGGAGAGGGGATTGAATCCAGCCCACCCTCTGATATTAAAAGGGAAATCTCAATTGGTGTTTCCCCTTTAATATCAGTGGGGGAGGGGGTTTGTAATCCCCCTCTCCACTGGCTTCCTTGGGTTTGGGAGGGTTGGGGGGACAAAAGGGGTCTGTCTCCCTAACCCTTCTGGACCCAGGAGAGCCATCGGAGAGGGTGATTCCCCCCAAAAAAACTCCATTTTTAAAGAGAAGTAACCGCTTTGTTTCTTCTCTTTAATATGGTGTGTGTGTGTAGGGGAATCCCCTCTCTGCCGGGTCCCCTGGGGTCAGGAGGTTTGGGGAGACAGACACCTTTTGTCCCCCCAACCCTCCCAACCCCAGGGGAGCCAGTAGAGATGGGGAGCGCAACCCCCCCACCCAGTGATATTAAAGGGGAAACTCCAAACGAGAGCTTCAGGTGCCGTTGGGGAGGGGGGCTTTGGTTCCCGCAGCTTGGCCTCGCTGAAAGCGTAACCCTTTTGCAGTAAGTAAAGTCAGCGGACGGAGCGCCATACGATGGCTTTGGTTACCTGGGAATGGGTTCACTTTCAAGGGGGGGCAGTGCCTCCCCCCTATTTTTGTGTTTTTTTTTCTTCTGTGAGGCGCTGTGTCCGGCTGCAGCAGACTTGTGCTCCCGGTGTATTTTTTATTTTTATTTTTCACTTGCCAGATTCCTCAGTGTTCTGCGCGCTCATGGCGCGCAGGACCCTGGGGCTTGTAGTTTGCCGTTTGCGTTTTCAGCTTATGTGTCGTTTTTTTCCTGCAGTTTCCTTTTGATGGGCCCTGGCGCGTTTCCGAATGTTCCTTTTGCTCACGCCTCTCAGCCTGATTGGTTCTGGCATGGTGCGGCGCAAGGAACGTTGGGAAATGAAGTTGTTTCCCTTTTTCGCGTTTGTGGGGCTCTTGCCCCACTGGTGCATTTCTCAATTCTTCGTTGACCTGCGGACCCAGTTCGGGTGTGTGCACGAATGGTCGGTGCGGGCTAGTAGGGCCTGGTTTAGGATTGTATCTGAAGTTCCAACGGTTAACGCTTGATTTTATAGGTTAAGATACAAGCTTTAACCACTGAACTCAGAGAGGCATATGGTTGAATGTGTGCTGCTATGCTGTTCAACTGTGTATAGGGTCTCTCCAAGTCTTCTGTTTTTATTCCTTCATCCTCAGCACTGTAGTACACTTGGGGATTATTTCTAAGTAAAAGCAGGTAATGAGTTTTGGAAAGAAAATAATTTGGAAATTGTAATTTATTTTAGTTATTGATGTAGTATCCCTTAGAAGTGAATGTGGCATACTGATTTGGGAGGGCAATAATTGGTTTTAACCTGATGTAACTCTCTTACATAATAAATAGGTTATGTTACAAGCACCCTTAGTCTCACCCTAATTATAGCTGTGCAAAGAACATTGAGATTAGAAAAGTTTGTTTTGTCTGTGAACTCAGTGATATCAAGAACTACTTGCCTTCCCTGAAGCTAAAGTAAGAAGTCAGCAGGAATTAAATAAACAGCCAGTTTGATTTGTGCTGGCCTTGACCTTGTTAAATATAATTTGACTTCTAATGATTTCCAATTAAAATTAAAACCTCAGCTAATCCAAAACAGTTCTTTCTTCTTCTAAACAACTTTCTGGCATTATAGCAAACTACAGATAACGAATGGATTATTACTGCAGTCAGGATGCTTTTCTCTTTTTCTTTAATCAGTGACCTAACAGTTGTGCATGTTTGTTTTTTAAGTGGAAGAGAAAGACAGGAGAGGGTTTACACCGCAAATGACAACTTTTCCGGCTACAAAGCTTATTAAAGAATAAGGGATATGCAATTAAAGACTTTGGGTCCTGAACTTTCTAAATCTACATAGAGAAAACAGGGAAGACAGGATATACAGAGGATAATACCAAGGTAGTTTCTTTAGAGTACAGACAGGATCCCTGACCATGTAATAGAGTTCTCCCAAAGAACATCCCCAAAACACTGAATCACTTGGTGCAGTGTGTGTGTGTGCACGTGCACGCACACCCCATTACATCCCGCCACAGCATTACTTCGCAGGGGGTAGACTGGCTGTTAAAAAACTCTCCTCCAATTTGGCTACTCGCCCTCCTCCTCTATGCCTCTGGCTGCCCTCTTCTCAGTCTCTTCCCAGATGACCCCGGCCTCAGAATTAGACATCGCGACCCAGGTAGTCTTCCTGCTCAACATCTCGCCGATGATGTCTTCTGGTGACAACTGTCACTGAAGATGCCTCTGTAAAATTTCCCATTCTGCATCAAAGCGTGGACAGTGAAAAAACATGTGCTCCGCATCTTCCTGCACAGGCTGGCAGACAGGGCACGAAGCAGCAGCATCCAGCCTAAAGTGGTGTTGGTAGGCTCTGAAGCAGCCATGCCCCATCAACAGCTGTGTGAGGTAGTAATCCATCTCTCCATGCTGTCTTGTTGACCACGTATTAATGTCTGGGATAAGGCGATGAGTCCACCATCCCTTGGTCGATGTATCCCAGATCTGCTGCCATCATGCTGTCTTCTCTATCCTGGCTTCCATGGTAATTGTGTGTCATTTCGTCACCTGATTTTCTCGCCTCCACCATTAGATCTCTGCCATTCCTCTGCCACCAGATGGATTGACATCATATTGGCAATGACACACACGGCATCGTATGAGACCGCTCAAAATGCCACCTGCAGGGCACTCCTATGGTATATTGAAGTTATTTGTCGCACGTACGATGTCCCTGCCATGGCTTCCAACCAATTTGGTGTGTGTGTGTGTGTGTGAGAGAGAGAGAGAGAGTGGCAGAGGCAGAGCAAAATGTTTGCATGTATAGCATATCAAAATCAATCCCTAGAACTTACAGATAGGTGAGAGACTGGAAAATACCATTGTTGCAATGTCTAGAAAGCTATTGCTAGTCAAGGTAGACCAGAAATATATAAGTCTACCACAGGAGTTCTCAACCTTTTTAAGCTGGGGGCCGGGTCACGCTCCCTCAGACAGCATCAGGGGCCAGACAGCCATTTTGCCCTTCCACTTGGCACTTCCTGGTGTGGTGGAGGTGGTGGTGGGCCACATGAAATGGTGCTGCAGGCTGCAGGTTGAGAATTCCTGGTTTACCAGATGCTTCTGACAACAGTTTCCACAGTCCTTTACCATTGGCTGTATTTGGCATTGACATTGCAGCTGATGAGAGTTATAGAAACAAACATCTGGAGGATAAAATGTTGCCCAGGACTGTTGCTGACAATACTGTTTATCACCAAGCCAGGTGGGGTATAAATGAGAGAGAGAGAGAGAGAGATAAGCCATACATCCCTACTGATATACCTGTATATTATTGTATAAGGATAAGCAGATAAGAGGTAAGAATTTCTTGATTTTCTGACTTCTCTGTTGGGAAAAGAGTTTTTTTTCTGAATAGGTTTCCTTTATTCCCCATGGAATGTACTTCCATTACCAGGTTCTTCTTACATTGCTCTAGTGGTGTGGCACATGTTGCAGTACAAGATCATCCTATCCCTTTCTAAACTTTATGGTGGGACAATATTATTACAACACTTAGGAGACAATGTATTTCCTTTTGGCCTTCTCATAATATTCTAAATGCAGATGTAGAAAATCCACCAGTTCCAGGTGTATGCACAAGAAAGTGTATCAGATACTCTCTACATATCCTTTTAATACTTAATGAGTGTTTGGGATTGGATCACCTACATTACAATCTTGATGCACCACTGAGCTGCTGGTTCAGTAACAGATCTTTATTGTAGCCTCTTTGCCACTTGCTGCTGTTAAATGCAATGGGTAGTTTAGGTTCACATATAAGGCAGATTCTGCCCATTTTATAACGACTTTGTCATTTTAATCACTCTGTTGATAGCCTTAAATGTTGCTATGGCTGTTGAAATCTCCAACTAGAAAGTGAGTGTTTTGGTTTTCCATATTAGATGGCTTCTTAAAACAGAATGGTATATTAAGTGCTTTATAAATCAGTGTTATGAGCACACAGCCAATTCAACCGTCAAGATCTCTATGTTGTCCTCTTTAGTATAGCTGTTTCAAGGAGTATAATACCTGGCCTTCCAAAAATGGCACTTCTGTATTATTTGTGGGGCCTCTCAGCAACTAGACATGACCCAGGAACACTTCTTCTGCTGCTGCTTCTGCTGCTTCTGCTTCTGCTTCTTCTGCTATATCCGAATCCAAATATTGGTGATCCTCATGGCTATCTTCCATGAAGACTGTCCTGAGAATATAATGCAGTGACCTTTCATCTGAGAATATAATGCAGTGACCTTTCATCTGCCTCCCGCATCGCAACGTGACACCCACACTGATCCAGTTCTGCGAGTCACTTTCTGGTCCTGAGACCTTTTGCCACACAAAGTCCTCATCAGTCCCAGGCCAGTATTGATGAAGCTGCTGCCTTCCATCAAGATGAATTAAAGTGGGATGTAATCATCTTGAGGGCCATCACTCTTCCCTGTGGACCTCGGCACCCAAGGCCATTAGTCCTTAGGGTTCTCAGGTTAGTTAATCGCCACCTGAAACTCACCATTGAGTTGCTGGCAGCATAGTCTACTCTATTACCATAGCAGGATAACCTGATCTGACAGACTTTTTGATAACCTGGTCAAAAACATTTGGTTAGTGCCAATTGATTCCTCTGTGTATTTCTTGGACACAATGGACACCAAATTTCCGTTCACAGCAAAGGAAAGCTAAGAGTTCCTCTTTAGATGAAGAGGTGCCCTCTATATTAAGAGAAATTATTGTAATTTATGGTCCTAAAAAGACTGAAAGATTATTTTTCTCATTAGGGAGTTTACAGTGCAATACTTCTGGATAAGTTGGGTTTCCCCTCATGTACCCAAATGCTACTATTAACTTCATCATTACCGCCCACTTAGTGGAAGAGTAATTGGGCAAATGGGGAGATTTTTGACAAGAAAACTGTTGCAGTAGAGCAACATTTTGTACAACTATGATTAATGTTTCCATTTAAAATATAATGAATGGAAAATGTGTGTTGCTTTTGAAATCTTTATATTGGAAATGATAACCTTAATTGATTTGGCAGTGTGCAAAGCAGTCCTCATTATAATTCTGCAACTCCCTGCAATGATTTCTTGTAGTAATGTACTAAGCTGCATGAGGTGGTCTATTGCTCATTGTCTCATTTCTTCAATGTTATTCTTTGGTGCTTCCTCTGGCATAGTTTATGTTTGAGCAAATGGAGGGCACAAAGGAGTTAAGCTGGGGCTTTACTCAGATGGAGCATTAGTTCTCCTTGTTATACCTGGTTTTTCTTCCCTCCGGTCATATCTCACATGGCTATAGTTCAGTAAATGACAACATCTGTGACTTCCTTTGATTTTTCAATCCCTTTCTCAGATACAGTTTATTTTGGTTTGATTTCCTTACAATGGGTGGAGGATAGAGTTCAGCACTCCTTAGTCACGATCCTCAGGTTGGGATATTTCTGTTGATGTCTACGACACCCACCCACTGAAAATCACTCCAGATGATAAGTTGCAGCAAGAAAAAAAAAGTTAGGTTTATTTCATGTTTATTAAAATGCTTCATTTTAGTGAAAGATCTCTTGGGCTACCCTTTATGCCTTTAAAGCTGGGGAAGCACTCTGTCAGGGACTGTGGTGGCTCAAGTGGTTAAGATGCTGAACTCACTGACTGGAAGGTCAGAGTTTGATTCCTCGGTACTGCATTACAGAGTGAGCTCTTGTCTCTGACCCAGCTCCTGCCAACCTAGCAGTTCGAAAGCAAGAAATTGCAAGTAGATAAATAGGGACCACTTTGGGGGGAAGGTAAACAGCATTCCATGCACTCCAGTATTGAGACATGCCTGCCACATATCTATGGAAGTGTCTGCAGATGCAGACAGCGCTGGCTCTTTGGCTATAAACAGAGATGAGCACTGAACCTTAGAGTCAGATATGACTGGCTTTCGAGCAAGGGTGACCTTTACCTTTACCTAGCACTCTGTCACTTCATTATCAATGAAGAAATGAGGGAGATTGGAGGAAGCAATTCCATCCCTCAGGATCATTTTTTCCTAGTAATATTTTTCTTTCACATTGCTGCAACAAGAACAGCTGGAAGTGCTGTTTATCCTGAGGAGAAACAATGCCTTTTTGCAATGTAGTGTAAACATGAACACAGATAAGTCACATTTTCCCTTGAAATGAACTACAACCAGCAGTGACTAATTGGGAAGGAATCTTTGTCCCATCTGAAAGATCCCTGCTTCACCTCTTCTTCTTTCCCTCCACTCTTTCATTTCATATCTCTGTTCCCCCAAGCTGCTTTTTCAGCTGTTGGGTGTTGTGAAAGATATATCAGTTTGTGGGGACGCTTCAGCAATTTCCACTTTTACTCGGTATCTCCAAATATAAGAACGTGGACCTCTCTCCAGTTTCTGTCAATCCTGTCTCCAAACAACTGCACTTTATAAAGAGAAATGAACTTCGTGTGGTTTATTGAAACATTCATCATGTCTTTGAGATATAAAGGTCAAAAACTATAGTCTTCTATGGTTAAAAAAATGACAGATTTCTCCAGGACTATGTCATTTTTTCTCTTTCTTTGTGGTTTTTGTGCCTGAAAAATTACAACAGTACCCTCCATTACATTGTTCTTTTTCCTAAAATGGTGCTTATTAGTAGTAAGAAGCACACAAACTTTGCACCATATGTGAGAAAAATATGTGAAGTTTCCACATGTTTGTGTCTATTACTTCTTCTTTTTTGCCATAGCTATGTTCCAGCTGCCATTCCCCACAGAAGAAGGTCTTTGGCTCTAGCCACTTACTTAGATGATGTGGGAAAGGCCAGTCAGCACACTAAAGAACACACATATAGCTGCATAAGAAGGAAATAATCTTTTTCAGCCAGAGTTCCTCTTCACATGGAGGAACTCCATACATGTCCATCAATATATCTGCAGGTACACATGGAAGGAGCCACCTTGGAGAATGTGAAGAGCATGAACATATTTGGATATCCCCAAGGCAATGACAGTACCTTGTTGACTGTTCATTTTATTCTAGAAGCACCACTGAATTGCTTCTGACACAAATGAAGAAGATATGTGTGAAATGCCCTTTCACACAGTACTGAAACACATAAACAGCAGGAAAGACACTCCTTTATGTAGCACCTTGGGTATGGCTCTTACGTGTGGTGGAATGTATACTTGTGGCACCCAGCCTTCCTCAAGCATTCTTTCAGTGTGTGTGTGGTGTCTGGACCCTGGAAGAATTACTCGAACAGAGCTGGCTCAAACAACAACATGGTTTATTGATGGAGGCAAAAGAACAGAGAACAGGTGCAGGGACATAAAAACATAAGAACAGCCTTGCTGGAACAGGCCACAGCCCATCCAGTCCAGCATTCTGTCTCACATAGTGGCTCACCATTTCCTTCAGGGTATTCCCAAGGAGATGCTTTCACCTGCTTAGGATTCCCTGGAAATGGCATTGAGATATATCCTACCTACCTCTCCAACCCGGAGGTTGTCCTTAAGTATCCATAATTATAGCCATTGATACCCTTGTCCTCCATGAACTTGTCTAATCCTTTCTTAAAGCTGTAAAGACTGACAGCTGTCACCACTTCTTCTGGCAGGGAGTTCCATAGACCAGTAATCCTCTGGGTGAAAAAGTACTTTCTCTTATTTGTTTGAGAACTAGTACCCAAAAGTTTCATGGAGTGCCCCCTAGTTCTAGTGTTATGCGATAGGGAAAACAGTTTTTCCTTATCTACTTTGTCCACACCATGCATCATTTTATAAACTTCAATCAGGTCACCTCTTAGACGCCGTCGTTCAAGAGCGAAAAGGCCCAACTGTTGCAGCTTCAGATGGTAAGGAAGGTGTTCCAGTCCCCTAATCATTTTGGTTGCTCTCCTCTGCACTTTTTCCAACTCCATAATATCCTTCCGGAGGTATGGCGACCAGAACTGTACACAGTATTCCAGATGGGGCCTCACCATAGATTTATAAAGAGGCAAAATGACACTTGCTGACTTATTTTCTATACCCTTCTTAATGATCCCTAGCATTGAGTTTGCTTTTTTTCACTGCTGAGGCACACTGGGTTGACACCTTCATTGAGCTGTCCACCAGGATACCAAGGTCCCTTTCCTGGTTTGTCGCAGAGAGTTCAGAACCCATCAGTTTATAAAATGTAATTGGGGTTTTTTGCCCCAACATGCATGACTCTGCACTTACAACAGCTTTTATACAGAACACAATAGCTACATTTACCCAAGGCTTCCGGAGGAGCGGGAAAATATTAGCGAATCAGTTTGCACAAAAGTGGCGCCTATTTTGCAAGCCACACTGAAGCATAAGCAACCTTAATATACAACATTCCTCCCCCCCCCCAACTGGGGACCCAATCCCCTTACCTTTGGGGCAGCCCACAGGCCCTTTTTGGACGCCCCAACTGAGGGGAACTCTGAAAAACTGGTATAGGACACCCGTTATTCCTGTGGAGCCCTCTGAGTAGCCAGACCCTTAGGTGAACCCACGAGCTTCTTGGGTTGGTGTTAACACTGAACTTGGTGGGCGAGGAGCTGGTTCTCTCTCAGCTCCGGAGACAGGCCTTTCGGGGGGGATACCCTCTGGAAACATGTGCTGACAGCTGGAAGTGGCTGGCTGACAAAATCCAAACCCACTTCAAAATCTGGAGGCTCCGAGCCCTCCTCTGATTGACTCGACTTGTCTAGCTCTACCTCCGGGGAAGTGTTTTGCTCAACAGCTCGGGGGGCGCATTTTGTCCGCGTGCCTTCTCCAAACTAACCCATTATCCATGAGCACTTTGTACGAGACTGGTCCCATCTGCTCTAGGACTTCTCCCCCCAACCATTGGTACCCCTGGGCATAATTACAACAATACACAGACTGTCCCACCAAGAACCCCTTAGAATTACATACATCAAGATTTCACCCTTGATCTACTATATAGTGCGGGTCTAAATGGTCAAAGACCGAAGACAACTTCCTTTTCATAAGCAGATCGGCTGGGGAGAACCCAGAGGCTAGAGGGGTAATCCTGTGGGTGAACAGAAACTGATATAACTGCAAGTCCAAATCACCAGACCCCATTCTCTTAAGGGCCTGCTTAACTGTTCGGACGTGCCTCTCTATTTGCCCATTTGTAGCAGGGTGGAAAGGAGCAGCCGTTATGTGTCGAACCCCATTTCACTTGAGGAAGTCCTGGAATTCCACTGACATGAAAGTCGACACGTTGTCGGATATGACAGTGTTGGGCAACCCGAAGGTGTAAAACAATCTTCTTAATTTGCAAATTGTGACGGCTGCCGATGTGTTCGAAACTGAGACCACTTCTAACCATTTGGAAAACGAGTCAACAATTAATAAGAATAAGGCACCTCAGAATGGCCTGGCAAATTCAATGTGAACCCTTGACCAGGGACCTTTTGCTGTGTCCCATTCCCTGCTGGGCTGGTGGGTTTCCTCAGGCCTCAATGATTGGCACTCTTGACAATGCCCCACCCAGTCCTCAATGTCTGAATCAAGCCTAGGCCACCAGAAGTAGCTCCTAGCTAGCGCCTTAGAGCGAACAATGCCAGGGTGACTTATGTGTAGTGTACGATGGACCTTCCCTCGAAGTGCTGGGTGAATTACTACCCTTTCCCCCCAAATCAAACATCCCTGCTCCAATGACAGCTCGTGTCTTTTAGTGTAATAGACCCAAAGCTCCTCAGTCACAGGGGGCAGAGGCCAACCTTTTTATATGCACAACATAACCTTAGACAGTTGGGAATCTTTCTTAGAAGCAGTCGCAATGTCCTCAACAGACACAGGCAGGGAGTATAGGACCTCTATCATAAGGACCTGATGGTCTACAGAAACCTTGCCCACAGACTCGATGGGGGACCTGCAGTGTGCATCCGCATTTGAAATGGAGGCTCCCATGTGATGCTGTAAATTGAACTGATAGGCCTGCAGAAACATCGTCCACTGAAGCATCCTTGAGGACAGGATCTGTGGCGTCGGCTTATCCAAGGCAAAGACACGCAGAAGCGGCTTGTGATCCGTAACGATCATGAACAGGTGCCTGTAAATGAAATCATGGAATTTCTTGGTCCCCGCGATAATGGCCAAGGCTTCCCTATCAAATTGTGCATACCTCTTTTCCATATATGATTGGGATCTTGAGAAGTAGGCAATCGGAGCCTCTCTAACCCCCCCCCCAGGTCATGCCCCAACCCCTACAGGGGAAGCATCACAGACCAGGACAACCAGCTTGCCAGGGTCAAAATGAGTGAGGATAGTGTTGGATGTAAGGAGTTTTTTAACCTCCCGGAAAGCTTGGTCCTGCAGGGGACCCCAATGCCACATCGCTTGCTTCTGCAATAGACTGTGAAGAGAGGCCACCACGGTAGCCTTTTGAGGGAGGAACGAATGATAGAAGTTCAGAAGCCCCAAAAAGGACTGTATCTCACTCTTAGAAGCCGGTCTTGGGGCGTTTAAAACTGCAGAGACTTTAGAATTGGCTGGCATGATACCATCAGCGGTAACTTTAAACCCCAGAAAATCCACCTCAGTTGCAAAGAAACAGCATTTCTCCTTTTTCAGGCGGAGACCAGCATTGTGAAAACACTCCAATACATTTCCCAATTTAATAGAAAGGTCCTCCCTATCACAACCTGATATTAAGACATCATCAAAATAGGGCAAAACCCTGAATTGAAGGCGATTAACCTTAAAGGCACCCATGTGGGTGGTGATTGCTTGGCACAACGCCGAGGCGGGGGTAACAGGCAGCTGCTAATAAGCCTGGGCCAAGTTGAGTTTGGCAAAACAGTTACCCCCCCCCCCATGGAGTGAAGCAAGGAGGTGGCTGACTACCAGTACAGGATAAGAATTCGACCAAAAGGCCTTATTTATAGTACACTTGTAATCCACACAGATGCGGATGTCTCTGTTGGACTTGATGGCCATTACAATCAGGGTTTCCCACTTGGCAGAGTCCACTGGCTCCAAAATGCCCTGTGCAACCAGTTTATTGAGCTCTGCCTCAATACGGTCCTTAAGCGCAAAGGGCACCCGGCGAGGTTTTATCCTGACGGGGACAATAGTAGGATCCAACTCAAAATATACTGGGGGACCCTTATAAGTACCAAACCCCAAGCAGAAGATGTCCGGAAATTTATCGCACACGGACTGAATGGAATCAGACTCCACTGAATTAATACCCGAAATGGCAATAGCTAGGGGTCCAAACCACTAAGTCCCCAGGAGGTTGTTCTTATCAGTCTTGACCACAACAAGGGGAAGGAGGGCAGACATGTTACAGAAACATACACAAAAATTCCCAATGCCCAACACAGAAATGTGTCCACTTTGCACGTTGCTCAGCCTGACCATCAGAGCCCATAACTTGGGACAGGCTGATGGGGGTATGCAGAAAAACTTTCTGGGTGATGATAGAGAAAGAAGTTCCCAAGTCAATCTCCATATTGACCAGGCACCCCTGGATGTTGACGTCAACAAAGAACTTTCCGGAGACTGTTTGGACATGGCAACTGGAATGGTGGCCCTCAAAGACCTTGGATATCAGGTAGTCCTTCTCCTGACGAGTGCCATCCTTGTGCAAACCCCTGGAATCCTGGTGGCAAACCTTGGAAATGTGCCCCTTCTTCCCACACCGGTGGCATTCTGGATCTCTAAAGGGGCGGTCAGCATGGAGGTGCTGTCTTCCGCACCCTTGGCATGGTGCAATGGCATCCTTACGTGGAGCCGCCGGCGGACTTGATCTACGTCGTCTTCTCCCTCTGAGTCGCCGGAGGATGACGATGAGCTCGAGACTCGGTGTTTATGAATGGCCGCGCTCTTCTGTATTAGGATTGACAGGTCTTTGCTCCCTCTATCTTTAATTCCACCAACAGTTTTGCGTGATCTGATTCTTTGAAAATTCCCACTTCCACCTCATCTATATTCCTGATCATATTCTCTGTTACAAATATATAATCTATTCTGGAGTATGTATTATGCACCTGTGAAAAGAACGTAAAGTTTAGAACAGTTATAGATAATTTATACTATCAAAGCTTGGCAAGGGTTAGGATTAATGATAAGTATACCCCAGAAATCAAATTGAAAGCCGGTACTCGTCAAGGAGATCCTCTATCTGCGATATTATTCGTAATGGCAATGGAAATATTGGCAAATGCGATAAGGGATGATTTGGATTTAGTTGGAGTGGAAGGAGTTAAAATCAACTTGTATGCTGATGATACTTTAATAATAGTAAAGAACCCAATATTAGCAGTACCAAAAATTAAAACCCATTTGAAGGATTTTCAGGAAGTTACTGGGTTAGAAATAAATTGGGAAAAATTGGAAGCGATTATGTTAAATATTAGTAATGAAGATGCAATAAAGATTAAAAATAAGTATAAAATTCTAATAAAAGAGCATGTTATATACTTAGGAATAAATATTTCGGGTATATTTGAATTTTTTTTAAAAATAAACTATGATAAATTGGTTAAAGAGTTTAAAGTATTGATACAAAAATATAATAAAATAAACTTGTCGTGGTTTGGAAGAGTAGCCTTGGCTAAGAGGAAATTAATCCCTAAAATTAATTTTTTATTTGATAGCCTACCGATTCAATTGAAAGTAAATGATAAGAAGATATTTCAAAATTTGATTAATAATTATTGTAATGGAGGTAAGAAGTCTAGAATTACAAAAGGTTTATGGTATCTGAATCAGAAGGAGGGTGGATTGGGACTCCCTAACATCCAAAATTATTATAAAGCATTTCAGATAAGAAATATGTGTAAATTGATAGCAAAAAAAAAGAAGTAATATGGGAAGGTTTAGAAATGGATGAATTAAAAGAAATAGGTAGAGCAGCTTTTTTAGATAAAAATAGTTATCAGCTCTGAAAATAAGCTGTTAAAGGCAACAATGAAAACATGGCATGATGTGAAAGGGAAGTTAGCCCCTAGCATTTCGCCTATTATAGAACTAAAAGACTTTAAACATTTCCTGATAAGAATTAGTAGAGGTTTAGAAGAAGTTATTAATAATAATGGTGTGTCAAAACTGAAGGACTGGATCAGGGTTTGCAAGGATAGAAAGAAAAAAATTAGACTTATATAAGCAATTAAAACTAAATTGGCTCCAAATTATTTCTGTAGATAATTGGAATAAAAGGTATATAGCAGATGATGATCTGAACAGAAAAATTACAAAATTTGAGGATTTATTGAGTAATTTAAGATCTGGAGCAATAAATTTCAAGAGATTAGTAGGTAAACTGTATAAACTGCTAAATTCAGATGATAACTCACAAGAAGTACTACAGACAATTTGGGAACAGGATCTAAAAAATGGAAATAAATAAAGATAATTGGAAAAGATTATGGAATAAAAGAATTAAGAAGTCATTATCTGTGAGGGTTAAGGAACATAATTTCAAAATACTATGGAAATGGTACTTAACCCCTATTCGCCTTCAACAAATAGATAAATCAAATTTGTTAAAGTGTTGGAGATGTAAAAAAGAGTTGGGTACCTACACACATATGTGGTGGGGCTGCATTGTGATAAATTTTTTTGGATAGCAGTAGAAAGTGAAATCAAGGGTGTAATTAATGGTAATTTTAATTTAGGAGCTCGTATGGCATTGTTAACTGATATTGAAGATTTAAATATTGATATGCATAGAGAAGATCTTGTTTCAATCATGATATCAACTGCTAGGCAGTGTATTGCTCGAAAATGGAAAGATGAAAATGCTCCTGAAATCAAATAATGGTATAAAGAGATGTGGGCAATGGCCCTAAATGACAAATTAACTTGGGAAATGAATGTTTAAAAAGGATTAATTAAAGAGAATTATTATTATTTTTGCAATTTGGAAGGACTTTATAACATATGCAATTGAGAAAAGGAATGGATGTGCACCAGGAACTGATCAATTAGTTTTTTGGAAATCAAATGTATAAATATTGGTGTTTTCAGCCTCATGGACAAATGTAAATAGCACAAAGGTATTATGTGTCTATATAAAATGGTAATAAGCAATATAATACTGGTAGAGCTTGGGATGGTTAGTTGTAGTTGGATAAGATAGTAGTAATAAAGTAGAAGTGTCAAAAATATTCACACACTTTAAAATGTTAAATTGATTATAGATGATTTCAGATTATCTAATTGTATGAATAATGTAAAGGGGGTGTATGTATCTCTACCATTATTTCTGTATTTTTTATGAAGTTGGAATTGTGTATATTTTTTAATGTTTGATTATGTTTCCTTTTTTGTTCTTTTTTTCTCCTTGTTCTCTGTTTGTTTTTATCTATCATGTAGAATATTTAATTTGAATAAAAAAATCTTTTTTTAAAAAAAGAATGTATAAATCCTTTCTGACCCTTTAAACTCCCTCCATGTATCTTTCAAACC
Organism: Bradypodion ventrale; assembly: GCA_035047345.1. Classification (NCBI taxonomy): domain Eukaryota; kingdom Metazoa; phylum Chordata; class Lepidosauria; order Squamata; family Chamaeleonidae; genus Bradypodion; species Bradypodion ventrale. The sequence goes on from JAWDJE010000006.1 coordinate 84,258,598, forward strand.
TAAAGATTTCATCCATTTATCAAGAATCTGCTTTTTAAATCCTCTTCCACTCCTTGCTATATTTGTACAATCTAAGTTTGACCTTATTAAGTTAAAATCTCCAGCCACAATCATTTTTGTTCTTTTTTCCTTCTCCAATATACCATATATTTTATCTAAAAACTTGCCTTGATGGACATTTGGTGCATATATATTCACTAAAGTTATTTCCTCCTCATCAATCTTCCCTTTTATTATTAAGTATCTACCTTCCAGATCGGAAATGCTATTTATCATCTCGAAACCTAGTCTACTTGAGATCAAAACCGTGACACCTCTTGCCTTTTAAGTACCATTGGACTTTTCATAAATTTGCATCCATCCTAGAAAAATCTTGTTTGTGTCTCCCGATTTTTGATGAGTTCCCTGTAAAAAGACTATATCCGGCTTATCTTTCCTCAGGGCTGATTCTAATCTTCTTCTCTTCACTTGACAACCAGTACCTTTCACTTTCCATGACAATACTTTAATATTTCTCATATCTTAATCTTAATAACCATCTTCTATGACCACCGCTTCCTCCTATGGGTGTGCTTCCCTCCACCACACATAAACAATAACAACAACAAAAACAGTAAACAATCATACCTACCCTCCACACTTCTTTCTCCAAAAAGTGGCCCTTGACAATCAAAGAGAGGAGGTGGGGAACATGAAAGATGTGCATACTATCTAACACTCTAGCGCACAATCTATTTGTTTTAAAAACAAGAAACATTTATAAAAATTATTTCTCTCCCCTGCATAACTCTATCTTCTTCCCCATCCACTAAAACCCTATTTCACCCTTCATCTACCACCGTCAGGACTTTAGAATCCACATCAAATCCTCCTGTAGCACCCCTCTCTTCTACATTTCCATAGTCTCTTTTTATTCCTCCCGATTCTATTAAAGCTTTCCTTAATCCAAGCCATTCTTGCGAAGCCACCTTGACCAGACCAATTAAACACAAATATTCCAAAGCATCCATTCCTGCATCAACCGTATGCATTTTCTTGTCATAAAAGAATCTCAATTGTTGTGGAAATCTCCAATTGTATTTTATCCCACGTTCCATCAAAAATGTTGTCACTGGCTTCATCTTATAGCACCAACCAATTTGGTCAACTGATATATCGTTGTAAACCTCAACATCATTCCCATCAATTTTTAAAACGCCAGACCCAGCTTGTTTTTTAAAGGCCATCACCTTTAATTTATCCCCCCAATTTGCAAATTTAACCAAAACATTTCTTTGAACACTTTTCCCTTTCCTTGCACCCAATCTATAAACATTTGCAATATCTTCATTCTCGAAATCTTTCCCCATTTTCAAACTATTTAGCCAATTAACTATTCTCTCCTTCAGCTGGTCTGACATTTTTTCCACATTTTTACAAATTACTATGTTCTGCTTTCTCATCATGTCTTCCATCATATCGATCCTTTTCTCCTGTACTTCTACTTTCACTTTAATTTCTTTTCTTCCTCATGTAACCCTTTCATATCATCCTGCATCAATTTCATATCTTTTTGCATCGACTTCACGCTTATATCCATCCTCTGAAAATTAAAATCAACCTTCTTAGAAAAATCAGTGAACATTGCAACCAGTTTATCTTGTTTTTCCATAATTTCTTCTTTATCTTTTACCCTTGTTTCCTTAATCTCATGAAAACCCTTCACATTTGTCTCCTCCATTCTCTCAAATTTTTTTAACAATTTCCCCAACTCTACCATAATTTGTGTTTGATCCATTGGTGCAGGTTCTGGTGCTACTATTGATGGGGGTGCTTCTTCAGTTTCTGATTTGTCTTTCTTCTCGTCCTTCTTCGCATCCGTCTTCTTGGGCTTCACCACCTCTTCATCCTTTCCCTTTCCTTTTCCCAATTTTTCCATTGTAGCTTCAAATAGTAATCTCAATGCAACTACCTCTTTATTTCCTCCAAACCCTTCCTCTTGGTCAAATTCCAGATTCAACTAAGTATACCCACCCCTTTATAACAAACTTAAATCAAGAGGTACCAATTAATTTCAAAATCAATAATTCTCCCCTATTTCCAATTTCTTCTCCAAATCACTTCTGCTCCTATCAATTTAATTATATCAATTAATATAAACAACAGCAACAAAAATGTATTTTCTTTCCTTTTTCACCTTTACCCTTTAATTAATATCCAATTAATTCAAATAATAAGATTAACATAATCAATTAAAATTGATAAATAATATCAATTTAACAACAAATTAAATATAATAAAAATTTAATTGTGAATCCAATAAGTGTCAATGAGTAAAGATGGATATCTAAAATAAATATTTAAAACAGGAAAAAACTATAGGTGTAAGTAATGCAAATATGAGTAAGTGTAAATATAAAAACCAAAGCTTGTATACAAAAAATAAACTGGGGAAAAAGAAAAAGAAAAAAGAAATATAAATGCAGAAGAACAAAAATATATCAAATCTTAAAAAGGAAAAAGGAAAAATGCTCACAGTCAGTTCAAAAGGTGGAGGGAGGGGGAAGGAAAAAAACACTAAATCCAGGTACTCACAATTGAAGTCCAAAATATTTGTAGTTTGAAGAAGTAGAGGAGGAAAAAAATCCTTCAATGATACCCATAAGAGAAAAGGAAAAATAAAATTCCCTGTTCAAGCTCAGCCCAATATTCAATAGAGTGGGGGTAGAAAAACTCAGCTCCTTCATATATAAAATAAAATAAACCACTGCTATTCCTGGGGGAGAGACATAAAAGAAAATCCTCTTCTCAAACATTTAGCAAAGAGAAAAACAATGTTATTATCTGTTGCAGCTTCCGAGGCCTCTGGGCCAATTTCCTCCTCCTCCTTCTGCCTCTGTCCGAGACTTCATCAAAAAATAAAAAAACCTTTTCCAAAACCTTCCGTCTCCTTTCTCTTCTCACTCTTCTCTCACTCTCCTTCTTCTTCTTTTTCCTTCTTTTCAAACACTCCAAAACACTTCACAGCTGATCCTCTTCCACTGTTGTTTCCCTTCTAACTTCAGCCAACCTCTTAATTTTCAATTTCTTCCACCACCACCGCCATTAACCTCCCTCTCGTTCTTTCTTCCACCCTCACTTTTAAATTCTGCAACTTCCTCGCTCCTTCTGCACTTACTTTTCCGTCATCGGGCACCACTATCACCATGCTCCTACTTGTCCCGTCAGTCTCGCCAGCCACAAAGTCCACTGTTTATTTTCCAACCTTTTCTCATTTTTCTCGATCTCCTCGATCTCCCTCTTCGATGGTCCCGTTCGCCACAGCCCAGCTGGTACTGCCGCGGCTTTCGCCGCTTGCCCCACCAGCCGGCGCTGCTTCCCGAACTCTGATCCCCGAATGCAGATTATCGAGTACAGAAGTTAACAACTTTTTTCAGAGGAATTTTTATAGCTTTTAAGTTTAGTTTCTCATTTAATAACACATTGTGGTGCGCAAGCTCTCAGAGAAGTGTGTTAATCCATTGCCATCTTGGCCACGCCCCTGGGTTGACCAGTCTTGACTGTAAAAACTGGACCCCAGCATTAGCTATCTCCGCAGCTTGAGCCTCCTCAAGCCCTGCTGCAAATGTTGGAATATCCCATTTCATCAGACGCAGCTGCGTGGCCTCATCCCTAATGCCCACCACCAACCTGTCCCGCAGGACTATATCAAGATTCTCCCATTGACAAGGAATAGTGGCATGTCAGAGTGCAGCAACGTATTCAGCAACAGATTGTCTGGCCTTCTGGTCTCGTCCATAGAAAGCCACACATGCCAGAATCACCACAACCCTGGGCCTGAAGTGGTCCCACAAAACAGTCAGAATGTCCTTGAGTGCAATGTCTCTGAGCAGCTTCGGCAACACAAGATCGTTGAGGAGCTCAAGTGTCAGCAACCCATAAAACGCGAGGAACATTGACTTTTTTAACGCCGGGTCAATCCTCTGAGAAGTACAATAATTTTCTTTTTCTTTTTTTTTGTTAATAAATTTTTTATTGATTAATTTTCAAAAAAATACAAACATATATATATGACATAACAAAAATACATAAGCTTCATAAAAAATAATTGCATAAATGATAATTGCATTATTATCTGTTATAATACACATACCATTTAATAAACACATTAAAAATTAACACAGCGCCAATAACCAATTCATAAAACCTTCCCACTGTAGTATAACTTGTTTGCAACTATCAACTTTTAATTTTCAACTACACATCACCCAGTGTTTATTTACAATGCCCCGGAGAGTTCGGACTCAATGTTATCTCCAAAAAACTACTCTGAGATGGTACAGGTCTGCTATATTCCATACCCATAAGGGAGTGATCAACAAAGGGCTTCCAGATATTCCAAAATCTACTTGCCTTCAGTTTATCTCTTTTTACTTTTATCTCCCATGTCAATTTATCATTCAATGCTAGATTCCACATTTCCTTATACCACTCCCCCAATTGTATAGTAACATCATTTTTCCAATTTCTAGCAATACATTGTCTACCCGTGGTTAACATAATTTCTAATAACTCTTTTTCCTCCTTATTTAAACACATACCCTCCACATCCGTTAACATAATGCTACCTGACACCAGTTTGATTTTCTTACCCATTATTTCCCCTGCCTCATTTTCTATTATTTTCCAAAAATCATTTATCATTTTACAGCTCCACCACATATGTTCGTAGGTTCCAACAGTCTCTTTACATCTCCAACATAAATTATCCCTTTTATTATCAATCTGATGTAACCTCTGTGGTGTCAAGTACCATTGCCACAGCATTTTATAATTATGTTCCTTAATTCTTACTGATATAGTTCTCATTATCCTCTTTTTCCACTTATTTCTCCATTCATCATTGCCGAGCTTTATATTCAAATCCTGTTCCCACTTCAATTTCAAATCTTCCTATGGATCACTCCCCTTATTTATTAAAACATAGAGTTTGCTTACTAGACCCTTAATGCTCTTATCTCCTTTTCGAATTTTCAAAACCAATTCTTCAAAATCCGTCATTTCCCTATCTATACATAATTCTCTTCCATATTTTTGTTCCAATTATTAACCTTCAGTTTCTGAAACCAGTCCAATTTTAACTGCACAAACAATTGTTATTTTTTGGTTTCATCTCCACAACTTCTTAACCATTCTTTCACCAGAGAAACTTCATTTTTATCCAATATTTCCTTTATTTTTTATCTATTTTTATCGGAAAACACACCATATCTGCCAGTTCCAAAATTGGAGAGGCACCCGGAGCCAAATCCTTCTTTAATTTTTTCCACACATTCATGAGTCCCCTCATCATAATATTACTAGAAACTGTCATTTTAACTTTATCCCCTAAAAAGATCATTTTACCAATTTTCCTATAATCATTCATCTCAATCTCCTCCCAAATTGCTTTTCCCCTCGCCAAAATCTTCACAACATTCTTAATTTGAAATGCCCGGTAATACGCTAACAAATTTGGCATTCCCAAACCCCTTCTTTCTGAGGCAGGTACCAGAATTTCTTTGGCAATCTAGATTTTTTACCCCCGTTACAAAAATTATTAAACATTTTTTGAAACTCACTAATCTCCTTTTCCTTCAATTGGATTGCAAGTGCATCAAATAAAAAATTAATCCTCGGCAACAACATCATTTTGCACATTGCAATTCTCCCAAACCATGACAACTTCAACTTTTGAAAACTCTGTATTTTAATCTTAAATTCTGCCTTCAGGCTGTCGTAGTTCAATCTTTTGAGTTCTTCCACTTTATTTGAAATAATTATCCCCAAATATTTCAAATTATCTTTAATTTGTATTTTAGATAGCCCCTCCATCCTTTCCTTCTCCTCTTCCCCCATATTACACAACATCATTTCCGATTTGTCCCAATTTATCATCAACCCTGTTATAGCCTCAAAATCCTCGATTTGTGCTTTAATCCTATCCATTGCCCCCTCCGGATGCTTCACCATTAATAATGTATCATCTGCATACATACTTACTTTATTACCCATTATCCCTTCTATACTTAAATCCTCCCTTATATTTTTAGCCAAGATTTCCATTGCCATGATGAACAAGATAGGGGACAAGGGACAACCCTGTCTAGTACCAGCCTCCAGCTTTACCTCATCTGTAACCTCATCATTAACTCTAATCCTAGCAAACCTTTTCTGATATAACAGATCAATTACCCTTCTAAATCTATCCCCAAATCCATAGCCATTAACTATTTCCTTGATCGAAGACCATTGTAGCGAATCAAATGCCTTAAAAATATCTAAAGATATTAACCCCACCTTTTCCTTCGTTTGATTAACGTTGTCAATTAGATCTAACACCCTCCTAGTCAAATCAGCCATGTGCCTTCCTTTTAAAAAACCTACTTGATCAACATTTATATATTCTCCCATAAATTTATTTAAGCAATTAGTCAATATTGCTGTGAAGATTTTGGCATCTTGATTTATAAGAGAGATTGATCTATAGGATTCCACTTTTTCCAAAAAATTTCCCACTTTTGGCAGCAGAACGATAATAGTGCTATACCACGAAGTTGGTATTTGTACACCGTCTAAAATGTAATTATATAGCTTTACCAACTTTGGCACCACAACATCTTTGAATTCCTTATAAAACTCGGATGAGAGTCCATCATCTCCCGGAGCTTTCCCCAGCTTCAGACCGCTGATTCCTTCACCTCTTTCTCTGAAACTTGTTCTTCCATTCTGTCCCGATGATCCTGCTTTATTCCACTCCCTAATTGCCTTTCCAAAATCCCTTTAAGCTTCTCCACATCTATCTCTTTTTTTGCATATAATGCTTGATAAAAATCCTTCACAGTTTTGCATTTATCACTAGCTTTATTACACCTTATTCCTTGTTTGTTAACCAAAACCCCAATTTCCCTTTTTTCCTTTTTAACTTTGGCCGCTCTTGCTAGTAATCTTGAATTCTTATTGCTAAACTCAAAATACTCTCTTTTTTGATATATCAGATCTCTTTTTACTTTTTCTATATCCTTACCCAATAACTCTGCCTTCAATCTTTGTAATTTAGCAAAGATTTTTTTATCCTTGTTTTTTTAATGTTCTTCCTGTAGTTGTTTTATTTCCTTTTCTTTTTCCTCCTGTGCTGCCTTATACAATCTGTATTTGTTACTTGCTAACTTTATACTTTCCCCTCTAAACACCGACTTCATGGCATCCCAAACCACATTAAAATTTACCTCCCCATTATCGTTCCACTACCAACTTTCCATCAAACTTCCCATAATTAGATCTTTACATTTTTGGTCTTTGAATAGATTGGGATCATATCTCCAACTTCTTCCTCTCCTACTATCCTTTCGTATCCTCAGTAGAAGTACAATAATTTTCAAACTGGAACTCATACATAGTCCACGATTCCGGATTTGATATGTCGAAGGGGCCCATTGATACTGAGGCGGTGGCCACCATTGTATCCCTTCCTCGTTGCCAATTGTTGTGTTTGAATCCCTGAAGAATTACTTGAAAAGAGCTGGCTCAAACAACAACATGGTTTATTGCTGGAGGCAAAAGAACAGAGCAGGTGTGGGGACAACAGCTTTTATACAGAACACAATAGTTACATTTACCCAAGGCTTCCGGAGGAGCAGGAAAACATTAGCAAATCAGCTTCCACAAAAGTGGCGCCTATTTTGCAAGGTGCGCTGAGGCATAAGCAACCTTAATACACAACAGTGTGGGAGATAGTTTTATGTGGACTTTGGTTAGTGTGATTGTGGCTGTACTCTCCACCCCACTATAAGTATTTGGGTTTCTGTGACAATCCACTGTTTGGCCACTTCCACTTTTATCTCTACAAGGGAGGAGAGCCTGCAATTTGCTCTGTTCCTCTGACCTATCCTCTGAAAACATAAGAATCCAGGTTAAAACATTTGGAGAGGAAGACAGGCCTGTTTAGCAGAACAAGAGAACTGAAAAATTCCAGAATACTTTCTTTTAAAGTAAAAAAATGAACACTAATGCAATCAGTAAGAGATCGTCTACATGGGATCATCTACATGGGCATTTGTTCTATCTTTGAGGTGCTGATGAGGCAGGTTGGTCCAGGGTTTTTACCCCCAGCATTTGATGTGCCAAGCAACGTATCCCAACCCATAGCTTTCTGGACTCCTGTTAGAAAGCTGTGGTTCTACTATTTTGTAGTAGGTTGGTGAGCTGTACTTTAGTCTGTTCCAGCATGTGTTGTTGCTTGGAACAGAGTGAACTAGAGCCTTGCAGCTGTCAAAGTGTACATTCCCAGTACTGTGAAGCAGCTTACAATCTTATTCACAATACTGTAAAATTGAACACTTCCTCTGCATGTCTACAGAGGGGCAGGGGAAATTTGCTGCAGTGGCACTTTCCATCAGAAATACATAGAAGGGGGAACTAATTCAACACATTAGCGATGATCTACTAGTTGCAATAAAATTAATTTCACTTCCCCTGACCTTCCACAGACATCCAGGGGAAGTGCTCAATTAAGAAGGGAAAGAGATGAGAAGTTGCTTGAGGTCTATATGCCATCTGGGCTCTAAGATCATGTCAAATGACATATCCCTACTTCCCACCCCCCAACTACTGCAACCCTGTTTATAATGAGCTAGCTGGCATCAAAGAGGCCAGTTTAGACATGCCCTAAGATTATCAAAACCTAATAATAGCAAACAAGGTGGTTGAGGAAGAGATAAGGCCTCCACCCCATGTCTTGGGGTTCTATTTATGGCCTGCTGCAGAAATATGAACAAATATTTTATAGTTCCTTCTAATTCAGAAAAGAAAACCAAAGAATACTTTCCTTGTCACTTACGTTTGGCAAAGGGATAGTATTAAGCTTGAAAAAGTCCTGTCAAAATTCCTCTAAAATGCCTTTAAATACTTTTGAAAACTAACTTTAAAAAAGAGTCCTTGCTATACCTAAAAAGGAACATTATAACTTTGTTATTGCTCATTACATTGCTCTTTATCCCCAAAAATAATTACGTTGCTTGAGTTAGTTATTTCCATGCTCTGATTATAATAATAGTGTAGCAAATGTGCTTATAGTTGTACTTAACCCATTGCATAGTGTTTGTGTGGCATTAATGGGGCAGGAACAAAGAGATGAGGGACCATGAACCCAGCATTCTGCATTCTTCTAGCCTTATTGGAGGTGCAGAGACTTCCATACCTTTCTTCTACTGTGAATCTTCAAATGATGGATACTGTGGAAGAGTACAGTAGAGGAAGAATGGATTGGAATCTCTTCCTCATCTCAGCTATAAGAGCTGCTTAGCTGCAGGAGCTCAGTTGTTCAAATAGTAATGAATAGAAGGTACATATTGTTTTTGACACTTCCATTTTATTCAGTTACTCTATGTAGCAGGAAAACTCTCACTTAAACTTATTATGCTCCATTAGATCATATTGACCTGTTTTGAAGTATTATAGCAGCCTTGTTGTTTGTGGGATAGAATTTGACAGTGCATTTTAATTATGTTTTCTTAAAACTGCTGCTCACTGTCTTAATACTTTCTCAAAGGTGAAATTTGGCTGGCGTCACCATTTTATAGATTCATTTTAATTTACAACCCTTGATGTGATCAACAAAAGCAGGTGCATTTAGTTTTTCTCCATTTTTCATCAGTTCCAGCATTTATATCTTATGTAGAAAATGTAATTTTTTCCCATTTGCTACAAGTGGTGAAAATAGGCGACATCTAATTTACTTATTTCTGTAGTCCACACCCACCAACATAATTTTCTCCATTTCACGTAAGTATAGCAAACTTAGTTTGCTTAGTTTGTAACCAATAAAAACAATAGAAAAAGCTTTCTTGATCCATTTATGTTGCCCACGCACCGGATCACAAGTTAAAATAATCTTAAACTTTTAAAGAATTATCATGGAATTTCATTTTTATCACTTTCATTTCCCCTGCTTTTTCATTGCTTCTTACACACTAAGCAGGTTTAGAACTGCAGAAACAGTGAAGCTCTCCTTTTCTTTTGTTGTTGATCCTGAAACTTCTAAGCTTCATGCACATGTACTAGGTCAGTAATAGCGAACCTTTTAGAGACTGAGTGCCCAAGGAAGTAGGTGCGAAAGCAAGTATTGGACTTGCCAATGCACCCATATGACATCACCAGTGCATCTCCCGCAAAGTCATGTGGGTGCGTTTACACGTGCACTACTCAAGGCAAGCTAGCAATGTCATGTAGGCATGTGTAGTCCCTCCACACACATGTGTGCCACCACCTCCACCTCCTAGGAGGGGTGGGTAGGTGATGTCTTGTCACTTCACCTCTCTCACACACACCTGCCACCTCCCAGGTGGGATTTCAGCCTCCCCACTCACCTCCCAATTGGCAGAGGGAGAAGGGTGTATGGGGAAGGGGTGCTGCCATTGGTGCCGTATGGGCTGGGCTTGCCCGCAATGGTGTGCATGCCCACATAAAGGCCTCTGCGTGCCACCTCTGTACACCACTGTACTAGGTGGACGGAGGTGTTTTTGACAAAGCCCTAGCAGCATTATGGTTGAGTAGATTGAGAGACAGCAATATCTTTCTCTTGCTAGGTCAGAGCCATCATAGTTGGTCCTTGAGGCAGGCGATCAAGTCCAGATCTTTGCTTATTTACAATGTCCATTTGCTCATTCTAACATCCCTCTCCTGATTTTGACTGGGAAATCAAATTAGCACTTGAAAGCACTCTGTATGCTGCTTGATACTGTGATTTTTTAAAATGGCATCAGCTTTAACAATCTCTTTTTTTAACAGGCATTATTTTCTTCTTTTTGTCTTTCAGTGCATAGTTTGGGATTGGGATTCCAATGGCAAGCACGACTTCATTGGAGAATTTAGTTCGACGTTCAAGGAAATGCGGGGAGCAATGGAAGGGAGACAGGTAGGCACAGTGAGTGTATACCAGCCCAAAGCAACAGAAGAGTTAAAATATCAATCCCTGTATATCTATGGTCAGCAGAGGTTGCTGCCTTGCCAAGAGGTTTACCAGCTCAGCAACGTCTCTTTATGAGATTTCAAGGCTGAAACCAAAGTAGAGGCAGACTCCTATGATGCCACAGTGGGGATGGGGACATATGGGGGTTGGGAAGGAGCAGAACCATTCCTAACCAGCCAAATGAGAAAATAGGCATGAGGGAAATCCAGCTACATGGATCTAGAATCCTTATCAAAGTAGCTAAGCAGGTAATATGGCAACCCATGCAGGTTCGCATGAGTGAGTGTGTGTGTATGCAAGCTTGTGTGTATGCACATGTTGGTATTTTTCCTGCCATCTTTATGACAAATAAAAGCTTATCTCATTATATTCAATTATAAGATCTATGAATTTTCTTTGCTTTTTTGTTCTCTCCTGAAGGCATGGTTTAATTTTGATTTTGATGCAGACAAAGTTTAGCATTATGGCAGGATTGTGCCTTTTTAACTTCTTTGTCAGAACACAAATATTCAGTGCCAAAAATGTGCCATGTTGAATCACAGCATTAAAAGCAGGTGTTGTGTGGAGGGAGACAGCTTGTATTTTGTCCTACATATGGTCTGACTGGAATTACATGGCTAATACATCTTGATCAGTTTCTCCTCACTCATCGCGGAAAGGCTTCATTTCAATGTGAGGACTTTGGGAAGGGTGAAGGAGGGAGAGAACTCAAGAGAAGAGAAAGGGGGAAGGGTTGGGCAAATTCCCAGACACGTATGATGTTATGTCTGCTTGTTCCTTCAGCTGGAAAAAAAAATAATTTCACAAGATGAATAATTGAACCTCAGGGCAGAATGTTCAGCTGTCTGCACTGCACACAACACAGAAGTACCTCTCTTGTGGAATTTGTTTATCAGTACCCAATAACCGATACCAAAATGACAGGGTTGAAATTTTTGCACAGAGAGCACACTTGCACCTTTCGAATGGGTTACAAGGCATTCCATCAATAGTAAACATAACTTACAGCAGTGTAAGTGTACATCAACAATTTGAGATATGCAGATGATACCACCCTAATGGCAGAAAGTGAGGAATGCCTAAAGAAGCTCCTGATTAGGTTGAAAGAAGAGAATGCAAAAGCTGGCTTCAGACTCAACATCAAGAAAACCAAGATAATGGCAACAGGCCCTATCAGTCCCTGGAAAATAGATGGGGAAGAAGTAGATGCAGTGACAGATTTTACTTTCTTAGGATCAAAGATCACTGCAGATGGTGATTGCAGCCATGAAATAAAAAGGCAACTGATTCTTGGGAGGCAAGCTATGAGAAACCTGGGGAACTTAGTCAAAAGAAGAGACATCACCTTGCAAACAAAATTTGCATATTCAAAGCAATGGTATTCCCAGTGGTAATATATGGTTGTGAGAGCTGGACCATTAGGAAAGCTGAGCGCAGAAGAATAGATGCCTTTGAAATGTGGTGTTGGAGGAGAGTTTTGAGAGTCCCCTGGACAACGAGGAGAACAAATAGGTCAATCCTAGAAGAAATCAACCCTGAGTGCTCCTTAGAAGGTCAAATAGTAAAGATGAAGCTAAAGTACTTTGGACATCAAATGAGAAGAGAGGAATTCACTTGAGAAGGCCTTGATGCGGGGAAAGGTGGAGGGCAAAAGAAGAAGGGGGTGGCCAGAGATGAGGTGGCTAGATGGTATTGTAGACACAGTGGGCACAGAGCTGGGCGGGTTGAGGAGAATGGTGGAGGACAGGGGTGCCTGGAGGTCAATGGTCCATAGGGTCGCAAAGGGTCGGAATCGACTGTGCAACTGAACAACAACAGCAGCAGCAGTGTTAGTACAAAGGCTGATTGTTGTATTAAGATACAGAGAGTGATTGGAGAGGCATGAATATGCCTTTGTCTTAAATTCTGGTACTCATGGATATCAAAAGAGGGGTGAGCATTTTCTGGATGGTGCCATGTACCTTTTGAAGGAGCAGACAGACAGACAGATGAAGCTTTCCCTCAACAAAGTTAATCTATAAAAACAAATCTTTCATGTTGAGAATTGCTTTGCTTCCTCCCCAACGCCTAGTTTTCGATCTGCAGGGAACATTTGTTATGGAAGGTTGTTGGGAATGTCTTCATGTGGAGCTTTATGTCATGTCTACAGTACGCCCAGGGCTGAAGGAGGCTGTTAAATAATATTGGAGTGGCTCTCAAACAAAGCTGGACGGCATGCAGCCACTTTTTCAGGAGGCCAACTGCTCTCATCATTACCAGAAAAAATAGCTGAATTTCTACTGGAAAACTTTGCACAAACGAAAAACACAACTGCAAAAGTGAAAACAGAATCCATTCTCACCATACCTGTCAACCTTCCCGATTTGGCCAGGTAAACCCTGTAATTTGACGTCCATTGATGTCATAACCCGCCCCGCGCTGCCAAAAACCCGTAATTTGGCAGCGGGGGGAAACGCTTTCCGTGCATGTGCTTTCCGCGTAGGGGCTGCACAAGCGGCGTAGCGCTTCCATGCATGCGTGGAAAGCAACCTGCGCACAAGCGATGTGCACAGGTCCCGTTTTTCCGGAGCCGCGGGTTGACAGGTATGATTCTCACATTTCTCAGAATTTTTCATCTTTGAAAGGAGGAATGAATATTTATTTATACAAGTGCTCAGATTAAAGCCCATTCCCTTCTGATCATCTAATGCTTAGACATCCTTAACTTTGGGTCATTTTTCATGATTTTTGTTTTCATCTGCAGAGCACACATTATGCAACCCAAATAAATTATTCATTCTCTTACATGAAATGGCTTTCATGCTCTGATGTGTATTTTCACAGGTACAGTGGGAGTGCATAAACCCCAAGTACAGAGTAAAGAAGAAGAATTACAAGAATTCTGGCATTGTCATCCTTAATCTCTGCAAGGTACTCTCACTTAAATGGTGCAATTAAAATTGGAAGTATTTTCTATAAAAACAACTGGTTAAAAATCAGTTTGATGAATAAGACTCACTATGTCACTTTTTATATATGCTAAAAAAAGATAGACATATGTGCGGGGGGAAATCCCAAAGTAATTCTAGTAAGGAAATCCCAAAGCTAGTAAAACAGATGTTGTTAACATCGAAGTGGATTAGCGTTTCACAGGGATACAGTGGCGGCCATGAAATGTGCTTCTTGAGTCTTCTTGATCTTTTCTGTTTCCTGGGTATTTTAAAACATTAGTATTTGCTCCCTTAGCAAATGCGCAAAGAACCTAACAGAAAGTGAACTGCATTCTGTAGTCTGCACATCATTCTTTACTCTGGATATCCTAACAGTTACACTTCAACCACTATGGTCTTTAATTTCAAGGCACTGTCTTGAGTGAAATTAACTTTTGTGTATGGTTAAGGAGGGGCTGCCGATGCTTTGTGAATTTATGGGGGCTATGAATTGCTCCACGCTGGCTAGATAGCTCAGTGGTTCTTGGGAGAAAAAGCCATGGGCAAGCTGCACAGTTCTAGGCAGGAGCCAGGCAGGCATGCGCAGTAAGTTTCCAGGCACTGGGCAGGAAATGGGTTACTGTGCATGTGTGGCCGTCAGAGGCAGTGGCACGCATGTACATAAACCTCTGTGCATGCGCAGAAACATCTGTGCACATGCACAGAAACTCCTTTGGCCAGGAAATGAGCTACTGCGCATGCGTGGCCATCAGAGGCAGCGGCGTGCATGCACAGTAGCTACTTTCCCCGCCATTGAAAATACGGGATGATGGGGGGAAAGGGGCTGAACAAGCGTGGAAATACAGCAAATCCCGGCCAATCCAGGATACTTGACAGGTATGGTTCTAGGGTAATCCTCAGTAGAGAAGGATGGTAAACCACTTTTATGTAATCTTCTTCTGCCGTATCCAAATCCAAATATTGGTGATCCTCATGGCGATCATCCATGAAGATTGTCCTGAGAATATAATGCAGTGGTCTTTCAACTGCTTTCCTCATTGTAGTGTGGCACCCAGAGTACTACTGTTACAGTTCCGTGAGTCACTTTCTGCCTGAGTCCTTTTGCCACACAAACACCTCATCAGCCCCAGGCAAGTATTGATGAAGCTGCTCCCCTCCATCAAGATGGATTCAAGTGAGATTTAATCCACTTGGAGACCATCACCCTTCCCTGTGGACTTCAGCACTCAAGGCCGTTAGTCTTCAGGCTTGTCAGGTTAGTTATTCTATTACCATAGCAGAATAACCTGGCCAGACTTAGTTTATGTGATCTAGAAACCATAAATTAAAATTGACTTGACAGCAAACAATTTTAAAAATGAATTGGTCTAGGGCAGGGGTGGCCAACCTTGGTGCTCCATCTGTTCTTGGACTTCAATTACCAGAAGTCCAAGTTAGCACACATGCTGATTAGGGCTTCTTGTAATTGAAGTTCAAGAACAGCTGGGGCACCGAGTTTGGCCACCCCTGGTCTAGAGCAGGGGTCAGCAAACTTGGATCTCCAGGTGTTCTTGGACATCAATTCCCAGAAGCCATCAGTACACCTGCTGATCAGAAAATCTGGGAATTGAAGTCCAAGAACATCTCAAGAGCCAGGTTTGAGGACTGGTTTTTAGTCTGCAGGAGTTATCCAAGATCCTGAACTTAGTTCTCAAAATAGGCTTACTATGGATGCCTCCTGTAAAACTCAGACTTTATCACAGAGTGAGTTCATCCTCCCCATGGATCCATAGTAGCTGTTGACAATCTCCCAAGTAACTGTCTGTAACCACTAAAAGTCCAAATACAGGAATGAGCATGTCTTGGTGCACCAGGGCTTATATTATAGCAGTGTCTGAGCTTGAGATGTTCTAAATTTGGGGTCATCCCAAGGTATTTTGCTGCTTGCGGCAAAGCAACAAAAGTTGCCATTTCTGACCAACTTAATTCATAAGACATAATACTTGAAGCCAGTCAAACTGTTTTGGTACATGAGGCAGAAAATTCTACTTTTGTCTGTCTCTGGCAGTAAAATACAGTAATAACAAAACCAGTAACCTAATAATTTGCTTCCCTGTCATAACATCCAAGATTTGCTATTTGAGATAGCAGATTCCAGAAGAAGCTATTTTAGGCAGCTGCTTTACTCTGCCTGACAGTAGAGCCAGCCCACCTGTATTGTTACAAGGAATTTCCCATGTGCTATCTTTAATAATAACTGTGTGCTGTCAAGTTAGTTCCAAATTATGGTCAACCTTTTCAAGTTTTCCTTGTAGAGAGTACTCAGAAAAGATTAGCCATTCACTTCTTCTGGGGTCACTCTAGGACTAGCTGTGAAGCTTGCCCAAGCCCTTACAAGCTGACTCAACTCACTGAGATATCCAACTAGCTGGTGCCATTTTTTGAGAGCCCCATAATCTCTTCTCCCTATAATGCATTCTTCGCACACAGCAGGTCTTTTGACTGCATTAATCATCTCACTTCAAAATCAGTTTCATTATTCTCAGTCATGTCATGGAGAAGAATGCTATCTCCTTCCCTTATAACTTTCTTCTTTTCTCTTCTCATCTTTTCCTTTTATCCAAGTACATAAACGTGGGATTGGATGGGATGAGCATTATCCTTTATTTCTGCAGTGCCTTGTTTGGGGGGGGGGGGCTCAAAGAAGAGTATTCTTGGGGAGTTGTGGTAGATAACCCTTCTATTGTATTATGTCTAGTAGTATTTAAGACAATGCCATCTTGATCTAAATATGTGGCTTTCTTACTTCCAGATTCATAAGATGCATTCATTTTTGGACTATATCATGGGTGGCTGCCAAATACAGTTCACAGTAAGTATCAATCAATATGCTTATTGCGCCAGTCAATTGATGATGGCAAAGTACATGAAGTCAAACAATAAAAACAAGGACATAACATGCACACAACAATTAAAATTGACACAATAAAATTGCTGCATAGCGTGATTGTTTTTAAATGACAGTATTGAATTGTTTGCAAAGTTAAATGTTTATTATTTCACATATATAGTTAATTAGGGGCAAAGTACTGTTCCCTTCCCCCATTCATACATCTAATTTACTACAGGTCTGTTGTATTCAAAAGAAAAAATGAATGTATGAAATACAGTATCTTATTTCATACACAGATCATGACTCATACATTAGAACTTTTTAAATGGCAAGTTTCTGTGAAGCTAAAACTTCACAGTATTCCAAAATTGGTTGTGCTCGTGAACAACTGTCATTGACGGCATGCTAGTAGTATATTCAGTGAAGTCGTTTACAGAGCAACTCTTGTGTAACATTAGCAGTCTTTGTGTGTTTATGATTTCTCATTATAATGATATAACAGTGGTGGCGAAACTATGGCACACATGCCAGAGGAGGGACTCAGAGCCGTCTCTGTGGGCATGCATGCCATTGCCCCAGCACAGAGTTCACCCCGCCTCTCTGGGCACTCAGTCTCTAAAAGATTCACCATCGCTGTGATATAAACAAATTTGCTTTATTATTCTAGGTTTGTTGAAACATGGGGTACCTGAGAATTTGGTTCATTGTGCAATTTGTTGCAAACAGCTATTATTTTTTGAACAGGTTGTTATTGAAAAAGTGTGGCAATACACACACATAACACTCAAAAAGGGAGTATTATTTGGAAAGATCTATACATTCATTTTAGGACCAGCTTTTGTCCTGATGGCATTTCTGTAAAAACAGGTGCAGTGTTCTGAAGATGGCTTGAAGTCAGCCCATTCTCTTTTTGTTTTCAAATTAATTATGTTTCCATTGAGTTCAAGCAGGGCACAGACAATGCGATGCAGCTGATATGTGAAAGGCCAGTTGATAGGGGATGAAGCTAAGAATGTAAACATGGGTTTGTAAACAAAAAACTATGGTACAATGTACCTGCTAATTTGAAGAGCTAATGAGAAGCTTCGTAGTGTTATGCTGTACATGCTGAAGATGTTCTGCATGACTTTGGAAGCATTTTTGCTTGCAAAGAATGTATCTTGATAATAAAAAAATAGTATTTTCGTAACTATTATGAAACCCCTGGTCCCTTTGAGGACAAGATGCTATGAAACAAAAGTTAAATGTGGGTTGTTCTAAACAGATTCTAGACCGGTGTCTCCCAACCTTTGGTTTTCAGACTTCAATTCCCAGAAGCCTAAGTCAGTACATTGGCTGATCAGAGCTTTGGGGAATTGATTTAGGCTTCGGGGAATTGAAGTCCAAAAAATCTTTATTCAACAGTCTTTTAGAGATGAGCTTACAAGGTGCTCCGGACACAGAGATGGCTATACAGTCCCAATGGAATCAGTCCCTCCGGACTCTTGCCGTGCAGGAGGCAAAAATAGCTACCATAGAAGCGTAGCATAATGGAGGAGACCCAGGCTTAGCACATCACTGGCTACCTGTATGGAGAGGGAAGTGTAGATCTGGTCCGGCCCCACCCTTGTGTACCTGTGGGGCTTATATAATGTCTCCTAGGTGGTATCTCCTGGATACAAAGTAGCAATCTACCAGATAACCATAACTAACCAATCATAACAGGGTATATATGTAATCAACCAATGGAGAACAGGATCCAAAACTGTAACCAATCACAGGGCTTGGATTAGCATAATGAGCGCACCCTGTGCAGGGGGTTTTCGCGCCACTTAAGGCTCCTAATTTAGATTGCGGGAAACCTCCATTTTCCTCTTGCAAGGCGCTGCCCGCGCTACTTGCAATTGTGCCTCAATACACAACACTCTCTTTATGCTTTCCTATCTTATTCTTATAGAGAACGTCTTTCTCCCTGTAACTGGTTGTGGTGGCCGCAGCTGTCTTCTTCCAGATGAATAGTATACCACCCAGCCCTAGTGGCCTTTTCAAGTTCCACAGGCTACACTTGACCCACATGCATAACTTTGGAAATTCCCAAATGCAGAACTTGTTGCTTTTTCATTACAAATGCAGTGTGAGCATGGCCAAAGATTAGAAAATGTTCTGTAGGTGTAAAATCACGTCAGCATTCTTTGGTTGTATAAGATAAAGAAAATATGAAAATATGAAATGCTGCTGCTTTATCCACTTCTACTCACTGGCAAAATAACCTTAACCTTGTTTTCACAGTTAAATGAGGCTGTTTTAAAACACAGAAACATCTTTGAAGTGTAGTGCTTGTTTCAGCCATTTGCTTCAGCAAGGAAAATCTCTAGTTAAAACAAATTGGTTTGTACTGAGAAACCAGTGGGTGTTTAAGGCAGAAGAGAGGGAAATAAACTTTGTAATATCCTTCTCAAAGGCTTCCTACATTCTTTTCTAAATTCTCATAAAGCCAGTCTGTTTATGCATTCTGTCTGTAGTCTTATTTGCTGCTTGCCAAGGATATCCCTCAAAGCAGTGAAGAACATAAAACCATAAATAAAACACCATAAAATAACAATAAAGTGTATATGTAAAAGACACATGAGTGAATAAAAAGCAGTATGGAAGTAAATTACAGGCAAAATTAAGTTTATGTCAAGAATCTCAAATAAAACTATCACCCTTGCTACAACTGCCGCCACCACTGCCGAAATCGGCCATGGAGTCAACCAGAACATGGGTCTGTACAGTTCCAGACCCACATTCCAACCATTACACCCAGTTCACATTTTCCTATGTAACAATTTGGAGGGAGAGAATCAACTGGAAACTTGTTCACATAGTCCACAACTGTGTGCTTTTACCCTTCATACTATCAAATACATTCCATGTTTATTATTTCAGTTTATGCAGTCTCATCCCTAGTTTGTCTCATCTTTTTGTTGAAGTTTACCAAGCAGATTCTATGATAGCACAATATTCAGTGATCTAGAAACATTAAGAATTTTCTAAAAAGAGAAAACGCAAGTGCCAAAAGGTTACCTAAAACTTTTCTTTATATTGCCAGATGTTTCTCATCCTCCCCACCCCATCTGCCTCTACTGTATATATGAGGGTACTGTATACAGAAATCTGTTCTGAGCTCAAATGTGAATTTTGCTTTCTGGCTCACCTTTGAGCTATCTTCCATCTGTAAAAAGAAGTGAAGAACAGTTAATTAACTTATAAAATTATTTGGCTATGGAAACTGCCCTAACAATTATTAGTGTTACAGTAATTATAAAGTTTAAAAAGGATGAAATGAACATGGGCATTTGACACTGCCTGGGGTTTGCATTTTTCTATATGGTGTAAAGGTAAAGGTTTCCCTTGCTTGAAAGCCAGTTGTATCCAACTCTAGGGTTCAGTGCTCATCTCTGTTTCAAAGCTGAAGAGCCAGCGTTGTCTGCTTCCACAGACGTTTCCGTGGTCATGTGGCAGGCATGACTAGACACCGGAGTTCACAGAACACTGCTACCTTCCCACCAAAGTGGTCCCTATTTATTTACTTGCAATTTCTTGCTTTCAAACTGCTAGGTTGGCAGGAGCTGGGGCAAAGACGGGAGCTCATTCCGTCCTGCAGTGATAAAGAATCGAACTGCTGACCTTCCACCTCCCAGTCAGCATCTTAGCCACTTAGAACATTTTAATTTAGCAGTGATTTTACACTAAGACAGATGTGAGAACCTGAAAGCACCTGAGTGTAAGGGATTGAATTAAGCTCTGATTGCTTAGAATTTATAATTGGGCAAATGAACATTACAATATAATTCGAATAGATGTTGCATTTCATTTGTTTTACTGTGGTAAGTTTTTCAGAAATGTACACACATATGTATTTAAATTTATGTATTTATAATGAGCTAGGAAACAATTGGCATTTTGATTTGAAAATCTCCTGAAAACCCAAGAAATGTTAAAACTGGTATGATCTTTGTGGCAGGATGGTTCTCTGGCCTTTTGTAATGTTCCTCTTTAAGTATTATTTTATGCAGTGTAGCTTGTGATATTCATTAATCCCTCAGCTGATCTTTCCAAGCAGTTATACTATATTTATCTTTTTGCATTGTTGTATTTGATATATTATATGTGATGTGTTTTATTATGTTGTTATATTGTATTGTATTGATATTGATATGTTGTTGCCGCCTTGAGTCAACTTTGGCCGAGAAAGGTGGGATATAAATTAAAATTGTATTGTATTGTATTGTAAGCAGTGATGCCAAGTCAGTACTCCTGCTGATCAGGGCTTCTGGGAATTGAAGTTCAAGAACACCTGGAGTGCCAAGGTTCACCATCACTGGCTCTAGTCTCTTGCCTCAATAGCTATACACTTATCTAAGGAGGTAGTCTAATCTCCACCTCTGGACTGCTTTTAAAAATCAAGCTTCCTATCCATACTCACCCACGTCCAATGCTTTGCCCCTTTACCTTTTTATGGCCATTTGGGTTACTACTTTTAGAAGGCTGGGGCGGGTGTAATGCAGTAATACCTCATACAAAGTCCGCTTCATACAACATCGAATTCATACAACATTGCCTAATTCCTTGAAAAAAATTGCCTAATACAAAGTCGCTGCGAATGAGGCATTGGGTTTTTTCCCAGGTTGCATTGTGCCTGGGCAGTATAAAAGGCAGGACGCATGCGTGCATTGCTCTTGTGAGTTTTGCACGAGGAGAAGTGTGCTTCGCAGTGGTTTTGAGCGCGATTTTGGATTTTTTTTAATTTTTTGTCAGAATTTTTGGAAGCATTCCTGGGATTTTTGCAGCATTTTTCAGGTTCTTGGACCATTCTTTGGCTCAGTGGAAAGGTAGGTAAATGAGGTTTTCTGTTTCTGATTGGCTTGGGGTGGGCAATTGTTTGGTGTTTGCTGCTGTGGTTTTTAAAAACAGATTGCATGTTCCATAATTTTTCTTATGTTGGTCTTTTTTGGGCGAGCATTGTTTGGTGGGGTGGGCAATTGTTTGGTGTTTGCTGCTGTTTGGATGATTAACACTGTGCTGCATGATGGGACATGTTGGCATCCATTTTGTCCTTGCTTCCATCCACTCATTGTTTACAGTAGCTTGTACAAAATGGATGATTGGCCCCATGGCTGCAGATTAACACTGTATTGCATGATGGGACATGTTAACTTTTATTACTTGTACTTCATAAAGTTTTCAAAAGTTAAAAACTTGTTGTATGGTTTGACCCATAAAATCAGGGTTGTTTGACATGTTTTTGTAATGTATTTAGCCTTTAGACAGTGATTTCTTAAAGTTCTGTCAGTTTCCTGTCTGTTTCCTTGACTTTGCCCTGAAGTCTGTGCTGTTACAGTGCAATGTATCTCTATGGAAATGACGTTGTACAAGGCATCGCGGCAAGGATTTGGACGTTGTATGAGGCATCACAGCTAAGATTTTGCATGCCTCATCCGTATAAAGTCCAAATCCGTATAAAGTCCAAACTTGTGGAACCAAGTTTGGACGTTGTATGAGGTATCACTATATTAGGAAGAGAGAGAGATAGCTTGTGGATTTTTTAAAAGCAACCATTCCCCCCATAATTCAAGTACAGTAATACCTCGCATAATATCCGCATCGGGTAATGTCATATTCACATAATGTTGCAGTTGTTATGTACATGTGATGCCTCACATAACATCCAAAACCGCTCAAAAATGGACGTTATCCGAGGTATTGGTATAGCAACCATTTTTTGGACTTTATGCAAGGCATCTCCCCATAGGAACCGCATAATGTCCAGAATTGCATAGCGACCAACTATGTGGAATGGAGTTTGGGCGTTATCCGAGGTTCTACTGTACTTGCTTTAGAAACATAGGGACAAATACGGTATAAGGTCTTGTTCGACATCCAAAGGAAGGATAAGCCTCTTAGAGACACCTTTCAGCCATTCACCAATAAACAAGGACATGACCGAACAGGAGAAGGTGGACCAAATGGTTGGCTGGGTACAACAGTTTCATTGTCAGATAGGGCTTTGTTGTAAAAGGGATTAGAATGTGATTAAGCAGGTAGGCCCAATCTTGCCATTTCTTGTGAAGAAAGAACTCGCAAGAGGTTCTAAGTTGCTGGTGAATGTGAATTGTTAAGCTATTTGTCCACACTGGAGAAGACCAGATTTTTAGCATGTGGATACACCAGTAGAAGGTATAGGGTTGTTGGAAGTTAATGCTGCAATTATTGAAAGTTGTTGCTTTGAATTCTCACAACTGCTGTGCTTTCAGTTCTGTACTCTCAAGTAGTCAAAACCGATAAGCTTTTTACCCTCTCTGAATGAATTTAAATAAAACTTCTCTTCCACATAGAAGGACTGCAGTGGCTTAGTGGTTAAGATGCTGAACTTGATAACTGGAAGGTCGGCAGGTCAACAATTTGAGACCCAATTGCTGTACGACAGTCTCTGTCCCAGCTCCTGCCAACCTAGCAGTTCAAAAGCAAGAAATTCCAAGTAGATAAATAGGTACCACTTCGGTGGGAAGGTAAACAGAGCCTCGTGCACTCCTGTGTCTAGTTGTGGCTGCCACATGTCCATGGAATTACTACACAGTATCACATGTCTTTCAAAGTTTCATTTCTCCAAGTACACAAGGGTTAGAATTTTTAGTCTACTAAGCAATTCCTGCCTAGAAATGACCCATAATGCAACACTGCCACTTCCCTTCAGTGAACAGCACACAGAAATCTACATTACTATTCTAAAAAACCCACAGGCTCCATTTCTATCACATGACAATGATCACATATACCAACCTTTTGTGTCTAATGTGCATTATATATCATATTGTGCATCATATTGGGCCCAACGGCAAAATGAGCGGAGGAGAAACTCTGATTCCCAACAGTCATGGAGGCAGAAGAGGCCATGTCAGATAGACTGGCTGTGAAGGCGCACCTTGTCCATATCCTCAAGGCTGCGGCAGTCCATTGCAGTCCCAGTGTTAAATCCTGCTTGTCTCATTTCATATGTGCTGTAGGAGATGGCTCCAAGATTATAGTGTGTGAGTCACTTCATGACTAGTTGGGATCCACCTTAAACAAATTCATGTCAGTGGCATTTTTCCTGCTTGCCTCAGAGGGCGAAGGTGGCCCAGAATCAGCTGGCCTCCAAGATCAGGCCTCAGGGCAACCTGAAGCAGGGGGGAAAGTATGCTCAGATCGAGTTGCGGCTGCCAACAATGACATTGTGCAACCAATTATTTTCGCTCTTAGTTTCTGCTGTAAATGTATTTTCACCAGTCTTATGATGAAAGAAAATAGAAGCACATGGTAGAGGACCTAATACTTGTTGTGTTCTCAATACTATGCCTTTAACTATATATCAATGTAACCCGTTGCAATTAGGACGCGAGCTAATGACCACCTGGGGGCAATAGCGAGCGCCCAGCTCACAGGTCCCAATTCCCCAAAGAACTACAGCGCGGGAAGATTCCCGCCACTACCTCACCTGGACAAGAAGGGCGTGACCAGAAATGACGTCACGCCAACGGTAGCCAATGGGCTATCGTGGAGCCACATTCAAATGTATAACCACCGTATATATTGAGCTGCTCGTCCGCCATTGCCTCATGTTCCCCCGGACCACCATGCAATAAAGATGTGTTAAGCCAGTCCTTCGGCTGTTCCTTTGTCTTGATTCGCATACACTAAATTGGCGACGAAGGTGGGATATGGCTTCCCACGAGATCAAGACACATGCCGGTTTCGACATCAACAAGCCGGAAGACTGGGAGCTCTTTGAAATGGACTTCCAAGATACGCTGGTGGTGTCCGACATTACGGACGAGGGAAAGAAGAGGGCCATCCTCACTCGGATGCTGGGAAATGCCGCCAAAAGAGTATTGGTGGACCTAGTATCACCGAAGAAAGTGAGCAAGCTAACGGCCAAACAGCTTCTAAAGGTGATGCGCGACCATTTCCAGCCCTCGGTCTCAATGTTTTCAGCTCGAGACGCGTTCTGGAAGAGAGTTCAAGCGCCTGGTGAGTCCATCGCCACTTTTGCAGCGGCCCTGCGGTTGGCCGCCGGCCCATGCAAGTGGGAAAATCTGGAAATCGCCCTCAGGGACCGTTTGCTGTGCGGCCTGTGGGATGAAGAGGTTCAGTAAAAGCTGATGAACCAGGAGCCGCCCCCGACACTACGCGAGGTCGTGAAGGCGGCCCAGGCCACGGAAGCCACGAGGGCCAGAGTCAAGGGGATCAGAGAAAGGCCCCCACAGCCCGACAAGACAGCGGGCTCAGTGCAGGCGGCCAGGCGCACACCGAAATCTTCCATGGAGAGCAGTGACGATGAGGACGTCCAGAAGGTTCGGAAGGACGGCCGACGCTGCGACGGCTGTGGAGCAGCCCACGACCGCATCAAGTGCCCATTCCGGAAGGCCGAGTGCCACAACTGCGGACGCCGGGGACACATCGCCAAGGTCTGCAGACGGCGGCGCAGAGACCAGGAAAGCCCGTCAGACCACCCACCGAAGACCAAGGAGGGCGCCCGGCCCGCGAGGAAGCCGGAAGGCGTGGGCATGGGCCGCATCTCCGACGACAGCAGCGACGACGCCCCCGTGTACAGCGTGTCCTTGGGACACCCACGTTATTTTGTTGAGGTACTGGTGCAAGGGGCCCCTGTTAGGATGGAGATAGACTCGGCTTCTTCCTACTCAATTATGTCCCAGCGGGAGTTCTTGGGAATTTCCCCCCACGTGCGCCCTAAGCTTAAAGCGTTGAGGTCCACGCTGCGGGACGTGCAGGGAAATAGCATTCCGGTGTTGGGGGTTGGAAAATTCAAGGGCCAATACAAGCAACACGCCACGGAACTTCCCCTGGTTGTTCTCAAAGGGGGAAGTTGCAGCCTCCTCGGGACTCAATGGTTTAAGCCCCTGGGTTTGTTCATTGGGGGGGGGGGTGCATGCCGTCGGGACTGACCCAATACAGGAGGTGTGTGACGCGCACCCCGAAGTTTTCAAGAAAGGACTCGGAAAGTTCAAGGGACCCCCAGTAGCGTTCGACCTGGACCCGGAGGTCCGCCCTATCAGACTCAAGCCACGCAGAGTGCCTTTCGCACTAAAGGACAAGATAGAGGCGGAACTGGACAAATTGGTGGGCCAGGGGATTCTTGTTCCTGTTGATTCCGCGGAGTGGGAAACTCCGATTGTAACTGCGCTAAAGGCCAACGGGGAGGTTCGCATTTGCGCTGATTATAAGTGCACCATTAATAAGGCGATCCGCCCAAATGCGTATCCGGTGCCGGTAGTCAGCCACCTGTTGGCCAGGTTACATGGGGGAAAGTGTTTCGCAAAACTTGACCTAGCGCAAGCCTATCAGCAACTCTCAGTAACCCCAGCTGCAGCTGCTGCGCAAACAATAGTCACTCATAAGGGGGCGTTCCAGGTGAAGCGCCTACAGTTCGGCGTGAACTCGGCGCCAGGTATTTTCCAGTCGCTCGTGGAACGCCTCTTAAAGGGGCTGGAGGGGGTCTTGCCATACTTTGATGACGTGTTGATAACGGGGGGGCGAGGCGGAGTTGGCTGAAAGGCTGGACAAAGTGCTGGTGGTGTTCGAAAAGGCGGGGTTGAGGTTGCGAAAAGACAAATGCGTTTTCTTCGCCAAAGAGGTTGAGTTCTTGGGTTTCCGGGTGACCCCCGAGGGAATCAAACCCTCCAAATCAAAGGTAGCCGCCATTCGAAATGCCCCTCGCCCCACCTCCAAGCCCGAATTGCAGTCGTTCCTAGGGCTCTTAAACTTTTACCACTCTTTCCTGCCTCGGAAGGCATCGGTAGCAGAGCCACTTCACAAGCTACTCAAGAAGGACGAGGCGTGGAAGTGGGGCGAGAGCCAGGAGAGGGCATTCAGTGACCTGAAACAACTCCTAGCGTCTGACGCCATTCTCACCCATTTTGACCCCAAGAGACCTGTGGTCCTGATATGCGACGCATCCCCAGTAGGGGTGGGGGCGGTGCTGTGCCACGTATTGGAGAATGGGAGAGAGGCCCTGGTAGCATTCTACTCCAGATCCCTGACCCAAGCGGAACGAAACTACGCTCAAACAGACAGGGAGGCGCTAGCAATAATCGCGGGGACTAAAAAGTTCCACGATTTCCTCTATGGCCGTCCTTTCACCATAGTGACCGACCACAAGCCCTTGCAAGGCATTTTCACTGCTGACAAACCCACTCCTCAAATCCTGTCCCCTAGGATGTTAAGGTGGGCCATTTTCTTAAACGCGTATCAGCACGCGTTAGTGTACCGCCCGGGAAAAGAAATAAGCCACGCGGACGCCCTGTCGAGGTCTCCCCTCCCCAACGCTAACAGCATCGTGGGCGAGGAAGAACGAGACCGCCAAGTGCTCCTGATAGAGGTCTTAGATTCGCCCCCCATTGTACCCGCAGACATCGCCAAGGCGACCGGCAAGGACAAAACGCTTGCTCTAGTCAGCTCCTGGGTGCAGAAAGGGTGGCCAGCGTCCGCCCCGGCGGCAGAGTTCACCCCGTTTTTTAGGAAGAGGCTAGAGTTGTCCATAGAGAGGGGGTGCCTTCTGTGGGGCCAGCGGGTGGTAGTCCCCGAATCCCTGAGGCCGCGGGTGCTCAAACTGCTGCACGTCAGCCACCCTGGGATTGTACGCTCCAAGGCTCTGGCCAGGAGCTATTTCTGGTGGCCCCAATTAGATGACGACATCGAGCACATGGTGGGCACTTGCGAAAGATGCCAAGGCTCCCGACCCGAAGAGGCGCGTCTGCCGCACAGGGAATGGGACGCGGCAAAGGGGCCTTGGTCGCGTGTGCACATCGACTTTGCGGGACCATTTAGGGGGACACTTTTTCTCCTCGTGGTGGATGCTTACTCCAAGTGGTTGGAGGTAATTCCAGTTACTAGCACCTCTTCAGCAACGACGGTGAAGCATTTGCGGAGGGTCTTTAGCACGTTCGGTATACCCGACACCCTAATTAGTGATAACGCTAGTTGTTTCACGTCCGCTGAGTTCAGGGCATTCACGGAGATCAACGCCATTCGGCACATCACCTCCACCCCTTTCCACCCGGCAACAAACGGCCAGGTAGAGCACCTCGTGCGCACCACCAAGGACGCGCTGAGGCGCATAGGTCCCGGGGATCTCAACCTGCAAGTGTGTCAGTTCCTGCTGGGATACAGGGTGACCCCCCTAGCTTCAGGGTACTCGCCCGCAGAGCTCTTAATGCGTAGGAAGCTGACCACGATTCTGACCAGGCTAGACCCAACGAGGGTGGAGGACACAGGGAGGAACATCGGGTTAGCGGCCACGAAGAGTTTCTAAGTAGGTGCCCTGGTGCATTGCAGGAACTACGCTAGCGCGGGGCCAGCCTGGGTCCCGGGCGTCATCGTTGGGCAGACGGGTCCCGTGTCGTATTGTGTGGAGACCAATGCGGGTCTACTCTGGAGGCGGCATGCAGACCAGCTCCGGCGCCGGGTTCCGGACGAACAACGCGCGGACGGCGCGGAAAAGGATTCAACGTTAGGGTTCTCCCCCACCCGTTCAGCCCAAGGGGGAGGAGAGGGGGGCTGGTGGTCCCCACCTAGGGGGGAGGGAAAGGAGTCCGATTCTGTCCTCATAGATATCCTGCGGAATCCTTCTAATGACACCCTAGGGGATAATTCTGATTTTCATTTACAAAACCGGGGGGGTTTTCCGGAGTGGTCCCCCACCCATCCAAGCGAGAAGCGGGGTTTTTCGTTAGTCCCCAGTGCCCCCGGTTTTTCCGTCCCTTCCCCAAAAGCCGCAGAGCCGCGGCAAGTCACTAACGAGTTTCCCTCTCCCGTTGCAGGACAAGGAGCCGGGACATGCCAGCCTGCAGCACGCCCAAAGCGCGTTTGCAATAAGCCATCTTGGATGAGAGACTTCGTCTCATCCTAGGGGGGAGGGATGTTGTGTTCTCAATACTATGCCTTTAACTATATATCAATGTAACCCGTTGCAATTAGGACGCGAGCTAATGACCACCTGGTGGCAATAGCGAGCGCCCAGCTCACAGGTCCCAATTCCCCAAAGAACTACAGCGCGGGAAGATTCCCGCCACTACCTCACCTGGATAAGAAGGGCGTGACCAGAAATGACGTCACGCCAACGGTAGCCAATGGGCTATCGTGGAGCCACATTCAAATGTATAACCACTGTATATATTGAGCTGCTCGTCCGCCATTGCCTCATGTTCCCCCAGACCACCATGCAATAAAGATGTGTTAAGCCAGTCCTTCGGCTGTTCCTTTGTCTTGATTCGCATACACTAAAATACTGTTCTTCTTTTCTTCCTCCTCCCCTCCCCCAGGTAGCTATAGATTTTACAGCATCAAATGGTGATCCCCGGAACAGTTGTTCTCTTCACTACATCCATCCTTACCAGCCAAATGAATACTTAAAGGCACTGGTAGCTGTTGGAGAGATATGCCAAGACTATGACAGGTAAAACATCACTGTACAGTATTTATTTTAGAGTATTTTCTTGATCATATGGAAGTAGTATGGTAAACATTGGAGGCTGATAGCCATGGTACAATACTATGTCTGATATGCTGAAAAGCTTAATGAGTTCTGACATCAATAGATTTTATATAGAATTTTCCAATAACATTTAGATAAGACTGTATAGGGGCTATTGAGACTTTGATTACAAATTTAAAGGTTTTCTCAATAGAGTTCAAAAATTCAAATTTTAAACCCTCCACCTATTTAATATTGCCTTAAAATCTCTGTACTGGTCATACCTTTCTTTCCCTTGTCACATCAACCATTGTTGCCCTGGTCCCATATCTGCTTCAACTTGAGACGCCAAGTCATCAGAGGGCATTTACCCTAACCGGCTGCCAGGCTCTCCCTTCTGCAGTTCTCAAGGGAAAGTTCCAAAGGACACCAATGTCAGAGAGACTATGCCCCTGTGACTCTGGAGAAATTGAAACCACAGAACACGTTCTATGTAGCTGCCCTTTCTATAGAGACATCCGGAACAAGTTCATATCTCCACTGCTCCGCAAGTATCCTGGCCGGACAAACAGCATATACACCCACTGGCTGCTATCTGATGAAATACCCACCTTCACCCACAACACTGCCAGATTCTGTGCTGTAGCATGTAAAATCAGAAGAACAATCCTGGCAGGACCTTCAACCAAATAATATACTTGCGCCACAGCATAGGCTAGTAATAACTGTAATATTAGTGACCTATGTACTAATTTGAGTGGTGTACCCACCACTCACCAGGAGGGTGGGATATAAATGTGCAAAAATAAAATAAAAAACAAATAATTTTAGTCCTCCTTAACACTGAGCAGAAATGCTCCTTTTAAAGCCCCCTCATTTTATCTTAAGAACATAAGAACAGCCTTGCTGGAACAGGCCACAGTCCATCCAGTCCAGCATTCTGTCTCACACAGTGGCTCACCATTTCCTTCAGGGTATTCCCAAGCAGATGCCTTCACCTGCTTAGGATTCCCTGGAAATGGCATTGAGAGATATCCTGCCTATCTCTCCAACCTGGAGGTTGTCCTTAGGTATCCATAATTATAGCCATTGATGGAGCCCTTGTCCTCCATGAACTTGTCTAATCCTTTCTTAAAGCTGTCAAGACTGACAGCTGTCACCACTTCTTCTGGCAGGGAGTTCCATAGACCAGGGATCCTCTGGGTGAAAAAGTACTTTTTCTTATTTGTTTGAGAACTAGTACCCAAAAGTTTCATGGAATGTCCCCTAGTTCTAGTGTTGTGTGATAGGGAAAACAGTTTTTCCTTATCTACTTTGTCCACACCGTGCATGATTTTATAAACTTCAATCAGGTCACCTCTTAGACTCGTCGTTCAAGAGTGAAGAGGCCCAACCGTTGCAGCCTCAGATGGTAAGGAAGGTGTTCCAGTCCCCTAATCATTCTGGTTGCCCTCCTCTGCACTTTTTCCAGCTCCATAATATCCTTCTGGATGTATGGCAACCAGAACTGTACACATTATTCCAGATGGGGCCTCACCATAGATTTATAAAGAGGCAAAATGACACTTGCTGACTTATTTTCTATACCCTTCCTAATGATCCCTAGCATTGAGTTTGCTTTTTTCACTGCTGAAGCACACTGGGTTGACACCTTCATTGAGCTGTCCACCAGGACACCAAGGTCCCTTTCCTGATTTGTCACAGAGAGTTCAGACCCCATCAGTTTATAATTGGGTTTTTTTGCCCCTACGTGCATCACTCTGCACTTACTAGTGTTGAAGCTCATTTGCCACTGTTTTGGCCACTCTCTCAGTGTCAAGAGATCCCTCTGGAGCTCCTCACAATCTCTCACATTTTTCACTACCCTGTATAATTTAGTGTCATCAGCAAATTTGGCTACTTTGCTATTTACTCCTACTTCTAAATCATTTATGAAGAGGTTGAAAAGCTGGGGTCCCAATACTGAACCTTGGGGGACCCCACTCTTTACTTCCCTCCACTTGGAGAAGTGTCCATTTAGTGCTACTCTCTGTTTCCTGTCCCATAGCCAGTTGCTGATCCAGGACAAGACCTGTCCCTTTATTCAATGACTGGCAAGTTTATTCAAGATCCTTCGGTGCGGGACCTTGTCAAAAGCCTTCTGAAAGTCCAGATAAACAATTTCAACTGGATCCCCCTTATCCACATGCTTGTTGACACAATCAAAAAATTCCAACAAATTAGTGAGGCATGATTTGCCCTTGCAAAAGCTATGTTGGCTCTCCTTTAGCAACACCCTCTCTTCTATGTACCTATTAATTCTATCTTTACCTGGGACACATGTCAAACTGACCGGTCGGTAATTTCCTGGATCACCCCTGGATCCTTTTTTGAAAATTTGTGTTACATTTTTTGTCTCTTGATATATTTTAGTTCCCCCATTTTAACTTCTGTTCCTTTTGCTGTTCTGTGCTGTTTTTGAACTGTAATAATGATTTGATTTGAAATTTAAAATATATGGCTATTGTATATAGTAGATATATGTGCACATAATTCAGTGTTTTTGAACTGGAACTGGAACAGTTGAAACACTATATATCCAGAATTATTCATTCAGCCTTGACCCAAGTACTTCTTTGCTGGAATTCAAATCCTATTCTCATGATACAGTCAGTTTTTGATGTACCATGAAGGAACTATATAACAAACCTTCAAATAGTCTGTTATGTCTAGACCAGGAGTTCTCAACCTTTTTAAGACAGGGGCCAGTTCACGCTCCCTCAGACAGCTTCGGGGGCCAGATGGCCATTTTCCCCTTTCTCCACCACATGGCACTTTGGGTGTGATGGAGGTGGTGGGGGGCCACATGAAAGGGCGTTGTGGGCTGCACCCGGCCCATGGGCCACAAGTTCGGAATCCCTGACCTAGACAAACCACTTTATTCAATATGTTCTTTCTACACACTAATGTCCTGATCAGTACATATAAGCCAAACCTCATTGATTTGAGCCTCATATCAACCAGGATTTTATATTTCCAGTGTCTCGGGCTGTATCAGAGTGCCTCTTTATTTGATGTTATTTCCCATGTGATCAGGGACTGCAGTAGCTCAAGTGGCTAAGACGCTGACTGGAAGGCGGGAGGTCAGCAGTTCGATTCCCGAGTACTGCAGGATGGAATGAGCTCCCGTCTTTGTCCCAGCTCCTGCCAACGTAGCAGTTCAAAAGCAAAAAATTGCAAGTAGATAAATAGGGACCACTTCGGTGGGAAGGTAAACAGCATTGCGTGCGCTCCGGTGTCTAGCCATGCCTGCCATATGACCACAGAAATGTCTGCAGAAGCAGACAGTGCTGGCTCTTCAGCTTTGAAACAGAGATGAGCATTGAACCCTAGAGTCGGCTATGACTGGCTTCCGAGCAAGGGAAACCTTTACCTTTACCTATGTGTTCCTAAAACATGTGGTAGAATCCATCATATAGAACACCATGAGCATACTTAACAGAGACAATTATCTTTGTCAAAGTATCAGTCACTGTTTTGTCAGTCTGATGCTGATTATGCTTCTGAATCATTTTTAAGGAGTTTCCCTGTTGTTTTCTATGTGTTGCACTATGGGTTGTGGTAATTAGCTGA
The DNA here is from genome assembly GCA_035047345.1 of Bradypodion ventrale. Classification (NCBI taxonomy): domain Eukaryota; kingdom Metazoa; phylum Chordata; class Lepidosauria; order Squamata; family Chamaeleonidae; genus Bradypodion; species Bradypodion ventrale. Next base: position 84,291,489 of record JAWDJE010000006.1, read on the forward strand.
TTTCAAAGGATTGCTATTTGCATGGTAATGAAACCTGCTTTGAAAGGCAAGTGACGGAATTGAGTAGAACACTTGCTAGAGTAGCATAAATGGAACTTGTACAAAATGGAATGGAATCCCTGGAGAAATGGCAATTATGCATGAGCCAGCAAAGAGCTTAGGTAAGAAGTGATTGTATTGAGTACTTTTAGCCATCCTTTGTCCACAAAATCATGTGGTGCTATTTCTCATTATGGTTGTAGGAATTACAATTTCAATCAAAAGGAGATTTTGCTTGTTTAGAACTTATGAAACAAAGAAAAATGTTTCCAAGCACAGAAGGAATCCTGAATGCCTTCATAATAAGGAAATTTCCTGTACTTTCATGACAATGCATTTTCTAAAGAACTGCCCATCTTTCTTTTCAAATTTCTCATATAATATTTTGAGCTATTGCCAAGAATCCACCCAACCCCTTTCTCCAAATGGTACAAGAATATAAAAATAGTTAAAAAAAATAGCAGTCAACATTGTTGTCAATAGTCTTAACGGCAATATCAGTTTGTCTGGGAATATCTATAAAATGGTTCATTGAAAAGAATTGTTGAGCGGTACCACAAAGGTCATTTTAGAAGTAAATTCTATTAAGTTCAATGGGATTTACTTCCAAATATATGTGCTTAAGCTTGCAGCCTTAATCAGTCTTTTCAGTTTTTGTCCATAAACATTTACTGTACAGCAAAAGTTATGTTTCACTGAAAATTATATGGCAAATGTGGCCCTGATTAGGATAATTTACCAATTTATAATTTGCTAAGAATTTCATGTGTTATGTTCTCCCCAGCGATGTGTTGCATCATATATGGTTCCATGTATTTTAATTTGTTTTAGAAAGTGGTGTGTTTGCTTGCTTGTTTATTTGTTTAGATTGTTTGCTCACATCTGCAACCATGTTAGCTAAAGAAATATAGGACTGTGATTCTGTATGTATGTAACTTGAGGATAAATCCCTTTGAGGTCAATGGGTAGACCTGCAGAGGATTGCACTGGATAGAATGAGATAGAATGGAAATGTTCATTCTGTTGTAATTCAAGATTTAACAGTAGCTCAACACTCCTGATAGTCACAATGATGAAGAAATTGAACCTGAGCCAGACATCCTGGAGAGTGAAGTCAGAAAGGCCCTAAAGAGCACTGCAAACAACAAAGCTAGTGGAGATGATGGTATCCCAGTTGAATTTTTCAAAGCTCTAAAAGATGATGGCATCAAATTACTGCATTCAATATGCCAGCAGATTTGGAAAACAAAACAGTGGCCACAGGACTGGAAAAGATCAGTATATGTTCCAATCCCAAAAAAGGGCAATGCCAAAGAATGTTCAAATTATCGAACAATTGCGCTCATCCCACACGCCAGCAAGGTGATGCTCAAGATAATACAGGATAGACTTCAGCAGCATGTGGAAAGAGAATTACCAGAGGTGCAGGCTGGTTTCAGAAGAGGCAGGGGGACTAGAGACCACATTGCCAACATACGTTGGATCATGGAGAAAACAAAGGAATACCAGAAACAAGTTTATTTTTGCTTTATTGACTACACTAAGGCATTTGATTGTGTGGATCACAACAAGATGTGGCAAGTGATTAAAGAGATGGGAATACCAGAGCACCTCATATGCCTCCTGAGAAATCTGTACATGAACCAAGAAGCAACAGTTAGGACAGAACACGGAATGACAGAGTGGTTTGGAATAGGAAAAGGAGTAAGGCAAGGCTGCATTCTGTCACCCTGCTTATTCAACTTATACACAGAGCACATAATGCGCAATGCAGGGATGGAGGAATCACAATATGGGATCAAAATTGCTGGGAGAAACATCAACAATCTGAGATATGCAGACGACACCACCCTAATGGCAGAAAGTGAGGAAGACCTAAAGAATCTCCTGATCGGTTTGAAGGAAGAGAGTGCAAAAGCTGGCTTGAGACTCAATATCAAGAAAACCAAGATAATGGCAACAGGCCCGATCAGTTCCTGGAAAATAGACGGGGAAGAAGTAGAAGCAGTGACAGATTTTACGTTCTTAGGATCTAAGATCACTGCAGATGGAGATTGCAGCCATGAAATAAAGAGGCGGCTGATTCTAGGGAGACAAGCCATGAGAAACCTGGGGAACATAGTGAAAAGCAGAGACATCACCTTGAAAACAAAAATTAGAATAGTCGAAGCAATGGTATTCCCAGTGGTAATGTACAGATGTGAGAGCTGGACAATTAGGAAAGCTGAACGCAGAAGAATAGATGTCTTTGAAATGTGGTGTTGGAGGAGAGTTTTGAGGGTACCTTGGACAGCGAGGAGAACAAATAGGTCAATCTTAGAAGAAATCAACACTGACTGCTCATTGGAAGGTCAAATAGTAAAGATGAGGCTAAAGTACTTTGGGCATCAAATGAGAAGGGAGGATTCACTTGAGAAGGCCGTGATGTTGGGAAAGGTGGAGGGCAAAAGAAGAAGGGGGAGGCCAAGGATGAGATGGATAGATGGTATTGTAGACACAATGGGCACAGAGCTGGGAGGACTGAGGGGGATGGTGGAGGACAGAGGCGCCTGGAGAACGATGGTCCATAGGGTCGCAAAGGGTCGGAATCGACTGTGCGACTGAACAACAACAACAATTTATTTATTGTAGCTTTCAACACAGTTTGTTTAGAGCTAATGGCTCCAAGGTAACCCACAAAATGTAAAAAGAGAGAGAAATTTAATTATATCATTTTTGCAAAATCATAATGCAAAAAAGAGGGCGAGAGATACCTAGCTAACCAACAGCAGTAAAAACAAACACAAAGTGTCATGAATCAGCCCTTATCTGAAGCCAAGGACGACTAGAAGCAGGAGCCCCAGCCCGTTCCTAGCCCAGTTTTACCTCCCCAGAATCATGACCTGTCAATTCAGGAGCCAGCAATTGCTGAATCAGATTCTGACAGCAATGACAGTGATGCCCCTTCGACCTCTTAACTTGCCGGCGTAATGATTTACAGCTGCGTCATAAATTCACCAGAACCTGCTCTCAGCAGAGGCTCCCACTTGATAGTCCTTAACTGAGGAGGCTATTGTTGTTGTTGTTGTTAGCATTGGCTTTATCATCATTATTATTATTATTATTATTATTATTATTATTATTATTATTATTATTATTATTATTATTATTATTATTATTATTATTATTACACTTGTATGCCACCCACTTGACATGCGACTCAGGGCGGCTAACAAAACAGCATATAAACATCAAGACACAACAAAATCGACTACAACACTCCACAATAAAACCCACTACAACACACCAGCCCCAACGACCAAGTCCTGACAATAGCATCACACACACACACACACACACACACACACACACACACACGGCCATTGGTGGGACCCAGGGTTGGGGCGGTGGAACATCCTCTGCCGAGGCGGTGGGGCATCCTCTGGCTGGCTGATCTTCAACCCCGGCCATGGGTGGGGTCAGGGCAACGGGGTGTCCTCTGCTGAGGCGGCGGGGCATCCTCTGCTGCTCGCAACCAGCAGCTCTTCAACCCTGGCCATGGGCTCCTAAGGTCATCTGCTGCATTTGCCAGACATCAGTGCAACTTCACTGCAAAGCTGACACTCTGCCTGACATCCATGTGAACCTGATCTTCTTCATTACTGACTACCTTGATTGGACTCTGGATTTCTCTTCTGTTCCTGACTACGCCTTCGGACAGCTAACGGACTCCGCATTCTCTCTGAACCGACTCTGGCTTTCCCTTTCAACCTCACTATTTGGATCTTCCCTAGAAACACTGTTGCTAGATACCAACATTCTCTGTGCTGTGCCATTGTGCAGTTTCCCTGCCCTCATAGGCCAGCACACATATACCCAAAAATAAATAAGACTCGATACATATAATAAAGGACAAAAGAAAGAAAAGCCTAAGATAAGGCCTCTCTACTGAGGAGGATATCTGTAAGCGATTTTCTATAAAGAAAGGTTTTCTGTAGTTTTTGGGAAAGGGAGCTTGGCAGATCTTTAACCATGTTAGCTGAGTCTGATAAAAGGATCATACGAGTAGCAATTAATCCGCATTAAACAGTATACATACAAAATCATTGGTAATAAGAATAATAGTAACAGTAATGTTGTTGGCAATTATGATGATGAGTAAAATTTCAGCCATTGATTTCTAGTGGCTTATTCTAAGTGTTACTAAAATTAGATTTTGCATGATGATGATGATGGTGATCTCTGGGGGGTGGGGTTAAAGCAGTTAAATAGAGAACGTTAAAATGTCATTCAAAAATTATTTCTTTTACTTTCCCAATTTGCACTGTTTTTCATGAACTAGGACAGGCATTCTCTACCTCCAGCCCATGGGCCAGACCCAGACCCCAAAACCTTTTCATCTGGCCTCCGATGCCCTCCTTGTTCCCGACCACCCGGGAACACAGAAAACCAGCAAAAAAAATGTGTTTGTAGCAAGTTCTCATGTGAAAATTCACATTTTTGGCAATCTTGAGTGATTTCGGTGAGTTCTCGCATGATTTTGGTGAGTTCCCACGTGAAATCATGCAAGTTCTGGCCAAAATTGTGCAAGAACCCACCGAAATCGTGCAAGAACTCGCTCGGAAACACATGACTGGCATGTGAAGCCATTCTGAGGAGAGTGATCCAGCTCCCGCCCCAAAAAGGTTGCGAAAGCCTGAACTAGGATGACAGAATTGCATGATGTCATAAATCCAAATTTTGGAATGTATTGTTAAGAAATAGTTGCAGCACCAAGACCTCCAAGGTAGATAATTACAATAAAGGATACAAGCAGTGATGCACTGCAAAAAAAGTTACTACCTACTCTGTGGGCTGGCCAAATATGTGGGCGGGGCCAAATATGTGGGTATGGCCAAATATCCTGCATTATGGGCTATGGGGGTGGGGTGGCCAACCAAGTGGGCATGGCCTGGGGGAATTTCCGCTACCGGTTCTGCAGAACCTGACAGAACCTGCTGCAGTGCATTTCTGGATACAAGTATTAAGGTAACACTTTGCTTTCTCATTATTGAGAAGTAACTAAAATATTCTGTATTCAGAAGGAGAACTAAAGTTGGATTAATTCCCTAAGGGATGCCACAAACTGTAATTTGTAGAAGAAGAGCAGGGATGTTGAGGACAGAACATTTTAGAGACCTCTCATTCATAGGGTCACCATAAATCAGAGGCGACTTGACAACGTGTAAAAACAACATCAACATTCAGAAGCACACAAGTTATTGGCTTCTGGTAGAAAACATGAATAAGCAGTGAGACTCTAAACTTGTAAATATAACAATAACTGAGAAGTGAGATCTGTAACTACCAGAGTAACTAAAACCAGATGCAGTTTTACTATGAAAGAATGATTGTTTTACAGTTGTACAATATGTAATATCTATTTCAAAAAGGAACTACACATATTACAACTTTCCAAAGCTCTCATTTGGTTCATTTAATGCATGAATAAGTCATAGGCTGATGCTACCTAAGGTTTAAAAATGCTCACACATCCCCTCCATACACTTGTACATGATATCACACAACTGTTTGTTCCCTACAAAGTGGATACGTATTGAAGTTTGTACTCTTTTAAGTCTCAGTTTCTTCAAAGTCTAAAACAGTGATGGTGAACCTTGGCACTCCAGGTGTTCTTGGACTTCAATTACCAGAAGCCCAAGTCAGCACTCCTGCTGATCAGGGGTTCTGGGAATTAAAGTTCCAGAGCATCTGCAGTGCCAAGGTTCGCCATCACTTCTTCTTCTGCCATGTCCAAATCCGAATATTGGTGATCCTCATGGTGATCAGCCATGACGACTCTGAGAATATAATGCAGTGCCCTTTCATCTGCTTTCCATATCGCAGCATGACATTCGTACTACTGATACAGTTCCATGAGTCACTTTCTGGTCCTGAATCCTTTTAGCATGCAAAGTCCTCCTCAGCCCCAGGCCAGTGTTGATGAAGCTGCTTCCCTCAACCAAGATGGATTCAAGTGGGATCTAATCCACTTGAGGACCATCACCCTTCCCTGTGAATGTAGACACCCAAGCAATTAGTCCTCAGGGTTGTCAGGTTAGTTAACTGCTGCCTGACACTCAGCAATGAGTCACTGGCAGTATGGTCTACTCTATTACCCAGTCAGGATAACCTGGCCAGACATCACTAGTGAAATCTTATTTCCACCCCGTCAGAACAGGAGGAAAATAAAAAGTGTCAACATGTATATAGCCTGAGTTAGACCGCAACCAGGAATTAACCCTGCTTTACTTGTTTGGATATGAGAATTGGTTTAATTAAGGTGTTATTTGAACTGATCCTTATTTGCAAGGTGTTATTATTTTAAAATGACTAGGTTAAACTAAGGTTTCTGGCTTGCAGGTTTTAGACACACCAGGGGTCATAAAGTCAGAAAGAACTCTACACAGTTGAGAATTTATGTAGTGAAGCTAGGCAGGTAGATTAGCTTGTTGGCATGTAAGTTTTGCTTTGTTTTTGTGTTTACCCAAGCAGCCTCATTTAATGCTCATCAGTAAAATTCATGGGAATCATATGTAGATCAAGCTTTGTTAGTTAATTCATTAGTGGATGCCTTTCAAAAGTTAGCTTCAGGGTATACATATTCCCTATGTTCATTAATTATTCTTTGTGTAGGTAGCAGACTTGCACTTTCCATCTCTGTGCACTTAAAATATAATTTGTAGGCACACGTTTCTTCATAGTCAGCAGATATCACTTCCCCAAGGCACTTCAGGAGCAATTTGTTTCAAAAAATAAAATTGACAGAGCAGTAATTAGAGTGGGTGCATTTTTTTAATCTTTGTTTTTTAAACATTCATCTTATGATCTTGTAAAAAACATCCTCACAGTATACCTACTACTTCACTGTAGTTTTTTTAAGTTCACAGATGTGCTTTATTTATGTAATTGGTTGTGCACTCCAAAGTTTCCATACATTATGAGGCCAGTTCCTTGAGAGGTTCTTTAATATCTGTATTTTGAGTTCCCAGTACAGCATGTGTATCTCCTGGGCTACATAGGATTGTTGGTCATGCCTACTGTGTCCACAATTCTGGAGAACCCTTGCGTTTCCCCTGTCCAAGCCAACTGGCCCACCAACTGTGGCACAACATAGTTGCAGACAAATAGGATCCAGAAGAACTGGATGTAAATAGTGGTGGAGTATAGATTAGGTGGCAAGATCTAGGACAGTGACAGCCACCCTTGGCACTCCAGGTGTTCTTGGACTTCAATTCCCAGAAGCCCAGGTCAACACACCAGCTGATCAGGGCTTCTGAGAATTGAAGTTCAAGAACATCTGGAGAGCCAAGGTTGGCCATCACTGGTCTAGGACAGGGGTGCCCAAACCTTTCAGGGAGCTGGTCACTATGGCCTGGGGGCCGGATCCAGCCCCCAACACCAATTCATCCAGCCCACGAAGCCCTCATCACTCCTGGAAGCGGAAGTAGTTTGACCACCCCTAGTCTAGGAGATCAGACCGCCTCGCCTCACTATTATCCAACTCTGACCTCCGATGGCTGAAGAGAACACGAGGCACCAAGTTATATGTAACCCAGAGTAATCAGGACTTAAATTGCCATAATGTTTTCTCATTTCCTGGTTGCAGGGGCAAAGATAGGTAGGAGGTGGTTGAGTATCTGTCATATCACATTGCATGGGCAATTGAGCTTTGATTGATGCTTGGGCTTGGCGGTAATGACTTTTGCTTGCATGGTGTAGACAAGCAGGATGGGGTGTCTACAACAATCTTATCTGAGTGAAACAGACGTTAGTGGTGGCTACACATGCCATGTCAATGTTTTGACACTTACGTTGACACACATACTAAGGTTATGATGGTGCAATGTCTCTATTTGGAGGATTTTTTTTAAAAAAGCATATGATTACAAGTTGGAGCAGAGAAAATTCTCTCTGAAACAGAACCATTGTCCTGGCTTTAAAAAAAACACCTTTCTGTTTTCCAAAGGCTAAAATAGTGCCTCAGAAAGATTACTGGGGCAATTTAGGTTCAAATCCCCATTTGGCTAGGAACTCTTAGGACTGTGATGACTATGAAATAGGAAGGAAGAAGACACATTGGTCATTTCTTCTTCCATGTCTAGGCCAGATATGAAACTGCCAAAATGAAGGCACCTTTTGGTAAATTCATTCTGTAGTTCCTTTTGCCTGACCCAGTGTGAGAAAGATTAGCTGGCAACACAAGGTTACCAGTACCAGGCTACGCCCGATTGTGGTTCAAAAATACTGCAATCTTCGAGGAGGCTAAAATATTATTATACTGGCCAGCTACTAAGACTCTTGCTTGTATGTGTTCATAATGACTCACTTAATAATGAAAACCACTGGAAGGCCAAGGACGCAGCAGCCTGCGATTTGCCAGGAACTCATTGTCAGCAAGAATTGAATTTGCTGCTCAAATTTTTGAAACTAATCGAGAACAGGATAGAAAACATGGACAACATTTGTTAGAATTTAACAAAAAGGCAGGGCCCGTGAACTCTTTTAAAATTAATTTTATTATAGCTATTATAGAAGATAGACTCCATAATTACACTTCATGTGCACCTGGAAACTTTCTGCCTACTATTTATTTTTTAGCCCTGTTCAGGATAAATCTACTTCTGTTCTAAATCTACAGTACTTCTGATTCCTCTATTGTAGAACAGAGCTTTTAGCTCTTTTGATACTTCTTTTGTTCTGAGTTCCTGCAGTCTCTTAAATATTTTTGCCTCCCAATTCCTGATGATTAAACAGGGCTTCCAAGCATATATTCAAAGAGAATGCAATCAGCAGGCAATTAGCTTAAAATTATACTGCCATCATTGTTTTTGATACACCTTTTTAAAAAAGCCTTTTTATAACGCAAAAGATCTTGGTCCTTACTGCTGAGACTGATCATCAATACACTTTAGCAAAGCAGGGATATGTGCAGTATTTGTCATGGTTTATGTAGAAAATTCATTGTGTATGAATCAGTACATTTATAGTGTGTAACATTAATGTTTACATGCTGAATGAGCATATTCCTGTCTGCTTATGGCTTGAAAGTAAAAGATGTGAATGTTCTTGCATTGTCATGTCACCATCCTTTGCCATCTGGAATTGATCTTGTAACCACTACATGTGCAATTCACCATGTGCTATACAGCAATGTAGTGGTAAATTTCATTATGACAGCCATTATAGCCACTTCCATTTGTGACGAAACACTGTTGGCACACTAATATTCAGTAGACTTGGTTAACAGTTCAAAAAGTATTTTAATTGTCTTGTAATTGAAAATAATTAACTAATTAATTTTCCTTTGCTTGCAGGTATAAATCTCAAAAAAAAGTAAAAAAATGTAACACTCAGAAGAAGAAGAATTTCCAAAGAAGTTTTTTTAAAATATATAACGCTCAGAAGAATTTTCAGAAATGTAACACTCAGAAGAAGAGTATTCAAAATGCTCTGATACCTTTTATAAAGCTATACATCTATACATGCATTCTTACCAAACATGGGACTAATACTTCAATAACATATCTTTCTGATAAAGCATAAATTGTACATAGAATATTATGAAAATTATGTTAGCTTACCAATTCTTTTGATAGATTTTAACGGGGACATGATCTACAAGCGCTCCTTACTGCTCACCTTTTAGAATGAGGTCACTCAGACAGAGATATTAGGTTTGTTGTACTAGAACAAATCCATCCATCCAGATACGAAAAGACTAATCTTAATAAGAGACTTTTACAGTGCAAAGTCTTTTATATTCATTTTTTAATACCCTGGCTCCACAGGGTCTCAATTCAGAAATTGAATTATCATCCTTTCTGTAGATTATAGGAATGTAACACCAGTCTGTAAGTATTGGCATTCAATCCATGCTGTAAATGACTATCAGCGGATCGTGCTAGCCACCTGTAAGTGTAAATCCTCTATATTAACCATTGGTAGCTTAGACTTAACTGACGTTCCAATGCACAATATACAGACACCGTAGAGAGGCGATGGATGCACGTTAAAATCTATCAAAAGAATTGGTAAGCTAACATAATTTTCATAATATTCTATGTACAATTTATGCTTTATCAGAAAGATATGTTATTGAAGTATTGGCCTCTATGTTTGGTAAGAATGCCTTATAAAAGGTATCAGAGCAATCATTTGTAATTTAGAATATGGAAACTACTAGCTGTACTATACATGTTTTAATTAGTTGTTTTTAACCACTTGTAGATTCCTTGATAAAATACAATTAGTCTGAAAAGCTTTAGTTACCGGGATAGCTTTGGAAATATTATTTCTACAAGGCTCATGGTTTTGCAAGAGACATTTATTTAAGCATATGAGTACTAACAATTACTGGATTGCGTTTTGAATACTCTTCTTCTGAGTGTTACATTTCTGAAAATTCTTCTTCTGAGTGTTATATTTTTAAAAAAGACTTCTTTAGAAATTATTCTTCATCTGAGTGTTACATTTTCATACCTGTCAACCTTCCCGGATTGGCTGGGATTTCCCGTTTTTCGGCGCCGATTTGTGCCATTTCCCGCCCGGAGCTGCCAAAACCCCAGAATTTGGCAGCGGGGGTGGGGGGAGGTACTGTGCATCCCTTCTGCACAAGTCACCTTCTACGCATGTGTAGAAGGCTTTTACGCTTGCATAGAATCCTTTTACGCTTGGGTAGAACCCTTCTACGCATGGGTAGAATGCTACGCATGTGTAGAAGGGTTCTACACAAGCGTAAAAGGGTTCTATGCAAGTGTAAAAGCCTTCTACGCATGCATAGAAGGCGACTTGCGTAGAACCATTCTGCGCAGGTCCCATATTGTCCGGAGCCGCAGTTGACAGGTTTGACCTTTTTTGAGATTTATACCTGCAAGCAAAGGAAAATTAATTAGTTAATTATTTTCAATTACAAGACATCTGGTCCCGGTGGATGGGAGGCCAGGTGCCGCTGCTACGTCCATGCCCCGATGCTACTGTGGGTGGAATGTCTCACCACAGTTGAGGGCTCAACGTAGATCTGAAAGAATGCCCCACCACTTCCATCACCGCCGAAGCCGTGCGGAGGGTGGTGGGGGGAGTGAGTGGGGCGGTTTTATATGGGGGTGGAAGGGAGGGAGGGAGAGACTGCTCGGCCAGCCAGAAAGGAGAGGCAGCATTCTGTCCAAGGCAATCAGGGAGGCTCCGGAGGCCAATATAGAGGTTGTGATGGGCATGGGGCGATATAGCGGGTACCGAGGGGCGGGCCGCACTCGGGGAATGCGGGGCAGATGCTTAGTATCTGTCCCTCGTTCCAGCCCCACGGTTACACCTCTAGGTCCTGAGCAGCTGACCCAGGGTGACCCTGCCCTTAGGCTGCTGCTGATGAATGCCAGGTCGGTATGTAATAAGGCCCCCCTGATACAAGACTCCATTATGGGGGAGCGGGCCGACCTGGCATGTATCACTGAGACCTGGCTGAGACCAGAGGATGGGGTTCCTCTGTCAGAAATGTGTCCAGCTAGGTTCAGTATTTGGCACCAGCCTAGGGATGAGAGTAAGGGCGGTGGCGTTGCCATCATAGCCAGGGAGTCACCGGGAGTCACCAGGGCTACCGCTCCACAAATTCTGGGTTGTGAGGCCCTGCTTCTGCGTCTGGGCTTTAAGGGTCAGTTGGGAGTCTTACTCCTGTACCTGCCCCCTTGCAGGGTAAGGGACTCCCTGCCTGAGCTCCTCGAGGCCATCTCAGCGTTGGCGTTGGAGTTCCCTAGACTGATGGTTCTGGGGGACTTCAATTTGCCTTCGCTGGGGACTGGCTCCGGGGTGGCTCAGGAGTTCATGGCTTCCATGGCAGCTATGGACCTGATTCAGGTAATTCAGGGCCCGACCAGGGGCAGTGGCCACACACCAGATTTAATCTTTTTGTCGGAGCGGTGGCAGAGTGATCTGAGACTATGGAAATTAGACATAACACCTGTGCCATGGTCAGATCACTATTTGGTGGCTCTAGACTTCCTGGGTGCGATGCTTCATCGTAGGGAGGCAGGGCCTATTAGAATGGCCCGCCCCCGGCAACTGATGGATCCTGATGGATTCCAGAGGGAACTGGGGGATTTCCCTCTGGATCGGCAATACGATTCACCCGAGGCGCTGGTTGATCTGTGGAACAGGATGACAACAGCAGCCTTGGATGAAATCGCACCACTACGGCCTCTCAGAGCTCATGGAGCTAGGTCATCTCCGTGGTTCACAGATGAACTGCGGGAGCTCAAACGGGCAAAGAGACGCCTAGAGCACCGCTGGGTGAAGACCCAGAAAGACTCCGATTGGACACTAGCTAGAGCCGCTATTAGGGCCTATCTAGTGGCGATGGAGGTGGTGAGGCGGCAATACTTCACCACCCTTATTGCCTCCGCTGATAACTGCCCGGCCACCCTGTTCCGGGTTACCAGGTCTCTCCTTGGTAGGGGGACCCCGGTGCCTGGTTGGCAGGGGTCGGCTGAGGACTTTGCTGACCATCTAGTGGAGAAAATCGATCGGATTCGCTCTGGGTTTAATCCTGGCGTGGATGGGGAGAGTCCGGAGGGAGCTGGAGTACAGTCTTGCCATACCATCTGGGACCGGTTTGATCCAGTTGCCCCTGATGAAGTGGACAGGCTCCTTGCAGCTGTGCGCGCCACTGCCTGCCCATTGGACCCCTGTCCCGCCTGGTTGGTGAAAGCCTCCAAGGCGGTGACAGGTGACTGGGTTGGGGCTGTGATCAATGCATCATTGCGGGAGGGGGTGTTTCCTGCACCTTTAAAACATGCTTTGGTGCGCCCCCTCCTGAAGAAACCTTCCCTCGACCCAGCTGTCCTAACCAACTATAGGCCTGTCTCTAACCTCCCCTTTTTAGGGAAGGTGTTGGAGAAGGCAGTGGCGTGTCGGCTGCAGGGGGTGCTGGATGAAGCGGATTACCTGGACCCCTTTCAGTCAGGATTCAGGCCGGGATATGGTACCGAGACGGCATTGGTCGCACTGATGGATGATCTCTGGCGGGAGCGGGACAGTGGTCACCCATCCGTCCTTGCTCTTCTTGACCTCTCAGCGGCTTTCGATACCGTTGACCACGGTATCCTTCACGGGACGGCTCCGAGGATTGGGAATCCAGGGTAATGTGTGGTCCTGGTTTTCCTCATTTCTGAGGGGTCGTACCCAGTCGGTGTGGTTGGAGAGTGAGAGGTCCAGTCCTAGGCCCCTCAAATGGGGGGTGACTCAGGGCTCGGTGCTCTCTCCTCTCCTATTTAACATCTACATGAAGCCGCTGGGTGAGATCATTCGTTCCCATGGGGTGCGGTACCATCAGTACGCGGATGACACTCAGTTGTACATCTCGGCCCATGGGGACCCCAGTGATGCCGTCAAAGTCCTTTCCAGATGCCTGGAAGCTGTGGGGGTCTGGATGGGGGCTAACGGGCTACAACTGAATCCCAGCAAGACTGAGTGGCTATGGATCGGGGGTCCTGCGTTAACCCGGGAGCTACCATCGTTGGTTCTGGATGGGGCTATTTTGCCCCAGACAGACCCGGTGCGCAACTTGGGGGTCCTCCTGGATTCACGGCTACTGCTAGAGGAACAGGTGGCGGCTGTGACCAGGAGGGCTTTCGCCCAACTTCGGGTGATCCGCCAGTTGCGCCCACTCCTGGACCGGGACTCCTTGCTCATGGTCACTCACGCTCTGGTTACCTCCAGACTAGATTATTGCAATGCGCTCTACATGGGGCTGCCCTTGACGACCATTCGGAGGCTACAGCTGGTCCAAAATGCGGCAGCCCGGGTGGTGATGGGGTGTGGGCGTTATGCCCGTGCTTTGCCACTGCTCCGGGAGCTGCACTGGTTGCCAGTTTGTCTCCGGGTGCAATTCAAGGTGCTGGTTTTGACCTTTAAAGCCCTATATGGTAGTGGGCCGGGTTACCTAAGAGACCGCATCGCCCTGAGGACATCTGTCCGTCCAACCAGAGCGGACCAGAGGGGCTCTCTAATTGTTCCATCAGCCAGAGGGGCTCGCCTCTCTGGCACAAGGAGGAGAGCCTTCTCCGTGTCTGCACCGGCTCTCTGGAACCTCCTGCCAACAGAGCTACGTCTCCGGACGGAATTGCTGCCTTTCAGAAAAGATCTTAAAACCTGGCTGGCGGGTCAAGTGTGGGGTGCAGGTGGAAGGGTAACCGCCATTGGGTGGTTGGTGTAGAAGAACTCTTCCCCATGGCGCCTTTGGATCCTGCAGCCCTTGTTTTTAGGGGGTGGGTAGTTTTAACTGTTTTAACTGTTTTAACTTGTGTTGTTAATTTTTATTGTGAACCGCCCTGAGTTGGCTTTGGCCGAGTGAGCGGTATATAAATGTGATAATTAAATTAAATTAAATTAATTAAATTAAGACAATTAAAAATACTTTTTGAACTGTTAACCAAGTCTACTGAATATTAGTGTGTTTCGGCACAAACGGTTTTCTGCATCTCTCATAGTTACACCGTTTGGCCACTCTTTTCCCTCCTTGTGATTATAGCCACTTCACCAAGGAGAGTAAAAAATAAATAGGTGAATATGTCACTATGCAAAGACAGTGCACAATGTCACATTGCTGTTGGGAAAAATCTAATCACTGTGACCACCCCAACTACTGTGAGGATTGCAGTTATGTTCAGAGAGAACTAGGAAACCTGAGAGTGGGTGGCTAATTTAAAAATCCCAGTGATTTGATCTTGTGAATTCTGGCCATACCACAGTACTGTTTACTTGACAGGAAATTGAGTGAAATAGGACTGATTTCACAGTGAACATGTTTGCAATCAGGCTGCCCATCACCCAATCCTTAACACAATCATGGAGTTGAAAGTAATCTAATAAAATAGGTCAACTAGTTTTGTCCTGAGATACACCGGATGGTTTACATGATTTATAGAACTGCCTGCCATGTTTGTGACAGTTGTTCCATTTTGTGGGTCAGTAATATTGCCATAGTGCCAATAAAATAATAAGTTAGAGGTGGGGCTTAATTGGCAATTATGCCCAATGTCTGTCACAGTGAACCAGAGTGATACAGTGGATAGAGCAGTGGGCTGGAACTCACAAATTTCACATTCCCATTGAACCATGAGCTGCAATCACTGTAGTCTTTTGCTGGGACAATAAAAACTGCCTCCTTACACCTTAAAGACTACCACATTTTATTGTACTGTGGAACCTTGGTTAACATAATAATTAATGTGTTACCCAGGATGTTTCTTACAGCGAAAATTGCTTTGGAGGTTCCACTGTATTGTAATATTTATTTATTTTGTAATATTTATTATTATTACTGTATTGTAATTAACATTCAAGGGACTGAAGTGGCTTAGTGGTTAAGATGCTGAACTCGATGACGGGGAGGTTGGCAAGTCAGCAGTTTGAGACCTGAGTACTGCACAACAGAATGAGCTCCCATCTCTGTCCCAGTTCCTGCCAACCTAGCAGTTCGCAAGCAAGAAATTGCAAGTAGACAAATAGGTACCACTTCAGTGGGAAGGTAGACAGCGTTCCGTACAGTTGGGCGTCTAGTCATGCCTGCCGCATGTCCATGGAAACATCTGCAAATGCAGACAGCGCTGGCGTTTTGGCTATAAACAGAGATGAACACTGAACCCTAGAATCAGATACGACTGTCTTTCGAGCAAGGGTGACCTTTACCTTATCTAATAAACTTTCAGAAACATATACGTATTTATTCGAGTATAACGCGCACTCGTGTATAACGCGCACCCCTAATTTTCCATGAAATCTCGGTATAAAATTTTTTTCACACCACGCATTGAAATTGACATAAAAAACGTTGCTGAATACGTGCAGCCATGAAAAAAACATTTATTAACAACGTAGACTGGTGTAAGCACAATGCCGCGGCACTCCCCCGGAGGGTTCCCTTCTCGACCCGGCGGGTGCGTGGAGGTGAGCGGCGGCGGCAGCGGGACCTGGGCGCCTGGGAGGAGGGCCACGGCGTGCTCCGTGCCTACCCGGCGCCGGCTTCTTGAGTCGCGCGGCCCGGGTAGCGCGGAGCACGCCGCGGCCCTCCCCCGGAGGGTTCCCTTCTCGACCCGGCGGGTGCGTGGAGGTGAGCGGCGGCGGCAGCGGGACCTGGGCGCCTGCCGCCGCCTGGGAGGAGGGCCGCGGCGTGCTCTTGAGGCTCGTTTAAAAGAGGCTCGTGTATAACGCGCACCCAGTCCTCGTGTATAACGCGCACCCAAACTTTGAGTCTTTTTTTGGGTATAAAATTTTGCGCGTTATACTCGAATAAATACGGTACCCCGTAAAGCTTTTGGAATGTTAATGTGCTAGAAGACTCTTCACATTTAAAAAAATGATAAAAGCTTCCTTGGGAATCCCTCATACACAAGTGCAACCAGTAAAGTCATAGAATTGGTGGATTGAAACAATACAAACAGAAACATTAAATAAGATCACAGTAAAATTTGTCAGCACTTTACAATAGTCATCTTTCCTATTGCTTTACACAATGAACTTGTAGTAGTCCTATTGTCCTTATTAGACCATTTACACTATATAATATGTGAGAAGTCCACCTGTTACTTGGTGATAACAGGAAAACCTGCCTCCATTGTTAAGATTTAATGTAAATACTTCACAACATAAGAAAATGAGTACAATAAGAGTAAATCAGAATACAACACCTGTAAAACTTCAGGAATTCTAAAACAAAAAGTGATAGCCTCATGATATTTGTACTTCCAGTTCTTCAATAAAGAGTAAAAAGGATAGAAAGTGTGTTTGTTTGTCTGTATGACTTTATAAATACTTTTAGAATATTTGAAGAACAATGAATAGATGACATGTTTTATCTTACTAATGTTCTTTTGCTTTGTGATGTTTATGTGGAAAAAAATGAAATGAGCTCAGTAGCTTAGAGAAGAATAACAGTATAAAACAGGGGAAAGAAGAAAAAAGAACATCTTGTTTTTGTTTCCATTATAGTGACAAAATGTTTCCAGTCTACGGTTTTGGAGCCAGGATACCCCCGGACTATAAAGTAGGTGTACAGGTGAATCTTCCTCTTTCTGTTGATTCACATATCACCATAGAGGGTTGGAGAGAGAATTTAGGGATGGATAGATAGATAGATAGATAGATAGATAGATAGATAGATAGATAGATAGATCTTTATTGTCATTGTCCTTCACAGAACAACGAGATTGAAAAACCACTTATCGACCCAACAAAACCTAAACAAAATACAACTATACAAAATTATCAACATACTCCCACCCCACATATACACATTTAACCCCTAAAAAGCTCTAAAACTCAAAGACTCTAAAACTCTAAAAACTATATACAGAAGTTCCTTCATAAACTGTATTTCACTGCATTCATAGCCAGAACCGCTTTTGGGTAGAAACTATTTCTCAAGCGGCTGGTCCTGGTCTTTATGACCCTATACCTTCATCTAGAAGGCAGAAGCTGAAAGAGATCATTTCCGGGGTGCGTACTATCCTGCGCAATCTCTACAGCTTTCTTATAACACCTGGTGGCATAGATTTCATCTAGAGTGGGAAGAGTACAGCTAGTGATAAAGAAGGTCTCAGCTATTGGGAAGGATGGGTGGCAGAATTCATTTTGAGACCACTACACAGTTTGTGACTCCTCTGCTAAAACAACATCACACAACCCATAATTGTAAATTCCAAACCAATGTTTTTTCAATGAAGATAAGCCAAAAGGCCTTTGGTTTTTCACATAAAATTACCATAGTTATAGAGGTCCCATGCCACTCAGTTTTCTCCCAGTTGAGAAAAAAAATAAATATTTTTAGAAAACAGCACTTTTGAAACATAGACATCCAACCTAAATATAAAAAGGATAGCATTTATCTAACTTATGAGATTAATTGGTTTTCAGGATATATTGAAACTAAGACAAAGGTGTTCAGTTGCTCAAGAACAAGATAAAAGGACTGGCTCTGCTAGAATGTGGCTAATGTGGTGGGGTATATAAATTGTGAAGGAAATAAACATTTTGATGCATTGAATGGACAATTTAGTTAATTTGAGTCAAACTATTTAGAAATAGTATTCCCATGAGTTTTGAACATCCTTTTCTTCTAACACGGGCTTTTCCCACCTACATACCTGTACTGGAAGATAAACATGAGTTTAATGTGGAAGTCTGATTCCCCAAGATTTCCTTGTATCTACAGAAATTGTGCTGAAGAAATATATAAGGTTTTGTAAACATAGACTAGAAAATAAGGCTCATATCACACCTGAGGGCTCCTTGAAGAATAGCATAATGGACCTGCCTTTCCTCTTTACCAGGGGTGCCCAAACTATGACCCACAGGCTGGATTCAGCCTGTACCACCCACTCCGCTCCCAGAAGCAGAAGTAAAACACTCTCGCGTATGCGCAAAGTATTGCTGTAAATGACCCACGGCTGTCGTAAATGCATTTATGACAGATGCAGGTGCATTTACGGCAGCCTTATGCACATGTGTGGGCACATTTTACTTCCACTTCCAGTGGAAGGACCCAGGTGACTGTCTCACTCTACCACGTGACTGGCCCGCGCCTGAAAAGTTTGGGCACCCATGTTCTTTATCATTGACATCTCTGTCATCCACCTCTTGTTCTGGCCTATTGAGTTGGTGAGGACTTGATGAATCAACACCTGTTTACATTTAGTTGATTCAGTGAGCCTACTCTAGTTGTGACTTACTACACTAAGCAACAGGATTTTAACCATTTTAAGATTGTTTAGACTAGAGATGTGCAGTTATAATGGAAAAACACAGCACATAATGAATGATGCTGTTTTAGCAGTCTTGCTAAGCACAATGAATAAATACATGCAACAAACAATTGCCCACTGAAATGCTCTTTTTTCCAATTACAGAGAAATCTATCATGATTTAAAATAAATGTAGGATAAAAGGAACAAATAGTTAGGCATAGTTTTTAAAAACTCAGCAGACAAAATAGTCATTTGAATGATAGCTTTTGTTCACATTTCTCATAGGGGAACATACAGATGGAAAGATATATGCAAGTACTGTACTTAATTATAAGTACATTTTTGCCCGGAAGAATTTATAGAAGTCTTAAGCTTGGCCCTATAGAATTTAAGTCAAGGGTTCCCAACCTAAGACCCATGGGCCAGATCCGGCCTGTGGTGCCATTTCATGTGCCCCCCACCCCTCCAAGGGCATTTGAGAAACAAAATGACCAACCCTTTGAAGCTGTTGGAATAGAACAAAATGGCCACCCCACTGTGCAGGCAGGGCCAAATGGCCATCTGGCCCTCAAAGTTGACTGAGAGAACGTGACCTGGCCCCCAGGTTGAAAATGTTGGGAACCCCTGATTTAAGTCAAGGTTACATGTACACTGGTTGGGCTTCCCTCAAAATGGGAATTCAGAGGATACAACAATGATTATATTAGCTTTTAATTTTT
This sequence comes from Bradypodion ventrale, assembly GCA_035047345.1. NCBI lineage: Eukaryota > Metazoa > Chordata > Lepidosauria > Squamata > Chamaeleonidae > Bradypodion > Bradypodion ventrale. The sequence continues at coordinate 84,310,999 of JAWDJE010000006.1, forward strand.
GTAGTCATCTCTTATCAGTGGAAGATAAACTACAGCAAATCAACACAGGGCAATCACATTCTGCTTTATATACAATACAAATTCCACAGGGAAAGCAAAGAAATAAATAAATACGTGCTTTGAAACAATTTTTCCAGTGAATGTCTGGACAGAGGTATCCTACTCAAACTACATTTGTATCTGTGGGGAAATTGAACCACTTTTCTGAACTACAATTGTATCTAATCTTTCTCGGGGGGGGGGGGGGCGTGATTCACAGGTCTCCCATGATTTTGCAATCAACTTTAATGAAGACAACCCAGAATGTGCAGGTAACAGAATTGCTATGGCAAACAAGCTGACTCATATAGTTTGTGCTTTTATTTATTTATTTATTTATTTATTTATTAATTAGATTTTTTTACCCCGCCTCACTCAACACAGCATACGACCCAAGGCGGCATACTATACGTAATACAATACAATTAATTATGCAATACAGTAACAACATATCAAATATAAACACAATATAACAGTATGAAAATACAATGGGGAAAAATTATAATAATACAATACAGTAAGTTACAAAATGAATTATGCAATAAACATTTAAGTTCTAACATAGCAAAATTAATTACACAAACCCTCAGCTACTAACATCCCCAAAACGGAGTCCTAATTCAAGAGATAGGAAACCTCAGGTCCTGGGACTGAATCAAGCCTTCCCAGTCTGGTCTTTGGCTTCTCCAGATGTTACAGCTGTTTCCCCATGGCACCATTGTTTAGTGGCTTTCCAGTTGTCACAAGTTTCCCCCCATTTCCATCATGATGAAGGCTATAATCTTACAGCCACTTACCTGGGAGTAAACACTATTGGACTCAGCAGGACTAATGCCTGAGAAGAGCTGCATAGAACTGAGATGCACATCTTTGTTTCAGTCATTTATTCATTAATCTAAGATAATTTATGGCTCAAACAAACAGGCAAACAGATGACTAATATATCCAGAAAATTCCATGTCGAAGTTTCAATGTTTGGCATCCCCAGGGGAAAATCTTGCATAAAATTCTGGAAAAGACATTACCAGACAGAAAAGAACCCTTGTGGTGTAGTGAGTAAACTGCTGTACTGCAGTCAAAACTGCTGACGTTGTGAGTTCAATCCTGGTGGGACTCAAGGTTGACTCAGCCTTCCATACTTCCAAAGTTGGTGAAATGAGTACCCAGCATGTTTGGGGCAAAATGCTAATTACCTTGTGAACTTGCCAGATTGTGCACAAAGTGCCATGGGCGGTATATAAATGTAATTGCTATCACTAACAGACCAGGAATGGAAGCCTTTGTACTTCCAGATGTTTCGGACTTCGGTTTCTAGAAGCCCTGGCCAATATGACCAGTGGCAAAGCCTTAGAAAGTGTTCTTATCCTGTAATGAAAAGTGGTGCTTAGAAATTAAGGAGAACCTGACTTGTAATATTAAAGTTTAAAAGGTATTGGTAGAGGAAACTAATTTTAATGATATATGGGGAAATTTCTTAAAGTATTTCTTGGTGAATGGGAATTTCCAGTTATTTGTTCCCTATATGTTTTTTTGTAAGAGTTATGGGACACTGTAAAAAGTTATTTAAAAATGGATAGGATCTGTATTGCTCCTGGTAGTGGGTGCAATATTGTACTTTGAGTATATTTTTCTTTTAGATTTTTTGGATTTTTCTTTTCTTTTTGTTAAGTTTGTTTGTTTATTTATTCTATGGTGGTTGCTTTTTTCTTACTATGTTTAGTATCTATAAAATATATATTTGTTTTTAAAAAGAAGGGGTTATTATCCAAAACAGCTGGAGAGTCAAATATGCTGCACATGGAGACAATACAGACATACACAGTATTAAACTAGATTATTTGATGTGGCCCAAGGCAGATTCCTATGTATTATTTTAATTGTATTGCACATGAGTCACATTGAACTCTTTGGGAAACAGCTGAGTATATTGAATGAAATATGAAATCCAGTAATTGATGGACAAATTGGTCCATGATATCTAAGGATTTCTATTTTACAGATTAATTTAATTAATTTTAATTTTAATTTAATTTAAAAGCTGCCCACTCAGGCAAACCCAACTCAGGGCGGCATACAGCATTTAAAAACATATAAAAACAGATTTTAAAAATCCCAAGTCACCCACCCACCTACCCACCCTACTACCCCCACCCAATTCAAAAAGAATAAAAGGGAATCGGATGAATACAACAACACAGAGGGAGGGACACTAACTGGAGATAAGCCAACAGGCTGGGGCTTTATTCCCATTAAGGCCCCACACATGCCCTGCCAGGCAGATTATGGCCAGATAGCTCAAATAAATATTTTCCTTTGGAATAGACTGTCTGAAAGCAGTTAACTAACTAACTGCTTTGCTTCAATATAAGCAAATACTTGACTAAGAACAGTGAGAGAGAAACAAGTGCTACTAAATTATCATAAACTACTTCTTCTGCCATATCCAAAACGGAATATTGGCAATCCTCATGGCGATCAGGCATAAAGACTGTCCTAAGAATATGATGCATTGGCCTTTCATCTGCCTTCCACATCGCAGCATGATGCCTATACCACTGTTCCAGTTCCTCGAGTCACTTTCTGGTCCTGAGCCCTTTTGGCATGCAAAGTCCTCATTCGCCCCAGGCCAGTATTGATGAAGCTGCTGTCCTCCATCAAGATGGATTCAAGTGGGATTTAATCCACTTGGGGACCATCACCAGTTGTGGGCACCAGCAGGTTCACACCAGTTCGCCAGAATTGGTAGCAAAAATTCTGACTGGCCCCGCCCATCCAAGTTTTGAAATAAAGTAGTCCTAATTCAGGTGCAATGCAGGGATTTCTCCCTAGCCATGCCCACCACTGACCATCACCCTTCCCTGTAGACTTCTTTACACAAGGCCATTAGTCGTCAGGGTTGTCACGTTAGTTAACCGCTGCATGACTGACACCATTGTGTTGTTGGCAGTAGGGTCTACTCTATTACCTGGCCAGACTGTGTATCACAAACTAATAAAGAAAATCTACATGCTTGAAATTGTGAACTTTTCTGGTGCCCAAGTGATTACTTAAAGCCTCTGATTGCAATTCCAAAGTGTGTTAATGTCATACAGGGGAGATAATATCTGCAAAATGCTCAGTTCAGCACTGTTCGCAAGGAGGAAAGCTGGGTTCATGAATTATATATTGCATCACATCTAAAAGAGGTCAGGTCAGCAGGGGAGAGCGGCTTTGAACAAATCCTTCAGAGTCACAGCTGTGTGGAATAAATTGGCAGGGTCGTAGCTCATTTATGTGACTGAAATTGCTGGAATCACTTTTGGAAAAATGGTTGGGGAGGGAATGCTCTCATTAAGGCCGGCTCTCATTTTGGGTAGAGTAAGGCAGCAGAGGTAGGGAGGGAGGAAGCAGAAGGGAGAATGAATCGAAAAGCCTGCCTTGCACCTTTTAAGCTAGGCTGCTGCTTTCAGCTGTAGCAAAGGCTGCAGCTCTGTCACCAGTGGTGAAGTGAAATTCAGTAGACAGTTTATCCATCTCAGGTAGCAAAATGTCTCAGACCAGACCAGATCTCTTCTACTGAATCTTCTCCTCTACCTCTGTTTAATGACTGGTTTCAATGCTTGTCTTTCTACTACTACTACTCCTTCCTCCTCTCCCCCCCCCCTCCTGCTTCTTCTGCTTCTACATCTTTGTCCTCCTCCTCCTCTTTCCCCCCTTCTCTCCCAAGGGATCCAAGGAGTAGTTGAAGCATATCAGAATTGCCTTCCTAAGCTTCAACTTTATGGGCCTACAAATATTGCTCCCATCATCCAGAAGGTGGCTAAATCAGCTTCTGAAGAGATCAACACTAAGGAAGCATCGGTGAGAACCGGAGCAGAGGCCAAGCTAAACTAGACTTTCTTTTACTTGGGGCATCCTCAAGAAGATCATACAGATTAGTTACCCATCAATGTACAGTGGTACCTCTGTTTACAAATTTAATGCATTCTCCGGGACATTTCGTATTGCGAAAAATTCATAAACCACGGTTTCCCATAGGAATGCATTGAAAACAAATTGATCCATTCTGGAGGTCAGAAGAAGTCTTTTATCGGCTCAAAACTCTTTATAACATGCACTTTAAAGGCATAAACACTGTACAGGAGCATGACTAATCAAGCAATAACATTTCAAACATCCAACTTCAACTTTTAAAACATCATTATTTTCAATGGATTTTCATTTGTAAACGAAAATTATGTTAACCAAGCATACCTGTCAAGCCACGGTTTTCAAAATCCGGGAGCAGGGCATGCATGCGCAGTAGGTTTCCAGGTGCCAGGCAGGAAAAGGGTTACTGTGCATGCGCAGCCATCAGAGGCAGCGTGCGGCACGCATGCGCAGTAACCCCTGCACACATGCACAGTAACCTCTTTGGCCAGGAAAGGGGTTACTGCGCATGTGCGCAGGGGTTACTGGTTTACTGCATGTGCACAGTAACCCCTGCGCACATACGCAGTAACCCCTTCCCTGGCCAGTCAAATTACGGGATGACAGCAGGAAGGAGGGGGAAGGAGCGCTAGATTATGGCATTTCCCAGCCAATCCAGGATACTTGACAGGTATGTAACCAAGGTGTTCGTAAACCAAGGTACCACTCTACTTTGAATATAATGTAACTGCCACTATAGCTTCCTGTTTCCAGTGGTTAAAGCATGATAAAGGAATGGATTTTCTGCAATCTTTCAATGCTTGCTTGGGATGTAAATTTTAGTTTTTTAATGGGAACCAGAAGGCAGATAGGGTGGGGTCAGGTATGACATTTTCACAGTTCATTATGTATTAAATAATAGCTGAAAATTAGTTGGTGTAACTATGTGCCATGCAACAAAGATGATATCATCATCTAGTGATGTTACTCTTTGTTTACGTTTAATTTAAAACCTATCCCCTCTATCTTGAGGCTCCCAAAGGTAAAATAATCCTTAGGAAGACTCAGAACCTGAAGGGGGTGGGATAGGAGGTTTTAAATTACATCAAAACAAAGAGTAACATCACTGGATTGTTTGTATACCACCAAGCTTTACCAACCAGATTTCAGACAAAATAATTTTGTATATAAAAGTAAGAAACAATATACAGTATCCGTATTACATCAATACTGTCTTATTTTTAATAGGAAGTCTAGCAGGCACAACAGCCAGGTCCAATGTATCCAAATTTTATAGTATAGAAGTTTCCTAGTGCACCTCTTTAAATCAGCCCCTTTGATTTCTGTTGGATGCAAGGCAAAACTTTACAGGATATCAGCTTTGCAGTTAGAAGGTGATAAAATATTATCCTCCCAAAGGCGCCCTCTGCCAAAGCTCAGCTTGCAAATTGAAGCCTGTTCTTTACCTCCCAATAACAATTCATCAGCCAAAAACAACCTAATTTACGAGTTGCAGAGCTGCAAAATCTTGATCATGAACATCTTTTACTTCTTAAGGAAGCTCTGCATTCAATTTCAAAGCTGGAATCTCATGTAGTTTGACCCTTTGTCTTAAAACTGTTTAGCTGAATCTGGCCATAGCATACAATTTTGGTCTCCTTTACAACTATTTATATAATCTTAATTAGTAATTAGATTAGAAGACGTGGAGAACATGGGCTATAAATGCCTCAATTCCCTGTACAGATCCCTCCTTGCCACTCAAATTACATGCTCCTACCTTGAATCCTGTTGTTTTCAAAAATCTTCTTTTTACTTTTCCTGTTCTTTTAGTTTTTCCAGACTCTTCCTTAAAGCTTATTTAGGACAGGAAAATTGGATCCGGGCCAGCCATTTCATTAGGTAGAGTGAGGTAGGTGTCTCAGGCAGTAGACTCTGGTCCCATGAAAAGACACCACAATGCAGTGTATTAATTTATTATGTTGATGCACCTCAATTGTGAAAGAATGGGGAAGGCATTTCCTGTTTTCTAGCTCAGATGCCAAAATAACTTGCCTGGTCTAGTGTACTATGCATGTTGAGAAGCCAGCATTTGCTAGTCCACATAAAGTGTTTTATGCTGACCCTGGGTGTGACAGTACACTATCCAGGTGGCTACTCATCCTAAAAAGGGCCATGGTGGTGTCTTAGTGGTTAAGATGCTGAGTTTGACAACCAGAAGGTCAGCAATTTGAGACCCGAGTACTATGCAACAGAGTGAGTGCTTACCATCTGTCCCGGCTCCTGCCAACCTAGCAGTTCGAAAGCAAGAAATTGCAAGCAGAAAAATAGGTACCGCTTTGGTGGGAATGGTAACAGTATTCCATGTGCTCCGGCATCTAGTCATGCCTGTCACATGACGATGGAAATGTCTGCTGACGCAGACAGCCCTGGCTCTTTCGCTGTAAACATTGATGAGCACCAAACCCTAGAGTCGGACGTGACTGGCTTTTGAGTAAGGGAAACCTTTAACTTACTCATCCTAAAGAAGCTAATCTTACTGGAGCATTCATGCTTAATAATGAATCTCTCAATTCCATCCAATTAATAATTAATTAATTAATTAATAATTAATAATTAAATTAATAATTAATTAATTAAAAATAATCATGCAAAAGGTGCCAGAGATTTTCTGAAGCATGTTTTGATCTGAATCGTTGCTGAAAATTGAATGATATTTTGGTTTTTCTTTCTTTCCAAAACCTTCTAGCAATATTTCATCTTGCTAATCCTGACAGACGGTGTCATCACAGACATGGCCGACACCCGTGAAGCTATTGTTCATGCCTCCCATCTCCCCATGTCAGTCATCATTGTTGGAGTGGGAAACGCTGATTTCAGTGACATGCAGATGTTAGATGGGGATGATGGGATCCTGAGATCTCCTAAGGGAGAGCCTGTGCTGCGTGACATTGTTCAGTTTGTTCCATTCAGAAACTTCAAACATGTACGTTTCTTTTGGAAGGTATTATTTCTTTGGCTAGGGATTTAGACATGGTGGTCCTATAAACTCATTTTCATAGCTAAGGGCTAAAATACATATCAGCAGGCCAATTTCAACATTATATCCTTCCAAGGTCTTAGAATTCAACTCCTGGCCAATGATAAGAGAGTCTGGGAGTTGGAATCCAAACCTTCTGGAATGCCAGAGGCTGAGAATCACATACAAATGTGTATCCTTGTATCCAAGGATGTAGATTAGGTGTTCCTAATCTAAGGCCCATGGGCTGGATACGGCCCACGGCACCATTTCATGTAGCCACCCACCCCTCCAAGGGCATTTGAGAAACAAAATGGCCACCCCCATCGTGCAGGCAGGGCCAAATTGCCATCCGGCCCTCAAAGCTGACAGAGCTTGACCCGGCCCCCAGCTTGGAAAGGTTGGTAACCCCTGATGTATACGCTTGTTTTTTTGGTTCACATTGCATCACTGTTGGTGGCTAGTAGTTAATGAGAACAGGAAACCATTTGAGGCAGGAGTATCTTTCAAATCTCTTTTACTGCAAGAATTCGAAGGAGTGAAGAAATCAGAATTGTTCGGGTATTGCCAGTTTTTCAAAAGATGTTTTCTTCATCAGGATATAATCTTAAGTATTTTTCAAGAATCTTTTTTAAACACGTCTACTAGCTTCAGGGAGGAGAACATCCTATCATGATGAGCTTAAAGATGTCTTTAAGCTCATCATGATAGGATGTTCTCTTCCCTGAAGCTAGTAGACACGTTATATCCTGAAAAAGAAAAAATCTTTTGAAAAACTGGCAATACCAGAACAGTTTTGATTTCTTCACTCCTTCGCATTCTTGCAGTAAAAGAGATTTGAAAGATACTCCTGCCTCAAATGGTTTCCATGTTCTTATTAACTACTAGCCACCAACATTGATGCAATGTGAACAAAAAAAACAAGTGTATACATCAGGAGTTTCCACCCTAAGGAAACCGGTGATCGGACACTCAGAACACTGGCTTCCTTGGGGAGAGACCGTGCCCGCGCGCCCTCACCCCAAGGAAACCGGTGCTCAGACGCTCAGAGCGCTGGCTTCTTTGGGGGGAGACCAGACATAGGCACCTTCACCCCAAAGGAACAGGCACTCAGACGCTCAGAGTGCCGGCTTCCTTGGGGGGAGACCGGGCGCGCACGACCTCACCCCAAGGAAACCTGCACTCAGATGCTCAGACTGCCAGAGAGCCAAGCCCCAAAGTTGGAGACCAGTCCTGCCGACTTTGGGGCTTGGCTCAATCTGCCTGCCTCTTTGGAAAGGGCAGCGGGGATTCAACGCATGGAATCCCCACTGCCCTTTCCAAAGAGGCAGGCGGATCGACCCCCTGTTCTCTTTCCTCTTCGGAAAGGGAACTGGGCTTTTTTTAACGTTGTGCAATTAATGTATCACACAACGTTAGAAGCCGGATAACGCTAAGACTTGTGGAACCAAGTTTTGGCATTATCTGACGTATTACTGTACTTATGATTGAGAAGAAGCTGGCTTGTTATCACCCTGACATAGAATTGAGACTCTGCCCTTTCCCTCTTCAGCAATTTTTTTATTACAGCTCTTATTCAGAGATAGAGAGCTGTAACTTAATCCTGACACTTTTTAAAAGCTTGAATTGTCTACTTGCATTTTTACTCAAGAAAATAATTTAGAGTGGCAATTACTGGGTAGAAACTCTGGTTTCTCTCTTTCCTTTCCTTTCTCTTTTTGTCACTCACACACATGCACATAAGGTGAGACTAGTTTCTGGTGAATCGTGCATGATCCTATAATATATCCAAAGGGATTAATAACACACACCAACTGCTCATAGGGGCCAGATCTGTGGGTAACACCTCGAATCTTAGAACTGCAAAGCTGGAAAGGAATTGATGATACACAGAGTATCATCAATTCCCTTCCAGCTCTGCAGTTCTAAGACTATTTTTACAATTATGGCTGAAACTGTACCCCCAAGGATAAGGAAATTCAGACCACCAATCAACCTCACAAAAAACATGAGCAAATTCTGGTATTAATGTCTGCCTTAAATTGATACTAGAGCATAATCCAGGAACTCTGGAAGCAGAAGCTTTCAAAAGTGATTTAAAAAATCAATACTCTAAGGCCTTTAAAGATCTATAAGGTTTTATAATATGAATTGCAATTATAAGGTTAATAGACACTTTCAGCCTCCAAACAGCTATCTAGTTGGATGCAAGATGAACTGAGCACTTAATGGAACTTAGACCATTATAGCAAATTTCACAAAGTGAATGGCCAAACTTAAGCATTTCAAGGGTTATCCACATCAGAAGGCTAGAGGCTTTGCAGACACTCCAATTACTCACATCCACTAAAAAAAATAAACCCAGGTAGCCTCATCCAAACCCACCTACCGTATTTAGCAATCCCAACAAAATGTACCTATTGTCCTAATCCTTAAACTGTTAGTTATGAAAAGGTTGACATCCTTTGCTCAGAAATGAGTTAACAAATATTATTTTCTACCATTTCCTACAGGCATCTCCTGCTGCATTAGCAAAAAGTGTTTTGGCTGAAGTTCCAAATCAAGTGGTGGACTATTACAATGGGAAATCAATTAAACCAAAATGTATGTCAGAGTATGAGTCTTCCAGGACACTAGCTCCTTGAACTTCCCTGGACACTTTTACAGAGTTCAGAATTGCTACTATTTACAACTACTGTATTTAAATGAAAACAGCACGTTTTGGTGATTTTTAACTCTCTTTTTTTTCTGCATGTGTAGCCTAAAGGCTTGCAAATAAAGGTCAAGCAATTGTATTGTTGAAAACTTTTTATGAGGGGGAAAAAAATTATAACTCTTTACATTACAGCATGTCACCTTGAAATGAAAAGTTATCTGTATCTGTTTTTTATACAGGTTTGTTCAACTTTTGCTAAATTTCTTATCTTTACACTGTAAAGCATTTTGAAACATTTATTGGAAGTTGATAGCCAAAACGTTTTTGGGTTTATCTGCTATGACATGAAAAGAATTTTTCAAACCAGCAGATGCATGGGCTGTATTTTGCATGTTCCAAAAATAAAAACACAGTTTTGCAGTTGTGTTTATTTCTTGTCCCAGAGCTTCCTGCTCAAAAATGTTCCTCAATGATGCGGTACTCCAAATAAGTTCATTAAACAAGTCACTCTAATCATTCTAAGAAATTTTACTTTCAAAGTATGAATCTACAACGTATAAGTAGTAGGTGTGGCAACAGCTTGTTAAGAGATAAACTCAAACATAGCAAGATTATAGAGGTTTAAAGATAATGTAGAAATGCAAGGGATACATATAAGGTCTGTCACAGTGGGGAAACTGTAAGGTAAAGTTAAAGGTTTCCCTTGCTCGAAAGCCAGTCGTATCCGACTCTAGGGTTCAGTGCTCATCTCTGTTTCAAAGCCGAAGAGCCAGTGTTGTCTGCATGTGCAGACATTTCCATGGTCATGTGGCAGGCATGACTAGACATTAGAGCGCATGGAGTGCTGTTACCTTCCCACCAAAGTGGTCCCTATTTATCTACTTGCAATTTCTTGCTTTCAAACTGCTAGGTTGGCAGGAGCTGAGACAAAGACGGGAGCTCATTCCGCCCCGCAGTACTCGGGAATCGAACTGCTGATCTTCCGCCTCCCAGTCAGCGTCTTAGCCACTTGAGCCACTGCAGTCCCGACTGTAGCTATTACAATACAAGTGTATGTGTTGACCACCATGTTGAAGACCATGGTCATAGCTAGATGCTACAAGTTTGATAGACTACATTTTTGGACACATCTGGTTGTTTGTAAAAATATCTTAACATTTTCTTTGCTGTTTTCATTTTATTCACAGTGCCAAAATATATATAGGACTAGGTACTGTACTATGAGGGCTTTCTCTCATGCCATTGTTTCCTTTAAAGCCTGTGATTCTAAAGTATTTAAATAAGAAACTTGCCCACATTGGGGGGAGGGGGGGGACCTACAAAACAGGGCAAAGCTAACCAGCACAAAGAACATATTTTTTGCATAAATTGATTTTAAATTTTCCTAAAATTCTCATGTAATTATTTTGTAATTCTCCCACTTTTCTACAACTTTTCTTCTATGATTTTTTCCTAGCAGAAAATAATGTTCTAGGAGGGAGAGATGGACTCAAGTCCACAATCCTTTTTAAAGCTGGTACCACCATCATACCTGGACCTATTCTAAACTAGAACTCCTGCCAGGCAGTGCAATCTAAACTTAAAGAAAGGTTAGTTATAGTGGATAAGGAATGGGCAGGAGCCCCTTGGGCCAGCTTATCAGACATGTGCTCAGTTGGCTTAGTTTAGCTAGCAGAAGAGTTTTAAAAATGGTAGAGAAGAGGGGGAGCCGGGGGGGGGAGCCAATTTACATCAGATCTAATATCCTTTTAGTCCTTACTAGTAGTCACTACACTGGATCTGGGTTCAGAGTGGTCATAAGCAATTGCTGGCTTCCCAAGGCTTTGGGGTGGGAGTGGATTTGGATGTTGATGAAGCTTCAACTCTCTTAGTGTTAGTTCAAGCAGCACAAATATACACACCGAAACAACTTTGCACACTACAAATCTGTTCAAATTGTTCCAGCTTTTTTTAAAAAAAAAAAGTTGTATTCATCCATTCTATATGCGGAGCAGCCCCAGTGATGTCCTACCATGTAGTCAGACACTTAGTTGGGAATAAACATCACTAAAATTAATAGTTTATTTCTGATAGCACAGAATTGTGCTATAAGGCTGGAGTCCAGTAATACTGACCTAGATGAGACTATTTACACACACAAAGGATTTCATTGCAAGTCATGCTGAAATAATGAATCACTAGTAATCTGTCCCACAGATTTTAATAGCACTTTTTTTTCCTTTTGTTACCAGATCAAACCCTAGACTGCCAAAATGAAGCCACTTTCTTGGCTTTGTCGTTGGCCAAAATTAATTCTTCATTGGTACATGTTTCTGGCAGTAATTGGCAGACCAATAAATGAGCCAGATTCTGTATCTCCCCACATTCACACAGTGTACACCCCACTTGAGCATGTTGGTCTTGCATTTAGGGATTCCAATGCTCAGCCTATTCAGGGACCTCCAAGTGATGTAAGGGAGGTTGAGTTCCTCAGCAATATCCTCCTATAATGTTATTCCTTGACCAGTGAGTTCCTTCCTCCATCTTCTAATTTGGTTTTGCTCTTCTGTACCCTCAAGAAAGTTTGTTCTTGCCATTAAGCTTTTCCTGGATCAGAGACGGCAGACTTGAAGCACATATCCATTCAGAGGATGTTGAGGGCTATTCTCTTTCTTAGTTCTCTTGGCGTCTGCTGCTACTTCTATCCTTAACATCTCTAAGAAATCCACTTTCTCTGGATGTCAGCCTCTGTTACAGAGAAAATATATACAGTACTGGCATACCCACAATTATTACCCTTTTGTTGTTTAAACAAAATGCAACATTTTTAGTTTAGTAAAATTGAACACAGACTTATAGTTTAGTGTGCAACATAGGTGCCTCTTGGTACTAAAAGGGAGGCATCCCAGCCCCAAATTTGGAAATATAGCTATCTGCTATAGATCTATAAAAAGTAACTTGAGATTGATAATCCTTGTCAAAGGATCCATCATCAGGATGTGGATTTTTGTTTTGTTTTTGATACCTGGCCTAGCTAATATAAATTGTCCTAGTGCAGATAAGAAGTGTGACAATGTTATAGAGTCGTAGGTTTACTCTATATACTGTGGATGGTCCAGCTATTAGCTTCTAAGTCCATTGATAATATATAGTGTTTGACTTTCATTCAGAATCTGAGTCAGCTGTTTATGCCTAACAATAATGTTCAATCAGTCAGTCAACATTACTTTTGAAAAATAATTCCCTGAAACACAATTCTGGCAATGTTGTTCCAAACATTATAAAGCAATGGCTTTCAAGGTCTCTTATTTGTTCCTTCCCTCTCTTTCTAGCTACTCCAGTGAACATGCAGACTAGAAATAAAAATGAGAAGGAAAAACAAGAGAACTTGACATGCTCCGATTTCAGAATCAATTCTAGATCATTTTCTTCTTAAAATGGATTTCCTACCTTTGTCCTTCACCTTCATTCTTTACTGCTGCTTCTTAGATTGCTCCCTGAAATCTCAAAGGCAGGGAGAATTTTGTCCAAGCAGCAATTTAGAAGATGTGGTACTCTTTTCTTCCTTTTCAGCCCGAAATAACAGATGTGGATATACAGTGATACCTCATACAATGTCCAAACTTGGTTCCACAAGTTTGGACTTTATACAGATTTGGACTTTGTATGAGGCAAGCAAAATCCTATCCGCGATGCCTCATACAATGTCCAAATCCTTGCCGCGATGCCTCACACAACGTCATTTCCATAGAGCTACATTGTACTGTAACAGCACAGTCTTCAGGGCAAAGTCAAGGAAATAGACAGGAAACTGACAGAACTTTAAGAAATCATTGTCTAAAGGCTAAAAACATTACAAAAACATGTCAAACAACCCTGGTTGTCCAAGAACCTGAAGAATGCTGCAAAAATCCCAGGAATGCTTCTAAAAAATTCTGACAAAAAAATTCAAAAAAATCCAAAATTGCGCTCAAAACCACTCCTAAACACTCTTCGCCTCATGCAAAACCCACAAGAGCAATGCACATATGGGTCCTACCTTTTACACTGCCCAGGCACAATGCAACCTGGGAACAACCCCAATGCCTCATACAAAGTCGCACGACTTTGTATGAGGCAACTTTTTTCAAGGAATTAGGCGATGTTGTATGAATCCAATGTTGTATGAAGCGGACTTTGTATGAGGTATTAATGTACATGGCCACCAGAGGCAGTATCTGTAATCCCCTGAGGATTCCCTCTTCCTTTTGAGGTTAGCTGCATTCCTCACAGGAAGGAGAGAACTGGATTTCCCAAACAAGAATACATTTTGGCAAGCTGCCTTGCAAAGTATTTGAGACTGGTTTAGCCTTCAAAGGACAATTAAGAGTCATTAACTTTAAAAGCAGCCTGCTCTCATATGTACAAAATGACCAATCTGCTTACATGCATTTTTGGACTCCCCTGAGGGAACTGTATGGGGACTGTCATTATAAAACTGCATTTCTAAATTTACCAAATCACTACAACACTAGTGGATTGGTGGACTTGTGAAAAAAAATATTTACAGAATAGTAACTATTCTGGAAGGGGCTGTGGGGGCTTAGTGGTCAAGATGGAGAACTTGATGACTGGAATTTTGGAAGGTCAGCTGTTGGAGATCCCAGTGCTGCATGACACAGTGAGCTTCTGTCTCTGTCCCAGCTCCTGCCAACCTAGCAGTTAAAAAGCAAGAAATTGCTAGTAGATAAATATATACTACTTCACTGGGAAGGTAAAAAGTGCTCTCTGCACTCTGGCGTCTAGTCATACCTGCCACATGTCCACGGAAAAATCTGCAGATGCAGACAACACTGACTCTTTGGCTGGAAATCAGGTATGTCCAAGCCCGTGGGCCAGAACTGGCCCCCAAAGGTATTTCATCTGGCCCCCGATGCCCTTGCCAAACCAGGAAATAAATACAGACACTTCCATGCATGCATGAAAACCAGTCATTTTGCATCCTGGTTTGACACAGGACACAATAAGGTCACTTTCGTGCATGCGCAGAAGTGTCCATGCCAACCCAGGACACAAAATGGCCACTTTTGTGCATACGCAGAAGCAGCCATTTTATTTCCTGGTTTGGCGCACACTTCTGTGCATGTATGAAAGTGGCCATTTTGTGTCCTGCACCAAACCAGGACACAAAATGGCCGCTTTTCACGCATGCGCAGAAACATCCATGCTGCACATGTACAAACACACTGTGTTCCGGGGGCGTGGTCTGGCCTGTTCAGCGGGCATGGTCAGGCCCCCGGCCCAAAAAGTTTGGACACCCCTGCTGAAAATGGAAATGAGCATGGAACCCTAGAGTCAGATACAACTGTCTTTTGAGCAAGGGAGACCTTTACCTAAGGTTGTAAAGTCAAGTTTGAAATTCATTGTGCTATATATATGGAGGGACTCAATTCAGTAAGGTATTAAAGGTGCGGCTCAGAAGAATTGTCAAACACCCAGAGATAAGTCACAAAAGGATAATGAGGGGCTAGATTCTCCCCACAAACACACATTAAAGCTCATTGACCAGGTTATATTTCTCAATTTTTTTCAAGGTAAGTCTATAATCCACAGCATAAGTGGACCTTTGTAATATCCAATGTCCCCTATTAGGGAATGTAACCTGCCTTTTATAAATGACATCAAATCTCTTCTGCCCCCTTAAAAGCCTGTCTGTGAGATACTGACACTTTCAAACCCAATTAGCAACAGATTAGCATATCTGGTTTAACTGATAGATAACTATTTAAACTTTATAAAGCGGATGCTGAATAAAATAGGGAACAGGAGATGAGACAAAACATCTATGAGATACATCACCATGGCTGATCTGAGGAGGATGAAAGTGTTCATTATTTAAATATGTTAAAACAGAAGGCACAAGTATCTACTTCTACAACACCCATCTCTCTCTTTCTCTCTCATACACACACTAAAGCAAACCAAATCCACCCATTTCTTTGGGTTATATATCTCAGTACTTTTTTGTTTTAGTTGCTGCTTGTTGTGTATGCATGCAGTCAGCTGCTCGCCATTAGCACAGCCAGTGGAGCATCATGTGGTTCCAATCCTCCAATAGTAACTTCCGCGGGAAACCTTCCCACCACAGGTGAAGCTATGCCAGGTATGCACAAAGGACCGTCTACGTCAGATGGACGTCACTATGACTGTAACCAATGGTGCGCCTCTGGGCCAAATTCAAATGTACTGTGTGCTATATAAGGAGGCAAGGCTCCGCCATTGCCTCATATACAGATTGACTATGTTACAATAAAGTAGTGTTTAGCCCGCCTGCCGGCTTGTGTGCATTCAATCTGCCTACATCAAAATGCTGTTTCACACTTGTATCAGCCTCTTATATAAGAAGCTGCCTTGAACATCTCGGAACTAAATTAGCTGAAAGCAAAGGCCTTTTCTGCTGGAAAAAATATGAAATTATTTATTTATTTATTTATTGGATTTATACCCCACTCTACTCAAGCCAAAGGCTGACTCAGAGCAGCTGCAACAGGATTAATATACACATAAGTTACAATAATACATAATCAGAAAACAACAGTATACCAGATACAACCCAACAACAAAATGTCCCAATCAATTATTACAATATAAATTACAAGTCAATACACAACAGAGCAAGAAACATCATGGTAGACAATATCAAAATATATTACAAAATTACAAGGGAATTATCAAGCAATCATAAAAAAGATTACAACCTCATTTTGACAGTCTTTCCACTTCATCAAAACACAAGGGTGCCAAATAATGCAATTACATGTACCACTATAATCCTTTTATTGCTTCTTCCCATCCCTTCTTTCTCCCTCATTTTAAAAAATAAATCTTTAAAATACTTTCTTCGCTTTGAGATGTTTTTTGTGCTCATAGTAAAAAGAATATGTACTTTGGAGTTGCCAAATAGCCAATCTGACCTTTCTTCAAAGCAGGAAACTTAAGGAAGGACGCACAGTTCTCTCCCTGCATCACTTATTTTCTCTATACAACTGCCCTGTGATATAGATGAGTTGACAAGAAAACTACAATCAATTTAATATACAGTGGAACCTCAATTAACAAATGGCTCGGTTAACATAAAAATCACATAACAAAAGGAAATAAATGGAAAATAGTGGCTCAGTTTATGGAATTTTTTTGGAGCAGATTAATTGGCTTTCAATGCATTCCTATGATAAATTGCATTCAATACATTCCTATGGGAATTATAGTTAAAGTAATTTTCTCTGTAAGAAACATCCCAGAGAACACATTAATTGCATTGATTGATTAGACTGATTGATTGATTGATTGATTGATTGATTCGATTTGTATGCTGCCCACTCAGCATATGCCGACTCAGGGCGGCTCACAACAGTCACAACATAAATCAACAATACAAAATAAATATACAGTAATACAATATACAATGTATAGAAATTAAATCTACAAAAGCAACAATTTATACAATGAAACACATTTGAGCACTAAAATATCAATGAAAAATAGATAACAAAAAGTCCTTAACAGAGCCCAGCGTCCCTGATGGAGCCCAGGGCTCAACGTTCCCGATGGAGCCCAGGGCTCAACGTTCCCGATGGAGCCCATGGCTCAACGTTCCTGACGGAGCCCGGGGCTCAGCATTCCCGATGGAGCCTGGGGCTCAATGTCCTTGACGGCATGGTCAGAGGTTAACCAAGTAACCAGTGTGGTTCCACTGTATGAATAGATAGTATTTAAAGTCATCTCCATAAGATGTGACAGCAACATTTTGTGTCAACAGTGCTAACACATTTGTAAGAATAAGCAACTCGGAACAGTATTTAGTTACCTCAGTAGATTCCACAATACTAGCTACTAAGGAAGATGGCAAACAAAGGAAGTTTTCAAAGTTGATAGTTGTGTTTGTCTATGCAAACATATCAGACAAGAAACAAAACAAAATAAAAACAGGAAAAAAATGAAGAATGCAAAAATGTTGTGGCACCTTAAAGACGAATTGCTATATTTTAATGCGAGCTTTTGTCGATCAAGTCACATGTAAGAGTGAGACTCTGTGGTAATCATTTATACATTGCTCCAAGAAGAAATTACAATGATTTGTTAGAAGATACAAGTTGCAAATCATGTGAGTTACTGTGGCATTTCACACCTGTTGGTAACTTATGATCCTTGTTTGATATTCAGTTCTTTTTCTTTGAAACATTGTTCTGTAAAAAAAATGGCAGTACAGTATATGAAGGCATACGTAAAATCCAAAACAAATTAAAATGTAAACATTACACTATTTTTGACCAGAAGCAAGCTATTTCAATAACATTACTTCAGCCATCTACTGAATCTTGGTGGGGTATAATTTGCATGGACATAAATGCTGCATTGATTGAATTTTTCCACATACACAGAAAATGTGTCCTTATCAAGCTAGTCTCATTCTACTTGATTGTTGTTAGATCTTCCTACTTTTCTTTGAAGTGTATTAAATGATTTCCAGGTCATTCAGACAGAATATTGTCCTAGTTCTTCCGTGTCTAGGCCAGACATGAAACTGCCAAGATGAAGACACTTTTTGGTGAGTTCATTCTGCAGTTCCTTTCGCCTGACCTAGTGTGAGAAAGATTAGCTGGAAACACAAGGTTGCCATTACCAGGGTATACCCGATTGGGTAGTTTGAGCACCTGTGGCTTAGAGATTAGAAACTCTATTGAATGAAATGTTGGAAGTAGTAGCCGTGTTAGTCTGTGCAAGCATATCAGAGAAAAACAAAACAAAAAGATAAAAAATGTGGCAATTTAAAGACTAACTACTGTAATGTTAGCTTTTGTGGATCAAGTCCACTTCATTAGGCTTCTCCTTTGCTTCCTCTTTTACCTCTTCGGGTGTCGAGAGAGATGCAAGGTGCTTGCTCTGACATGTCTAGTGGCCTCCACTGGTGATATTTCTTTGGTGTTCTTGCAATATTTCTTTGATGTTATCTCTCTACCTTCCTTTGAGTCTGCCTCTTGGTCTTTTTCTTTCTTCTCTTTTTACATATGCCTTGTATGTGATGGACTTCCAAGACATTCTCTCCAAATAGGCTAACCACTTTATTTGTTGTCTCTATATGTAGTTTGTCGGGACTGCGGCGGCTTAGTGGTTAAGACGCAGAACTTCATGATTGGAAGGCTGGCGGGTCAGCAGTTTGAGATTCTGGTCTCTGTCCCTTCTTCTTCTTCTGCCGTATCCAAATCCGAATATTGGCAAGCCTCATGGTGATCAACCGTGAAGACTGACCTGAGAATATAATACAGTGGCCTTTCATCTGCCTTCCGCATCGCAGCATGGCCCCCGTACCACTGATCCAGTTTCACAAGTCACTTTCTGGTCCTGAGGCTTTTTGGCACACAAAGTCCTCATCAGCCCCAGGCCAGCATTGATGAAGCTGCTGCCCTCCATCAAGATGGATTCAAGTGGGATTTAATCCACCCGGGGACCATCACTCTTCCCTGGGGTCTGTTGCACCCAAGATTTTTAGTCCTCAGGGTTGTCAGCAGTGGTGGGCATCAGCAGGATTGCACCAGTTTGCCAGAACCAGTAGCAGAAATTCTGGGTAGCCCCACTCATCCAAGTTTTGGGGGAAAAGTACAGTAAAACCCCGAGTTACACATGCCTCGAGTTACATAAAATTCGACTTACATAATGATTTTGTGCTAAAACCATGTCCTGATTTACACAATTTCCTATGGGTTTGCTTCGAGTTACATAAAGATTCTTTTCCCTATGGGCTTGCTTTGATTTACATAAAAAAATCATTTTTCCTATGGGTTTGCTTTGAGTTACGTTAAAAAAATCCTATGGGTTTGCTTCAAGTTACATAAAAAAACAATTTAAGCAAAAGGCTACAGAATGGACTTTTTTTTTGTAAGTAGGGGATTTACTGTACTGTAGTCCTAATTCGGGTGCAACGCAGGGCTTTCCCCCTGGCCAAGCCCACCATACCACATCCACAGTGTGGTAGTAATTTTTTTTGGAGCCCACCACTGGTTGTCAGGTTAGTTAACTGCTGGCTGACACTTGGCATTGAGTTGCTGGCAGTATTGTCTATAACCATAGCTCCCAGCTCCTGCCAACCTAGCAGTTTGAAAGCAAGAAATTGCAAGCAGATAAATAGGTACTACTTCGGTGGCAAGGTAAACTGTGTTCTGTGCAATCTGGTGTCTAGTCCCGCCTGCCACGTGACAATGGAAATGTCTGTGGATGGAGACAGCATTAGCACTTGGGCTATAAATGGAGATGAGCACCAAACCCTAGTCAGATGTGACTGGCTTTCAAGAAAGTGCGACCTTTACCTATACTGGATGTAGTTTAAGATTGGTTCTATTCCAATTCCTGATTTTACTCCTTTTAGTCACACCAGCAGCCATCCTCAGACGTCTAGTTTCTGTGGAGAGTAACTTTCGTTTATGCTTCGTTGTAAGTGTCCATGTTTGGCACTGGTAACACAAGAGGGGGGGGGGGGGATGAATGTGTAATTAATATACCCGTGATGATGAACCTTGGCACTCCAGATGTTCTTGGACTTCAATTCCCAGAACTTGAAGCCCAAGCACCCTGTGAATCCACACGAGTGGGTTTACTGCGATTCATCCGCCCCGCGCTGCCCTCGTCGCTCCCGGAAGCGGAAGTAAAACGCGCCCGTACGGGCGCGTTTTACTTCCGCTTCCGGGAGCGACTAGGGCAGCGCGGGGCGGATGAATCGCAGTAAACCCACTCGTGTGGATTCACAGGGTGCTTGGGCTTCAAGTTCTGGGAATTGAAGTCCAAGAACATCTGGAGTGCCAAGGTTCGCCATCACGGTAATATGCAGTACATATTAAAATACAGCAGTTAGTCTTTAAGGTGTCAGACATTTTTGTGTAGTGATACCAGGAACACTTGGGAAGGAACCCACCCACCCCCTTTGAGTGGTAGAGCAGCCCGCCCTGCTCCTCTCCGTGGTTAGCCGGCCCGGCTAATAGGAACGCGTTGTGCCCGGAACTTACGTTGGCCAACTTGGAGGGAAGGTTTTCCGCGACGGACGCGGTGGCTTCCATTGCGGGAAGGGCCGCAGTGCAGCGGGTTAATGGCGGCCACGCGGCTGCTGGGTCGGCTGGGTCCGCGGCTCCTGCCCCGGTGCCCCTGCGGGTCTGCTCGGTTGGCAGCCGGGGCTGCGGAGACCAGGCTTCGGAGCGGGTAAGTGAGCAGGTAGCGCTCGTGGATGCGCCCCTGGTGCTGTTCTGGCCATCCTCGTGTGCTGGGAGGCGGAAGGTCAGCAGTTCGATGCCCGAGTACTGCAGGACGGAATGAGCTCCCGTCTTTGTCGCAGCTCCAGCCCACCTAGCAGTTCGAAAGCAAGACATTGCAAGTAGATAAATACTACTTTGGTGGGAAGGTCACAGTGTTCCGTGTGCTCCGGTGTCTAGTCATGCCTGCCACATGACCATGGAAACGTCTGCAGAAGCAGACAGCGCTGGCTCTTCGGCTTTGAAACAAATGAGCACTGGATCCTAGAGTCGGATACGACTGGCTTTCGAGCAAGGGAAACCTTTACCTTTACCTCCACTTGAGCATGTTGGTCTTGCATTTAGGGACTCCAACCCTCATCCTATTTAGGCTCCTCCTCGGCCATATCCTCCTTTAATCTTATTCTTTGATATTCATCTTATTGATCTTATTCTTTGTCCAGTGAGTTCCTTCCTCCATCTTCTAATTTGGTTTTGCTCTTGCGTACTGCGGTGGCTCAAGTGGTTAAGATGCTGAACTCGCTGACTGGAAGGTCAGAGTTCGATTCCCGGGTACTGCACAACGGAGTGAGCTCCCGTCTCTGCCCCAGCTCCTGCCACCCTAGCAGTTTGGAGGCAAGAAATTGCAAGTAGATAAATAGGGACCACTTTGGTCAGAAGGTAAACAGCATTCCGTGCATTCTGGTGTTGATGCATGCCTGCCACATATCCATGGAAACGTCCTCAGATGCAGACAGCACTAGCTTTTGGCTATAAACAGATGAGCACTGAATCCTAGAGCCAGATACCACTGGCTTTCGAGCAAGGGCGACCTTACTCTCAAGAACGTTTCTTCTTGCCAAAAGCTCATCCTGGATCTGAGCCGGCGGACTTGAGGCCCATATCCATTCATAGGATGTCAAGGATCAGTCTCTTGCTTAGTTCTTTCAGAGTCTTCCGTTACTTCTCTTTATAATAAAATAAATAAAATAAACAACAAAATAAATGTTAACTCCACAACCCCCCAGTGTGGCCTCTTTGGTGGGTTTTTTTTGGTGCTGTTTCTATTTTTGGTCTTTCTGAGCAGGGAAAGAAGAAAAATGTGAAAGAAACTGTGTCTTAGAAATGCACACATGCATAGCACAAAACTAAAAAAACCTAATTTCCAGGAACTCATCGATAATGTGTCCCTGGCAAAGGACACCGATTTCAAATTCTATATGTGCCACCTGTTTATCTAAAATATTGCATGTGCAGCAGCCCTAACAAGCGCTGTTGTGTCAGGGGGGTTCTTGCAGTTAGCATTGCATTGTTTGTTGGGATCCTTGGTTTGGGTCTCATTTCTCATCCCACTGAAAATGTATAGTCTTACATAATGAATGTGCTTAAAAGCATCATGAAATGCTTCATATAGTTGCATAGCTAGGATGCCTCTCCACTTTCTAAAATTGTTTGCCTCTCATTCCTTTACGCTTTTTTGCTGTACCATTTTCGGTCACAACCTGTCATAGTTGGTGCTGTGGACAGAAGCCGTACAACTACACCTTTCATTTCTCACAGTGTCTGTTACGGCACAGTCCTTACACTCTAGGAATTTTTAATGCAACGATATGAATAAAATGTGCAAAATTCAGTTTATACTCTGCTGCCGATACGGGTTTGTGAAACAATGCAGTGTAGTGTTCTGAGAGTGCTACCAGGCAAAACAGAATGTTTAGTAGTTTTGCACCTCTGTTAGCCACTTTTTGTGGCACTAATAATCAGTTTCATAGTTTAGTTCCTTTAAAACAGCTTATTTGTGTAGCTCATAGCAGTAACTACTACAATAATAGCCGTTCTCAGATTTGTCTCTCCATCTTGCCGATTGTGAATTATTATTTCCCTAACTTGTCAGGTTGTGGATGACTTGGGATGTTGTGCCTGAAATTCTGTTTAGCATAGTGAGTTGTGCTAGAGGAGGCCCACCGAATCAGTGCAGATTCTCCATAAGTAAGTCCCATTAATTCAGATGGGTCTATTATTCAGCATCTTAAATCACAACTAGAGTACGTAGTTCCATTTGTATCAACAGAATTTATGGAGGAATAGATTTACCATATCCCCACTGATTCTTACTATGCTAAGCAACAGATTTTCAGGCATTAAATAATAGTGGCCAGAGTTGGAGAAGTTCAAAAATGTTACCCAGTTACACTTTCTCATGCATTTTGTCTTCCCTTCGGCAGGGCTTTGTGGAGTGTCTTAGCTAGGCATGTTAATATCAAGATTCCCACATGGTGGGATGAACATCTTTCAGAAGAGAATTTCCGGTTTCTAAAGAAGGCCACATGGGAAGAATTAAGTGCTCTAACAGCCAGTAAGCTGTCCCCTCTGAAGGATGAACCATGGCCTTTGCATCCATGGGAACCAGGTTTGTATCTATAGTACTAGGAGTAAGAGCTGACATAAATTTAAAGGTGGAAGTTGTATTTGAAGCCTTCAGCTGTTTTAAGTTATGCCTGTTTCAAATCAATTGGGCTTGATCCTGAGCCCATTGTTTGTACTGCTCAGATATGACACAACAGCTTCCCCAGCTATGCATGGCATTTGCATTAGACTTAGTATATGTTATATTTATCTTCTCTCTTTATCTTCTTTGAGGACTTGACTCTGGATCTCACAGATTCTATTCCAGTGATGTCCAACCTTGGCACTCTAGATGTTCTTGAACTTCAGTTCCCAGAAGGGAACAGATGGCTCTCTTGTTTCCCACTTTGCCAGGCTAGTGTATGTTATATTTATCTTCTCTCTTTATCTTCTTTGAGGACTTGACTCTGGATCTCACAGATTCTATTCCAGTGATGTCCAACCTTGGCACTCTAGATGTTCTTGAACTTCAGTTCCCAGAAGGGAACAGATGGCTCTCTTGTTTCCCACTTTGCCAGGCTAGTGAAGGGGTGGCAGTTGCTTAAGAATTCTTAGTGAATATCAGCAAGTGTACTGACTTGGGCTTCTGGGAACTGAAGTCCAAGAACACCTGGAGTGCCAAGGTTGGCCATCATGGTTCTAGGCTCACATACCACTGTGAAAAAGAAGTCAGTACCTAACATCCCTAGCTTCACTTTTCCATCACTAGACCAATCTAGCCAAGGCTCCAGTTTAGCTCTAACACAGTGTTTCCCAACCTTTAGTTTTTGGATTTCAATTCCCAGAAGCCTAAGTCAATGCCGTAAAGCACTGATCAACCAATGTATTGACTTAGGCTTCTGGAAATTGAAGCCCCCCTGTGGGGCTTGTGCCCTACTTTGGGAACCACTGCTCTAACATCAAAGCCTCAACCAAACTGGAATGGGTTATGAAAGGTGTGAACAAAACCTTAGGTTCCCACCTGAAGGCTTGATATGTCTCTATGTGTACCTGTTTCTGCATGTCACAGGAGAGAGGAATGACCAATGCTCTGGTTTCTCACTCTACAGTCATTTGGCAACAGTAGTGGATTGGATGAAGCCTTTTAATTTTAATGTTCCTTGAATGGAATATGCTAGACATTTTAAATGGAAGACATCAAGATGTCATAACCCCTACCTTCTACTTCTATGTACAGGTTCCAGAAGAGTTGGTATTATTGCTGTCAAGCTGGGAATGATGCCATTATGGACAAAGAAAGGTGAAAAACTTCCTGTAACAATGCTTCAGGTAAAGGGGAAACCATATTCTAAAATTGAAGTGGAACAATGTGTTGAAGAAATGAAAAAACTAACTATTTTATTAGTTGGCATTTTTCTATTTTCTACATTTTTTTTACTGATTGGTAGTATTTTATCTTGCTTTTCATCATAAAACAGCCTTTAGCCATCTTAACAGAAATAAATTGCCGGGCTGTTTTAAATGGTGGTGGAAGGTGGTTTTTTTTTGTTGTTAATGTTTGTAAAGAAGAGGTTAGTCTATAATTGAAAATTTTTAAATTTTTATTTATACACATTTTTTTTTTGGCGGGCTGTTATAAACTGTGATCACTTTTGTTTGGTGTTTTGGTTTTGTGGATTAAAAAAGAACAAAGGATGATACACTTTTTTAAAAAAATTATTTAACTAAATGTTTTAGTATGTATTTTTTAAATTGTTGTACCGTAGGTAATTTTAAAAATGTGAAAGTACATGTTTTTCACAATAAATGTTTTTAAACTGTGTATTGATGTTTTTTTTTTATTTGAGCAAAATTTCAGCACAGGATTTTTGAATAGTTTTTATTTTATTTTATTGACATTTGTTTTTGATTTGTGTAAAATTGTGATTTTGTGTTATTTGTTTTTACTTGTTTTTACTCTTGGGGTCTTTTGTGTGGGGCTGTTGTGTCTTTTTGAATTTTTTTTACTATTGTGGGCAGCAAGTGGTGCTGGTAGGGGTTATCTTGTATTTTGACTGTTTTTTCTCTCGTGGCCTCTGGGTGGAGCTTCTTCCAGTAAGTAGTCTCTTTCTTTATTCATTTCTTTTCCAGTCGTTGTGGTGTGAGGTCGTGTGGTGGTGAGTTGGCTGTTTTTCTTTATTTGGGGTGGTGGTGGTGGTTTAATTTTGTGGTGTTTGGCTGGGTGCTGGGTGTGTTTGGAAATGTTTGTTTTTGTTTACTTTGTATTGTTTTTTGGTGTTATTTTTGTTTGTTTTTGTGTATTTTTGAATGTTTTTGATTGTTTGTTTTTGTGTATTTTTGAATGTTTTTGATTGTTTGTTTTTGTGTTTTTTGTGTCCTATGGGGGGATCCCCTCTCTGCCGTCTCCCCTGGCTCTGGAAGGCATGGGGGGACAGACCCCTTTTGTCCCCCCAAACCTTCCAGACTCATGGGACCCAGGAGAGGGGATCGAATCCAGGCCACCCTCTGATATTAAAAGGGAAATCTCAATTGTGGTTTCCCCTTTAATATCAGTGAGGGGGGGTTGTGATCCCCCTCTCCGCTGGCTTCCTTGGGTTTGGGAGGGTTGGGTGGACAAAAGGGGTCTGTCTCCCCAACCCTTCCGGACCCAGGAGAGCCATCGGAGAGGGTGATTCCCCCCCAAAAAAACTACGTTTTTAAAGAGAAGTAACCGCTTGGTTTCTTCTCTTTAATATGGGGCGTGTGTGTGTGTGTGTGTGTGTGTGGAGGGGAATCCCCTCTCTGCCAGGTCCCCTGGGGTCAGAAGGGTTGGGGAGACAGACTCCTTTTGTCCCCCCAACCCTCCCAACCCCAGGGGAGCCAGTAGAGAGGGGGAGCACAACACACACACACCCACTCAGTGATATTAAAGGGGAAACTCCGATTAGGAGCTTCAGGCGCCGTTGGGTAGTGGGGCTTTGGTTCCCGCAGCTTGGCAGACTTGCTCTCCCGGTGTTTTTTTTTTAATTTTTGCGCGCCGGCCTCCTCAGCGTTCTGCGCGCTCATGGCGCGCAGGACGCTGGGGCTTGTAGTTATGGGTTTGTGCTTTGTGTTTGTGCTGCGATTTTTTTAAACGGTTTTCTTTTGATTGGCTGCGGTGCATTTCTGAACGTTCCTTGCGCCGTGCGAGAGCCTCTCAGCCTGATTGGCTCTGGCGCGGCGCGGCGCAAGGAATGTTGGGAAATGAAGTTGTTTCCCTTTTTTCGCGTTTGTGGGGCTGTTGCCCCACTGTCTGTTTTCTCAATCCTTTGTTGACCTGCGGACCCAGATCGGCCGTGTGCACGAAGGGTGAGTGCAGGCAAGTAGGGCAAGGCATAGCAACCTATAGCAAATTCCAACGGTTAACCCTTGCTTTTATAGGTTAAGATTTTGCCTATCATAATCACTTTTAAAAACAAACTATGGGGGGGGGAAGTAAAACAACACACTTGTTTCATTTTATAAAAGCCTTTTTGAAAGATTTTCTGTATAGAATTATTGTGGATCTACTGTAGATCTTTTAGGGAGGTATTTATAGTTTCTGTTCTGTCCCCCCCCCCCCCCCCCAGCCTCTGAACTAAAATACTGCTGTGTAAAGTTATCCAGAAATTAAGGTACCTTTTGGTGCTGTCTCTCTGCTTTTGCAGTTAGACACGTGCCTTTTGTTGTTGTTCAGTCGCACAGTCGATTCCTACCCTTTGCGACCCTATGGACATTGATCTCCAGGCACCCCTGTCCTCCACCATCCTCCTCAGCCCGCTCAGCTCGGTGCCCGCTGCGTCCACAATGCCATCTAGCCATCTCATCCTTGGCTGCCCCCTTTTTCTTTTGCCCTCCACCTTTCCCAGCATCAAGGCTTTCTCAAGTGAATCCTCTCTTCTCATTTGGTGTCCAAAGTACTTCATCTTCATCTTTACTATTTGACCTTCTAAGGAGCAGTCAAGACTGATTTCTTTCAAGATTGACCTATTTGTTCTCCTCGCTGTGCCTGTTTTCCATTTAATTATATGAAGCACTCAAATTAAAGAACTCCCCAGGGAATTTCTGCTTACTGGTTTTAGAAAACCTTATACTGTAGTGGTCTCTTAACATTATTATGGTGGTTTTCCCATTCCTTACCTGCTTTTTAAAACAACACTATCTTTTGTTTAAAATTATACTTGTTTATATTTTAGACCATCTTTAAGGCTTTCATGACAAAAACTGGGATTTGGATTCCATTAGTATATGCCATCTTGTAATTCCTCATGCAATTATAAATAATCTTTATTAGTCTTCCCCAGTGGCCTCTCTAGCATTTTCGGCTATGTCTCCTAACATTCTTGAATGTTCAATCTGAAGTGATGGAAGTTCAAAACAGTTGTAGAGTGTACTAGAAAAGACTGTTCTGTTTTCAGCAATACCCTGTAATTGTTTGTGCCATAGTTTGACTAGAATATATGACTTTTGAGGACTTTTGTTACCATTCTGAATTATCTTTTGAAGGTTCAAGATTGTCATGTGATAAAGTACATACCAAAGGAGGAATATAATGGACGATTGGCTGCTCTACTTGTTGGTGGCAAAAATGGCTCTCCGTTCCATGTAAGTTGTTTGTGTTTGTTTTTTAGAGTCTACGTTTGCATTAATTGCTTCTTTGCAGTGTATTCATGAGTGTCCTCCTTCTGTGTCTAGGCCAGTCGTGAAACTGCCAAAATAAAGCCAACTTTTGGTGAATCCATTCCACATTTCCTTTCACTTGACCTAGTGATAGAAATATTAGCCAGCAACACAAGGTTGCTGTTACCAGGGTACACGTCTAGAGAGAAACTCAAGGACGGTGTCTATATTAATCCACTGTATTCCATTTATAAACGTTTTTCTAGTTTGGCGAATGGTGAATGTTCTTTTTATTAAAAATTAAAATGTGTCTGGTATGTTGGGTTAAAATTAGAAATGTAAAAGAATTCGTATTCTTACAGTGTCTCTGGCCATTTAGTTGTGCTTGCATTATTGAACTCTGACATTCCAAACTAGTATGTTTTTAGATATTCTAAAATTTTGAAGGTTGAGAGTTTTACTAGCTTTCTAGCAGGACATGAATTCTTTCTATATTGTAATTGCATTTTCTTCTGATTTTGATTCTGTATCGTTTTATTTTCTTAACTGGTTTTTAAACTACTGAATAGGGTAGATTGTACTCCCTAGGTGATTTACATTGGGCAGTAAAACTCCATCAATATTGATCACACTTATGCACCCAAAAGCAAGAACAGATCAAGCAATAGTCTGATAGACAAAGGGTCAATAAACGTGGCTCTCCAGATGTTCTTGGACATCAGTTCCCAAAAGCCCTGATCAGCAGGAATGCTGACTTGGGCTTCTGGTCATTGAAGTCCAAGAACACCTGGAAAGCCAAGTTTGCTGATCCCTGAGCTAGACAACCTGGTAAAAGTGATTGCAGCATACAAAACTAGCATTAAACTAATAACAGCAGTTACAGTCAGTAATTCAAAAGCTGACTGCAAAATGTCTGTAGAACCACCTAAAGCAAGGGTGGCCAACCTTTTTGTGCCATAGGCCGGTCGCACCCCCTCAGACAGGTGTGGGCCAGAGGTGTGGTTCTTCCCACCACTTCCAGTACAGAACAGGGCAGAATGTTTTGGCACATTTTCCACAGCTTCTGGTGGCAGTGCTGGGGTCATCATCGTGGGCCAGATTAATTGGCGCTACAGGCAGGATATGGCCCATGGGCCATAGATTGGACACCCCTGACCTAAAGGATAACAAATCCATTTTTAAATGTTAAATCTTCAATGGATGTTTGCTGATTATTTACTCAGGTTTTAATAATCATTAATTACATAGACTGTGTCCACACATACCTTAAACAATGGCTTGGCATTACAAGTACAAGCCAGTAGGAGCTTCAAGCTTTCATGCTTCCTCTCTCTTAAACCATGACTAAGCAGGGAATTTGGAGCTGCAGCTTCTAGTTTTATCTCTGATTTTTTACACTATGACTGAACTTAAGTATGGATTTTCTGAATAAAACCAGCTTTGAGACCAATAGTGAGAAACCATGGCTAATATTGATTGCAGTTTATCCAGCTGCAGCCAGAATGCTTACCGTAGCTGCACTTCAGTGACAAATGGGAATAATAGCTTCCAAACTTACTGCAGAGCAGTTTGATGGGATGGTGGTATATAAATGCCAGAGATTTGTACTAATGCTAGGCTGTGGTTTAACATTAAATGAGGTCATGACTAATGCTTGTAGTAGACAAAAATGCATGCTTTAAAGAGGGAAAGCCTAGATTGAAATGCCCACTTGGTCATTATGCTTATTGGATGCACTTGGGCCATAGCTCTTACTGACCTAATGAACATGTTTATGATGATGAAATTAGCAGTAAAGAGGGGACCAAAATTCTTTCTGCTCTACCCAGAGGAAAAGTAGATTAGGCATACTTTGAGGAGTAGGGGAGATGTAATGGCTAAAATCCTGTTGCTTTGGGTGGTCACACTATGGTAATTTTACTAAATCAGTGGAGATTTAGTGAGCTAACTCCTCCATATGTTCCATTGATTCCACACTAAAGTAAGTTGCAACTAGAGTAGGCACATTTGAATCAGTGGGATTTACAGGGAACGTGACTCACCAAATCCCCACTGATTCAGTTGGCTTATTCTAGTGCCCATTGCCATGCT
Source organism: Bradypodion ventrale (assembly GCA_035047345.1). Lineage (NCBI taxonomy): Eukaryota > Metazoa > Chordata > Lepidosauria > Squamata > Chamaeleonidae > Bradypodion > Bradypodion ventrale. The sequence continues at coordinate 84,340,889 of JAWDJE010000006.1, forward strand.
AAACAATAGTTCAGCCAGCAACTGTGTGTGTATATGGTAACAAGAGCTAGCTTGTTTTGACTTGTTCATAGTTTATAGAACTTTTAATTTGTCTTTCCGGAATTGCCACATTTCTTAATAAGTAGGAAAAAGTCATCCATGTACGGAAAGCAGAAGTTACTTTTACTAATCTCTATCCATTTCTTGAAACTGAAGAAAAGGCGAGCCCTGTTGGCCATAACACAAATTCCAAAATCCGTATTGGATCAATAACTTTACTAAACCCATCAACAAAGAGGAACAGAAAATGTTACAAAATGTGTGTCTAGGAAAGGGAATATGCATTCCATAATGTCTTGAAGCCAGGAAAGTGTTATGTAGTTGTATTATGTTAGTATCCATTAAAATATTAGGAAAAAACCCCAAAAATGTTGTAGCACATTAAAGACTAACTGTTATATTTCAGTGTGGGCTTTGGTGGATCAAGACCTCTTCATCAGACATGGGAGTGAGACTTCATTGCATCAAGTTATAAACATCACGTAAAATTGATTGGTTAGCATAACAGATTAGCATACAAATCATAGTAGCGTCATACAATTGGTAATGGCAGATGATCTCTGGTTGTTATTCAGATTAGCTGTAAATCCCCCTATTTTTCAATTGCAAATGAGGAGAGAGTGGCAAGATAATATTTCAATTGTGAAATGTGGGGAGAGTGGCAAGTTACTATTTCAATTACGAAATTGGGAAGATACAAAACAATCACCTGGCAACTGAACATTTGCTAATTAGTTTAACCTTTGTGTTACTGTGTGAACACATCCTTATTGCGCTTTCTCTGAAGGATCATTATAAGTACAACTATAGGAGGGTGCTGAGAATTTACTGATCATTCACTAAGTAAATTAGGCCCTTCAGCTAAATAAAATTGCTTGTTCAGCTGGTCTGTTTTTCTGCAACAAACCAGAATCTCAGTTCTCTCTGTCTTCAAATCTCCCAAAGGTATGAGCCTATAGACTAGGTCAATGATGGCAAACCTTTTAGAGACTGAGTGCACAAACTGCAACCCAAAACCCACTTATTTATCGCAAAGTGCCTGCATAGCAATAGGGGCGGAAAGAAACATCCCATTGGGCTGATGGGCAGAAGGGCAAATGAACTCTGTGTTGGGGGGAGGAAGGAAGCGCTCCCATTGGGCTGGTGGGCAGAGGAGTGGGGCAAACTCTGTGCTGAGGTGACTGCATGGGTGCCCACAGAGAAGGCTCTGAGTGCCACCTCTGGCACTTGTTCCATAGGTTCGCCATCACTGGACTAGTTGCACCAGTACACTGCTCGGTCACAGTAAGCCAGGAGAAGACAAGGTTACTCCCTCACTTTAAAAGTGGACACTCATACTGATCAAAATCCTCATCTCTAAGTGACAACCCTCAGATACTTTTTAGCCACCTTAAGTTTATGTCTTTAGGTTATATCTAGAAGACATAACTTAATTGCTTGTTTGTCCATTTTGTGCTTAAACACAGTACACTAAAACCCTGACTTACAAATGCCTTGAGTTACATAAAATTCGACTTACATAATGATTTTGTGCTGAAACCATGTCCCGATTTACACAATTTCCTATGGGTTTGCTTCGAGTTACATAAAGATTCTTTTCCCTATGGGTTTGCTTCGATTTACATAAAAATTTCATTTTTCCTATGGGTTTGCTTCGAGCTATGTAAAAAATTAATTTTTCCAATGGGTTTGCTTGGAGTTACATAAAAAACCGATTTAAACAAAAGCCTACGGAATGGACTTTTTCCCTCATAAGTAAGGGTTTTACTGTAAGCCTTTCTCTATATTATTCAGCAAAGAAACTGTACTAGATTTTTCAGATGTGGAAATTGTGGCCCTGGAGTCATTAATTAATTTAATTTAATCAATTTCTACGCCACCCACTCAGCCTACGCCAACTCTGGGCGGCGTACAATAATCACTGAATAAACAACAATATGACAGAAAAAACATAAGCACAAATACAAAGCCATTAAAACAACATTAAAAACGCTATCATCATAAAACATTTTTAAAAAACCACCACCCGCATAAAAGGGTGCTAGAAAGCAAGAGGGGGAGGATACTGCTGATTTATAGTCATCTTATTTTAATTTTTTTTAAGTTTTTAGATTTTGAAATTGTACTGTATGGTACTATCTTAATTGGTGTTTCTGTAGCTGTTTTAAATTAAGGGGCATGCCTTATTCGAGTTGATATATAGCAACCGAGAAATTTCGTTGTTCCTGCAAGGGGACAATGACAATAAAGATTTATCTATCTATAGCATCCAACCGGCGGGAGTCACCCTTCCATCAGTACCCCACACTTGCTCCGCCAGCCAGGTTTTAAGTCCTTTCCTGGAGGGCAGCAATTCCGTTGGGAGCCGTAACTCTGTTGGCAGGAGGTTCCAAACACTTGAAACAATGAAGCTTTCTTCTGTGTAGACAATTGTACTATAATACTTTTAGAAATTGTAATGTTCAGGTTTTTAAAGTTATCTTTAATCTTTTTAAACAGATCCTTAAATATTGCAGTATTGTCTACTGTTGTTTAAAGGGTTTTAACATTTTTAATGGCAAAATTTAGATTCCTGCTGTTACACCTTTTATGTCTCATGTGTTGTGTGCGTGCGTGCGTGCGTGCGTGCGTGCGTGTGTGTGTGTGTTTGTTTCTTACAGAAAGGTGAACAAGCACTGCAGCAGTACAGGGAAGCTGGCGTCCCTCCAAAGCAGAAATGCTCACTATTTGGAGTGACAGAAAATGCTATCATTAAGCCAGGTAATCTTTGTGCAATGGAGAGCTTTGAGTATAGTTTGTCATAATAATTTCTCTTAGAAAAAGTATAAAAGTGTACCAATACTGTTCACATGATTGCAAAAGAATATAAATCCCATGTTTGGAAAAAGTTGCAATTTTAAAAATTGTTTTCCGCATAAGGGAAAAGGTATTGTTATTATCTTGCATGTCTGTTGTTTTACTTTATTCTAGAAAATTTTGAGATCAAATAACATTTTTAAAAATATTTTTATTATTTTAAAATAAACTCACATATATACAAACAAACATACATAGGAAAAAAAAGAGACATAAAAAAAACATACAATTACAACATAATCGAAACAAAGAATCTCCCAGATTCAACTTGCAACCTCCTGGTAATACAATATTTAAATTTCTTATTTTTGAATATGAGATAATACACCCGTGCTATACAGTTGGATCTACAGATGGTAAAAGCTTTACCTCTCCTCCCTTCTATCTTTCCCAAAATTTGCGAATTTCCGGCTCTGGGCCGACATTATTTTCTTTGGGTAAAGCATATGAGATGAAAGGCTGCCACGTTTCCCAAAAGCTACTTTTACTGTTATCACCTCTTTTTGCTTTCATTTCTATAGTTAACTTCTCGTTCAATGCTAGCTGCCATATATCAGAATACCATTTCTCTTTATTAAATGTTAATTTATCTTTCCATTGTTTAGCAATAATTTGCTTTGATACTGAGAGAAGTGTTATCAATAGTTCTTCCTCATGACAATTTAAGTTTACATCATCGGTCTCACCTATTATAACCAATTCTGGACTTAAATTAATTTTTCTTCTTAATATCCTGCTTACTTCTATTTCTATTGATCTCCAAAAAAATTGAGTGTACTGGCATTCCCACCACATATGTATAAAAGTACCTCGCAGTTGTTGACACCTCCAGTATTGATCTGTTTTATGCTTTTTCATTTGTTGTAGTCTTACTGGCGTCATGTACCATCTCCACAGTATCTTGCTATTGTGCTCTTTCTCCCTTATGGATAGCGAACGCATGATTCTTTGAGACCACTTTCCTTTCCATTTGTTTTCATCTATAACTATACCCAGGTCATCCTCCCAAGTTTGTCTCAATACATTCTGTATGTTTTTATTAAAATTTAGGTATTGGTAAATTTTACTAAGTATTCCTTGCATATTTCTTTTCCCTTTCCTCACATCTTGAACTAATTCTTCAAATGTTGTTAAATCCCTCTCTTCTACTTTATTTCTCATTTTCCTGTCCCAATATTCCACCTGCAGTTTTTGATACCAGTTTAGTTTCAGATTATTATAAATTTCACTTCTTATGTGTTCACTACCACACTTATCGAACCACTCCACCAACAATAGTACTTTATTTTGCTTCAAGATATCTCTTGTTTGGATTGTTATTGGTATCGGACAATCACTGATATCTAATAACTCAATAATTGGGGACCACTTCGGGGCCATTTTATTCTTTAAAGTTTTCCCAACGTTGTATGTCATTTTCAACATTATCAATTTTTTGCTGAGGCGATTCATTTCCTAACAAAAATTCCCCCTTTAACTTACTATATTCAAGCCAATCTAGCTCTGTGCTTTCTATTTTTACCTGACTTAGTCTTTTCACTATTCTTTTCAAGTGAAAAGCATAGTAATAATTCTTTACATTTGGTAATTTTAACCCTCCTTTTTGTTTCATATACCACAGGGACTTGGTTAACCTGGGACTTTTCCCATTGCCACAATATTCATTTATCATATTCTGCCACTCTTTTAAATCTCATTGATATATTTTAATAGGGAGATTCTCAAACAAAAAATTAAGTATCGGTGTTATTTTCATTTTACAAGTGGTTATTCTTCCAAACCATGACATTTTTACTTTCTTTAAACGCACTATTAATTTTTTTACTTCTTGCTTTAATTTTATGAAATTTAATTTGTATAAATATTTGACTTCCGCTGAGATGTATATTCCTAAGTACTTCATTTGTTTCTTAACTTTAAATTTATAAGTATCCATTAATTTTTTTGTTTCTGTCTCTGTTAAGTTACATACTAACACCTCAGTTTTGTCCCAGTTTATACTTAGGCCAGTTGTTCTTTCAAATAGGTTCAGATGGTCTTGTATGCTCTTAATTTTAAGCTGAGGATCTTTTATTATTAAAAGCGTATCGTCCGCAAACATCCCTATCTTTTTTTCCTATTCCTTTTATCGACTCATCTTGTCTAATTGCCATTGCCAGTATTTTCATCGGCAGGATGAACAAAATAGGTGAGGGGGCATCCCTGTCTTGTACCCGCATTTAACATTATTGGTTTACTATAGCCCTCATTTATCTTAATTTTTGTTTGACTTCGCTTATATAGTTGTGCAATCACGTGTTTAAAATTATTTCCGAAGTCAAACTGATTAATTATTTCTTTAATCATCCTCCATTGCAGAGAGTTAAATGCCTTATATATATCGAGGGCCAAGATGCATGTTTTTTCTTTTGTTTTCTTTAAATGTTCTATAATGTTAAGTAATCTAGCTATCAGCCCCTCCATTTGTCTACCTTTTACAAAACCAGTTTGATCCTCCTCTATATAAAGACTAACAAATTTATTCAATCTCTGAGCCATTATGGCTGAAAATTTTTTAGCGTCCTGATTCAGGAGCGAAATTGGTCTATAAGATCCCATCTTTCCCTATCCTTTTCAGGTTTAGGGATTAACACAGTAATCGATTTACTCCATGATTCAGGCATAACTCCCCCTTCCAGAATGTAATTGAATAGATTCTTGAGTCTAGGGACTACTAGATCACTGAACACTTTATAAAACTCAGAGGGGAAGCTATCCTCCCCTGCAGCTTTATCTAATTTGAGTTTTTGTATCACTCCCTCTTTCTCTTTATCATTGATCTTTTCTTCCATTATTTTATTATGATTATCATCTAGTCTTCTTTTTAAATTGCTGGCTATGTAAGATTTTAAGAGTTCCTGATTCACTTCTTTTTCCTTGTAAAGTTCTGAATAGAAATCTTCTACTATTTGGATTTTTTCTGATAATTTATTATGACGAATCCCATTTTTATCTACCAAGACTTCTATCTCACTTTTACTCTTCTTCTGTCTAATCGCCTTCGCTAGCCTTCGCATACTCTTATTGCTAAATTCGAAACTATCTCTTTTTAAAAAGACTAGATCCCTTCTTGCCTTCTCCATTTCTTGTCCCAACATTACCTTTCTTGCAGATTGAAGTTTCACCCATGTTCCTTCTGCCCATGACTTAGCATGACTTAATTCTAATTCTTTTATTTCTTTTTCCAGCTTTTTTTTGTACGTCATTATTTCTTTTATTTTCTATTGATTTTTCCATAATGCCATCTCCCCTAAATATTGCTTTGATTGCGTCCCAAAGAACATTGGGCGAGACGTCACCTGTATCGTTCATTTCCCAATTAAATTGCCACTTGGTTCTCAATTTTTCTTTAATTTTTTCATTTTTTAATAATGCTGTATCTAGTCTCCAGCTCCTCTCAAATTTGTCGACATTTGCAATCCTCATGTCCAAAAGAATCATTGCATGATCTGATACTTTAATAATTCCTGTTTTAATTTCCTCCAGATTCCCCAGCCAACTTGTTGATACCATTATGTAATCTATTCTTGTGTAAATTTTATGCGCTGGGGAATAAAAGGTATAAGCCCTTTCTGAACCTTTCAAAGTTCTCCATGTATCTTTAACATCAAGTTGTTTCATCCATCTATCTATAAATCCATTACAATGTTTACTCTTTTTGTTTACCTTTGAAACATCTATTGGAGCTCTTGTCATATTAAAATCACCTGCAATTATCAAGTTTTTGGCTTTTTCCTTATTTATTATTAGAAGCAATTTTTCTAGAAACTTATCCTGGTTTTGGTTTGGCACATATAAGTTCACTAATGTCACCTCTTCATTTTGTATTTTTCCTGTTATTATCTGATACCTACCCTCCTCATCAGTCATACATTTGTTCAATGTAAAACCTAATCTTTTCGAGATTAGAGTGGCAACACCCCTTGATTTCGACGTGCCTAAGGCTTTTTCATATATTTGTATCCACCCAAGATATAGATTATTTTTCTGCTGAAATTTTTGATGGGTCTCCTGGAGAAATATAATATCTGGTTTTTCTAATCTTAAAGCCGCTTCTAGCCTCTACCTCTTCATTTGACATCCCATGCCCTTAACCTTCCAGGTTGCTGCACTAAACTTCTTCATACCTGACTTTCTTCATATTTACCGCTAAAGCAGTTGTAGATCCGTGTGACAAACCCTTATCCCGACTATACAAACCCACTTTCCTCCCCCCTACCCCACCCTCTTCTTCCCTTGTACCCCCGGTTCCCTCCATTTGCGGAACCACCTCCAATTACTGGAGAATGGGGCGTTGACTATTCCGTGTGGTGGTGTCTTCTTCTGTTCCTGATGTAATTTAAACAATCATGCGAGGTGGAAAACAAGCTCTACTTGGTGTAAATATACATAAACCATTTATTAGTTTCTTGATCCTGTCATATAACGTAATACTTAAAACCCTTCAAAAGAAATGTTCAGGGGCTGCCTAATCATCCCTACTAATACCAATTTGCTCAATCTAATCCATTTCTGCTTCAGGCTCTGACAACCAGTTTTTACAAGTTCTTCCATCATATTTTTCCATTCCTGGGTGCCATCCTTAATTAAATTATTGGATTCAAGAATATCCATACAATCAGTCTGTGTATTTATTACCGAGGTCTTCCCCATCCAGAAAATTTTTAATTTCTGAGGGTGTTGCCAGTTGTATTTAACACCCTTTTGTCTTAATAAATTCGTTACTGGTTTTAATTTTTGCCTCCATAGCCGTTCTTCTTTCGATATATCGTGATAAACCTCCAAAAGTTGTCCTTCATATTGTAGACTTTCACTACCCTTATGTTTTATACACGTCATTATTTTTAATTTTGACTCTAAATTTGTAAATTTTACTAGTACCAGTCTCGTTGTCTGACCTGTATTCTTCTGGCCTATCCTGTATACTCCTTGTATTCTTCTGGGTCTATACCTCTATCTAATTCTAACTTAGCTATCCATTTTAATATCCTTGATTTTAAAGAGTTAGGATTACTTATAGGAAGATTTCTTATCACTATGTTCCTTTGTCTTATTTGAGATTCTAATCTAAATAATCTCTCCTCCTGATCCTCTAATTTAATACTTCTCTCCCTTTCCTTTTCCTGTATATCTTTAAGGTATACTTCTACCATATTCAATTTTGTTTCTACTTGGGAAACTTTTTCATTAATTATTTTTGTAAAGTTGTCTAACACCTCTTTTAAATCCTGTTGCCCTTTAATTATGTCCGATTTATCCTGTCTTCTAATACTGTCACTTTGTTGCAGTAATGTTTCAAATTTATCCATTCTAGACTCAATTTTCTTAAAGGCTGCACTAATCTCTGACTGTAGACTTTCCTCTTTCTCATCTTGTAATTTTCCCGCACCACTAGAGTCAGTCTTGTCTTTATTTGCCCCTTTCATCTCAAATTCTAATCTAGTCAATATTCTATAACTACGATCCGAGGATTTCTCCCTTGGTTCTCGTGTCCACACCAATTTAGGATTTTTAGGTTTACGCTGGCTCATTCACTTCACTGATCACTCCTTCTTCTACCTTGGTTACCACCAACTGATTAACCACTCACTGATTAACCAATCCAACTACTCTCCCTGTTCTAATTGCCCCCTCCTCCTATAGGTATAATTTACACAATATATTCCAATTTATCAGGATTATTTGATCTCGGTTTACCAATTCAAAATTAGCCCTGTTTTTCGAAGTATATAGTATCTTCCATATAGTTGTAAATACAAAATAGTCTATCAATCCAACCCTGTTGGGTAAGGGAGCCTTAAAAACAAACCTAAGTTTTCAATTAGTCTCAGAGCAAATACATTATTCCACACAGATTTAAACTAGAGTTACTAAACCAAGTTATAATATTGTCCTGGGGTCTTCTCAAATTTGTTACAAGTCTTTTCTCCAATTTTCTTCAGTTTCTGTCCTGCCCTGCATTCTTTCAAGCACGCTCCTCTGCTCTCCACTACTTTCCACAAGTACGTCCGTATTTTTTCAGTCTTTTTCAATTCTCCTCAGTTCAACCAGAGAAGTAGGGGAGACATTCAATAGCTATTCAACTTGCACAGCATTTAAAGTTAAAATGTTACTCTCCTTGTAACAATTGTGGCCTTTATCTTGTAACAGTTCAGTAGTTCAATTCGCTCAAATCGTATTCGCTCTGTTAATAAACTTCCACCAACTCTTCAGGTGCTCGGCGTTGAGTCCCCCCTTCATCTCAGCCCCGTCTCCAACCGTCCGAGCACTGAATTACTGTGGGATTCTTATCTCGAATGCCACTAATTGTTTTGAGCAAGTTGAATGTCAACCGTTTCTCCCAGCCACGGCGTTCTCAGCGTCTAGACCTTCCGCATCTCCCAGCTGCCTCGACGCTCACTCCCCGCCTTCAGCGAGACTAAATTCTCCTCTGCAATACTCACACCCCTGCCATTTTCGCTTCTTGTGCCTCGGCCCAGGGGAACGCTGGCGCAGAACTCTAGTCTCGTAACAACCCAAACCAAACAATCTGTCCATTTTTCTATTTGTTGTCCCAGCGCGACTTTCCTTCTTCTGGTTCTTTTAATTCACCATCAAGTTAACTCTTTCGCCACCAAAGCAATCAGTTATTACATGTACTGCCTCTTCTCCAACTTGCTCCACGCCGGATCAATCTCCCCAGCAGACCAACTCACAGAGAACAGAGAACTAATAAATCACTTCTTCCAGGCTCTCTGCCTTTCACCTCTCTCCCACCAAGTCTCTGCTTTTGCCAGCAAAACAGTCAGTTGTTACATGTACTGCCTCTTCTCCAACTCACTCCACGCCGGTTCAATCTCCCCAGCAGACCAACTCACAGAGAACAGAGAGCTAATAAATCACTTCTTCCAGGCTCTCTGCCTTTCACCTCTCTCCCACCAACTCTCTGTAATCTCTGTAAAACTTCTGTGAATCTTAATAAACTCTGGCAGCCACCGTCATTCCTCTGTACCTTCTCTAAACAGGAATCTTTTACTCCACCTTTATTTCACCCTCGAGAGCACTCACTCCACACTCCTCCTCAGCTCGCCATCTTACCGGAAGTCTCAAATAACATTTTTGACTTAATAAACTAACTGCTATTGGTCAGAAATCTGATGGAGATTTACACTGGCAACATACATTTCTCTTTGGATGGTAGTCTTTGACATATTAGAAAGCAACAATTTGTTAATTGGTGACCCTTGATTGCCACAATGTATGTGCTCGTACCAGTGGCAACGTAAATTCTATAGAATGCTTGCTACTCTGCAAAATTGTTCTGCTTAGTTTATATGAGAATGAGAGTTGTGAAAATATTTGTGAGCCTTATTGGCCAGTATCAACTTTAAAACAGTATGACTTCATCACCACATGTGTGTTTCAGGTGGGGTTGAGAAAGTGTATCGAAAGAGTTTCATAAACAAATATAATTTCCAAACACATTTCCTTTCTCTGTACTGATTGTTTTTAAAAAGCCTCTATCTGTAGTCTTGAGATAAAGTAAACCTCCTTTGCCAGTTATGTGGAGAAATAGGATTGAAGAAGATATGTACAACATGGTAAATTTAATCCACATTTAGAATTGGGTGTCTTCTCCGTGTTTCCTTCCCCTTTTGGTCATGGAAGATGGTTTGCCTAACCAGCTTGCTTGCAGAAACACTATTGTTTGTTAAAACATCGGGCTTATTAGAGTCTACTATGCAACACCAAGCTGTGCCCCCTTACCCCCATCTCTCTTGGCAGAGAGGAAGAATTTAGATGCCTTTACTTCCAAGTTTTGTTAACTATGGCATATTGTGCCATCCATGCTGGACAGCTTGAACAACATTTAGTATGGTTTGCTTCAAACAAGGCAGTATGCAAGCCCCAGTCTTGCTGTGACTCATGGTTTATTGTGATGAGCAAATATGCCCATTGTCTATCTTCATCTGTTTATAGGAAAAACTACTGTTCACTTTCTTTTCTAGTTGCCTTGGAAGTGGCAGCTACACTTGGCTTACATGCTTTCCTCAGTACACTTTAGGTCAGGGGTTCCCAACCTACAGCCCGTGGGCCAGACGCGGCCTGCGACGCCATTCCATCCAGCCTGGCACCGCCTCCGCTGCACCCAGAAGTGGAAGCGGGCACGTTTATGTCAGCCATAAAACCCGCATGTGCAAATGCACCCGCAGCAGTTGTAAACGTGGAAGTGGGCACATTTATGATAGCCATAAATGCGCCCGCTTCCAGGGGGCATGGTCCGGCCCACTCAACTGTCCGGGGACATGGTCAGACCCATGGTGGAAAAAGGTTGGCCACCCCTACTTTAGGTAAAAATGTGGCTATAGCATTGCAAACAATATTTAATGATTTGATAGCTCTTGACCTGATTCTTGTACCACTTCATCCTCAGCCTTCAAAGATGCAAACTGGCACTCATTGTTCAGAGTTCTATATAAAATTTTATTACCCTACCTTAATTCTACTCTCTCCCCTGCCCTCACTCTTTTCAGGTACTCCCCTATATGCTGCTCACTTTCGTCCTGGGCAATATGTGGATATTACAGCAAAAACGTAAGTTCCAGTTAATATTGCTCATATGTTAGGGATAAGAGCTCTTTTGAAGCTTATGCCATATTATGCGGTGCTGTTCTCTGATGGGATTTTTTTTGTATGATCGGTTGGTTGGCTTGTTATATTAAGAGTTAGTTTTAATATGTGGGTGAGTTGGGCTCGTTTATTCGCTGCATTTGTGACTCATGCTAGGTGGGCGGGGTATAAATATAACAAATAAATAAATATTACACTTCTTTTAAAAATAACTAAAGTGCCTGGTTTTTGGACAGGTTGAAACAATTACTTTGGTACAGAAAAATCTACAACCAATGATGCATAGTTATAAGAAGTAGACACGTTGATCAGACTCCTATCGGGGTGGGGTGAGGGTTTCAATGTGTAATCAAAATTGCAAAAGCCGTTGCTGTTAATTAAAGCTGATTAATGATGTGCAGAATCCTTGCTTGTTCATATAGCCAGGCATACAACTGATTTCTTGCTAACTGGCAGTAGGAATAACAATGACACTTACCAGTATATACCGCCTCATAGCACTAGTTAGTCACAACAACATCCATGGTTTTGCTTATATGTAAACAAACACGGTTCTGAGCTATTGTTTCTGGGTTTTTCCGAGGAAAGCCACAGTTGCTGAGTTTCCCAGGTATGTCTGTTGGAGACCCCTAGAAACCTCGTAAGAGAGCTGATGGTAGACATGAGGCAGCCATGTAATTCTGTCCCCTGGATTACACTGCTTCACGTGTGCTTTCAAGATGGATTGAAAGGAAAGAGAGCCACATGCTAGGAATTTGCCACTTTGTGACTGAAGATGGTACTACAAACCAGAAACACACAACCATCAAAATTAACTAAGAATATAAAAGAGTAAACAAAAAACAAAAATGTTGTGGCACTTTAAAGACTAACTGCTGCATTTAGTTAGTCTTTAAAGTGCCACAACATTTTTCAGTTTTGTTTTGTTTTGTTTGCTCTCTGATATGCATGAAACAGAGACCAACACAGCTACTATTCCAAAAAATAAAAATAAAAAATGAGCTAAGGTTTTCTCAACCTTGAACCTTCAAAATGTTCTTGGACTTCAATTTCCAGAAGCCCTGATCAGGAAATGTGTTAACTTGGGCTTCTGGTAGTTGAAGTCCAGCAACACCTGGGGACCTCTGGCTGAGAAACCTTTTCTTTTACCACTTCAGGTGTTGAGGAAAATTCAAGGACAAGGTGCAAGAACAAAAACCTTGAAAATAAAGCATTATGAAAATCAAGTAATCCTCTAGGACATTCCTGTTGATCACTGCTTCTGGGAATTGAAGTTCAAGGTTGGCCATCACTGTTCTAGGATCATCTTGGAGCAAGTGACAAGTTTGGGGGTCTTTAGGTTTTGTGGTCTTGGAGATATGATTCAGATCCAAACATTCACTCACTCTTACATCCCCACCCTCTTTCTATTACTGTATTTAATAGACTATATTATTATAGACACATTATCTCATTTGTCCATCTGTTGCCGCCTCTTTTTGTGGCCAGAACCTGCCAAAATTATGGGTCCACCTCATCTTGCCTCCAAATCCTTCATCCTATAAAACTTTTGGGGTTTTCCCCCTTGTCCTTTCCCTACAAAGTTCTCAATGAAATAATAAGCTTCTCTCTGGGTTGCGTCACTTCAGACATAGGGGTGAAACGCTTGTCACAATAAAAGGAGCAGTATTCCAACACAGTTTTCCTCACCAACCTACTAGCCTGTTAGCATATAGGATTCTTATTTTATTTTTAAGGACAATTTAATGTGACTTAACTTTTGTCCAAAGTGGTAGAGACAAAAGACAGCACTTCGGAAAGAACTGAGGCATGTATAGTTGCTTTCACTCAAATCTGTGATTTAATCCGCTTTCTTCCTTTCTATTTTCTTGGTTTTCTTAATTTTTATGAAACCTATACACTAGTAAAAAACTGATTTGTTTTGAAGTGTTTTAAAAATGTGTTAACGGAAGTAGCCTCGGCAAGATGCTCTTCAAAGTTCAATACATTTAACTTTAATTTGTTAGAATAGACCCAGCTTCATGTTCTGTGCCACAGGGTCAGACTACCCATACAAATGAATTTGGGGTGAGTCAGTTTGAGCCTCGTCATCTGTGATGTTAGTGGGTGGCGATGGTGGTGAAAGTGCACAAGGCCAAGTTTTAGTCCCAGTCTTAACAGCTCTTGTGTAGGTGGTATGGAAATATCATCTGAAAAGGCATAAAGATCTGCTCTTATATTTTCCCCCTCCTTTTGTTTTGTGTCCTTTAAGTTCTTAACACTGTAAGATTGCTCAAAGGCCAGATGAACAACAGATGTGAATTTATGGTATTAATGCATTTGGAAGAGAAGCAATGAGTAGTAGTCTGCTGTCTGTAATGTATTATACCTGGGGGTTTCCCTTACAGTATATTTTGATCTTGCTAAAACTTGGAGCAAGATGCAGGAGGGACTATACCTGGAGTGCTATCGCTTACGTGCATGCAATTGATGGTGCTCGAACTGGTTTTCGATTTTTATCTCTTGAAAAGTACTATTTGTGGCTGAGTAGATAATTCCCATTTCTTCTTTTTCTTTCCTCCCCTTTTATAAAAAGACCATCCAGATGCAATGTTGAAATGGACTTTTAGCATGTGGCACTAGGGATCATATTGGTTGATTAAAGTTGACAGCACTATTTTCTTTGACATTTGACTCCTTCCAATCATGAATTATGACTGTAGGTTACCATTTCTCACCTCACAAACGCCAGTCTTTTGCTGAATTTTAATGATGTCCCAATTTCTGATGTGTGTTTCAATGCTACATGGACAGATCTGGTTGCTTCAGGTTTCCTACTAAATTTAATTATGTTTAATAATAAAACAATCTCTGTTCAACAGCTATTGGATAAATCAGCATTTTGAGTGTTAGTGTGATGGCAAAATGTATTTGATTTAACTTCCTGTTGGGTCTAGGTCAGTGGTTCCCAATGTGGGGGCCATGCCCCACAGGGGGCTCTCAATTCTCAGAAGCCAAAGTCAGTACATTGGCTGACCAGCACTTTGGAGAATTGAAGTCCAAAACCCAAAAGTTGGGAAACACTGGTCTAAACATTTTCTAAGTTGAATTATACCATTTTACATACCAATTTTTAGCAGGTGAGTATGACTTCACATTTTTGTGCCCCTTCCCAAATGTTGGCAGAATGAAAGAGAAAATGATTAGGATATTTTGTAGCATATTAAAAACTAACATTTATTTCAGTGTATAAGATTTTGTAGATCAAAACCCACTTTTTCAGGCAAATTATTTAGGTGACTAAAGTGGATGTTGATCCCACAAAAACTCACACTGAAATAAATCTTTTAATCTAACATGGAGCAATATTTTGTGTTCTCTCTCTCCCTCCCCCTCTTTTTTCTGGCTTTTCTTGTTTAATTTTGACAATATTGTGAAATATTAATACTGTTTCTTCTTTGGAAGTCTTCCCTCCCCGAAGGGCAAAGAATCTAGATGCAGCCCTTTAATAAATCAGAAGTACTATAAAACAAAGGCTGATGAGACCCTTTTAATATGATTTGTTTATTTAGTATAACCTCCATATGTAAGACCACTCTCCCTCAGACAGTTGAGCGAGGCGGACACGTGGTTTCCCCCACCATAAATGCGTTAGCGACAGCCGCGGGTGCATTTGCAGAGCGTTTTTGGTTGTTTTCATCACTTCCAGCAGTGGTGGGAGTGAGGACAGCACGTTTTTTGCTGGTTTTGGTGGTGGCGGCGGCGAGGGCCATGGGCCACATGAAATGGCGCCATGGGCTGGGTCTGGCCTGTGGGCTGTAGGATGAGAACCCCTGGTTTAGAGGGGAAGCAAATAAGGTAAAACCTACTCCAAGGGTCTTGCAGTCTAAAAGAAAGGAAACAGCAGAGAAGGGCAGCCATGGCAAAATGAAATTACTATGAGAACTTATTTTGGCATAGTTACTTGTAGATTGACTTAGTTTTATTTTAGTCATCTGACTATTTCTTGCCATTGTCATTTAATGCACATGCACATTTGGTTCTAATTAGGAGCAAAACATATTGCACATTTGGTACATAAACGCCATCCTTTAAGAAAAGTTCAGTGTTTTATTGCTGTCATGGCTATATATTCTCAAATTGATTCACATTCCATTATTTGCCACATAAACTACAACATTGATGGAAAAACATTTTTCTTTCCTGGTTTTCTTGTTCCTATGTTAGAGGATGTGGTCCTATGGTAAAATGCATTAGAGGTCAGTATAGTCTTGATAGTTTTTTGCTTTTCTGTTTTTATGTTAGCCCTGCAACTATTGTATGTGTCAGTTTCACTAGTTGAGCTAACTGACTTCCTTATTTTTTATGAAAATAGTTAGTTTGAATGGTTTTTTTTAAAAAAAAATATAACAGGGCTTCTCTAGAGATGCTGGTCCTGCATCTAGGAGCAACATCAATTTGACATATCTTCTCTCCTTTTGTGTTTGGACAGTTGGATGGTAGCATAACTTTGTATGTCTGGTATCTAAGGCATAAGGCACATAGTACTGAAAGATGTATGGGCTGAAAGGGTTAATATTATGAGAGAGAGAGAGAGAGAGAGAGAAACATGCCTAATATGTGATCTGACCCTGTCTATCCTGCTGAGAGGAAGAGTTCTAGCTTAGTGACAGAACACATGCTTTACATTTTGAAGGTTGCAGATTCTTTCATTTGTATCTACACATGCAGCAGGAAATGTTCTCCATGAAACCAAGGAGAGCCAATAAGCATGGAGAGTATCAGGCTAAATTGACCAAAATGTTGCTTGTAAAGGTTATAAAACTGATGCTATGTGTTGACTGCATAACCTCTCCTTACAGTCAGCATTTGTATGCATCTTGCCCTGAGTGAATGGTTTTGGATATGTGCATTCCTTTGGCTGGATTGTGCCCATTGTGTTTGTAGACATTATAATAAGCCAGTGATGACAAACCTTTTAGAGACCGAGTGCCCAAACTGCAAACCCAAACCCACTTATTTATTACAAAGTGCCAACACAGCAACAAGGAACAGAGGAAATGCTCCCATTGAGCTGCTGGGCAGAGAGGTGGGGTGAACTCTGTGCTGGGGGATGGATGGATGAAGCACTCTCATTTGGCTGCTGGACACTGAACTCTGTGCTGGGGGAGGGAGGAAGTGCTCCCATTGTGCTGCTAGGCACAAATTCTGTGCTGGGGTGACCGCACGGGTGCCAACACAGAGGGCTCCAAGTGCCACCTCTGGCACACGTGCCATAGGTTTGCCAGTACTGTAACAAGCACTTTACTTATTACTTCTTATAAGCATTCACATTTAACTACTTCCTTGCATGTTTTCTTGATTTGTTGGGTTTTTAAAACATGATTTCTTTCTTATACAGTACTAAACAGAAGTAAGTGTTATTGTTGATCATATCACATTAACTCTGAAGTACTAGTTTTGCAGATATTAAATATTCATAGATGAACAGAGTGCTTTTGGTTGGGGAAAAGTCATAATTTCAGCATTAAATAATGTGGTTCAGAGAAACTGCACTCTTTCCAAGGCACAGAATGCCTGCATTTCCCCCGAAGAACTGACTGTGTTAGCTGTATAATTGAATGTAAGCCCTGCTTAAGTGGTGTTTAGCATTGCAGTATTAAGGCCCAATCCTGTGCAGCGTTATTTGCAAAGAAGCTTTTTAAAACAACAGAAGGATTTACTTGTAAATAAAGCTGGACAGCATTGTGCTGCAGTTATTTTATGGCAATAGTGTCCAACCTTATAGCCCTTATAGTTCTTGGACTATAGCTTCCAGAATTCTTGTCCAGCATAGCCAAAGGTGAAGGCTTCTGGGAGCTATAGTCCAATAACATCTGGGACACCAAGGTTAGGAACTACTGTTTGAATGTTTCTTTTCAATAACCTCTTTAGGAATACTGGTTCATTCCAGCATAATCTCAGAGCCTACACTAATTTTCATATTACATAGCAGCAGAAATGGGTGAAAAAAGTTACGTGGTGACTGATTTTTTTAACCCATTTTGGTTTCTCCGCCACCCTGCGTCCCCTCCGGGCGGTGCTATAAGCCAAAACAGTGGGGAAACCTCCTTTGTCAGCTGGAGGTTTTTCGTTGCAGCACCGCCCGGAGGGGTTGCGGGGTGTCAGAAACAAGGTTCCAGCATGTTTCCCTTGACTTGACTTGCAGTCTGTGTTGATTGCAATGCATTTCAATGGAAACGTCGTTATTCGAGGTGTCTCCATAGGAAGCCATTCCCCCCCAATCGTTATGCGAGAACTCGCGATTAACGATGAATCATGCATAACGACACAACACTTGGAACTAAGCTTCGTCGTTGTGCGAGGGTCCACTGTAGAGCTTTATGATTATAACCAGCACTTAGAGTTTTGGTCAGGAGCAGACTGGTGACCAAGTCAGGTCACCATAGCAAGGATCTTACATGTTTAGTATAAATAGTGCCGGTCAGCAGTCTAACTGACCACCATATTTTGGACCATCTGAAGTAGCTAACTAGTTTTCAAAGCCAACTCTACATAGAGCTTGCTGAGGCATGGCTCCCTAGAGCCAGACCAGACATCTTCAACACTTGCTGTCCAAACAAGCTCTTGTCTACTCTTTAGCTGAAGTATCATGGTATCAAGCTGAGGTTGAGTATCATGGTATCAAGCAGAGGTTGGAGCCCTCTTCTGTATCCTTTTACCTTGATGGCTATTTCATATATATATAAATATATATTTAGTATGGATTATTTATTTTTAGAATTGGCAAAGGCTTCCAAGGAGTCATGAAAAGATGGGGATTCTCAGGTCAGCCTGCTAGCCATGGGCAAACTAAGACACACAGACGACCTGGATCAATTTCCAGTACTGTAAGTTCTCTTAACCATTATTATTGGGGTTTCCCCAATGTCCCCTTGATTACAATGAGCAGAACTCTATTAGTTGTTCAAGCATATGCAAGAGAAGTCTCAGCTATAGCTATGAATTGACAGGCTGCAAAAAAAAAAAGATGACAAGCCACATGGCCAGATAATAATAATTTCATGTCAGAGATTACTCTGGGTTGAAAGGATTTTTGCTGGAGAAACTCCACTCGGAATCCTCGAATGAGGCTCCTTTCATGTTCCCAAGTGCAGCCCTCGGGTATTGAACTCCAACCTTCCAGTCTCCAAGCTCAGCATCTTAACCACTAAGCAACCAGGGGAGCTGCTACATGACCAGACGAGACCAGCACCTTGTTTATAAGCAGCTTTGGGATTTCCAATTTATCTTGTGCACATGGGAAAAAATTAAGACAATCTGCTGTTGATCTGAATCCAGCTGATTTAAATAAAACCCAGAATATCATAAATAAACTTGTTGGGATATTATATATGGAAAGTGGTAATGGCTACAGTTGAATTGACTGGAGCTTCCAAGAAATTGCTGTAAGGTGGCTCAAGCGGTTAAGATGCTGAACTTGCTAACTTGGAAGGTCCGAGTTCTATTCCCTGGTACTGCATGTCGGAGTGAGTTCCCATCTCTGTCCCAGCTCCTGCCAACCTAGCAGTTCAAAAGCAAGAAATTGCAAGTAGATAAATAGGGACCACTTCGGTGGGAAGGTAAACAGCGTTCGGTGCATTCCGGTGTTGAGGCATGCCTACCACATGTCCAGGGAAACGTCTGCAGATGCAGACAGCGCTAGCTGTTTGGCTATAAACAGTAAACCCTAGAGTCAGATACGACTGGCTTTCAAGCATGGGCGACCTTTACCTTTAAAACCCTGGGGGTGAGTTCCACTGAACATAATGGAGTTTATTCCTGAGTAAACAGGTGTAGAATTGTGCCAGTTTAACTAATGCGCATCATATGCTGCTGGTGATTAGTATTCTGCTTTGGAATATTGTCTGGTCTCATTTTACTCTTGAGAATGTTCAACAGAGGAGCACTTCCATGGTACCAGTCTAACCTATCTTTGACGTTCATGACATAGGGGGTTTCCAGGGTCTTCAAAGGGACGAAAATGCCAGGACAGATGGGCAACAGATTCAGAACAGCAAAAGGACTGAAGGTGAGTATTATGCGTGTGGACTAATGGTAAGGCCGTGCAGGAACATGTAGAACATTTGCTCTCAGCTGATGATGTAGATTCTGCATGCATAAATTACTTTCTCGTAGTAGCAGAGGGCCCATTTTCCTATTCAGAAGTACAAAAGAGGTAAATGGATCAATGGAGGGAGCGGAACTGCTGCTATTAATGCATTTTACCTCCATTTTGTAGTCTCAAATTAATACAGCCTTGTTTCAGAGGGATAGGAGAAGCCTTCCCCAAAATGCACTTACTCAACATTTCAATCTGTTTGGTAAACCGAGAAGCAGTTTTCTATGGATTGATGCTATTACAGTAAAACCCCTAGTTGCGCAAAAAGTCCATTCTGTAGGCTTTTGCTTAAATCAGTTTTTTAATGTAACTCGAAGCAAACCCATAGGGAAAATAATTTTTTATGTAAATCAAAGCAAATCCATAGGAAAAATGATTTTTTAATGTAACTCTTTTTTTATGTAACTCGAAGCAAACCCATAGGAGACCGGGTTATGTAAATTTATGTAAATCGGGACATTTATGTAAATCGGGACATGGTTTGAGCACAAAATCATTATGTAAGTCGAATTTTATGTCACTCGGGACATTTGTAGGTCAGAGTTTTACTGTATTCTATTGCTACATAAATAGGCTATAAAACTTATTTCTTCTAAGCTATTTGGATTTTTCACAAAATATCATCTTTGAAAACTTGTTTTGGTTATAGTTAGCAAACAAAATATTACATGGCTTTATTTTGATAATTCTAATCTTTCAGGTATGGCGGGTCAACACGAAGTACAATGTCTTATATGTACATGGCTGTATTCCTGGGCATAAAAATTGTATAGTCAAGGTATGTGTAAACTTCTTAATTTATTGATACAATACAATCACTGGATACTGAGCATAGTACTGTTTTGTTTTTTCAGTAATTATATAATATCCCTTCCAGAGGTATCGTATGTTTTAGTACTACCATTCTTGTAAGAAAGAAAACCTATGTTTTTGTCATATAGTAACATGCAGTGGCATCTGAATTACACACATTTATATGATCAGCTGTTATCCAGTGTTCCCATTAAGTCATTAAAAGTGTAGCCTTTGCATGCATAGGCCTGATTGGCCTTTTCTTGGAGAAAAATAATTTTCTTCCTTCTGGAGATGTACTCTAGCAATGCAGCTTGTCTGTAGTCTGATAATAGTAGTTTGTAATATTTGCAATACAGTGGAACCTCTATTAACATAATGCGTTCTCCAGGACATTTCTTACAATGAAAATGACTTTAACCGAATTTCCCATAGGGATGCATTGAATGCAGTTTCCCATAGGAATGCATTGAAAACCAATTACTGTAATCCATTCTGGGGAGAAATCTGTAAATCGAGCCATTATTTTCTATGGATTTTCTTTTGCTATGTGATTTTTATGTTAACTGAACCGTTTGTTTACCAAGGTTCCACTGTACGTCAATTTTCAAAATTAAATTTTATACCATAGTCCAACTTCCAAAGCAATATATGTCAGCTAAAATTCAATACAAAATATAGCTGTCAGACATTGTCCAACAACAGAACCAAAGACATAGGCCCAGTTTTCAGGCTTACAAGCAAATAGGGATTTTAAAAAAGGACAAGGGTTTGCCTGCTGTGTGCTTTTTAGTTAGCTAGCTTTTATTTATTTATTTTTATTTTATTTTTTTGTCTTAATTTTGGTTTGTTTTACTATAAATCCCAAAAATCTCCATTCCGGAAGTTCTACCTGACAAATCTGGCCTTCTGTGCCAAGTTTGGTGCTGTTATAAAGTACAGATTCAGAGTTACAATTTTTTATTTGGGGTGTCCCCATTTTTAGAATTGCCTTGTAGAATGTTGTTTTGCCCTGTTGCACAATAACATAGTTGCTCTCCTGTGCAACTACAGTGATGGAGTTCTTGCTGGGAGGAATGGTGGATCAGTCCACCCACAGTTACTTGGTGGGTGTTTTTTTGCTGATGGTTGGGGCCAAACGTTCGCTCTCATACAGTGGTCTTCCTAGGAAATCAAAGTGTCCTTCAGCTTCTTTGACTGGTGCCAGGAACTAGAATGTCCTCTCCATTGCTCTTGCTGTATACCTATTTTCATGCAGCAGTGATCGATGTATAAGGTAGACACTTTCATCAAGTTCAGTTCTCTGTATAGAGGAGAGAGCAATAGATGTGAGACGTTAAGCTTAACCCTTGGTCTTTTGTGCTGTCGCTTTCAATTATGTTGCATGCTCTTCCCATTCCTGTTCTGTTCTAGAAGGTCCTTGGTGTAGAAATTGGGAGTACAATTTTTTAGGAGTCCTTGATGCACAGTAGAGCTTCAGTCAGCAAAACTACTAACAAGAAATTGGGAAAATGCTGAGCCAGGCCGTATTGCACAGCCAGTGAAATCAGATGGCACAAAAAGAACTTAGCAGAGACCACTTTGAATCCAGTTTCTCTGGGCATCTCCTTCAGGATCATAGATGAGAGAGTCTTCTTGTTATCAAATCTGTTGAAGGGACTGCAGTGGCTCAGTGGTTAAGAAACTTGCCTTGTTAGCTGGAAGACTGGCAAGTTAGTAGTTCGGGACCCGAGTATTACATGATGGATTGAGCACCCTCCTCTGTCCCAGCTCTTGGGGACATGAAAGGAGCCTCATTTGGGCGTCCCCTGAGCGGAGTTTCTCCAGCAAAAATCCTTTCAACCCAGAATAATTTCTGACGTGAAATTATTATCAAATCTGTTTCGACTATCAGATGCATACTTTGGAATGTAGAATTGCATTTCTTCCATATTTATATGCTGTGGTAGGTTTTATCTGATTCATCCAACATCTGGCATGTGGGTAGTATATACAGCAAGAGAGGTTGTGTTTATGTGCCCTGATTTGTCTGTATAAAAGCCCGGTGGATGATTCAGCCATCCTTTTGTTACAGACTTGTTCAGTGGCTTCTTTCCACATGGCTCATGCAGTCAGGGATGATTGTTCTGACACTGCATCTCACCATGTCTACACTGTGTTACCCAAAGCACAGAGTGAACTTAAACTTGAGTAAATAAACTCAGCAGCTTGAATACAGTAAAAAAATAATTCACAGCTCATGGAAGACAGTCACAGTACAGAGAACACATTAAAATAGTTTCCAAATAGATAGTCGTGGTCCTGGAAAGATAAACAAATATGTTCTAGAACAGTGGTGGTGAACCTATGGCACGCATGCCAGATGGGGTACTCCTAGCCCTCTCTGTTGGCACATGAAAACCATACCAAAAGAAAAGAAGCGTAAGAAAGCAAAGTGGTTGTCTGATGAGGCTCTTAAAATAGAGGAGGAAAGAAGGAATGCAAAGGAGAAAGGAAAAAATTCAACTAATTGAATAGAGATTTTTTTTAAAAAAAAAAGCAAGGAGAGGTAAGGAAACCTACCTAAATGAACAATGCAAAGAAATAGAGGGAAACAACATAAGGGGTAGGACTAAGGATCTTTTCAAAAAAATTGGGGAAATCAAGGGAACATTTAAAGCAAAAATGACCATAAGGGACAAAAACGGTAAGGATTTAGCTAATGCAGAAGAGACTAAGAAAAAATGGCAAGAGTACACAGAGGAACTTTACAAAAAGGACCTCAACACCCCTGATAATCACAATGAGGAGAACATTGAACTTGAGTCAGACATCCTAGAGAGTGGTCAGAAAGGCACTAAAAAGCACTGCAAACAACAAAGCCAGTGGAGATGATGGTATCCCAGCTGAATTTTTCAAAGCCCTAAAAGATGATGGAATCAAATTATATGCCAGCAGATTTGGAAAACACAACAATGGCCACAGGATTGGAAACGGTCAGCATATGTTCCAATCCCAAAAAAGGGTAATGCCAAAAAATGTTCAAATTATCAAACAATTGCACTCATCCCACACACTAGCAAGGTGTTGCTTAAGATAATACAGGACAGGCTTCAGCAGCACGTGGAGAGAGAACTGTCAGAAGTTCAGGCTGGGTTCCGAAGAGGCAGGGGGACCAGAGACCACATTGCCAACATACATTGCATCATGGAGAAAACAAAGGAATATCAGAAACAAGTCTACTTCTGTTTCATTGACGACACCAAGGCCTTTGACTGTTTGGACCACAACAAAATCTGGCAAGTGATTAAAGAGATGGGAATACCAGAACACCCTATATGCCTCATGAGAAATCTGTACAAGAGTCAAGAAGCAACAGTTAGGACAGAATACGGAATGACAGAGTGGTTTAGAATAGGCTGCATTTTGTCACCCTGCTTATTCAACTTATACACAGAGCACATAATGTGCAAGGCAGGATTGGACGAATCATAAATTGGGATCAAAATTGTTGGGAGAAACATCAACCAACTTGAGATATGCAGATGATACTACCCTAATGCCAGAAAGTGAGGAAGACCTAAAGAAGCTGCTACTTAGCTTGCAAAAGCTGGCTTGAGACTCAACATCAAGAAAACCAAGATAATGGCAACAGGCCCTATGAATCCTTGGAAAATAGATGGGGAAGAAGTAGAAGCAGTGATAGATTTTACTTTCTTAGGATCAAAGATCACTACAGATGGAGATTACAACCGTGAAATAAAAAGGCGACTGATTCTTGGGAGACAAGCTATGAGAAACCTGGGGAACATAGTGAAAAATAGAGACATCACCTTGCAAACAAAAATTTGCATAGTCAAAGCAATTTTATTCCTGGTGGTAATGTATGGTTGTGAGAGCTGGACCATTAGGAAAGCTGAGCGCAGAAAAATAAATGCCTTTCAAATGTGGTGTTGGAGGAGAGTTTTGAGAGTACCCTGGGCAGCGAGGAGAACAAATAAGTCGATCCTAAAAGAAATCAACCCTGACTGCTCCTTAGAAGGTCAAATAGTAAAGATGAAGATGAAATACTTTGGACATCAAATGAGAAGAGAGGATTGATTTGAGAAAGCCTTGATGCTGGGAAAGTTGGAGGGCAAAAGAAGAAGGGGGCAGCCAAAAATGGGATGGTTAGATGGTATTGTCGATGCAATGGGCACAGAGCTGGGCAGGCTGAAGAAGATGGTGGAGGACAGAGGTGCCTGGCAGGCAATGGTCCATAGGGTTGCAAAAGGTCGGAATCGACTGTGTGACTGAACAACAACAAAAAAGATATCAGAACAAATTAGAAAAGACTGTGTGATGCTTTCATAATACAAATGGAATAACAGGAGATACCTTTATTAGACCACACACACACACACACACACACACACACACACACACACACACACACACACACACACACACACACACACACACACACACACACACACACACACTGGACAAACAGCTAGCTTTCTTTGTTAATCTGTCTTTCTCAAGTTGTTCACCAAGAATTTGTGCATAGTGCAGGGAAAACAAGTCCCAATGATTCATGGCAGATGATTCTTCCAGATCTGTTTCACTTTAAGGAGAGTCCAATGCCAAAATGCAAATGCCAGTGGGGGTGTGGTTTCAAATCCCACCCTCTTCAAACAGAACTACCAAATAAAGATGTGCGAAATAATCAAATGCTCCTTCCCAACCACAGAAGAAGCAGCAGCACTGCCCACTCTCCGAGCTCATAGTGTCAATCTGAGTGTGATATTGTTATCCTTGTTCTCTTCTTCGGCATATCAGCTCTTGGAGAGAAAACTGCTGCTTTTGCCATCTTTTTGGGCCTGTTGCCAGGACCAGATCGCACAAAGAAGTCACTGGAAGTTGTCTGAGGCTCACTCATATTTGCCCACCTTCGACCAGCGGCTTTTCTGCACCTGCTTGGCAAAAACATCACTGTTCCTCTACTACTGCCTGTTGGTCTTTCAAAATGTCAGTGCCAAAAAAAGTAGCTGGGTGACAGATTTCATTTGGGGTGCTCATAATATCAGATTTAGGATGTCTTTTCCGACTTCCTCTCCCACTTTGGGATAGTGGTTAAGGCGCCGAACTTGAAGACTGGAAGGTCGGCAGGTCAACAGTTCGAGACTTTGAGTGCTGCATGACGTAGTGAGCTTCCATCTCTGTCCTAGCTCCTGCCAACCTAGCAGTTCAAAAGCAAGAAATTGCAAGTAGATAAATAGGGACCACTTCGGTGGGAAGGTAAACAGCGTTCCATGCACTCTGGTGCCTAGTCATCCCTGCCACATGTCCACGGAAATGTCTGCAGACACAGACAACACTGGCGCTTTAGTTATAAACAGAGATGAGCACTGAACCCTAGAGCTGGATACAACTGGCTTTTGAGCATGGGTGACCTTTACCGTCACCTCCCACTTTTCTCAAGAAAAGCTGCTGCAGTGGGTACAGATAGCTTTCCTATAGCCCTCCCCAAGTGCCTATTTCTTCCACTATATCCATGTTTCATACAGACTCAACCCACAAAAGAGCAAGAACTGATTCTGATACAGCAGAACAAAAATCCTTCCAATGAAAATCACACACACAGAAACAAAAATCTAGTAACTTTATATGTCTGTCTATTCATAACAAAATCTTATTCTCTTGGCTGATAAACCTTAAATGGGCCTAAACCTAATATATTTCCCTGTTGATTTATGGTGTACGAATCTACTAATCCTAAATCCTAACTATATTAAATAATATACAAGGAGATGTGGAGAATGTAAAAGCAAGAAGATTCAGATATGGACACAGAAAATTTATGCAATGCATGCTTGCACCAGAGAATGTCCCAATAATCAATGTTCAGGGGATTTATTAGCAGCTATGAATGAGTATGGCATTATTCATTAAATTCCACAAATTTACAAATCTCAATCCACATCCCTAGTTTTAAACTACACCCCCTCAATAGTATTTGCAACTTGCATTAGAACTCATCTTAAAAACAGATTTGGTACAATAATTACCATAAATTCTTGGGGTTCTCGTATATGCACATGAGGATTGTGCACATCCTGAGGAAGATGGACTAATGTCTAAAGTTAGTTGTTTGATTTTTTTTTAGTAGCCTAATAAAAATGTTTACTGCTCTTGCATTTACCAATATCAGTTTCCAAAGAAGCAGCATGCTTTAATCTGTGATGGCACTTTAAAGATTAACAAACACCTTATAGTACAGGTTCCCCCACCCCCAATATATGTGGGTTCAGTATACATGATTTCAGTTACCACAGGTCTAAAATATTCAATAAATTATCTTGACATACATAATATATAGATATTTCTATAGTGCAATACCTGAATTGGTCACTAGAGGCCACAGTCTGCCATGCAAAATATAGGGTTTGCTGTTATCCACTGTTTCAGGTATCCGTGGTAAGTCTCAGAATGTATCCCTTGGGAATACAAGGGGTGACCTGTATAAGCATTTATGGGCAATGTTTTATTACAGAGATAATAATGTAAAGTAAAACCAGAATAGCTGAGTAGTAGAAATTGCTGTTTCAAGGAAATCTTTCTGAAACTGGAATGCCAAAGAAAAAGATGAGTCTATGTGATGAGGAAGAAGTTCTATTTGATGATAGTGTTGCCAGAATAGAAGTTGGCTTTTCTTATGCAATCACAAGCTTCACCTAATAGCTGAGGACCATGTATGTACAAATGTTGTATAAGGCATGGGTTGGAGACATGTGGTCCTCCAGGGATTACTGGACCATGACTTCCACTAGGTTTGTAGCCACAGCACCAGTAGAGATGGCTGCAAACCTCAGGTGAACAGCATCAGCAGGGCTACACGCTCCCCATGAGTTGGCCCTACATTTCAAATAGTGAAACTCAAAGTCTTGGGTTTTTCCATTCAACATCAATCCATGCATCTAATTTTACACCAGTCCATCTTAACTTAGTACTTAATTTTTCTTTTTGTATAAATCATATCAATAGAGCCTGGATCTTTGACAAATAGGTACCTTAGAACAACAATCTTTACAAATTTATTTATTTTTCCAAGTGTTTCATTCTGGTGCCTTTTTAAACAATATAATTTGATATGTTGCTGCTTTCTCATACACATAAAAGCACAGCTACAGTGCACTGGTGCCCTCTCCATTGGTTGCTTGGCAACCGTTAAGCCACTGTGCACCTTGGCAGATGTACATTTATAGAAAATGTATTTCCCAGTAGGCTTGAAATAACCTAAATGAATAGTATTAAGACCTTTCTGAAATCCTAACATTGCAATGTCTCCTCTAATTAAACATGGATATATTTCTGATGTAAGTAGTGTATCATTTTGCACTCCGACACACGGCATTTTGTTTTACTTAAGAGACACTTGATTTATTTTTAATTTTTTTATAATTAAAGTAAGAAATTGCAACTAGATAAATAGGGACCACTTCATTGGGAAGGTAAACAGCGTTCCGTGCGCTCCGGTGTCTAGTTTTGCCTGCCATGTGACCACAGAAACATCTGCAGAAGCAGACAGCGCTGTCTCTTTGGCTTTGAAACAGAGACGAGCACTGAGTCTTAGAGTCTGATACGACTGGCTTTTGAACAAGGGAAACCTTTACCTGTAACATTTTACTTGAGTATGTACATTGTCTACTCAATTTAATATTTTATGCTTCAAGAGTCAAAGTATTTGAAGCAGCATAATAATAGTAATAATTTCGTGTCAGAAATTATTCTGGGTTAAAAGGGTTTTTGCTGGAAAAACTCTGCTCAGGGGATGCTCGAATGAGGCTCTTTTCATGTCCCCAAGATCTTTTTCCACCAAGGTGGTCCCTATTTATCTACTTGCAATTTCTTGCTTTCAAACTGCTAGGTTGGCAGGAGCTGGGAAAGAGACGGGTGCTCAATCCATCATGCAATACCCAGGTCTCGAACTGCCAACTTACTGGCCTTCCAGCTAACAAGACAAGCTTCTTAACCACTAAGCCACTGCAGCCCCTTGAAGCAGCACAACATAGGTATAGCCAAGGCCAAAAGAAACAAAGAGTCCTGAAAATGGGTTATAAAGTGTTTTTTGTGAATAAATTGTAAATGAATAAAATAATTAGAATAACTCAGAGCCATCTTTTGGCTGCTCTAAGATTTGTTGTTTGCTCTTCATTTTTCCTAACAGATGCAATTCCCCTTCTGTCTGTTCAGAAGAATTCCACCTGAGCCCCTCTTAGAGAAAACATGCTTTAGAAATGTGTCCTTTCCCCTATGGAATATGATGCCTCTGGCTATTGGGATGTAATTGGACAGAATGCAATGGTGCACATATTGTTGGCTGGCTTCAGATCATAATTAGGCCATTATCTATTTTTTTTTTTAAATCACCTCTAAAGCACACTGCATTTAAGCAGCGAGTTCCAGCTGACAAAGTTTGAAATTAATGTAAGCTGTATGATTGGAAAATGATGTATTTGGAAGGCGCATGTAATTTATCTGGGGCAGAAATTTATCTTTTTCCACTCTAGCATTATATATGGTATGAAAACGTCACGGAGATAGTCAGTAACTCTTCTCAAGGGGGCAGTGAGGAACAAACTCTTGTGGGAGGAAAATTCCAACATCCAGACTCCACAAGCCGTTTGGTTATCCAAAACATTGTTATTGAGGCAAAATATCTTTGTTTTTCATGTGTTGCATCTTGTAGTCTGTTTTTTTCCCCCTTCTTTTTTCATGTCCTGATCAAACCCTGGACTGCCAAAATGAAGCCACTTTCTTGGCTTAGTCATTGGCCAAACTTAAGTCCTCATCGGTGCATGTTTCTCACAGTCATTGACAGACCAGTAAATGAGGTGGACTCTGTATTCACATTGCATGTTGTTGTCCGCCAGTAGCCCATACTTGAGCATGTTGGTCTTACATTTAGGGACTCCGACCCTCAGCCTATTCAGGGTCCTCCAAGTGACAAAGGGGAGGTTGAGTTCCTCATCTATATCCTCCTTTAATGACGTTTCTTGGCCAATGAGGTCCTTCCTCTGTTGTTTAATTTGGTTTTGCTCTTGTGTACCCTCAAGAATGTACCCTCAAGAATGATCAAACCAAAGGAACTGTAGTCTGTTAGAAGAAGTTTTGTAAGTGTACAAATGTTGCTTGAAGCTTTACTAAACTGTGAGGTGAGCTTTCTGCAGACTGATCTGCCAAAGTGTAGTTGCTCTTACTTGACAGGCAAGCTGACAGTGGCAGAGAGCCTTGTATGAATGTTTCCCTAGAGATCTCCTGTGCATTAAATTACCTTTTTGCATAACTAGTATCCCAATTCACTTGTACTTTCTTAATGCCAGTAACCCATTTCTAAACAAACAGCTGCTGTCAATGTAAAGGTCCATGGTTTAACATCATGCTAGCACTATGTGGAGCAGGATTTGTTGATTTTTAAAGTTCAGGTCATAACATTAAGATTTTAGCTGTGTTTTGGTAGTACGCTGGGGGAATACAGTACTGTATACTGTTTAAAGATCATGCAGCTGTAAGAAGGTCAACTTATATGGTAGGAGATAAGTGGGGTTATGAGTTGTTGTTTTGAGCCTGTTCTTAAATTTGAATGGCAGCACTTAAATCAGGGAAGAGGAGCCTCTGGCTTGCAGATTTACTCTGGACCACAGATGACCCTGGTCCAGCCTGTGGTATGACAGAGGAACACTTCCCACCCTTAAGCCTTATTTCTCCCAAATCCCACCACCCTTGTTTGTCCTCACCATTGAGAAAGTGATCATGTGAAGCATCCTCATGTAATCTTCAGTTCCTAACCAGAGATCTCTTAAGGATTCTTCTTTGCTTCCCTCATCATCTTCTCTAGGATGGGACAGACAGGTGGCCTTACAAGTGACACATCATCAGGACTTAGTTAGTGCTTACAAGCCTAACCAGAAAGACTTTGCTCTACCTGGTGTTTCCCAACTTTGGGTGAAATAGTATAGACAATAAAACAAGGTGCTATCAGCTGTGTAGGACTCACTCATAGTGACTGAAGGCCTAGCTGAGAGGTCTTTCCCCTTCCCCTTTCCTTGAGTAAAGCCAATGAACCAGCCAAAGTGGAAAACCAAGGAGGAAATCTCTTTGCTGTTTCAGCCAGAACACCTGATTATGACATTAGGCAACCTGACCATGCCCCATTGATGTCATCTTGCTCACAGTGGGGCTATAGCAGTGATGGTGAACCTTTGGCACTCCAGGTGTTCTTGGACTTCAATTACCAAAAGCCCAAGTCAGCACTCCTGCTGGTCAAGGCTTCTGGGAACAGAAGTTCAAGAACATCTGGAACATCAAGGTTTGCTATCACTGGGCTATAGGATGGGAAATCTGTCCTCCAGGTGTCCTCTCTGTCATTTAAGTTGTTATGGCACTTTTTTTGGCAGTTTTCTATCTGCTCAGCAGCCTTCTGTTGTTACTGTATGCTGCACATTTCTAGATTTTTTTTAAAAAATTGTGCCACAGATTATTATTTTTAATTAAATAATATTATTTATTATTGTATTATTGATTTATTGTGTTATATTTACTTGTGTTATTGTACTATCTTATTGTTACTATGTACACCGCTTTGAGTTGCCCGCTGGGTGAGTAAAGCGGTATAGAAATTAAACTTGAAATGAAATAGAAAAAAATTAAGTTGTTAATTTAATTCTGTTTTAATATTTATTTTGAGCTGCTTCTTGTATTTGATATTGTGGAGCAGTTTGGGGGTCCGTCTTTGAGAGAAAAGTAGAATAGAAATCCTTTGTATAAATAAACTACCTCTTTAAAGTTGTGGACATTTGATTTTTAATGGTTTTAACCAGTTTTGTTCTATCTAGTAAATGTTAATAAATAAATGTGGTGACTTTTAAGTTCAGTGGTACCTCATACAACAATTTTAATCAGTTCCCCGGGGCTCGTTGTTGTACGAAACAATTGCTATACGATGCATGCATTGTATAGCTATTTTCCCTATGGGATGCATCGTACAACGATTGTTTTCGCTAAGTGGTTTATCCCATTGAAAAATTGTTGTACGCTTTTTTCCATGGGGAAAATTGTCATGCAGGACACCATTTCCCCCCAAAAAACTAATTGTTATGTGATTTCGTTGCTATACAGGACGGTTGTTGTATGAGGTTCCACTGTACCATTATACTCATTAAGAGCTGTTTCTAAAACTGAGGGAAGAAAAATCATTCAAATACCTTTTACCTCATCTAGTGCCTAATTCTAGCCATACTTTTGTGCTTCAGATTCTTGCGATTTTCAGTCCTTCTTTTTTTAAAAAAACTCCCTTTTGCTCTTATTTTGTTTTAGATTAGCGATACATGCTTACCAAAAGGCAGAGAAGCATGTAAGAATCCACCATTCCCAACATATTTTGCTGATGGCGAAGAGTTGCCTGAAGAGTTATACGATGACGAACTTTTCCCGTTTACTGATCCCAATATTACATTTGCTTAGCTCTGCGAACATCCTGGAGGACAGGCAGCCCTCCCATCATGAACTCAAAGCAGAAACTACTACTCTGAGAAGCAGCCTCTGATCTCATCAACCTCATCTGTAGACATCCCTGGACAATTTGCTGGGTTTTTCCCCCTAGCAGCTGGAGAATGATAAACATAGAAATTGTGATGCAGCTAGTCAACAACCTTTCAAAGTAGTTCTTTTAAATGTCAACACCTTCACTAATGTCAACATTAATAAATCTGTAGCAGTGGAACAGCTTTCCTCAGTCATATCATGAAGCAGATGTTCTGCTCTATTTGTCTTTTTTTCTTCCTCAAAATGACATTTACAAATGTACTTTACCTCTGTTTTTAAAAGTAACAATTACTAAATAATAATTAAAAAAATACTTGCACTGTAAGGTCATTTTGTCATCTGGTAATGCAAAAATGTCTACTTCCTTGCAAAGAACTACCCTGCCACTATTGAGAGACACTGCAGAAGAATTGTCTGTTCATGCAAATTGTAGTCCAAAACTTGTAAACGTCTTTATTCCCCTTCTTTGTTGCCGGAAAATGGCCTAAAATTTAAAGGGTGGTTGGATTTAAATCAGAACTAGCGAGAAATAGGTTCACAAAAATATGTATAATAAAATTGAGCCAATAATCTGAAGATAAACATTTCTATGCCCCTTACCTCTTCTTAGTTTTGATATGTTAATTCATTCTGATGATTGATCAGTATGTTAACTTGGAAGTCAGCATCATTAAACTCAATTGGGATTAGTTCTGATTAGATATTCATAAGATTACATAATTAATCTTCCAGGTTGCTTCATATGGCTGAACTGCCATATTGGATACATTCAAGATGACTGGACCTACAGGTGAAACTCAGAAAATTAGAATATCGTGCAAATGTTCATTCAGTTCAGTAATGCAACTTAAAAGAGGAAACAAATATATAAGATAGACTCATTACATGCAAAGCAAAATAGTTCAAGCCTTACTTTGTTATAATATTGATGCTTATGGTGTACATCTTATGAAAATCCCAACCCCACAATCTCATGTACTCCATAATTATCACATAATTTCATGTACGCTGTACGCCATGATCATCACAGTTACAACGAATTAAGGCATGACATCTCTCGTTTTGCATGTAGTGAGTCTATCTCATATATTTGTTTCACCTTTTAAGTGAAATGAATGAACATTTGCACGATATTCTAATTTTCCAAGTTTCACCTGTATTTTTTCAGAGAAAGCATCATAGATGGTTATTGTTGCTGGTTGTTTTTGCAAGATACACTTAATTATTTTGGCTCCCAACATGGCTAATCAAAGTGGTCCATTTTATTGTATGTGAAATGGCTGTGAAACAATTTTCACAATTCCACACCAGACTCATACATATTTTTTCACTCCACTAAAGCCGAGTGCATGCCTTCCTCCCCTCCAGTAAAGGCTCTGTCAGCATGAATATTGGCATTTGGCACAATGCAGTCATTTTTCAAATTTCTCACTGTCCCCTCATCAATATCTAAAGGACATTCCACTGGTGGCAGTGACACCTCTGGATATCACAGAAGATTATGTAACACATTACACAATATTCTGTATCATAATGCACCAGATGGCGTGAAGGTGTTGAACTGAATTTGGGCACATCCATGCAAGATAAATTGCTTATTGTTAAACCATGGCTAAGTCTCATTGTTTTCCCTGGCTTAGCCTTAAGTGTAACTAATTCTGGATCCAACTCAGTATGTTCCTAGGTAGGTTGCTGTGTAAGTGTAGCAGGCAGACAAGGCTTTTGCCTTCATTCCTAGCGTTGAAGACTTAGAAAAGCATCTGTCTGGTTCTTATGGCAAATGGGATAAGAATCCATGCTTAGCTGTAGTTTGTTGTTATGTTCTGTCAAGTTGGAACCACCTTATAGTGACCCTAATAGGGCTTTCAAGGTAAGTGAGATATTTAAGAACTGGTTTTACCAGGTCCTCTCACTCCAGTGAGTATGCAGGTTTGAGTAGGGATTTGGTCCCAAGGCCTCCTAAGTCGAGCACTATCCACTACACCACACTGGGTATCATGGCTGTTGCTTGCTAAGGTACAATTTCCTATGCAATAGTGTGGTGTAAGTTTGGTGTAGGGGGGCACTGGT
Source organism: Bradypodion ventrale (assembly GCA_035047345.1). Taxonomy (NCBI): domain Eukaryota; kingdom Metazoa; phylum Chordata; class Lepidosauria; order Squamata; family Chamaeleonidae; genus Bradypodion; species Bradypodion ventrale. The sequence goes on from JAWDJE010000006.1 coordinate 84,375,000, forward strand.
AAAGCCACATAAAACTGAAAATGTCCCATACTTTACTTTGTCAGGAATATGGGAAGCAAAAGCTGTGTTTCAGTGATGTTTATTACTTAACTAGTTGGGCTTGTAAGCCTGATAAGCTTCCAGGAATCCACGGTTTCTCTAGAACAGGGGTACCCAAACCTTTTGGGCCGTGGGCCGGCCACGTGGTTCAGCGGGCTGGTCACATGGTTCCTTCCACCAGAAGCAGACGTAAAATGCACCCACTCATGTACAGAATGCTGCTGTAAATGCAACCGCGGCTGTCGTAAATGCATTTATTACAGCCGTGGGTGCATTTATGGCAGCATTTTCACATGTGCAGGTGCATTTTACTTCTGCTTCCAGGAGCGGTAAGGGTGGTGCAGGCCAGATGAATTGGTATCAGGGCCAGATCCAGCCCATGGGCCATAGTTTGGGCACCCCTGCTCTAGAACATTAGCTCCTAAATGAATTCAGGATTTCTCAACCTTGGGTCTCCAGGTGTTCTTGGAGTTCAATTACCAGAAGCCCAAGTCAGCACACCTGCTGATCAGGGCTTCTCGGAATTGAAGTCCAAGAAATCTGGGGGCACAAGGTTGAGAAACCCTAGGATGTTTTGGGCTTCTGTTTGCTCTTAAATGTTGTATTACTGAGCTCTTTTAATGTGTCAGTCCTGTACATTCTTTAAATCAATTTGTTTTAGAACTTTTTCATTCCACGGGGTTTTAATAATACAGTTGGATTAATTTTTCAACTTGATAATGTAGAAATTGGGAGTATAAATAGAATACGGAATCCTCTTGAAGTCACCAAGTGCAGAAGTACAACCACAAATAGCATGTGCTGTTTTGTATGTTGCCTGTCATGTGTGGGTTGTGACCTGACCAGACATCGTGACGGAGCCCCTGCAAAAAGCAAAAAAACAAAACAAAAACCCACCTGCTAAAAATGGCATATGCAGTAAAATTCAAGAGGATTCTGATCTATAGAAATAAAAAATGCACATTCCCAGAATCCTTTGTCATTGGCCATGCTGTCAGCCTGGCACTTCTGAGATTGAAGTGGCAAATTCAGAGCTTTAAATGCAGTGTTAATTTTTTCAACAAAGACCAGCACTTTTTAAAAAAAATTATTTATTTATTTGCTATTTGAAACTTGCTTGATTAAATTTTCACTTCCTCCCACCCTGCCTCTCTATAATGAAATAATTTACAAAAGAAAGATGATGGTTTACCATGCTGAAACCATTTCCAATTATAACTTCTCAAATGACTGCAGAAGTTGGGAGATGCAAAGACTATGTATGGCTCAAGGAATTTTATTTTTATTTTATTTACTTATTTATTGCATTCATGGAAGGAAGCATGGTAGCTTGCTCCCTTTGCTACTTTGCCTATAGCAGATCTGACAGCCAACAAGACAAGCCACTTTCTCTGAATTGACCTGTAGCTTTAGCGTCAGCCATTGGAGTTGCTGAAAGCCGACCTGCAGAAGAGTTTGGCTGCATTTCTTTAGTTCACTTGTATTTCTTTAAACAGCTCTAGAGATTTTATTTAGTAATGGGTGATTAAAGAGGACAATAAATAAAACAATTTCTTTCCTATGTGGCCATAATCTGACCAACATTCCTGTAATTAATTTTTCACCTTTTGAGTAATAAAGTCCACCTCTCTCATATATTCCCCTGGCTATGAAAGAAAAGCATTATTTTGAAAAACAGTTTTCAGGTTTGCCCATTCAATTGTCCTTTTAAGTGCTTTGGATGGCAATCCCAGCTTCTGCAATTATCCTTTTTAAAAAAAGAAGAAGAAGCACTTATTGAGAGAAAGTAATTGTTCTTCTCCATTACTGTTAATCTCCAAGTCTCAAACCTATCACATTAATAAATGCCCAGACTGTCTACTTTGATGTGGACAAGTATTGTGCCTTTTGACTGAAATATAAGGCCTTGACAACTCCAGTGCTCAATTCTTATCAAGGTTAATGTTTTAAACATGACTTCTTAACCAGTCATTTCATGTATGGTGCTCAATCTTAATAAAAAAATAAGTCCTTATTTATAAGGATTATGAGGTTTTGAGAAAGACAATTCAGACTTAAACCCCACCTTATAAATATAAATGATGTTTTGAAACTACCTAATTTATTAATCTAGAATTAAGACCACCACCACCCTGATTATTTGATTTTTACTGACAGGAATAAGTTAACCCCCAGAGCTTTTCTACTGGGAGGTACCACCACATAAGCATAATAGATTTGGATAAAGGTAAAGTTTGACCTTGCTTGAAAGCCTGTCATATCCAACTCTAGGGTTTGGTGCTCAAACCGGTTTAAAGCCAAAGAGCCAGCACTGTTTGCATCTGCAGACATTTCCGTGGCCCTGTGGCAGTCATGACACCAGAGTGTGCAGAATTCTCTTACCTTTCCACCAAAGTGGTACCTATTTTTGTTGTTCAGTTTTTGTTGCGACCCTATGGACGATTGTACTCCAGGCACCTCTATCCTCCTCAACCCGCCCAGCTCTGTGCCCATTGCGTCTGCAATACCATCTAGCCATCTCATTTTTGGCCACCCCCTTCTTCTTTTGCCCTCCACCTTTCCCAACATCAAGGCTTTCTCAAGTGAATCCTCTCTTCTCATTTGATGTCCAAAGTACTTTAGCTTCATCTTTACTATTTGACCTTCTAAGGAGCAGTCAGGGTTGATTTCTTCTAGGATCGACCTATTTGTTTTCGCTGTCCAGGGTACTCTCAAAACTCTCCTCTAACACCACATTTCAAAGGCGTCTATTCTTCTGTGCTCAGCTTTCCTAATGGTCCAGCTCTCACAACCATACATTACCACCGGGAATACCGTTGCTTTGACTATGCGAACTTTTGTTTGCAAGGTGATGTCTCTACTTTTAACTATGTCCCCCAGGTTTCTCATAGCTTGTATCCCCAGAATCAGTCGCCTTTTTATTACATGGCTGCAGTACCTATTTACCTACTTCCAATTTCTTGCTTTTGAACTTCTAGATTGGCAGGAGCTGGGGCGGATAATGGGCACTCACTCCATTGTGCAGCGCTCCAGTCGCGAACTGCTGCTGTCAAGCTCAGTGTCTTAAATCATCACTGAGCCACCACGGCCCACAGTGGAGTTATTTAGCTTTGAAATGTATCTATCAAGTAGTAAGTATAATATGTTAAAAAGTAGAATTACTTGCTTCGCTACTTGCAAGTATGTTTTTTAGTGACAAGATTTGTACGTATTTGTTTTTCTGATGATGGTGTGTACATCAAGCTTGGGTGTAGGATAAAGAATGCAGCTGAGAAGAAAGTACTTTTTGTGCATCCCCTTGTGGATAGATTGCTGTGTTACCAAGAAGGCCTACAGGGTCTAAGGTTGGTATGTTGAGGGCAGGCCACTGCCCCCCCTCCGGCCCCCCCAATAAAAACCCAAGCTCTTTTAAAAGCTGGGTTGCCTGCAATTCCAGTTTGCTTCAGAATGTAAGAAATGATAGATGTGTTTCGTTTTTTCATTGATATGGGGAAATGAATCAGGAATTAGGTTGTATTTTTCCCAAAGACCTCATATTTCAAGCTCTTGGGGTAGAGGTTTGTTTTGTTTTCTGCTTCCTGAAAATTGGCCTTACAAGTCCTCCAGTTATGACATGGTAGCCAGAATCCTGATGGCAGACTTTCACCAGGAATGATGTCATCAGCAGTTGAATCTTATTTCAGGGAATTAAAACTTCCTATTTCCCCTCCTCCCCGGGTTCTAGGAATCCCTAGGGATCTTCTTCCTGTCACAACCCCCCACATGTGTCTTTTCACTCCCACTCTTCATTTTTGTGGTTTGGGGGCTTCCGGAGGGCCAAGGTGTTAAAGCGTACCTGCCAAAACTCATTTCCCAGGCTAAGGGCAAATTATGCTTCCACAGCTCCAACTCTTCTGCCCTGTAACTTGGTGTGTTACGCCTGAGTCAGCCTCCTCATAACCCTGCCAATGCGCTACTTTCCAATGAGTCGTGGAAGGCTTCCAGGGTAGCATGAAGTCAGGGATTCAAAATACCGCTTCTCTGGATCTCTCCAATTGGACAAGACACCTCCAAAATCCTTTCAAAAGAGACCAGTGTGGCCTCAACGTTTATTGAATAAAAGGCAAAGCATTGTCCATCAGACAAATCATTGCTTCAGCAAGCAAAGCATAGCTACAGCTAAGAATAAAATCTGGTTCAGCAAAACCATAATGAAATATCCCATTCCTGGGTAAAATCTAAGCTATTAAGCTTCTACAGTGAGTCTCTATTGCTATCCTGTTCCTAAGGGCAATATCCTACCTAGCACTTTGAACTAGAAAATAAAAACCCGATATTTCTAAGAGTCACTTCTCAGTCTGCGAGCTGAGAAATTCTAAGTCCCAAACTTGGGGAAACTTTTCTAAGAGCGATTGCTGAAAAATAACCTAAGTGTCAAGGTTGCTGATTTTTTAAAAGTCTAGCTGCTCACATCCTTTCCGTTGATAATCTCCGTAGGGACGGCCTTTCGAGGCCACATCTCACTTCAGATGTCCATCCTCTGTCTTCTCAGGAATGTGCTCCCTTCCAACTTCAAAGGCTTCCGCAGCTTCTCCAAAAGTCCTCTAACTCTCCTTTGACTGCCCTTTTTTATTGGGTTCTACAAGGTGATTTTTACCTGTTTTCTCAAGGTAAAGTGATGTCCTTGAGATTAGATCATTATCTAGGGTTTACCCCTTCCCCTTGTCAAGGTCACCCTTCCCCCACTCTTGAAAGTCGCCCTTCCCCTACACGTGGGTAGGTGAAACCTTGGGGTCAAAGTGTGTGAACTCGCGCATGTTGCTTCTGGGTAAATTCTTCTCCTAATAATTAAGAGAGCCACTAGGGGCTCTGTTAATCTTGGCACGACACCCTCCTTTTCAGGAATTCTAAACAATAACAGCTCGAAACAGTTTCGTTTCTTCACAGCATAACTCAACAGACTAAGTAAATCATATTGGCACATTCATGTACCTGCTTCAATCGTAAAAAAAATCCATATCTGTCAACCTTCCCGGATTGGCCGGGATTTCCCGATTTTCAGCGCCGATTTGCGCCATTTCCCGCCCACAGCTGCCAAAACCCCAGAATTGGCAGCGGGGGGGGGAGAGGTACTGCGCATCCCTTCAGCGCAGATCGCCTTCTATGCATGCGTAGAAGGCTTTTACGCTTGCATAGAACCCTTCTATGATTGCGTAGAACCCGTTCTGCACAGGTCTCGTATTTTCCGGAGCCGCAGTTAACAGGTATGAAATTCAGATTCTCACACTTCCATCTGGAGGGAAAACTTGGGGAGTTGCAGAACAAGGTAGGGGATGGTTTTAATTCTGGAAATTGATGCCACTGGTCCCAAGTATAGTGAAGAACTTGTTGGGCTCTGGTTCAGAGAAGCCAGAAATAGAACCCTGAGACTTGATAAGCACTTTGAAGAGAAATTCCCTCATAGCCCCTTGGAAGCTGACACTGAAGCTGTCACAGGGGCTGTGGAGGCATCCAGTGTACCCACTGGTCAGTTTCCTTTGATTCAATTGCTATTGCTAGATGTAGACATTCTTGGTGCTCTAAATCTAGACCCATTTCTGTCTGATTTCAGGCCAGGGTTTGGTACTGAAACAGCCTTGGCCCGTGAGCTGCTCTGAGAGACGAAGAGAGTGTGTTGGGCTTCAAAGGAACTTTTGATACAATTTATCCTGCCTCTTGATTGAAATGTAGACTCATACAATAATTGAATTTGAAGGGGCCTTGCTAAGACGCTGACTGGAAGGTGGGAGATCAGCAGTTCGATTCCCGAGTACTGCATGACAGAGTGAGCTCATATCTCTGTCCCAGCTCCTGCCAATCTAGCAGTTTGAAAGCAAGAAATTGCAAGTCGATAAATAGGCACCACTTCGATGGGAAGGTAAACAGCATTTCGTGCACTCTGGTGTCTAGTCATGGCTGCCACATGTCCATGAAAACGTCTGCAAACGCAGACAGTGCTGGCTCTTTGGCTATAAACAGAGATGAGCACTAAACCCTAAAGTCAGATACGACTGGCTTTCGAGCAATGGCAATCTTTAACTTTACTATGAGGTCACCACGTCCAACCCCCTCCCTGCTCAGTGCAGAAATCCAAATCAAAGCAAATCTGATAGATAATTGTCCAATTTTCTCTTCAATGCTTCCAGTGTTTGAGAGTTAATCGGCTCCTGAGGTAATTTGTTCAATTGTTGTACTGCTCTACCAGTTTAAAGGTTTTTCCTGATATTCGACCTATAACTGGTTTCCTATAAATTGAGCCTGTTATGACAAATCCTGAGCTCTGGAAATGATCAAGAACAGATCCTGTCCCTTCTTGCTATGACTTTCTTTCAAGTATTTGAAAAGTGGCATCATAATTCCCTCTGTCTATTTTCTCAAGGTTGAACATGCCCAGTTCGTCCAGCCTTTCTTCATAGGGAATGGTTTCCATTCCCCTGATCATTCTTATCGTTGTCCTCAGAATTTGTTCCAATTTGTTAGCATCGGCCTTAAAGGAGGGTGTCCAGAACAGGATACAGTACTTTAGATGAGGCCTAACTAGTGCAGAATAGAGGGGTACTGGTATCTTACAGGTTTTGGGGACGATACTTCTATTAATGCAGCCTAAACTAGCATTTGCCTTTTGTGCAGCCACACTGCACAATGACTGCTTTGTCACTCCCAGTTATCAATTCTTATCCTTTCTAGTGTTTTAGCTGGGAGACACTGTGCTACCTGTGGAATCTCTTCCTGAGAACAGCACTTGGTGACTTTAACTTAGCCTTACAGCAATTAAGCTGTAGGGTGTTACAGGGGTCCACTATATTTAATATTTGATCATTTAAATCAATTTAATATTAGCTCATGCTATTTAATATCTATACTAAAGTGTCGGGAGAGGTAATTGGAAGCTGCCCTCAAATATATTACAGAAATTGCAGGCAAATGCAATATGCATAAATCATCTTATGAGCAGGAACATCTTTCAGAACATGCATAATGCCACTTCTGAAAGAATTACATCTTCTGCCAATGCATCTGAAACCAGAGTCTCCATAATGACTTACAAAGCTCTAAGTGACTTGGGACCTGGATGCTTGAGGGTACACCTCTCCCTACAAATGGCTGGCCAGTCCTTCAGGTCTACATGGATAGGGCAATAAGCTCTGACTGAGAAGGTACAATATGCAAGGACATGGGAGAGGGCCGTCCCGTCTGCAGCAAATTTGCTGAAAAACACTCCCACAGAAGCATGGTTGGCACCATAAATAAGGAAACACAGTGGCTGTCAAACAAGGTACCATGGTGAGCTATAAATACAGATAATAATAATAATAATAATAATAATAATAATAATAATAATAATAATAATAATAATAATAATAATAATAATAATAATAATAATAATAATAATAATAATAATAATAATAATTCCATGTCAGAAATTATTCTGATTCGAAAGGATTTTTGCAGGAGAAACTCCTCTCAAGGGATGCCTGAATAAGGTTCCTTCCATGTCCCCAAGAGCTAGGACACTCAATCCGTCATGCAGTACCTGGATCTCGAACTGCCGACTTGCCAGCCTTCCAGCTAACAAGGCGAGCTTCTTAACCACTGAGCCACTGCAGCCCCTAAATAAATACTAAATAGTCACATTTTGTCTTATAGAACAACTAAATGCAGCATGAAGTACAGCATGAACCATGGAGGTCTTCTGCCACCCTTAATAAGGTTACAGCTTTTTGTGAGTTGTTAAGAGTGTTGTTAGCTGCCCTGAGTTGTGTAGCCACGTTGGGTGGCATACAAATCCAATCAATCAAGATGTTGAATTTGATGATTGGAAGGTCAGCAGGTCGAGACCGGAGAACTGCACAACGGAGTGAGCTTCTGTCTTTGTCCCAGCTCCTGTCAACCTAGCAGTTTTGAAAGCAAGAAAGTGCATGTAGATAAGTAGCTACTGCTTTAGTGGGAAGGTAAACAGCATGCCATACACTCCGGTGTCAAGTCATGCCTGCCACATGTCCACGGAAACATCTTCAGATGCAGACAGCGCTGGCTCTTTGGCTGTAAACGAAGATGAGCACTGAACCCTAGAGTCAGATTCAACCTGCTTTCGAGCAAGGGTGACCTTTACCTAGAAAACCCAGGAAAGGATTGCCCTGAGCTGGTATTGATGGCATGTCAAATCAAAAGGATGATTGCATCCCTTACCTTTGATTTGGAGGGAAGGAAGACATTACAGTACAATTATCAATTAGTAACACATTGAGGATTGTAAGGAAGTGCTTGGCATTGTTTCCTGCTTCTCTCTTCTGTTCCACCCACCCTCACTCCCTCTCCTAGAGCTTTGTCAGGTTGTCTTGGATCGTTGCCCGTACCTGACCATCTCTGCCGGCTCACATCTGTGCTTCCTTGGCAGATCTCAAAGCAAGCCTCTGTTGCATACATTTCCAGTCACAGTGTTGACAGGCAATTCTTACCACCACCACCTTTAAAGCTGATAAGAGCTTAAAGGGGGGTGGGTATAGCAGAAGCATAAAGAGTGTTCTCCCATTCTGTTGTGGTAATTGGCAGCCACATCCTCAGGTTTAATTACATGCCACAAAAGAGATGGAGATGGGCTGCCTTGAAGCTGTCATGGTTCTTTACACTTCTTGTCATTTTGGAGTGAGTTCTCCTTGGGAGATTAGGATCACATCCGAGACAAATGAATCAGGCTCTCCAGTGCCTTTACTTAGTGCATCTACTTGAGAGTTTGGAAATAACTAGTTACAAATAGGGACTGCAGTGGCTTAGTGGTTAAGATGCTGAACTTGATCACTGGAAAGTTGGCAGGTCAGCAGTTTGAGAGCTGAGTGCTGCAAGATGGAGTGAGCTCCTGTCTGTGTCCCAGCTCCTGCCAACCTAGCAGTTGGAAAGCAAGACATTGCAAGTGGGAAGGTAAATAGTGTCCCATGCACTCCAGTGTTGAGTCATGCCTGCCACATGTCCACAGAAACATCTGCAGACACAGACAGCTCTGGCTATTTGACTGTAAACAGAGATGAGCACTGAACCCTAGAGTCAGATACGAGTGGCTTTTAAGCAGGGGTGACCTTTAGCTTTATCTAGTTACAAAATATGAATTATTTCCACTTCTTTCCCTTTTCCACTTACAAAGATATGTCTATGTTACATTGTGATTGCATCTTTAAAAGGTGCCATTTACCTCTTTTTGCACTATAACTGTAGTGTTTCAGTTACTTTTATATTAACAGGGCACGTGCCCTCACCAAAGGATGAAAGAAGAACACATGTGATGACAGGATGGGACCTAAGACTAACTTTCAAGGAACATTAACTTTCAAGAAACAGGGAAGTAAAAATAGATGTGTGTGTGTGTGTGTGTGTGTGTGTGTGTGTGTGTGTGTGTGTGTGTGTGTGTGTGTGTGTGTGAGAGAGAGAGAGAGAGAGGGGGGGGGAATAATTGTGCAGGCTTTTAAAATTATTTCACTTTTCTTAAGAGTAACATCACAAAATCAAGCAGTGGGAGGGGAAGGAGAGGGATCTTTCTTTATTACGACATGTGCCCTGCATTGTGTCATAAGATATAATGGGGAGGAAGTCCATGCACACAGTGAAATGGAATTTATTAGGTATCGGTCCTGGGATGGGAGACAGCTGCAGCCACCGGCATGACACCCTCAGGCCCTGCCCTGCCAAAGGGTAGAAGAGACGCCGAAGCCACCAATCGGAGAACCACCTCTCAGTGTCTCTCCTGGGGCCCACGCCATCGGTCCCAGGATGGGAGACAGCTGCAGCCGCAGGTGTCCCTCCCTCTGGCCCCGCCCAGCCAGAGGGTAGAAGAGCCGCCGGAACCGCTAGTCATGGACGTTGAGTCCCAGCTCTGTTGAAAACGCAGAGCGGCAAGGACTTTGCAATTGATTTTCAGCACTGACTGTGTTTTATTGTGTCTTATTGTATTTTATCATGTTGGTGTGTATTGATGTGTCTGTGAGCCGGCCAGAGTCGCATTTTGCAAGTGGGGCAGCCTATAAACCGGAAAAATAAATAAATAAATAAATAAAAATTGTAAATGGTGGCAGATTCCACCCAGGGCAGCTGAGGTCCTGCAGGGTTAGAAAACATTGGTCTTCCATCTTAGATAATACTGCAGTAAACTAAGTTGCTTCCATCCTATCTAAACTCTGAGGCTCATCAGTGTAAAACTGAAAAAACCAGGGAGGTTTTTACTAACAAGGCTGGATATTTTTAAAGAAATAAAGAGAGAAAACACATTATGCTTGTTAAAACTTGCAGGTATAAGAGTAATTAAGGAAATGACTACACAGATGTTTCCCCAGGCTTGTTGCAAACTTCTCTACATCACATTCTGACATTGAAATCACTTCTGTAATCCACACAGAAATGTTTAATTTGAGAAATGCTGTTTCAAGTGTCCACACATCAATCGGCCTCCTGTCTTGCTCACTTCTATCTCCACCATCAACCCCTGCTTCCACTCTCACTCAAATCCCTTCTATCTCTCTCTCTCTCTAGTCTCTATTAATGTTTAGCAAATAAAATAATGCTGAACTGACAAGACATGAGAAGCATTTGAAGTAGTACTGTAACAGTTTAGCACTAGAATGCTAAACTAGGAGGCAAAAACGCATTTAAAAATACAATTTGTAAATTGTGTTGAATAAATATCAAAAGGGACTGCAAGAAACATTGTGTAAATAATAGGATAATCACCTGCCTAGTCTCCCTAAATACGTTTACTAGGTTTGGAATTATAAGTGTAACTAGTTTTTAAAAATGTCACGGCTCTGATTTGGCTCTATAGGAATAGTTGTGTTATGAAAGCCCATCAAAGCACCTTTCCTGCACAGATTTTCCCATTGTAAGAGGTTCTGCTTACTTTTCAGGTTTATGTTATATTGAAAGAAATTGGGAAATATTCTTATTTCACGTGGGGGTCTTAAGAAAGACAGGATCACCGTAAGCTTCTTACTGTGCAAAACGTATCACAAAAGGAAAACAAAAGAGTGTTGGCACTTCAAAGAGTCATATGTTCAGTGTGCATTTTCCTTAATTACAATCCACTTCCCAAGACACACAAAGCATAATAGTTAGACCACAGGTATACGTACACAGCATGCAAGAGGGGAGGAGACCAACTGAGTCAGGGGAAAAGAAAATGAGTGGTACATTAGTAAAGGCTTTCAAAATGGTAATGGTACCAGTAATGTTCATTCAAAGTACTGATTACAGAGAAGGCGACTTTGTTACGGAGAAGAAGGATATATCTTTATTTGTGTTTGTGTGTGTGTGAGTGAGGGGGCTGAATGTGCATTGGTATACTCATGGATACCACTATACATCAAAAGAATTAAATAGGGACAAATAATTTTTAGAACACTATATATTACCATATTAAATGGAACTAAACAGTTCTTTTTCTTAACCCTACCTCCACATACAATTAATCTGTGGTTGCTGATATTACAGTGTCTATGCTTTTAGCATTACAGTACTCGTTTTAATGTTGTGAGCTGAAATGGGCCACTTCACCAGGAGAAAGGTGGCCTACAAATGATTTAAATAAAGACATAAGCTAAAACAAATTAGCATAGGATGCCACCACATTGCCCTTTTGGTATGGGCTGGTGTGTTCTAAATGGAGTTTCTTGAGGTCTAGGGAAGAAGCCATGCACATTTTAGTACAAGCCTCATTTCCAAATGGCATAATGACCTCAGGTGACCCGATTTCTGCAGAGGGGCCAGTAACATTCTTTATTTCTTATTATTTTTTTGCATCTGGTAGATCATCGCTGATGTGCTGAATCACTCAGATTTTATATATATATATATATATATATATATATATATATATATATATATATATATATATATATATATATATATATATATATATATATATATATATATATATATATATATATATATATATATTGTTCCTTTAATTGTAGCGTCGATCAAGAAACTGCAAACAGCTGTGATTTTGATTGACAGTTCATACAAAGCAAAAACAAAATTTTAAAAAAAAAATAAGCTCAGGGATGCAGTGCACCAGTGATGGTGTGGCAGACACACACAAAATGTTTCATTTGCAAAGGAGCAGAGGGAGTATTTAATTTGCCAATATCCTGAAGGGACGTCTTCAGCCATTTCACAATACAGTAAAAACCCGATTTGCGTAAAAAGTCCATTCCATAGGCTTTTACGTAAATTGGTTTTTTACATATTTTATTTATTATTTGTTGAATTTATATAACCACCGTTTTCGCCTAAGTGACCAAGGGCGGCTTACAACGTCAGTTAAAACCTATGCAGTCCCTCCCTTTAGTTATAAGGGAGGGACACCCCCCACACACACATATTGGTAGTTTAACACCCCCATTCTTCAACACTTGAAGGTGGTTGTCAGACATGACAAAAGGGGGGAGAAGTTTCAGATAAGCACAAAGAGGGAAGGGGAGGGATAATCGGCACCTAGGGTGTAGGGTTAAAGGGAGGGTATTAGACGAGAGTAACAAGGATAAAGCTCATCAGGTGAGCCATTTTTTAGCACGCCAGCATAGTGACAGAGATTTCAAAGTTGTTGTTCTGGAGACTATTAGATCATCCGCATTTGAACGTATTGACATTGAAACACAACTCCTCCACAGGGAGGCTTATTATATACATAGATTCAACTCAGTACAACCACATGGATTTAACGTAGATCTAGACCTTGCCTGCTATCTTTAAATGACTTTACTGCCGTCCCTTTAACTTTAAGGAGATTGACTCACTGACCTTGAGTGCTCTGATTATATGCACCTGTGCTGTACCATTATAAATTTCTTGTGAACCTGTGCTACTTTGATGTCCAAAAGCACAGAAGGAATCAACAGATGAGGCTTGGGATGCAAGAATATACTTTATTACACTTTATTGAATCTTTATGAGCAGGTAAATGTCTTAGTCTGGCTAGCCAAATACATTTGTACTTTGTGTATGCAATCCCATGGTCATTTTTGTAAATATTGTAAATATGTACATATGTATATTTTATAAGATTTACTTAGCTGAGTTATTGTTTTTTGCATTTCTTGTTTAGACTCCTGATGAAAATATTGAAAATTCAAATATTTACCGGAAGGGCTTAGAGTCTACTCTGCAAACTAGAATTTACTTTCATTAAATCTACTTGTATTTTGCAACTGCAGCCTCAAACGGTTTTTATTCTCTTTGATTGGTCTACACCGTTTGGCCCGACTATTTTCTCTCTGAGAACACAGTTAATAACCTATACTTAAAGTGGATTGACGTATATGAAAAAGCATTTGGGTCATCAAAAGCCAGGAGAGTAGCTATCTTAATTTCAAAAAGAATAAATTTTCCCCTAACTAAAACATTAAAAGATGAAGAAGGGAGACTATTGATTGTGAAAGGTACAATAGGGGAGGAAGAAGTAACATTAGTAAATGTATATGTGCCAAATCAGGTGCAAGAGGAATATTTAGGGAAAATAAAGATGAGTATTCAAGAAGAACAAGCCAGGAATATGATTATAGCAGGAGATTTCAATCTGACTGCCTCTCCTATAGATAAATCAACACACCCTCAGGACAGAAAATCAGGCAAAAAGTCAGTATTAGAGCAATGGTGTGAGGACATGGGAGTGAAGGATACTTGGAGGATCATGAAAGGAAAAGAGCGCACATATTCCTTCTTCTCCCAAGCACATAAGATGTACTCTAGAATAGATTACATTCTTGTGTCAAGCAATATGATTGAAAAATTAAAAGACGCATCAACAGGGATATTCAAAGAATCTGACCATGCCATGGTAAAAGTGGAAATACAGGTTGGGAAGGAAAAGTTTAAACCAATGACATAAAGATTTGACAACTACTTAATAAAGAACAAGAAAATAGTAGAAAAGCTGAAACATAAATGGGAAGAGAATTGGAAATTAAATGACACGGGGGATATAGAGTTTCAGGTATTATGGGATGCAATAAAAGCAACATTCAGGGGCGATTGCATTAAAGAATCCATAATACAAAACATGCAGCGGAAAATGAGACAAAAAGAAATGGAGAATCAGATAAAGGTTTTGGAGATAGAACACGCGAACACACATAAAAAGGAAGTGTTATTGAAATTACAGAATTTAAGAAGTGAATTACAGGTACAGGAGATAGAAAAGGTGAAGAGGGATCTAATTTTTCTAGATAGAGACAACTTTGAATTTGGTAACAAAGATTGTAAAAGACTAGCTAAAGCAGCTTGTGATAAAAAGGACAGGAGAGAGATTAAGGTGCTCGTGGACAGAAATGGAAAACAGAATTTTAAGACAACAGAAAAAATGAAAATAGTCGAGGAATTTTATGAGAAGTTGTACATGGAAAAAATAGACATACAGGAACTTGAAAGGCAGTTAGATGATAGTACATCAATGAAATTACAAGAATCGCATAAGAATATAATGGAGGAAAAAATAACGGATAAGGAGATAGAGGCAGTTTTAAATAAATTTTAAAAATGGCAAATCTCCGGGGGAAGATGGGTACACCACAGAATTTTATAAAGCATTCAAAGAGTTAGTAATTCTTAAATTAAACAGATTATATAATTATATACTAGATGGAGGATTAATACGAGAGACATAGACAAAATCATTAATGGTGTTACTTCCCAAACCAAATAAAGACCCTGAGAAAATTGAATCGTACAGACCAATTTCTCTGCTTAATCAGGACGCCAAGACTTCTCAGCCATGATGTCTAACAGATTAAATAAGTTTATCGGGAACTATTTGCATGTAGACCAAGCCGGTTTTTTAAGTGGGAGAAAAATGGAAGACCATATAACAAGAGTAATCAATGTAATAGAAGCAGCAAAGAAAGATAACATTAAATTATGCATCCTCACTTTGGACATCTACAAGACCTTTGACTCTATACAATGGCAAACAATGCATACAATGATTAAGAAGATGGGTTGTGGGGGAAAGTTTCAACCTATGATTGATCAATTATATAGTAAGGCCCAAGCTAAAGTAAAAGTAAATGACATAAACATGAAATCAGTGGAATTGAAGGCAGGGCCAAGAGAAGGCTGTCCACTTTTCCCCACCCTGTTTATCTTAGCTATGGAATTATTGGCAGAATCCATTAGAAAAGATCAATGTATACAGGGCATAAGAAATATATAAATAAACATGTATGCAGATGATTGTTAGTTCTAAAAAACTGTAAGAACTCGCTAAATAAAGTTCAAGATCATCTAGTAAAATTTCAAACATTAACAGGATTTAGAGTCAACTGGGAAAAAACAGAGGCCATTGCATGCAATTATAATCAAAAGGAAAAGGAAGAAATTAATTCCCAATGTAAGATCCAAATAAAGAATAGTCTGAGATATCTAGCTATACACTTGACCAAAAAAATTAATGGCTTGCAAAAATTAAATTTAGACAAAATAAAGCAAGAGACAAAGGTAGCGATAAATAAACTCAAAAAATTAAAAGTGTCTTGGTTCGCAAGAATTAGTTTGGGGAAAATGAAAATTATGTCAAAATTGAACTTTATTCTATACAGTTTACCAATTAAAATAAAGAACAAACAGATAAAAGAATGGCAACTAATGCTAGACACTTTCTGTAGTGCGGGTAAAAGAGCAAGGATACCAAAAACATCATGGTATCAGAACCAGGTGGAAGGAGGTTTGGGAATACCAAACATAAAAAACTATTACCAAGCATTTCAATTAAGAAGAATAGTAAACAAATTAATTCAGAATAATGAGGAAGCAAGAGAAATGGATCAAGCAGAGTACACAAAATTCGGAGGTAACCTGTTCTTATCATACGGAGAAAAGAAACCGACAATTAAAACCAGAACACTAAAAGAGTTATATACATTTTGGCAAAGTGTGAAAAATAAGTTAGCAAAAGGGGTTTTTCCAATCATATTGGTGCTGGGTGGTCCAGATTGCCCTTTAAACAAGTTAAAAGGCATGAAACAGAAATTAAAGCAAAATAAATTAATCTTGTTGAAAGATTGGCTTGCGAAAAGTGATACACACCAAACGAGAGAAGAGAATTATAGAAAGTTAGGACTAAGTTGGTTTCAAAAGATATAGGTCTTGAAATGGGATGAGAAAACAAGGAACAAAGGTTACACCGGAAGAGAGCTAACAAAGTTTGAAGATCTATTACTCAAATTAAGGTCAGGGATAATAGAAAATAAAGGACTGGTGGGGAAATTATACGATATCTTGAATAAAAATGAAAACTTGCAAAACACTTTAAGGAAAATATGGGAAGATGAATTAGACATATCAATAAGTGAAGAGGCATGGAAGGGAAAATGGAAACAATGTTTGATGAATCAACTATCAAATAAGGAAAGAGAGCATAATTTTAAAATAATTTGGAGATGTTACTTGACACCTATAAGAACTCACCAGATATGTAGAATGGGGAATGATAAATGTTGGAGATGCAATAGAGATAGAGGCACCATATGTGGTGGGAGTATGAGTTTGCACAAAAATGTTGGAAATGGTTGGAACAGGAGTTGAAGAACATCTTTAAAATAGATATAGTCCTAAACCCAAAAGTAGTCTTACTGGGAGAAGTTCAAGAGGTGAGGTTAGAGAAACAAAAGAAAGAATTACTATTAATGCTCCTATCAGTAACGAGACAATTAATTGCCTCCGAATGGAAAAATAAATTTGAGATAAAAAGAGAAAAATGGTACAAACAGATGTGGAAGCTAGCCTTAAATGATAAACTAACTACTGAAATGAAACAAAAAAGGAATCAAATGGTAAGAGATACATTCTGGGAAATATGGGAGCCTTTTGTGTTATATGCTCTAACTAGTAATGAGGGGATTAAACCATCCCAGGATGAATATAAATTTTGGACAATAACTTAAAATGGAAAGAATTCACTGATATTAAATCCATTGTAACCGGTTATGTTACTTTGATCGTTTGCTTAAATATACAAGCCTGAGAAATATAAAGAATGTAGATTGAAGAGAATTGGTAGAGGGGGGTGGAGGGATCATGGGTGTGTGGTATAAATGCTCAAGAGAGTGTTAAATTGAAATGGAGATACAGTACTATAATTCTTAAAGAATTAGAATGAAAGGTATGTATGACTGTTGTGTTTGTTTTCTTTTTATTTTACTTTTTAAAAAATTAATACAATAAAACTATCTAAAACATTTATAAAACCTCCCCAATCCCCTTAAAAAGAAGGACACCTGGGCAGGAGTAAATAAGAACCCCGGGCAGGGCTAAATAAGCCAGCAGGGCTGGGTTGTGGTACCAATTGTACCCCACACCTGCTGGCATAGCCACATTTTTAAGGCCTTCTTGAAGGGAAGCATCTCGGCCTGGAGGCACAATTCAAGTGGCAGGAGGTTACATAGGGCTGGAGCAGATACTGAGAAGGCTCTCCTCCTAGTCCCAGTGAGATGTGCCTCCTTGGCTGATGGGACCACTAGGGAGCCCCTACGGTCTGCTCTCGTAGGACAGGTCAAAAATCTTGGGGGGAAACGGTCTCTTAAATATCCTGGCCCACTACCATAAAGGGCTTTAAAGGTAAAAAACAGCATCTTGAATTGCACCTAGAGGCATACTGGAAGCAAGTAAAGGTAAAGGTTTCCCTTGCTCAAAAGCCAGTTGTATCCGACTCTAGGGTGCAGTGCTCATCTCTGTTTCAAAGCCGAAGAGCCAGCGTTGTCTGCTTCTGCAGATGTTTCCATGGTCATGTGGCAGGCATGAGTAGACACTGGAGCACACGGAACGCTGTTACCTTCCCACCAAAGTGGTCCCTATTTATCTACTTGCAATTTCTTGCTTTCAAACTGCTAAGTTGGCAGGAGCTGGGACAAAAGACGGGAGCTCAATTGAAGCAAACCTTTAGGGAAATAAATTTTATAGAAATCGAAGCAAACTGATAGGAAAATGATTCTTTTATGTAACTCAAAGCAAACCCATAGAAAATCGCATTACATGAATCAGGACATTTATTTATTTATTTATTTATTTATTTATTTATTTATTTATTTATTTAGATTTCTTTACTGCCCACTCGGCTGAGGCCGACTCAGGGCGGTTTACATGGTTTTAGCACAAAATCATTATGTAAGTTAAATCTATACCTATAAATCTGAGCGTTAACCGTTGGAACTTGACAAAGGATCCTGCACCAGGCTATACTAGCCCGTACCGAGCCTTCGTGAACTTGCCCGAACCAGGTCCGCAGGTCAACAATTTTTTGAGAAATGTGCCAGTGGGGCAAGAGCCCCACGAACGCGAACAAATAAAAAGAACTTCAATACCCAATATCCTGTGCACTGTGGCGAGCCACAGCCTATTAGGATGAGAAGTGTGACCAAATAGAACGTTGTCAGTTGCTCTGCAGCCAATCAAAAATAAGCTTCAGAAAATATTTCAATGCACGACCGGTAACACCACAAATTAAACTTCATGTCCCAGCATCTTTTGCACTGTGCAACCCCTCAGCCAATCAGGTTGAGGGATACAAGCACAAAGGAGGCTGTGAATGTGCGCGCTGACTGAAAATAAAACCGCTGGGAGCCGGAGGGAAAGACTTTGAAAGACCCAGCTGGAGGGAGCCAGGAAAAGGTAAGTGTGGTCGGTGGGGGTGAGGGAGTTGGTGAGGGAGGCAATGAAAGGTGCTGGGTTCAGAAGGGTTGGGGGACAGACCCCTTTTGTCCCCCCAACCCTTCTGGACCCAGAAGACCCGGGAGAGGGGAACGAATCCACCCCCCCAAACACTCCATTTCTTCTCTTTAAAAATGGAGTGTTTTTTGGGGGGGAGGGGGAAAATGATCCCCTCTCTGCCAGGTCCCCTGGCTCTGGAAGGGTTGGGGAACAGACCCCTTTTGTCCCCCCAACCCTACCAAACCCAGGGGACCAGGGAGAGGGAATTGAATCCTCCCCCCTCCCAAACTCTCCGTTTTAAAAGAGAAGAAACAGCTTGGTTTCTTCCCTTTAAAAACGGAGTGTTTTTTTGTGGGGGGGTCGATCCCCTCTCTGCAGGGTCCCCTGGGTTTGGGGGGACAACACACACACACACACACACACACACATGACACTCCTGCCTTGCCAGGAATTTTTAATGTGTGTGTTGGTGGTTGGAGTGGTATTGTATGGGTGGTGGTGGTTGTGCACACCCAAAACCACCCCTAACCACCAACACACCTCTTTTTTACAAAAATTACCAAAAAAATTATCCCTTACAACACAATTTAAAACAGCCCGGCACCGCCGGGCAAACTCTGCTAGTTTTACATAAGTTGGGGTTTCACTGTACCAGAAATTCAAACTTGAAGGAGTCTTGGCAGCTGCAAGGGTTAATTTTAGTTTATTCCCAGCAATCATGCACGCTAGGGATGAACTAGAGTCCACCTACCCACACTAGAAAAGCAGAGTCACATGATTGCCTCAAAATGGTGCAAGTTATATGGGTGGGTGGGTCCCAGTGGCTCTGCTCCAGTGATGACATCATGTGGTTGCCGGTGGGGGGCGGGGAGCAGACCTATCAACAGTAACGTCACACCAATCAATTAGACAAATGTCCCTCTGGACATGCCCATAGTCACTTTATTGACAAGTATTGTACAAAATGACTCTTTTAAAACCCACAAGTGGCATAGGCATGTTCTTTCCTTCATAAGCCCAACCTATTTTTCTGCTTGATCTGGGTAATCAATGATTCCGTTGTTAAAGCAGTTCAAAACCTTGCAGCTGAACTTGTCTGATGACCTGCCTTCAAATGATAATGAGAGGGTTTCAAGGCCATTGTAAAAGCCATCCTCAGTCCAGTCCAGATATATTTGATTCCAGCTCACAAAATCTCTGACTGTTTGCAGTGTTGGCTGGGGTGATGGGAGTTCTCGTTCAAAAAGCGTGGAAGTTCCAGACTGCTTCTTCTCTGTGATAAAAACATGTCACTGTGCAATCTTAACACGACATATTCCTTTCTGTGTCTCTTGCTTCCTTCAGTCTTCAGTTGATTGGAACATATGATGTGTGATGCTTAATTAACAAACACAAAATGTTCTGCAAATATGGCCAGACCAGACCATCTTAAGTATTTTACTGCCATTTTACTGGGGGGGGGGGGTGTCGAGTGCCTTATTTTCAAGTGGAGTCAGAAGTGTGCTTTGCACGAGCAGCCTGACTTCTGCAAAATAAAACATATCCCCAATTAGATGGCTTTGGAAGCTCCCCATTATTTCAGTTTGGAGGAGAAAGATTATAACTAGTATAATTAAGGTCGCCAAAGTCCCTATGATGTAGGTGAAGTCACAACAGATGCAAGTCCTTTGGGTAATACCAGCTTTTCAGGCCATTTTGCCGCCTGCCTGGAAACCAAAGTGGTGACTCAAGAAGTTCTTATCTGGGAAAGGAAACAAGTTGATTTTTGGGAATATGCATCCTTTTTTGCTTCTAAGCTGATCCTAGGAAATCTTTTAATTGTTAAGCTTTATGTAGCTGCAGTAAAGTGTGTGTGTTCTCAATGCTATGCCTTTAACATATATATCAATGTAACCCGTTGCAATTAGGACGCGAGCTAATGACCACCTGGTGGCAATAGCGAGCGCCCAGCTCACAGGTCCCAATTCCCCAAAGAACTACAGCGCGGGAAGATTCCCGCCACTACCTCACCTGGACAAGAAGGGCGTGACCAGAAATGACGTCACGCCAACGGTAGCCAATGGGCTATCGTGGAGCCACATTCAAATGTATAACCACCGTATATATTGAGCTGCTCGTCCGCCATTATCTCATGTTCCCCCGGACCACCATGCAATAAAGATGTGTTAAGCCAGTCCTTCGGCTGTTCCTTTGTCTTGGTTCTCATACACTAAATTGGCGACGAGGATGGGATATGGCTTCCCACGAGATCAAGACACATGCCGGTTTCGACATCAACAAGCCGGAAGACTGGGAGCTCTTTGAAATGGACTTCCAAGATATGCTGGTGGTGTCCGACATTACGGACGAGGGAAAGAAGAGGGCCATCCTCACTCGGATGCTGGGTAACGCCGCCAAAAGAGTATTGGTGGACCTAGTATCACCGAAGAAAGTGAGCGAGCTAACGGCCAAACAGCTTCTAAAGGTGATGCGCAACCATTTCCAGCCCTCGGTCTCGATGTTTTCGGCTCGAGACGTGTTCTGGAAGAGAGTTCAAGTGCCTGGTGAGTCCATCGCCGCTTTTGCAGCGGCCCTGCAGTTGGCCGCCGGCCCATGCAAGTGGGAAAATCTGGAAATCGCCCTCAGGGACCGTTTGCTGTGCGGCCTGTGGGATGAAGAGGTTCAGCGAAAGCTGATGAACCAGGAGCCGCCCACGACGCTACGCGAGGTCGTGAAGGCGGCCCAGGCCGCGGAGGCCACGAGGGCCGGAGTCAAGGGGTTCAGAGAAAGGCCCCCACAGCCCGACAAGACAGCGGGCTCGGTGCAGGTGGCCAGGCGCACACCGAAATCTTCCACGGAGAGCAGCGACGATGAGGACGTCTGGAAGGTTCGGAAGGACGGCCGACGCTGCGACGGCTGTGGAGCAGCCCACGACCGCATCAAGTGCCCGTTCCGGAAGGCCGAGTGCCACAACTGCGGACGCCGGGGACACATCGCCAAGGTCTGCAGACGGCGGCGCAGAGACCAGAAAAGCCCGTCAGACCGCCCGCCGAAGACCAAGGAGGGCGCCCGGCCCGCGAGGAAGCCGGACGGCGTGGGCCGCATCTCCGACGACAGCAGTGACGACGCCCCCGTGTACAGCGTGTCCTTGGGACACCCACGTTATTTTGTTGAGGTACTGGTGCAAGGGGCCCCTGTTAGGATGGAGATAGACTCGGGTTCTTCCTACTCAATTATGTCCCAGCGGGAGTTCTTGGGAATTTCCCCCCACGTGCGCCCTAAGCTTAAAGCGTTGAGGTCCACGCTGCAGGGAAATAGCATTCCGGTGTTGGGGGTTGGAAAATTCAAGGTCCAATACAAGCAACATGCCGCGGAACTTCCCCTGGTTGTTCTCAAAGGGGGAAGTTGCAGCCTCCTCGGGAATCAATGGTTTAAGCCCCTGGGTTTGTTCATTGGGGGGGTGCATGCCGTCGGGACTGACCCAATACAGGAGGTGTGTGACGCGCACCCCGAAGTTTTCAAGAAAGGACTCGGAAAGTTCAAGGGACCCCCAGTAGCGTTCGACCTGGACCCGGAGGTCCGCCCTATCAGACTCAAGCCGCGCAGAGTGCCTTTCGCACTAAAGGACAAGATAGAGGTGGAACTGGACAAATTGGTGGGCCAGGGGATTCTTGTTCCTGTTGATTCCGCGGAGTGGGAAACTCCGATTGTAACTGCGCTAAAGGCCAACGGGGAGGTTCGCATTTGCGCTGATTATAAGTGCACCATTAATAAGGCGATCCGCCCAAATGCGTATCCGGTGCCGGTAGTCAGCCACCTGTTGGCCAGGTTACATGGGGGAAAGTGTTTCGCAAAACTTGACCTAGCGCAAGCCTATCAGCAACTCTCAGTAACCCCAGCTGCAGCTGCTGCGCAAATGATAGTCACTCATAAGGGGGCGTTCCAGGTGACGCGCCTACAGTTCGGCGTGAACTCGGCGCCGGGTATTTTCCAGTTGCTCGTGGAACGCCTCTTAAAGGGGCTGGAGGGGGTCTTGCCATACTTTGATGATGTGTTGATAACGGGGGGAGCGAGGCAGAGTTGGCTGAAAGGCTGGACAAAGTACTGGCGGTGTTCGAAAAGGCGGGGTTGAGGTTGCGAAAAGACAAATGCGTTTTCTTCGCCAAAGAGGTTGAGTTCTTGGGTTTCCGGGTGACCCCCGAGGGAATCAAACCCTCCAAATCAAAGGTAGCCGCCATTCGAAATGCCCCTCGTCCCACCTCCAAGCCCGAATTGCAGTCGTTCCTAGGGCTCTTAAACTTTTACCACTCTTTCCTGCCTCGGAAGGCATCGGTAGCAGAGCCACTTCACAAGCTACTCAAGAAGGATGAGGCGTGGAAGTGGGGCGAGAGCCAGGAGAGGGCATTCAGTGATCTGAAACAACTCCTAGCGTCTGACGCCATTCTCACCCATTTTGACCCCAAGAGACCTGTGGTCCTGATATGCGACGCATCCCCAGTAGGGGTGGGGGTGGTGCTGTGCCACGTATTGGAGAATGGGAGAGAGGCCCCGGTAGCATTCTACTCCAGATCCCTGTCCCAAGCGGAACGAAACTACTCTCAGACAGGGAGGCGCTAGCAATAATCGCGGGGACTAAAAAGTTCCACGATTTCCTCTATGGCCGTCCTTTCACCATAGTGACTGACCACAAGCCCCTGCTAGGCATTTTCACTGCTGACAAACCCACTCCTCAAATCCTGTCCCCTAGGATGTTAAGGTGGGCCATCTTCTTAAACGCGTATCAGCACGCGTTGGTGTACCGCCCGGGAAAAGAAATAAGCCACGCGGACGCCCTGTCGAGGTCTCCCCTCCCCAACGCTAACAGCATCGTGGGCGAGGAAGAACGAGACCACCAAGTGCTCCTGATAGAGGTCTTAGATTCGCCCCCCATTGTACCCGCAGACATCACCAAGGCGACCGGCAAGGACAAAACACTTGCTCTAGTCAGCTCCTGGGTGCAGAAATGGTGGCCAGCATCCGCCCCGGCGGCAGAGTTCGCCCCGTTTTTTAGGAAGAGGCTAGAGTTGTCCATAGAGAGGGGGTGCCTTCTGTGGGGCCAGCGGGTGGTAGTTCCCGACTCCCTGAGGCCGCGGGTGCTCAAACTGCTGCACGTCAGCCACCCTGGGATTGTACGCTCCAAGGCCCTGGCCAGGAGCTATTTCTGGTGGCCCCAATTAGATGACGACATCGAGCACATGGTGGGCACTTGCGAGAGATGCCAAGATTCCCGACCCGAAGAGGCGCGTCTGCCGCACAGGGAATGGGACGCGGCAAAGGGGCCTTGGTCGCGTGTGCACATCGACTTTGTGGGACCATTTAGGGGGACACTTTTCCTCCTCGTGGTGGATGCTTACTCCAAGTGGTTGGAGGTAATTCCAGTTACTAGCACCTCTTCAGCAACGACGGTGAAGCATTTGCGGAGGGTCTTTAGCACGTTCGGTATACCCGACACCCTAATTAGCGATAACGCTAGTTGTTTCACGTCCGCTGAGTTCAGGGCATTCACGGAGATCAACGCCATTTGGCACATCACCTCCGCCCCTTTCCACCCGGCAACAAACGGCCAGGTAGAGCGCCTCGTGCGCACCACCAAGGACGCGCTGAGGCGCATGGGTCCCGGGGATCTCAACCTGCAAGTGTGTCAGTTCCTGCTGGGATACAGGGTGACCCCCCTAGCTTCAGGGTACTCGCCCGCAGAGCTCTTAATGCGTAGGAAGCTGACCACGATTCTGACCAGGATAGACCCAACGAGGGTGGAGGACACAGGGAGGAACATCGGGTTAGCGGCCACGAAGAGTTTCGAAGTAGGTGCCCCGGTGCATTGCAGGAACTACGCTAGCGCGGGGCCGGCCTGGGTTCCGGGCGTCATCGTTGGGCAGACGGGTCCCGTGTCGTATTGTGTGGAGACCAGTGCGGGTCTACTCTGGAGGCAGCACGCAGACCAGCTCCGGCTCCGGGTTCCGGGCGAACAACGCGCGGAGGCGCGGAAAAGGATTCAACGTTAGGGTTCTCCCCCACCCGTTCAGCCCAAGGGGGAGGAGAGGGGGGCCGGTGGTCCCCACCTAGGGGGGAGGGAAAGGAGTCCAAATCTGTCCTCATAGATATCCTGCGGAATCATTCTAATGACACCCTAGGGGATAATTCTGATTTTCATTTACAAAACCGGGGGGGTTTTCCGGAGTGGTCCCCCACCCATCCAAGCAAGAAGCGGGGGTTTTCGTTAGTCCCCAGTGCCCCCGGTTTTTCCATCCCTTCCCCAAAAGCCGCAGAGCCGCGGCAAGTCACTAACGAGTTTCCCTCTCCCGTTGCAGGACAAGGAGCCGGGACATGCCAGCCTGCAGCACGCCCAAAGCGCGTTTGCAATAAGCCATCTTGGATGAGGGGAGGGATGTTGTGTTCTCAATACAATGCCTTGTGTGTGTGTTCTCAATGCTATGCCTTTAACATATATATCAATGTAACCCGTTGCAATTAGGATGCGAGCTAATGACCACCTGGTGGCAATAGCGAGCGCCCAGCTCACAGGTCCCAATTCCCCAAAGAACTACAGCGCGGGAAGATTCCCGCCACTACCTCACCTGGACAAGAAGGGCGTGACCAGAAATGACGTCACGCCAACGGTAGCCAATGGGCTATCATGGAGCCACATTCAAATGTATAACCACCGTATATATTGAGCTGCTCGTCCGCCATTATCTCATGTTTCCCCGGACCACCATGCAATAAAGATGTGTTAAGCCAGTCCTTCGGCTGTTCCTTTGTCTTGGTTCTCATACACTAAAGGCTGGAAGATAGAAAACTTTCCTGTTGGTTAGTCAGGGATAAATCAATATGATTAACTCACTGCATGGTGGGGTTGCACTAAAATACTCAGCAATAAGAATGTTCTTATGTAAGCAAATGGTGTGGAGTTGGTGGATATTGTTACCTGAAAAATTGTACTCCATGCATAAGCCCTGCAGGAAGCCCAGGCAGTGGAGTGGGAATTACCTTTTAAAATATGGGGATTGTCCCACAGGCAAGGTTGAATCAGGAACCAAAGACTACACTAGATTGTGGGTTAAATTAAAAAGGAGTTTATTGAATTGATGGTACCGTATCAATCAAACAAACAAAGACCACCCACAAAATGAGCCCCTAACTAATTTGTTGTAGGAGAGAGCTCGTGTTCCAAAGATCTCAAGTATTTTTATACTTTTGTTACATACAGAGACTAAAATCTTTCTTATCTACCTTTTAGGCCACCTATAGTTTAAACACAAAAAATTATTTTGTTAGACATTATAAAACATTATTTCTTTCTTAAAACTCCATCTGGATTTTCAGGGTATAACACTGGCCATTTCTGTGGCTTGACTGTGAAGGGAAAAGAGAAATAAACCATTTGATTAATTAATGTTGGGGTGCAGTCATTTAGCTTTACTTCTGAGTAATCCCAGATGTTTCCATGGTCTGTGGGGCTGGCTTTAGTGATGTTCCAAATGCTTGCTGCTTCTTAAATGGAAGAAAACATTTCTTTATTAATAATTTTGCGCATTTAAAGTTCACTAGAATATAAAGGGTTAACTCAATTTTCCCAGCCATTGCTGCATGGAGGGAGTGCCTGTAGGTGGGGGGAAATTGTCCCAGTGACCTTACAACATTATCTCCATTTGCAATGTAAGTTAATGGCTTTTGCCTATCCATTGACTAAAATGGGTGATTTTCTTGGTTATTTTATTTAGCAGTTTGTTTGCAAAGATATTTACAGTATTAAAAATATATGGACTATGGTTATTTACCAACAGCTGTTTGAGTGTTTGCATGTAACATATGAATGCTTGTGTGAACATAATGTCTTACTGGTTAGAGCAGGGAAAATAATCAGGAAAAAATAAAATGGGAAAAATACAAAATAAAATTCTTTATTTGAACAATATAAAATAATATTCAATAATACAAATAAGGGTACAGTAAAACCCTGGATAACGCTAAAACTTGGTTCCACAAGTCTTAGTGTCATCTGATTTTTAACGTTATCCGATGCATGCATCGGATAACGTTAAAATCCTATGGGATGAGTGGCATAATGTTAAAACTACATAGAGATACATTGTAACCAACACAGGCTTTAGGGAATATTATCCGATGCATCCCATAGGATTTTAACGTTATGCAATGCAATTTTTTTTCCAGATTGCTTAACGTTATGCAGTTTTAGCATTATTGAATGCAAACGTTATCTGAGGTAATACTATATCATTATCTTTAGGAAGATATTTCATAAATGGGGTATAAACATAGCATAATACAATATCCAACAGCTGGGTGACAAATGTGTTGTTTTCCGCTCTCCAAGTTCTGAAACACTATATATGCTCCATACAACATTTTTTGGGAATTGTTGGAGATTTATGTTCCCAATTTAATCTGAGTTGTATCAAAAAGTTGTATATTATTTAGTAGCTTTAAAGTCATAGCTTTTTCTTTTTTTAAAACCCATAAGTGAATTTACAGCATTCTAGTGAGCATCAAAGGATGAGTTTGCAGGAGATTTTAAGGAAGTTTGAGTAACAGAAAGACAGCTGCTACCTACCGAGTTGAGCTGTGTCCCTCAACATCAAATCTTTATTATTACAGCCAAAGGCCAGACAGAGTGCACCAGATAACACAACCATTCTGGCATCACATATAGAATAAAAGGATTTCCGACACACCAAGCATATACAGTAAAATATTTAAAAATAAAAATTTGTTTGAGAATCCTATAATACACACAATAGTATTTTACTTTAGTATGGCGATTCATGTCTTTTGACCCCAATAGTGCTCAGTAAATAGTGAGCCTCCAGTGTTCAAATTCACGAGCTGTGCCCCTCAGCACCCTGGGTGACCAGACTGGCCTTAATCAAAAGACAGAGGTGGTTCAAAAGCAAAAGGGGACTTTTGGAAGAACCATAGTTTAACTTCTACAATAAGGCCATCAACATAGACAAGACCAATGTTGAGATGACCGTGATAAAGGAAATATAAGAAGCAAAGGAGGGATGGAGGAGTCACAATTGAGACACAGGGAGAAAGGTTAGGTCTTCCTAATGATCCTCACAAAGGTTTACTCAGGAACTATTTTTGTTCCCATTTCTGCGGTTCAGGAAGGCTTATAGGGTTTTGTGGTGCACCACAGCACTTAGCAAGCTACTTCAAAATATTTAATTATAGTTAGTAAAACGGTCCAAGTTCCTCAAATGGGAGGGCCAGGGTAGGCAAATCTTTAGTACTCACATCCTTTTTAGAACAGTTAAATATTTTGACAATGATTTTCTAGTAAAGGTTTCCCATGCTTGAAAGCCAGTCGTATCCGACTCTAGGGTTCAGTGCTCATCTCCATTTATAGCAAAAGAGCCAGCACTGTCTGTGTCTGCAGGAGAGAACAACCCAGAGGAAGGGTTAAATGAGGGAGCAACTCAGTTATTCCAGATGGAACCTTTCTCCAGTGAAAGGCTAAAACTCCATGATGAGAGTAGTACTAAATAATCTTAACCATATCTCAAACTAAGAGGCAACTGAATACTTGAATTGGTTGGCAGGAGCTGGAGTAGATACAGGAGCTCACTCCATTCTGCAGTACTTGGGTCTCAACCTGCCGACCTTCCAATCATCAAGTTCAGTGTCTTAACCACTAAGCCACCTGATATAGCTTTGCACAAATTCTTCTTCCGTGTCACGATCAAACCCTGGACTGCTAAAAAAGAGGCTACTTTCTTCATTTTGTCGTTGCCCAAGTCCTCATTGGTGCATGTTTCTGGCAGACCAGTAAATGAGCCAGGTTCTGTATTTCTCCACATTCACACTGCATGTTGTTGTCACCAGCAGGCCCCACATGAGCATGTTGGTCTTGCATTTAGGGACTCCTAAATGCACAAATTGACCTGGTCGCAAGGTCCTCATGAGCAAGTAATTAGCCAGTCACTGTGGGGAATTTATAATTGGTTGTCTTCTTCCATTCACTACAGGAAGAACTTTCATTTCATTTCCAGAGTTACAGCGCTAGGGCAACTTTTCCATTAAGCAGATTATTTGGGGTCTCCCGCAAGGACAAGAAGTTATTTCATATTGCATTATCACTCCCCCAGAGGTGTGCTGGTGGGGTTTTCTGCCTCAGAATGGAACAGCTGGCCTTTTGTTCCCTGCACTTTGACTTTGGGCAAGATGAGTGGGGTGGGTGTGGGGGTGGGTGAGATTGGCACCATTTGCTTTTACTCTTTTGTCAATGCTAAAGATGTGAAAGACTCCTTCAGTGCATTAAAAAAAGATGAATGTGAGTACAAGAGCAATATTAATTGACAAAGGAGAAGGACTATATACAAGTGACAGTGGCCTTGGGTGACAAAAAGAGGAGAAAGGTGAATCTGATGACAGAAAAATAAAAGCAGCTAGCCAAGGACAACCACGTGGTTTTCACAAAACCTTGTCCTTCCTGAAGGCATTGACATCAATATTTTACACATTTTTATTTGAGATGGTTCATTTTTAATCCAGATACAGAAGTAGTTAGGGTGCTGATTTACTTCGCACATCTTTTTAAACATTTAAATGAATTATGTTGTGTCTTAGCCCTTTTATAGCAGTTTTTTTTTATAACAAGGACCTGTGTTGGAAAGGAGATTCTTTCTTACACACATGCAGTAATTGTTTAAGAGAGTCATATCTTGCAGCCTGTGCAGTTCCAACACCATGTAATTGGGAAGAAGGAATGCATTCCCTGATCCCATGACACCAAAGCAAGAACAGGAGTTGGGCTGCAAATTGTGTCATAGCGCAGCAGTGTGTTAGGCAGGGCAAGGGCTGTAAGAACCAGAGCTTCCCCAACACTAATATCTTTCTTTTTTGCACAGTGAGCACATTGGTCCAGGTTAGGATGCCCAGCGCCAGGCCATGTGACTTCTTCACATCAACAATGAGGTCAAGGCGTGATGAAGCAGACTTCTTAGCAGGATCGTGATTCCTCTCACTGCAGACAGATAAGACTGGCAGGAGCACGGATGGTGGTGGGCGCATGATTTGATCCTGGCAGGGCTGCATGCTCTTGGGGGCAATTTAGCCAATGGCAGATTCTCCCTACTCAGCCATCCTGATACAGGATTCCAATTTCTGTGAGGCAGGAGGAAGGACTTTCTTGCCTGGACCTGCCCTACTGAACACAGATGAAGGAGAAAAATGGAAGAAGATCTTGGCCAGGCTGATGTGATTTATTTAATTTACATTTATATATATGTCCCTTTGCTACTGCCAGGACAGATCAGGCTTACTGCACCAAAAGAGCAAGGGAGGGAGAAGCAGAAGCCATACCTGTCAAGTTTCAGGAAATTTCTGTCAAATAAGGGAAATTTCCCAGCCAAAATGGGAAACTGGACATCTATGCTTATCCTGTGCTGGCCTCCAGTCTAACTCCAGTCTAATTGCTGTCTAAATAATATGGGATGACGGTGGGAAAGAGTGTAAAATATGGGGGTTTGACAGAAATTTCCTGAAACTTGACAGGTATGGCAGAAGCATAAATCAGATGAAAGCCAAGTTCAACTACCGGTCGTTGGTTCAACAAGGTCCTAAGGGAGATCCAGGAGCATAGTAAGTTTGCAGGCTAAAGGTCCAAAGTCCAGAGTTGCCAAGCAAGAGTCTGAAAGGAGAATCCAAAGGAGTTGACAGAATGCAGGCAGAGTGTCCAGAGTCCAGGTATGTCAAACAGGCAGAATACACGGAGCAAAGAAACACAGTGTAAGAAGAGCCAAGTCTTGTTCCGACAAAGCCTTGGCTCATATGGGTGGCTCCATAAGAATCCTCAAGCTCCGGACTCACAGCTGGAGGTGGTCTTAGTAAATGAGCCTTTACTTCTTTCCTTCACACATGCAGCTCATTCCTCAACTGCAGGTGACATCTCTCTGAAGTACTTGGCTCCTCCTTTTCCTCACTGACAATTGGAGCCTCCTCATGTGCTGGCTGAACTGCTGTCAGTTCCTGAACATTTTGATCAGTTTGGTCATGAACAGGCAAATCCAAGCTGACAGCAGGCTGAGGTGCTGGCAAAAAATCTTCCTCCATGAACTCAAGGTCCAGGGCCATAACTTATATATAATGTGTGTGTGTGTATATAATATTTTTTGAAATAAAAAAAATTCTCAAATAAAAATACAAATAACCTGCAGAGAACAGCCAGATGGCATAAAAATCCTAAAACCACAACAATATTCAAATTAAAATGCTATCAGCAGCAGGAAAAAAATATTGAGTAATATCAATTAAAAAGAGTGCAGGGTCAACATTACATTATTCTAATAATCTTATAGGCCTCAAAAGGCTTGTTGACACAGGTAGGTCTTAAGTTGTTTATGAAATATCAATAAAGTAGGAACAGTTCTACTTGCAATTTATTCCAGAGAGTGGGGGCTACGGCGGAGAAAACTCTTGATGTGGTTGCAGCTCTTTTGCCTCTCTGGGAGTAACCACTTGGAGCTTACATACCTGGGTGATTCAGGTATAACTCCTGAGGAAGATGTGCTCCCTCAAATAGCTTGATATGATGAATGGCAATGCCCATGAAAAGGCAGTAGGGGATGGAATTCCCCATTCCTGAATAGGCCTCTGTGCACTCTCCCTGAAGGGGGCAGGCAAGGGTCATTTGATGGCACACAACCAGAATGGTGCAGGGTTGTGGCAGGGATGCAGAGATTGCAAAATGAGACATCAAGTTGGCTTTCCACATCCTGCCTGTCCATCCAGAGGACTTTGAGCTACTGACTTTTAGTTTTGAGGAAGGGCAATTCATGGATATGGCATTTCCCATGGGCTGCTCATTGTCTTGTGTGGCATTTGAGAAGTTCAGCACCTTCTTGGAGTGGACAATACAGTCCTTGTCAGGGATTTGCCATGTGGTACACTCCCTTTGATTTATGCATTGCAAGGGAAGCAGGAGCTGGTAGACCAGCTCAACTTTGCCAGTAAGGTGGTAGGGCCTAGTAGAGCTCTCCTGCAATGATTAGCGGCTCAATGCACAGTCTATCCTGCATCATAGGCACCACATAACAGCAGGAATGAGAGAGGACACAGAGGTGTTGAAACTCTTCCTGGATAAATTGAATTTTTGTTGTTGTTGTTCAGTTGCACAGTCAAGTCGACCATTTGCAAGGACCACCACATGCCAGGCACCCCTATCCTCCACCATCCTTCGCAGCCTGCTTAGCTCTACGCCCATTGTGTCAACAATGCCATTTAGCTATCTCATTCTCTGCCGCCCCTTCTCCTTTTGCCCTGGATCTTTCCCAACATCAAGGCCTTCTTGAGTGAGTCCTGTCTTCTCATTCGGTGGCCAAAGTACTTTAGCTTCATCTTCAATATTTGTCCTTCCAAGGAGTAGTCAGGGTTGTTTTCCTTAAGGATTGGCTTATTTTATCTCCTTGCTGTCCAGGGTACTCTCAAAATTTTCCTCCAGCACCACATTTCAAATGCGTCTATTCTTCTGTACCCAGCCTTCCTTATGGTCCAGCTCTCGCAACCATACATTACTACTGGGAATACAATTGCTTTGACTATGCAGATTGTTGTTAGCAGGGTGATACCTTTACTTTTTATTATGTTCACTAAGTTTCTCATAGCTTGCTTCCAAAGAATTACTGTATTTTCTGGCGTATAAGACTACTTTTTAACCCCGAAAAATCTGTGCCAAAGTCGGGGGTCGTCTTATAGGACAGGTACTTAACTGCAGCTTGTTTCCCCTTGCTTCATATGTCCGGCGCATATGGTGGAGGGTGCGGCGGCCGAGTCCCTGCTCTGTGCGGGGAGTATGAAGCAAGGGGAAACAAGCTGCACACATCTTCCTGTACCTCGAGGAGGAGAATGTGAGCGTGGATTGGCTCTCCACCAGAACCTGTCCATTCGACTCGGAGGGCTGCGCGTCTTCGGGTTGAGTGTGGTTAATTTTTATTTGGTGTGCATTGGAAGAGAGGTAGTCTTATACAGCAAGTATATTCCAAACTCTATATTTTAACTGGAAAAGTTGGGGGTCGTCTTATACGCCCAGTCGTTTTATATGCCGGAAAATACGGTAATCTTCTTTTTATTTCATGACTGCAATCACCATCTGCAGTGATCTTTGTAAAGTCAGTCACTGCTTCCATTTCCCCCCTGGCTTGCTGAACCATGTGACCGGCCCATGGCCCAAAAAGTTGCCATTATCTTGGGTTTTTTGATGTTGAGTCTCAGGCCAGCTTTTGCACTCTCTTCTTTCACCCTAATCAAGAGGTTCTTTAGGTCATCTTCACTTTCTGCCATTAGGTTAGTGTCATCTGCATATCTCAGGTTGTTGATGTTTCTCCCAGCAATTTTAATTCCAGTTTATGATTCATCCAGCCCTGCATTGTGCATTATATACTTTGCATATAAGTTAAATAAGCAGGGTGACAATAGGCAACCTTGTCTTACTCCTTTTCCTATTCTAAACCAATCAGTTGTTCTGTATCCTGTCCTAAATGTTGCTTCTTGACTCATGTACAGATTTCTCATTAGACAGATGAGGTGTTCTGATACTCCCATTTCTTTAATTACTGTATTTTCTGGCGTATAAGACTACTTTTTAACCCCGAAAAATCTGTGCCAAAGTCGGGGGTCGTCTTATAGGACAGGTACTTAACTGCAGCTTGTTTCCCCTTGCTTCATATGTCCGGCGCATATGGTGGGGGGTGCCGTGGCCGAGTCCCTGCTCTGTGCAGGGAGTATGAAGCAAGGGGAAGCAAGCTGCACACATCTTCCTGTACCTCGAGGAGGAGAACGTGAGCGTGAATTGGCTCTCCACCAGAACCTGCCCATTCGACTCGGAGGGCTGCGCGTCTTCGGGTTGAGTGTGGGTTAATTTTTATTTGGTGTGCATTGGAAGAGAGGTAGTCTTATACGGCAAGTATATTCCAAACTCTATATTTTAACTGGAAAAGTTGGGGGTCGTCTTATACGCCCAGTCGTCTTATATGCCGGAAAATACGGTACTTGCCACATTTTATTGTGGTCCAGACAGTCAATGGCCTTGGTGTAGTCATTGAAACAGAAGTAGACTTCTTTCTGGTATTCCTTTGTTTTCTCCATGATCCAGTGAATGTTAGCAATTTAGTTTCTAGTTCCCCTATCTCTTCGGAACCCAGCCTGCACTTCTGGAAGTTCTCAATCCACATACTGCTGAAGCCCAGCATGTATTATCTTGAGCATGACCTTGCTAGCATGTGAAATGAGCGCAATTGTTCAAATTACACCTCATTAAATTTGGGATATTGTTTCAAAGGGAAGTGATGCTGTGAACAATGCCCAAAGAGTAGCTACAAGATGGCCTTACTTGGCACATGATTTTTCTCAAATACTTTCCATTGGTTGTGGCAGTGCAATTATGGCAGTTTATTTTTGAAGCGACAACATGGAGATTGTGCACATGATGAACAATCTATTACCAAAGTTGTTCAGGGTCATGAGGCTATTCAGGAAATTCACGTTAGGTTGCTTACAATACAAAGTGTTGGTCATGGCTAAATGTGTGCTAAGACTAGAAAATGGCATTGCTAATGGTCTTGCCTACAGATTAAGTGAGGAGTGCTTAAACTACAGCCCATGGGCCAAATCCGCCCCCTGATGCCAATTCATTTGGCCCATGCCACCCTCGTCACTCCCAGAAGCAGAAGTAAAACACGCCCATATGGATCTGACCCAAGGACTGTAGTTTGGGCACCCTTGGTTTAAGCAGAGAAAATGGCAGCTTAAAATCTATCTCATCCTGTTGCAAAACAGATTGCAAGGCATGTTTTACTTCCACTTCTGGTGGGAGGAATGTGACCGACCCGCTAAACCACATGACCGGGCCATGGCCTGAACCTTGTGAATGGCCCATGGCCCAAAATGTTTGGCCACCCGTGGACTAAGTTGTTCAGGAAACTGGCACCTGAAACTCAGCACTGCACCCCTTCCCAGGCAACCTCTGGAAGCTAGAAGATGGTCTTGCCTACAGGCAACCTCTGGAAGCTAGAAGACATGGGGCAGAAAGAGCTATGAAGCTAGCACTCACACCCAGTACCTGAAGGAGCTATGAAATGGCTTACAATGAGTTTGGCAACTGCAGAAAATGACTTAAGTTGCCAATAGTATGGCTATCCAATGCCACAGATGATGCAGTTCTGAGTCCATTTGAGGAAGAAGGGCTTGCCCTTTTTTCCCATTCAAGGCAGGCTGGCTGAATAAATCAAGGGGATTCAACAGGTGATGTTTTTAATTAGGAAAATGCCTGAGGGTTGGATTAAGGCAGGGGTTGCCAACCTTGGTACTCCAGCTGTTCTTGGACTTCAGTTCCCAGAAGCCCTGATCAGCAGGTATACTGACCAGAGCTTCTGGGAATTGAAGTCCAAGAACAGCTGGAGCACCAAGGTAGGCCACCCCTGGATTAAGGAGTCAAGGTGACTGTGGAATGACAGGCTCCTCCCATTCCTACCAAGCCAAAGTATTTCCAGTATCCTGGTATCAAAACCATTTACTGAGATGGGAAGTGTTGTGTATAAGGATTTATTCTATTCAAAAGTAAAACTGCGCCAAAACTGGGAACCCAGAAGCGCACCATTTCTAAAGGTGCCAAATTCAAAGATGTTTCAAAGTGGGAAAGACTGGACTTTGTATGTCCTCTGGAAGTCTGCCGAAATGTATCTTGTTTTGTAACAGTCCAAACACTGTATATATATTGGCCACCCCTGTACATACTCCCCAGTCCGGAACCTGAGCTGAATAAAGATCACTGAGTTTAACCCGATCCTGCTGGTTAGAATACTTCTTTGTCCGGACTCAACAGGAAGTGAGTCAATTGTGCTGATTGACAGATGTCTCTCAGCCCTCCTCAGAACATCTACTCCCCTCCCCCAGTATGCCCCATCTCATCCCTGGAATCATAGATTCATACATGCTAGCTGGAGCTGCTGAGATTTGGCAAATGGGATGCTCCAGTGATAGTGGTCTCTCTCTCTTTGCCATCACAGTTGATGAGCCATAGCTCATAACAGGGGTAGTAGTGGTGGTTCACTTTTCCTCAATGGTTCTAACCAGGAACTGGTCCTGTGATAAAATTTATTTTGCTCTCCTGAAAGACCTCTGTCATAAAAGGTCCTGACGTCCTGGAAAATGGAACTTTGTCGATCTCCTAAAAGACCTTTTGCCTGATTCTATTCCCAGAAAACTCCTAGTTCCATCTTGACAGTTTGTGGAGCAGATTTATAAATGCTGATAGAAAGATCCAAATAAATTGATCACTCCCAGAAATGGGTGAACATCTACAATTGATTTAAGAATAGGCCATTTCTTAGCCAGATTTCATTCCTGGGCGAGAGCATGTACTGTTTCCATTACTAGTGGGTCCCATTAAGGACATACAATGGCCTTGATGTTGGTGCTGGTGACTTTTTTTTAGAAGAAGAAGCTCCTCAATTACAATTTTTCAGACCGTTTGAAATCTTTGCTGCCTCCCACAATCATTCTTTCTTCAATCATCTCAAGAGGGAAGATGTCTTGTTCTAACTGCTTGGCTAGGCAGGATAAAGGGGTCATAAATCCACCTAGCTATCTAGTTTTGTTTTGCACATGTGATTTTTTTCAGTCCTGTTATTACATATTTTCCCCCATCCTCCCCCATTTAAACTGAATGATAGTGAAGTATTATGTGCCTGGTCCCTGAAGAAATATTTCAGTGTACCTAGTTGCTGCTCTTTCTTTTTTGCTTCTGAGCCACTCAGAACTTTTTAGATCTGTGCTTTGGAGCACTTCCTGGGTGTTGTCATGGAAATGGCTCAGCAGGCCAAGAACATTTCTGACATTGTCTCCCTACACAGTGCAAAAAGGCAAGAGTCATCTCATTCCTTTGCAGCAAGGGAGACTCTCCCCCCCCCCCCATTTTGGGATACCAAACTTTAAACTTGAAGAGAGGAACAAGCAACACCAGATCATCTTTATTTCCCAGAGTCCCCCACAGCAGTGCTGAAAGCACAGGGGACCTTGGGAAATGTAGCAGCCATAGCAGTCTTCCATGTGTGTTGTGTATAGAACAATATAGAATGTAACTACTACACTGTACCCTTAAGTCAAATGTAACCAGTCAAACAGGAAAGGGATACTTGAGCCATTTGTAAAGATACATTGTATTCAGCTGTTATTGGAATGCGAGCATACTGCCAGAGAGGGAGTGGCGAGCATTCAACTCACATGGTACAAATTCCCCAATTGCGTACAGCCGCGGGAAACCTCCCCACCAAGGACTACCTGGACAAGAAGGGCGGGACTCTGGATGACGTCATGCCTACGGTAGCCTATTCAAATGTATAGTGACTGTATAAAAAGAGTTGTATTGCCACCATTACCTTGTGTTTATACTGTACTCCATGCAATAAAGATGTGTTAAGCTAGTCTACAGCTGCTTCAAGCCTCGTGATTCCAGAACACCAAATTGGCAACGAAGGTGGGATGATGGCTTCCCACAGCCTAAACATCCCTCAGTTCGACCTCAAGAAGCCGGAGAGATGGGGCCTCTACGAGCGCCAGTTCCGGCATGCAATGGCGGTTGACGACATCGAGGATGAGGACAAGATCCTCCTTGCGCAGATTGGGCTACCCACAATGGAGTTGGCCATGCACATCCTGATGCCCAGAGACATTGATACAGTGCCGCACAAGGAGATCCTGGCGGCACTCAGAAACCACTTCCAGCTGCAGACGTCCATCTTCCCGGTGAGAGTCGCGTTCCACCGGAGGGACCAGTACCCGGGTGAGTCAGTGGCTGACTACACCACGGCCCTCCGAGCAGCCGCGGTCCCTTGCAAGTGGGCGGACCTGGATGAGGCCCTGTGGGACCAGCTGCTGTGTGGTCTCAGGGACGAGGAGGTCCAGAGAAGGCTGATGGACCGGGACCACCTGATGTTCAACTCCATCCTGAGGGCAGCGCAAGCAGCGGAAGCATCGAGAGCCGGAGTCAAACTGTTCAAGGCGAGGGCCCCACAACCCAACGGGGCAGTGACTCCAGTGCAGACGGCCTGGTGGGACTGTCAATCCCCAGCACCCTCCTCCTCCTCCGCCTCAGAGGCCAGCGAGGATGAGGGCATCCGAAAGGTACCGAAGGCAGCAACAGAGAAGCATGGCAAGGAAAGTCACCGGTGCGATGGCCGCAGGGCGTCCCACAACAGAAGCAAGTGCCCGTTCTGGAAGGCTGAGTGCCACAACTGTGGATGGAGGGGCCACATCGCCAAAGTATGCATATGACAGTGAGGAGAGGACAAGGGCCCAGCAGAGTGTCCCCCGAGGAGACCGGACAGCATCGGCAGAGTCTCTGACGACAGCGACCCAGAAGTGCATCGCGTGTACCAGTGGGTCTGCAGCGACAGCAGCACGGCTGTCCACAGCGTGTCCTTGGGGCACCCCCGTTATTTCATTGAGGTACAGTTGCAGGGGGTCCCAGTTAGGATGGAGATAGACTTGGGGTCTTCCTACTCCATAGTATCCCAGCAGGAGTTCCTACGCATTCCCCCAATGAGCGACCCAAGCTCAAGGCCCTAAAGACTCAGTTGCAGGACGTTCAAGGGGTCGGGATCCCAGTGTTGGGGGTGGGGGAATTCAAGGTGAAATTCAATCACCACAGGGAGAGGCTGCCCCTAGTAGTCCTGAAGGAGGGGGGTTGCTGTCTCCTGGGAACACAGTGGTTCCAGCCCCTGGGAATTTCAATAGAGGGCATCCACGTCGTCGGGTCCGATCCCATTCTGGACGTTTGCAATGCACACCCGGCAGTCTTCGAGAAGGGGATCGGGAAATTCAAGGGGCCCTCAGTTTCATTTGATCTGGACCCAGAAATCCGGCCCATTCGGCTCAAGCCAAGGAGGGTCCCATTCGCCCTCAAGGACAAAATAGAAGCAGAACTGGACAAACTGGTGGGCCAGGGGATTCTGGTCCCAGTGGACTCTGTGGAGGGGGAAACTCCTGTTGTAACTGCCTTGAAACCTAACGGGGAGGTTAGGATTTGCGCAGATTATAAATGTACGATAAATAAGGTAATCCGCCCAAATGCATACCCGGTGCCAGTTGTTAGTCACCTCTTACCCAACTTCCCCACAGAGAATGGGACACAGCCAGAGGACCATGGTCCCAGATACACATAGACTTCGTGGGTCCCTTCAGGGGCACCCTTTACCTGCTAATAGTAGATGCGTACTCCAAGTGGTTGGAGGTAATCCCAATGTCCAACACCTTGTCAGCTGCAACCGTAAAGCAATTGCGCAAGGTGGTTAGTTGTTTTGGGATACCAGACGTGCTTGTGAGCGACAACGCCAGTACCTTCACGTCTGCGGAATTCCAGACATTCATTGAGAAAAACGCCATTCAGCACATCACCTCTGCCCCTTTCCACCCCGCAACAAATGGCCAGATAGAACGCCAGGTGTGGACCACAAAAGAGGCACTGCGGCGCATGGGCCCTGGGGACCTGAACCTACAGTTGCGCCAATTCCTGCTGTGCTATAGGGTGACGCCACTCACATCAGGGCTCTCACCCGCAGAGCTCCTCATGCGCAGGAAGCCAGCATCGATTTTATCTAGGATGGATCCCATGAGGGTGGAGGATAAAGGGAGGAACATAGAGATAGGTGATACCAAAATTTTTGGAATTGGAGAGCCCATATATTGCAGGAATTACGCGGCCGCAGGTCCAGCATGGGTCCCCGGAGTTGTCATTGAGCAAACGGGGCCAGTTTCGTACTGTGTAGATACCAGCACTGGTCTACTCTCGAGAAGGCACGCCGATCAGGGCACAGGGTTACCAATAGGCAGGACACAGAATCCAGCCACAGGATTCAGCGTTAGGGTCCTCCCCCACCCGTTCAGCCCAAGGGGGAGACACGGGGTACCCGTCGGGTACTAATGCGGATCGCCGATCCCAACCTA
The DNA here is from genome assembly GCA_035047345.1 of Bradypodion ventrale. Classification (NCBI taxonomy): domain Eukaryota; kingdom Metazoa; phylum Chordata; class Lepidosauria; order Squamata; family Chamaeleonidae; genus Bradypodion; species Bradypodion ventrale. The sequence goes on from JAWDJE010000006.1 coordinate 84,414,720, forward strand.
GGGGGGAGGGGATTGATGCAAACCCATATCCTGTGGACACCAGGAATACTTTGGAAGAGAGGTATGAGTTTGATGGGAAGGAAGAGTTTAACTTTAATTTTTGGAACTGGGGGGGTGTTTCGGAGTGGTCCCCCACCCGTCCAAGCAAAGAGCAGGGTTTTTCATTCGTCCCAGGAGCCCCCGGTTTCTCGACATTAGAATTCACCCCTACCCCACGTTCCCAGCCAGGGTTTCCCCAGCCTGGGCAGGCGCAAATGCGAACCCCTAGTTTCCCCTGTTCCCCACGTTCGCAGTCAAGGGCAGCACAACCATGGCAAACCACTAACGAGCCCATCCCTCCTATTGCAGTGCAAGAACCAAGAGAGCTGAGAAGCGCAAGGGCCCCCGAACCAAGTCTAGCAGCTGCACGTCCCAAACGCACATGCAGGGAACCACATTGGTTGAGGGACTTCATCCCATCCTAAGGGGGAGGCATGTTGTGTATAGAACAATATAGAATGTAACTACTACACTGTACCCTTAAGTCAAATGTAACCAGTCAAACAGGAAAGGGATACTTGAGCCATTTGTAAAGATACATTGTATTCAGCTGTTATTGGAATGCGAGCATACTGCCAGAGAGGGAGTGGCGAGCATTCAACTCACATGGTACAAATTCCCCAATTGCGTACAGCCGCGGGAAACCTCCCCACCACGGACTACCTGGACAAGAAGGGCGGGACTCCGGATGACGTCACGCCTATGGTAGCCAATAGGCTACCGTGTAGCCAGATTCAAATGTATAGTGACTGTATAAAAAGAGTTGTATTGCCACCATTACCTTGTGTTCATACTGTACTCCATGCAATAAAGATGTGTTAAGCTAGTCTACAACTGCTTCAAGCCTCGTGATTCCAGATCACCAAAATGTGCCAGAAGATGGCAGGGGGATAAGACTGAGACCCTCCCTGCCTCCACCATGGTTGTACACAGAGACAGGAGTTCCCAGTCTAAGTCCCGTGGGCCAGATCAGGCCCATGACACCATTTCATATGGCCCACATTCCCTCCAAGGGCATTTGAGAAACAAAATGGTCATCCCTTTGAAGCTGTTGGGACAAAATGGCCACTCCCACCATGCAGGCAGGGCAAAATGGCCCTCTGGCCCTTGAAGCTGTCTGAGAGAACGTGACCCGGCCCCTGGCTTGAATGTTTGGGAACCCCTGGTTTAGTAGATGTGAGTGGGAGGGAGAGGCCACTGGGGGTGGGGATTCAGAATCCAGAAGCTAGTCAATTGAAAGGTGTTAAATTGGTATACTGAATTGCGGGGGAGTGTTTCCATGTCTCAGGGGCAGGGCTGCCGTCAGGGGGGACCATCAGGATTCCCGTCCCGGGCCCGGAGATGACAGGGGCCTGGCAGCGCTGGGAAACCACTGATGTGCACATGCGCAAACAAACCACGCATGCTCAGAAAACCACAGAGGCATGGCGGCACTGGGAAACCACTGATGTACGCATGAGCAAACAACCCACGCATGCACAGAAAACCACAGGGGCATGGCCAAAATGGGGGGGGGGTGCGCGTACTGGGCCTGGAAATTTCTGATGCCGGCCCTGCTCAGGGGTGTAAATTCTCCCTATCAAGCCAGACTAAAGATTGCCAGTGAAATCCTGTGTGGGTGCCTGCCTTATGTGGGAAACAGAGCATGAGAGAGTGACTTCTGGGAGGACGTAGGATCCTCTAATTGGTATGTTTTAGTGTTCAAGGAATGAAGAAGCAGACAAATGAAGTAGTGAAATTCAGCTCTTTATTAGTGGGATTTGAACACAGTTTGGAATGGATGGGGCAAAACTCAGACTTATATACACTATAAACAGTAACAGTAACAATAATACAACAAGCCTATTGGCTAACAGAGTGTGCACATTTTTCGATCCACTTATTTGCGTAAGAATAGATACATGAGAAAAGATACATTCCGCTCCTATAAACAGTAACAGTAACAATAATACAACAAGCCCATTGGCTAACAGAGTGTGCACATTTTTCGATCCACTTATTTGCATAAGAATAGATACATGAGAAAAGATACATTCCGCTCCTGTCAGAAAACACAGTTAACATACATAACACATGTCATCATTAAAGGCTGCTGGTTTGGCAAGACATGCAACTACTGCCTAAGAATGCATAAATCCTGTATTAGCAAAACTACTGTGGAAGAAAAGGAAAACAACTTTGAAAACCCAGGCCAAAGATTAATTTAATTTAATTTAATTTAATTTTCACGCTTATATACCGCTCACTCAGGCGAACCTGACTCAGTGCGGTTTACATAGCGGACAATAATACAAAATATAGTAATATAACATACAATAAATACAGCAAAAAATCAATCACCAAAAGTCCAATTACAAATCTCTGTCCGCAAAAATTACAGAAAAAAAAAATATATATATATATATATATATATATATATATATATATATATATATATATATATATATATATATACACTACAATATGCACTACATGTGCACTATAATACAGTTTCTAACAATACATCAAATAAGGTACAATACAATAAAATCCTAAACATCAATTAATCACATCAAAGAGTACACAATATAAAAATAAAAAAATTTCAAAACGTCAAATAACAATATACCCAGCACAGCCCTTTTAGTCCTTCCAGAAGGGAGATGGGTGGGACAAAAGCGTGCACAAGTCCTGGAGCTCCAAGCCGACCAGCCTCCTCGCCTCCACGGAGGCCCAGACCATGGCAAGTCCAGCCGCCCGCCGCTGCTGCTGGCCCCAAGTCCCAGCCAACAATAAGAAGATGGTAGCGAGGCATCCCGGGGGGCCAGCCAGGACAACCCGCAGCATCTCCCACCTGCCTCCACTCCCGGGAGCCGGTGGCATGGGCTCCCGGGCGAGACAGGGAGTCCCTCTCCGCGGCAGCAGCATCTCCTCCTTTTCTGCTCTCTGGGCGGGCCGGCCCAGAGAGCGAAGTCAGCTGTGGGGGGGCGGTGGCTCTCCCACCTGTCTCCACTCCCGGGAGCCGGTGGCATGGGCTCCCGGGCGAGACAGGGAGTCCCTCTCCGCGACGGCGGCATCTCCTCCTTTTCTGCTCTCTGGGCGGGCCGGCCCAGAGAGCGAAGTCAGCTGTGGGGGGGCGGTGGCTCTCCCACCTGCCTCCACTCCCGGGAGCCGGTGGCATGGGCTCCCGGGCGAGACAGGGAGTCCCTCTCCGCGACGGCGGCATCTCCTCCTTTTCTGCTCTCTGGGCGGGCCGGCCCAGAGAGCGAAGTCAGCTGTGGGGGGGGCGGTGGCTCTCCCACCTGCCTCCACTCCCAGGAGCCGGTAGCATGGGCTCCCGGGCGAGACAGGGAGTCCCTCTCCGCGACGGCGGCATCTCCTCCTTTTCTGCTCTCTGGGCGGGCCGGCCCAGAGAGCGAAGTCAGCTGTGGGGGGGGCGGTGGCTCTCCCACCTGCCTCCACTCCCGGTAGGATCTGGTAGGCCTCACTTTTACCCTAGTTCTAATCCTGACTTTGAAGAGGAGCAACAAGGAGAGTTTGATGTTCAGGAATTGATACGCAGCAGCCAGCATAACAGGGCCAAACACAACTTTATTTCGGGAACTTTAACATGGAGAGCAAGGGTGCAGCAGTGCCTATATATACAATACAGGAAAGATACATTCAGGCAGGAAGCAACTGGATTGGTTGTGAGAATAGTGGGGTGATCGTGGGGTGACCCAAGACTATGGAGCCTTTGCACATCTCGTTAGAAAGGGTGGGAGCCCAAGTCCCACGAGAGCTTAGTTCTAAGAAGAACACAAAATGGAGGATCACCCGATCCCAACAATTTAATACAAACTCTTAAAGCATTACATTCAGTTACATACACAACAGAGAGCATTTGAAAAAAGAAGAAAGCTACTATGGCCCAGTGGAAGAAAGGGCTGCACCTTTAGTGTCTTGCACGGAAGACAAAGAAGGAGTCGCAGGAAGGACTAACACAGGTTTATTCATTGATGGTCAGCATGAACATGTGGTAATGGCGGAGATACCTCACATTATATACAGTAGTACAATACATTTGAATCTTGCTGCACGGTAGCTCATTGGCTGCTACCGGCGTGACGTCGTCCTGGTCACGCCCATCTTCAATGGAGGATCAGTAGTAGTTTGCTATTGCGGGGAGTTCCCGCGGCTGCAGGTGATTTGAGGAATGAGAACCATGTGAGTTGAACACTCGCAGCTGCCCTCTATGGGCAGCTTGCTCGCGTTCCTTTAACAGCTGTGCTACATTGTAATTGTGGTCAGGTTACATTCATACATTTCTTAAAGTAGCATTGTACATACATAACAGCACCAGAGAAGGAAGCTCTGCTCATCATCTTCTAGACCAGGGGTCTACAAACTTGGCTCTCCAGATGCTCTTGGACTTCAATCCCCAGAAGCCATGTCAGCACTCCTGCAGATCAGGCCTTCTGGAAATTGAAGTCCAAGAACATCTGGAGAGCAATTTTTGCAGACCCCTGCTCTAGATCAAGGGTGGGGAACCTGTGGCCTGAAGGCCACATACGGCCTTCTAGGTCCTTAAGTGTGAGGAACATAGCTGCGACTTCCCTCTTTTAGGGACTTTTTTTTTTTTTTTGCATTTAGACTTGCAAAATTGTTACAATTTGAACAAGGTGACTCTGCTTACTGTACACAATGTGCCTGTGTTGTGGCGTAAATTGGTCTCCCCATTGTGGTTTGGGGATGTTCCATTAGTTTTCAATGTTTCCAGTGGCAAGGTGAAGAAATCTCTGTTTACCAAAGCATTTTTCTGATTCCTTTTCCTTCAAACACTGGCGGTCAGATTGGTTTTTCATTAATCATTTAAAATAGACTTTATTGTTTTACTTGCATCATTTTTTGGCTAATGTTTTTATTGTATCTGTAATTCATAAACCACTTTAGGATTTTTAGGATTTTAAAATGAAAATGAAAAGCCGAGTTGAAGCGCTCATAAATAAGTAAAAATAAGTACAACTTCTGTGAGGCCTTAAGATGAGCAAATTAAAGAATTGATCCCAAGCAAACTTATTGCTGAATGGATAGGCTGAGTCACGGAATGTGGGAAATCAGGCTCGCCTGCCGCTCTCACTAGGATATTATGCAGCACAACAAAATCACAATTATATGAATCTTGCATGAATTTTATTCACATACAGTGGAACCTCGGTTAACATAACTAATGTGTTCTCCAGTACATTTCTTACAGCAAAAATTACTTTAACCGAATTTCCCATAGGAATCCTTTTATTTTTATGAATACATTTTTGTGTCTTTTATGCTTTTATTTTAACTTTAAAGTTAAGGTTTTTTTGTTTGTTTGTTTTTTGTGGTATCCGCGAGCACAATTGGCATAACTGTCCCTGACAGAGGTTACACCGGTCGAGGAAGGCTCTGGCAGGCAGTTCGGCAGGAGGAAGTTGAATATCTAACTCAAGTTAGGAATTAGGTAATTCCGCACTTGCAGATTAGCCCAAGACCTAGCGCAAATAGTGGCCATGTTTACTCTTGTGCAGGCCATGAACAATGGATTTCCCCTGTCAGTATTTGCCTTAGTTAATTAACTTCCCCAAGAGAGATTCCCAATTAACCCGGGTAAACAGGTGATGTGATTTTCTGTCAGATGACGATTCTATCACACGCTGCCTTGAATTCCTATATATGATGATGATTTTCCCTCAATAAACCACTGGTCTTCGCTCCATCTTGTCTCGTGTCATTCCTTGACCAGTCTCCTCCGGGACCTCATGGCCGCCTCGCGGCCCCGATCCAACAGTTTTTAAAATTAAGTACATGCCACCTTCCAACAGGAAAAGGTTCCCCACCTGTTGTGGCAAAAGCCTAATTCAGGTTTAAAAGACAAACCGCGCCAAAGCAGAAGAGCAGACGGCACCATTTCTAAAGGTGCGAAATTGAAATGACTGCCAAAGCGGGAAATGTTGAACTTTGTTTATCCTCCAGAAGCCCGCCTAAATGTATCTTGTTTTGTAATGGTCAAATCACTGTATATGTACCCTTGTACATAGTCCCCAGCAGTGGTGAGCACCCCAAAAAATTACTACCACACTGTGGGTGTGGCCTGGTAGACATGGTCAGGGGGTAAGCCCTGTGTTGCATCCGAATTAGGATTACTTTATTTCAAAACATGGATGGGCGGGGCCAGCCAGAATTTCTGCTACCGGTTCTGGCAAACTGGTACGAACCTGCTGATGCCCACCACTGGTCCCCAGTCTGAGTTATGAGCTGAATAAAGAATCACTGAGTTTAACCCGATCCTGCTGGTTAGAGTACTTCTTGCGCCATTCTCATCACCACCCCTGTTCTAGACCATGGGCTATGTCGCATCCACTTTGTAACACATGCAAAATGCTCTCTGCAGTGCTTTAATGGTCTCATCCTGCTGTTGCTTTACCCACCACCATCAGAGGATGCAGCTCTATTAACCATCAAGGCCCAAAGATAGTTTGCCCTCTTCCTACGATCACCAGGAACCAGTTACCGGCCCTGCTTTCTCTGAAACTGTTAATGGTTATCCTTCTTCCACTGCTCTTCCTGCTGCTAAACCACAGGATCAAAAGATGTTTCTTTCTTAAAGCCAGCAAAATGAATCGTTTCTGCGGTGTTGTTCTCTCTCTCTGTTTGCTATGTTATCGCTGCTTGCTATGTGATTGCTATTTTATTTTGCTATTTATTCCTTAGGTACACAATGTTTGCTTAGTGGGATTGACTTGTCATTTTTCTATTTGCTTCTTGTAAATTGTCCAAATTATAATGTATATTGAAAGATAGTATACAAATAAAGCAAGTTTAGAAACACTATTTATCAAACTACTGTCAGAATCTCATAATTTATAATCTGTTTCAACATTTTATTTATTTATTTATTTGTTTGTTTATCTTTCTCACCTTGAATCCCAATGAAGGGATTCAAGGCAGCACACAATTACTTAAAAAGTGTGCATAATCCATTACAAGCCGTACAGTAGAACTGAGAATACATTGCACATCAAAGGGTACATTCTCAAAAACAATTGTTAGTTTTCATTGCATATTGAATTCTTCATCTTAAAGAAGCAGCTCTGAGCTTTCACTCTCAACATTCACCCCAACCCATTTCAATGTAGTCAACCCTCACATAACAACGCGTTCGGATAGCACCATTTTTGCTTAACAACACATCGTTATGCACCATTTGTTCCCCCGCATAACAATGTTTTTTGCGTCGTTATCCAGACAATGACGCTAAAAACGTCATTATGCGGGAAATTCCATAGAAACCAACATAACAACAAAAATTGCTTAGCAACGCTACTTGGGGAACCAAGTAACGCCGTTATGTGAAGGTCTATTGTAATTCTTTCTCTCTTTTCTGACAGCGACATTCATTTCTTTAATACTAGTATACCTTTCCCTAAGAATTATTTCATTTTCATTTTTGGTGGGGATAAGTTTGCCACACTCTTGCCTTCCCAATGTGTTTTTCATTATTCTCTCCCTTTGACACTATTGTCTCCATGCCACAGCTGCTGTTCATTGCCACAGATGCTCTTTTCTCTCTTTGAAGGTAGGAAAAGCTTGCCAGATTCTTCTGGATCTTTTTGTTTCCAATCTAGGTTTTAAAATAAACATACTACGAATATATACGACTTTATCTGGCACAATAAAATGAGAGCCAGAATATTTAGTGGAATGGGTGAGAATTAGGTGGGATAGGTGGGGATTAACTGCAAATGTAATTTTACAGGTACAGTGGAACCTCGGTTAATAAACAGCTCGGTTAACATAAAAACCGCATAGCAAAGGAAATCCATAGAAAATAGTGGCTCAGTTTACGGAATCTTTTTCAGAATTGATTAATTGGTTTTCAATGCATTCCTATGAGAAACCGCATTTTGGTTAAAGTAATTTGGTTTTCAGTGCATTCCTATGCAAAATTGCATGCAGTGCATTTTTATGGGAAATTCGGGTAAAGTAATTTTTGCTGAAATGAGAAGGGAGGACTCACTTGAGAGGGCTTTGATGCTGGGAAAGGTAGAGGGCAAGAGAAGAAGGGGGCATCCAAAGATAAGATGGCTAGATGGTATTGTAGACACCATGGCCACAGAGCTGGGTGGGCTGAGGAGGATGGTGGAGGACAGAGGTGCCTGGAGGAAAATGGTCTATGGGGTCGCAAAGGGTCGGAATTGACTGTGCGACAGAGCAACAACAAATTTTTGCTGTAAGAAATGTCCTGGTTTGGTGTTCAGAAATTGGAGATGACTAGCATTGAAAGTGAAATACAGCTCTTTATTTGGAGGGTCTGAACACAACTTGGATGGGGAAAAACACGAACTTTTATACATACACAGAAAGATACATTTTCAACAGGGAACAATGCTGATTGGACAATTAACCTATGTACACTTCTTAATCCCTTCATTTGCATGAAATGGATACATAGTGCGCCTGTCAAACTTCAAACCTCATGCTCTCCGAAATCTTGCGAGACTGCTATTTGATGAGATTTCGTGGCTGTCAAACAGGGACGCTGTTTGACAGCATTTTGCGCTGGAACTCGGTGGTTTTGAATCTTTGACAGTTTAACATCACAGTTATCACACATAACATTCCTCCCCCCTAGGTATAGACAAAGTCTTTTAACCATGATGGCGGTCTGGTTTCCCTTTTGGGTCAGACACTCGGTTGAGCTGGCTCAATGGCCCTTAGGTCTGGCAATCCGGCTGGAGTGAGGTTTTGTCCATTAGGAGAAGGTTGAAAACTCAAATCATAGCCCCATTTGTCATTGGGAGGAGCAGGGGATCGCTCTAAATTAAAGTCTAATGATGGGGGTGAAAATGACAACTGAGGGTCCCTCCTGTGCTTGCTAAGAGTGGAGGGCGTCTCAAAAGAATAGTGCTTATTGCTAACTTGAGACTCCAGCGCATTAGGATAAAACAGTGTGGGGGTACCTTCGGCCTGAGTGGGGGAGCATTCTGCAAATTCTCCCTGTTCCCCAAGTCAAAACAATCCCTGGAACTCACTGCTGTGTCTATGTTAGCTGGCTGCTGACTATTACCTCTGCCCCCTGGGTTTAAACAGGTGGGGGCCAACCCTAACGTTGAGTGTCTGTGTTCGTCCTATGGGTCCAGTATTCGGGGTCTCAACTGGTCTGCATGCCATCTCCAGATCAGAGCATTGGCTATTTTGATTCTGTAAGAAACAGGACCAGTTTGGTCTAGCACAAAACCAGGTACCCACGTAGGACCACCTGCTGCATAATTGTGGCAATGGACAGGGTCTCCGGGCGAGAAACCCTTCTGGTGTTGGATCCCTATATTTGTACTCTTGTCCTCCACCCTAGAGGGATCCAACCTGTCCAGCAAGGATGCTAGCTTCCTTCGCTGGAGCAATTCTGCAGGTGATAGCCCTGAGGCGAGATGGGTGAGCCTATACGTGAGGAGAAACTGACATAATTGAAGCTCCAGATCCCCTTCTCCCATGCGCCGAAGCGCGTCCTTGGTGGTGCACACCTGCTGCTCCACTTGGCCATTGGTGGCAGGGTGGAATGGGGTGGCAGTGATGTGCTGAATAGCATTCCTTTCCATGAAGGATTGGAATTCTACAGTTGTGAACGTGGACGCATTGTTGGACACCAGAACATCTGGGAGTCCAAATGTGGCGAACAGCCTTCTCAAGTGCATTATCATCATGGACGAAGTGGTGCTGGACACCGGATTACTTCCAGCCACTTGGAGTAAGAGTCCACTACCAATAAGAAAAGAGCCCCCCTAAATGGTCCCGCAAAATCTATATGTATCCTGGACCATGGGCCCCTGGCAGAGTCCCATTCTCGGGAGGGAAGATGGGACTGCTCGGGGCGAGAACATTGGCAGCTGGCACAGGTGCTGACCATCTGTTCTATGTCCTGGTCCAGTTGGAGCCACCAAAAGTAACTTCGGGCGAGTGCTTTTGAACGAACAATCCCTGGGGGGCTAGTATGAAGTAATTTCAAATCCTTTTGGTGGAGTGTGACAGGAATGACCTGGCCCCACAAAAGACAACCCCTTTCAAAAGACAGTTCTAAGCATTTGCGGTGAAACATTTTAAACTCCTCAGCTGGAGGAGAGACGGGCCACCCTTTTTGCACCCAAGAGGTTACCTTTGATAATACCACATCTTTGGCCGTAGCTTTGGCTATGTCAGAAGGGATAACCGGAGGCGAGGCGAGGGCCTCAATCATTAGGACCTGGTGGTACTTTTCGATCTCGCAATCCGGTTCCCCAACCCCAGGCACTGGAGAACGTGACAGGGCATCAGCATGGCTAATGTCCTTGTCGGGTCTGTGCACCAGAGTGAAATTGTATGCATTTTAAAAGATTGCCCAGTGCAAAATCCGTGGGGATAGGATCTGCTGTGTGGGCTTCCCATTTACAAAGATGCCAAGGAGGGGTTTGTGGTCAGTAACAATGGTAAAGGGCCTCCCATAGAGGTAATCGTGAAATTTCTTGGTGCCTGCCATGATAGTCAGCGCCTCCCTGTCAGTCTGTGCATAATTCTTTTCGGGCTTTGAGAGGGAATGGGAATAAAATGCTACGGGGGCTTCCCTCCCGTCATTCAACACATGGCACAACACAGCCCAGACTCCCACAGGGGATGCATCACACACCAGAACGACCCACTTGGTAGGGTCGAAATGTGTTAACACTGCATCAGAAGACAGTATTTTTTTCAGTTCTTGGAATGCTTTCTCCTGGCAATGGCCCCAGTGTCAAACAGTGTCCTTTTTTAGGAGCCAGTGCAATGGTTCGGCAACTGAGGCTTTGTGATGAAGAAAAGCATGATAGAAGTTAAGGAGTCCCAAAAACGATTGTAATTCAGCTTTACACGTTGGCCTGGGTGCATTCCACATGGCCGCCACCTGTGAGTCTGAGGGCATAATACCTTGGGGGGTAATCCTGTATCTCAGGAACTCTACCTCACTTGCTAAAAACACACACTTGTCTTTTCGAAGATGCAGACCTGCTTGCTCGAAACATGACAATACTTTATCGAGCCTGGCCGCGAGTTCGACGGTGTCCTTAGCGGGGTCAGGACATCGTCAAAGTATGGCAGGACTCCCGGCAACCCCATAAGAATACATTCGACTAAAGATTGAAATATTCCAGGGACTGCATTCAACCCAAATTGTAGTCTGGTCACCTTAAATGCCCCCTTATGTGTTACGATATTCCGTGCCACAGCAGCGGCAGGTGTCACAGTTAGTTGTTGGTAAGCCTGGGCAAGACCAAGTTTTGCAAAGCAGTTTCCTCCATGCAAGGAGGCAAGAAGGTGGCTTACCACTGGCACAGGATATGCATTCGGGCGAATGGCTTTATTTATTGTGCATTTATAGTCCACGCATATCCTGACCTCTCCGTTGCTTTTTAGTGCTGTCACAATCAGTGTCTCCCATTAGGCGGAGTCAACCGGCACCAGGATGCCCTGCCCAACCAGTTTGTCCAACTCTGCTTCTATTTTCTCTTTGAGGGCAAAGGGCACCCGGCATGGCTTCATTCGGATGGGCTGAATGGCAGGGTCGAGTTCAAAGTCAACAGGGGGCCCCTTGTACAACCCCAAACCCTTCTTGAATACTTCAGGATGTGCATCACAAACATCCCGGATTGGGTCAGAATCTATTGCATGTATGCCAGATAGCCAGATCCCCAGGGGCTTGAACCATTGTGCCCCTATCAGATTATTAGTGCCCTCCTTGACCACAACTAAGGGCAAGGTGGTGCATAAAGTCTTGAAATGGACCACAAAGTTACCCACCCCTAGGACCGGAATCTGGCAACCCTGCACATCCCGGAGGAAAGTCTTAAGAGACTTAAGCTTGGGGCAAGAGGCCGGGGGAATCCTCAGGAACTCCCGCTGTGGTATTATTAAAAATGAAGTACCTGAATCCTCTTCCATTCTGAAGGGGACGTCCTGTAGATATTCAGGTCAGCATAGAACCAATTGCTGATGTTGCCCACCTGGATCTGGTCTGGCTCAGAGGACACCTTGGCGATGGACGACTCACGGCTATGACCACGCTTGGCTTCTGGCATTGGGGGTCTCTGCTTTCGCTGCCGTCATACCTTGGCTATTTGCCCCTTTTGCACGCAGTTGTGGCATTCTGCATTATGGAATGGGCACTTCTTGTGGTTATGTCGGGCCCCACAGCCGTCGCGTTTCCAGAGAGGTCTCTTCTCCCAGTTGTCGCGGTGCTCCTGGTGCCTTCGGTGAACCACTCGGACCTTGCTCTCATCGTCACTGGACCCAGATGACGATGTTGAGCCAGGAGATGCTGACGATGAGGAAGATGAGCAGCAGTGGGCCTGAACGGCTGATTCAGTGGCACTGACAGTTGTGTGGCGATGCCGGAACAACTTCACTCTGGACCATGTGGCCTCAGACGCTAGTGCCTCGTCCAGCATGGACTTAAATGTCAGCGTCTTTTGGGTCATGAGGCAACGCTGGGCATCTTCATCCTTCATGCCGGCGAGGAGACGGTCACAGAGTGCCTCTTCGATGTTGTCCCACTTGCAAGGGGCAGCAGCAAGGTGAAGCGTTGCTGCGTACTCAGCGATGGATTCGCCCGGGCGCTGTTCCCTTTGGTGAAATGCCACCTTGACTGGGAAGGTCGACACCTTGGGCTACAGATGCTTCCTCAGTGCTGCCAGGATCTCAGCGGCCGGCACTTCATTCACGTCCTGAGGAAGGACAAGGTGGATTGCCAGGTACAGCATCTCGGATCCTCACTGGGCTAGGAAGCAGGAGCGCATCTGAGCCTCATCTGTGATCTTCTGGGATGCCGTGGCATGGCAGAACTGGCACTCATAGATCGCCACTTGTCCGGATGGGCCGGGTTGAAAGGACCGATGCTGCTTCCTTGTGGGGACACCATTCCATCCTCATCGCCAATTTGGTGTTCAGAAATTGGAGATGACAAGCATTGAAAGTGAAATACAGCTCTTTATTTGGAGGGTCTGAACACAACTTGAATGGGGAAAAACACGAGCTTTTATACATACACAGAAAGATACATTTTCAACAGGGAACAATTCTGATTGTACAATTAACCTATGTACACTTCTTAATCCCTTCATTTGCATGAAATGGATACATAGCACGCCGGTCAAACTTCAAACCTCGTGCTCTCCGAAATCTCGTGAGACTACGCTATTTGACAAGATTTCGTGGCTGTCAAACAGGGACGCTGGTTGACAGCATTTTGCGCAGGAACTCAGTGGTTTTGAATCTTTGACAGTTTAACATCACAGTTATCATACATAACACCAAGAGAATACATTAATTATGTTAACCGAGGTGCCACTGTATGTGAATAAAATTCATGCAAGTTTTATATAATTGTGATTTTGTTATTTATTTTTATTTATTTATTTTTCATGCTTATATACCGCCCACTCAGGTACAACCTAACTCAGGGCGGTTTACATAGCAGACAGTAAATACATAAAAAGACACATGATAAAACAAAGTTAAAAGTTAAAAAACCCACCCCTAAAAGGTGCGCAAGTACCGAAGGGACGTTGGGGGAAGGCACACTTCTCTATACCAACCACCCAACGGTACCCCCATCCCCACCCACACCCCAAACTTGGCCCACCAGCCAGGTCTTTAGTTCCTTCCTAAAGGGCAACAACTCCATCTGGAGACTCAGTTCCACAGGCAGGAGCTTCCAAAGGGCCGGTGCAGACATGGAGAAGGCCCTTCTCCTTGTGCCAGAGAGGCGAGTCCCCCTAGCTGATGGCACAATTAGAAAGCCCCTCCGGTCCGCTCTGGTTGGATGGACAGACGTCCTTAAGGCGATGCGGTCTCTGAGATACCCTGGCCCACTACCATGTAGGGCTTTAAAGGTCAAAACCAGCACCTTGAATTGCACCCAGAGACAAACTGGTAACCAGTGCAGCCCCCGAAGCAGTGGTGAGGCATGGTCATAACGTCCACACCCCATCACCACCCGGGCCACGGCATTCTGGACCAGCTGCAGCCTCCGAATGGTCATCAAAGGCAGCCCGATGTAGAGCGCATTACCATAGTCTAGTCTGGAGGTCACCAGAGCGTGAGTGACCATGAGCAAAGAGTCCCGGTCCAGGAGCGGGCGCAACTGGCGAATCACCCTAAGTTGGGCGAAGGCCCTCCTGGCCACAGCCACCACTTGTTCTTCTAGCAGCAGCCGCAAATCCAGGAGGACCCTCAAGTTGCTCACCGGGTTGGTCTGGGGCAAAACAACCCCATCCAAAACCAAAGATGGTAGCTCCCGGGATAACGCAGGATCTCCTATCCATAGCCACTCAGTCTTGCTAGGATTCAGCTGTAGCCCATTTGCCCCCATCCAGACCCCAACAGCCTCCAGACAGCTGGAAAGGACTTTGACTGCATCACTGGGGTCCCCATGGGCCGAGATGTACAACTGTGTGTCATCCGCATACTGGTGGTACCGCACCCCGTGGGAACGAATGATCTCACCCAGTGGCTTCATGTAGATGTTAAATAGGAGAGGAGAGAGTACCGAACCCTGAGGCACCCCATATTTTAGGGGCCTAGGACTCGACCTCTCACTCTCCAACCACACCGACTGGGTCCGGCCCCTCAGAAATGAGGAAAACCAGGACCACACCATGCCCTGGATCCCCAATCCTTGAGCCATTCCAGAAGGTCAACGATATCGAAGGCCGCTGAGAGTTCAAGAAGAGCAAGGACAGACGGATGACCGCCATCCCGCTCTCGCCAGAGATCATCCATCAGCATGACCAATGCAGTCTCAGTACTATATCCAGGTCTGAATCCTGACTGGAATGGGTCCAGATATTCCACTTCATCCAGTACCCCCTGCAGCTGACGTGCCACTGCCTTCTCCAGAACCTTTCCCAAAAAAGGAAGGTTGGAGACAGGTCTGTAGTTGGTTAGGATTGCTGGATCGAGGGATGGCTTCTTCAGGAGGGGGCGCACAAGAGCATGTTTCAGCAGTGCAGGAAACATCCCCTCTCGAAAAGACGTGTTAATTATAGCCCCGACCCAGCCACCTGTCACCGTCTTAGAGGCTTTTACCAGCCAGGCGGGACAGGGATCCAATGGACAATTAGTGGCGTGGACCACCGCAAGGAGCCTGTCCACTTCATCCAGGGCAACTGGATCAAACCAATCCCAGGTAACACTGCAAGACTGCGCACTGGCTCCCTCCGGACCCTCCCCGTCCACGCCAAGTTTGAACCCTGAGCGAATCTGATCAATTTTCTCCAACAGATGGTCAGCAAAGTCCTCAGCCGATCCCTGCTAACCAGGCACAGGCCCCGCCCTACCCAGGAGGGACCTGGTCACCCGAAACAGGGTGGCTGGGTGATTATCAGTGGAGGAAATAAGGGTGGTGAAGTATTGCCTCCTCACCACCCCCATCGCCACTAGGTAGGCCCTAATAGCAGCTCTAGCTAGTGTCCAATCGGAATCGTTCTGGGTCTTCACCCAGCGGCGCTCAAGGCGTCTCTTTGCCCGTTTGAGCTCCCGTAGTTCTTCAGTGAACCACGGGGATGACCTAGCTCCACGGGCTCTGAGAGGCCGTAGTGGAGCGATTACATCCAAGGCAGATGTCGTCAACCCGTACCACAGGTCAACAAGTGCCTCAGGTGAATCGTGTCGCCTATCCAGAGGAAATTCCCCCAGTTCCCTCTAGAATCCATCCGGATCCATCAGTTGCTGGGGGCGGGCCACTTTAATCGACCCTGCCTCCTTACGATGAAGTGTCGCCCCCAGAAGTCTAGAGCCACCAGATAGTGATCTGACCATGGCACAGGCGTTATGTCTAGCTTCTGTAAACTCAGATCACTCTGCCACCGCCCTGACAAAAAGACTAAATCTGGCGTGTGGCCACTGCCCCTGGCTGGGCCCTGAATTACCTGAGCCAGGTCCATAGCTGCCATGGAAGCCATGAACTCCTGTGCCACCTCGGAACCAGACCCCAGCGAAGGCAAATTGAAGTCCCCCAAAACCATCAGTCTAGGGAACTCCAAAGCCAACGCCGAGACGGCCTCAAGGAGCCCAGGCAGGGAGTCCCTTACCCTGCAAGGAGGCAGGTACAGGAGTAGGACCCCCAACTGACCCTTAGGGCCCAACTGCAGGAGCAGGGCCTCACAACCCAAAATTTGTGGAGCGGTGGCCCTGGCGACTCCCAATGACTTCCTGGGTATAATGGCAACACCACCACCCTTACCCACATCCCTAGGCTGGTGCCAAACACCGAACCCGGCCGGACACATCTCTGATAGAGGCACCCCATCCTCAGGTCTCAGCCAGGTCTCAGTGATGCATGCCAGGTCGGCCCGCTCCCTCAAAATAGAGTCTTGTATTAGGGGAGCCTTATTACAGACCGACCTGGCATTCAGCAGCAGCAGCCTAAGGGTGGGGTCACGCTGGATCAGCTGCTCGGGACCTAGAGGTGAAACCGGGGGGCCAGAATGCGGAACAGATACTAAGCATCGGTCCCGTGTTCCCCGAGTGTGGTCCGCCCCATGGTTCCCAATCTAATGCCCCATGCCCGTCACAACCTCTAAATGAGCCCTTGGAACCTCCACCATTAACCCAGACGGAGTGTCGCCCTCTCTTCCCAGCTGGCAAGGCCATCTCTCCCTCCCTCCCTCCCTAATCCACTGAAAACATACCCTCTCACTCCCTCCACCCCCCCCCCTAACAGAACTCCAATGACGGGAGTCTCCTCCTCCCGGCCCTGGTCCAAGCGCTGTAAGGCCGCGGGGGTGATGGGGAGGGGGGCACCACCCCTGAGGCCGCCAAGCAACCCCAGGTGCAGCCATAGTTCTCCTCCCCATCCCGGTCCACGCGGCGCAAGGCTTGTGGTTGCCGGGATGGCAGGGGGTGCCGCTTTTGTGGCCGCAAGTGACCCCAGGTAGGTACAATCGATGCTCTCCTCCCCACCCCAGTCCTGGCAGCACAAGACTCGTAGCTGCAGAGATGGCGGGGGGAGCCATCTTTGGGGCCACAAGTGACCCCAGGTGCAGCTGATGTTCTCCTCCCCGCCCCCGGTCCTGGCAGTGCAAGGCCCTCCTTGTAGCTGCTGCGCCAGACCCACACAGCCGGGAAAAATATCCCCTCTCCAAAACCAGCTATGAGATGGAAGACAAACGTCCAATGTTCTCAATGGCCTCCACCCCCGAAGATGAGACCGGCTAAGCGGTGGTGGAGGTGGTGGAGGCGGTGGAGGCGGTGAAGGCGGTGAAGGCGGTGAAGGCAGCGGCGGCCTTGGAGCCCAACTAGGAGTCCAGAAGCCGCCCTGCTTCAGGTGTTCTCTCCAGTCTCCCTCCCGAAGGCGGTGTTCTCGGCAGGCCAGGGGCTGGCCGCTTGTTGTGTATGTAACGGTACTTTTACCTTCCCTCAGGCTGGGAGAGGCAGCCCAGGATCAGCTGTGGCCTTGGGTTGCAGTTAGGGCACTCAGTCTCTAAAAGATTTTCTACCACTGGACTAGGTAAAGGTAAAGGTCTACAGAGCCTCTAATTCTCAAGTCTGAGAGTTCTGTGTGAGAGATAAACACCTTACAGACATCTAAATGTGGCTCTCTGGAAGAAAGACCAAAGCTTAAAGGGTTTGACCTGGGCCTACCTCCACCTGACTTCCTTTTATACTGCTTAATATCCTAGTGAGAGTGGCAGGCATGCCTGATTTTCCACATTCCATGACTCAGCCTTTCCATTCAGCAATAAGGTTGCTTAGGATCAATTCTTGCATTTGTTCAGCTTAAGGTCTCACAGAAGTTGTACTTATTTTTATTTATTTATGAGCACTTCAACTCAGCTTTTCATTTAAAAATCCTAAAGTGATTTATGAGTTACAACACAATAAAAACATTAGCCAAAAATGATGCAAGTAAAACAATAAAGTCCATTTTAAATGATTAATGAAAAACCAAACTGACGACCAGTGTTTGAAGGAAAATGTATCAGAAAAATGCTTTGGTAAACAGAGATATTTTCACCTTGCCACGGGGAACATTGAAAACTAATAGGATATCCCCAAACCTCAATGGGGAGGCCACTTTGCATGAAAAGTGCCACAACACAGGCGCATTGTGTACGGTAAGCAGAGTCACCTTCTTCAAAATGTAACAATTTTGCAAAAAAAGCCCCTAAAACAGGGAAGTCTCAGCTATGTTCCTTACACATAAGGGATTGGAAAATTGCCATACTTGAAAAGAAGTATGAATTTGTACCATGTTCTGAAATAATTAACAGAGGAGGGAGAGAAGGAGAGAGAGATTTTCTGGATAAAAGTGAAAAATGGATCCAAGAAGAAGGTGATGTTATGTGACAAAACCTGAGACCAACTCTAAACAACACACCTCAATTGCAAATATAAGCTCCACAAAACAGGCAGTGACTGAGAGAAGAAAATGTAGTTCATGGGCAGGGAATTCTCACAAGTAAGTGGGGAAGTGAAAGTTAATTTCTGAGGCAAATCTGGAAAGCAACACCATTTCTGCACATGTATGAGTAGTTCACCAAGCTTATTTTTGTTTCCATGCTTCAGAGCAAGACATCCCTTCCTCTCTTGCTGTTTCACATGCTTGGAAACGGACACACAAGATAACCTGCCCAATGCCACCTCCCAGCAATCCCTAGTAGGACCCTCCCACCAAAGCCACTTGTGCTGTGCTGTGAAGTCTTCCATGAAAATAACTCATTTTCATTCTGTAATGCATCTCCTTCATCTGAACCAGACAACAAACCCCACAATCCCTAGCTAGCATGCCAAGAATAGCCATTGCTGTCTATCTCATCCAGAAGGCACTGCCCCTACTGTAAGCTTCTAAAGAAACATAAGGCAAGAATAGGGAATCTGTACCCCGCCAGATGTTGTGGGGCTCCAGTTCTGATCAGCCCTGACCACTGGATCCACTGGTTAGGGCTGACAGGAGTTGGAAGACAAGAATATTTGGAAGGTCTAAACCAGGGATTCTCAACCTTCAGTCCGTGGGCCGGATGTGTCCCATGATGCCATTTCATGTGCCCCCCCCCACCGGCTACACCACACCAGGAAGTGTCATGCGGTGGAGGAAGAGCAAAATGCCCGTCCGACCCCTGAAACTGTCTGAGGGAGCGTGATCTGGCCCCTAGCTTTAAAAGGTTGAGAACTACTGGTCTAAACATTTTGAACTCTTCCCATTAACATTTTGCTTACTTTCCTTCCTCAAACTACTTTGCCTTCTCATGCTACTTCATATTGTCATGTTCTTCAGTCAGAGTCCTACCCCTCATATCCTTCATTCTATTGGCACTATATAAATAATTGTAACCACTTTTAACGTTGATATTTAATTTTTCTTCACAGATGTGAATCATTTATTTTTATTTATTTATTTATTTATAGTCATATTTGTATATGCCGCCCACTCAGGCAGAACCCGACTCAGGGCGGCATTACAGCAATTCTAAAAATACATAAAAAACATTATAAAAACCCACATCCCACCCCCTTTAAAAAACCCATATCTCACCCACCCATCCCACCTACTATACAAAAGGAAAGAAGAGAGAGTTCTTATAAAAGCCAGCAGGCGGGCACCATAGTCCCATTCGGGCCCCACACCTGCCCTGCCAGCCAGGTCTTCACTCCTTTCCTGAAGGGCAGCAATTCACTTTGGAGTCTTAAATCTATTGGCAGGAGGTTCCAGAGAGTTGGTGCGGACACGGAGAAGGCCCTCCTTCGGGTGCTAGACAGATGAGCACCCCTAGTTGATGGCACTATTAGAGAGCCCCTCCGGTCCGCTCTGGTTGGACGGGCAGACACTCTTGGGACGATGCGGTCTCTAAGGTATCCTGGCCCCCTGCCATATAGGGCTTTAAAGGTCAAAACCATCACCTTAAATTGCACCCGGAGCAGTGCCTCTCTGCACTCTACATGGGACCAACAGGACAATCTCTACCCAGGCAAACAACTAGATGCAAACTGCCCATCAGAAATAGCAATTCACAATTTTGCACCCGGAGACAAACTGGTAACCATTGCAGCTCCCGAAGTAGCGGTGAGGCATTGGCATATCGCCCACACCCCATCACCACCCCGGCTGCCGCATTCTGGACCAGCTGCAGCCTCCGAATGGTCGTCAAGGGCAGCCCCATGTAGAGCGCATTACAATAATCTAGTTGTTCTTCTAGCAGCAGCCGTGAGTCCAGAAGGACCCCCAAATTGCGCACTGGGTCTGTCTGGGGCAAAACAGCCCCATCCAGTACCAAAGATGGTAACTCCCTGGATAACACGGGGCCCCCTATCCACAGCCACTCTGTCTTGCTGGGATTCAGCCGAAGCCCATTGACCCCCATCCAGACCCCAATGGCCTCCAGGCATCCGGATAGGATTTCAACAGCATCACTGGGGTCCCCACGGGCCGAGATGTACAGCTGAGTATCATCCGCGTACTGATGGTACCGCACCCCGTGGGAACGAATGATCTCACCCAGTGGCTTCATGTAGATGTTAAATAAGAGAGGAGAGAGCACAGAGCCCTGAGGCACCCCATACTTGAGGGGCCTAGGGCTGGACCTCTCACTCTCTAACCACACCGACTGGGTACGGCCCTCCAGAAAAGAGGAAAACCAGGACAACACAGGACATTTAACTTGGCCCTTAGCTTCTGTTTGCTTCCTCAAAGTGTCTGCTTTCTTCCCTCCATTCCAGTTCACAGAAAGACACATTCTTGATATGCCTTCCTGAACATAACATGGACCAGACAGTTCAAGTTGCTCAGAAAAGAAATTAAGGTTGGGAAGGGTGGGAAATGCATTTAACTAGGAAGGAAAATAAATGAGAGATTATACCACAGGCACATTACCAAGACAAAAACACCCCACAAAAGTTGGTGGTATTCTTGAGTGTGTGTAAGGGCATAATCAAGGTAATGATGATACCTTTCCACAGGGTTATTTTGTTGTTGTTGTTGTTTTGCAATCACATCTGAATTGTGAAGGGTTTTTATAAGGGGGATTTGAGCCTCTTGTTCTTCAAGATTTTTCTCTTTGGCAATAAATGCATAATACAGTGGGGAATATTAAATGCACCTGTGCTTAATTTTAGTTCACAGATGCAACCATCTAAAAATAATCACTCTTTTACATTTGAGGCTCAGCCCATTCCTGTGAGGCAAACCAACAAGAATATTTTTTTATTACTCCTTCTGTTGCTACCATTGTTAAGAGAGAGGTTGTACAACTATTTTTCTCGAGCCCACCAAATGCATAAGAGTCCAATTCAGAATGTAAACAGAATCCTAATTCTGTGGTGGCGTGAAACAATATGAATATTGCAACCGATCTGGTGAGGATGTAGCAACCAAATATTTACTGAAAGTAAGACCTCTTTCACATAGCTGCATTTTGATCCATGTCGCTGTATTGTCATGAATGCAAACAGATGGACTCTGAAAACAATTTGGAATCTCTAAATCAAAAATACAAACAAAAATACAGATAGCATAAACTGTCTCATACAGTACAGTATTTCATTTTAGTATACTGATTGTGTTTCTGTGCTCATGCCTCCCCCTAGTGGTTAGATAATAGCTATGTCTAAAAGAGGCAAATATAAGTGAGAAATTGCAAGTACTGTAGATAAATAGGTACCTGTAGTAATGTGAAGCCCTGCTGCGCTAGAATAAAGACACACCGAGGCCGTGATGTAGTGGTCCAGCCCCAAAATGAGGTGGGCAAAAAGCTTTTATTACCCTGCCTGTGGGTGTAACAATCCTGAGGTGGTCGCCGCCCCTGATTACAGAGGGGAGCTGCTTGCTAAACATTTCTAAGTCACCCCTATACTCTAGGCAAGGGTTTCTAATGTTCTACTCTAATCTAAAGGAGCATCTGTTTTCCTGGGCTCTATCTCATTTGTGTCTATTAATCTCTATTGTTTACCTTAACTCAGGAAAACATCTGTGGCCATTGTTATGTTAAACCAGGATGTTGCCTGTCAATCGGGAAGCAGTTCAGGAATGTATGCCCAATCTTTATCTATCTCCTCCAACAAAGCCCGTGCTTCCAAGATAGGAAGTCTTTATTCTGAATTATGGCAGCGGCTGTGGCCGGCAAACGGATTTATAGGGAAGAGTATATTAATACATTCATATTCATAAAACTCCCTGCTACTCGGGCAGTCCACATCTCTCCCTTTTTATTCCTTTAATGCTGCCTGATTGAGGGCTCACTGAATATGAGGTAAGAGCTGCTTTGGGGTGAGGTTTCCTCCCGGCCTCTGACGCGAGGCACATATGGACAGAAGTGAGGGGACACACTGCACAAAACAGCAAAGTGTATTGCCAATGATCACAGTGTTTTCTAATGGGGTCCCAGGGCGTTTGGGTCACCTTCCTCCCCGTGTCACCACTTCCCTCCCCGGGAGTGCAAGGGTTAAATGACTGACACAACAGGTAGAGTCTGTGACATTAGCGGGTATATAGTTCCAAGTTCGCTGGTTACATGTCCAAAACCAGCCTAAGGGCACATGATCAGCACATGACTGATGGGTACTGGCTGGTTGCAAGTCCAAGTCTCTTTTCCTGTGTCCAGGCAAGGTAAGTGGGCACCCCATCCTGAAGAGCACCCTAGCATCCTGGCACAGGAGGTATTTCTGTCAATGGCTACCCTGGGTGTATTGAGGGTAACTGCATGGGCGGGCAAAACCTTTGTGGTCCTAATACCCCAAAGGGGATAGGACACATAAGTCACGTCTTGGTGTGGACCGAGAGAGATCAGCCGTTTGTCGCCTCTGGCCTGCCCACCCGGTGCGTGGCACACTGGAATCAAGCAGGTACTTAGAAGTGAGGAAGCATCAGTGGTCTGCTGAAGGCAGAAGTCAGTCCGGTTGACAAGTCCGGCCAACTTCTTCCAAATGTTATACTGAAACCTAGCTGTCAAGTCCTCCTCCCCTGCTGCTGGAGTGGCCTGAACCCCTCCCTCAGCCAGCAGCAGGAAGATCATAACTATCATCAAAGAATTGTAGGTGATCTGAGCCAACACCGCGGCTACCATGATCTGAGCAGAGTGGGCTCAGAGTGGTTCTCTTACAAAATGGTCATGGCATCGCCACACAGGGTTTTGATCATTCCCCATGTCACTCTCTACTCCTCCATCCTGGGTCGCCTCGGCCGAGGCCACCTGCCCCACCTCCGTCCTGTCATCGGGTTCATCTCCTCCATCTCTGGCAGGGGGTCCCTCATCACGTTTGTCCACGCTATGCCTCTCGAAATGCAGTTTCACACTGCGGGCCGGAATCCAGACGGTTCCTGTAGGAGACATAATCGCTGCATACCCTCTCCCCCATGCTATCAGAGGTGGCAGACCTCTCCAGGAGGGGTCTGGCAGCACTCTGAAGCGAACCATGGGATGCGGGAGGATTTCCTGCCATTGGAAATGCTTCTCCTCCAGAGTGCAGTCTGAAAAAATATTGAGATGCTTATAAGTGAATGAAATCTTGTGCAGGTCCTGCTGTGCCTGACCCTGGGTTTTTGGAGGGGGGGGGCTATCTCCTCCCTTTCTGTTTGTTTTTCAATGTATGACTTTAGCGTCCGGTTCACCCGTTTGACAATGGCTTGTCCCTGGGGATTGTATGGAATGCCAAATGTGTGCTTTACGTCCCAAGTTGCTAGGAATGCCGCTAGCTGTCTGGAACTATAAGCTGGAGCATTATCTGTCTTAATAAGGTCCGGTCTACCCATGGTTACAAAGCAGGCTAACAGGTGTTGCTCTACGTGGGTAGCTGTCTCCCCTTTCTGGGCCGTGGCCCATGTGAAATGAGAATAAGTGTCAATGGAGACATGAACAAACTGCCATCTTCCTAGCTCTTGGGCGTGGGTCATGTCCATTTGCCAGATCTGATTAGATCCAGTCCCTCGTGGGTTGTCACCCCACGAAGGCCCTCCTGAAGCTCTTGCACACTGTGGGTAAGTGCGAACTATGCCTTGCACTTGAGACAGTGGCAGGTTGAACTGCCGTGCCAATGCTTTGGCGTTTTGATGAACGAATACATGGCTCTGGATTGGAGTCGTGAAGACTCCCGCTGCTAACTTCTGCTGACTTTCCCTTGTGGCTGTGGCTGCCCTGTGATTTCCCTCTAAAATGGGTCCTGGCAAGTCCTGGTGACTGTGAATGTGTGCCACATACAGTGGCTCTGAGCGCCACCGCAAGTGAAATTGCATGGTCAGAAACAGACTCAATAGATTCTTGTCTATGGATGGCATGATGTACGGGCCTGGCAAATTGTGGATCAAATTCCTAACATACTGACTGTCAGTGATCACATTAAGTGATTCATTGGCCAACGTTTTCAGGGCTAGATTTGCTGCCGCAAATTCCGCCCTTTGAACTGACTTTTGCGGAAGTGTAAGCATCGTTTTCCATGCCCCTTCTTCGTGCCATGTGAGAACTCCGTAAGTTTTTCCCCTGTCAGTGAATGCTGTCTTGGCCCCCCGGATCGGGGCCATAGAAAGCAAGCCCTGCAGCTTTATGGACTGATTCTGGAGCAAAACTAATCTGGGGTCTTTTGGCAAGTGTTATGCTAAGCTTCCTGTGAAGCCTTCCAATGCAATGGGCAAAGAGTCAGCTTTCTGCACTTTCTCAGGAGCTATGACTAATCTTTTTTCCCCCAATGTGTCTTGGAGGTTGCAAAATACGTCACTGCCTAATTTAGGCGCTGCAATCAATATGTCATCCATGAAATGGCAGACTAAGACTTAGAAGGACAAACAAGCTAAAAAGACAAAATGCGTAATGCTGTGGTGGAAAAAACATTAAAATGAAGAAGCGAGTTAAAAATTTCATACAGTGCTACTCTAAAAGGGAGAGAATCAGAGGATGAAAAAGTCAGAGGTTAACTTCTTATCAGTTAATGAGAATGTAATGCTCCCTGAGTTCCTGTTTCTGTGGAAAGAGATAGCAATCTTGTCAATGAAGAGTTAATTAACTAAGGAGGCTGTGGAAAAACACTACACAATTCACAAAGAAGTTGGAACTTAGTTCCAGGCATGTGTTGACTGCAGGAAAACAATATTGCCTTTGAAATGTGGTGCTTAGGAGAGAAGTCTGCAAAAATTGAAGCGTTATTTAGGTAATGTAAAGGGATTAGACATAGTTATAGCAGAGCTGTGGGAATACCAGGTTGTTAGGCTTGTTCATAATGTAATGGTTTAGTGACATTTTACCTTGATCAAGATTCTATTTAACTTCAAGTGCCAGTGTCATACTTAATGCAAAACCTGAACCTGTAATTTTGCCTGCTGAGAACCACAATTTCATACGATATGACTTTACTATATTCTTAAAACATTTAGACAAGACTTACTATTCATTAATCAGTTATGAGACATGTCCTTTGAAGATAGGGGCCCCATTTTGTGAAGATGAACAGGATTTTTCTCTTCCTCTTTTTTTAGAGCACTCTTGCCGGGTGAGAAACTCAGAGACAATTTTCAGGTTCGCAAGGCCGTAAAAATTGTCTCTTCCAGCACAAGTCTCTTTAATGTAAATGAATCAATTTCTTCCCCATTTTTCACTCTCCAATTAGCTGTCCACTTTCTAACAGCATTAATTGCTAAGCAAGCTTAAGAATGTGGAAGTTGTGGCTTAATTCTTTGAAGAGACCAGCAACCAGAAGAAAAGACCTCCCTTGCACCTTTAAAGACAGGCTTGGCTGAGAGGGAACAGAGTTAACTGTCACCTTTCTTATGACTTCTAGAACACAATACCTGGCATCTCACTTTTAATGTTGCAACATTATAACACAATCATGCAAACACATGACAACTCTCAACAATTTTGCAGTCACACTGGTGCACCATTCATTCACACATCACACATCCAAGCCTTGGATATCCGCATTCTTTCCTGGGGACATTCCCGCTCCCCAGATCTGCAATGCTTCGCTCTACTCATGAGGAAATGGTTCCTCTCTGCCAGATTTTTTTTTGGCTGTTCTCAGGTGGCTTTTTACAACCACTCTGGGCTTTTGCTTAGAAGTTAGTTTCCTTTCCAGTTCAGTTACCTTCCTATCCGATCTAAATTTTTGGATTTGGCTTCTGGGGGTTCCTACCCAACTCCTTCTGCCCCTCCTGTCTCTGCTCTCTTCCTGAGTTCCCTAGTGAATTGGCTCTGGAGCCCTGTGTCCGTAGTGGCTTGGTGGGTCTCCGCAAGCAGCCTGCGTAGGATAGGCATGTGGACGGTGGTCTGTTTGCCCGAAAGTGCATCTGCCTCTAGGCAGGCTGGACACAACAACTGAATCCTGGCCAGTTCTGCTGCCGACAATTCCCCCGGCATAATTCTGCCTCTATCATGTGTTGAGAAGGACTCCTGACTGCCCTGGAAGCGCCTGCGCTTCCGGAGTCCTCCAAGCCCCCATGCTAGAATTTGATGGTCAGGTAGAGACACGCTGGGGCTGATGGTTCTACATAAGCTGGGGGTTTCTTGGTCTCTACCCAGGCTGGACCTACTGCTGCCATTATCTGCCTACATTTGCTCCAAGCCCCATGATTTTAGCGGGTGCTCAGGGTTCCTCTTGCAGACATTTCCCTACTTTCTCCCAAACCCCTGGGTCCATCATCTCTGACTCTGGGTAGAACAAGCAGTTCTCTCCCAGATACACGATCAAATCTGCTAGCTCTCCTCTCCCTAGCTCTATCTTGAGCTGCCTGGCCAGGCCTTTGAGCTCACGTGCGTGCGCCCACTGCCTGACAGATGAATTAGCACCCATCCCTGCCCCTTGAAAGCCCCGAAGTTACCTTCCGTGGGATGAGTTGGCCCGCCGACTGGCAGGATGGCCCTAGGTGAGTGTACTGAACGATGGATTAGCGATCGTTGCGGCGGTCTTGCCATTGCTGTCGTCTCCTGCTGTCGAGGATCGGGCCCTGACTTGCCCTGGCTAAGGAACATGTCCGTCCCAGTTGCCGATGGTTTGCCTGAGTGTGCGATTGTCTGCGGCTCGGTGTTTGCGCTAGTGCCGTTAGAATATCATGTTGGGGTCACCAATGTGTAGTAATGCGAAGCCCTGCTGCGCTAGAATAAAGACACACCGAGGCCGTGATGTAGTGGTCCAACCCCAAAATGAGGTGGGCAAAAAGCTTTTATTACCCTGCCTGTGGGCGTAACGACCCTGAGGTGGTCGCTGCCCCTGATTACAGAGGGGAGCTGCTTGCTAAGCATTTCTAAGTAACCCCTATACTCTAGGCAAGGGTTTCTAATGTTCTACTCTAATCTAAAGGAGCATCTGTTTCCCTGGGCCCTATCTCATTTGTGTCTATTAATCTCTATTGTTTACCTTTACGCAGGGAAACATCTGTGCCCATTGTTATGTTAAACCAGGATGTTGTCTGTCAATTGGGAAGCAGTTCAGGAATGTATGCCCAATCTTTATCTATCTCCTCCAGAAAAGCCCATGCTTCCAAGATAGGAAGTCTTTATTCTGAATTATGGCAGCGGCTGTGGCTGGCAAATGGACTTATAGGGAGAAGTATATTAATACATTCATATTCATAAGACTCCCCGCTACGCGGGGAGTCCACAGGTACCACTTCGTGGGGAAGGTAAACAGTGTTCCGTGCACTTCAGTGTCTAGACATGCCGGCCACATGTCCACAGAAACATCTGCAAACGGAGACAGTGCTGATTCTTCAGCTATAAACAGAGATGAGCACTCAACCCTAGAGTCAGATACAACTGGCTTTCAAGCAAGGGTGACTTTTACCTTTACCTTTACCTTTACTGAGTTTTAGATATAATTTGCTGCAGATTAAATAATCAAATGATCTCCACTTTTCTGCACAAATTCATATCCATATCCATATCCCTAATGCATGATATCATGAAAATGGAAAATAGTTACTTAAATTAAAGTCCTTGAACCCACAATGCTTGATTTTGGGAGATCTCCCCATTTAGACAGATCAAGTTGTTTAAATTTGTCATATCCATCCAGTTTCCATCTAGAACACTCTATAGAAACTGTCTACAGCCATGTTCCCTGAAGCAATTCCATCTGTTAAACACACAAGACAGAGGTTCAGAATTCATTGATTCTTAAAAGACACTTGATAAACGACAATATCCATCCCTTAAGGCAAAGATTAAAAAATAGACAAGGTGAAGCCTACTAATGAGGACCAAACCACTACAAAGTCAGACACAAGGGACACTAAGAGAACACCATTGTTTATCACCTACACTTCACAGCTGATACCACTCACAAGAATTATTGATGAAGTACAACATAGTCTAGTCTAGAAAGACAATAATACCATCTTCTAACACAGGATTTCTCAACCTTTTAAAGCCAGGGGCCGCATCATGCTTCCTCAGACAGCTTCGGGGGCCAGATGGCCATTTTGCCCTTCCTCCACCACATGGCACTTCCTGGTGTGGTGGAGGCAGTGGTGGGCCACATGAAATGGTGCTGCGGGCCACACCCGGCCTGCAGGTCGCAGGTTGAGAATCCCTGTTCTAACAGGTTTAAGGCAACAGGACTGGGCTTGCTTACAGATAACGCAACACAACCAATTACTGATGTTTAACAGGCCGTACAATATGGATGCAGAGAAATGGAAATGGCTTTGCTACAAACCCAACTTCCAACACTGTTTCTATTCCGCATTCCCCTGGCGGCACCATGAGAAAACACAAGAACACAACACAATCCCATTACTTGTTCATCATTAACTTCATCTTCTAATGTGATCTATGCCTTCTTCTACCAGCAGTGCCTCTCTGCACTCTACATGGGACCAACAGGACAATCTCTACCCAGGCAAACAACTAGATGCAAACTGCCCATCAGAAATAGCAATTCACAAATCTAATGTTGTAACACTTCAAAAAACTGTGTCAGGGTACTTCAAGTAGATTATGTATAGAGATTAAGTTATGGAGGCAAACTGATAATTAATAAGATGCCAGTTAAGTTCCTGACTGCGTGCCTGTGGTACGATCAACCATGTGATCAGCACCTTATTAATTAGAGACAGTTCACCACCACAACCTTAAGCAGCATCACCATCTTCTGTGCAAATTGCCAATAGCATTCTGCCCTAAAAACATGAATATGTTGGTTTTCACAATGATCTTGGGCATAGCCAAAACTATTATTTTTTTCAGAAGAAAATCTGGCTTCAGCCCAGCTAACTCTTCTCTGAGAGAGAAATCTTTTGCTTTGCAAATTCAAAGACAAGACCTAAGAGCCGTGTATCAGTCTATATACATTTAGCTTTCTCTAATTACCATATATACTCGAGTATAAGCCAACCCAAATATAAGCCAAGGTACCTAATTTTGACCTGAAAACCCAGGAAAATAGTTTGACCCGAGTATAAGCCAAGAGTGGGAAATGCAGCAGCTGCTAGTGAGTTTCAATAATTAAAATACAGTAAAATTAATTAATTTAGTGCATTTTTTACTGTATTTGCACTACCCAACCAGTGGTGCTGCTGCAGGGGAAGTGGGTCGGCAGGTCAATTGCACTAAGGCAGGAAGCCTGCCCCTCTAGCCTAGCCTCTCACTCTTCCTGCAAGCAAGAATCATGGCTTTCCCCATCATGGAGCAGGGACAAAGACACAAAGGTAAGTGAAATCAGCTGTTTTTTCTTTCATTGCTGAAGGTACTTTTAAGCTGCAGAATCACTCCAAAAACATATTTTGGGACTCTTATGGTTGGTGACCTGTATACAAGCTGAGTCACCTTTTTGGGCCTCATTTTGGGGCTAAAATCTTTGGCTTATACTCGAGTATATACAGGTGAAACTGTAGGTACTTTGCTTTGTCAGGGTGCTTAGGCAATCAGCATGAAGATAGCCCACTGATAGCATTGCCATCTTCTATATTCAGTTTCCCACCCGCCACCCCCACACACTGTTTATATAGACTTGTAGACCTAAATACTGTATTCCATGTGTCTGAAGCATAGGCTTATCTCACGAGATATTGGACAAAATTCCAATCATGCTAGCATAACAAAGTTATGCCAACATAATGGTGGTGGGCATTACACTTAGCAACAATTTACTATATGCAGAGAAAAGGGGAGTATTTGTGCAAACATTTCCAAAATGGTATTCTAGACCTGCAGCTTGAAGTGATGCAGGTTAGTACCAAAAGCACATGGTAGATCAAAGATGGGGACATTCCATCTTTGGACTACATTTCTCCAACATGACCTGGAAGCATCTAAAGTCTAATGCCAGCTAGATGTGTGGGCATCATGATAATTATCAAAGCCAAGCTGAAAATCCAATTTTGACAGAATTTACCTTAACCAAAAACCCAGGGGTCCTCAACCCTCTTAAGCCGGGGGGTGGGGGGTTTCATGTCCCCTCAGATTATTTGTGGGTTGCTGCCTCTGCCTCCACCTCAATTCTTGTTCCCACCACTTGGATTGGCGTGTCCCTAATGACACTCAGTTTTGTTGTTGTTCAGTCACACAATCGATTTGCAACTCTATGGACCCTTTGCAACTCTATGGACCATTGTCGTCCAGGCACCTCTGTCCTCCATCCTCCTCAACCCACCCAGCTCTGTTCCCATTGCGTATATAATACCATCTAGCCATCTCATTTTTGCCCGCCCCCTTCTTCTTTTGCCCTTTACCTTTCGCAGCATTAAGGCTTTCTCAAATTGAATTCCTCTCTTCTCATTTGATGTCCAAAGTACTTCAGCTTCATCTTTACTATTTGACCTTCTAAGGAGCAGTCAGGGTTGATTTCTTCTAAGATTGACCTATTTGTTCTCCTCGCTGCTCAGGGTACTCTTAAAACTCTCCTCCAAAACCACATTTCAAAGGCATCTATTCTTCTGCACTCAGCCTTCCTAATGGTCCAGATCTTACAACCAGACATTACCACCGGAAAAACCATTGTTTTGACTATACGGATTTTTGTTTGCAAGGTGATGTCTCTACTTTTCACTATGTTCCCCAGGTTCCTCATAGCTTGTCTCCCAAGAATCAGTTGCCTTTTTATTTCATGGCTGCAATCCCCATCTGGAGTGACCTTTAGATCATAAGAAAGTAAAATCTGTCACTGCTTCTACTTCTTCCCCATATATTTTCCAGCGACTGATCAGGCCTGTTGCCATTATCATGGTTTTCTTGATATTGAGTCTCAAGCCAGCTTTTGCTTATTACATCTGCCCTGCTACTGAGTGCCGTTAGGGACACTCCAAGCCAAGCTGAGGGAACAAGGATTGAGGTGGCAGCAGAAGCAGCAGTGGAAGTGGCAGTGGGCTGGATGGTGTGGTGCCATGGGCCTGAGGTTGAGGATCCCTGCTGTAGACATTTTAAAAAACCTCATTTAAGGCTTTAATATTATTTCACCACTAACAGCCCCCTCCCCAAGAAAATCATGCTGTAATCCTTCCCCTGAAACTCTCTTCAAGAAGTCAGCACCATTTAGATGGCAAAATATGCTGCAATCAATGCACAAAGAAGCATATGGGAAATTACACCATTTTTCATGGGCAATGTGAATTTCTTGTAGCAAGTAAAATATGAAGGGGAGTGGAAAACTAATCCCTCGAATACATTTCACCCATGCCTATATAATAAACAAATTAAACATTGTTCAGACAAATCTCCCAATTCATCTCACTCAAAACAAACCTTTTCATAAGTTATTTTAAATTTTATGTGAGTATACCAAAGTAGTACTTCTTTCAGTCATAATTTATCTTCTTTGTTCACCCTGGAGGCTGTTGGGAGGTTCTCGGTAGAACCACAGTTTCTAAATGTTTCTTCAAGGACAAGTAGTTATTCACTGTCAATGAGGCCCTCACTCCACTCCACATTACAGTGGTGGAGTATGTTTACCACCTAGCAAATTTTAATTTAGAAATTGTATCAGACAATTATATGACTGTAAAAACACAATGTAAATTTACACAGGGTCAAGTCAAAAACATCCAAAAACAATAACTGATGTTCTTCTCAGCATAAACTTTGGATTACTACATAATTGATAACATGCACAGATGAATGTGTGGCAGAGTACCATGCCTGTCAAGTATCCCGTTTTGCCCAGGAAAAAACCTGTAATTTAGAGCCCCTCTTCCCACCATCACGTTTTTTATATAATTTCCCATATTTTAAAAAAAATCCAGGGGCATGTAAATCTCCCATATATTATTGTGTTATATCTTTATTCATTAGGTGTGCAGCTCATACCAGAGCAGAGGAGTGTTGGGCTCCCCCTGGTGGAGGAAGAACCACCCCAGAGGCATGACTGTTTCCCCTCACGGGGGAAAAAGGCAATCAGCAAGCCAGGCTTACTGTAATAATTCAATTCTAAATTCCCCCCTATTTTTCCCCTATTCGACTGCATTTCAGTTAATTGTCTACTGTCTTAGCGTTTTGTGCCTCAATTTCATTTTTTAAAACTCTGTGTTTAAGAGAAAACCATGGAAGTATCCTGTTTATGCTGTATGCAAATATACTTGAAGCCGATTGGCTCATTGACTTCCCTTTAACACCCTCTTTCCCAGGAGAGATGACTTCAAGTATATTTGCATACAATATAAACAGCATACTTCCATGGTTTTCTCTTAAATACAGAGTTTTTTAAAATGAAATTGAGGCACAAAACGCTAAGACAGTAGACAATTAACTGATTAAAATGTAAAAAACAGTTCCATGAAAAATCACCATAATATGGAATGCAGTCGAATAGGGGGAGAATAGGGGTAAATTTAGAATAGGACTATTGCAGTAAGCCTGGCTTGCTGGCTGCCTTTTCCCCTGTGAGGGGAAGCAGTCATGCCTATGGGGTGGTTCTTCCTCCACCAGGGGAACTCAACATTTCTCTGTGGCTCCTCCTCTTCTAGGCTCTTGCATGTGCCTAGATTTTGGGGAGGAGGGGGCATAACCTGGGAGGAAAAGGCGTGGCCTAAAATTTCCCTTATTTTCATGTCCAAAATTTGACAGGTATGCAGAGTACAATGGAAGAGGCTCATGAGCTTGGCTTCCATTTGGATTGCACTGTGTATCTTGCTCTGGTGTATATCTTTTACATACAGGTATCTCTAGACCAGTAGTTCCCAATGTGGAACTCATGCCCCACAGTGGGACGTCAATTCTCAGAAGCCTAATTCAGTACATTGGCTGATCAGTGTTTTGGGGAATTGACTTAGGCTTCTGGGAATTCAAGTTCAAAAACCAATGGTTGGGAAATACTGCGCTAGACCTTGTTCTTTGTGTAGAAAGCATCACAGTTGACTCACATTCATGAAGCCTAGCCCAGTCAGAACAAGGGTGGCCGCTTATGTGTCACAAAAAGAGAGGAAACACATGCTCTTAGCTCACCATTTACATTGAGGGATCAGGTGCTATATCTCTATTCACACCCGTGGACAACTGCTTGTTTTGAATTTGCTTACTTATTAGTGAAAATTTTATTCATAAAACTAGCATCGCAGGAGAAAGGTTACATCCCTTTGTAGAATTTGATCACATGTGCAAAACCCACCTAGACATGTTGAATAACTGAAGAACAAGAGATCAAGAACTAGAATGCTCTAGTGTTTTGGCCCCGGGAGATTTTCCAAACAAATTTTTATTAGTGCTTTGATTGGCCACTCAGTGATTATACTTTAGTATGATACTTGGTTTTTCCCCCTGTGTTTCCTTTTTGAAGTAGAGAAATGCTTGGGAAACTTTTATTTATTTATTTAATTTCTATAGAGCTCCTCTTACTGAAGCCACTCTAGGCAATTGATAAACATAATTTTAAAAAATGCTCCGTGAAAGATGGAGACTGGTAGTTAGGTAATTAGGATTCCCTAGTGTGCTTCCTCTTAGTCAACACCTGCTGATCAGGGTTTCTGGGAATTGAAGTCCAAGAACATCTGGAGAGCCATGTTTGCAGATCTCTGCTCTAGAGTATAGACTAGGAGTTCTCAACCTTTTAAAGCCAGGTGCTGAGTCATGCTCCCTCAGACAGCTTCGGGGGCCAGACAACCATTTTGCCCTTCCTCCACCTCACAATACTTCCTGGTGTGGTAGAGATGGTGGGTGGCCACATGAAATGGTGCTGTGGGCCCAGTGGTGGGATTCAAATTTTTTACTACCTAGTCTGTGGCCGTGGTATGGTGGGTGTAGCCAGGGGGAAATCCCTATGTTGCACCCAAATAAGGACTACTTTATTTCAAAACTTGGATGGGTGGGGCCAACCAGAATTTCTGCTACCAGTTCTGGCGAACTGGTGTAAATCTGCTGATGCCCACCACTGACTATGCCCCCCACCCACCCACCAGTCCTCTTATTTTCTCTTTGCATTATTCTTGAATCTAGCTCTAAGAAATATTAAATGAAAGTAAAAAATGATTTTTGGATAGTGTTTTTACACTCAAGAATAGGATATCAGATTTTGGGTTAAAGGCAAACTTCACGCTAAATTAAACTAAAAACACAAGTTTTGCAAGAAAACTTGACATGATGGAATTTCTAAAGTATTTTTCTTGGGCGTGTTTTAATTCCGCTTCTGGGAGCAACGAGGGCAGTGCGGGCCAGATGAATCGCGGTAAATCCATTCATGTGGATTCACTGTGTGCTTGGGCTTCTGGGAATTGAAGTCCAAGAACATCTGGAGTGCCAAGGTTCACCATCACGGTGCTAGGTAAATGTTTATTACAAAAAATAAGTAGAAACTTAAAATATTTAATTTCTAAACTACTAGTTCCTCAGTAATTCTTCCAAAGGAACAATTGTTTAGTACAGTGATACCTCATACAACGTCCAAACTTGGTTCCACAAGTTTGGACTTTATACGGATTTGGACTTTGTATGGGACATGCAAAATCCTAGCCACGATGCCTTATACAATGTCCAAATCCTTGCTGCGATGCCTTGTACAATGTCGTTTCCATAGAGATACATTGTACCGTAACAGCACAGACTTCAAGGCAAAGTCAAGGAAACAGACAGGAAACTGACAGAACTTTAAGAAAACATTGTCTAAAGGCTAAAAACATTACAAAAACATGTCAAACAACCCTGATTGTCCAAGAACGTGAAGAATGCTGCTAAAATCCCAGGAATGCTTCTAAAAATTCTGATGAAAAATTCAAAAAAATCCAAAATCATGCTCATGGCTGTGTGGCCATGAGAAAGCTGCACAATCCCAGGATGCCCCCACAAGAAGGGAATGGTAAACCACTTTGGTGTATTCTCTACCTAGAAAACCCTAGAAATGGCCACCACAAGTCAGAATTGACTTGGTGACATACAAACATTGTTGTGTTTTTATTTATTTTTACCATCACAACTCTCCATCCTCACCCCACTGAGTTTCCAGAGTCAAGCATAGATTCAAGGTCTCCCAAGTCCTAGTCTGTCATTCTACCACATCACACTGACTCTTGTTTCTCATAATTGCCAAACTTCCTTAAATCTGAAGTCGTTTGTAGTCAACACCGTTTCATGCAGTGATTTATTTGTTAGTGTTTAAAGTTTTACTGTGTTTGCTGCGACAGACTTCACACTGTTATACCTTGGAAATTATTTCTAAAATGCTTCATCTCATGTCGGGATGAAAGGATGTGCCCCAAACATTTTTCTCATCATTGCCCAGTTTAAATGGCAAAGCAACCAAGCAGGAAGGCCAATTTTAAGAGTCCGCTCCCTGCAAGCTGTTACATCCCTTATCGCTGAGGTGGTGATACTCTGTTTAAGCCACTTATCCTCTATAATCTATTTGCTCACCCTTGTCAGGAACATGTCTTTTCAACAACGGTTCAAGCAATGTTTGCAAAACTGGCAAATGAAAAGCCAGCTATATAAATGCTAATTTAATATAATCATTCATGCCATCCTGAAGGTTTACATGAAGGCCAGATAAATTATACACCAGCACAGCTAACTTGTCATCAGAAACAATGAGATGCAGTCTGACTGCTTTGTTGCGATTTGTCTTTTGTGGGTCCCTACTGACCGCCTTTAATCAGAAATGCTTCCTGTAGGGTCACTAATCTTTAAGCTTTTCTGTTCTGGAGCAATTTTAATCTCCAGATTGAAACATTGGGTGGCTTTTGTTTTTCACTTTCCTTAATATAGTGATTGAAGTTTTGTTCAGTGATGCAGAGTATTAACTTTCTTAAAAACACATCAAATAATTAAAACTGTCTTCTCTTCACCCACTTAAAACCACTATAAACAAAAGAAGTGGCAGCACTAGTATAACCCACTTTGTCTGTGCAAGTAATGAGGTAGAAAAATCCTAAGGTAGCTTCCTGGATTATCCCCTTTCAAAACAAGAAAAAGGGTGGTTTTGAAATAATATCCTGCATTAAACACAGCCACTCTTCACTACAGTTTGAAAACTAGAATTAACTAGCACTTTTTGCCCGGCCTTGCCGGGCAGTTATTATCTGTGTGCTGGTGGTTGGGGTGGTTTTGGGGTGCGCACACACACACCAAAACCACCCCTACCACCAACACACAGATAAAAACTGCCCGGCAAGACAGGGGTGTCCAGAGTGTGTGTGTGTGTGTGTGTGTGAGAGAGAGAGAGAGAGAGGGGGGTGCTCCGCATTTGGCCCTTGTCTGTCAGAGAAAGCAAGCCCCTTCTCTGACAGGCAAGGCCAACTGTGGAAGGGGCTCACTTCCCTCCGGGAGGTGAAGTGAAAGAACGGAGTGTCATTCTCTGCCTTTGCTTCCCGGGGAAGTGGCTCGCTTCCCTCGGTGGGTGGGGGATGAAGGCAGCAGTGCCTTCAGCCACCACCACCCATGGAAGGGGTTCGCTTCCCTCTGGGAGGTGAAGGCAGAGAACGGAGTGCTGTTCTCTGCCTTTGCTTCCTGGGGAAGTGGCTCACTTCCCTCGGTGGGTGGGGGATGAAGGCAGCAGTGCCTTCGGCCACCCATCCACCCCCATGGAAGGGGTTCACTTCCCTCTGGGAGGTGAAGGCAGAGAACGGAGTGCTGTTATCTGCCTTTGGTTCCCAGGGAAGTGGCTCGCTTCCCTCAGTGGGAGGGGGATGAAGGCAGCAGTGCCTTCGGCCACCACCACCCCATGGAAGGGGTTCGCTTCCCTCTGGGAGGTGAAGACAAAGAATGGAGTGCCGTTCTCTGCCTTTGCTTCCCGGAGAAGTGGCTCACTTCCCTCGGTGGGTGGGGGATGAAGGCAGCAGTGCCTTTGGCCCCCATGGAAGGGGCTCGCTTCCATCCGGGAGGTGAAAGAAGAGAGCGGAGTGCCATTCTCGGCCTTTGTCTCCCTGAGGGAAACGGCAGGCATGTGGGGAGAAGAAGGACTCCCCCTCCTCCCTGGAACCCTGCCAAAGCTGTGGCATGGCCAGC
The DNA here is from genome assembly GCA_035047345.1 of Bradypodion ventrale. Taxonomy (NCBI): domain Eukaryota; kingdom Metazoa; phylum Chordata; class Lepidosauria; order Squamata; family Chamaeleonidae; genus Bradypodion; species Bradypodion ventrale. The sequence continues at coordinate 84,452,090 of JAWDJE010000006.1, forward strand.
ACGGCCTTCATTGCTGGGGCGGCTGGGATGGCTTTCCTCAGTGGTTGTTTTTTACCCGCACACTGACTGCCCCGCCTCCTCCACGCTCGCGCCCTTCAGCCTGATTGGCTGAGGGGTTGTGTGGCGCGGAGGATGCTGGGAACTGTAGTTCTTTTTGTTGTTCATGTTTGTGGGGCATTTGCCCCACTCTCTGTTTCCAGACCCTTGCGGCAATGTTAGTTAGGTCTAAAAGTAAGTGTGGGCGGCTCGGTACAGGATAGTTGAGCCGGGTGTGGCCACTAATGCCGGACACTCACCACCCATCCACCTTCTTATAGGTATAGATTGGGAATGAGGTTGGATAGGCCTCTTCTGTTTGACTTGTGAGGGGTCTTTCTTCTCACAGGAAGAAGGTGGGAGAGTAAATTAAAATGTTTTAGACACATCATGAGAAGGCAAAACTTGCTGGAAGAGATGATAATGTTAGAAAAGGTCAAAGGCAGCAGATAGAGAAGAGCAAATATGAAATGATTTAGCTCTATAAAGGAAGCCACAACCTTGAGTTTACAAGTGCTGGGCAGAACAGTTGTGGACAGCACATTTTGGAAGTCAATCATTCATATGGTTGCAATAAACTGGAGGCAACCTGATGGCACATAACAACAACAAAATAGAAAAGTCCCCATCTGAAGTGGTATAGTCTCATCCCAGCTTCATACTGGTCTGCAGCCAGTATGATGTAATGAACATGTTGGACTGGGAACTGGGAGATCCTAGTTCTAGTCCCTTTTTCAGTCATCCAACTCCATAATCTTGGGCCCATCACTTGATTCCCTCAATGCTTTTGAGTCCATCAATTGACTTCCTCAACCCTTTAGAGCTGTGTTGCCTATGATTTTCTAAGTCTCTAATTTTAAACCTCTGGAGGGCCAAAGATTGAGAACCACTGGTGTAGAGTGGGTATATGAGAAATCTTAGCCATGAGGCTGACCATTCCATGGAAATTCAAATGCAGTACTGTACAAGTGCAGATCACAACTGAGACCATAGGCCTGTAAAGACCTTTCTTTGTGTATAAACCCCTGAAAGACAGTAGAAGCCACTTCACGAATTTGTAACTGAATTATTTTTTTATACTTCTGTGATAGAAGATTGAGTGAAAAGTTTCAACTCAACGAAACAGGCACTCTGAGCTGTCTTTTCCTCAAGTGCTGCCCCTTCCAGCGTCTCCCCCATGATTTTAAATCGTGGTCTTGGATGGGGCTCACTTATCTGACAGTCCTAGATGCAAATCTCTTCTATACTTTCCCCCCAGGTGGATTATCATAAATATGAAAAAAATATTAACCCTGGTCCATATACTTATATAGATTCCCAACAAGGAAACAAAATGCACTGCTGGAAGGAATACAAAAAGCACTAGAGATATAGCTGTACTAAACCTTCTTCTTTGGTCCACTCATCTCCTGCATGAAATTTCTGTGTTTGGGAGGACTGAAAAAATATTACCTCCTCCAAACAGTTGGGTTTAGAATTATTTAGTTTATTGCATTTTATCTCTTTCTCTAGTCACTAGAGAGACTAGTGTTTGTGAGTAAGAATAATTACTTCCTAGAAGAAATGTTAACATATTTTATTAGGGTATAACCTTTAGTAGACACTGTCCCCTTCCCCAGATTCAAACATTATTATTACTTCCAAACAGTCTGGCCAGGTTATTCTGCTATGGTACTTGAGTAGACCAGGGATTCTCAACCAGCGACCCATGGGCCAGATGCAGCCCACGGCACCATTTCATGTGGCCCACCACCACCTACACCACACCAGGAAGTGCCATGTGGTGGAGGAAGGGCAAAATGGCTGTCCAACCCCCAAAGCTGTCTGAGGGAGTGTGACCCGGTCCCCAACTAAGAAAGGTTCAGAACTCCTGGAGTAGATCATATTGCCAGCGACTCAACGCTGAGTGTCAGGTGGTGGTTAACTAAGCTGACAACCCTGAGGACTAATGGCCTTGGGTGCCAAAGTCCACAGGGAAGGGTGATGGCCCCCAAGTGGATTAAATCTCACTTGAATTCATCTTGATGGAGGGTGGCAACTTCATCAATACTGGCCTGAGTCTGAGAAGGACTTTGGGTGCCAAAAGGGCTCAAGACCAGAAAGTGACTCACGGAACTGGATCAGTGGTATGGGTGTCATGCTGTGATGTGGAATGTAGATGAAAGGCCACTGCGTTATATTTTCAGGGCAGTCTTCATGGCTGATCACCATGAGGATCACCACTATTCGGATTTGGATACGACAGGACAAGAAGATTTCTTCCAAATTACCATTACTGAAATGACAAATCTCACCCCTTCAGACCCTTCCATCTTTATGAATTCCTCTTTACATCTCGTCACTTTCACAGAAGGCTGGGGTGCATAACTTAACCCCATGCTTCCACCACATCTAGTTCAGATCTTTTTACAAGAAACAAATGAATACTCTCTGCTGGCAAGGTGAAGTGATTATAGATTCCAGAATTGTTTGTGGGAAAGCAAAGTACAATTGTTCTATATGAAAAAGATGTCATCATTACAACAGCATGAACTCTTGGTATTCAGGTTCTGGGAATTGAGCCAAATGAAGTTGTGGTGAAGCTGAAGAAAGATGCATCACCACTTTTTATTTTTAACAAGAAAGCCCTTGGCAGAGATGCTGCTGTCTCACTAACAAGGGGAGGACCTTATTTGCAACACTACATTTCCACTGGAATAACTGTTACTTCCATTTTGAAGTAATTTAATATGATATTTTAATCCAGTTTTTTCCCAATTAAAGAAGAATGCTCTCAGATTAAACATGAACTCTGTCTCAGGGTTAGCATTACTATTAGGCAGATATTTCATCTTTTCCTTCTGTACAGGGCAATTTGGAGGGTGGTGATGAGAGAAAGTGGAAGTGGTGGTTAAAAAAAAACCACCCCACAATAAGAATTAAGAGTGGACAACAATGCTGAGTGGATCCCTGTAAAAGTAACGGTAAAGGTAAAGGTCGCCCTTGCTCGAAAGCCAGTCATATCCATCTCTAGGGTTCAGTGCTCATCTCTGTTTATTGCCAAAGAGCCAGCATTGTCTGTGTCTGCAGACATTTCCATGGACATGTGGCAGGCATGACTAAACATGACTAAACATGGAATGCTGTTTACCTTCCCACCAAAGTAGTACCTATTTATCTACTTGCAATTTCTTGCTTTCAAACTGCTAGGTTGACAGGAGCTGGGACAGAGATGAGAGCTCATTCCATCGTGCAACACTCAGATCTCAAACTGCTGACCTGCCGACCTTCCAGTCATCAAGGTCAGTGTCTTAACCATTAAGCCACTTGATGTAGCTTTGCACAAATTCTTCTTATTTCGTGTCACGATCAAACCCTGGATTGCCAAAATGAAGCTACCATGGGTGCCAAAGTCCACAGTGAAGGGTGATGGTTCCAAAATGGATTAAATCCCACTTTAATCCATCTTGATGGAGGGCAGCAGCTTCATCAATCCCGGCCTGGGGCCAATGAGGACTTTGCGTGCCAAAAGGGCTCAGGACTGGAAAGTGACTTGCGGAACTGGATCAGTGGTACTGTTGTCTTGCTGAGATGAAAAAAAACAGATGAAAGGCCACTGCATTATATTTTCAGGACAGTCTTATTGCCATGATGATCACCAGTATTCAAATCTGAACACAGCATGGAAAATAATGGAAACATAAAAGGCTGGAGCTAAATAATTTTCTGTACTTGTAAACTCTGTGTTCCTATTCCTTTTGTCCCAATTGGAACAAAAATCCTCAACTGTGCATCATCATATCGGACTCAGACAAAGACTTTTCTTCAACTTACTTGAGCTAATCATTTTATCTACAAGTTGATGTATTTATCAACTACCAGTGACTTTTGAATAACTCTTAACAGCTAATATCAAGATCTGTTGCATTTCCCTTACATTTTAAATTCCCTTCCTGCCCATATCTAGAGGGAATATTACTGCTCCTTTGTAGTTCTGTGCTTCCTGCCACTTATTATGTTGAACCTAAGACTATACTCCATGTTTCTCAAGAAGTGGGCTATAGTCTATGACAGTGGTGACAAACCTATGGCACGCGTGCCAGAGGTGGCACTCGGGGCCCTCTCTGTGGGTACCCGAGCAGTCATGCCAGCACAGAGTTTGCCCCACCCCTCTGCCCAGCAGCCCAGTGGGAGCACTTCCTCCCCCCCCCCAGCATAGAATTCACCCCTCCCCTCTGCCCAGCAGCTCAATGGGAATGTTTCCTTCCTCCCATGCTGCTCTGTTGGCACTTTGCGATAAATAAGTGTTTTGGATTGCAGTTTGGGCACTCGGTCTCTAAAAGGTTCGGCATCACTGGTCTTTGAACACTTATGCCAAATAAAACCTGTTAGTCTTTTAGTTACCAAAGAGTCTTTGTTTCTGCAGAACTGGATTGCAATCTATTAAAGCTCTTATTGAAAAAAAAGTGTTAGATTTTAAGGCATCGCAGCTTTCTTGTGCTTCTTGTTATGTTTATGCATATTTGTAGAGCAAATTTATTTTTATTACAACTAACATGGTTACCTGCTTTGACGCTTGTGCAAACAGACATGCAATCCACTTTCACCAAGGAAGGAAGGTAGATTACTTTGTTGAGGACAAATAGACTGTCAGGACATTTAGTTAGCCTTGGTCATGTCACTGAGTCTGTGACTGAACTGGACTCTCCAAAGTCAACACGAATTTATGCATCAGTATGGATTATGTGTAAAGGAACTGGGTTTCTCTATCATATCAGATCCTAATCTTTGTTCCAGACAAAGCAGATTAGAATATCTTTATCTCATTAATAAAATAGATTCATAGCACAATAGTGGAACTCTTTCTGCTCCTGGTCTATAATTAGAGGCTCGTGAGTAGGTGGTAGGGATGATAATTGCCTCTATTCTTTAGTATTGACAATTTGCTGCACCTAATAGTTATGATGAAACTGTTATATGGAGGAGCAGATGGAGAAGAGATAAACAGAGTTGCAGCAGGGCGGAGAAGAAGGAGTATTAAACCAAAATAACACATCACATTTCCCAAAGGATTTTGACAACAGAGTTACCCAGAGGAGGCGCATCTGCAGCTTGTAAGGGGGATACAGGTTCTAGGCTTCCTACCACCTACTGTATTGTACCTTATCCACAGAAAATTATTCTTCTTAATTTACACTGTTGCAGTTCTTTTCCCCCCCTATGTTTCTTTTTATTCAGTTTTAATAACATAATACAAAAGCAAAAACCTATTATGTATTTCTAAACATTTTCTCCAATCATATATTTCAAATCAAATCAAATCTTTATTATTACAGCCAAAGGCCAGACAGAGTGCACCAGATAACACAACCATTCTGGCATCACATATAGAATAAAAGGATTTCCGGCACACCAAGCATATACAGTAAAATATTAAAAAATAAAAAATTTGTTTGAGGATCCCATAATACACACCATAGTATTTTACTTTAGTCTGACTGTCCCAAGTTCATGTCTGTGAATTTTAACACTGGAGGCTCACTATTTACTGAGCACTATTGGGGTCAAAAGACATGAATCGCCATACTTTTGCGAATGCAGGATAATTTCCATGCAAATCTGGCGACAGCGGCCGTTGTTGCCTTGGAACTGTCAGATAGTAATACACTCAAGTTTCTATTATCACTGGAGGCCAAGTACGGAACTGCTAAAAAGAACTCTTTTCTGAGATCTTCATAAAAGGGACATTCTAAAAGAATGTGCTCGGAATTTTCTATCTTGTTGGTGTGACAAGCACATATACGTTCACAAACTGGGATTTTCTTAAAAAGCCCCTCCCTAAATGCTGAGGGAAGCATATTGTGTCGAATGAGACTAAAAGAGCGTCTGTGGTCTCGGTTATTTAAAGAGGAAAGATAGGGCAACGGTTTAAGCACGTTAAAATGCGGCCACTCAAACAAGGAAGAGGTAACTTTGGTTAGATCTATTTGGCAGTAAATATCAGTTACCCTTTGTTTAATTTCCTCCCTGGCTCGATTTGGTCCCAGGGAAACAAGGTGAGTTTTAGAAAGTCCATATGATGTCAAAACTGCTTCTATATGAGAAATCCAAGGGGAAGTTACATTATCTGCCATCATTAAAGTAAGTAGACCCACTGGAGAAAACAGAAGTTTCACCCAATACATAGCGGCACATGTTAATAATCTGGCCTTCACGGTTAGCATGCCCATTTCTAACCTTAGGGCAGCGTTAGAAATGCATGATGGAGTCTGCATAATGGACCTCAGGAACTTAGATTGGACAATTTCTAAGTGATGGACACTCGATGCGGCGCTAAATGGGGCCCCATAAGACATTTGAGTAAGGGGTTTGGCTGAATACAGCCTTAGAGCGGCTACAACATTATAACCACCTTTCTTCCAGAAAAAGTTTTGGATGGCGCCGGCACTACTCCTTGCCTTAGAGGCTAGGTGCATTATGTGTGAATTTTTGCTACCATTAGATTGAAAGATTACCCCCAGGTAATTATAATAGTGGGTCTGTTCGATTACTTGTTGGTTTAGATACCACTGGTGTATTTTAGGTTTTGTGGCAAACACCATAGTTTTAGTTTTGGAGTAATTAATCTCCAGTTGGTTTTGGTGACAGTAATTGGCAAAGGTGCGAAGATTATACAGTATTATTCATTTACTCAGTTCTTATATCTTAATCTCTCATATTAATTCAAGGTAAACATTTTCACCCAAGTGCTATCTACAATGCCCTGGAAAAAGTCATGTTTGTCATAAAATATATTATTATTTGTAAAAACTCATTTGATCTGGTGCAGGGCTGCTACCTTACTCTTAAGCAATGTATATTCCAAAAAAATAAAAAACAAAAGGCTTCCAGATATCCCAGAATTTATTTTCTTTGTTTAAACCTTTTTTTTAATTCAACTCCCATGTAAGTTTATCATTTAAAGCTATTTCCCATATCTCTTTATACCAGTCATCCACTTCTAAATTTAAGTTATTTTTCCAATTCTTTGCAATATATTGTCTTGTCATTGTTAAGAAGATGGATAACAAACCCTTCATGTTTTTATCTATATTTATTTCATCCAAATCAGTCAATAAGACAGTCCTTGACTCCAGTTTAAAATCAAAACCCATTATTTCTCCAATTTCTTTTTCTTTGTTGTTGTTGTTTAGTTGCACAATCGATTCCGACCCTTTGCGACCCTATGGACCATTGTCCTCCAGGCACCCCTGTCCTCTACCATCCTCCTCAGCCCGCCCAGCTCTGTGCCCATTGTGTCTACAATACCATCTAGCCATCTCATCTTTGGCCGCCCCTTCTTCTTTTGCCTTCTACCTTTCCCAGCATCAAGGCCTTCTCAAGTGAATCCTCCCTTCTCATTTGATGTCCAAAGTACTTCAGCTTCACCTTTACTATTTGACCTTCCAATGAGCAGTCAGGGATGATTTCTTCTAAGATTGACTTATTTGTTCTCCTTGCTGTCCAGGGGATTCTCACAACTCTCCTCCAACACTACATCTCAAAGGCATCTACTCTTCTGCACTCAGCTTTCCTAATGGCCCAGCTCTCACAGCCATACATTACCACCGGGAATATCATTGCTTTGACTATACAAATTTTTGTTTTTAAGGTGATGTCTCTACATTTCTCTATGTTCCCCAGGTTTCTCATAGCTTGTCTCCCCAGAATCAGTCATCTTTTTATTTCATGGCTGCAGTCACCATCTGCAGTGACTATCCCGCTAAAGTCAGATATTGTTTTACAACTCCACCACATATGTTCATATGTTCCTAGTACATTCTAACATCCCCAACAATTTTTTGTTTTTGTATAATCCATTTGATTCAACCGCATTGGAGTCAAATAGCACCTCCACGGCAACTTATAATTATGCTCTTTAATGCTTACTGAAAAATTTCTCATAATCCTTTTTGTCCATTTACTTTTCCAATTTGCTTCCGATATTTTTATTTTTAAGCCCGATTCCCATAATGCTATTAAAACCTCCGGTGATTTTCCTTCCTGATTTAGAATTTATATATTTTGCTCACCAGTCCTTTTACCCCCATAAGTCCTTTTATTATTTTATAAACTATTTCCTCAACTTCCATCAGTTTCCTATTCAAACAACTCAACTCACTATATTTATTATTCCACTTATTTACCAATTCAAGTTCATCTGTTTATACATTTCTAATCTCTTTTCCTTATTTTCACATAGTCATATCCAATCTTTCACTAAATACACACCATATTTGTCAAGTATCTCTTTCTTCTTTCTATCAATCTTGATTGGAAAAGTTTTTATATCTTCTAGTTCAATAACCAGAGAAATATCTGGTGCCAAATAATTCTTTAAATTCTTCCAAATTTTCATCATCCCTTTAGTTAATTTATTTTTTTGTCTTCATTTTCACCCTATCTTTATCTTTAAAAAATGCATTTCCAAATTGAATTAACTCCTTCATTTCAATCTCTTTCCAAATTATCTCCTCTTTTGTCAAAATTTTTACTATATTTTTAATTGGAATGCCCTATAATAATTCTTAACATTTGGTAAACCCAAACCTCCTTCTTTTTGAGAAAAATACCATAATCTTTTTAAAAAATATTCTTGGTCTTTTCGCACTATTACAATAATTATTCAACATATTTTGAAAAACTGCAGATGTTTCTGTGGTCATGTGGCAGGGATAACTAGATGCCAAAGCACACGGAGCACTGTTACCTTTCCTGCTGAGGCAGTACCTATTTATCTACTTTCAATTGGAGGTAGGGGTGGGAGGACCACGTGTGTGTGCACTGGAGAAGCTGCCTTGTCTTTGCTGTTGGCTTGCAAGAAGAGGGCTAACAGGCTTTTTTTTCCAAACCAAGGGGCCAGTGATGCACTGCAGCAGGTTCTGTCAGGTTCTGCAGAACCGGTAGCGGAAATTCCCCCAGGCCATGCCCACTTGGTTGGCTATGCCCACCTCCATAGTCCATAATGCAGAATGTTTGGCCATGCCCACAGATTTGGCCAGCCCACAGAGTAGGTAGTAAAAATTTTTTTGCAGTTCATCACTTGGTTTGAAAAGAAAAAAAACAGCCTGTTGGTCCTCTTCTTGCAAGCCAATGGCAAAGGCAAGGCAGCTTCTCCGATGCACACACACACATGGTCCTCCCACCCATCACCCCACCCCCACCCCCACTCCCACTCCTTTTCGCCTCCTCTGCCTGAGAGACGCCCGTGCCCTCAGCTCAAGGCTGCTGGAGGAGGAGGACCCGATCCCCCGGGCGGAGGGAGGGAGGGAAGGGGAGAGCCTTCCTTGGCTTACCTCGCCTGCCAGTGCCCTTGAGTTGGCTCTCCCCTCTGTCCCCAAGTTCTGCGCCCCAGCGGGAGCTGCCTTCTGTTCTACCCCCAAGAACCACTCAGCCGGTGATGGAGGAGGAGGAGAAGCAGAGGCAGAAGGAATAGGCTGTGTCCCCCCCCCCCAAACCAAGGGGGGGCGCCTTCTGGTTTGAAGTGGAAAAAACCAGCCTGGTGCTTCTCCTCTTTCACGGCAACAGCCAAGCGGCTTCTCCTGCTGCTCCTGGCAGGTGGACGCACATGCCCATGGTCAATCCCAGGGTGTGCCACTGGTGCTGGGGGGGGGCACCCTGTGATTAGTCCCGGTATCCTGGTGGGCCAGTACACCCCTACTTGCAATTTCTTGGTTTCAAACTGCTTGGCTGGCAGGATCTTAAAACTGCTTGGCTGGCAGTTTTTAATCGTGTTTTTATTATGATTGTGAACTGCCCTGAGTTGGCCTTGGCCAAGTAGGTGGTATAGAAATCGAAATAATAAATAAATAAATCTAGAAAGATGACAGGCGCTCTCTCCATTGCACAGAACTCGTGTCTTGAACTGCTGACCTGCCAACCTTCTGGTTGTCATGATCAGTTTCTTAAACACCTGCAAAGGGATGTTAAAAGGGGATTCCTTATTCCAGGCAACATCTGTCTGAGGCAAATACTTTGCAAAACAACTCACTTGCTAATATACTTTTAGTTTAAATGCTATGGCCATAAATCTTCTTCACTCTTCTTTCCCACATTTTGCAGGACAGGAGGAAAATATCTTGCTGCTGGAGAAAGGGCAGCAAAGAAGATCTAGCATCTACCCAAGACAAGGTGCATGGTGCCCCAAAGCGAACCAAATTATGTTGGTACAGGAGGCAGAAAACTCCATAACTAATTTTCCAATAATGACAAAATTAAATAAAGAACACTTTACTGTCCACTAATGGTACTCAAACTCTGCAGCCTGAGGCACCCAGCTCTCAACTTAATAATAGCTCATTACTGTCTGTCTTTCTGCCTGTGTAAAATGCTGATTCAAAGGAACATACAAACTTTCTCAAATCCTCTGTCTTCCCAAAACTCCCAACTGAGGCTGAAGACGTTTCTAATGAATTCTCCAGGGAATCTGAAAGCTCTTATCTTGCAACATGGAGACATGTTTCCTTGTATTAAAAAAAAAAGTGCAGAGCCTTCCTTCATATTCTGTTTGCCTTTGAGGACTTACATTTCATACACCTCAAAATGTTAGATATACTCCAGATAACCTTTGGACACAGACAGTGGGCAGGCACAGACTTTATTAAAGATGGAAGTAACCTTGATCTTCCTTCAGTGTCTTCCTATTTATGTCCCCTAATTCCCTTCACCCAAGGGAGCATTCTACAAACTGGTTCTCCTCACAGTCTTGACAGGCCCTTCGGAGTAATTTAATACCTGACCTACTTCACCCTGACATTTCTCCTCCAGACTCTTTGACAAGGCATTAATAGAGCGATCCAACACTTTCCAAGGCAGGTTCTTCTCCTGCCTTGAGGGAGGAAGGAAATACTTTGTAATCACTGATGAGAAATGAGCCACAGTGCTTTACAGGTCTTTCCCCAGGCACTGCCTTGATCAAAACTTTTTACAGTACTTGCCATATTGGAGATACCCTAAAGACAATTATTTCCTTTTCCCCAGCAATGGGTAGCGACAAGAGATCTGATCCTTTTGCTAAGCTCAGGAGTATTATAGTCACTTTGAAGGTCTGGGCTGCTTCATTTTAATTGGATCTTTTCGCGGCAGGGCCAGCTAGCCACAGGTGCAGAGGCATCTGAATTCAAATAAGCTTGTCTATTTGTATGAGAAAAAAGTTGGCCATTTTTGTTCCGCGGGGGAGGATGATACAGGACAAGCTCTGTAGTAGCAGGATGAGTGTGCACTTGTGTGGAAAACCTGTGGTTCAAGTTACAAGAGAAGCATGGGAGGCTGGTTTGCAGTGAAAGTTTTAGTTTACAAAGTCTATTTGCAATGGCCCCTTCACTCCCCAACAATGGTTAAGTGTTGTCCCAAAGATTGTTTCTGATGATTTCCGTGGCATATTCTGAGCTGGGGGTGGTGGTGTAGGGAAGCATTGGGTTTTTGTTATTGTTGTTGTTGTTGTTGTTTTGGAAGCATTGAAGAACTTCAGAATTTGCATTGGGTATGGCCAGGTTATCCTGCTATAGTAATAGAGTAGAAATGCACCATTGGTGCTAGTGCAATGAAAATACTCAAAATAATGACAATTCGATTCAAATTGTATTGTATTCATACACGTGCTGGAATAAGCCTCTTGTAGAACTTGGGGGTGCAATGTTTCTAATCTATGAATATAATGCAATTCTTTTTGTAATAATAGTCGTTCCAAATCGATCCCACTACCACTTACAACAGTCAGCTTCTCCAGTACCACAAAAGTAAAATCTGTGTCTTGGTGACTTTTTTTGAGGTAATGGCTAACTAATGGCACCTGTTCTACCTGTCCCCGAATCCTGGATCAGTGTTCCGCCAGTCGAGTTTTCAATTTTCGGGAACATTTGCCCACGCATTTAAGTCCGCATGGGTAGATCCACAGATATACGCAGTATTGACTGCTGCAATTGCTGAAGAAATCAAGAGTTTTATAAAAATTGGATTCTGGAAAATTAATTTGTTTTGTTTCCCACGCGAATCTGCAAACTACACACTGCCCGCACTTAAAGTGCCCTTTGACTAGGCTACATCTGAACGAACGTCGTGGCGCAACGTCTGCCCTAGTTACCATATTACCCACTGTTTTAGTCCTGCGTAACCCAATCATGGGTTTATCCTGACAACCTGGAATATCAGACAACAAGTACCAATGTTTATGAATTATGCTCTTAATGTCTTTGGCCCTAGGAGAAAAATCTATAGACCAGTAAATCCCAGGCTTGCTGGTTCTATCTTGCCTAGTTAATAGTACTTGTCTAGAGGTTTGTTTCACCCTTGACAATGATTTCTCAAGAATATGCTGTGGATACCCTCTGTCAGTCAAATTGTTCCTGATTTCTTTAGCAGCTTGCTCGAAATCTTCATTATGTGAAGAATTGCGTTTCGCCCTAGCTAATATCCCATATGGGATGCTGTTTTTCAAATGCATAGAATGATACGACTCATATGGCAGATATGCGTTCTTGTCTGTGCTTTTCTTGAATAGTTTTAAACAAATTTGATGATCCTCCGCAATGAAGACGGTCAGGTCCAAAAATGAAATGGCAGCCCTATCAAAATTGTAAGTAAACTTTAAATTGGGGTTCTGAGTGTTTAACCAATCAGCAAAATCTGGTATAATACTGAAATCATCTATCACAAAAAACAAATCGTCTATGAATCTTTTGAATAGTAAAATGTTATGAAAAAAAGGGTTAAGTTGTGCATTTAAAATAATGTTTTTTTCAAAAGAAATCATATACAAATTGGCTAAACTGGGGGCCATAGGAGACCGCATAGCCACTCGTTTTACCTGTAGAAACAAATCCTGATCGAATCTGAAATAATTCTTTTCTAAGCAAATTTCCAATAAATCAATTAAAAAGTGAGTAGGTGGTTGCTGTATACCCCGTTTTTCGAGTGCTTCCTGAGCCACAATTCTTGCTTCCTCAAATGGGACGTTAGTATATAATGCTGTTACATCCATTGTGAGCAAACAACCCATGTCCAGCACCCTAAAACCCTCCACCTGTTTAATGAAATCTGATGAATCCCTTATGTAAGAACTGGTGTCCTTAGTAAAATCCCTGATGTAATGATCAATATATTGACTAAGGGGCTCGAGAATGCTCCCTACCCCTGAAATAATGGGCCATCCTGGTACCCTGTTTTGTGCGTCAACAATTTTGTGTATTTTTGGTAAAACAAAAAATCGGTACCCATGGATGTTCCTTTAATAGGAATTTATAAGTCCTCTCAGATACACTAATACCTCATACAACGTCCAAACTTGGTTCCACAAGTTAGGACATTGTATCAATTCCGACTTTGTATGAGGCATGCAAAATCCTATCCGCGATGCCTCATACAACATCCAAATTATTGCCACTGATGCTTTGTATAACGTCGTTCCCCTGGTGAGAGCGGGGAGGTGGGGGCTAAAGGCTGGCCCCAGCTGTGAGGTGGCCAGAGAAGCAACCGTGGGGGGGGAATCCCCCAAAATATCCAAGCGGCCGCAAGCACCCTCGCCCGAGGACAGGACGAATGGGGCGAGGAGGAGGAATGGCGCTTCCGGGGCAGTGGCGGGAGACCCGACAAGTCTCCTCCTCTTCAGGCACTGGTCGCTTCTCTTGCTCCTGCCGGCGAGTCTCGCTCCCACCTACCCACTCTCAACCAAGGGTCGCTTCCCTGGCAAGAGCGGGGAAGGGAAGTGAGACTGGCTTCAGCTGTGAGGCAGGCAGTGTGGCGCATAAGAAGACCAGCTACGCCGGAGTCTCGCTTCCCTTCCCTGCTCACAACCAAGGGATGCTTCCCTGGTAAGAGCGGGGAAGCGATCGAGACTCCAGCATGCCTGGTCTTCTTATGCGCCATGCTGCCCGCCTCACAGCTGAAGCCAGTCTCGCTTCCCTTCCCCGCTCTCGCCAGGGAAGCGTCCCTTGGAGACTGGCTTCAGCTGTGAGGCAGGCAGCGTGGCGCATAAGACCAGGCATGCAGGAGTCTCGATCGCTTCCCCGCTCTCACCAGGGAAGTGTCGCTTGGTTGTGAGTGGGGAAGGGAAGCGAGACTCCAGTGTGGCTGGTCTTCTTATGTGCCACGCTGCCTGCCTCACAGCTGAAGCCAGTCTCACTTCCCTTCCCCGCTCTCGCCAGGGAAGCAACCCTTGGTTGAGAGTGGGTAGGTGGGAGCGAGATTCGCTGGCAGGAGCAAGAGAAGTGACCAGTGCCCAAAGAGGAGGAGACTCGTCGGGTCTCCCGCCACTGCCCCAGAAGTGCCATTCCTCCTCCTCGCCCCATTCCTCCTGTCCTCGGGCGAGGGTGCTCAGGGCCGCTTGGATATTTTGGGAGATTCCCCCATGGTCGCTTCTCTGGCTGCCTCACGGCTGGGGCCAGTTTCGCTCCCACCCGGCTCACAACCAAGGGACGCGTCCGGTGGGTGTTGCGGCTTCTTTCTCATGTGAAAACCCTAATGCCTCATACAACGTCCGGTGACGGTGTATGAGGCATCTTTTTTCCAAGAATTGGGCAACGTTGTATGGATCTAACGTTCTATGAAGCGGACGTTGTATGAGGTATTACTGTATATAATTGAGGACTAACCCTTCTGTGAGTACTAATTTAATGATGTTGCCAATATCCTTGGTGGGATCCTTAGTTAACTTTTGATAAAGCTCCGGGTCTGATAACTGCCTAGTAACTTCCTTAAGATAGTCACCTTTGTCTAGTACCACCACCCCTCCCCCTTTGTCCGCAGGTTTGATAACAATGGACTCATCGCATCCCAAATTTTGTAATATTTTTACATCCTGGAGGGGTAAATTACGTCTCACCCTAGATCTACTATGTTCCAACTTATCAATTTCATTAAGCACCACCCTTTTGAACACCTTGATAGAAGGGTGAGTGACATTTGGGTAAAATCTAGACTTAGAAACAAATATTTCCCTTGTTACATTCTCAAATTCCCCAAAGTAAAGCCTTAATTTAAGTAAACAGATAAGCCGTGTGGATATGTTCATAATTCATAAACATTGGTACTTGTTGTCTGATATTCCAGGTTGTCAGGATAAACCCATGATTGGGTTATGCAGGACTAAAACAGTGGATAATATGGTAACTAGGGCAGACGTTGCGCCATGACATTCGTTCAGAAGTAGCCTAGTCAAAGGGGCTGCGCAAGCGGCGTAGCACTTCCACGCATGCGCGGAAAGGGTTTTCCCCGCTGCCAAATTACGGGGTTTTGGCAGCGCGGGGCGGGTTATGACGTCAATCGACGTCAAATTACGGGGTTTTCCCGGCCAAATAGGGATGGTTGACAGGTACTGTATGGTCATAACAAGAAGTGGATATTTGGTCACTTCCAGTTTGAATTCATTTCATGTTTCAAC
The DNA here is from genome assembly GCA_035047345.1 of Bradypodion ventrale. Taxonomy (NCBI): domain Eukaryota; kingdom Metazoa; phylum Chordata; class Lepidosauria; order Squamata; family Chamaeleonidae; genus Bradypodion; species Bradypodion ventrale. The sequence continues at coordinate 84,467,520 of JAWDJE010000006.1, forward strand.
AATTTCTGGACCTGATGCAATGCTGAAACTAAGGATCAAATTAGGTGCAAAAACTAACACATAACTGGAAGATGAAACATTAGTGTTTTAATCATGCAGTGCTCTCTGAGCTTAGTATCTGAGCAATTAGAATACAAGCTAGAACAATGTTTAACTCCTGATAACCAATCACAGAACAAAGCAAGCTAATTTGCAAGACATCAGCCAGCAGAAAATTTATAGGATTATGATTGGACTGGTTTTAACACTTTAGGGGTTGCTGATTCATGCAAGGAGCTTCCTACATCATCTAGTGTTTAAGGTATTAAGGTTACAGCCCCAGGAAGTAAGGATGGGAGAGAAACATGCTTGGCTTGTACATTATCATGAACCTACCTCATTTGCACTTCTGGGATTGATATGCAAAACAAAATTGAGTGATCCTTCTGAATTCACACATCTCTGAATTTTATGACACTGTTCCCCTTTGCAAATAAAATTTGTAAGAAAATGCAGGTTAAAAAAAGTGAGCATTAGAATGAGTCTTTGTCAACTGCAACTTGATTTAAGTATACGTCCCGTCTCCATCCCCATCCCCATCCCCGTCCCCGTCCCTGTCCCCATCCTGTCCAGGTCCATCCCCCACCCACCCACCCCGGCTCCAGGGCACCATGAGGCCTGGTCTTGGAGGCTGGCTATTTCAGGGCCGCCTTCACCCTCTGAGGCAAGCAGGAAAAAAGCCACTGGTGTGAATCTGTTTAAGGTGGATCTAAACTTGCCATGAAGTGACCCATACACTATGATCTTGAAGCAATCTCCTGCAGCACATATGAAATGAGACATGCAGGATTTAACACTGGGACTGCAATGGACTGCCACTATTTTGAGGATAATACCAAGGTGTGCCTACATAGAAATTTCCATCTGGCATGGCTCTTCCACCTCCATGACTGTAGGGAATCAGAGTAGTAAAGTGATTTCTCCTCCAGTCATTTTGCCATTGGGCCCAGTATGATGGTTTTCCGTAGCATTTCCTCCACTGAGGGGACCATCATCCCCCCCCCCAAAGGGGCTCATTCACCCATAGCCATTGGCCTCTTTGGGGAGTCAGGTTATTTACCGCCACCCAACACTTGGCTTTGAGTTGCTGGCTGTACGGTCTTCTCCATTACCATAGTAGGATGTCCAGCCAGACAGCAATTAGGATGAGTATATTAACAGAAATGGGTGTGGAAATAAGTGTGGGTTATTATGTCGACTTTTAGTGGAGCAGTACAAAGAGGGTTGAGTTGAGAAAGAAGAAAAATAAGACTGGAGACATTAGAAACTGGGATAACCTGAAACTGGTAGATATCTTCATCAAGATAGCAGAACAGAACAGGCAGTAGTTCTTAACTCATCTCTTTCCTATCTATGGTTCTCATCTTTAGAGGTGATTTCAGCCCCTTTTTCTTTATCCAACTGTTATAACAAATTTCCATTGCAGAAGCAACTGTGATAGTGTTGTGTATTTAAGGAAATGTGTTTGCCATTTTGTCTTGTGAAGAGTTTAATATTTATTTATTTTATTTTTATTTTATATTCAAATTTATATGCCGCCCAATCAGGTAAACCCGAATCTGGGCGGCTCACAACAAGTTAAAACACACATAAAACAGTACAACCAATTAAAACCAATTAAAACCCAACATACCCACCCACCTACCCCATTCCTCTTAAAACCCACATAAAACCACATTAATTAAAAAAAGACAATTAAAAGAAATGGGGGCTTAATTTATAAGCCAACAGGCGGGGGCCACTCTTCCATCTGGGCCCCACATCTGCCCTGCCAACCAGGTTTTTAGGTCTTTTCTGAAAGGTAGCAGCTCCATCTGCTCCCACACCTCTACAGGCAGGAGGTTCCACAAGGCCGATGCAGACACCGAAAAGGCCCTCCTTCGTGTGCCAGAGAGACGAGCCCCTCTGGCAGATGGAACAATCAGGGAGTCCCTCCGATCCACTCTGGTTGGACAGGCGGACACTCTTGGGACGATGCGGTCTCTAAGGTATCCTGGCCCACTACCATTAAGGGCTTTAAAGGTCAAAACCAGCACCTTGAACTGCACCCGGAGGCAAACTGGTAGCCAGTGCAGGTCCCGAAGTAATGGTGAGGCACAAGCATAACGCCCGTGCCCCATCACCACCCGGGCTGCCGCATTCTGGACCAACTGCAGCCTCCGAATGGTTGACAAGGGCAGCCCCATGTAGAGCGCATTGCAATAATCTAGCCTGGAGGTGACCAGAGCCTGTGTGACCATGAGCAGGGAGTCCCGGTCCAGGAGCGAATGCAACTGACGGATGACGCGAAGCTGTGAGAAAGCCCTCCTGGCCCCAGCCGCCACCTGATCTGCTAGTAGCAGCCCCGAGTCCAGGAGGACCCTTAAGTTGCGTACCGGGTCTGTCTGGGGCAAAGCAGCCCCATCCAAGACCAAAGTTGGCAGCTCCCTGGATAATGCGGGACCCCCTATCCAAAGCCACTCAGTCTTGGAGGGATTCAATTGTAGCCCATTGTCCCCCATCCAGACCCCAACCACTTCCAGACATCTGGATAGGACATTGACTGCATCACTGGGGTCCCCATGGGCCGAGATATATAACTGGGTATCATCAGCATACTGATGATACCTTAAAACATAACACATATGTATTTGCTTTACTATGGTCCGAAGTCTCGCGAGACTTCGGGAGGGTTCTGAATGAGAACAGAGCTGTCAACGGTTCTATCGTTTTTTTTCCAACTGTCAGTTCTGATCAGAGATAGCTAAGGAATGTGAGGGTGTGTTGTTAGCTATGGCCACCTATTCTTATTCCAAATAAAGTTGTATGTTTGGCCCATATTGCTGGCTGCTGCCTATTATTTCCAGAACACTAAAGAAAGGGAAACTGCAGTAGCCTTGTGTTCTTTCCATGCTTAGCAAGCTAACTGGGTGTGGCCTGGATAGCACAAGAGTCAGTTGGATATACAGTTGGTTACAGAATCGTATTCAGAGAGTTTTTATTAATGGCTCCTTCTCAAGCTGGTAGGGGGTAACAAGTGGAGTACCACAAGGCTCGTTCCTAGGCCCTGTGCTCTTCAACATTTTCATAAATGACTTGGATGAGGAAGTGGAGGGAATTCTCATCAAATTTGCAGATGACACAAAACTGGGTGGAATAGCTAATATCTTGGAAGACAGGAGCAGAATTCAAAAAGATCTTGATAAGCTAGAACACTGGGCTGAAACCACCAGAATGAAATTTAACCGCTGCGCGTCCTGCCCCGGTGGGGGCGAAGAGAGGGCCATTCTATCGGCCTCTCACCTGGCCGGCGTCCTCGGGCCCCGCCTTCCCCCTCGCCCTTGGACTTAAAAGGCGAGGGGTGCCCGGGTGAGCCTGCCGCCGCTGCGCGTCCTGCCCCGGTGGGGGCGAAGAGAGGGCCATTCCATCAGCCTCTCCACCTGGCCGGCGTCCTTGGGCCCCGCCTTCCCCCTCGCCCTTGGACTTAAAAGGCGAGGGGCGCCCGGGTGAGCCTGCCGCCGCTGCACGTCCTGCCCCGGTGGGGGCGAAGAGAGGGCCATTCCATCGGCCTCTCCACCTGGCCGGCGTCCTTGGGCCCCGCCTTCCCCCTCGCCCTTGGACTTAAAAGGCGAGGGGCGCCCGGGTGAGCCTGCCGCTGCTGCGCGTCCTGCCCCGGTGGGGGCGAAGAGAGGGCCATTCCATCGGCCTCTCCACCTGGCCGGCGTCCTTGGGCCCCGCCTTCCCCCTCGCCCTTGGACTTAAAAGGCGAGGGGCGCCCGGGTGAGCCTGCCGCCGCTGCGCGTCCTGCCCCGGTGGGGGCGAAGAGAGGGCCATTCCATCGGCCTCTCACCTGGCCGGCGTCCTCGGGCCCCGCCTTCCCCCTCGCCCTTGGACTTAAAAGGCGAGGGGCGCCCGGGTGAGCCTGCCGCCGCTGCGCGTCCTGCCCCGGTGGGGGCAAAGAGAGGGCCATTCCATCGGCCTCTCCACCTGGCCGGCGTCCTTGGGCCCTGCCTTCCCCCTTGCCCTTGGACTTAAAAGGCGAGGGGCGCCCGGGTGAGCCTGCCGCCGCTGCGCGTCCTGCCCCGGTGGGGGCGAAGAGAGGGCCATTCCATCGGCCTCTCCACCTGGCCGGCGTCCTTGGGCCCCGCCTTCCCCCTCGCCCTTGGACTTAAAAGGCGAGGGGCGCCTGGGTGAGCCTGCCACCGCTGCGCGTCCTGCCCAGGGTGGGGGCGAAGAGAGGGCCATTCCATCGGCCTCTCACCTGGCCGGCGTCCTCGGGCCCCGCCTTCCCCCTCGCCCTTGGACTTAAAAGGCGAGGGGCGCCCGGGTGAGCCTGCCGCCGCTGCGCGTCCTGCCCCGGTGGGGGCGAAGAGAGGGCCATTCCATCGGCCTCTCACCTGGCTCCGCCCTCCTCTCCCGTCCCTTGCGCGGGGAGATAAAGGGCCGTGGGCCGCCGGGCCAGGCCCAGGACTGCCGCCACCCCAGGACCATCGCCGTCTTTGGCTCCTTTGCTGTGGCTGCCTTGGCTCATGTTGAGACTGAGACGTGGACCTCCTTCCCCAAGCTGTTGGGGGAGTGGTAGCTCCTACGACTGTTCTCCAGTGGACATGGGGGTCTTGCTATGTTGGGTTTGCTGTAGTATAATTATATTTATTGCATTTTTATGACCTAATTATGTAGTGTAGTATTTGTATTATGATATTATGCTTATCTGGATTGTTTTCCATTTTGAACTTGTTGTTTCTCTGTATTATCTTTTTATTGTTACTTTGTTGGATTATGTTGTTAGCCGCCTCGAGTTGGTCTCAGCTGAGGAAGGCGGGATATAAATTAAACTGATTGATTGATTGATTGAACAGGGAAAAGTGCAAAGTGTTACACCTAAGAAACAAAAACCAGATACACGGTTACAAGAAGGGGGATATTTGGCTTAGTAATATTACGACCGAGAAGGATCTTGGAATTGTTGTAGATCACAGGCTAAATATGTGTCAATAGTGTGATGTGGCTGCAAAAAAAAAGCCAACACTGTTTTAGGCTGCATTAACACAAGTACAGTAAAACCTTGCATAAAGAGTGCCTCACTTAGAGACTAACTCGCTGAAAGAGCAGAATTTTCTCTGAATGGTTGCCTCGCTTAACTAAAACCAACCAAAAACTCGCTTAACAACTAAATCAGGGTTCGCAATCCCCCCGCCAGAAATCACAATTGGTCACTTACAATGGTGTTTCACTTAAAGAGCAAACTCGCTTAAAGAGCAATCCTGTGGAATGCATTATGCTCTTTAAGCGAGGTACCACTGTATAGTCTTCAAAATGTGTGAGGTACGAGTTCCCTACTATTCAGCACTAGTTAGACCACATTTAGAGTACTGTGTGCAATTTCGGTAAGCGTACTTTAAGAAAGAAGCAAATAAATTAGATCAGGTACAGAGAAGGGCAACAAAGATGATCAGAGGACTGGAAACCAAGCCATATGATGAAAGATTGAAGGAAATGGGCATTTTTGGTCTTCAGCAAAGAAAACTGAGTGGAGATATGATAGCACTCTTCAAATACCTGAAAGATAACATAAAGAGGAATGGCAAGATCTGTTCTCCATCATCTCAGAGTGCAGGGCACTTAATAATGGGCTGAAAATACAGGAAGCCAGATATAGGCGGAATATCAGGAAAAACGTCTTAGCAGTTAGAACAGTACGACCGTGGAACCAACTGCCTCGAGAGGTGGTGAGCACTCCAACACAGGAGGCATTCAAGAGAGAATTGGACAACCACCTGTCATATCTGCTTTGATTCGGATTCCTGCATTGAGAAGGGGGTTGGACTCGATGGCCTACGAGGCCCCTTCTAACTCACTGATTCTATGATTCTCACATATTCCATAGACTTTGCAGTCTTCTCTGTAGAGACCTGGACGTCTTCGGTATATCATCCCGCTTTATCATAACAAGTACAATAGCTCATTATATGCAGTGTTGTTTGTTTTTTACTTCTCTTATAGCACAAACCCACAAAGAAGTCAATTAAAACCCAATAATAGCACAGTGTTTATGCACTCATTAAGTTGTCATTAGACAGTCAAGAGAGATATATCCCTCTCTGTGTGCATTTTCTTTCTCCTTCAGTGAACATTCCCCCATAACAAAGTAGTTTAAATGCAAGCTGGGAAATGTGATTTGCATTTTAAGTTTCACACTTAGAGGGAGAGACTTGCTGAATTTTAGGCCACACTGCTGCTGACGTCTCCTATAAGGTGATGAAGACTCTTGTCTTTCTATTAATTAACTTCTAGCAATCCATGATTGCAACTACAGAGGTCAACTGCTTGGGGAGAAAAGTGAGAAACAGAATGGAGATATTTGTCTCTGTCGTTCAGTGGATAGCTCAGTAGTTTAGGTACCTGGATGTAGAGCCAGAGGTTGGGAATTCAATTCCCCACTGTGTCCACAGGGCGAAGAACCAGCCATGGGCAAGCTGCACACTCCAGGGCACCCCATGAGGGGCATGGTAATCCACTTATGAGTGTTCTCTACCTAGAAAACCCTAAATTATTATCTAAGTGAAATATGTGCCTTTGTGGAATCTGAATGGAAAATAAACAAAACAATCCTTGAGCCCATATGGACAAGAAACAAGTTTTTTTAAATTCCTGTGAGCATTAAGACTTTAAATTTCCCAGTGTTGGCCATGCCCGTGGTACCTTTAGTCAAGGCCAACCCAAAACAATTTGCTATACAAGATGGGAGCCATGATGCCTCTCTGCAACACACCCTGCACATAGCATAATTTAGAAGTCCTGAAAGGTGTCTTTTTGTCATAGTTCAGTATTTCCCTCACCTACACATCTTGTGTTTGGTATGAGTTGTTTAGTGACTGGTTGTTGTATGATATGGACAGATCTGATTGTCAAGACATATCTCTGACAAAATCTTGTTGTAGAAGGGGAAAAGAAAAAATCAGAGGGAATACTCATTCTTGTTAATGTCTAACTCTGCTCTGAGGCAGGTGCTTTCTGGATGCAGACCATCAATAATCATCTGTCTTCTAATTCTTTATACATTTACTATGCAGCAATCTCTTCATAACTTTGGGGATATGGATTAGATTTATATTTTGACAGCTAGTGTGGTTTCAAATCCCTGATAAGACATAAAATGCTACAAAGAGAGGCAATCCATCATACCTCAAAACCTTAGTAATGTTGCTGTAAATTACAATTGACCTGATGGCATATCACGACACATTTTGATTTAAATTTTAATATTTATTTCTAAATTGGGCATTAACACATGAAATGTGCATACAAGCATTTATCTTTTTATGCTCTGATGACAGATAAGTTGATCATGTGCTATGTTCTCTGTTTTCCAGTAGTAAGCAGCAGTCGCCTGGCCTCAAGATACTCCTGGTATGAGTATCAATGGAAGAATATTACTCTTAGTGAAAAATAGCTATTTGAAGGCTGTACTTCATTATAAAAAAGAGAGAGAGAAGGGGGAAACATCCTTCTATCAGATTCACTTATAGAGAGGTTCCAAGCCAGATTTCAAAAAGGAAGAAAAAAATCATACTTTTGATTATATTCAAGATTCATGTTTTAATTTGTAGATTTCAAGCTTGTTGATTTTTGTAAAAGACAAAATCTGCTTCATTTAGGAAGCTGCTTTATATTGAGTTAAATCACTGCCCTTTCTAGGCCCAGTAACGTTATCTCTGACTGCGAGTGAATCTCCATGGTTTCAAGCTCCATTCTTCCTCGCCTTAATGAAAATTGCTGGTATTCCCTCATGGTCTTCCGGCCACACATTAATCTTCCTTAGCTTCTAAAAATCAGATAAGATCAGGTGTGTTCAAGGTAGTGTGGTGGCCTCTTCACCTTCTACAATTATCTTTGTGAGAAGACTTGGGCAAATTGACCCTTACCATCAGTCTTTGTGAACCAGATATCCTCCATGTTTATTAATAATGACTATAATTCCCATGCCCTATTGTTGCTGGGTGGGATTATTATTATTATTATTATTATTATTATTATTATTATTATTATTATTATTATTATTATTATTATTATTATTATTATTATTATTGCCTATTCTGCACTACCTGTCTTACTGCTGTGCCTAAATCATGCTATAGATTCTAATCACATTCTTTGATAAATTACTCAAATTCCATAACCCACAGACAAGCTTACTTCTCTCTTTCTAGGAAAATGGCAGTTTTGGCCTCTGCTAGTATAGAATGAAGGGAGGAGAAGAAGCTTTATTTCAAAGGAAGAATCAGCCAGACACAAGAATGCTGCAGAATATGTAGAGGCAATCAATTTTATAAGTTCACAAATTAAATTCTCAGCTTTTTAAAAAGGGTTGCTTGTGGAAGCTGGAAAAAGCAGCTTTTCTTATATAATAATGACTACTGCTAGGGTGAAAGGGACACTAACTAAACATTGTATGTTAGTGAATGATCAATACTGTACATTGATTGTGGATCTCCCTCTCTCTGTTTTCAGAAAGGGAGGTGTTCATATGGCCTGTAGAGGGAGATAGCAAACATTAATTCAGATTATTGCTGCTTGGGCCTTATAGAAGCAATAAGTATTATGAGTGGGAGGCAAGGAGATCTCCAGTTTTTCAAAGGAATTCAGTCCCCAAAGAACTGAAATATATGAACTTTAGAGGAAATTGCCATTTTCCAGATACTCAGCCATGTCATACTTAGTCTAGCTATGAGGACTATCTATCTTTCCTTTGAAATCTAGCAACTAAAGGTTTTCTTTTGTTGTTGTTCAGTCACACAGTCGATTCCAACCCTTTGCAACCCCATGGACCACTGCATGCCAGGCACCCCTATCCTCCACTATCCACCTCAGCCTGCCCAGCTTTGTGCCCTTTGTGTCAACAATGCCATCTAGCATTACCTATCCCTTATTTAATATCACTTGCTTGTGTATGTAACACTTTTATTAAAGACCTAGGGGCAAGACGATAGAGAGAGAGAGAGGGAGGGAGGGAGGGAGAGAGCTATATATATATATCAAACTTAGAGAAGTAACTTTTTTGGAACACAGCTTTCAGGATTACCCAGTCTTGTCTTCTAAATAAGAAATGTTTTCCATCTCGGAGAGGGAGGTTGACAGTATTTTTACTAAGGCCTCTATACCCCAATATCTTACACTCTGAGGCCAATATTCAGCAAGGACAGATGGGTAGATTTATAATTTTCTATCATATTTTTAAAAAAGGAACAACCATGAAATATTGCTATCCTGGAGCAGGATGAAATCGGAAGGACTGACCCTACCATTAGGCAGACTGAGATGGTCACTTCAAATGGTCAGTGCTCAGTGGTAGTGGTAACAGTACTGGTTTTGTAGTCAAAAACTGTGCATTTAAGGCAGTTAGCTAGCCTGCTTCCATCAAGTCAAAATGAAAGGTCCTGCCCTATCACCAGCACAGAATGAAACATTAGCTGCCAGTCTGGTGAACTTCCACAGGTGTGTAAGTGAAAAAAGGAAAAATGTGTCCTTCACCTCAGGCAGGAAGATGTCTGCAACCAGACCTGACAGCAATGTGCAGTTATTTACTCTTTCCAACATTTCCACAGAGAAAGACGGAGCAAAGGAGAGGGAACCAAACTATTCCATTCCAGGTCCATGGGATATATACATTCAGTATGCTACAGTGCTTTCCATACTGCACTGACACATGCTGCCTTCTTCTGAACAGATGAGATGCACTAAAGTAATTCTAATTGGATCTGACTTTCTCTGCATGAGAGCTTTAGTAATGTTATCTTTATTTACAGATATACAAGTGAAGGATATGTGGAAGCAAATGTATTTTCCTCAGAGATGGAAGAGTTGCTACCCTATATCATAGTGGTGGCAAACCTATGGCACGGGTTCCAAAAGTGGAACTCGGAGCTCTCTCTGTGAGCACCAGTGCAGTCACCCCAGCACAGTTTGCCTCCCCCCCCCCGCCCAACAGCTCAATGGGAGTTCTTTCTCCCTCTCCCAGCACAGAGTTCACCCCACTGACCAGCAACCCAATGGGAGAGCATCCTCCTTCCCCCAACACAGAGTTTGCCCTGCCCCTCTGTCAAGCAACCCAATGGGAACGTTTACTTCCTCCCCTGTTACTGTGTTGGCACTTTGTAATAAATAACTGGTTTTTGTGTTGCAATTTGGGCATTTGGTATCTAAATGTTTTGCCATCACTGCTATATCAGATCCTCCAGAAAGAGACCCTGCATCCCCAAGTTACCTTCAGCTTCCTCACAGTTCTATACCTTTTCCTTCCTTTATGTTGCAAATAGATGAGTTGTTTGTTTATGTTAACATATGTTGCCTAAACATCTGACTCAACATTTTAGACACAATTGCCATTGTCAGCGACCTATTGTCATGACCCATTTGAAGATATTCATTGCTATTCAAGTCAGTGTGCCAAATCATAGACTTCAATTTGGAGTCACTTTAGGCAAAACCACAGTAAAAGACCAAAGATTACAGTGACCCAAAGTTGATTGTTTTCTGCCACAAGAAGAGCTTCTCATGGGAAGTGAGCATCCTGGGAGCCAAAACAGAATAAACGAAGACACTTAAAATAATAGGCAACTAACCAGGGCAGAAAAATGAAGAAGGAATGGGGGGGGGGGGGAACAGGGCGGGGGGGGGAGTGACTTCTGTCAAATTATTTTTGTTCTTTCTGTCTTTGAGCAAAGGTTCTCCTTGAAGGCTAAAGATAGGACTCCTGCCCAAACTTTAGCCTAGCTACAGAAAATGGATTAGGAAAGCTTGGTCTTTCAGATGTTTTGGCCCACGACACTTGCTAGCCTCACTTACCACTGACCATGCTAGGCTTAAACATTTCTGTGCTATAGAATAGCTTTCAAGGCAACTTTCCTGGGTTTTCTGGAAACTTTGTCTTTTTCATTATTATTATTAATTTTATTGAATTTTTAACATAAATACAATAAAGACCAACTTCAAAATCACATACAATAATAAAAGCAACAACAAGTCATAAGTCTATAATTCTATTGTGACTCGATATTATATTGCTTCCCCCTTCAGTCTTGTAATTATATTTATTAATACTAATTTTTTATCTAATACCAAATCTGAAATTTTTGTTTTTTCACCGTCTCAGTGTACATTACATACTCTCTGTTATATCTTATATCCACCAAGTCACAATTCTAGCTCATACTTTTAGTACAAACATAACAAAACTAAATATAAGAATTAACAATTTAACCAATATTAAAAAGAAAAAGAAAAAAACTAACCACCATGTGTTATTTACATTGCCCTGGAGAGCACGGAGTTTCTCAGTAAAATCATTCCCAAAAGCTCTTGTGAGCAGGTGCAGGTCTATTCAACTCTTCACCCTTCAATGAGTAATCCACAAAGATTTTCCAAACCTTCCAGAATCTATTTTCTTTAATAATATCCTTTTTCATATTTATCTCATATGTTAACTTATCATTCAATGCTAAATCCCACATTTCCTTATACCATTCCTCAATTTTTATATTAATTTCATTTTCCATTTTCCAAGTTTATATCTTCCACATCTGTCAGCATAATGGTATTTGTTCCCAGTTTGATTTTTGTTCCTATAATTTCATTTATTTCGTTCTCAATTCCTTCCCAAAAATTCTTTACCACTCTACAATTCCACCACATATGCTCGTATGTACCCAGTGCAGTCTTACAACGCCAACACATTTTATCATTCATTTTATTTATCTGATGTAATCTCACTGGGGTCAAATACCATCTCCACAACATTTTATAATTGTGCTCCTTTACTCTTACCGACAGAGTTCTCATAATTCTTTTCTTCCATTTATTTTTCCAATTTTGATCCTCTATCTTTATCCTTAGATCCTGTTCCCATCTTACTTTCAATTCCTCCTGTGGATTACCTTCCTTGTTTATCATTATATATATTTTGTTCACCAGCCCCTTTATTCCTCTTTGTCCCTTTCTTATTTTTAGAACTAGTTCTTCAAATTCAGTCCTCTCTCTTTCTAATCCAGCTTCATTCAAAAATTTACAATTCCACTTATTTACCATCCCTATCTGAAGCCAATTCAATTTCATTTGTAAATACAAAGTTGTTTTTCTCTCATTATCTCTACAGGCCCGTATCCAGTCTTTCAGCAGGAAAACTTCATTTTTATCTAATACTTCTTTAATCCTTTTATTAATTTTTATTGGAAAATCTGCAATATCCTCCAATTCAATAATGGGGGAAGTATCTTGTACCAACACCTTCCTCACTTTTTTCCATATTCCTAATGTTGTCTTCATCATTTTATTTTCAATATCTACTTTCCCAATGCCACTTCCTAAAAAAACTATTTTTCCCATATAACTAAGTTCTTTCATTTCAATTTCTTCCAAAATTATATTTTCCCTTGCTAAAATCTTCACAACGTTCTTAATTTGAAATGCTCTATAGTATGTCATTAAATTTGGCATTCCTAATCCCCCATCTTTCTGGGATAAATACCAAAACTTTTTAGCCAATCTAGTTCTTTTCCCCCGGTTACAAAAACTATTAATCATTGTTTGAAACTCATTAATTTCCTTATCCTTAAGTTGAATTGGAAGTGCATCAAATAAAAAATTGATTCTTGGAAATAACATCATTTTACTCATTGCTATTCTTCCAAACCAAGACAACTTCAATCTTTGTAACCCCTGTATTCTAATCTTAAATTCTTTTTTCAATTTTACGTAATTCATTTTCTTAAGGTCTTCAATTTTATTTGAAATATTTATCCCTAAATATTTCAAATTATCCTTAATTTGTAGGTTACTTTTTCCCTTTATCTTTTGTTGATCTTCTTTACTCATATTACATAATATCATTCCTGATTTATCCCAATTTATTCTCAAACCGTGATATCTTCAAAATCCTTTAATAAAGTTTGTATTCTATCCAATGCCTTTACCGGATGTTTAGTTATTATCAAAGTATCATCCGGATAAAGATTTATCTTATTGCCTAAGACCCCATCTATTTCTTTATCTTCCCTTACAGCTTTTGCCAGCATTTCTTTTGTTTGTCCTACCACGTCTATTAAATCTATAACTCTTCTTGTCAAATCCGACATATGTCTACCTTTCAAAAAACCCACCTGATCCTCATTTATATAATTACCCATAAAATTATTCAATCTATTGGCCAATATCACTGTGAAGATCTTAGCATCTTGATTTATCAATGAAATTGGTCTATATGATTCGACTTTTTCCAAATCCTTCCCAGGTTCTGGCAACAACACTATTATGGTCCTATACCATGAAGTCGGGATTTGTCCACCTTCCATTATATAATTATAAAGTTTAGTCAATTTTGGAACCACTACCGTATTTATTCGTGTATAACGCGCAAAATTTTATACCAAAAAAAGAAATCAAAGTTTGGGTGCGCGTTATACACGAGGACTGGGTGCGCGTTATAAACGAGCCTCTTTTACTTCCTTTTTAAAATTGGGTCGGCTGTCTATTGCTGCGGCGGGTGAAGGGGAGGCGGGGGGGGTGGCTTTGAAGAAATTGACGGGATCTGATTGGGTGGCGCGGGAGATGAGGCGTGGCCCGGAGGTAGCTCGCAGTTCGAGCGAGGCTCCTGGGGGTCGGAAGTGCTCGTTTCGGATTGCATTTTCTGCAACAGGTGGGTCTGATTATCCCCCCCTCCTTCAATATTTTAAGGCGTGCTCTTTTTCACCGATATAACTGGTTCCCCTTTAGATGGCATCTCAGGGTATCAAGCGTAAACGTTGTGCAAAGTAAGGGGAATGAGTGGAGCTCTCTCTCAGTGGTCGTAGGTGATGTGCTGCGGCCAATCCTAACAGCACTCAGGATATAGTCAGTGGAAAAGAGTTTGAAGCATTTTTAATGCTTTTTGGCATTGTGCTTACACCAGTTTACGTTGTCAATAAATGTTTTTTTCATGGCCGCACGTGTTCAACAACGTTTTTTTATGTCAATTTCAATGCGTGGTGTGAAACAAAATTTTATACCGAGGTTTCATGGAAAATTAGGGGTGCGCGTTATACACGAGTGCGCGTTATACTCGAATAAATACGGTAAATCTTTAAACTCCTTATAAAACTCAGCCGGTAAGCCATCTTCTCCAGGTGCTTTATCCGTTTTTAATCTAGCAATGACATCTTTTATTTCTTTTTCGTAATCTGGTCTTCCATTCTATTCCGATGTTCCTGGTCTATCTTATTAATTATTTGTTTCTCCAATTGTTTTTTTAATTTCATCTCATCTATCTTCTTTTTTGCATATAAATCCTGATAAAACTCTTTCACAATTTTACATTTATCCCCGGTTCTATTACATCTAACCCCATCTTTATTAATCAAAACTCCAATCTTTCTTTTTTCTCTCTTTTCCTTTGCAGCCCTTGCTAATAATTTTGAATTCTTATTGCTATATTCAAAATATTCTCTTTTTAAATATACCAAATCTCTTTTTACCTTGTCTATATCTTTTCCTATCCATTCAGTCTTTAATCTTTGCATATTATCAAATACCTTCTTATCCTTAGTTCTTGCATGCTGTTCTTGTAAATGTTTTATCTCAGTTTCAATTTTATCTTGTGCCACTTTACATTGTTTATTTCTAATACTAGCCAATTTAATACTCTCCCCTCTAAAAACTGACTTCATGGCGTCCCATACCACACTGAAATTTACCTCATCCGTGTTGTTCCAATACCAACTCTCCTTCCAATTCTCCATTATTTGTTCTTTAATTGTAGGTTTCTTATATAATTTAGCATCATACCTCCATACTCTTCTCTTTTTTCCCCGATCCTCTATTCTCAGTTCTATCATCATTTTTGCATGATCTGATTCTTTAAAAATACCTACGTCTGCCTCATCAATGCTTTTAATTATATTCTCTGATACAAATATATAATCTATTCTAGAATATGAATTATGTACATGTGAAAAATAGTTGTAGACCCTTTCCGACCCCTTAAACTCTCTCCATGTATCCTTCAACCCTAGTGCTGCCATCCAGTTAACCAAAATCAGCTTCTTAGTTCTTTTCCCACATCTTAATATATTTGTACAATCTAAATTTGACCTTATTAAATTAAAGTCTCCAGCCACTATCATTTTTGTCGTCCTCTCTTTCTCTAATATTTTATACATTTTCTCTATAAAAAGTTCTTGCTGGTCATTTGGGGCATATATATTCACCAATGTTACTTCTTCTTCATCAATCTTTCCTTTCACAATCAGGTATCTACCCTCCGGATCGGAAATACTACTTGTCATTTCAAAACCCACCCGAGTCAAAATCAAAATAGCTACCCCTCTTGCTTTTGAGGTACCAAATGATTTTTCATAATATTGCATCCATTTTAAGAATATCTTATTTGTATCACGAGATTTTTGATGAGTTTCCTGAAGAAAGACCACATCCGGCCTGTCCCTTCTTAGGGCTGATTGAATTCTTACCCTCTTAACTTGAGACCCTGTACCCTTCACATTCCATGTTAAAACCTTAATACTTCTCATACCTTAAAATGTTATATTGCCAAACATGTTCATTAACTGCAATGTCATTGTATACCTCCACATTGTTACCATCAATTTTCAAAACACCTGACCCAGCTTGTTTTATAAAAGCCATCACCTTTAACTTGTCTCCCCAATTTGCAAATTTAACCAAAACATTTCTCGAAGCACTTTTCCCTCTTCTTCCACCCAATCTATAAACATTTGCAATATCTTCATTAACAAAGTCTTTCCCCATTTTCAAATTATTCAACCAATCAATTATTCTATCCTTCAGCTGGTCAGGTGATTTCTCAGACAAATGACGTATCACAATATTCTGCTTTCTCATCATCTCTTCCACGAGATCTAACCTTTTCTCCTGGACCTCAACTTTCAGTTTAACATCTTTATTCTCCTCATGCAATCCTTTCATATCTGTTTGCATCAATTTCATATCTCTTTGCATCAAATTAACATTTGTTTCCATCTTTTGAAAAGTATAATCAACTTTATGAGCAAAATCTTGAAACATTGTAGCCAATTTATCTTGCTTTCCCATAATTTCATTTTTATCTTTCCCCCTTGCCTCATTAATATCCCGGAAACCTTTCACATTTGCCTCCTCCATTCGTTCAAATTTCTGAAACAATTTGCCCATTTTAACCATTAATTGTGTTTGGTCCATTACAGCAGGCTCCAGTGATGGTGTTGATGGAGTTGCATCTTCAGCAGCGGCCTTCTCCTTCTTCTTAGGTTGCACCACCTCCTCCTCCCTTCCTTTCCCTTTCACAAATTTATCCATCGTGGTGTCAATCAACAGTTTCAAAGCAACTTCAAAGTCCCCAATTTCTTGATCTAGATCCAATATCAACAAGTGAAGTTCCTAAATTACTCCACTCACTTTGTATAAATTTATATAAATTTAGTCCCAACCAATGATATTTATTCCAATCAAAAAAGGAGAAAGAAAAAGAAAGACCACTGCAGTTTTCTTATAATCCAAATTCAAAAACTTTTCCAAGCACCAG
Source organism: Bradypodion ventrale (assembly GCA_035047345.1). Taxonomy (NCBI): domain Eukaryota; kingdom Metazoa; phylum Chordata; class Lepidosauria; order Squamata; family Chamaeleonidae; genus Bradypodion; species Bradypodion ventrale. The sequence goes on from JAWDJE010000006.1 coordinate 84,484,105, forward strand.
GTTTTAAATAAAGATCTGGGACTGTGTTAGAAAAAAACAAAAACAAAAAAACTAAAGTCCCACTAAGGTAACACAGCCAAATTGTTAGAGGAAAAGCCAGCCCAGAAGGAGAAGAGAAAAAAAAAGTTTTCTTATTGTGACTCCAAGGAACAAGTGTCGAATCTCAGTATCCCAATTACAAGACTGTATCCATTTGTATCCGTCTGTAACCAGCTCAAAGCAGCAGGGCAACAGATTTAAAAACAACCACTGTATATCCAAATATGTCAGAATAAATCCAGGCTCCCTCTCTTCTCGCTAATCCTGTTGATTCCACAGTCTGTTATAATCCAATTGCAATGTTGTATCCAAATTTCATGAGGGTGAAAAGATCGGTAACAATATATCCAGACACAGGAGGGGGAGAGGAGAGAAATAGAAAAAAAAGCACTCTTGTAATCCACTCAGCACTTTCTCCATTCGAAACTCAGGGAGAAGTATTCCAAAGTAAAAATCCACCAAGATGGAGAGTAAAGCAAGCCAAAAATATCACTTAGAGAAAAGGAAAAATATGCAGGGTTGAATAAAGAAACAATAACCCCAAAGTCCACAGTATCTTGCAGCGCCTGGGAACCTCCAGGGCCAAGACCGATCTCACCCCTCCTCCTCTTCCTGCTCAGCCCGTACTTCCAAAAACTTTCTATCTATCTTTGCACTTTCCTTATTCTTTCTTTCTTCTTTCTTCAACCTTATCAGCACCTTTTCTAATCCTCTCGAACACTCTCAAAAGTCCAAAACAATCTCCGTGCTTCCTTCTCCCTCTCCACTTTCACTTAACTTTCGATTTCACCGCCGCCATTACTCATCCTTTACCTTCTCATTCTCTCTCCCAACTTTCTCCCTTCTTCGTCACTTGCCTTTCCACAACCGGGCTCTCACTGCCTTGGTCCTCAGAGGTCCCACCATCTGCCGTGTCCTCTTTCAGCCGTCTTTTAACTTTTCATAAACTTTTCTGGTCCCCCTCCTCGAATGTCTCACCCACCCGCAGCACGGCTGGCTTAGCCCCTGGCTTCCGCCGTTTGCCTTACCAGTCGCCTCCACTCCACACGCTTCGACTCCGGGAAATGATGACCAGAGAAAAACACCTTGATTTAGACAGATATAAATCTCATTGTTGATGGGTTTTTAAAAGCTTTTTATGTGGTAGATCTCATTTATAACCGCATTGTATAGCGTGAGCAATTAAAGAAGATGTTAATCCTCCGCCATCTTGGCCACGCCCTGGGATATATGTCTTAGTGAGCAATATTTAGACTGGTTTGACCACTTCAATGCTGACATATGGCTATGGGGTACTGACCAGGTTACCACAGTATAGAGCAGGTGTGCTCAAATTACGGCCCGTGGGCCACATCCAGCCCCCAATGCCAATTCATCTGGCCAGCACTGCCCTCATCGCTCTTGGAAGCAGAAGTAAAACATGACCAATGAGGGCGGTGTGGGGCAGATGAATTGGTGTTGGGGGCTGGATCTTGCCCACAGGCCATAGTTTGGGTACCCCTGGTTTAAGCAGAGAAAGTGGCAGCTTAAAATCTATCTCATCCTGTTGCAAAACTGATTGCAAGGCATGTTTTACTTCCACTTCTGGTGGGAGGAATGTGACCGACCCGCTAAACCACATGACCGGGCCATGGCCTGAAAAGTTTGGGCACCCCTGGTATAGAGCTCTGTTTCCCCAGTATTGGTGAGGGAAAATAGTGCTTCTTTGTTGGGCTTAAATGTGTCTTTCCCCATCTTGGTTCATGATATTACAGATAGGTAATATCATTACAGAAAGGCAATTTTGTTAAGAAGTCAAAATCACAAAATGTCTTAAAATATGCTTTTTCTTTCTTTCATTCTTCTCATGAATCTGCACCTGATGTTAGTGGATTTGAGCCACTGGTTTTGAGAATTATGCATTGGTTTTGAGAATTATGTTTAGGACAGCCAAGATCCCTGCATATTCTCTAGACAGACTGATATGTCTAATGGGGGAAAGAGTGTGGAAAGATTGGCTATATAGGTGTCCTGTTCATAATATCAGACATAAGATTTTCATTTTCTCTTCTTTTGCTTTTCTTTTGCATCAAGGGACAAATGAAGCTAAATGCTGCTCAGTAAATCTTCATTAGATTGTAAGGAACTACTTTCTTATTTGTACTGAAAATCATTTACAGCAAAATGCTATGACTGGTAAAGCCATCTATCAAGCCTAATATCACTAATCTTTAAGCAAAGACTATTGAATTTTATTTCACAGCTTTGGCTACAAACAGCATAAAAAGGATGGGTTTGAGTCAATAAAGATAGCTCCATTTAAGCTCTCCTTTCTGCTTTATGTATTGAATTTTTATGGTCCCTCACGTGGTTAAGACTCTTGAGAATGGAGACTAGAAGTTCGTGTTTCGATAACCAAGTGCTGCATGATGGATCTTGGGGATATGAAAGGAGCCTCATTCAGGCGTCCCCTAAGCAGTTTCTCCAGCAAAAACCCTTTAACCCAGAGTAATTTTAATTGTTAACAACGTTCATTTATTTGAAGCTTTAGAAATTGCACAATTCTCTGGAAATACATTGTTTCTAGATATGTGTGGATCAGCCTTTACCCATTTGGTACTCACATACTGGACATACTGTTTGGGATTAACCTCCTCTGTGTCCTTTAAGATGCTTTCTGTTCAGAGTCTGTGGCATTATTCATTTTTGTTTTTTAATAGCAAATGTAGGAGAAATGCAAAATGCTATGACCTGGGGTGCCAGACAGTGTCATTCCTTGAGGGATATTTAAGACTTCATTACTGTACCCAGAATCTCAGAAGACAGCGGCTGAAATTCTGTTGTTTAGTGTAGTATGACAGAATTAGAGTAAGCCCACTGAACAAGTGAGGATTAGGTGAGTCAACTCTGCTGGAGGTTCCATTGATTCAATGGCCCTAATGCAGTTGCAACATATTATGATAAACAGCAGGATTTCAGCCAATGGTTGGGATTTCTACATTGCACCAAAACATGAAAAGATAGGAAGAGGACATGTGTGAAGGAACAAAAGGGAAGAAAGACAGACCCTAGCGCCCTAATTGTATGATTCAACAGTCAGAGCCTAAATATCAATCATTCTTCCACAGTCATTCACACACTTAGTCCTAAAAGTGTAGTAATATAGTTATTATAGTATAGTTTATCAAGAGAAGAAAGAATGCTGTAGATGTCTTTAAAAGACTATGTAATGTGATTTCATCTGAGCCCCCCATCTGCTCCTATGGTTGTAGTGACAAGGAAAGTTCCTGAGCTTTAGCTTTCACTTGCTTTTGCGTCTGGAACTGAGTTAGATTTAGGGTGATCTGATTCATTTTTTTCCCTGTTGATCACATGACACAAAAGTAAATGTGAATCTCCCCCAATTCTGAGTTTTGCCTTTCCACCTTTTTACTTTTAAAAAGTTGAATTCTTTTGCTTCTGTTCAAAATGTGTTATTGGTTTGAACCAACGCAGAAAGGTAAGACCTACCAAGCACATGCACAATACACACATGCATAAAGCAGTGCTTTGGCAAAGAACCTTCCCCCTCACCTCCTGTATTACAAGGGAGAGTTACGAGAGTTTATGCACACATGCAGCACCAGTAAACACCACTCTCTACAAAGTCTTTCTCCCAACACACCTCTCTTTTTTTTTCAAACACCTTTTCCTGGACAGAGCTCTTGTGTTGTTGTTGTTGTTGTTTAACAAGTTCCACAGCAACAAAACAAGATGTAGAAAAGAAGGCATCAACCAATCATTTCCTTTTCAGGCAGTTCCTTGAACAGTGTCACCTACAGGTGCTTCAAATAGAACTGCAATTAGAAGGGTTTTTTTCCCCTCCTCTGTTCTTTGGCCACTCTGATCAAAGAGAACTGAATGTCCTGGTGTGACTTCACAGCAGGAGAATGTGAGATAATTTACATTTCCCTTGCTGTGTAGTTGCAACATCAATAAATTAAATTTCTCCTTTTCTCAATTCAAATTAAGCAGCATCTTTTCAATTCAAATAAATGCTGAATGTAATGTGGAGGATCAGTTGGGGGATGTTGATCCACCTTGAGGGCAAAGAGCAGGTCTTTCCTCTCCTCTATCTAAATCAAACAAATTACAGTAAAATCCGACTTACAAATGACTCGAGTTACATAAAATTCGACTTACATAATGATTTGATACTAAAACCATGTCCCGATTTACACTATTTCCTATGGGTTTCCTTCGAGTTACATAGATTCTTTTTCCTATGGGTTTGCTTTGAGTTACATAAAAATTCATTTCCCTATGGGTTTGCTTTGATTTACATAAAAATTTCATTTTTCCTATGGGTTTGCTTCGAGTTACATAATTTTTTTTTCTTATGGGTTTGTTTCAAGTTACAAAAAAATTGATTTAAGCAAAAGCCTATGGAACAGACTTTTTTTCGTAAGTAGGGGTTTTACTGTATCACAAATTTGGTCCACTTTTGCTCAATTGTCTGAATATAGAGCACATGAGTTTTTCTGTTTGTGAACTGCTTGGGAGGAATGAGATCTTAACCTATAAATCCAAGGGTTAACCGTTGGAACTGGCTATAGGTTGCTATGCCTCGCCCTACTTGCCTGCACTCACCCTTCGTGCACACGGCCGATCTGGGTACGCAGGTCAACGAAGGATTGAAAAAACCGGCAGTGGGGCAACAGCCCCACAAACGCAAAGAAAGGGAAACAACTTCACTTCCCAACATTCCTTGCGCCGTGCCAGAGCCAATCAGGCTGAGAGGCTCTCGCACGGCGCAGCGTTCGGAAACGCGCCGCAGCCAATCAAAAGAAAAGCATTTTAAAAAAACGCAGCACAAACACAAAACAGCAACCCATAACTACAAGCCCCAGCGTCCTGTGCGCCATGAGCGCGCAGAGCGCTGAGGAAACTGGCGCCCAAAAAATGAAAAAGAAAAACAACTCACAGCCAAGCACACACCAGCCGGCTTTCTTTCCCTCACCAACAGCGCCTGAAGCTCCCGACTGGAGTTTCCCCTTTAATATCAGTGGGTGGGTTTGCGATCCCCCTCTCCGCTGGCTACCCTAGGGTTGGGAGGTTTGTGGGGAGAAAAGGAGTATATTGCCCCAACCCTTCTGGAAACAAAAGATTAGGCAGAGAGGATCGATACCCCACCCCCCCTCCTTAAAACAACTCCGTCTTTTCTTCTCTTTAAAAACGGAGTTGTTTTAAGGAGGGGGGTGGGGATTCGATCCAGTCTGCCTGATCTTTTGGTTCCATAAGTGTGGGGGTAATATACCCCTTTTCTCCCCACAAACCTCCCAACCCTAGGGTAGCCAGCGGAGAGGGGGATCGCAACCCCCACCCACTGATATTAAAGGGGAAACCCGATCTACTTTCACGACTCCACACAAACAAAGCACCATAACACACTAAAGCCCCCCTCCCCACCACCTAGCCCACCCTTCCTAACCCCCAATGACCATGCCCCCCTCCCCACCACCGAGCCCACCCTTCCTAACCCCAACAACCACACACACCCTCCCCACAACCTAGCCCACCCTTCCTAACCCCCAACGAAAAACAACTCACCGCTTCACAGCCAAGCAAACACCAGCTGGCTTTCTTTCCCTCACCAACAGCGCCTGAAGGTCCCGACTGGAGTTTCCCCTTTAATATCAGTGGGTGGGGGGTTGCAATCCCCCTCTCCGCTGGCTACCCTAGGGTTGGGAGGTTTGTGGGGACAAAAGGGGTATATTGCCCCAACACTTCTGGACCCACAGGAATAGGCAGAGAGGATCGATCCCCCACCCACCCCTCCTTAAAACAACTCCATCTTTTCTTTTCTTTAAAAACGGAGTTGTTTTAAGGAGGGGGGTGGGGGATCGATCCACTCTGCCTGTTCCTCTGTGTCCAGAAGTGTTGGGGCAATATACACCTTTTCTCCCCACAAACATCCCAACCCTAGGGTAGCCAGCGGAGAGGGGGGGTCACAACCCCCACCCACTGATATTAAAGGGGAAACCCGATCTACTTTCACGACTTCACACAATCAAAGCACCATAACACACTAAAGCCCCCCTCCCCACCACCGAGCCCACCCTTCCTAACCACAATGACCACGCCCCCCCTAGCCCCCACTTCCTAACCCCCAACGACCATGCCCACCTCCTCACTACCTAACCCACCCTTCCTAACCCCCAACGACCATGCCCCTCTCCCCACCACCTAGCCCACCCTTCCTAACCCCCAATGACCACGTCCCTTCTCCACCACCAAATAAATAAATAATTTTTAAAAAATTACTAAAAACAGTCAAACACATCCAAAAATACACAAAAACAAAAACACCAAAAACAATACGAAGTAAACAAAGACACAATCAAAAACAAAACAAACAGACAAAAAATACAAATTCCACCCCCCCCCCCGCCCACACACACACACACACACACACAAAACAAAGAAAACAAGCAAACTTACCAAAAGATGTGCTACCTCCACCAGGACTGAAAAAGAAATGAATAAAGAAAGAGACTACTTACCAGAAGAAGCTCCACCCAGAGGCCAGGAGAGAAAAAAAAGTCAAAATACAATAACCCCTACCAGCACCACCTGCTGGCCACAATAGTAAAAACAATTCAAAAACACACAAACATTGAATGTAAAAAACATTTACTTTTACATTATTAAAATTATGACCTACGGTAAAACTAATTTTAAAAATTCAAAAAAATAAAACATTATTCACTTACATAAAACAATTTGAAAAAATTATATCATACTTTGTTCTTTTATTAATCCTCAAAAAAACCCAAAAAAGCAGATCCCAGTTAATAACAGCCAAGCCAAAAAAATTTTACATAAATAAACATTTAAAAAATTAAAATTACAGACAAAGCAATTTTTAAAAAACATTAACACAATTTAACCTTCCAACACAATTTAAAACTATTGCAAAAATAAAATTGGTTCATTTTTTATTAAAACACACGGAGAAAAAAGCCCGGCAACGCCGGGCAACCCTTGCTAGTATATTATAATACTAGCATAGGTTGCCTGGCGTTGCCAGGCTGTTATAAACTGTGTTTAGATATGTTGGTGTTTTTTTTTGGGGGGGGGGTTAGTTAAAAATCAACAGAGGATGCTATAAATCTTTTTATTTTATTTATTTAATATATGTTTGTTATTTGTGTAAACTTTTGATTTATTGTTTTTTTACTTGTTTTTACTCTTGTGGCCTCTAGGTGGGGCTGTTTTGTTTTTGACTTGTTTTTAATATTCCAGCCTGCAGGTGTGGCTGTTAGTAATAGTGTTGGTTTTGTTTTTGTTTCACTTGATTTCACTTGTTGTTAGAGTTAGGTATTTTCGTGTTGTAGTTAGGTGTTTTTTCTGTGCTTTTCTGGTATTGTGGATGTTTTTGTTTGTGGATTGTGTTGTTTACGTTTTCGTTTATTAATGGGGTTATTTATTTATTTGTGTTTTATTAATTTATATTAATTTTGGTGTTTGTTGTTGGTGTGTACTTTTGCATGAAGAACAGGCTGCCTGTCAGTTCCTCTTTTCCCCCATTGCTGCTTTGAATTTTGGTTTCGATGCAGCAATGGGGAAAAGGAGGAGCCGGCAGTCAGCCCGTTCTTCCCCTGGTAAGGTTCGTTAGGTAGGTCGGGGGAGAAGGAGGCAGAGAAGAGCTATCTGCCTGACGATGGTGCTCTCCTCTCTGTCTCCTTTTTCTCCTGGCTTACCTAACCAGAGATTGGAGGCAGCGATCCATAAGGGGTGGTGCTCTTCCTTGCGGATTGCTGGCTGCTGCTTTTGTATTACCTCCACCGCTGTTTCATGTTAGTTCTCGAAACAGTGGTGTCAGAAGTACAAAGGCAGCAGCCAGTTATTCGCCAGGGAGGTTGCTTCCCCTGAAGAACTGCTGCCTGCTGTTGGTTTTTTTTCCACCCTGGCTCAAGGTACCTTGAGGCCGGCGGTGGCCTCTCTGTGTCTTCGGTGGGGTAGCATGGAGGAGAGGGGGTCCCTCTTCTCCCTGTTGCTCCGGGAAAGAAGGCCAGTGGTGGTTTCACCGTGTTTTTTTGTGGGTGTTTGTTTTGTGAGGCACTGCATCCGCATGCAGTGGACTTGCGCTCTCATTGCGGGATGTCAGCATTTTTTAATTTTATTTTTCACGTGCCAGCTTTCTCAGCATTCTGCGTGCTTACGGCACAGAAGATGTTGGGAATTGAAGTTGTTTTCCTTTGTTTGCGTTCGTGGGGCTCTTGCCCCACTGGCGGCTTTGGCATTCCTGCAGTACTCTGTGGGCCGGGTTCGGGCGAGTGCAGGAGGCTTAGTACAGGATAGTATGGACGGGTGCAGAAACATATAGCAAGTTCTAATGGTTAACCCTTGGATTTATATGTATAAATTGAGTATCAAACTGCCAAGCAATTTATTATTGGAAGCAATCATGTGGGCTGGTTGCTCCATTTGGCTTCTTGTCTTGCAGCCCAAAGATATCTTGAATAGAGTCACGCAGTCGAGTCCAAACTCCTCTATCACCTGCCATCCTTCAGAGTCTGCCCAGATCTAGGCCCACTGTGTCAATGATGATGTCTAACCATCTCATCCTCTGCTACTCCCTTCTCCTTTTGCCTTCGATCTTTCATAGCATCAGGGCCTTCTCCAGTAAGTCCTCTCTTTTCATTTGGTGTCCAAAGTACAGTACTTGAGCTTCAGATTCAGTATCTGTCCTTCCAAGGAGCAGTTAGGGTTGATTTCCTTTAAAATTGACTAATTTCATCTCCTTGCAGTCCAGGGGCCTCTCAAAAGTCTTCTCCAGCCCCACAGTAAGTTTATTCTTCTGCGCTCAGCCTTCCTTATGGTCCAGCTCTCACAGATTGAGAGCTCTATTCTCTCACTTGAATGGAGTACATATGGCTGATTCAGTATATTTTAGGGTACTTTTTCAAATGGGACTTGGTAGTCTACTTCTTAAGATCCAAGCAATGGACATCTCATCCCAATTTATTTTCTGTTTGCAGCTGTATTTTTCTGCTTTTCCATTATGCTAAAAATGCCGCCATTGAAAACAGACAAGTACATTGGAATACTCCTCTGCTATAGATTTACCTGGTGTTACACCAGGCTTCAGTGGTAGGTGTTGTCTACTGGTTTGTATCAACATGTATGATGACAGCAAATATGTGGGTCTATTCCTTTTGATTTGTCTCCTCATTTTCTATATGGGTGCTGCAGTGGCTCAAGTGGGTAAGACACTGACTGGAAGGCAGGAGGTCAGCAGTTCGATTCCTGAGTACTGAGGGATGGAATGAGATCCCGTCTATGTCTCAGCTCCTGCCAACCTAGCAGTTCGAAAGCAAGAAATTGCAAGTAGATAAATAGGGACCACTTTGGTGGGAAGGTAAGCAGCATTCAGTGAACTCCAGTGTCTAGTCATGCCTGCTGCATGACCACAGAAACGTCTGCAGAAGCAGACAGCACTGGCTCTTCGGCTTTGAAACGGAGATGGTCACTGAACCCGAGTTAGATACAACTGGCTTTTAAGCAAGGTAAAGCTTTACCTTTACTGTCTCATTTTCTACCAACTAGTGGATTGGTCATTGTGAGAATCTGCATAGCGAAACAGAACAACAGGACACCGTACTGTCATATGACGAAGGGGAAAAGAGAACTGTGGAATGAAAGCATAAAAATTACAAATTTTTGAATTGGCTCCTGGATAGCTTCAGCATAATAAACAGGCATTGTGATAGCAGAAGTTTGGGTTTTGGTTTGTAATTTGCAGCGAATATCCAATTCTTTCCCTCATGTGGTTCCATTGGGATATGAAGCCATAATAGTTTAACTATTTATTATTTATTTATATCTTTATTTATTTTATTTATTCCTCACTGGATTTATTGTTAGACATTTCTCACTTAATTGATAACAAACACACAAGGCACATCGCATCAAATTTACCATGAAGCCAATTCAAACATAGGACTTGTGTGCCCTGGCTCTAGAAAGCAAAGATAAAGACTCAATAGTACTAATCTGCCAGTCTGGCCAGGTTATCCTGTTATTTTAATAGAGTAGACCATGCTGCCATTGACTCAACACTGAGAGTCAGGCAGCGGTTAACTAACCTGACAACTCTGAGGACTAACAGCCTTGGGTGCCGGACTCCACAGGGAAGGGTGATGGTCCTCAAATGGATTAAATCCCACTTGAATCCATCTTGATGGAGGGCGGCAGCTTCATCAATACTGGCCTGGGGCTGAGGAGGACTTTGCGTGCCAAAAGGGCTCAGGATCAGAGAGTGACTCAAGGAACTGGATAAGTGGTACGGGGGTCATGCTGAGATGCAGAAGGCAGATGAAGGCTATCTATACCTATAAATCCGAGCGTTAACCGTTGGATAATGACAAAGGCTCCCGCACCCAGCCATACTAGCCTGTACCGAGCCTCCTGCACTCGCCTGAACCCAGTCCGGAGGTTACTGCAGGGTTGAGAAATGCGCCAGTGGAGCAAGAGCCCCATGAACGCAAACAAAGAAAAAGGACTTCAATTCCCAACGTTCTTTGTGCCGCGCCGCGCCACAGCCAATCAGGCTGAGAGGCGCAAGGAAAAAGAACATTGGGAAACACGTCGCAGCCAATTGAAATTGAGCCGCAGAAAAAACCACCACACGAATGCAAACCACAAATGCAAAACTATGCGCCCTGAGAGCGCAGAACTCTGAGAAAGCTGGAGCACGAAAAATAAACTTACGAAAAGCAACGGGAGTGCAAGTCCCCAGCAGGCAGACTCAGCGCTTCACAGCCATGCAAAACTAAAAGCCACAAAATGCCACCGCGAGACACCTGCCATCCTTCTTTCCCGGAGCAACGGGGAGAAGAGAGAACCATCTGCCTCTCCTCCACGCTACCCTGCCAAAGACACGGCGAGACCACCACCAGCCTCAAGTAAAGTTGAGCAGGGATGGAAAAAAAACCAAAAACAGGCAGCAGTTCGTCAAGGGAAGCACCCTCCCTGGCAGAAGACTGGCTGATGCCTTTGTATTTCTGAATACAAAAACAACATCCAGCAATCCGCAAGGAAGAGCACCACCCCTTACGGATTGCTGCCTGCCAATCTCCAGTTAGGTAAGCCGGGAGAAAAAGGAGACAGAGAAGAGAGAACCATCTGCCTCCTCCTTCTCCCCCGACCTACCTAACAAAAAAAAATTTAACCACAAAATACACAAGCAAAAACATCCACAATGGCACAAAACCACAAAGAAAACACCTAATTACAACACAAAAAACCACAAAGTACACAAACAACAACTAATTACAAAAATAAACAACAATGAAATAAAACAAATTAAACACAACCAGAAATAATCAAACCAATTAAACCAACCTAAAACTAAACCAAAAAAACAAACAAACCAGAAACACCTCCCAGCCCACCACCACAAAAGCAAAACAAAGAAAAAAACCCAGAAGAAAGAAAAGCAGACAACTCACCAGCACGTCCTCCCTCCACGATGACCGGAACAGAAATGAAGAAACAAAGAGACTACTTACCGGAAGAAGCCCCACCCAGAGGCCAGGAGAGAAAAAACATGTGAAATGAAAGCAAAACCCCTAGCAGCTCCATCTGCAGGGCAGAATAGTAAAAACAACTCAAAAAGACTCAACAGCCCCACCTAGAGGCAATAAGAGTAAAAACAAGTCAAAAACATAACAATAAATCACAATTTTACACAAATCACAAACATATGTCAAAAAAATAAAATAAAAAGATTTCTAAAATCCTGTGCTGAGTTTTAACTCAAATAAAAAACCCAAAACATCTAAACACAGTTTAAAAACATTGAATGTAAAAAACATGTACTTTGACATTTTAAAAATTATTACCTACGGTACAACTATTAAAAAAACCCCAGAAACTAAGACATTATTTGGTTAAATAAAACAATTTGAAACAATTATATCATCTTTTGTTCTTTTTTTAATCCACAAAAAAACAAACAAACCCAAAAAGCTGATCAGTTTATAACAGCCCGGCATCGCCGGGCAAACTATGCTAGTGCATTATAGTCTCAGGACAGTCATCATTACTGATCACCATGAGGATTGCCAATATTCAGATATGGATACGACAGAAGAAGAAGAACTAATCTGGAATGATCCTCTTTTTTAACGTGCTCAGTGTAGTGGAAAAAATCTGGCATTCCTCCAAAGTTCTATTCTGCAGGCTGGTAGAAGATGATCCTTCTTTTACTGGGAATAGCTGTTGACTTTGGCTGGTGTATATGGTTGAGTTGTCTAGTTCGGAGGTTTTTTCCTTTCTTTTAACATTTGCTTCAGAAGCAAACGAGATTTTAAAAACTGGATAGTAGTAAAAGCAAGTGGCAGATTAATGAAGCCCAAAATGGGGTTTTGCATGCTTCTCTCTCAAAAGTCTGGGCTTGGATCTTTGCAGAGTCTACTACTATTGTGAGGCTGAATTACAGCTGCAATCTCCCCCCCCCCCCCCCCCCGCAGGCTTCTTATTTTTAACATCTTAATGGAAATCAGATAGAAGATAGTCCTCAGTATGTCAGTATCTGCTGATGCAGATGGAGATTTAATGTGGGTTTTTTTTATAGAAGTGCCAGTATGTGGAGATTTCTTTGCAAATAAGGTGAAAATAATGTAATATTTTAGATAGGGTAGAACCGTGACAGCGAACCTTGGCATTCCATATATTCTTGGACTTCAATTCCCAGAAGCCCAAACCCCCGTGAATCCACACAAAGGGGTTTATTGTGATTCATCCGGCCCACGCCACCCTCATTGCTCCCGGAATCGGAAGTAAAACACGCCCACAGTACCATTTCATGTGGCTTCCTACCCCTCCAAGGGCATTCAAGAAACAAAATGGTCACCCTTTTGAAGCTGTTGGGACAAAATGGCCACCCCCATCATGCAGGCAAGGCAAAATGGCTGTCCGGCCCTCGAAGCTGACTGAGAGAGCGTAACCCGGCCCCTGGCTTGAAAAGGTTGGAAACCCCTGTTATAAAACTTTGCCATGACAGCAGACCACTGAACTGTTGTACCGCAGTAACTGTAAAGATCGGTGTGTTGGTAGGGGGTGGGAACTTTTTCAAGCTGTGGGGAATCTTACAAACTTTATGGGTCAAGAGGCAAAAATACACACTATGCACTGACACATTCACGCACTCAGAAGAATATAGCAGTTTAAGAACTGGTACAAAATAAGCAGCCCTTGCTGGGTGTTTCAAAATGAACTGCATTTGGGCAAGATAATGCATGCCCCAACCATGTGTCAGGTATCCTCGGTATTTGAATCAATTCTGAATCCAGTAAAACTGACACAAATGTAGGAATAATCAAGAATGCACCCTGAAACTGATGGGTAGAAGGGAAAACGTAACTTGTTGTTCTTTCTTCCGAGAGCATCGTTATGGTTTTATTGATTTCTTTTGTATGTACAGGTGAAACTCGGAAAATTAGAATATCATGCAAATGTTCATTCAATTCAGTAATGCAACTTAAAAGGTGAAACAAATATATGAGATAGACTCATTGCATGCAAAGCGAGATAGTTCAAGCCTTACTTTGTTATAATATTGTTGCTTATGGCTTACAGCTTATGAAAACCCCAACCTCCCCATCTCATGTACCCCATAATCATCACATAATTTCATGTAGGCTGTATGCCATGATCATCACAATTATAACGAATTAAGGCATGACATATCTCGCTTTGCATGTAGTGAGTCTATCTCATATATTTGTTTCACCTTTTAAGTGAAATGAATGGACATTTGCATGATATTCTAATTTTCCGAGTTTCGCCTGTAGATAACAGGCAGAGTCAGGTTGTTTTGACACAATGAAAATCAACAGCATGGCACAGAAAGAGAGGTTGAGCCACACAGTCTGTAGCCAGTAGCTTCATTTACTCCCCCCTCCCACAAGGAAACTGCTGTTCAAGAAAAGCACCAGGTATAATCTGAGCCCTTTGGTGAAAGCCTTCGTTTTTCTACCTGTTTGTATCCTGTCCTTGTATGTAAAGCATGCCATGTTTGGCAAGAGGTGGACAAGTCTTGGGAATTATTCATCAGAGGCCATACCAACCACACCATATAAATCCAGCATGGAAAAGGTGCAGTATTGTCATTTTGTGAGAACCAGCTGTATTGGTTGTACTTTTTTCTAGACTGACTAAACAAATCAGGGAGGGCATGGGGGTCCTGGTGGTACAAAAATGTCACATATAGCTCATGATCTGCATGTTTTTTCTAGCTTAAGAAGACATTATTACTTGACATCATCACAATGAGTATTTCACTAGCCTTCACCACTGTTGTTGGTTGTGAACAAGTTACACTGCTAAGTACTGGAGACAAGGATTATTTCAAAGTCACTTCCACTTTGTGCTAAACGCTTAAGGCAACAATAATATTTTAAAACTCAATTTTCTCTTTTCTTTAATCTCTTTTGGTGTCCTCCTATTCTACTCAAAATGTGCAACTTTCCACATCTGCCAGCTGCTCTTGACATTGCCACCACACTTGCCAGTTTAAAAAGCAGCACGTCTGATCTTCACGAAGGATTTTCCAGTCATTTCATTTTTAAAAATGATAATTATTCTGATATACATTGTTATTCTCTTTATCATTTAGATCTCATCTATCTTCCATTGAACACAAGGCAGTGTACCTTATATTATCCCAACCATTACCAGACTCTAGACCTGCTGAGCTTTAGCAATATTGGGGAGGCACTTCTGCATCATCGAGCATCTTAGCTCTTTAAAGCAGGCATGTTCTGGTGTACTCATCAACAGAGTTAACCACTGAGCCAATGGTTTGTTGTTCAGTCGCACAGTCGATTCCAACCCTTTGCTACCCTATGGACCATTGACCTCCAGGCACCTCTGTCCTCTACCATCCTCCTCAACCCACCCAGCTCTGTGCCCATTGCATCAACGATACCATCTAGCCATCTAATTTTGGTCGCTCCCTTCTTCTTCTGCCCTCCACTTTTCCCAGCATCAATACTTTTTCAAGTGAATCCTCTCTTCTCATTTGATAACCAAAGTATTTTAGCTTCATCTTTACTATTTGCCCTTCTAAGGAGCAGTCAAGTTTAATTTCTTCTAAGATTGACCTATTTATTCTCCTCACTGTTCAGGGTACTCTCAAGACTCACCTCCAACACCACATTTCAAAGGCACCTATTCTTCTGCGCTCAGCTTTCCTTATGGTCCAGCTCTCACACCCATACATTACCACCAGGAATACCATTGCTTTGATTATGTGGACTTTTGTTTGTAAAGTGATATCTCTACTTTTAACTATGTTCCCCAAGTTTCTCATAGTTTGTCTGCCAAGAATCAGTCGCCTTTTTATTTCTTGGCTGCAATCACCATCTGCAGTGATCTTGGATCCTAAGAAAGTAAAATCTGTCACTGCTTCTACTTCTTCCCCATCTATTTTCCAGGGACTGATAGGGCCTGTTGCCATTATCTTGGTTTTCTTGATGTTGAGTCTCAAGCCAGCTTTTGCACTCTCTTCCTTCAACTTAATCAGGAGTTTCTTTAGGTCTTCCTCACTTTCTGCCATTAGGGTGGTATCATCTGCGTATCTCAAATTGTTGATGTTTCTCCCCGCAATTTTGATCCCATGTTGTGATTCCTCCATCCCTGCATTGCATATTATGTGCTCTGTATATTGGTGAGTGAAATAGCTGCTGAGTAGATTATGAGCCCTTCCAACACTGAGAGCCTGTGTCCATGTCAGGGAAATTATCCATTTATATCTGACACCCGCAACTCCAGTGCCACCTTAGTTTAGCAGTGAGTATTCTTACTTCACTATTACACAGCAGTTGCTGGAAATTTTGGCCAGTAAATTTTGGCCTCACTGTCCAGGAATCTTGTCCATATAAATTACTTCCTGTTGAAATGTCAGTATGTGCCAGGAAATGGTCGCATGCTGCAGTCTGTGATGCTCCTGCACAGAATAAAATGGTTGGGGATCGGAGATGCTAAAACCTCAGTATGTGTTTGTATGTAGAACTGGTAAAATTACTCCTTAAATAATGTAAAGGTCCTATTATGATCACTGTTAAGTTAGTTCCAACTTGATGGCACATAATACACACAGAGAGAGCTGTTGAAGTATCTTTTAAAGTTACCTGGTTCTCTTCTTCAATTAAATCCATAAAAAAGTTGCTTTTCTGAAATTGTTTCCTTAAAGACATAGTAGGTAGCTAAGAACATGGTTTTCAGACTCTAAAAGTTACTGTCAATGAATTTCAGAAAGCCCAATTACTGCCTGGAGTTTAATTCACCCACGGGTGATTCTTTTTGATTTTATATTACCGAAGTGCCAAAGGTTGATGACTCTAATGCTGTGATATTAAACAATCCTTTTTTAAAAAAAGATCTAACTAGATGATGCGTGGAATCTGTAATGGATTGCTACCAGCTTACTCAGCATGAATTGCAGCACTGGGATCTTCCAGCACCAAGGAAAGCAGAGGAAGCAGAGGTGATTATGAAGTAAAACTAAATTAAATCAAACAAGATAGCCATAAAGAAAATATTCAAGTATTTTAATGTTTTACTCTGCTAGGTACTGATAGCAAGGGAGCTTTCTACAATATCAACAGACAGAGTGACCTCTAGATCAAGGGTGCCCAAACTTTTTGGGCTGCGGGCTGGTCACATGATTCAGGGGTGCCCAAACTACGGCCTGGGGGCCGGGGCCGGCCCCAACATCAATTCATCTGACCCACGCTATCCTCGTCGCTCCCAGAAATGGAAGTAAAACGCACCTGTATGGGTGCGTTTCACTTCTGCTTCTGGGAGCAACGAGAGTGGCACGGGCCAGATCAATTGGTGTCAAGGCCGGATCTGGCTCCTAGGCCTTAGTTTGGGTACCCATGCTCTAGATGGAGCATGGACACAATGATTTAAAAAAGACAGATGGATTTGTCTTCACATGAAAACAACAACAGACAACAACAAAGTTATTTTACTAGAGCTGAGTCACAATGGAGAGCTGAATCTATGAATATTGACCATGATCCAATGCAACACCTGTGAAGCAAAAACCCCTATTTATGTAGGGTCTCGGCCTTGGATGATAGAAGCATCTACTGATAGTTGGATCAGTAAAGGGATCTTCTAGCATCTGTACAGTGGTTTTGTGGTGTGAGTGTGTGTCTGGTGACCAATCAGCAGCTGTCCCAGATCACAGAGCACACAGACAAGAAAAGGGGAGAACCACTCATGCAAGAAGGTATCAGGTATATGGGCAAGCTTCAAAAAGACTGAATCAACTGGGAGTTGCACAACTGTCCTATCACCTAAAAGACTGAGGCCATTGTTTTCCACCCATTTTTTTTTTAAAGATTATTTTTGGGAGAATTTTGGATAGACCATCTATGGCAAGAAAGCACTGCACTGCTGAAGCACAATATGACAACCTGTGTATCCCCAACACACAGGCAGTAGTAGCTGCTGGTATCAGGCAAAAGGAGCAATATTTATGAGCCTCTTTGCAATCCTGATGAGATGGCTAAATTCTTATAAAAATTGCTAACTGCTAGCTCTGGAAAAGAAATTGTAATCTGTATGCCTCAATATGAGTAGCCCTTTATCTTGTTTTATTTGCTACTAGCTGATTACCCTATACTTAAAAGAAGTATAGTTTCTTCAGCGGCAGCGTCTCCGGCCCATAAACTTAGTAGCGGCCTCCTTTTGCTGTAGAAAGGAGGCCGTGGTTTGAATTTTCCAGCTGGACAGAACTTTAAATTTACAGGCCTGAGACGCTGCCGCTGAAGTAAGCTTTACCGGCAGCGTGTCCCGGCGGTAAATTCAAACCACTGTCAAGCTGCGTCTTCCTTCCTTCAGCGAAAGGAGTGCACAGCTTGACAGAACTTTAAGTTTACGGGTCGGAGACGCTGCCAGGTGGAAAATTTAAACCGCTGTCAAGCCGTTAATTGCGGCCACAGCTTTCTTTAGCAGCAGCGTGTCCTGGCGGAAACTTCAAACCATTGTCAAGCTGTGAAAGGAGGCTGCGGCTTGACAGAACTTTAAGTTTACGGGCCGGAGACGCTGCCAGGTGGAAAATTCAAACCGCTGTCAAGCTGTGTCCTCCTGCCCTCAGCGGAAGGAGGCCACGGCTTGACAGAAATTTAAGTTAATGGGCCGGAGACGATGCCGGGCAGAAAATTCAAACCACTGTCAATCCGCATCCTCCTTCCTTCATTACCTACTTGTAAACGTCGCCCTCTGTGGCCTTTGTCACTTTTATGTTGTACTGTCAAGAAAGCCTGGAAACCGTCCTGTCAGTAAGTTTTCCTGAAGGAAAAGCACAGCTGCGTTGGCTGAGTTGGCTGCATTGGGATCAATTAGGGAAAACAGAGGCTGTGGTGTGCGTGCGCAGTACTGCTGTTTCATTGCTTTTTCTCCTATTGGTGGGGGTATCCCTTTTGCATCCCACTTTGGGGAGTATAAACCCCCAAATGGGTTTTGTGACCCACAGTGCTGATGTCACAAGCCCAAGGTATGTATGTGCCAAATTTCAGCGACATTGGTCCAGGGGTGTGGGTTCCTTTAGAACACATACAAACCCACACCTCTGTTTTATAGATATAGATGTCTCATCTACTTGTATATATATTTTTAGCATACAGACTTGAGCTACTTCCTCAAAATCTATCTGGGACTAGTTATGAGTTAGATCATGAGCTAAAGGTGGAAAAGTTCAGCTTTGGGACAGTATAGCCAACAATAGGAATGCTTATGCTATGGAAATGACTCCGGGGCGTGACTTATATTCATTAATTGCTATGTCTTGCTTTTGTAATTATGCTTGTAATTAGAGCTGGCTTGGTGCCATATGGTTCCATATATGGGTAAGGCATCCAGCCCCTTTCGAGGGGGGAAACAAAAGCATGATGCACACTGTAATTCTCACTCAGACTTTTGGAAATTAATTCCATCTGAGTCACTGCTGGAAGAAAATAAACTTTTTGCTGTTTTTCACCTGAGTCTGTGGTCCGTTTTCATCTTTGAGCTGAATACTCACTACACTGATAGTTTGTAGAACTCTTATAGGGTTTTAAAAAAAATTATATAGCCCCATGTTTCCAGGAAGTGTGCTGGCTTTAATGGTGCCAGGGAAATCACATCTGGCTGTGAAGTTGCTGAGAGCAAATCAAAGCTAGTTCAACATGTGCGAATTGCCAACTCAGGAAGGACTGTTCTCACCAGGAAACAGATTCATTTGCCCTCATTTATGTCACTCATAAGTGGGTCTGGTGTTCTGTGTAAGGACATGCCAGGAAGAGGTTTAGAAACAAAACAAAAATGGGGTAGGGCTGTACACAGGTGAAAAAGATGCAAGCTTGTGGTGTGTGGAGCACCTTCTGTCTCTCCCAGTCTCAAAGTCCTTTTTTCATAATCAAAATATTAACTGGAGAAGGTTCAGTTTAACCTTAACATTAATCACCATAGAAACATTATATTTATTTATTTATTTATTTATTCATAGCATTTTTATACCACCCATTTGGAAAATTTCCCACTCTGGGCAGTGTACATACAAATATCAAAATAACATAATAAAACACACAACAAATTAAAAATAAACCAACCAAATAAATCCATCCTAAAATAAAATAAAAGGCATCTGAGAGCACAGAAAATCAACTGACTGGCTAATTTATTGCTAAAGGTATAACATTCTGAAAGGCTTCCTTGAATAAGAAATTTTTAAATTGTTTTTTGAAGATAGCCAGTGATGGCGCCTTACTAAAAAGAACTAAACTCTCGCTCTTCATCTTTGCATGATGAAGAAACCAAAATGTAAGTGTTCCCCCCTCTTCCATGTGTGTTACATTTCCACCTCATTCAGAATTCATTTTCTTACACATTACTTTGAAAACATGGGAACAGCTATGGAACATTCCCATGTCTTATAATAGATAAATCAAGATTGCATATACAGTCAACCCTCACATAACAACACGTTCGGATAGCATCATTTTCGCTTAACGTGTCGTTATGCACCACGTGTTCCCCCGCATAATGTTTTTAGTGTCGTTGTCCGAACAACAACGCTAAAATAACCATCATTATCCAGACAAAAACGTCGTTATGCGGGAAACTCCATAGAAACCCGCATAACAACAAAAATCGCTTAGCAACGCTACTTGGGGAACCAAGTAACATCGTTATGCGAGGGTCTACTGTATATGATCATTGGCTGTAATATGAGCGTTTTCAAGGAAGTAATACAAATTCAACACTGCTTCTGTAAGAATCAGTTTAAAAAATACCTTCCACCAACTTCCTCTGAATCTTTAAAACGTGGACATTTACAACAAAACATAAACAAAAGTGGGTCACCATGGAAATGAGATGCCTGAGGAAGGCTGCTGGAGTGACTAGAGGGGATAAAATCAGAATGAGATTAGAAGGAAAAGACTTGGAATAGAACCAATTTTAAGCTATATACCGAGACAACAAATTAAGTGGTTTACACATTCGAAGACAACGTCTTGGAATTTCGTACCATACAAGGCTTATGTGAAAAGACCAGGACAAAGAGCATGAGGCAGACCCAGAGGAAAGTGGAGAGGGAACATCAAAGACATATTACAACAACAACAAATAACACTGGTGGAGGCCACTAGAAGTGCCAGAGCAAGAGCTTTGTATTTCTCTCAACAAACAAAGTGGTAGAAGAAGAAGTTTAAAAAGGATGCTCTTTATCTCATTTAGTAAGATAAGAAAAAGAAAATGGCATTAGTGCTTTTGATCAGTATCTCATGCTACTTGTTTTACCAATCATATGGCTTGATGTCTTCTTGTCCAGTTGAAGACAGTCCTGTTTGCTGGTTTCAGAGAATCCAAATAGGTTTTCAGATATATCTCACACTGCAGAATCTTCTGAAGCCTGTTGTAGCTGATCTTCAAAATAGACAAGCTGATCTACTTCAAAACAGTCACTTGCCCGAGACACCATTTTCTCCAGATATTCTTTAATTTCATCTTCACTTGCATTTCCCCGTCTAGCTTGTTGGAGGAACTTGTACACTTTTTCAAAGATTTCTGATCCTAGTTTCTGAATGGCTGACCTGCCAACAGGAGACAAATGCTGCTAAATTGGTCAGATTACAAATAATGCACACAAGTCTGTAATTTAGTATAACTGAACGCATATCTGGCAACTTTCCATAGCCTGTCAAAAAAAATGCTTCCATAATATTATAGAAATAGCAATGCATGAATCCTGATGTGTATATGAAATATGTGGATTGAATTCTGATATCAAATCTAATAAAACCCTTTATCACAGTCTCAGCTCATGCATGCATATTTACAATATTTGGATTGTACAAAGCACACCAATGTCCTTGGACTATGTAGGAAGAGCAGTCATATATCATAAATCATTTTTAGACAAGATTTTTTTAAAAAAAGACTAGGTCATGAAAAGATAAGAGAAACAACTTTTGTCTACGGATAACAGAACTTTCCTTCATTTAAAATTTAGCATCGTTGCATCATCAAGTGGCCCCCGACCTATGATGACCCTCGGAGTGAACAATTCCCAAAATGTTCTACTTCTAACGGCCTTGCACCCCTCTTATGTGGTTCTTTTAGAGAATCAATCCTTCTCATATCTGGTCTTCCTCTTTTCCTGCTGCCTTTAGTCTTCTTCAGTGTTACTGACTTCTCAAGAGAATCTTCTCTTCTCTTGAGGTGCTCAAAACATGACCCCCTCAATTTTATATTTTGCCCTTCCAGAGACAGTTCAGGCTTTATTTGCTCTACAATCCCTTTGTTTATTTTACTAGCAGTCCAGGGTATCTGCAAAACACTTCTCTAGCACCATATTTCAAAATGTATCATTAGATAGTCTAAATTAATGAAAGGTTCATCTGTTTCCTCCTAACACTAGTTAGACAGAAGGTTCTACATGTAGTTAAAATGGATTTTTATAAGACAATGATGGCCATCCTTGGCACTCCAGGAGTTCTTGGACTTAAATTACCAGAAGCCCAAGTCAGCACTCCTGCAGATCAGGGCTTCTGGTAATTGAAGTTCAAGAACACCTGGAGTGCCAAGGGTGGCCATCACTGGTATAAAAGCTCTGCATGTCCCCTTTGTGCTGAACACACAAGGTTAAAAAAAAGACCAACCCTGGTATCTGTGTTCTGTATCCTCAAAATAAAGAAAACTAAAAGGCAGAGGCTCAGGTACCTAAGAAACTTTCTGCATGTTAGGCTGGCACTCGCTAACTAAATCCTTCAGTATGGCAAGGGAAATGGCTGAGAGGAGTACCATGTCAAGCATCCTGAAATACTGCCCTCTTACTTCACCCTGAATAACTGATAATCCTGCTACCAACATAGTGCCACTCAGCAACATTTTGTTTCAAGAGCCCTGTTTAAAAAATCCCCATTTTTTTTTTAAAAAAGCATTTGAAATGCGTAATATTTATTGCAGGAGGCTAGGAATTTCTTGAGTCGAGAGGGTGACCAAGGAAGAAGTACCAAAAGAGATTAATGAAGACTAAGAAATCATGAAACACACCAAATATAGAAACCTGGAATACTTCAGCCATGTAATGAGAAACAGTACAAATTTTAATGGTTGATCTTTCCAGGTAAAATAAATAGGAAAGAAGCAGAGGAAATGTTTCCCAAGACGAAAGTTTGATCTCAGCAGATACCCTTCATAACAGATTTGATGACCAGTGGAAATTCTAGCTTTTCAAAATACAAACTGAACTGTAATCATCCAGGATACTTTAACAATGCATTCAAACTGCTAAAAAGAACCATGTCTTCTGACTAATTCCATATTTTTATCTAAAGTTCTTTTACACACTAGGATGGCAATAATCACAAGGATACAGAAACAAAATTATCATTGAATTTTATTAATTTGAAGGATGGTTTTCTGGAATCAATTATCTGCAAGGATTTTGCTTTGGAGTTCAGTTCATTCCCCCTAGTCTTAACATCCCCATTGGCAAAAAAAAAAAAAATTCAAAATGTGGAATGGGTATAGAAAACAGCCCTATAATCTTCTTGAAAATTGCTTGCATCCACCCAATACACAGTCAAAGTTATGACATTTCAGTGCCACAAGGTTTGATAGCAGTAACGAGTCATTCGCTTTCAAAAAAAGAGAAATTTTCTGTTATTTTGTTTCATGAAACACCTATCCACAAATGCAGGAAGAATGCATTTTTCTAAAGGCAGTGCTTTTTCATTTCAGAATATTTACTTCAGATTTCAAAAACCTTTTCAAAGTATACCTTCATGTGTGGCCAAAGGTAAACAGATTCTCTACAGCTGCTGAATCAATTATATATCACAGCAGAGTAACAATATGGAACACCAGAATAATAAGGTAAGGATTAAAGGCATTTATGTGTTTGACACCGCTAGAGAGAACATTAACCACTGTGCTGAAATAAATTGTGGGTTACTTTGCTGTTGTAAAAATGATGGTGTTTGCAATGCCTGTACAAGCAATAACACTGAGATACAGGAAATACAACACATTGTTGTTATTATGTGCTGCCAAGTCACCTCTGACTTATGGGGACCCCATCAATGAGTGATCTCCAAAATGGTGTGTTCTCAACAGCCCTCTTAGCTTTTGTAAACTCATACTTGTGGTCCTTTAGGGAGTCAATCCATCTTTTATTTCATCTTCCTTTCCCCCTGTTGCTGTCTACCTTTCCCACCATTACTGTCTTTTCTAGAGAACCTTGCCTTCTCATGATGTGCCCAAAGTAGGGCAGCTTCATTTTTGTCAT
The DNA here is from genome assembly GCA_035047345.1 of Bradypodion ventrale. Taxonomy (NCBI): domain Eukaryota; kingdom Metazoa; phylum Chordata; class Lepidosauria; order Squamata; family Chamaeleonidae; genus Bradypodion; species Bradypodion ventrale. The sequence goes on from JAWDJE010000006.1 coordinate 84,507,959, forward strand.
GTTTGCCTCTGGAGATAGCTCAAGCTTTATTTGCTCAAGGACTCATTTCTTCATCTTTCTGGCAGTCTAGAGCAGAGGTCATCAAACTTGTACAGTGGAACTCCTGATAACGTCCAATCCTGATAACGTCCTATCTGGATAATGTCCATCAATTTTCAGAAAATTGATGGACTGGATAGAGTCCTTCGGACGTTGTCCAGAGCTGTCTGTGCTTGCCCTCTGGGGGGAGAACCAGCCAAGCACGTGTCTGCTTCTCCCCCTGGAGGGCCGGCAAGTGGGTCTCTGCCTGGCACAGGAAGTCTTCCGGCGGAAAAGGTAGAAGTCCAGCAGAGGACTTCCTGTGCCAGGCAGAGTTTGCGTCATTGGTTTGGTTCCTAGTGCGGAACCAGGAAGTTGCCCGGTCACGTGTTCAAGTGGCCTAGCGAAGTGGGGAAGCATCGGAAAATCATCCAGATGGAGTGAGATGACTCCAAACAGCCTAACACCACACTGGTAAGTGACAGAGGCTGTGGGTGGGGATCGAAACAGACCCCCGGTTTGTTGGGGGGAGGCGCCGCCCAGCGTATTCTCCTCCCAAAAAAGCCAGTGCTTCCCTGCGGACCCTCCGGGCAGGGAGCTGTCAAAGCATGTGGCCGGCTCCCTGCCCAGAGGTGCCACAGGGGAGTGCAGACCCACCCAGGGCACCTCCAGGCAGGGAGCTAGCCACGCGCTTCCTTCCCTTTCCAGAGGGGCCATGAGTGTGTGCCCGCTTTCCCCCAAACCAAGCCGGGGTTTGGATTGGGGGAAAACAGTTTTTTTAAAGCAATATCCGGTGATGGGCTGGATAACGTTCAAATCCGGACAACGTCCAGACTTGTGGAACCAAGTTTGGACGTTATCCGGAGTTCCATTGTATCTCCAGATGTGCTTGGACTTCAATTCACAGAAGCCCTGAGCAGTAGGTATGCTGACTTGGGCTTCTGGTAATTGAAGTCCAAGAACACCTGGAGAGCCATGTTTGAAGCCCCCCTGGTCTAGATGTAGCCACAGAGATCTTATCCAACACCATATGTCAAACAAATCAACTTTTTTTCCCATTCAACCTTCTTTACTATCCAGCTTACACACCTGTACATGATGAGTAAAGGTTTTTGTTGACTCAATGCTAAGCATGTAAAAATCTGTACTTATGCATGATTGGCCCAACAGGAGTTAAATTTTGCATTTCTGGTTTAGGAATTCTTTTGGTTATGCCTCAGTATCCACAAGTGCAAAGGGAACATAGCTGCTTATGTTTATCCACAAACTGCTTTATTCTAATTGGATTACTGGAATAGCTTTTTTGCACAGGAATTGCCTAAAAAGTTGCCTTTGAGACAGTTGAGTTTAAATGGGTTTAAAGTATTTGTTTTAAATCACCTAAAATTATTTTACAGTACAACTCTACCCATGCAACACTCTGTACAATCCTATACACAAAATCATATTCATGCCTAATCAGAAATTGGTATCATGAAATTCAGATGAGGATTTAATTCCCAGGTATAGTGTGTAGGATTTGAAGCTTCAAACTCTCATTTGCCTGAACTCTGTACCTCGTCGCGATTTCTTTGCTCAGTTTTCCGTTAACCTTAAAAACCATGCGGTGCTCAATCAATTACTTCAACATGACCTTTCTTTCTGAATGTTTTTTAAAAAGGAAATCATGTATTTGATGCCCTCCTCATATGACCATGAGTCTTTCTATACATAACATTTATGAATTTTAAGCAACAGTGGTCTGGCCATTCATGATAGCAGAATGAAAATATCACCACATGCCTTTCTTCTGCACTTTCTGAATGACAATTTTACTTGCAGTCAGCAGATAATGATGGCACCTTCAGCCAGAACAGGGCCAACTGCTGAGCAGAAGACACGAGGGGCTGAATGAGAGGCATTTGCCACTGTGCTGCAAGATTTTAATTTACTTAAATGCTGGTCTATGAAAGCTTTTCCTTTCACCCATCTACATTCGATTTGATTTTTTTAAACAGCCCTGCAAAGTTCATTGCCATTAAATTGTGACGAGGTATGTATTCTTAGCTTTCTCTGCAAAAAACAAAACAAAAAAATAACACCATGAAATACTATGTATTTAGAGTCAATTTCTCCCTTTTAGTGCTTTCTTTTGACTTTGACACTGAAAAAAAGGAAGATTTTTAAAACACTAAACGTACTGCATACATCTCTAGTTTTTCTGTACTCAGGCATACACAAAGAGCCAAATCGTGATGCTACAAGTCTCAAAAGTAAATGCAGTCCATAAAACAATATGGATTTTGTAAATACAACATTCCTGTCAACCATGAGATTGCTATTTTTTATATTTCAAAAACTTTTAATTTGCAAAACATATAGAACATAAATTGATATACAGAGGAAAAACCAATATAATAACAAATTATAGCAAAATTAATGTGCCCACCACCACTTTTGGGACTCTTTAGAATATATATTCTTTTTCTTTCCCTTTGCGTCTTCTTTTTGGTTGCCACCATGAGATGGTTAATAACAACTTAACATGTCCAAAAATATGTAATTTCTTAACAGTAATTTGGCAATAGTTCAAAAACTATATGATTTTTTTTATCGTTTCAGAAGCATAGAAAGATGCTTTCTGGGTTGAAAGAATTTTTGCTAGAGGAACTCTGCTCAGGGGAGGCCCGAATGAGGATCCTTTCATGTCCCCAAGATGTTTTCCCACCTAAGTGGTCACTATTTATCTAAAATGCACCTGCGCATGCGCAAAATGCTGCAGTAAAGCACCCTTGGTTGTCGTAAGCACATTTATGACAGCCACAAATGCTTTATGGCAGCATTTTGCACATGCATGGGTGCATTTTACTTCCACTTCCGGTGGAACCATGTGACTGGCCCATGGACCGAAAAGTTTGGGCACCCTTGCTCTAAAATGACCAATGGTCTTGCAGGGAATGGATACCAAATGAGATAAATGCCAAGTCTTGTGGCGGGGGGTGGGGTGGGTGGGTGGGTTTGAGAGGGAGGACAGATCTGGTAGGAAAATCTTCCTTCCAGCCCATTCCTGTGCAATTTCACAAAGCCTTGCAGATGGAATCAGCCACTGTTAACCAAGATTTTTCTCCCAGATTTTGGACATTTGGGATGCATATATTGAAAGGAGCTACTTGAGAATATCACACACACACACACACACACACACACACACACACACACACACACACACACACACACACACACACACACACACAAAACCCACTGTAAAATCGAAACAAAATTATTTCAAGGTACAAATAGTGGGGTAATATAAAGTTTCTATTGAGATAATTTATTTTTTGTATTCTATAATTCTTAGTCCCTGATTTTTGTGTTGATTCATCTTTGCTACAATATTATATGGTTATTGGACAGTAAGTTGTTTTCCTTGACTCTTGCTGTTGAGGGGACTTTCAAGAATAACTGAAGCATTTCGTTACAACGAACCAAGGTGAAGAAGCAATAGAAAAGTAGAATTTTTAATCTTGAATATATAGAGCAGGTTGATAAAATTTGCAGCAAGATAATACAGACATGAGGAATTTTAGGGGCTATTCAACAATTATGTGATCCATTTTTTGGGGGGGAAATTGACCTCCTCCCCCTATGTAATCCGACTGTAATTTTAGCATTGACCCCCCTCCCCCCTTTAAAATTACGTAATCTAGAGCTTTTGTATCGAAACTCTAATTTTTAGAGCTTTTTACTATTGGTGCATAATGCACATCAGCTACAAATTGATTACGTAATCTTTGACCTGACCTCCTCCCCCTCCCCCACGTAATTTTTTCTGTAATTCAGATGGTAGACCCCCTCCCACTTTCAAGGATCACGTAATTGTTGAATGGCCCCTTACTATTTCTAAGATACTGTACCTAAGGAAATGATCAGCCGCTTCATTTCAGAAATGGCAGCTACTGTGTAAACCACAGGGAGAATGATACAATAGATAATAATTTACTATTGGTTGCTACAGCAATGCATTTTGCTGCAAATGAATATTCTGAATCAAATGTGTGTGTTTTTGTCTCACTTTCATGCACAACCCAACATCGTTGTCTACTGGGAACATTTTAAAAGGCAACTTACTCCTTCATCCGACTCAGCCTGGTTGCCGCCATGGTGTGGTTGAGAATTCTTGGTCCCTCAGGTCCCCGTGAAGTCACTCTGGTGACAGTTTCAGTACCTACAAATCAATATGCAGATGGATACCCTCATTCACCCTTGCTTCCCTCAGCATTTATGCACATCCAAAAGGCTATTAAAGGGCAATCAAGAAAAAGGTGGGAAGGCTACCTTTGTCACAATAAAATGCTGCTTTAATTAAAGTGGAATTAATGGACTAAATATACATCAGGCGTCCCTGGTAGGGGAACATGTATTATGAAATGAGTGTCAGTAAGGACATTCCCTCACTCCCTCTCCAAATGTTTATAGAAACAAAAAAAAAGCTCTTCCTGTCACTTATTTTTCTCTCTTTTTTGTACAAATGTACACAAAATCTGAGAGGGACTGTGGTGGCTCAATGGTTAAGACGCTGAACATGACAACTGGAAGGTTGGCAGGTCAGCTTTTTGAGACTCAAGCGCTGCATGACAGAGTGAACTTCCATCTCTGTCCCAGCTCCTTCCAACCTAGCAGTTCGTAAGCAAGCAATTGCAAGTAGATAAAGAGGTACCACTTCAGTGGGAAGGTAAACAGTGTTCCATATGCTCCGGTGTCCAGTCATGCATGCCACATGTCCATACGCAGGCAGCGCTGGCTCTTTGGCTGTAAACGGAGATGAACACCGAACCCTACAATGGGATATGACCGGCATTCGAGCAAGGGTGACCTTTACCCTTTACCTATACTAAATCTGCTCTGATTTATAAGTAAAAATTTCCTTTCCCTGTGTATTGCCAGTTTTGATCAGCAATGCCCAGAAAGGTAAGGGGGGGTGGGGGGGGCTACTAAGTGATACAGCACAAGATTGATAATCTAAAAACATAAAAATTTAATTGCTCTTCCTCCAACTATTCTGAGACAGTCAGGGGAAATATTTGATCCCATTTGGATGGGAGGATGTGCTTGATAGCACATTGCTCCTCCACCCGACTGTTCCCAGTAGTTTTCAGGGCAAATCAACCTACAACAAAACAGGCAGTCTAGACCTGCTCTGAGCTAGTGTTATCTGTTTTGTTGGGTTCATGCTACCTGAGAATAATTTTGAAATTAACTCACTATTATCAGTTTTCTTCTTTCTACACTATGGAGTAACTAATATGAAATGTGAACTTTATCCAAGCTTGCCAAGATAATTTCAGGTGTCCATATCATCCTATGCTGCTGCTACATGGCAGCCACGAGTGAGACATTCTGGAGAGAATTTTTTCTGGAAATACTTGGTGAATGGACACAGTCCTTGGATCTTCTGTTACTTTCTCCTAGTATATAGATATCAGAAAAGGATAAATGGGAAACAACTGAATCATTGAAATAGCTTTCAGCATTTATCCCTTATTGATGCTAATGTACTTTCCATTTCATGGCTCACAGTTTTGTGACAACTTAACTTTCAATTATTTCAAATAAAGAGACAATATTCAAAAGGGTGCTTTTGTTCTACTCACCTCTTTTAAAAAGATAATAATAGGAATTTCTGGCACAAACTGGTAAAGATCTATTGATACCTGAATTTAGCTGTTTTATCTATAATATAAAAGGGTTGGTACTGATGACCCATGGAAACCCTTCCAGCTATAGAATTCTATGATTCTATAGGTAGACTAGCAATTTTTGCCCGGCCTTGCCGGGCAGGTATGTTTGTGTTGGTGGTTGGGGTGGCACACACAAAGAGAGGGGAGGGGAGCTCAGCATTAGGCTCATTGCCTGTCGGAGAAGGGGGTGGATTTCTCCAGCAGGCATGGGCAAAACAGAGCTCTGCATTCGGCCCTTACCTGTCGGAGAAAGCAAGCCCCTTTTCCGACAGGCAAGGGCCGAATGTGGAAGGCGCTCGTTTCCCTCCGGGAGGCGAAGACAGAGAACGGAGCGTCGTTCTCTGCCTTTGCTTCTGGGGGAAGTGGCTCACTTCCCTCGGTTGGCAGGGCCAAAGGCAGCAGTGCCTTCGGCACCCAGCCCCTGTGGAAGGCACGGCTGAGGGCGTGAGGGGCACCGCCTCGCCTGACCATGTCCTCAGGTGGCGTGACTGAGGGCGGGAGGGGCAGCAGGGCAGAGGCAGTGCCTACAGTGGTGCCTCGCCCGGCCATGCCCTCAGGCTGACCATTTCCTCAGCCAGGGCTCTGTCTGCCTTGGTAAGGCAGGGCCCTGGGCTGAGGTTTTTTTGGCGCATGCTGGCTGTTGTTTTTTACACGCACGCCGGCTGTCCCGCCTCCTTCATGCTCGTGTCTTTCAGCCTGATTGGCTGAGGGGTGGCACAGCGTGGAGGATGTTGGGAAGCGTAGGGGTCTTTTTGTTTGAATTCGTGGAGCATTGGCCCCACTCTTGGCTTCCGGACACTTGCGGGATTGATGTCTCGGAGTTAAGGTAAGTGTTGCCGGCTCATTACAGGATAGGCTGGATGTGTGCGGACATGCATTCTGGACACGCAGGGCCACATCCCATTTTTATAGGTATAGATCTCACGCCAAGCTTCTCTCTTTTTCTTCTTTGCATACCTTTATTCTATCATTGTTTGAAATATTTTGGTTGCTGTAATACTTCAGGTTCCTTTAATCTAATATTTTGTTATTAAAGACATCTTTCTCATCTTCTGTACGACCTGAGGCTAAATAACCAAGTTGTTGTTGTTGCCTTTATTGTTGGCCAAAGAAAACATGTCCTGTAACACAACATGTTCTGTAACACAATGTAGCTGAACAAAAAATTTACAGAGAGATCTATAAATCCCCTTGGCTTCTTTCTCTACCTAACACTGAAGCTGCTGTAACAGCATTAAGCAGAACATGGATGCCACAGAAAGTCATCCATGATACTTTATTCAGTCTATAACCATGATGGTGAACCATGGCACTCCAGATGTTCTTGGACTTCGATTCCCAGAAGCCCAAGCTGTACCAGCGTGTTTTACTTCTGCTTCCAGGAGGAACAGGGGCGGCGGGGGCCAGATGAGTTGCAGCAAGCCCATTCGTGTGGGTTCATGGGGGCTTGGGCTTTTGGGAATTTAAGTCCAAGAACATCTAGAGTGACAATGTTCGCCATCACGGGTCTATAACATGAAGCCACACAAATGGACATTGCTACAGATCATCAATGTACAGACACCCAAGTGTCAACAAATTCAAAGGAATCACACTCATGACAAGATAGGATTCTTAGAGCAGCTCCAAAGATCACATATTAGCACTGCTCATGCTACCAAAGTCAAGGGTCAACCGCCAGTACAAGTTTCCTGAAAGAAAAGCCCTGTTCAAGAGTTCAGAAGACAAATTACATCAAATAGTTATATAAATGGAATTTAACGGTGTCTATACTTCATATGGCTGGATAGCTTAGGGTTTTATGTCTCTGGTTGGAAGTTCAATTCCCCACTGTGCTTCCCAAGAAAAGAGGCATCTTGTGCAATCAAGGGTCTGCTGCACATTTCCAGGTTGCCTCCAGAAGAAGGGAATGGTAAACTACTTTTGTGTATTCTCTACTTAGAAAACCCTGGAAAGAGCTGCCATAGGTCAGAGTTGACTTGACAACACACAGCTAGTTATACTTCATATTCCATGATCAAAGAGGATACTGTATATGTTTTTATTTTTCTTCTTCTTGTGCTGTATCCATGAAGATTGTCCTGAGAATGTAATGCAATGCCTTTCCATTTACCTTCGGCATCACAGCATGACACCCATACCACTGATCCAGCTCCACAAAACACATTCTGGTCCTGAGCCCTTTTGGCATGCAAAGTGCTCCTCAGCCCCAGGCCAGTATTGATGAAGCTGTTGCCCTCCAACAAGATGGATTCAAGTGGGATTAAATCCACTTGGGGTCCATCACCCTTCCTTCCCGGTGGACTTCACCACCCAAGTCCTCAGGGTGGTCAGGTTAGTCAACTGTTGCCTGACGATCAGTGTTGAGTCACTGGCAGTATGGTCTACTCCATTACCATAGCAAAATAACCTGACCATACAGAATATGTTTTTATATATGCAACTAAACATCAAAAATATACCAATTAAACCCCAGTATGACCAGGTAGTTCAAAAACTAACACATGCTTGAACATAATTGCTCTCAATGGCTCTTCGTACATGCTGTGGAAGTGAGGTCACACTCTTACCACAAAAAATGGCTTATAGCTACTGATCTGTCCTTGCTGCTCTTAATATTTTGGAGGAAGAGGCATTGCATTTAAAAAGACATTGCATTTTTAAAATGTGTTCAAAAACTAACACATGTCAAAATGAATACAGTGTTTAATCATTGGGCTAATCTTTCTAACCCCTCTCCCCAGAAGAAATGCTTTCCAATTATAGCAGGCTTCAGCATTACTGGGGTAATCACAAAATAAACAAAATAATGCTGCCCTCCTAAGAACTACAGGAAACAAGAAGCTATGCATAGCTAGTTGTATATGTGACAGCTGATTCTACAACACCACTGACCAAAAGGGACAGGTAAAAGCTTATTTTGTCAAGAATAACAAAGATCTGTCCTCAAAAGTTGCTGAAAACTGCAAAACACTTTGGTCCATCTTTAGAAAGGTCATCAGCACAAGGAGTGCCAAACTAATTCTTGCTAATACTGAAATTCTAACACCAACTCATGTAAATTCATATGATCACTGGGCTATTACGAGACTATAACATTGATGCTATTAGTAATGCACTCACATCCTCTGCTTGCATAATCACTTTAAAAAATGTTTGTGTAATAAAATCAGTGGGGAGAAGAGACGCTTCCATGCAGTGTATTACATCTAATTGTTATATAACTTGAGGCACTGTAGAAGACATCAAATAATTTAATTTGTCTAGTCTTTATATAACCACATTGCATTATGGTGCAGCTTGCAATCAGGAAATGTTTAATGAATATTAGCATTCATTAAGAATGTAGTGATCACTGAGACAACTGCTTCATGGAAGAGATCTGGATCCATCCATTGATGTTAATAAATTGAACACTGATCTTTTATAATTCTGCAAATAAGATGTAGCAAGTAATTAAAGAGATGGGAATACCAGAACACCTTTTATGTCTCATGAGAAATCTGTACATGAGTCAAGAAGCAACAGTTAGGACAAGATATGGAATGACTGAGTGTTTTGGAACAGGAAAAGGAGTAAGACAAGGCTGCATTTTGTTACCCTGCTTATTTAACTTATATGCAGAGCACATAATGCACAATGCAGGGATGGAGGAATCACAAGTTGGAATTAAAATTGCTAGGAGAAACATCAACAATTTGAGATATGCAGATGATACTACCCTAATGGCAGAAAGTGAAGAAGGTGTCAAGAAGCTCCTGATTAGGTTGAAAGGAAAGAGTGCAAAAACTGGATTGAGACCAAGATAATGGCAACAGGCCCTGTCACTCCCTAGAAAATAGATGGGGAAGAAGCAGAAGCAGTGACAGACTTTACGTTCTTAGGATCCAAGATCACTGCAGATGGTGATTGCAGCCATGAAATAAAAAGGCGACTGATTCTTGGGAGGCAAGCTATGAGAAACCTGGAGAACATGCTTAAAAGTAGAGCTATCACCTTGCAAACAAAAGTCCGCATAGTCAAAGCAATGGTATTTCCAGTAGTAATGTATGGTTGTGAGAGCTGGACCATAAGGAAAGGTGAGCACAGAAGAATATATGCCTTTGAAATGTGGTGTTGGAGGAGAATTTTGAGAGTACCCTAGACAGCAAGGAGAAGAAATAGGTTGATCGTAAAAGAAATCAACCCTGACTGCTTCTTGGAAGGTCAGGTATTGAAGATGAAACTAAAGTACTTTGGACATCAAACGAGAAGAGAGGATTCACTTGAGAAGGCCTTGATGTTGGGAAAGGTCAAGGGCAAAAGAAGAAGTGGGCAGTAGAGAATGAGATGGTTAGATGGTATTGTTGATGCAATGGGCACAGAGCTGAGCGGGCTGCAGAGGATTGTGGAGGATAGGGGTGCCTGGTGTGCGATGGTTCATGGGGTCAAAAAGGGTTAGACTCGACTATGCGACTGAACAACAACAACAAATTGCTTAAAGCACAATGTCCTAAAATAAGGCCTAAGCACACAATTTACACCTTGCACTAAACAAATACAATTATCCCTTTTGCTTGTTTGAAGGTCTTCACTGAAAGATATAACTGAATTTAATGATAACTCATAAAAAATATCAGAGGGACAGAGAAGACATGGGTTGATACTAGAAAGTCAGTACTAAGAACATGGAACCCCCAGCTTTTGCACCAATGCTGTGACATAAACTGGCACCACAAACCCACAAAATGCACATTGGCCAAAATCCTGTTAGTTATACCCAGCAGCATAAAGCTATTGGCATAAATCTTTCTGGTGAATTGCCACAAGAAGTCAGAATAGGCATTAGCTGTTGGATCATATGACAGCAAATTCCTACTCTATAATGTACGCCAACTCTGTGCCAGGATTAAAGCAGATTGCACTAAGCCAGTGCATTTTTTCAGCACAATGCTCCACTATGCATAGAGGTTAATCAATTCTGCACAAAGACAAAATTACCAGGTGTATTATTAAAGGAGGCATTCATTCCTTTGGCAACTGGATATGGCATGTTTGCCTATATGCACTAAGACTGAGGTGGCTTTGTGGTTAAGATACTGAACTTGACGACTGAAAGGTCGGCAGGTCAGCAGTTCAAGACCTGAGTGCTGCATGAAGGAATGAGCTCCCACCATTTGTCCCACCTCCTGCCAACCTAGCAGTTTGAAAGCAAAAATTTGCAAGTAGATAAATAGATACCACTTCGGGGGGAGGTGCACTCCGGTGTCTAGTCATGCTTACATGGCCACGGAAATGTCCGCAGATGCAGACAGCACTGGCTCTTTGGTTATAAACGGAAATGGCTCCAAACCCTAGTTTTTGAGTGAGGGCAACCTATACCTTTACCTTACTAAGAGTAGGAGTAGGATGATACATAACTACAAATATGTCCTAGAGGGCCAATATGTTGCAACGATTAAAGTATTAATGGGATCCAGTTCTAGTTTCCCCTGAGCTATTCACTGTGTAACATTGTCCATTTAACTGTTGCTCTACATAATCTACGTCAAAGAATTATTGTGAATGTGAAGTGGGCAGGAGGTGAGCTATGTATTTAGGGCTCATGCGAAGAAAAAGGGCAGAGAGAGAGAGAGAGAGGCATAAATGTAACAACTGGGTTAAAAAAGCACCTTTGAGCTATGCAGAAATGATTGCCGTGAACAAAATTATATTTTAAAAGATCTTCAATTGGAGGATCAGATCTTCTCTAAGGATCAGTTGTCTCCGTGATCACTATAGTCTTGAGCATATTTTGTAAACTTAACATGGTCACATCACCATTCTTTAAAAACAAAAAAGCACTTGTTTCCTGTTCTCCCTCTGTTCATTATTTAAATGTAGAAAGAGAAAAAAGGAAATTTGGACTAATTTTCTACCAAAGCATTAGTAAAGTCTACACATTCTGTCTCACCAGTGGTACAGCGGGAAATCCTCTCAGTCACAGAAAGAAATATTCTTTTCAGGCCCGGCTCAGTGGGATGGTTGCATCAGCCTTCTTTATTATACCTCACCATTCAATTCAATTCAATTCATTATTAGATTATTAGATTTCTACCATCCCTTTAGAGAGCTCAGGGTGGTCAACATGGTTTCCCTTCCCTTCCCCTCTCCTCAATTTGATTTTTACAATAATCAAATTAAGAGGGAATGATGAACCCAAATTACGGTAATTCAGACAGGTTTGTGACAAGCCCTAATCCAAATTTCTAATCATAGAATGATTAAGTACCCAGTCACATAGAGAAGTTAAAATATTTAAAAATGACACTACCAATAAATGCTGCTGCTTTGCTAAATAATGTAAACCATTTTTTAAATTAAAAAACCATACACAGAAGCATGAATTTAAACATTGAAATGCACTATACAGTGACTACAAATTTGTCTAAAAATGAATGCACTGTGCTAGAATAAAGTGATGTGTCATAAGTATTCCCAAATGAAATGAAAAGGAATTAAATGCAGTGTTTTTCCTTTCATTGCAACATGTGTTGATAAACACTGAGATTAATAGAGCATGATCCTAATGTTATAAAAGATAAATGCTGAAGTTGTATTTTAATCAAGTTTTTCCACAAGTAACTTCAGTTTTTTTAAATTATAAATGTTTTAATAACAAATATTTAGAATCCCTTTTCCACTCAGTGGTTAGGTGTTTTTTCCCCAATAGGGCCTACATCCTGATAAAATGTGCAATGCTTATAGGAGAGGAACTAATTTGTTATACTTAGTTTTGTGACACAAGAATTAAAATACTCTTTGTAATCTACACCATGAGGTAGCTTACAAGAACCAGATGAATTCACACTGCAAAATAAGGCTGATCTCCAGAGACCAACATAAAATGGAACTAGTAAAGTTTTCCCTTGCTCGAAAGCCAGTCATATCCAACTCTAGGGTTCAGTGCTCGTCTCTGTTTCAAAGCCGAAGAGCCAGCACTGTCTGCTTCTGCAGACGTTTTTGTGGTCATGTGGCAGACATGACTAGACACCGGAGCGCACGGAGCGCTGTTACCTTCCCATCAAAGTGGTCCCTATTTATCTACTTGCAATTTCTTGCTTTCGAACTGCTAGGTTGGCAGGAGCTGGGACAAAGACGGGAGCTCATTCTGTCCTGCAGTACTCGGGAATCGAACTGCTGACCTTCCGCCTACCAGTCAGGATCTTAGCCAATTGAGCCACTGCAGTCCCATAAAATGGAACTAATTATTCAATATTACTATCATGCTGTATTGTTAATTCAGAAAAAGAGGCAGACCACCTTACCCAAAGAGCTGGTATTTAGGATGTGCTCCATATACTGGACCATTGCTTCAACATCACTATCCTGTCAACATAACAAACAAAACAATGTCACCTTACAGTTCTTGGAAATGCCGCCATTTGTAACAAACATCTGTTACAGTGTAGTAAACGAGCAACAAGAGGTAAGAGACAAATGACACATTAGAAACCATAGCCAAGGCCTCATGTGCTTTTCTCTAATTAAGGAACATCAATATAACAACATAAAGCTTTCCATGCTTGGTCCAAGTTTAACTCATTACCCATTTTCTTATTGTATTTTTATATTTCTGAGGTGAGGCTGGTAACGGAAGGCATGGACTCAGGCCTCACAATTTCTGAGACATCACGTTGACTTTGGGATCCTTCGGAATCCAAAGCATTGCGTACTTTTCCCTTGCCTTTGTTTCTGTGCTTCAATCTGCGCATTATAGGGAGGGTCTTTTTAAAATGGTTTAGATAGTTTTTATAGTTTTAATCTTTTGTATTGGAGATATTTTATATGCTGATGTTGTGAGCCGCCCGGGGTTGCACTGGCGAGAAGAGCAGCTATACAAATGCTACTATAAATAAATAAATAAATTCAATTATGCCATTTGATACCGAATTGATTATTTGTATTCTTGTGATATTAGCCACTTTGAAGGAAAAAAAAGAAAAGCAGAAACATTTTAAAACATGAGCTGTCTTTTATAGAGATGCATAAAGATATACAATATAGGGATACATGAACAACATGCTTGCAATCCCCAGTGAATTTGGTGAAAGACTTTTAGAATTTCTTTAACTTTTCCATTGAAGTCAGCTGGGTTTCTTTTGGCTGAATTATCCTCTACCTGTTTGATGTTTATTTTACTGACAAACCTTACATCTTTAATATCAATCAACACAAAATCTTTAAAAATCACAGCAAGCTGCAGAGAAAAAGAATGAGTTAACAAAGTGAAGGCATTTCTAAGCTTGTTAACTCTATTCGTTTTATCTCTTATAGAGAAGCATGTTGGATTTGCTTTCACCAGATGAAAAAATCTGTTTTGTTAAAGCAATTTGCCAGTTCAGTTCAAAGAATAATTCAGTGTTTCACATGTTTTAAAAGCTTATTTATGTTGTCCAGAAAGTTGTGTTAAAACTTAATTTAGGCACTAATTTATGTGCTCAAAGGATGAACGAGAAGCTAAAGAGAATACAAGAAAGATTATGAGCCCCTAAAAATATCAGGGCTCTTATTCCACCACACATTCTTCTCATCATAAATGCAATTCAAGTAGCTAAAGTGAATTCAGTTGCCTTTTAGTTTGAGATAGGTTTAAGATTATTTAGTACTACTCTCAACATGGAGTTTTAGCCTTTCACTGGAGAAAGGCTCCATCTGGAATACCCGAGTTGCTCCCTCATTTAACCCTTCCTCTGGGTTGTTCTCTCCTGCCAACCTAGCAGTTCGAAAGCCACGAAATTGCAAGTAGATAAATAGGGACCACTTCGGTGGGAAGGTAACAATGCTCCATGCGCTCCGGTGTCTAGTCATGCCTGTCACACGACCACAGAAACGTCTGCAGAAGCAGACAACGCTGGCTCTTCGGCTTTGAAACAGAGATGAGCACTGAATCCTAGAGTCGGATACGACTGGCTTTCGAGCAAGGGAAACCTTTACCTTTACCTGGGTTGTTCTACTAGCACATCTCTGTCAAAAGAGCACTTCTGCTGGCAGATTGCTATATTGGCACATCTGTGGGACTAACCAGCAGAGAATTGGTCAGTGAAAAATAATTTGTCAGCACAAGAAGATTTCAGCCAACATAAAGGGGCTTGCGCCTCATTCTAACCCTCTATTGGAATGCTGTTTACCTTCCCACCGAAATGGTACCTATTTATCTACTTGCAATTCTGTCATGCATCACTTGAGTCTCAAACTGCTGACCTGCCGACCTTCCAGACATCAAGTTCAGCGTCTTAACCACTAAGCCACCACAGTCCCTTACCTCTATAGCAGGCTATTTTAAAAAGAAATAATAGAAACATAGAAATCTTTCCAGAAACATTGGAACTTTGGGTGATATTTGAACCAAACTGTGGTATTTTCATGGTAGAAAATCAAAAAGCAGGCTTAGCCTGATGGTGAGGAATAGCAATGAAGAAAAACAAAAGATGCGGATGGCAGTGAAAGGTGCCGACACTGTCTTGTTTTACTGACATGGTGCTAAATGTAAATGTGTCAACACAATACTCTTGTCTGATTGTATAGCAGTTTCATCTATTAATGGCAATAAAATTTATATGTGTGCACAGGGTGGAACATAAACTGGCACAAATAGTGGAATCAGAGTCTCACTGGGGTGTCAATAAAACCATCTACTCCTTCCAATCTTATTTTTTCTTGTCACAGAAATGTGAACCAGAAAGAAATGACAAAATGTCATGCTGCCCGAAGCCAAGTGTCAACCTTGAGTATATTTCACATTGTTAAAAATTCTATTTGTATAATATGTCTTTTGAAAGCAGAAGAGCAATCAATCTGTTCAAAGCACAACTGGTTGTCACACATAATGATGAATTTGACTCTGTACAGGATTGAAAAGAAAACTTTGGTTAACTAGGGAGCGTAGGGGCAAAATACAATAAGTACTGACTAAAGTGAGCATCATAAAATTTCAGTATATATCAGAGAGTTTTTAACATCATAGTACTCATTCTGTGTAGTACATACTAAACAATGCAAAATTAAGTTTTGTATAACTAAGTTTAGCTAGCCAGGATAATAACTGGTGTCTTGATCTAGGATCAGATCTCAGTTCTACTATGATTTTTGGTTTTGGTTTCAAGGTTGGGTGAAAATTGGTACAGTACATTGAAGGGAAACTGTTTTGTTTTTAATTTATGTACCTTGAAATCTTGCACCTCTAGTTTAAAACTAGTCTGAAATTATGTTGTTTCTAAGAAATATTTAAAGGCAAAACAATTATATTTCTTATCTTCTCTGGGCACAGTGTCCACATGTAGAGAGAAGCACTTGGAAGAGTTTTCCTTGCTTTGCCTCCCATCAAATGGCCAAGTTGACTGGTGTGATATGGAAATTGTAAGTGGTAGATATTATGTGAAGCACCTGTCATACTATCAGAAGGATATCACAAGTTGAAACATTCCCCTCCACCACTCCTAGAAAATAACTGTAGCAAGGCAGTTTTCTGGGATATCTATACTTTGTACACATTTGTGTGATAACTGAGCAACCTACCAAATGCTTATATGAGGTATAATATTTTCCTAAAGTGAAAAACCAGCACTACGAATTTATCTTTAGCTAGCTTTTCCGCAAAGTGAGATTTTGCACATTGTCTGTGCAAGTGGCTAAGACTCTGATTGGAAGGCAGCAGGTCAGCAGTTCGATACCCGAATACTGCAGGACAGAATGTGCTCCCGTCTTTGTCCCTTTCGGTGGGAAGGTAAACAGCATTCTGTGGGCTCCAGTGTCTAGTCATGCCTGCCACATGACCACGGAAATGTCTGCAGAAGCGGACAGCACTGGCTCTTTGGCTATGAAACAGAGCACTGAACCCTAGAGTTGGATATGACTGGCTTTCGAGCAAGGGTGACCTTTCCCTTTACCTTCTAACTATAACAGCTGCCCTTTGTACTGAGTCTTGTTGCAAAGAGTGAAATACATACCTGCCGATTTGTTTTATATACAGTCTGTGATATATTGGCTTCTTCTTCCTCCTCCTCCCTTTCTTCATTTTCTTTCTCTTCTTCCTCTTCACTTGTTTCAGAGCATGAATCGAAGACATCATTGTAATATTCTTCTGCAACAAGTGGATCTTCTGGAATCTCTGTAACAAAAGGGGGAACAATTAATGAATTATAAGAGGTCACAATGTTGGCTGATTTGGTTTAGATCTCTTGCGGCACAGACGGAGGTTCAAGATCAATTTCCCCATGAGAAAAAACACCATGTGTTGTCATGGGCAAGCTGCTCACTCTTGGGTGCCCCCAGAAGGGAATGGCAAATCACTTGTGTTTATTCTCTACCTAGAAAACCTTGAAAAGACTCATCATAAGTCAGAATTGACTTGACAGCAAACATACACATATTCACAACAAGGGATTGTAAGCTGGTGGTGTTTTCACCTTAGTGGAATACACTAATGATGATCACGTGAATTGTAGTATCTGATTTTCCCTCAATCATCCTGCTTGCCCCCTGAAAAAACTGTTCTTGGGTTGTTGTTGTTGTTGTTTTTTGGGGGGGCAGAACAGCTATAGCTTTTAAGGGAAATCAGCAGAAATTAGGTGTCCCAACCCATGCTCTGATAAGAAAAAGCCATTAGTGCATGTAGCCCCAGCAATTTATTGGTTTTTTTTTTTGCTGGATTTTACCCAGATTCCCACTGTAACCATTTTCATGGTCAACTGGCCTAGAAGTGTTTTGGTGGCCCTCTCAACACTCGCACATACTATACCATGATGTCTCCAAGGCCTGGCACCTGCTCTTAGGTCTTGATTCTGAAATCTCAGGGCGTAGAGTGCGGCTGACCTAGCAATCCTAAGGATTTCTACCTGTGACCTGGCTAGATGTTGCTTGACTGCAAATCCAACCAGACTCAGCCTACATAAAGAGTGTGATATACTTAATTAGTGTGACATATGTGGAACTGGTGCCACATTCTCTCATCCTGACTTACTTTGTAACATAATTGGGAGAAATAAAATGGCAGGAGGGAGAGAATACTGTATTCTATTTTGGGCTCACTGAAAGTGGGCCTTATATATGACAAACCAATGAATAAAAGGTTTGCCAATAAATCCCCTGTTTGTGCAGATTTTCTAAGCTACGTTATTTTCCAAGGAGTGGAACTGCAGAGGGTTGACATGTTTAAACTTGTTCTTGCCAGTACCATCTTTAGACAGCATCATCTGCAGTTTTCTGTTTGGAAAAGATAAACAGAATCCTTGAAAAATAGCTTTAATTTGCTCCTTCCCTGGAGTTCATTATTAGTGCATTAATGCAACAATTTGAATTTCGCTTGCATTTAAGAGCAGTGGGTGACTTTTCTTGTTTAAAGCAACAAAATTAACACTAAATCAGGGTGAACACAGTGGAGAACAAAATAGTGTTAAAGGTTTGCAAATTCATAATGGACAAAAAAGGCAAAGTAAATCTTGTATAGCAATTTCTCATCCAGTTCCAAGTCCTCTGCATAAAATAAACACATGCTTATAAAAGTCAGCAAACATACAGTTGTGTGTAGCTGTTTCCAAACTAAAAGCTGTATATAACCAGTGCTCATTTAGAATTAGTGAACTTATCTTGAAGTTATCTTGAAGTGATTCAGAACTTCATATTTACGACTTCACAGAACTTGCAAAAGTTGCTTTTTATATAATTGTAACTCCTAGAATCCCAGAACCACCTAGAAGACGGAGGCTGGCAACACGGCAGGGAGTGATTATGGGAGGAACATCTCCTCTCAAATCTGCCCAGCAAACCCCACCTCCAGGGCAGCATTCCTGGAGACAGCACAAACCATGCTGGGCCCTGCTGGAGATGAACCACATTATCAGGGTATAATAGATCACCGTTTTCATTCTCTGTGAATGCAGTGTTCATGCAAAATTAGTGATGAGTGAGTCATCCCAGCATGATTTCCAAACTGCTCAAGCTAGCTGGGGAAAATGTGGAACTTGGAGTCAAAAAAAGAAACTTTCCAAGCTCTGTAAACTTAGTGTTTAAACTCTGTCTGATGAGTGCACAAAGCCAAGCTTATTCTCTGTGTTCTCTCCCGGCTCATAAAGTTGGACATCTATTAAAAACATTGTTACTGATGAATCGTTTTGCTGAAAACAAAAACTATTAGATATTGTTTAATGAGTCCAACTATTATGATGCTTTAGGTTCATTTAACACCCAGAAATGATACTCATGTTGTGGATGTAATGATAATATGCTCCCCATATTTTACATCTATTAAAAACATTGTTTTGTATGTGTTATGCTACAGATGATCTCTGAGAGAGTTCCAGGCTTTCACCTTTCAAGACAGAAGTGTTCCTTTAAAAACCAAATTCAAACTGATCAAAGCAGATGTCCCTACTCCATGCATAAGTGAGGCTTTAATGCAGGGATTCTCAACCTGTGGCCCATGGGCTGGATGCGGCCCACGGCACTA
This sequence comes from Bradypodion ventrale, assembly GCA_035047345.1. Lineage (NCBI taxonomy): Eukaryota > Metazoa > Chordata > Lepidosauria > Squamata > Chamaeleonidae > Bradypodion > Bradypodion ventrale. Next base: position 84,527,159 of record JAWDJE010000006.1, read on the forward strand.
TTTCATGTGGCCCCCACTGCCTCCACCACATCAGGAAGTGTCAAAATGGCTGTCCAACCCCTGAAGCTGCCTGAGGGAGCATGACCTAGCCCCAGGCTTTAAAAGGTTGAGAACTCCTGCTTCAATGTGGTGCTGCAGAATACTGCACATTATGTCAGTTTGCGAGAGATTTAGATAGTCTGATCTCAAAGAGCTGCACTCCTTATTACCAGCAGAAGAATGGCTACAACATTTGTAGATTTAGTTATCATGTCAAGAATATGTATTCCTTATTTGTATTTGTTTGCTTTCCTTTTTTAGTTCATATCATGATGTACTTTATATATTTATTGGGTTATTATCTATGTATATTTAGCACTGTATCATACAACAAATAAAACCAACACACAAATAAATACTAAAGATGCAGACTTCAAGGAAACTATTCAGAATTTCATTTCAGAGGTTCAATGGATACATCAGGAGAGAGAGAAAAGACAAATACAGTGGTACCTCATACAACAATTTTTAAAATAGTTTTAATTTGCTTCTTCCCTGGAGTTCATTATTAGTGCATGTTTTCAACCTGTACTTACCCTCTACAACATATACAGTAGTTTTAGTTCACCTATCCTACACCTGGTCTACAGTAGCAGGCATGACTTAGTAAAGGTCGCCCTTGCTCGAAAGCTAGTTGTATCTGACGCTAGGGTTCAGTCCTTGTCTCCGTTTATAGCCTAAAAGCCAGCAATGTGTGTGTCTGCAGACATTTCCATAAACTTGTGACAGGCATGACTTGATGCCAGAGCACACGGAATGCTGGTACCTATTTATCTACTTGCAGTTTCTTGCTTTTGAACTGCTAGGTCGGCAGGAGCTGGAACAGAGACAGAAGCTCGCTCTGTCGTGCAGCACTTGCATCTCAAACTGCCAACCTACTATTCATGAAGTTCATGAATATTTGGCATGCTTACTATCAAGCCCAGGGGATCTTTCTGCCACTTTTCCCACAAGCATGTCTTTTGATCCAAATTTTTAACAGTTTGGGTCTTTATAAGGTGAGTCAATTGATGCAATTGAAACCCTTTCTAAGAATCCTGGATCCAGTGACCAGTTGCCAATCATATTTCCAAACTGAAGTTCTCCTACTGCTGGACCTTGATTCTCTCCAATACTCATACCAAAGTTAACCAAATAGTTGGAGTACTTGAGGGTGACTTCAGGTTTGAAAGAATATCTTGGATGTCTCCTCATTCACAATGCAGATTATGAACTGTAGATACCCAGAAGCCTCTAGTAAGGACCAGCACTCCATGCGATGCTTGCCTTTCTCACCATCAGGAACACATCTGGAAAAAATGGATGGATCTTGGAGCAACTCCAATGCTCCTTACTGTAGCATTCTAAAACAGTACATCCAGATCCTTCCAGGATTCTCTCATTGGAAGTAAGGCAGTAAAGGAGTGGAGGAATTCACATAGTAATCAGCTTCAGGATTGTGTTGTGCCTTTAGATGCAAGGACTTTTCAAAGCTGATAGACTTCAGCTGTGGGTCCATGCCACAAATCTTGATTTTGCATCAGATTTATAAGGGCTATCAATGAGTCACAGATGATAAAAATGCTGATGGGTTATGGAGCGTAACCTGTATTTGGACAACATGAAGTCCTGGCAATAGTCGCCTTTGGGCTGAAAAAAGCAGTATATAAATTAAAAATGAAATAGAAAATCAAGACCATCTTAATATATTCTAAACAAGAAAAGAAGAAAAAGAAGAAAAAAGAAAAAAATTTATACACCCAGTGTAACGTGTACAATGCCCTAGAGGATGCTGTGTCATTTGTTCATTCACTGTTTCCAAAAGCTATAATGTTCCTGACTGGCTTGCTTCGGTCAGTTCCAACTCCAGCAGATTCTACAAATAGTTGCCAAAATCTATTCTCTTTTACTATTCCCTTCTTTTTATTCAGTTCCCAGGTTAATTTATCATTCAAAGCTATCTCCCACATTTCCCTATACCAATCTTCTATCTTCAATGTCTGATCACTCTTCCACTTCCTCACTATTGCAACTGTCAAATATATTGAAAGCAGATCTTTTTTATCCTTTCCTAAACTCATATTCTCTGTATCAGTCAGTAATGCTGTAACTGGACCTAATTTTATATTCTCTCCAAAAATTCTAAAAATCTCATTTTCTATTTTCCCCCAGAATTCCTTTACCACCTTACAGCTCCACCACATATGTTCATAAATTCCCAATTTATTTTGACATCTCCAACACATTGGGCTTTTATTTTTATCTATCTGATGTAATTGAACTGGAGTCAAATACCATCTCTAAAGCATTTTAAAATTAGGTTCTTTTACTTTAACTGACATTGTTCTCATAATCCTTTTTCTCCATTTGTTTTTCCAATCCGATTCTGTGATACTAAAATTAAGATCTTGCTCCCATATTTTCCTCAAAGTTTCTTGTGAATTGATCTCTTTATTAAGAATTCTATAAATTTTACTCACCAATCACTTTATATCCATTTCTCCTTTTCTAATTCTTAATAATATTGTCTCAAAATCTGTCTTGTTTCTTTACAAATTTACATTTCCCAAATAGTTACTATTCCATTTATTTAACAATATTATTTGAAACCAATTCACTTTCAGCTGTGAGAGTTAATAAGAAGATAAATAAGATAAGGTAGTTTGGAACTAGATGGTTTAATTAACTTACTATTTTATTGAGAATTATTGTCTGGTCAAAGAAGGCATGAAAAGTGGAATATTATAATCAAGGTGTATTACCAGTATCTTATTATTTTTAGTATATATGACTATCTCACCCTTATATATTTTTATGTCTATCTCATTTTTTTGTATTGTAATTGTAATGTTTCATTATATAATCATTTTGTTTTCTTTTAAATAAATCTAATAAAAATTATTTTTTTAAAAAAGAAAGAAAATCAAATTGAAAAAGTACCCAGATGATTCCTAGGTTTATTTTGCTTTCTATAACTTGAAAAACATGCTCATTGTTTTCAACATTATAATTGGTCACAGGCTGTCTAGTTTCTGCTACTTAATTTTAGATATATGGTGTGTGTGTGTGTGTGTGTGTGTGTGTGTGTGTGTGTGTGTGTGTGTGTGTGTGTATTACACTTGCCTCTCACCTGAATCCCAAAATTTATATTTAAGGTACCTTAACAGAATCAATGTGGTGCATATCATTATGCAGCTTTGCCTCCACTACTACCAAAAATACCTATGACTAGCCTTAGATGGAGGACTGATTTCTACAAATATTTGGCCTTAGAATAAAGTGCAAATACTCAAGACTCTGTCACCTGCCAACACTTCTAGACTAAGAAAAGAGGAGAAAACAAAGTATTTCCTTGTCGAGGCCAGTATTTCTCCATGGGCCAGCCCTGGTGCTATTGTTTTCAATCCTATTTTTAAAAGGGCCTGCAAATGTATCCTCAGCTTTATCACAATTTATGAGACAGTGCAGTTCAGTCAAAAAGTAAACTTTCTTGCTTGAAACTCAGACCAAGACCCAAGGTTTGAGAATGATCAAGGCACTGCAAAATCAGTTGCATTAGCCTATCCCCTGGTTGCTAACCTTAGCACTCCAGTTGTTCTGGAACTTCAATTCCCAGAAGCCCAAGTCATCACTCCTGCTGGCCAGGGCTTCTGGGAATTGACGTTCCCGAACAGCTGGAGTGCCAAGGTTAGCCATCATTGCGTGGTAAGAAGGCTAAAGACATAAACCAAGGTTCAAATGGAACTGTAATTCCTATTTAGGTATTGTGCACACACAAAAAACTACTGTCATCTTAAAACCACCAATTCAAATCAGATATGCTGTATGCATACAGAGACCAGTGATGGCGAACCTTGGCACTGCAGCTGTTCTTGGACTTCAATTCCCAGAAGACCAAGTCCCTGTGAATCCAAACAAATGGGTTTACTGCACATACAGTACACCCATTCATGTGGATTCACAGGGACTTGGGCTTCTGGGAATTGAAGTCCAAGAACAGCTGGAGTGCCAAGGTTCACCCTTGTGGTAATAGAAAAACAGATTATATGTGCACTTTCTGTGTTTGTATGCATAGATTCATAAATATCTTGCATTGTTCCTTTTTTGTTTGCTACGCCTTTCAACTGTGAAATTGTTAAGAATGCACTGAACAAAAATATAAAAAAGTACATGGCTTTACAAGTTCTTCACAAAATTAATTTTGTTACTGATGAATCATTTTGCTGAAAACAAAAACTATTAGATATTGTTTAATGAGTCCAACTATTATGATGCTTTAGGTTCATTTAACACCCAGAAATGAAACTCATGTTGTGGATGTAATGATAATATGCTCCCCATATTTTACATCTATTAAAAACATTGTTTTGTATGTGTTATGCTACAAATGATCTCTGAGAGAGTTCCAGGCTTTCACCTTTCAAGACAGAAGTGTTCCTTTAAAAACCAAATTCAAACTGATCGAAGCAGATGTCCCTACTCTATGCATAAGTGAGGCTTTAGTGTAGGGATTCTCAACCTGTGGCCCATGGGCTGGATGCGGCCCACGGCACTATTTCATGTGGCCCTCACTGCCTCCACCATACCGGGAAGTGTCAAAATGGCTGTCCAACCCCTGAAGCTGTCTGAGGGAGCATGACCTAGCCCCTGGCTTTAAAAGGTTGAGAACTCCTGCTTCAATGTGGTGCTGCAGAATAATGCACATTATGTCAGTTTGCGAGAGATTTAGATAGTCTGATCTCAGAGAGCTGCACTCCTTATTACCACCAGCAGAAGAATGGCTACAATATTTGTAGATTTAGTTGTCATGTCAAGAATATGTATTCCTTATTTGTATTTGTTTGCTTTCCTTTTTTTTAGTTCATATCTTTGATGTACTTTATATATTTATTGGGTTATTATCTATGTATATTTAGCACTGTATCTTACAACAAATAAAACCAACACATAAATAACTACTAATGATGCAGACTTTAAGGAAACTATTCAGAATTTCATTTCAGAGGTTCAATGGATACATCAGGAGAGAGAGAAAAGACAAATACAGTGGTACCTCATACGACGATTTTAATCCGTTCCACGGGGCTCATTGTTGTACGAAACAATTGCTATACGATACTTGCATTGTATAGCGATTTCCCCTATGGGATGCATCGTACAACGATACTTTTTTTGTAAGTGGTTTTTCCCATTGAAAAATTGTTGTACAATTGTACAATTGTAAAATTGTTGTACAATTTTTTCCATAGGGAAAATTGTTATGCAAGACGCCATTTCCCCAAAAAACCTAATTGTTATGTGATTTTGTTGCTGTACTGGGCGATTGTTGTATGAGGTTCCACACTGTACCTCAAATCTGCTCCCCTTTATCCCTATTCTCAATATTGTCATACCTCTACAATGGAGAGCAGAAAAAGCATCTTCGAAGATTGTGTTATTGTTGAACCACAATCGGGCATACCCCGGGCAACGACAACCTTGTGCCAGCTAATCTTTCCCTCACTGGGTCAGGCGAAAGGAAATGCGGAAATGAATTCATCAAACGGTGGTGTCATTTTGACGGTTTCACATCTGGCCTAGACATGCAAGAAGACGAATGGGGAGCCTTCTGTGATCACACAAGCCTTCTATGTTCATTCATGGTCTGTCAACTGGCATGCAGCTTTGTAATGGCACAGGAACTGAGCTAGAACACACAGTGTAAATTGCTTTCTTCTCTTTTATGAGTTGAAAAAGAAAATGTATTCCATAGCTCCCATCAAGAAATGACCAAATCAGCCTGCATTGTGGCTGTGAAACTGAGGAAATATACATTGCAGCATGTTTCTCATATAGCTTTCTGCTCTATAGAAGATATACCAGCTGTGGTTGGAAGCAATATGAAAAAATAACTTCCCAGACAAGTTATTTGATACTTTAGAATACTGGGCAGTATCTCACAGAAAAAGACAAAGGAGAGGAAACTGAGAAGACTTTTACTTTCTGCTTCGCAGGTTGGTCTGGTGAACCTTTTAGAAACTAAGAACCCAAACTCAACATGCTGCTGTCTATACCGCAGAGGGGTGGGGTGAACTCTGTGCTGTGGGGAAGGGAGAAAGCGCTCCCATTGGGCTGTTGGGCAGAGGGGAGGGGCAAACTCTGTGCCAGGGCAATGGCATGCATGCCACCAGAATGGGCTCTGAGTATGCCCTCTGGCACGCGTGCCATAGATTCACCCCCATTGGTCTAGTGGAATACCATAGAGAGGACACATTCTGCAAACCTCTCTTTAAAACGGGAGTCATCCTACTATTCTACCAGCAGTTGCCTTGGGAATGAATCAGGGCCATAGCCAGAGGGGGCCCAGGGTGGGCTTGTCCCACCCTGAGTTAGCAGTTTGCCCACCCTGGCAAAGCATGGTTTCCCATAGGAATGCATTGAAAAGAGGCTTTGTTGCCCACCCTGAAAAATATTCACCCACCCACATCTAGAATCCTGGCTACGGCCCTGGAATGAATGATAGTTAAGGGCCTGTACCACAGGTTCAAAACCACCTAGGAAGGATCATACAAAAAAATCAGGATTGTCTGGGACTACTCTGAAGCAGGATTTAAGGCATGAGTATGGCAATCTGGATGTCCAAATCAATTAAGATTCACAGCCTAAACCAAACTGAAGCAGGATTCAAAATGCTGAATTAGGTTACAAAACATGGGAGATATATGAACATCGCTGTTAAATGTCCACCCCATACCAAACAGCAAAGATGTTGAATAGAGCCCCATTTCAGCCATTTTGAGAACTGTTTTCCTCTATGTTTTCTACACTAAAAAAGGACCATCCTTTGGTGACCAACACTATTATAAAATCTGTCCTCATTCCTTGTGTTTTATTAACATATCTGTTACAGAATTTGGCAAGATACTTTCCTCAACCCAAAATTTCATTTTGCTTTCTGTATAGTTTCTCTACACCAATTCTGAACGCACATTGGAACTGGGATGATGCCTTTTTGTACAACATGTGCCGAAAGCTACTGAAGTGAGTTGGAAGAAATGACAGCACATCAAGGTGAACAGGCTGTCGCGAAGCACTCTTGCTTAGCAAGAGATAGCGGAACAGTTGGATTCTGCAGTTACGCTTTGCCTTGGCTTCAGCCTCAGGGGTCTCCAGATTGTTCAGCAGTTCTCTTCATGCTCGTGTGAAAAGAATAAATCTCCATAACTCATCTGGATGATGAAATCGGGAATGACATGATCCACAAATAAACCTACTCCATGTGTTTAAATATTCACATTTTCTATTAGCATACATTACTTGACATATATTAACAAATTCTTCAACACTGGTAAGAAGGTGGGGATGAGACACATAATTATATCAGTCTCCAGGATTACTGTTATCAACGTCCTGTCATTTTGATCTCTGATGCTTTTACCCTTGTCTCTTGCACTTGCCTACAGGAAAAGGAGATGAGCTTAGAAAAATAGAAGATACTTTGCTGGTCACCAAATCCCATGGTAGAGAGTTTTGCTCGTGGTGGCTGTACCCTGACTCAAGACCACTCTTGCAAGAGAAGATGAGTATGTTTCATCTCTGTTCTTCCTTTGACAACAGGCAAAAACTTACTTACTTACTTACTTACTTACTTACTTACTTACTTAATCGTATTTCTAACACCGCCCCCTCTCCAAGGCGACTCCAGGCGGCTTACAAGTAACAGTAAAAACACGAAAACATCCCAAAACATTAAAAATACAACTTATTTAAGTTATTTTTAAAAAATTACATTTCTTATAAAAAATCTCTTTAAAAAATCCCACCAGTGCCACATAAAGAAACCAACTGCTCAGACAAGCCTGCCCAAGGTGGCTATCTCCCTGGCCGCCCCACACACCCGCTGCGTGAGCTAGGTCTTCACGCCCCTGCAAAAGGATAAAAGCTCTGCCTGAAGCCGAAGTTCAGTTAGCAGGAGGTTCCACAGGGCCGGAGCAGACACAGAGAAGGCCCTCTTTCTTGTGCTAGAGAGGCAAGCCTCTCTAGCCGATGGAACTATGAGAGAGCCCCTCCGGTCCGCTCTAGTGGGATGGGCAGATATCCAGATATCTGATATTCTGTCAGATGATGCTCACTCTTCGGCTGTAAATGGAGATGAGCACCAAACCCTAGAGTCAGACATGACTGGCTTTTTAGCAAGGGAGACCTTTACCTTTAACAGAAGCAGAGACAGGAAATCTCAGAAGAAGGGGTCAAGGAGAACATGAGAGCAGAAGAGGAGAAGCAAGGGGAACCTGAAGGGGGATGCAGTAAAGTGCATGGAGGAAGAGCCCTCTGGGTGGACCTATATCTATAAGGAATACCTTTAGCTATAAGGGTGGGAGATTTGGCCCATCTGAGTTTCCCTAGCTGAGGTAGAGTAGTATGCCCAAGAATAATGGCTGGTGAAGCACAGATGCAGAGGGAGAGACCATGGTGGGAGCAGGCCAGCCCAAGGGAGACAAAGATCACACCCTAACAGCATGGGAGTCAACAGCCCTAATGAGGGATGTTCTGCGCTGTCTCCTTAATGCCCTACCATATACAGTATTTTAAGTAAGATTTTGTTACTGTCTATGTTGTTATGGTGGATGAAAGGCTGATCACACCGCATAATATGAGCCAGTCATCTTTGCTTATACAGTAAAATCCCTACTTGCAAAAAAAGTACGTTCCGTAGGCTTTTGCTTAAATCAAATTTTTTTGCAACTCGAAACAAACCCATAGGAAAAATTATTTTTTAAACGTAACTCAAAGCAAACCCATAGGAAAAATGAATTTTTTTATGTAAATCAAAGCAAACCCATAGGGAAATGAATTTTTACGTAACTTGAAACAAACCCATAGGAAAAAGAATCTTTATCTAACTCAAAGCAAACCCATAGGAAATCGTGTAAATCGGGACATGGTTTTAGTATAAAATAATTATGTCAGTCAAACAAACAAACAAAACTTTATTATGGCCAGAGGCCAGTACAATCGTCATAGAACAAACAAGTACAACCAAACAGGTACAACCAAATAATACAGCCACAAACACTCATTCTGTCATTAGCCAAGTTATTTCCAGGGCTAATAAATCTTGCCGTTACTAATCTACTCTTACCAATTATGTTAGGACAGTTCTGAGTGCAAGAGCATGTTGCAATTAGCTAAACAGAACTATCATGTATTAAGACGGAGAAGTTGATGAGAGTTGTTATACCATAAACCCTATAATTGGGAAGACCTAGGAAGGCACACATGGGCTCACTGCCATCCTAAGAGCCTTTTATCCCGCAGATGGGAGGCTTTACCTTGTTTTTGTGTATATTAGTTGCTCGCCATGCAAATCTAGCCATGGTGGCTGTCAGTTCTTTCAATCTATCTGCCAAAAGAATTCTGAGTACGCTATTGTTACTGTGTTCCAAGTTAGGGAAAGCATTGAAAAGCTCTCTTCTAAGCTTATGTCAGTCAAATTTTATGTAACTTGAGGCATTTGTAAATCAGGGTTTTACTGTACTTCATATCAATTCAGTTTTAACCATACCTTTAATTTTATTCAGTCTTCAACAGTAGCTAAGTAATGATGACAAAGATCTTTAGTCTGCCGAATGCATCAACACTCAGATACTAATTTAGCTGCACCCCTGAATTAAGTACGGTTCACCAAGCACTTAAATGATGGGCACATGGAAGCCTGTTTTTGGTTTGTGCACTGATTTCCATCTTTGAGTCAGGGCAGCGGTCTTGTTACAATGCACTAATAAATTACACAGCTTAATTTTTTTTAAAAAAGAAAAATTCCCATAAAGGAAGTGAACACCCACAATCCAATTTTAAATGAACAATATGAACAAAGAGGTTAATGAATATTCAGTTCAGTCAAGTATTTTGGACAAGGAAAGCATTAAGGATACTGGATAATGGGTTGAATCATGAATACAATGTGCTAAATGGGAATGACATAATCTTCTAAACTGCCTATTAATGCTCTGTCTTTCCATACGGATCACCAAGATACTTGGCTATCCAAGCAGAAAACTTTATCTGTGTATGGTTCTCTTGAGCTCGGAGCTAAACTGCACCGTTAAAAGGAGATAAGAATAACAAAGAGAACCAATAAAAAGAACCAAATAGGCCTGATAATTTGATAGCAGATTTGAAAAAACAATAATCTCACCTTTTACCTACCCTACTGAATGTCTTGTGTTTTTGTTCCACTTTTACATATTTCTTCTCTGATATTCTACCCATTCATAATGTCTATTCAGGTTTTTTCCCTTGGGTCTCGGATTTTCAAACTGTATCTCAACCTCTTGGCTGTACTTCCCAGAATGCAGCTTCTTCCCATATAGTTTTTCTTGCTTGGCTAAAGTTTTTTCCTGTTTCAAAATGGCAGTAAAGGTCACACTTGCTCGAAAGCCAGTCGTATCCGACTCTAGGGTTCAGTGCTCATCTCTGTTTATAGCCAAAGAGCCAGCGCTGTCTGTGCTTGCAGACATTTCTGTGGACGTGTGGCAGGCATGACTAGATACCGAAGTGCACGGAATGCTGCTTACCTTCCCACTGATATCTATATATCTACTTGCAATTTCTTGCTTTCGAACTGCTAGGTTGGCAGGAGCTGGGACAGAGACGGGAGCTCATTCCATCATGTAGTGCTCAGGATTTGAACTGCTGACCTTCTGCCTTCCAGTCAGCGTCTTAACCACTTGAGCCACTGCAATTTAAAATGGTGAAGGCAGCCAATTATACAACCCTCCATTTACTATTCAATATTGTGTCTTCCATATGTATGTGCTTTACTATCAAAATGTGAATGCAGTAGAAAGAAAGAGAGAGAGAGAGAGAGAGTAGAGCATGGAATCTGTTAAAAGGATGCAACTCAAGAAGATTGCATGCAAGAAGATGCATGTCTTTGTATGGGGAAGAGGAGAGAGAGAGAGAGAGAGAGAGAGAGAAGACCTCAGGTTTTCTAGACCGGGGTGCCACGGGCCAGTCACATGGTTCCTCCCACCCGAAGCAGAAGTAAAACATGCCTTGCAATCTGTTTTAATACAGAAAGAGGTGTACCTTTAATGTGCCAGCTCAGGAACACATGTTTCTCCGAAAAGGATAAAACCTTAGTTCACGGGTGCCCAAACTTTTTGGGCCATGGGTTCAGTGGTCTGGTCGCGTGGCTTAGTGGGCCAGTCACGTGGTTCCTCACACCAGTAGTGGAAGTAAAATGCGCCTTGCAATCTGTTTTGCAACAGGATGAGATAGCTTTTAAGCTGCCATTTTCTCTGCTTAAACCATGGGTGTCCAAACTACAGCCCATGGGCCAGATCCACCCCCAATGCCAATTCATCTGGTCCACGCTGCCCTCAGCGCTCCCGGAAGCAGAAGTAAAACGCACCCGTACAGGCGTGCTTTACTTCCACTTCTGGGAGTGATGAGGGCAGCATGGGCCAAATGAATTGGTGTCAGGGGCTGGATCTGGCCCACGGGCCATAGTTTGGACACCCCTGTTCTAGACTGTCCTTTACTGCTGAGGCTGGTGCTGACTTTCCTTCCACTTCACATTGCTATTCTTAGGGTTGTGATGTAATTTCCTTCCCGCTACTAACATCTATCTTTCATACTTCAAAGGAGACATCTTGCCTTTACACTCTAGAAATGGGAAAAGAGTAGCTTCTGTCCCTGACAGTCCAACTTAATTAGCAAGAACTATGATTCTTTCATCCTCTCCGATTGCAAGTCCATTTCTTTAATAGATACAAGCTCTCCTATTTTCATATTTCCTTAGAAAGGAGTGTGGACATGACAGAGAAGTGAGTTCAGGTAATCATTCTGGTTTCAAAGGCTGAATCAACAAGTTGACACTGCTCCCTTTCTGCTGTGTGCTCAACTCTCCACCAGAAACAAAGAGAAATAAATATTCAGTCTGTTCCTAGGTAAAGGTTGCCCTTGCTCGAAAGCCAGTCGTATCCGACTCTAGGGTTCAGTGCTCATGTTTACAGTCAAAGACACAGCACTGTCTGCGTCTGCAGACGTTTCCATGGACATGTGGCAGTCATGACTTGACACCGGAGTGCACAGAACACTGTTACCTTTCCTGCCAAAGCGGTACCTATTTATCTACTTGCAATTTCATACTTTCGAACTGCTAGGTTGGCAGGAACATGGGCAGCGATAGGAGCTCATTCCATCATGCAGCACCCGGGTCTTGAACTGCTGACCTGCCAACCTTCCACTCGTCAAGTGCAGCGTCTTAATCACTTGAGCCACCACAGTCCCAATCCGTTCCTAACCAGCAAAGAAAAAGGTCCATCTGTCGTTCTTGTGGGTGCATGGTGACATGGTAGACGGTTGCGTGCCCCCCTTGAGAAATGCAGCAGGGAGTCTTTCTTTGTCAGTTAGGAACAGACTGATGTTACAAATTTTCTTGCACAAAGCAACGGGATTTCAGCCAATGTATACAATTTCTATTACAGTACATCTGAATGTGCATAAATGTAAGCTTTTGCAGCTGACAAATTCCTTGCCAGCCCCTAAAAACCTGGTGAAGATTTCTAATAGCAGTCTTGAGAATGTGAACACCTGTGGAGGTAATATGACCAAGGGCTTTCTCCCATGTTACTGTCAAAGTCAAACTGCAGAATGTACATTTCTCATAATGGCAATCAATTCCCCCTTTTTGCTATTTTCAGAAGGAGTGTGAACACACACCTTTTAAAAGAGGCATTAAAGGCTGTTTCACATTTATTGTGATGATTTTAACATTCTTTTTTATCAGTTGATTGTAATGGCTTTATGATTAAATCTGCTTTTTCTTTGTTTTAATGCTGCTTCATGATGTTTGCAAGCAAACTGGACTACTATTTTGTAGTGGAAAGATAGGGGAGTAAGTGCGAAGGTAGGGTAGAAGTGTAATAAATATATAAATGGCAAGAAATATGAAAATTAGAACATTCATGCCAATCACCCTAAAATAAACCAGCTAAAAACATCTAAGCAAACTAACAGCTATTGAGCATTGTGCTGGCAGCAGTTACACCTTTCTGGAAAAAGTATTTGACAGACGGAGAATCACAACTGCAATATTTTCTTCCTCACTGGCACATCCTGTATTTGAATATTTTTATAGCATGAACAGGCTGATATAGCTCCTTCCCTTCCAAAACCATTTCAATTATTTCATCAGTTTAAAGATTCATATCCTATTTTCTGCTCAGTCAATTACCCAATTACAGGTAATTGTTTTAATCAGTTTTAACTTGTGGCAATCCTTTTTGGTGTTTTCTAGTTAGATAGTACCCAGAAATCAGTGATGTGCTGCAAAAAAATTTACTACCCCCACCCTAGGCATGGCTAACTCTGTGGGCATGGCTAACTCTGTGGGCCACGCCCACTTGTCCGGCCATACCATGGCCTGGGGTAGGGAGGTGGGTGTGGCCAGCCAAGTGGGTGTGGCCTGGGGAATTTCCACTACCGGTGCCCACGCACCTGTGGGCACCGGGAGCAGCGCATCACTGCCAGAAATGGTTTATCACCCCTTCTTCTTGGAACATCCTGGGACTATGCAGCTTGCTCTACGCCTATGTGACGGACTGCAGCATACCCTGTGTTTTTTCATACCTTGTTCTTTAGCCTCTGCAAAATGGCAATTTCAAATAAGTGGGACTTAGAAAGAATGGTTGCCTCATGGCTTTGGAGAACTGAAACCTAATGTGTGATTGATATGTCTTGCTGTAAGATCATTCGTTGGAACCCCTGAGGGGTAGGGCCAAAGGTGATCCCTGAGGAGAAGGGATATCCCAAACATGCAGACACACACACACTCAGACACTCTCTGGAATGCCTGATTTGCAAGAAGCCAAAATGTAAAGGCTTGAGAGAAAGGGCCCCCTGACTGGCTTTCCCTCACTCAAGTGGCCTGCTTTGCTTCCTGATCTTTTGATGGACTGTATCCTCTATCTTGCTATGCTTTCAATACAATTATAAAATGTATGAAGAGACTCTGGAGTGGTTACTTGGCTCAACTTGGCTACCTGATACTACACACATCTGAGGCCTGGGTTGTCCAGCCAGGGGGCTAGAACTCAGAAGGACAATGGGGCCTACTCGAGAGTAAGGATCCTACTGTCACATGGCGGTCATCTTATGGGATATACAGGAACCACACTTGTCAAGATAAGAATCAAGATATTGCACCGCAGAAAAGAGGCTCTTGTCGTCCAGGAAGCTGGGTCACGCAGCAAAGTGTGGGATATCCAGCGATTCACCGGGACTCGGCTCTCAGAAAGAGTTTACCAGCTCCACATTCTGATGGTGCACTTGGACTTTATAATTTACACCACATTACCTGATCAAACACATGTTCCCAGTGATCTTTGTTGGTTTCTGTCCCAGAAGCCATGGTGGAGATTCAAAACAGGGACCTGGCCAAGGAATGTCAAACCATGCAACTATGTCAGCAATCCTACCATGCAAGAATTAGGAGAGTAGAAGAAAAGTAAAAGTAAATACTGTACCTGAACCCACATTGTTGGAAGAAATTGATAACTTGCCCAGAAAAGAAGCTGACAAATAGAAAGAGACAGTCAGAGGGAAAGTGGGTGATATTTACAGGAACAAGATCTGGAAACTGATCAAGTTACCACTTGGACAAAAAATTATGGGATACAAATTGGTTTTCAAGTACAGCTCTTTACAAAAATATGACAATGATTACGAGGAGACCTTTGCACCAATTGTCAAATGCGCTATAATCAAAATACTTTTGAGTGTTGCAGCTAACAGACAAATGCATGTGGAGCCTATAAATACAAAATTAGTTTTCCTGTGTGGTTACATACAAAATAATATCTACACGCAGCAACCATTAATTTGAATTAATTAGAAAGGGGAAGGTAAGATGAAAATTTAGGAACACTTATATGAGCTAAAACAAGCTGAAAGAAAATGGAATGAAAAGCTGGACCAAATAAATGAAGGCTTTGAAAAGGGCAAGACCTTGCTATAGCAGATTCAGAAACCACAAAAGCATCTACATTTATCCAGATGATTTTATTTTAAACTGTGAAAGCCCAGATGACAACAAAGAACTAGTAAATCACTTGAACAAAAAATAGACATATGTCCAGAAAGTATCACTTGTTACCGTGGCCTCCCTCTTGAATGAGAAGGATGTTTGACCTCAAGAGTGGCAAGAAGCAGCTGTAGCTCATTTAGCTAAAACTTGGATTCCTATTATCTTTCTTATCACAATGCATGTCTCTAAAGCATCTCACTTTCTTATTTCCTTATAATATGATGTGTGGCTGTGATTTCTTTCCAATGGACAAAGTGCTAACTATTGCAATATTCATTTTCTGAATCCACAAGTCAATTTGGCTGCTATTTGGTGCTGTTTGCTCTGTTAATACTTTGGATATGAATGTTCAAGCTTTTACACAAACTGAAAGCTAATACTTCTCACATGGATCAAGTAATAGTTTCAAAGAAAAGAGGTTTATTCTGCCTGTTGTTCTGTTATATTCCATAGATTCTAGGTAATGCTCTAGTCTAAAAAGGATTACAAAGCTGTTAAGTGCATTAAATTATTATTATCACAGTAAATCATCTTAGAACAAATCAACCTGTGCAATAAAATCCATAGTACAAATAAAGAGAAAGGAACATAATCTGAATTAAAATCAGCCATCCTAAACCTTAAATTCCACTCAGATACTGTAATGAAGCCTTACATTGTCCAAACACCCTTATGGTTCTTGTAGAGAATGAACTCTTTAAGTCAGGCATTCGCAACTTGCGGCCTATGAGCTGGATGTGGCCCATGGAGCCATTTCATATGGACCTCCACCCTCGTTCCCGCTGCAAGTGGCGGAAGCACAGAAAACGCACTGAAAATGCAGCAAAAACACACGTTTTTGCACGAAAACTCACTGAAAACACACCCAAAATGTGTGAGAACTCACTGAAAACGTGCAAAAATGCACAAGAACTAGCACAGATTCACATGACCAGCCCGTGAATGTGGCCCATCCATCTGAAGAGAAGTGATCCGGCCCACGCTCCGAAAACATTGAGAAAGCCTGCTTTAAGTACATAGGGTTTTTTGTGTGTGTACAGTACGTTGAAAAGTATGTGCATGCTGTACAAAATTAACACATAGATTCCACATATAGAAACTGTGAGTCTGAAATAAATTGGACACATACAGTTTTTTTCATTAGCATGTGCTGTAATATCACTTATAGCACATACCGTATTTGCCGGCACAGAAGATGCACTGGAGTGTAAGACACACCCCGTTATTACCAAAATAGCCCACTATAGGCCACTATATACAGTACAGGTTGCACTCCATTTTTCCAGTGTATTTTAAGGGGTGTGTGAGTCTTATATGCCAACAAATAGGGTAATCATAAGATTTAAATACTTTAAAGCCATTTAAAAACAGGTCATTACAAATAAACTAAAACTAACAATATAAAAATACAAAATATGCCTCCCAAACATCCATTCCCAAGCAACCTGTTCAATTGCTGAAAGCTGTTAAATATAAAGATACTACTAGCTGAGTGCCCGGCTTCACTCATGGGTCTATTGTCTTTGTAGGAGTTATAGGTGTGTAAGATCCATTCTCTCTCTCTCTCTCTCTCTCTCACACACACACACACACACACACACACAACCACACACACGCACACAACTCTGTTATCCCCCCCCCCCACTGAAGTTTTTCCTCCCCCCCCATCTCCCTGCTTGAAGCCTTGGCTGTTGCTCCCTCAGGCCTGTGCATCGCCTTGCTTGCACTGTCGCCTGCGCCACGCTACGCATGGTGGGAATTGTAGTTGCTATTGAGGCTCCGTTTGCAACTACTGTTTTCATGGTGGCTACAATTCCCACTGCGCATTGTTTGTGTCCAAAGCCCTCTTCCTTCTTCCGCAAGGAACAGCCACCTCGGGCCACGCACTCCTCCTACTTCTCGGAGCTTGTTTTGGGCTGTCCTCCAGGCCCGTTGTCCCTCCCCCCCCAGGTAAGTACAGGATGGAAGGAAGAAAGGGTGTGGGGATACACCCTGGCTGTCCTGCGCTTGGCCTGCCGGGTGGTTTGGAAGGAGAAGGGTCTCCTGGGGGTGGGTGGGAAGGAGAAGGGGGTGCTAGATTTTTTTTGGGGGGTGCTCCTGCCTTACCTTCCAGGGTGGTGGTTGAGGTGTTGACTGTCTGCGTTTTTTGACCTCGGTGAGGCGGCCTTGGGGAGGGGTGATGCCATCTGTGTTGCCCTGTGGCTGCGGCTTCCAGGCAAGGGCAGGGCAGGTGGCCAGGCCTTCCTTACGGCCTCAGTCCAAGCCACTGCCTGAACAATGAAAGGGCCAGGCCAGTCCGAGTCCATGAATACACCGCCCCCCGTAGTGGAGCTTCCTGGCTGCCCAAGCCATTCCATCATGGCTGGTGGAGAGGCTTGTGTGTCCGGGAAGACCTTTTGTGGGTTGCGACGGTTCTGCGGACACGGCATGGCCTGGCCCTTCTGTGGCTCAGGCAGAGGTGCTGGCGGCGGCCGCAGTGCAGGCCTGGCCATGTTGGAGGCAGCCATGTTCACCCTGCGTCCTCCGTCTGCATCTCCGTCTGAGCGATGGAAGGGCCGGGGCAGGCTGAGTTCACAGAGTTACCGCACCCGGCAGTGGGGCATTCTGGATGCCCAAGACGCTCCATCATGGCTGGCGGGTGGTCTCCTCTCTCCCCACCGAGGGCAATGCCGATGGGCCTCTCGACGCGGCCCTGCACTCTCCTGCTTGGGGCACAGGTTCTTCTCACGGCTGCGTTCAGTGGTGGCGCGGCCATTGCCCCTCCTCATCCACACTTATTCCGGCTCCCATAATTGGCTGCAGCATGCCACAATGGCTTCTGGGAGTTGAACTTTTTGTTTTATCCCATTTTGTGGGGCGCAGGGCCCCCCCATTGCGGTACGGACCCCGACAGTGACCATCTTGCACACGCCAGGAATGTGTGGGCGAAGTTTGGTCGAAGATACTTCAGGAGTGTGGATTCATATACAGGACCCACAACGGGACATCTCTCTTTTATATACATACTAGCATAGTTTGTCCAGCCCTGCCGGGCATTTTTAATGTGTGTGTTGGTGGGTTGGGGTGGTTTTGGTTTTGCACAACCACCACTCCTACGTAAAATAACACTCCAACATTAGGTTTTTTATTATGGCAGGAGTGCTGTGTGTGTCTGTGTGTGTCTATGTGTGAATGTAGTCCACCAGAGGGTGCTATTTTTAGTTAATATTTTTGTTAACTAAAAATAGCACCCTCTGGTGGACTACATTCACTAGCGTTCAATGCGGAGGAGGCGTTCGTGCAGGGAGGACGTCTTTTTAGGTTGTTCCCTGTAGGTGAGTTTTTTGTGGGTTTTGGGTATGTGTTAGTATGAGTGTGTGTGTGTGGAGGGGAGTTGGGAGGGTTTAACGTGGCCTTGCCTTGCTGGCCAGGCTGCGTTAAATCCTTGCATGATAGGGTGGCCATTTTGTCCCAACAGCTTCAAGGGGGGTGGACATTTTGTTTCTCAAATGCCATTTGAGGGTGCAGGCCACATGAAATGGCACTATGGGTCAGATCCGGCCTGCAAGCCTTGGATTGGAAATCCCTGTTCTATAGTTTGGGAGTAGCCCTATCTTGTTATCCTCATTAGGTATGGTTGCTCACAGGAAGAAAAGACACATTGTCCATTGCCCTAGGCAGCAAAATGTATGGGGCTGTTTCTGGGCACAGACAGAACATTTTGATCTGTGTAGATTGAACAATGAGCACTTTATAAAAATGTGTAGTCATATAACAGCTTTCTCCTGATTCACTGGCACAATGTATAACCAAGAAGCACATCCCACATCAACCCAAACATAATCTCCCTTCCAACTGCTTAGTTTGGACTAGAAGAATTGTCGCTCAATATGAGGCTGTTTTCTGATATATAAACATAAAATATACCATCTTCTGATTAATTCTTATAGGTTTTATCCTTTTTGAACAATTGAGATTTGAAGTCTCATCTATATTTCGCTCTGTGCTACACATACTCACATCATTATAAAGGTAGTAAAAACGTATAACAGCAGACACAAAAATAATCTGGACTATAGTATATAGCAGTTCTCAACCTTTTTTAAGACGGGGGTGGGACACACTCCCTCAGATAGCTTGGGGGCCGGACGGGCATTTTGCCCTTCCTCCACCACATGGCACTTCCTGGTGTGGTGGCAGCAGTGAGGGAACCGCATGAAATGGTGCCATGGGCCGCATCCGGCCCACGGGCCACAGGTTGAGAATCCCTGGTATATAGTAAATATAAATGCACTGTAATCACCTTAAAACTATTTTCCTTAAAAACCTAAGAAAGTTTATTTTGTGTATGTGTTGTTGTATTTTCTTGTGTCCCATTAGGTTTTAACTAGACAGGGAACTAGTGCAGCATTTCACACCAAACTCTTACCATGTTCCACTGGATCAAAAATGCAGAGACTGCCTGCTGTATCACTATCACTTTGGTCATTGCATCCTATGGATAAATAGTTGAATGTAGTGACCGGCTGCTCCTTAATCCTGTGTTCCTCAGTCTGTTGATCAGTTTGCTTCTTTGGAACAAAAAAAACCACACAGTTAGATCACAGCGCCATCTTATTGTAATGAATGCTCTCACTGTTCCCCCAATGGCTTAGTGGTTAAGATGCTGAGCTTGGAGACTGGAAGATCAGGTTTCGATACCTGAGGGCTGCACTTGGGGACATGAAAGGAGCCTCATTCAAGCATCTCCTGAGCCGAGTTTCTCCAGCAAAAATCCTTTCAACCCAGAGTAATCTCTGATACGAAGCTATTATTATTTACTGAAAGAAATGCAGAAATTTTCAAGGGCTTTTAAAAAATGAACTGTTATTTAATTTTAAAGCACTGTGGCAAGCAAATCAGCTTTGTTTCCAATGTGATTAGAAAAAAGTAAACTAACGGGTAATAATCTTACGTTACCTGGTTGGTTGAAGAAAGTATGGCATCTGGAAAAATTAACCTATATGTTCCTGCTGATCACTTAGTACACAATAGAAATCACTGGGAATGATACTGAGCAGTGAGAAGGTGTTGACACATGATGTACTAAGCACTCTGCCCACTCAGGAGTTCTCAACCTTTTAAAGCCGGGGCCGGGTTACACTCCCTCAGACAGCTTTGGGGGCTGGATGGCCATTTTGCCCTTCCTCCACCACATAGCACTTCCTGGTATGGTGGAAGCGGTGGGGGTCACATGAAATGGCGCCTGAGGCCACAGGTTAAGACTCCCTGCACCAAGACTCCCTGCATCTTGCTGGCCCCATATGTAATGAAAGATGTCCTATTGTCATGAAGATGCAACTGCCAATTCAGTCAGCTTCTAAAAGTAGATTGAAAAGAGCAGCACCTAATCCTTTGTCTCATGCAGCAAAACGTCTTAGGTCAACATTGATCAACAGTTTGAGACCCGAGTACTGCATGACGGATTGAGTTTCCATCTCTCTCTCAGCTCCTGCCAACCTAGCAGTTTGAAAGCAAGTACAGTAGTTGCAAGTAGATAAATATGTACCACTTCAGTGGGAAGGTAAACAGTGTCCTGTGCTTTCCGGGGTCTAGTCATGCCTGCATGTGGTCCATGGAAATGTCTGTAAACGCAGACAGTGCTGCCTCTTTCACTATAAACAGAGATGAGCACTGAACCTTAGAGTCAGATACGACTGGCTTTCGAGCAAGGGTGACCTTTCCCCAACACTGATTAGTTTTGTCAATACATGATGAGGAGACTGACTCTCCATAATTTTTGTGTCCAAGATAGTTTTATGTTTAAGGCCTACATTGATTGAAGTACTTCAGTTATTTAAATCTACTCCTTTGATCACTAATTTCATTGTAAGGTTGGAGAACATACAGTTCTAAGAACAACTACCAAAGACAGAGGCCAGAATCCTGTTACATAGTTTAACCACAGTTATACGCTTCTGTTCTTTCCTAAGTAGTAAATAATAATAATTATTATAATTTTGTGTCAGAAATAATTCTGGGTTGAAAAGATGTTTGTGTGAGAAACTCCTCTCAGGGAATGCCCAAATGAGGCTTCTTTCATGTCTCCTAGAGCTGGGACAGAGACAGGTGCTCAATCCGTCATGCAGTACCCAGGGTTCAAACTACCGACTTGCCAGTCTTCCAGCTTACAAGGCGAGCTTCTTAACCACTGATCCAATGCAGCCACTGAAGTAGTAAATAAAGAGCCCTCATTGTGATTCTTGAGGGTAGGTTTCGTATAGCTCAGTGTTTCTCAACAATTTTCTGGCCATGCCCCACCTAAGCATCTCTAAAATCCTTACACCCCCACCCCCCCATGATGTATAATTCTTATTACTCAAAAAATGAACTCCTATTCACATGGAGGAAGCCTAAAAGGTCTAGCTCATTCTTGAACTGCCCCCTTTAAAAATCCAATTGCCCCCCACACACAGACACACACATTGGGAACCCCACACACACATTGGGAACCACAGGTATACAGGTAGCTGAACACGCACACTGAAAATTACAGCAAGGTTTCTTTCTTCATCAGCAAAGAACAGACAAAAATAATAAAAGATGCCTGGATTTTTAGGAAAGTTATGTGAAGAACAGAGTCTCTTCTTACATGAAGCACATCTATATTTGCTTGATGAAAGTTACGGAATCTAAGTTCTTGCATTCTTTTAAGATTTTCTTGATATTTTTCTTCAGCCAACTGTCTAAAAAGAAATACCGTATTGATAATCAGTATTACAAATGATAATGACACTTCAAAAGCTGTAGCATTTATCATTCAGTCAAAGGAATTGCTACTTACATGAGAAATAAATGTCAATATTCGTACTTTTAATCTTGTATTTTTCAGTCATGACTTATCAGTTTCACATTTTAGAGCAGGGGTGGCCAACCTACATGTGGCCAGTCACCATCCTCACTACTACCGGAAGCGGAAGTGGACGTGGATGCATTTACGACAGGTGTAAAATACACCCACACATGCATACACATGCCCATGCCTGCTGTAAATGCTGCCGTAAATGCACCTGTGGCTGTCATAAACATGTTTACGACAGCTGTGGACGTGTTTTACAGCAGCGTTTATGGCGGGAGGACCCATGTGACCAGCCCGCTCAGCTGTTCAGGGTGTGAAAAGTTTGGGAACCCATGTTTTAGAGCAACGCAAAATCTTGACCATTTGATTGACTTTATGTTCGTAACATGTCATAGCTTGAGATAATAAAGCTAAGTTGCTCAGTTTATTAGTCATAAATATTACCTACTAGCTGTGTGCCCGGCTGCACTTGGGTGGGTTTCTTGCTGTTGGGTTGGGAATTCCAGGGACGGTGGTGTTTTCCATCCCTGCCTTAGGAGAATTCTCGGCTCGTTGCCCACCCACCCCCACACACAGCTTGTTTTGGGAATTTTTGGTGTAATGCAGTACTTGTTGGTTTTGTTTCCCTGCCCCCCCCCCCCCCCCCACACACACACACACATCCCTGACCTCATCTCTCCTCTCTCTCTATTAAGAACCTTCTGCAGGAGGAAAAAAAGGCCAGCATCCAAAAGCTTCCTAACAGTGTACAAACACATATACTAGAAGGCTTGTCTTGTCCAAAATTCAGTCTACATAGCAGTCGTTTGGGATGTATGTGAGAAATCCATACACAAGATCTCCAGTAACTAACACACAGAGGCATACTGTCTCTGGTACTGGACAGATTCATAGTATACAACATTTTCACAGTAGCAATGACTAGCAGCTGTCACAGCTCTATGAACTTTTTTTATACCGAAGATAGGAGGAATTACTGAATTATGAGGGATGTATCATAGGGGATTGCTGTGATCATCACAAAAACTGGGCCAGTGTCTCAGAAGTACTAGAGCAGGAGAAAGAAAAGCCTTTGGGAGGCTAAACTAGTTTTGTTTGCTTCTTACTTCAATTTTGTTGCTGTCTCATTAGCAATGGTCAGCTTCCGCAGCCTCATCCGTTCACGTGGTGTCATTTTCTGAACTTCTGTCAGGGCCCTTAGGGTCTGTAGATGTAGCCTTTTCTGCCTAAACATGAGGAAAACCAACTGTGGGTGCTGGAAGCAGATTTAGTGGTGTTAAGGGGGAAGTCTGAAGGAAACTCTCCTAACAGGCACTGCTTAAGAAAATGCAACAGACCAGGAACTGTGAGTCCAAGGAGGCCACACAAAAGACTCCCATGATGTGACATTAACCCAAAGTGTTGGACTGCAACTTGTTACCTCCAACCAATATGGATGACAATCAAGGTTCATGAAATTGTAGTTCAAAATACAGCGTGTCCCAAAAGTTACCATAGGTAAGGGTAAAGGGCGCCCTTGCTCAAAAACCAGTCGTATCTGATTCTGGGGTTCAGTGTTCCGTTTATATTTATTTATTAGTTAGTTAGATTTCTTCACCGCCCACTTGGTCGAGGCCGACTCAGGGTGGTTTACAATCTTAACCTATAAATCCAAGGGTTAACCATTGGAACTGGCTATAGGTTGCTATGCCTCGCCCTACTTGCCTGCACTCACCCTTCGTGCACACGGCCGATCTGGGTACGCAGGTCAACGAAGGATTGAGAAAACCAGCAGTGGGGCAACAGCCCCACAAACGCGAAGAAAGGGAAACAACTTCACTTCCCAACATTCCTTGCGCCGCGCCGCGCCAGAGCCAATCAGGCTGAGAGGCTCTCGCACAGCGCAGCGTTCGGAAACGCGCCGCAGCCAATCAAAAGAAAAGCATTTTAAAAAAACGCAGCACAAACACAAAGCACCAACCCATAACTACAAGCCCCAGCGTCCTGTGCGCCATGAGCGCGCAGAATGCTGAGGAAACCGGCGCCCGAAAAATTAAAAAGAAAAACAACTCACCGCCTCACAGCCAAGCAAACACCAGCCGGCATTCTTTCCCTCACCAATGGCGCCTGAAGGTCCCGACTGGAGTTTCCCCTTTAATATCAGTAGGTGGGGGGGTTGCGATCCCCTTCTCCGCTGGCTACCCTATGGTTGGGAGGTTTGTGGGGACAAAAGGGGTATGTTGCCCAAACCCTTCTGGACCCAGGAGACCAGGGAGAGGGGATCGATTCCCCCCCGTCCTTAAAACAACTCCGTCTTTTCTTCTCTTTAAAAACGGAGTTGTTTTAAGGAGGGGGGGGGGGAATCGATCCGCTCTCCCTGGTCTCCTGGGTCCAGAAGGGTTGGGGAGAGGACATACCCCTTTTGTCCCCCCAAACCTCCCAATTCCAGGGGAGCCAGCGGAGAGGGGGATCGCAAGCCCCACCCACTGATATTAAAGGGGAAACCCGATCTACTTTCACGACTCCACACAAAGCACCATAACACACTAAAGCCCCCCTCCCCACCACCTAGCCCACCCTTCCTAACCCCAACGACCATGCCCCCTCCCCACCACCTAGCCCACCCTTCCTAACCCCAATGACCATGCCCCCTCCCCACCACCTAGCCCACCCTTCCTAACCCCAACAACCATGCCCCCCTCCCCACCACCTAGCCCACCCTTCCTAACCCCAACGACCATGTCCCCTCCCCACCACCTAGCCCACCCTTCCTAACCCCAACGACCATGCCCCCCTCCCCACCACCTAGCCCACCCTTCCTAACCCCAACGACCATGCCCCCCTCCCCACCACCTAGCCCACCCTTCCTATCCCCCACCAACCACGCCCCCTCCGCACCACCTAGCCCACCCTTCCTAACCCCAACGACCATGCCCCCTCCCCACCACCTAGCCCACCCTTCCTAACCCCAATGACCATGCCCCCTCCCCACCACCTAGCCCACCCTTCCTAACCCCAACAACCATGCCCCCTCCCCACCACCTAGCCCACCCTTCCTAACCCCAACGACCATGTCCCCTCCCCACCACCTAGCCCACCCTTCCTAACCCCAACGACCATGCCCCCCTCCCCACCACCTAGCCCACCCTTCCTAACCCCAACGACCATGCCCCCCTCCCCACCACCTAGCCCACCCTTCCTATCCCCCACCAACCACGCCCCCTCCGCACCACCTAGCCCACCCTTCCTAACCCCCAATGACCATGCCCCCTCCCCACCACCTAAGCCCACCCTTCCTAACCCCCAATGACCACGCCCCCTCCCCACCACCAAATAAATAAATAATTTTTTAAAAAATTACTAAAAACAGTCAAACACATCCAAAAATACACAAAAACAAAAACACCAAAAACAATACGAAGTAAACAAAGACACAATCAAAAACAAAACAAACAGACAAAAAATACAAATTCCACCACCACCACCCCGCCCACACACACACACACACACAAGAAAGAAAACAAGCAAACTTAACAAAAGATGTCCTACCTCCACCAGGACTGGAAAAGAAATGAATAAAGAAAGAGACTACTTACCAGAAGAAGCTCCACCCAGAGGCTAGGAAAGAAAAAACAGTCAAAATACAATAACCCCTACCAGCACCACCTGCTGGCCACAATAGTAAAAACAATTCAAAAACACACAACAGCTCCAAACAAAAGGCCACAAGAGTAAAAACAAATCAAAAACATAACACAAATTCACAATTTAACACAAAAGGTCACACCAATAAAAAGTCAAAAAAATTACACTAAAACACACTTTAACACAAATCACAAACATATGTCAATAAAATACAATAGAAACCTTTAAAAATCCTGTGCTGAGTTTTAACTCAAATTTAAACCCAAAACATCTAAACACATTTTAAAAACATTGAATGTAAAAAACATTTACTTTTACATTATTAAAATTATGACCTACGGTACAACTAATTAAAAAAAATTCAAAAAACTAAAACATTATTCGCTTACATAAAACAATTTGAAAAAATTATATCATACTTTGTTCTTTTATTAATCCTCAAAAAAACCCAAAAAAAGCAGATCACAGTTAATAACAGGCAAGCCAAAAAATTTTTACATAAATAAACATTTAAAAAATTAAAATTACAGACTAAGCAATTTTTAAAAAACATTAACACAATTTAACCTTCCCACACAATTTAAAACAGCCCGGCAACGCCGGGCAACCTCTGCTAGTCATATATAAAAATGACATAGTTAAAACTAATTAAAAACCACCTACCCCCTTAAAAAGGGTGCAGGGACCGAAGGTACCAAAGGGGGAGATTTTCCACTAAACCAACTACCTCATGGAGGCAACCCTTCCACCTGCACCCAATACTTGGCCTGCCAGCCAGGTTTTGAGTTTTTTCCTGAAGGGCAGCAGTTCCGTCTGGAGACATAGCTCTGTTGGCAGGAGGTTCCAGAGGGTCGGTGCAGACACAGAGAAGGCCCTCCTCCTTGTGCTAGAGAGGTGAGCCCCTCTAGCGGATGGTACAATTAGAGAGCCCTTCCGGTCTGCTCTGGTTGGACGGACAGACATCCTTAGGGCGATGCGGTCTCTTAGATATCCTGG
This sequence comes from Bradypodion ventrale, assembly GCA_035047345.1. Taxonomy (NCBI): domain Eukaryota; kingdom Metazoa; phylum Chordata; class Lepidosauria; order Squamata; family Chamaeleonidae; genus Bradypodion; species Bradypodion ventrale. Next base: position 84,553,687 of record JAWDJE010000006.1, read on the forward strand.
CCCACTACCATATAGGGCTTTAAAGGTCAAAATCAGCACCTTGAATTGCACCCGGAGGCACACTGGTAACCAGTCAAAGAGCCAGTGCTGTCTGTGTCTGCAGATATTTCCTTGGACATGTGGCAGGCATGACTAAATGCCAGAACACATGGAAGAATGTTAGAATTCCTGCCGAAGCAGTACCTATTTCTCTACTTGCAATTTCTTGCTTTCAAACTGATAGGTTGGCAGGATAACAGATATTTTGGAATGTTTTTGCCATGAGTGGGGAAGAAGACTGTGTGTGTGTGTGTGGTAGATTTTTTTAAAAAAAATTGGGGTGAGCATTTTGTACATAAAGTACATTTAGCTACAGTTTCCCATTTCCCCTATGTATGGTGGCTTTTTGGGAGATCCTGTATATGCAAGGCACCAGCTTGGAGGAAGTCACTCTTGGTTTATGGTTCTCCAGCAGTCTGTTCCCAATTATTTTTGAAACTGAAATCCTTTTCAAAAGAAATCTGTAACATGGAATAAGGTTCAGCTACTGAAAGAAAAATAATCAGTTTCACAAAGCTTGGGAAAAGCCATTTGACAATGCAATCCTATTCATATTACTTTGCCACTCTGAACTTAATTCTTCTGGTCAGTGTGAATAAGATTGCAGCCTACATATAAGTAAACAGCTTTAAAAACTATTCTATCTCTTGGCTAAGAATTTTTTTTCAAACATTCCCTGGTGGCGCGGTTAAGCTGCTGTCCTGCAACCAAGGTCAGTAAAATAAGTAGCTAGTATGTTGGAGGCAAAATGCTAATTAACTTGTGAACCGCCCAGAAAGTGCACTAAGCACTAAGGGGCAGTATACAAGCATGATTGCTTTGCTTTAATATGGATTCTCTATGATTTAATTTCATTTAGTTTCATTAAAAATTCAAAAGAACTGAATCTGTCTTTCTGGCAATTTGGTTAGATCCAGGTTGAGCTTGAATAAATTAGTGATTACTTAAATCTGAGAAGTTGCAATGGGAACAAAGTGTAACTTGATCTGAATCCAAGCAATTATCAGACAATTAGTATTTTAAAAATAAGCAATAAATTTGATGCATGAAGTCTCACACTGAAAAAAGGTCTTAGTCTCAAAGATACCCCATGATTTTGCTCTGGTTTTTGTTGTTGTTATACAATATTTTTAAATATTCAGTAGCCAAGCTTCAAAGTAAAACTTTTGATTTTCAAACAATAAACTGCAAATATTGCAACCCATTGACAAAATAGCCGAAAACCTCAATAACTGGGGGAAATGCAAAATCATAACCGTTGGGAAGGCTCATTTACAATGCAATGAACAGTAACATGTGGGGAAGCTCTAATTGCTTTAATTTTTAATACCATGCTTCTTTTATAATTAAATTATGAACAGTTAGACCTTTGAACTTACTTCATTTGACATGGGTGATATTAATTATTTCCTTGGAAAAGAACAAAGGGATACCCTTGGTAATAATAATAACATTAGAAATGAAAATGAATATTGATGACATTATCTCATGTGACCTCATTACACAATGTACCGCAAATAAAGACTACTGCTTGAAATTTAAAGTGAAAACGATCAACTGTGAAGCTGCAGTATTTTATTAATTGCTTTCAAAACACAATTAAAGTCCTCTTGAATGAGAGCGTTAACCTGAAAAGTCATTCCTTTTGAAAAGCCATAGTTCTACAAAGTATTCTGACTGCCTTATCTTTGAGAAGACTGTAGCTCCACAGAAAGTGTCTAATGAAACATTAATCCTTCTGAGTATCTGGAAAATACAATGACTTTGCAACAAAAACTCTACCTTTGAAGAAGGCATCTGGTTCACAAACCTGAAGTGAGCAAGAATTGCCAATTTATTATTCAATCCTCTTGCCCCAAATAATATTTCACCTATTTCTTATTTAGTGTGCACATTCCCAGACAATGAAAGGCTGTTCAAGTCAATTAACAATGAATTAATTTATGTTACGTACCGTTAACTTGCTTTTTATAACTGAAGCAACTTCTGACCTATTGGTACTTTGGAAGTACATATTTTTTTTCAAAAAATGATTTATCATGGCCATCACATTTTTACAGGGTACATAGAAAGAGCCTCTTCGAAGATTGTGGTATTTTTGAACCACAATCAGGTGTATTCCGGGCAATAGCAACCTTATGTCAGCTAATCTTTCTCACACTAGATCAGGCAAAAGAAACTACGGAATGAATTCACCAAAAGGTGGCTTCATTTTGGCAGTTTCACGTCTTGCCTATACCATACCTGTCAACCCGCGGCTCCGGAAAAAACGGGACCTGCGCGGAGCTGTTCCATGCAGGTCGCCTTCCACGCATGCGTGGAAGGCTACGCTGCTTGCGCAGCCCCCTAAGCAAGCAGCGTATGCTTCCACACATGCGTGGAAGGGTTCTACAAGAGTGTAAAACCCTTCTACGCAGGCATAGAAGGCGACCTGCACAGAAGGGCTGCGCAGTACTTCCTTTCCCCCGCTGCCAAATTACGGGGTTTTGGCAGCGCGAGTTGTGAAATGACGTCAATCGGCACAGGATTATGGGGTAATCCCGGCCAAATCGGGAAGATTGACAGCTATGGCCTATACACAGAAGAAGCAGAAATAAGTTTTTACAGGTGAACAGGGAATTGAACCCAGGTCTCCTCAGCACTAGTCCACTACATAACACTGGATGTATAAGAACAATAATACAAATATAGTAAAATGTCAAATAAGCACTGGAAATGCATACGCAGCTGCCGGGAATGTGTCCGCAGCTGCTGGAAATGTGTCCACAGCTGCCGGAAACGTGTCCGCAGCAGCTTTGGGAGGTGTTTTCTGGCGCTCGTGACATGTTTCCAGCACCCGCGGAGATGTTGCGAAAAAAAGGTTGAGAATCCCGGCTATAAACAATGTAGTCTGGTTTCCTCTAGGTGGCCAGTTTTGGCAATGCAACTTGGAAATACATATGTGTTATGGATTTCTGGGATTTTTCATTTAACATTTTTGGCATGGATACCTAAAACAGCAGATACTGCCTCTGTGAATATTGCAGGCCTACTATACACAGTATTCAAAGCCAGGAAAGGTATTTGACACAACTTTGTTTTCTTGTCTTGGGCAGTCAAAAAGTAACAAACATTAATAAAAATATTAATAAAAATACTTAACCAGTTAATTATTTGCTGCACCTTTCTGACATCCAAAATCTGCTGCCCGAAGCAGTCTTCTCACTCTACCTACTGGATGGGCTGGCTCATTCTCTAGTCTAAGTGGACAGCAAACAGCTTGATACTATCTTTGATATTCATATTCTTGTAGCTGTAGGACCTATAAAGATTGATATGTCTTAAAGCAGGGATTCTCAACCTGCAGCCCACAGGCTGGATGCAGCCCATGGCACCAATTCATGTGGACCCCCACCGCCTCCACCACACCAGGAGGTGCCATGTGGTGGTGTGGTGGATGAAGGGCAAAATGGCTGTCCAGCCCTCGAAGCTGTCTGAGGGAGTGTGACCTGGCCACTGGCTTTAAAAGGTTGTGAACCTCTGTCTTAAAGCTACTAATATTTTTTTCCTTATTGATTTCTGGTCTCTTTGAAAAGATGTATGGAAGCACACTGTGTAAATAGAAGAAACACTTCTTACAGCGAGCAAGGGAACAGCAAAGGAAATCATAGCAACTGCAGATTAATGTAACAGAGCTATACTAACTGCAATCTGAGGACAGAAAAAAAGTGGAATGCTGGATCCAATTGAAACTAAAAAAAATAAGAATTTAATTACCAGCTTTGAAATTTCAGCTATTTTTTCACCATTATCTTTTGACAGCAATTCAAATTAAGTCAGTTTAATGCATGAATTATACAAAATTGAGTATACTATTTCCACTGGTATAGCAAATAATACACACTATATCTACAATTATTGGAAATAAAACAATGTCTTATCAATGAATTGCATTCTTACCTATTGCAAGTATTTAAAAGAGCTTTGAAGGACAACAGAAAATACATGTATGAACTATAGGAAGAGACTGCATAGAAGAAATTGGCTTTTCTTCATCCATCAGTTGCTGTTTTCTTATTCACTAACATTCAAATAAATCCATACTCACACAGCATTCATGATATGAGCAGCATCTTCCTGAGAATTAATCACTAGGTCCTTCATAGTTATATTGCTGAATTTACACTTCATAATCTGCAAGAAAATACAAACCAGCATCATTTGCAACTATTTATTTTGTACTAGGTTGACTGGAGGGTTTCATGATTTCCTCCTTATTTTTAGAAAATGTATGTTTTAATGGAAATGGTATCACATGTTACAAGTCTTGCACTGAGTAGGGGGTTGGGTTTGGATCCCTTCTCCTTTTTTGATTCTATTCCACTGCATCAACCTACTCCAGCCAGGTTGACCAAACACTCAGTGAAAGATGCACTCATCTGTGGGCAGTATTAGCCTAAAAATAAAAGCAACAGCAAAAGCTACTACAGTAAAAAGTGGGATTCCCAGCAGATCTACTCAACATCAAAATTAAAACTTGATAATGAACCGTTCTTCCCTCTTTCCTTCTGGGAGCTCCATTACAACAAAGGGTAACATTTGGGCATCTATGGCTTATGAAATGCTCACCCTAGTAGAAAGAGGTTCTAAAAAGGACAGATTCATTTCTCATAACATGGCATTTCAACTGCTTATATATGATTATCACATTCTCTTCTCAGTCACTAGATCAGGAGTTTGCATCCTACAGCCCATGGGTCTGTATCCGGCCCACAGTGCTAAATAATACAGCCCCGACCTTGCTCCAGCCGCCATCACCAGAATTGGCCCGGGACTCATTTATGGCCGCATAAACGCATTTATTACAGCATAAATGAGTCCGTGACTGTTGTAAACTGGTGCCATAAAACATGTCTATGGCCATAGTATACATGTTTACAACAGCCACGGACATGTTTTACGGCATCCGTCTGGCCTGCTCAGCTGGCTGAGGAGGTGTGGCCCACAGCTGAAAAACGTTGTGAACCCCTGCACTAGACTAAACATGTGTAAATCCCTCAACTGCTTCTCACAAGGGTTGATTTTCAAATCCTTTATCATCTTAGTTGCTCTACTGTGGACACATTCCAGCCTAATAAATCTATTATTGCATTTCAAATACCTGTAATTGATTGTGAATATATGGGATTCTTAGAATCTCTGCTGCTGATGGCCTCAATGAAGGATCCTTGCTCAGCATGCTGAAATATTAATGAAACATAAAAAAATCAACTCTCATACTAACAAAACCAGTTAGGTTAAAAACAGCAAAGAACAAAGAAAAACACCTACCAGTTTAGTACTGCGTCAAGTTCCCTTGGATAGGTGTCTGGAAGAGAGGGGGTTTCACCTTCCACAATTTTGAGTACAATGGACAAAAAGTTGTGACCAGTGAACACATGATCCAAACAGCACATCTCATACAAAATGCATCCAAGTGACCTAGAATGAAAGCATAAATGAATGTATACATACATGCTATTCAAAGTATTTCAGTAGAAATTCATACAGGAAAAAATTTCAGTATCTGACATCGCTATTAATGAAACAATGCATATAGTGACAGGGTGCCTCAAACCTATACCATTGAGAAAATATATCCTCTTGTTGGTATCACTCCACCTAAGAACAGGAAAGAAGTAGCAGCAGATGCCAAAAAAACAAGAGAATGACCCTCAACATCCTCTGAACGGATATAAGGCTCAAGTCTGCCAACTCAAATCCATAAAGAGCTTTATGGCAAGGACAAACATTCTTGAGGGTATGCAGGAGCACAATCAAATTGGAAGATGGAGGAAGGAGCTCACTGAACAAGGAATAAGATTAAAGGAGGACATGAGTGAGGAACCCGACATCCCCTATGTCACTTGGAGGTCCCCGAATAGTCTGAGTCCCTAAATGTAAGACCAACATGCTTAAGTGGGAGGCTACTGGCGGATAACAACACACTATGTCAGTGATGGTGAACCTTGGCACTCCAGGTGTTCTTGGACTTCAATTACCAGAAGACCAAGTCAGTACTCCTACTGATCAGGGCGTCTGGGAATTGAAGTTCAAAAATAGCGGGAGTGCCAAGGTTTGCCATCACTGCACTATGTGAATGTGGAGAGATAAATAATCCAGAACATCTGCTGGTCTGCCAGTTACTACTGGAAACCTGAACTGATGAGGACCTATGTTTGGCCAATGACAAAGCCAAGAAACTGGGTTCATTTTGCCAGTTTAAAGTCTGACCTAGACACAAAAGATAAAGCTTGTAGAGTTGTTGTGCTTTTAATCTTGGCGATAAAAAAAACCCACCTCCACTTCATCTGGAAATGAAATACACTTCATCTACATTCTAGAGGTCACCTGTTGTTGTTGTTGTTCAGTCGCACAGTCGATTCCGACCCTTTGCGACCCTATGGACCATCGTTCTCCAGGCGCCTCTGTCCTCCACCATCCCCCTCAGTCCTCCCAGCTCTGTGCCCATTGTGTCTACAATACCATCTATCCATCTCATCCTTGGCCTCCCCCTTCTTCTTTTGCCCTCCACCTTTCCCAACATCACGGCCTTCTCAAGTGAATCCTCCCTTCTCATTTGATGCCCAAAGTACTTTAGCCTCATCTTTACTATTTGACCTTCCAATGAGCAGTCAGTGTTGATTTCTTCTAAGATTGACCTATTTGTTCTCCTCGCTGTCCAAGGTACCCTCAAAACTCTCCTCCAACACCACATTTCAAAGGCATCTATTCTTCTGCGTTCAGCTTTCCTAATTGTCCAGCTCTCACATCCGTACATTACCACTGGGAATACCATTGCTTCGACTATTCTAATTTTTGTTTTCAAGGTGATGTCTCTGCTTTTCACTATGTTCCCCAGGTTTCTCATGGCTTGTCTCCCTAGAATCAGCCGCCTCTTTATTTCATGGCTGCAATCTCCATCTGCAGTGATCTTAGATCCTAAGAACGTAAAATCTGTCACTGCTTCTACTTCTTCCCCGTCTATTTTCCAGGAACTGATCGGGCCTGTTGCCATTATCTTGGTTTTCTTGATATTGAGTCTCAAGCCAGCTTTTGCACTCTCTTCCTTCAAACCGATCAGGAGATTCTTTAGGTCTTCCTCACTTTCTGCCATTAGGGTGGTGTCGTCTGCATATCTCAGATTGTTGATGTTTCTCCCAGCAATTTTGATCCCATATTGTGATTCCTCCATCCCTGCATTGCGCATTATGTGCTCTGTGTATAAGTTGAATAAGCAGGGTGACAGAATGCAGCCTTGCCTTACTCCTTTTCCTATTCCAAACCACTCTGTCATTCCGTGTTCTGTCCTAACTGTTGCTTCTTGGTTCATGTACAGATTTCTCAGGAGGCATATGAGGTGCTCTGGTATTCCCATCTCTTTAATCACTTGCCACATCTTGTTGTGATCCACACAATCAAATGCCTTAGTGTAGTCAATAAAGCAAAAATAAACTTGTTTCTGGTATTCCTTTGTTTTCTCCATGATCCATTGATTTATACTTGTAAATCCTGTTTTTCTGTTCCCATCGAGTTAAAAATTCAAAATGGAAGTGAAATAAAAGTACAGTGGTATTAGGAGGCAGACACCAACATCCCAGTGAGTGGATCATCTCTTCTCCACCCAGAGAGTGGGGAATTTGTCACTGCCAGCTCTCCAATAAACTGGGACTGAGTGCTGTGGGCAAAATTGATATGAGAATAACACAGAGACAGAGATACGAGAATAACACAGAGACAGAGGTCTAGAGAAGGAGAGCCCCTTAGAGAAGGAGTGACTGGTCCCTGGGAGTGGGGGAATATGAAGGAGGATTTGGAGATGGGAAAGGTAAGGAAGGAAATGAAATGAAGGCAATAAAAAATGCAGCCTTCATGCAGCCCATCAGCACTTCTGAAAACTCCAATACTCCACGCCATCCAATTCATTTGGTTGCTTAGTGGTTAAGATGCAGAGCTTGATGACTGGAAGGTCAGTGGTTCGAGACCCGGGTACTGCATGACAGACTGATCTCCAGTCTCTGTCCCAGCTCCTGCCAACCTAGCAGTTCGAAAGCAAGAAATTTATTTATTTATTCAATTTGAATAGCCGCCCCAATCGACATGCGACTCTGGGCAGCGTTAATAAAATCTCCAACATTTAAAACTATAAAAACCCTTAAATTCCTAAAAACATTTAAAAACTGACAAAAAGCAAATTACATCAAAATTAGGTTTCTCTTAACACTAAAGAAATGTGAATGGATAACAACTATAATAAAGATAATTTCCAGATTACCAAATACCCAGGGAAGTGTATGTCCTTGCTAAATCTGATCTTCTGCTAGTAATATTCCAACAGCATAGCAGCATATTTGTTCAAATGATTGCATTCTCCCCCCCAGAGAAAGTAAAGATAAAGCAAATAACATCAACAAATAGAAAGTGACCTACAAGCCAACGAGTTTCTTAGTGTGATAATTATGATTGAATGAATAATTAATTAAAGATGAAGTGAATGCCACCTACTCACCAAATATCTGATTTTGTGTCATAACCCTGATGTTGCAATGCCTCTGGGCTCATGTAGAAAGGGGTACCAGTAAATGTTGTTGCTAAATCACAAGAACCCATCAAGAGACGAGAAACTCCAAAATCCCCTTGAAAAAAGAAATTTGAAAATTTATTAATTTTAAAGTTAAAGGTGTGGGGGGATAGCACACCTAAAGTTAAAGGTGTGGGGGATTTAAATAGCAAGTTAAATCTTTTGACAGTGCCATTTTATAGCTTTCATTTAAGCTAGGATCCACTACGATGATTTCTACTACCTACAGAAGACTGCACTGAAGGTTCACTCTAACCTCCATGTAATATTCATAATTTGTCTCATGCTGACACTCATGCTTAATGGATAATGACTGTTATGTTTTGCTGTATCTTGGCTACATGCCAAGTGAGGAACTCATGAGTTTCATCCAAGGGACAAAACTAAATTAAAGTCAGGCATAGATATTTCCAAAAATGGAGACCAACTGTTAGTTTTTAAAACTCTATATAATATAGAGCAAGGTGCAGTCTGATACCTATAGCATCCAAGGCCTATTCAGGCATACAAAACTGGGTTAAGCTAGAAATTTTAGCAGGGAGAGAGTTATAGGCCTGTCCCTGGCCTGCCATTTTCTAGATGGGAAGAGTGATGATGAAGAATCAGCAGCCTAATACATCACCCCTCAGCTCTTTTGGGAACCCTGCATTCAGGAACCCAAACTTCATGGCAAGACTCCAAGTATAGCAGAGATGTTCTTCAGACAGGCACTCTCTCTAGAAACATGACAATCAGGGAGTCAGAGGGAGAACTATCCCCCTGCTCAAGTTTTGGAAATAAATCTTTCTTGAGCATCTAAATTGAACTAGCTCCATTTCTGAAAATACAAATATTGGCTTCAACTAAGGCCAAACTATGGCATGTGAGCCAGATCAGGCCCCTTATGCCAATTCATGACCTGCACAACCCTCGTTGCTACTGGCAATTGAAGTAAAATGCACCCATGGGCCATAGTTTGGCCAGCCCTGGTTTAAGCAGAGAAAATGCCAGCTTAAAATCTATCTCATCCTGTTGCAAAACAGATTGCAAGGCACATTTTATTTCCACTACTGGTGTGAGGAACTACGTGACTGGCCCACTAAACCACGTGACCAGACCACTGAACTCATGGCCCAAAAAGTTTGGGCACCCCTGAACTAATGTTTTATCCTTTTCGGAGAAACATATGTATTCCTGAGCTGGCATATTAAAGGTACACCTCTTTCTGTATTAAAAACATTTGATCATTTTCAAAACCAAAAGGGTGGAATCAGGCAGGCGTTTATCAAAATAACCATACTAATATTTATGATGATTATAAAAGCCAGTGTGCTGTAGTCATTAGAATGCTGGACTCAGAGATAGGAGATAGGAGTTTCTGCCCTTGACGACCTTGAATCAGTTAACATATTCTCAACCTGACCTACCTCATATGGTAGTTGTGGGAAGGGAAAGAACCATGTACATTGCCTTGTTCTCACTAGAGAACAGGGTGGGGAGGGAATAAAAATGTAAATATGTGGTCCCAACAGGAACAATGTGCAAGAGTCTATTTTTAAATTTGAAAGAGATGCACACAACTCTGCTTTATGGCGAGTATAGTTTCTTCTTCTGCTGCTGATTCTTCTTCAGCAGCCATGAAGACTGTCCTGAGAATATAATACAGTGGCCTTTCATCTGCCTTCTGTATCACAGCATGACACTCGTATCATTGATCCAGTTCCACAAGTCACTTTCTGGTCCTAAGCCCTTTTGACACACAAAGCCCTCATCAGCCCCTAGCCAGTATTGATGAAGCTGCTGCCCTCCATTAAGATGGATTCAAGTGGGATTTAATCCACTTGAGGAGAATCACCCTTCCCTGTGGACTTCACCACTCAAGGCCGTTAGCCCTCAGGATTGTCAGGTTAGTTAACCGCCACCTGACGATAGGCATTGCGTCACTAGCAGTATGGTCTACTTTATTACCATAGCATGATAATCTGGCCAGACTTTGGTGTTTCTTCTCAGCCAAATTTAAATACTGTATGTATATAAGTTCCAGTCATCCAGCAGGTCCCCTCTGACCCTTACTTATCCTTGGGCACCTTTCTCTGGTATTCTAAAAACATCCATTAAAAAAACAGAGCCTCTACAGTATTTACTTTACATTTCTCACAGCACCCTGAAGCACCTCTAAAATATTGTTAATCTGAGGAAATGTGTAAAATAGTGTTAAACAGAAATAACATCCTATTAAGAAGGAGAAGGGATCTTACCGATTTTAACAAGATTATTTTTCAAAAATATATTCTTAGCTTTCAAATCTCTATGAATTATTCGCCTGAAAAGAAAGGAAAATATTTTATTTCAGCAATGGTAAAATTCCTATCAATGAATTTCTCTGATTTTAAAAAACCTTTTTATTAATGTTACAAAGATACAGTGGTACCTCATACGACAATCGTCCCGAATAGCAATGAAATAGCTTAACAATTAGGTTTTTTTTAAAATGGCATCCCGTATAACAATTTTCCCTATGGAAAAAAACATACAATAATTTTTCAATGGGGAAAACCACTTAGTAGAAAAAATCGTTGTACGATGCATCCCATAGGGAAAATCGCTATATGATGCACACATCGTATAGCAATTGTTTCGTACAACAACGAGCCCCATGGAACGGATTAAAATCATTGTATGAGGTACCACTGTATTACCTTTTGGCTAAACACAGAGGTGAGTGCAACCAATTTCAAATCCATTTATCCCCAATGTAAAGAGTCATGCATGGGGCGTCTACTTTTACATTTTGTTTCACCTTTAATCTTAACTTGCCGAATGGCCTCGTCTATTTTCATTAGCCTTCCTGATTTGCTCCCCTCTCAAGCCCTATATATGTACCTCGTGCTTAAGAATCTCTCTACCACCTTTCAACTATCAACCAGTATCAACACTCAGAGGAGAGAGACTATTTTATCAGAAAAATATAGGAGTCCTGCTTTCATCACTAAATAAATAAATGGTCCTCTGAGGCAAGTCAGCAACTGAAGCAGAATAAAATTGCTCTGGAAAGGTCTGTTGCTATGAAAATACATTAAGCTCCCCAGAGTCAGCACAGCAGTTTAGTGAGATGAGCTTTTCCCTGAATGAAAGGAGACAAAGCACGAACCATACATGCCTTCTGGCTGTTCAGTTACATTAAAACCAGTGTAAACTGGGCTGAAGACAATCTCTGAACAAAGGGTGAGGGTATAAATAATCCTATGGCCTACTCTGCCTATCTAGATTTGGGTGTCAAAAAAGAGCAGCAAATCAATACTGATTTGTTATTAGTGTATGGTGAACAGCTTAGTGGTTTAGGTATTTGGCTGCAAAGCCAAATATTTTGAGTTCACTTCTCCACTATGACCCCTTGACAGATTCAAGGGCTAGATTCAATGATTAATAGGGTCTGTTCCAAGCTCTGCAGTTTGATGGTGGTGGTGGTTATGATTAATTGTTCAAGAATGAGTGATGCTTATTGTATTTTCTGTCTCATGTGCCAAGATAACATGAGTTGCTATTACTGTGAGCTTTGATTTGGGTGCATTTGCTGGGGCACCAGGAAAATGTCTTGGGTTGACCCTAGTAAGCCAGTTATGTTTGCACATTATGATATTCTAATGCAGGGGTTCCCAACCTAAGCCCCATGGGCCGGATCCAGCCTGCAGCACCATTTCATGTGCCCCCTCCTCCAAGGGCAATTGAGAAACAAAATGACCACCCCTTTGAAGATGTTGGGACAAAATGGCAGTTCCCATCATGCAGACAGGACAAAATGACCATCCAGTCCTCGAAGCTGACTGAGAGAGTGTGACTCGGCCCCCGGCTTGAAAGGGTTGGGAACCCCTGCTCTAATGGGATGCTTGGTTTCCCCCTTCATGTTAAACATTAATGTACCTTCTTTCATAATCCAGGTACCAGAATCTTTATTTGATTTTATCACCTTTGAGGAGGAAAAATTACTTTGTGTAGAAATTTGAAAGATCAATCTTTGGGAAACACCTTCTTTGAAAAGGTGAATTGCAATGAAATCGCATTTTAACAATCCTAATAAAGGTGGTCAAGCAGAATTTTAAGCAAGCGAGAAAGAACTCTCCAGAAAATTTTAAGTTTGCTTTATTCTTGCAAGATAGGAAAAAATAGTTCAGATTTGCAACATGTCCAAACAACTCTCTATACCTTTCATGCATGTAGCTGACTCCAAGCAACAATTGTATAAACCACTCCACTATTTGGCTTTCAGAAAATACTTTGTTGGCTTCTTTGTACTCTTGGATTTTAAAGTCAAGGTCTCGACCCTGAAATACAGGAGCAAATTAACATTGTGATGGAAGGATATTTAACATCAAAACATATTGCAAGCAGAGAAGGCCCATTTAAATCAATTGAATTAATGGAGTGTTAATCCACAGAATTCCTGCTGATTTAGTGGACAATTCAATTGATGTACTCAAGCATGATCTACTAAGCTAAGCGAGAGGGTTTCAGCCATTATGTCTACTTTAGGCAGGAGTAACACTGTAATTAATCCTGTCTTTACTTCATACAATGTCAAAAAATGATCTAATGTGCTCCTATGAATGCAGGAAAGTAACTATTGCCCGTAAAATATAGAGGCCCCATCACACAAGCTTGTTTTATTTTATTTTTAAGATGAAGTAAAACCAAGAAAGCAAGAAACTCCTGCGATCATGCTGTTTCCTTTGCGCTAGTCTCTTTCAGTTAAGTAACTTTATTCATGTTCTATTATTGAGAAACCATATGGTTCCCACACTTAAGGAGGTTATGTTAGCTCTGCTCCATATTATTGTGCTGAACACAGAAATATGTTTGTCTGAAGAGAGGGAGGCTGCTGTAACTGTTAGGTACAAAACTCACAAGAATTGGTATTCTGGTTCAAATAGAAACGCTACACTGGTGTAGCGGTTTTCCTCTGTTGTGATATCATGTTCAGCACAATGAACACAGAAATGACCACTGAACCCTAGAGTGGGATATGACTGGCTTTCAGGCAAGGGAAACCTTTACCTTTACTATTGTAAACATGTAGACTCAACATGTGCCCTTAATAACTGAAATGGCTGCTGTGATAGTCTGGATTCTGTCCCAACCCCCTCACAGGGAATGGGTTTTCAAACATCAACTTTGGATACCAATGCATATGAGTAATAAGAGTTATGATACCATATAGGAATTTTCCCAATGACCTTCTGAGGAATACTCATGCAGCAACTCCTGAAAGATAATGCAATAGTCTTACTGTTGTGTCCAAGCGTTATTTGTTATAACCGCTTGAGCACCGTAATGTCTATGGCAGAATTGTGTGCCTTTTGCAAAGGCGCCATTTTCAAGCGTCTGTCGAAAAAACTGATTCTCCGGAAGCCTGCCGAAATGTATCAACCTATGTAACTGCCATTCCCACTGTATATAAGCCAGCCACCTTGTACATGTTCCCCAGTCCAGTATTATAAGCTGAATAATAAATCACTTGTGTTTGACCCGATCCTGCTGGTCAGAATACTTCTTCCAAGCGCCGGATTCAACACTTACCTCGCAGTATTCAGTGATGATACAAAAGCTCTCTCCCTCTACAAAGCTGGTATAAAACTTCACAATAGCTGGATGGTCTAGCTTGGACAGCAACTGTGCTTCTATGTTTGCTTCCACCGTTTCATTGGGTTTGAGGTCTCCCACAGAGATGGCTTTCAAAACCTTCCTAATAACAAAAATAAGAGGGTTTTAAAAAGTGGGTTGCTTGCATACTAGACCTTTTTTCTGTGGTCTTTTGTTCACTTTTTACATAAAACACCGACAATACTGAATTCTCTATAACACATGTCTTGTGTGGTAAAGGGTAAAGGTTTCCCTTGCTCGAAAGCCAATCATATCCGACTCTAGGGTGCAGTGCTCATTGCTGTTTCAAAGCCAGAGAGCCAGTGCTGTCTGCTTCTGCAGACGTTTCCGTGGTCATGTGGCAGGCACTAGACACCAGAGCGCACGGAACACTGTTACTTCCCACTGAAGTGGTCCCTATTTATCTACTTGCAATTTCTTGCTTTCAAACTGCTAGGTTGGCAGGAGCTGGGACAAAGACGGGAGCACATTCCATCCTGCAGTACTCGGGAATCGAACTGCTGACCTTCCGCCTCCCAGTCAGCATCTTAGCCACTTGATTTCTTATTTTTCCAGATCCAATCTCTGCCAATTTTTGAAGCACAAAAATGCAACAACAACATCTGCCTGGGCACAAGGGTGAGCTGTACTATCAGACAGCATGAGTGAGTGCCTCAAGCAAGCACGTTCATGGAATTTGTCAGCATTGGATGTTTGTTTCTGCTATTGTATTTTACTGCTAGAAAATAGGAAGACGAGTTTTGTGTGGTTTTCTATCCCATGGGGCAGGATAATTTTGCTGGGTAATCTGTGCTTTGACTTTCATGAATGAGAGCACCCTTTGCTACTCTGCTTCAGGTAGAAAAATAGCTCTGCTGTCCAACATATTATTCTTTTTCATGACTTCTGTGTCTTGACATGAGCATTTCCTGTCTGAACATTCTGCCACTTTACTGCTTTTTTTAAATTGGAAAATCAGCGACATATAGCCTCTTAATTGCTTTGTGAATATCTTTCTCTGTGTTACACTAGTTTTGGTTGTCATCCCCAGAGTGAAAGGTTAAAGATATCTGCCAGAATCCTGTTACTGTGAGTTACATCACGGATCTACAGTAATGTCATCAGTCCTGCCCATGCTGTGGCCATTTCAGCAAATTAAACACTTCCCGTCCCCCATGGCCAAGGTCTAGGATCTTGGGTGGGGGGGATCCCTTTCTGGGAGCTATGAAAAAGGAAGGAGAATAATTTAAATGCTGGAAAATCACCACACTGGTTCCACCTCTGGGATTGGCAGTTGTGATTTTCCAACTTTATATCATCCCCCTCCTCCTTTGTGGCTACCAAAGGCTGCTCTATGAGAAAAAGAATCCCTGGAGCCTGGTGTTAGGGGAAAATGGGAAGCTTTTAATTTCACAAAATGATTGTGGCTAATAACATTACCAGAGATCTGCAGTATAATTTATGCCAACAGGATTTTTACCTTCATTTTTTTATCATTTAAGAACAAACTTATTCTTTAAAATGACATATAAGCTCAGACTAGAGATGGACAGACAAGTTTCTATCTGACCCATTACACTTGATCATATGCAGTCATGTTCCATCCTATTTCCATATTACTCTAAACATGTTTAAAATTTTGCATGGACATTTGCACTGAAATATTGAAGTAAGCACAACACTTGCAACACGCACATACAAATATAAACATTTTAAATTTCTGTCTCTCAACGTGCACATTTCCTAATTTATAGTATCCCAATTTAAAAAAAAAACACATTATGATATCTTCTTTTGAAGCCAGGAACTACAGTAGAAAATTGACTTCTGAGGTCAACACAATAACCATGGATGTAGAGCATGTTCATGAACAGTGAATTCCTCAAGGTACATCTACTGCAGAAATATCAACATACAGTAATAGAAAGAGACCACCATCATAGTCGATATTTATGTTCTTCATGTTCAGGCAGAAGAACACCACAAGAGGAAAGATATAAATGTGTTATTTGATATTTTATGTACACCGCCCAGAGTGGAAATTTTTCCAGATTGGCGGTATGAAATGTAATAAATAAAACAAATAAACTTTAAACCCTACTAGAGTCACCATATGGTGAAACCAATTTGAAAGTACATAATACACATAGCTTGAAAGAAATACCTGTATGCTAAAAGCTCTTAGAAATTTCTCAAAGTAAGGTGGAACTAGAAGAAAGTGTTTTCCTGGTAAAAACCAAAGGAAATTCACTTTTTCCTCACTTTATTATGCAGAAACACTATTCTTATTTTTAATTAATGTACAACAATAAATGAATCAAAGTCTTGTACTGTAACATGAAAATTTCTTACCAATACTGGCACTAAATGTATATCAAATATGAGATTTTCTCATGTATTTTAAATAGATTATAAAACATCTGTTTGTTGAGTAGGTAGATACCATTATAGTACAACATCATTAAGAGAGCAAATGCATATATTTTCAACTGAGATGGAACAAATAACAATACTGTATAATTTTTAGTATGATGAAAGCATTTCAACTATTGTCAACAAAAATCATCATAACAAAAAGAAATCAGAAAAACCATTTGTTTTGTGAGATAAATAAGATAAATCCTTCCATGTAATCTCCTTGCCTGTATTACCCATCAATTATCCGGTAACAACACATGGATTTTTATTTTTCAGTACATGTACCTTGAGTAAGACCTATCGGGCAAATGTATAATACAACATAGAATTTACATGTCTGCATCTCTGCAAACTTGCTCAGGGCTGTTAAAATAGGTAATATCTGCACCAATCTTCTCATCTTTGACTTGACATTGTGACATTATTTCTTCCTGTTCACAGATTGTCACTAAAACTGTCAAACAGAATGAGTCATCTGTAAATATCACTTAATACAAGATCTTTATGCACCAAAAGACAGCAGTAAAAACCTGACATGCCAGGACAGCTTGTCATGAAATCACTGGGGGATTTTGATGCTGCCATCACTTGTCAAACAACATGACAAATGTTTATCCTATTAAAATTCCATCATTGAATAATCAAGAATTTATTCACATAAATTAGTCACTGGTTCACTCCTATATAATGGCACTTCAATACCAAATTGGCAGTTCGTATTACAGGTAACTGAAGAAGCTTTACAACAGTTTCAGATTTCTTATTTATTAAAAAACATACACATGACATAGAGTCAAAGTCCCATTCAATGCAGGAATCTAAACCAAAGTATACCTGAAAAATATTGCCTAATTTTCTCCTGAATGCTTCCAGTGTCAGAGTGCTCACCACCACTACTTGAAGTAATTGGCTCCATTGTCATACTACTCTAACAGTTAGGGACTTCTTCCTGATATTCAACCGAAATTTGGCTTCCTATAATGTGAGCACATTCTTACATGTCTTGTTCTCTGGGATGATTGAGAACATATCCTACCCCTTCTATATAAGACAACCTTTCAAATATTTGAATAGTCCTATCATAACTCCCCTTGGCTTTCTTTTCTTGAGACTAAACACGTGCAATTTGTTTAGTCTTTCCTCATAGGGCTTGGTTTGCAGATCCCTGATCATCTTTGTTGCCCTCCTCTGAACTTGTTCGTTTATAGACATCTTTCTTAAAGTGTGGTTTCTAGACACAAAGAATTACATTTCCATACCTGTCAAGTATCCCATATTGGCAGGGATTTCCCATTTTTCAGTGCTCATTCCTCCCCTTTCCCGCCACCGTCTCGTATTTGAACAGCAGGGAAAGGGCTTACTGCGCATGCACAGCCACAGTGCGCATATGCATCCACCCATGTGCAGTAATTTCCTGTATTTTGCGGAGCCGCGCTTGACGGGTATACATTTCCTCCCAATACTCTAAAGCTTTATCTCTCAGCTTCTAAACATGTGCAAGAAAAATAAGCACTAAAATATACTTTGAAATAGTAGCAAGATAAGAGAAGACTCCAAAATTTATGCATTTCAGTTTTATGAAATTGGCCGCTTGATCTTTAATAGCAATGTTACTGAAAACTACAGGAATATCACATATGGCCCAAAGTTTTAAATGTAAGTAAAAATGCAGGGGGAAACAGTGCTGATTCACATATGCATCAATTTATCTTGACTGCAGTGGCTCAAGTGACTAAGATGCTGACTGGAAGGCGGGAGGTCAGCAGTTTGATTCCTGAGTACTGCAGGACGGAATTAGCTCCCGTCTTTGTCCCAGCTCTTGCCAACCTAGCAGTTTGAAAGCAAGTAGATAAATAGGGACCACTTTGGAGCGTTCCATGCACTCCGGTGTTTAGTCATGCCTGTCACATATCCACGGAAACGTCTGCAGAAACAGACAAGGCTGGCTCTTCAGCTCTGAAACAGAGATGAGCACTGAACCTGTGCTGACCCATCCGGACAGACAGTCACTGCACGGTAGCGCTACACAGCAAGTCTTGTTCAAGGATAGTCCAGATACCAGAGTCCAAATGGCAAGCCAAGGTCTGTTTACCAATAGTCCAACTCAGTAATCAAATCCAAATGGTGTCCAGGGGCGTCGTCAGGGTTGGCAGAGTAGTCAGAGTCATGGCAGGCAGGTCAGGGTCATAGCAGGCAGTCTGGGATCAAGAGGATGTCGGTCTTTGCACAAGAGGCTGTAAGAGGCTTGCTTATAAGCCTCCCAGCTAATCGGTATCAGCTGGGAGCCTTCTTTGGTGCCTCGCCCTGGCCTGCCTTAGGTGTATCTGTTTCCTAGCCCTCTCCCGGACTGAGGGCTGATCCCTGTGAGAGCCAGACTTCTGATTTGACAGGTCAGCTGCCGGGGAGAACAGACTTGGGCCAGGCACAGGCTGAGGCCCTCAGGCTCAGGTGCAGGCAGAACTGGACTGGGCATAGGGAGTGCCCCCTGATCCCGCTCATCTTCATAGTCAGAGGAGGGCTGGATCACAACAGAACCCTAGAGTCAGATATGACTGGCTCTCGAGCAAGGGAAACCTTTATCTTTACCTTGATTTCTGTATGCTTCAATGCTGTACACTTGATGACATGGAGAAAAATGTGAGCACAACCATCACCCTGTCCAGAAACATATTGGTTACACCAGCATAAGTGCAATTGTGTGAATGGCTAGGCCTGTTGTCACTTGTTAACAAGTTGCAGCTCATATCCCTCTTCGCACACTAGTTAAATGAGCTGCTGCACAACAAGGGTGCAACTAGCAATACATTAAATAAAAGCTAAGTACCATGCATCTCAACCTCAGTCAACATAAAAAATACTATTGATAATGTCAAATTACTAATGGCCCTATTATTATTATTATTATTATTATTATTATTATTATTATTATTATTATTATTATTATTATTATTATTATTATTATTATTATTATTATTATTATTATTATTATTATTATTATTATTATTATTATTCAACTTGTATGCCGCCCCACTCGCAATACGAGTCTGGGCGGCTGACAAAGAACTAGAGTATTACAAATTACAATTACAAAGTATCACATCAACACAATACAAGAAACATTTCAAAAACAATACATATTTCAAAAGCAATACATATTTCAAGGCAATACACAAGGGTGGGTGGGGGGATACGTTGCAAATACTCAGACTTGTCCACTTCCCTCCAGGCTAAACAGCCGAGGGAAAAAGTCCGGTAACAGTTCCTCCCTCCCCTCAAGGCTGGACTGGCCGAGGGGAGAAGTCCGGTGAGGGCAGCAGCGGCGGTGTTGTTCTTATAGCCACCCAGTTTGATTCCCGAGTACTGCAGTTAGATTCTTCAGGGAGGCATGCCAGCAGCATATAAAAAAGGGGGGCTTCACCACTTCTGATCCTTAAAAATTGACATTCACCAAAGATTGCTCATGAGTCCTACTTTGTAAAGAACAGTGCTCTATTTGAAAGGCCATTGAGTACCAGCCCTTTATTGAAAAGATCTCTTATTTAAATTGGTTTAAAGATAAAGAATAAAACATTGAAGAAGACCCACAAAGTTGTCCAGTAAGAGCTTAGTACCTGTACAGATCAGAGAGCAGAATCATGTAGCCCTCCTTAGTAGGAGGACTGTTACATTTGTACTTATAGTTATTTATACATTTCAATCTGCATATATAAAGTGGAAGAGGCATGTCATGCCAGTTTGAGTACACCTTCATCATGTTTTTGTATGCATTCTTTTGTGTGTGTTTTATCTCTTTTTCTCAGAATGTGTAAGTGGTCTTTAGCTTTCTGCCCCTACAAATGAAATTTCCACTTAGCTCTCTGGATCAGTCAGATCTATCTTCTATGAATGTGCACATTTATACAATTATCAAATTTGCTCAGAATTTATCAAGCATACAAGCAGTACATTTGGTTAGGAATAGGGCCCCGTTTTTCTTCCCTTGATTTCTTTAGACATTTTCACAAGATCAGTCCTCGTTCAATAAAGCTACTTAACAGCAAACCATGTGATGCCAGAAGGCACTTTCCACTAGATAAACACAACCTTGTCAATCAGCTTTTCAATTTGGAGAGCAGTTGCTTGAGTAACTAAAAAGTGAGTGCAACATTTAGCAAAGACCAGGTGCTTATATTTTAAACACTTTATGGTATTCACCCAAGTTTGTGTTCTTGCTTGCTTATTATTTTTCTACTGATTTAAAAAGAGAGAGAAAAATTGTAGGCTGCTGACACTACATGTTCCATGATATTTTAGGGCAGTGGCTGTCAAGTGATATAAGATGTATGGTAAGCAAGAGCTGCTTGATTGATGCCTTGTACCAGGTGTTGACAGCAGCACCACTTTTTGAAAGTAAGCTGAATGATTTGCAGCAAATGTAAAGAAGGGCCTTGGCCATATAACAAGCACGGTATTATCTGTTGCAAAAATATGGATTGATGTTTATTTGTAGCAAGTAACTTACATGAAGGCTATGCTATTCATCATTGTTTAGTAATGAGTTAGGTGATTTTTTTCCCCAGGTATCCCAAAACATATTTGCTCAAGGAAGAAAAGTCAGGACCATACCCGTCAAGCACCGCTCCGGAAAATACGGGAACTGCCCCGGCCCGGGTGCGCATGCTCGCAGGAAAAACTCCTTTGCGCATGCGCAGAACCCCTTTGTACATGTGCAGAACACGTTCGTGCATGCACAGATGGGTTCTGTGCATGCACGCATGTGCAGTAACCCCTTTCCCCACCGTTCTAAATACGGGACGGTGCCGGGAAAGGGGAGGAACGCGCGCCAAAATACGGGATTTTCCTGCCAGTCCAGGATACTTGACAGGTATTAGTCAGGACAAGGCTGGGCAAAGTGCAGACCTACAAAATGTTGTTGTACTGCAATTCCTGTCTTAACAGCGTAGCTGATGGTAAGAAATGCTGAGAACCTGCAGTCCAGTGATATCTGGAAGGCTGCACTTTGGCCTGTAATGATTCAGACTGATCACCGCATATACTATAACATAAAGCATGGACGTCACATCCAAAATCCAGAGCTTTTAAGTACAGTAGGCAAGATTGAGATCAAGATGCTCCAGCTTGGCTAACTTCTTTTCAAAAGAGCTGCTATGGCCCAGAACATCCAGAATCACAAGTTGTTGCACCACTAGAGCATCTTTCCATGTAATGCGCTCTACATGGGGCTGCCCTTGACGACCATTCGGAGTTTTGTATCAAAACTCTAATTTTTACAACTTTTCACTATTCCTGCCTAATGCAGAACGTATCGGTGAGGATTCTCGATGCATCACACCCTTTGTGAAGAGATTTTTTTTTTTTTTTGCAGGGAGGAATGAGGGTGTCAGGTAAATTCCGATAGTGTTCTTCTACTATCAGTCTTTATAAGGATTAACATTTTACTGATAGTTTGAACATTAATGACACAATGAAACGGTCGAGTGAACTCATGGGAATTTTAACTCACTTAGTCATAAAAATTAAGAGTAATGTTAATTAAAACACAGCTTTCTCAAGTCTTAAAGTATTTATTGCTTCCAATTAATATTAAATAAAAAAATAATGTAAGAAATAAAAATATAAAAGGAAACCGTGTCGGTTAGAAATATACTGCACAAGCAATTCAATAATCTCAAATTAGATCAAAATTCCCAGAGATCATTTTTAAACCTAAAAAAGCACCATGTTTCGAAACCACAACAGCTCCAAATGGATTACGTAATCTTTGACCTGGCCCCTGCCCCTGCTCCCACGTAATTTTCCATAATTCAGATGGCAGACTCCTCCCACCCTTCGAGGATCATGTAATTGTTGAATGGACCCCAATGAACATCACCTGATAGCTTTGTAGAAAGAGCTATGTAAGAACCAGCTCCTTCCCATAGAAGTTGCTTCAGCAACAAAGGTTCCTGGATTTGTTGTGGTGTTTTGTGTGAACCTCCTGCTCCAGCCCTAAAGGTAACCTGCTTTGGTTAATTTAATTTAATTTAATTTAATATTCACATTTATACGCCGCCCACTCAGGCAAACCCGACTTAGGGCACCTTTACAACAACTTCAAAAACATATAGAAAAACATAAAAACCCCAATTATCCCAACCAACCACCCCACCCTCTATAAAAAAGAGAAGAGAGGGCTCCTAATTGCTATCATGTTGTGAGCCATTAAGGCCCCACACCTGCCCCTCCAGCCAGGTCTTCAAACCTTTCCTGAAGTTGCCTGCCCCGGGACCCACTTCATCGGCCCGGGGATGCGGGGCAGCTGCGTCACCCACGCCCCTCCCGTGCTTGAGCCAGGAGGGGTTGAAAAGGAGCAGACACCGGACTTTCCGCTACCGCCGCCGCGTTGCCTGCCCCGGGACCCACTTCATCGGCCTGGGGATGCGGGGCAGCTGCGTCGCCCACGCCCCTCCCGTGCTTGAGCCAGGAGGGGTTGAAAAGGAGCAGACACCGGACTTGCCGCTACCGCCGCCGCGTTGCCTGCCCCAGGAGCCACTTCATCGGCCCGGGGATGCGGGGCAGCTGCGTCGCCCACGCCCCTCCCGTGCTTGAGCCAGGAGGGGTTGAAAAGGAGCAGACGCCGGACTTGCCGCTACCGCCGCCGCGTTGCCTGCCCCGGGACCCACTTCATCGGCCCGGGGTTGCGGGGCAGCTGCGTCGCCCACGCCCCTCCCGTGCTTGAGCCAGGAGGGGTTGAAAAGGAGCAGACGCCGGACTTGCCGCTACCGCCGCCGCGTTGCCTGCCCCGGGAGCCACTTCATCGGCCCGGGGATGCGGGGCAGCTGCGTCGCCCACGCCCCTCCCGTGCTTGAGCCAGGAGGGGTTGAAAAGGAGCAGACGCCGGACTTGCCGCTACCGCCGCCGCGTTGCCTGCCCCGGGACCCATTTCATTGGCCCGGGGAAGTGGGGCAGCTGCGTATGAACTTTGTTTAAGTGTATGCTGTATTTTTTCTTTTCTTTTTTGAATTGTATTCTGTAATTTTGAAACTGTGTAATTTTCTATGATATGTTGTGAAGCCGCCCTGAGTCGGCTTAGTGCTGAGTTGGGCGGGGTACAAATTAAATTGATTGATTGATTGATTGATTGAAGGGCAGCAATTCTGTCTGTCGTCTTAGATCTGTTGGCAGGAGGTTCCAGAGGGCTGGTGCAGACACAGAGACGGCCCTCCTTTGGGTACTAGATAGATGTGCCCCTCTAGTTGATGGCACAACTAGAGAGCCCCTCCAATCTGCTCTAGTTAGACGGGCAGACGCTCTTGGGGTGATGCGGTCTCTTAGGTATCCGGGCCCACTACTATATAGGACTTTAAAGGTCAAAACCAGCACCTTGAATTGCATCCGGAGGCAAACTGGTAGTCAGTGCAGCTCCCGAAGTAGCGGCGAGGTGTGGGCATATCGTCTACACCCCATCACCACTCCGGCTGCCGCATTTTGGACCAGCTGCAGCCTCCGAATGGTCGTCAAGGGCAGCCCCATATAGAGCGCATTACAATAATCTAGTCGGGAGGTGACCAGAGTGTGAGTGACCATGAGCAAGGTCCAGGAGCAGGCACAATTGGCAGATCACCCAAAGTTGGGCAAAAGCCCTCCTGGCCATAGCCACTACCTGTTCTTCTAGCAACAGCCACGAATCCAGAAGGACCCCCAGGTTGCGCTGGGGCAAAATAGACTACAGGCGTGTAGTCTGTCTGGGGCAAAATAGCCCCTTCCAGAACCAAAGATGGTTGCTCCCAGGATAGCACAGTGCCCCTTATCCATAGCCACTCTGTCTTGCTGGGATTCAGCTGAAGCCCATTGTCCCCCATCCAGACCCCAACTGCCTCCAGGCACCTGGATAGAACTTTGACAGCATCACTGGGGCCTCCATGGGCCAAGATGTACAACTGAGTGTCATCTGCGTACTGATGATACCGCACCCCGTGGGAACGGATGATCTCACCCAGCAGCTTCATGTAGATGTTAAATAGGAGAGGAGAGAGCACCGAACCCTGAGGCACCCCTTATTTGAGAAGCCTAGGGCTGGACCTCTCGCTCTCCAACCACACCAACTGGGTCCGGCCCTCCAGAAAAGAGGGAAACCAGGACAACACAGTGCCCTGGATCCCCAATCCTTTGAGCCGTTCCAGAAGGATATCGTGGTCGACTGTATCAAAAGCCGCTGAGAGGTCAAGGAGAGCAAGGACGAACGGGTGACCTCCATCCCGCTTCTGCCAGAGATCATCCATCAGTGCGACCAATGCCGTCTCTGTACCATGTCTGGGCCTGAATCCTGATTGAAAGGGGTCCAGATAATCCACTTCCTCCAGGACACTCTGCAGCTGGTGTGCCACTGCCTTCTCCCAAAAAAGGAAGGTTGGAGACCGGCGTGTAGTTAGTAAGGACAGCTGGGTCAAGGGATGTTTTCTTCAGGAGGGGCCACACCAAAGCATGTTTTAAAGGTGCAGGAAACACCCCCTCCCGTAAAGATGTGTTTATTATTGCCCTGACCCAGAGTCCTGTCAGGGATGATATCATACTGCCATGAACTACATGTACCATAATGCACCGCTCGTGTAACCCTACCCCCTCTGACCTCCTCTGACCTCACCTAACCCTATTAAAGGACCCTCACCTACCCAACAACCCTCTCTCCTATCCTGACCACTGATCATCACTGACTGCCATGCGGCCAGTGGAAATAAAGAACTATAAAGGCAAATGAATGAGTGCTGGGGTCTTTTGGGCCGAACCTTCGGAAACCCTCTAACAAGTGGTAGCAGAGGTTTTGGTTTTGCCCATAATTAACCCCAGAAAGCAAAAATGACCAAACGGAAGACCCAGACGAGCAAAGGGGGGGCCAAGATGCAGGCCAAACCCAAGGGGCTCAAAGATGGATCCAAAACCGGAGATGACCCGCACACGATCCAGGTAACTGAGCTCCAGAAAATAATCGCCGGGAAAGAGACAATCTCCATGGCAGAGCTACTGGCCCTGATAAACGACGGAGGCGAACATTCCAACGACAGCGCGGTAAGCTCCACCCCGGGGACCTCTGTGGCGGGAACACCAGACACAACGCCGATCCCAAATCTGGCCGACCAATTACAAATGGTGGCCTCAGATTCAAATCATCTGGCGGGAAACCCCATCGGGCTAACGATACCCAGGGACAACCCAAGCGGGCCGGCAATGCATAAAAAGGAAGGGACCCTGGGACCCGGGAGGCTGGATGCAGGAACCCCAGAAACGTGGGCTATGCCAATCCTCAGCCCCCAGACAATAGAAGGGGAGTGGGAAACCCCAAGAGGAAGACAAGCACCAAAAAGGGACACCACCAGCAGCATGGCTGAGTCTCAAGGGGGGGCAGAGGCTTCCCCCATGACAAAAGGTCAAAGCGGACGCGAGGGGCATGGGGAACTGAGAACACAAGCAAGGGAAACGAGAGAAGCAGAAACCTACCGAGACCTTTTGCCCATCCCATCCGACCGCGGGAGAGGCTCCGAGGATGATGCAGAACCCCACGCCAGGCCACGATCTGAGGAGGCGGAGTCCTGGCGCTACGGAACTCCCCCGGCCCAACAAAGAAGGCGACATCCCTCCTATGACTCCGCCTGGCCTCCCAACCAGGAAAGCAGCCCCAGCGACGGAACTGCACTCCCAGCGAGGCTCCAGTCAAGGCAAGCAGGACCTCCGGAACGGAGATCCACCCACCTCGAAGACCAACGACGAATGAGCTCTGCGCAGACGCAGATAAGGCAGCAGAGCTCCCCCGCTGGCGAAGAAGGAGAAGTACAAGCCCCAACAGACCAGCCAAGCACCGAGAGGAGAACGGGCTCCCCCTACAGGCAACCAAAAGGGGAACAGGCGGGACTTTCAAAACCAACAATATGCGTCCCCATACCCTTCTGCCAGTTTAAAGGCAGCCCAGGACACCAGAACTATTCAAGCAACCAAGCCCAACAGAGCCAACTGCCAAATAACTTCCCAACCCTGGCATGACTGGGAAGAACTTTATGGACTGGAACCAACAATTTCAGGTACTGTTAATGAGGGAGGGGGCTTTACACCTAATTCAAGACCCACCAGAGAAGCCATGGTCTATGGAGGTGGACAGACTGCATCACAGGGCATTTTGCCTGCTTTTGGGTACCATAGATGCAACTATGTATGGGTGTATTCCAAGTGAGTCAACTGTCTATGATGTTTGGGGGAAATTGTATAACATGTTTTATTGCAAGAACAGGAGCACAACGTGCTTACTGCTGAGGGAGCTGTACGCATACAAGATTAAAGAGGGAGATAGCATGGGTGAGCATCTGATGAGATTAAGCAACATGAGGTCTGATCTCATAAGAAGGGGCGAAACCGTTACTGAACAGCACCTAATCAGCATCATCTACAATTCTTTCGACCCAAGTTGGGACGACTTCCTGACCCAATTAGACAACACCAGCGGTGATAATGTCACACTGGACTATGTCACCAGGAAACTTATAGCCGAAGACAACCTCAGGAGAGACAGGGCCGCCATACGCAGGGAGAATAGGCCACACAAAAGGGTAGTTTTCACAGAACCCACAACACGTAGGGAAGACAGGCCACACAGGAGGGCAGTACTCACAGAACAAACCAGCCCAACACGGGAATGCTACACATGTGGTTCCAGAAGACATATTAAAAGGGACTGCCCAAGATATGCCAAAGACAGGAGGGATGCAAGATACAGCCCTTCACATGACCGAACACGCCATGATGACACACCGAGGCCGAGACGCGAGTCACGAGACGAGTACTCAAGCAAACTAAGAGACAACAAGGATAGAGATAATAGATGGTGGAGATCACCCAGTCCAGGCAGGCGCCCTAGGCCCCAAAGAGACCAAGAGAGACACGACCCTGATTCTATAAATGCAGTGAAACACGGCAAAAGAAGTAGACGCCACGAGGCAACCAGACCCACGGGCACCCGCCCGCAACGCTGGCTGATCGATTCCGGGGCCACCACACACACATCATGCCACAGAGAAATATTTGATTCTTTTGAAGAAGACTCTTTTAGCATCAAGGTTGCCAATCAGGCACACGCTAAGGTAGAAGGCAGAGGCAACATACACATCCCTGAAATTGGACTGGTCCAAAACGTCCTTTATGCCCCACGCATTCCATACAATGTTTTAGCCACTACTAGACTTACAGAGGACCCAGACCTGAGAATAATCTTCGGAAACAAGAAAGCATCCATTGAAAGAAGGGGAAAGGAAATTGGAAGAGTGGAAATCATAGGCGGACTACCATACTTCATTGCAGGGAAGACGAAGAGAAACAAGTCACCATAGGATCGCTCGACAGTAATGAAGAAGAAGAAGCACAGGAAGGCACATCAGATGAACCCGAGGAACAACAAAATGAAGGACCAGAAGCGGAAGCGGATGACCTCTACAACTCCACCAGGGATGGAGAGGTCAACAGAACGAAGAAAAAAACACCAAGGATAACCATAGGGAAACCAGACCATGATGAGTGTGCACACTTACTACACAGAAAGTTAGGACACATAGGTTTTCCCACCGTCAAGAAAATGTTGGAATGCTCAGAGGGACTGAAGGTCAAAGGCTGCAAGAACTACCTGGACTGTTCTGTATGCAAGAGCTCGAAGTCCAAAACTGAGCCACGACCAAAAACTTCGGCCAGGAAGTCAGACCACCCATTCCAGCTCATACACCTCGACTTGGTAGGACCTCTTAGAAGATCAATAGGCCAGAAGAGATTTTTCCTAACAATAGTTGACGACTTCAGCAGGTACGGTTACGTATACACGCTTAATAGTAAGGATGAGGCGTTCAGCAAGTTTAAGGAATTCCACACAAGGGTGTGGACTCAACACAACGTGAACGTGAAGCAAATGATGACGGACAGAGGTTCGGAATTCCAGTCAAAAGAGTTTGAAGAATGGATAAAGGAGAAGGGGATGCTGCACTTCAAGACTGCACCATTCTCAGCCTTCCAAAATGGGGTGGCTGAGAGAAGAAACGGGGTACTACAAACCATGATCAGATGTGCAATAGAAGACGCAAGTCTAAGCTTCTCATATTGGGGAGAGGCGCTGCTGTACTCCAACTACACGTTAAACAGGCTGTGGTCTAGTGTTCTCGGTAAGACACCCTACGAGGCAATGTACAACCGAAAACCCAAGCTGGCGCACCTCCACGTCTTCGGCGTACCTGCAGACGTGCACATACCCAAGCAACTTAGAAAGAAAGGGGACAAGATAACCAGAAGGCTAAGGTTCCTAGGCTATGAGCCAGGTTCGAAGGCGTACCGGTTCATAGACCACAACCAGAGGCTGGTAGTTTCAAGATCAGCCACATTCCACGA
Organism: Bradypodion ventrale; assembly: GCA_035047345.1. Taxonomy (NCBI): domain Eukaryota; kingdom Metazoa; phylum Chordata; class Lepidosauria; order Squamata; family Chamaeleonidae; genus Bradypodion; species Bradypodion ventrale. The sequence continues at coordinate 84,582,749 of JAWDJE010000006.1, forward strand.
GCACGCGAACTGGGGCAAGATACACGTGAATGAAGTATTGATGAGCGACCCAGAGCATGAAGGGGTCAAGGCAGCACTGCCCGTGGCAAGGCCTGACCAACCAGGAGATACAATATGTGGCAAGTCTGAAACACAAGGAGCACGCACAAGCACCACAGACGCAGGAGACATCGAATCCCCAAGTCCCACAAAAGAAGCGCCTAGAAGGTCAACCAGGTCGACCAAGAACCAAACCCCGAGAAGACTGGAGGATTATGTTCTGAGCATGGAGACCTACCACGAAACACCAGCGAGCTACGAAGACATAGCAGAGCTACCACCTGAAGAACAGGACAAATGGAGGACGGCCATGGAGAAGGAAATGGAAAGTCTCGAAGACCTCGACGTATATACACCTGCAAGGGTACCTGAAGGACAAAAGACGGTGGGAACAAAGTGGGTATTCAAGGTCAAACAGCTAGAGGACGAACAGATCCTGTACAAGGCCAGACTAGTGGCCCAAGGTTTCACTCAACGATACCCAGATGACTACGAGGACACATATTCTCCAACGGTGAAACCAGAAAGTGTTAAGGCCGCATTAGTAATGGCAACAGTACTTGGAGAACAAGTATATCAATTCGACGTACAGACAGCGTACTTACACGCACAACTGGATAAGGAGATATACGTCAGGGCTCCACCCGGTTTTGGACGCAGCAGTGGAGAAACATGGCTGCTAAACAAGAGCCTTTACGGACTCAAGCAATCTGGCAGAAGATGGTACGAGTGCCTTGCTGATACCATGAAGAAATTGAACTTCTCTCCAGTTAGAGAAGACAAATGTGTCTTCTTAAGAAAATCTCCAGAAGGGGTAGAAAAGGTTCTGGTTTACGTCGACGACCTGTTGTACTTTGGGAAAAGCAAGTCTAGATGCGATGAGTTCGCCAAAGGCCTACAAAACGAGTTCTCACTGAAGAGTCTAGGAAAGGTGAACAAATACCTAGGGGCACATGTGTCAAGGACAACGGACGGCTTTGCCATATCTCAGAAGGAGAAGATAATCGAGCTCCTTAACAAGTGTAATATGTCCGACGCCCACCCATGTGGGACCCCCATGCAGACGGATTTCGTAAAAAAACTCCCACGAGGAGGGAGAACCATTCGAGGACATCACACTCTATAGATCCATCATTGGATCACTCTTGCACATCGCCAACTGGACCAGACCGGACATCTCGTTGGCAGTGAACCTTCTCTCACGTCACTCCGGCAACCCAAGGGCCCACCATTGGGTGGCCGTCAAAAGGCTGTTGAGGTACTTGAAGGGTACCATGGACAGAAAGTTACTGCTAACCCCTCAAATAAATGACAGGATAAACATTTCATGCTATGCTGATGCCGACTGGGCCGGATGTACAAAGACCAGAAGGAGTACATCCGGCTACATAGTGATGCTGAATGGCAGCCCCATATATTGGCGCACTGAAAAACAAAAACTGGTCTCCTCCTCCACCGCTGAAGCAGAGTACGTATGTCTGTCTAACGCAGCAGATGACCTGATCTGGATAAACGAGCTAATCTCCCTCATCTGGGAAAAACCCAGCCTTCCCATTATCATTCACGAGGACAACAAAGCAGCCATAGACATGGCAAGGGCCGAATGTTTAGCCAGGCGATCCCGACACATCGATATCAAGTACAAAAAAGTAAGGGAACTCATAGGGGGAGGCTTCATAGACCTGATACATTGTGAAACTCAAGAACAGATAGTGGATATCCTGACCAAACCACTCCCACTAGCCCAACACAGTTATCTGCTAAATGGCCTACGCCTTAGTGAGTAGGAGAACAACAAATCCAAATCACATCACGTTCTGTCCGTATGATCTCAGAAGGGGTTTTGTCAGGGATGATATCATACTGCCATGAACTACATGTACTGTAATGCACCGCTCGTGTAACCCTACCCCCTCTGACCTCCTCTGACCTCACCTAACCCTATTAAAGGACCCTCACCTACCCAACGACCCTCTCTCCTATCCTGACCACTGATCATCACTGACCGCCATGCGGCCAGTGGAAATAAAGAACTATAAAGGCAAATGAATGAGTGCTGGGGTCTTTTGGGCCGAACCTTCGGAAACCCTCTAACAAGTCCTGTGGTTGCTTCCTTGGCTGCCTGATTCCTTCTGGGTTTGGACTATGTCTCCTCTACTGGACTAGCCTTGTTCACCTTTCTGCTCCTAGCTTTGACATTGGACTTGAATCAAGTTTCTTGCCACCAAAATTAATCAAAATGAAGTTTAACATGAGAAACAGTAGAAGCAAAACAAATTTAATAGTAGGATCTATGCAAAATCTCACAGCTATGTATCTCTTTAGAATGACTTCACATATCCCAGTTAGGGAAGCAGTAAATTAAATTCAGACTATGAGGGTTTTGGATTCCACTGAAACAAGAGTTTAAAAGCCACTTATTCCAATGATGTAGAACCTTGGCACTCCAGATGTTCTGGAACTTCAATGCCCAGAAGCCCTGATCAGCAGGAATGCATACTTGGGCTTCTGGGAATTGAAGTTCAAGAACATCTGGAGTGCCAAGGTTCACCATCACTGCCCTAGACCCATGATGGTGAACCTTGGCACTCCAGCTGTTCTTGGATTTCAATTTCAAGAAGCCATGATCAGCAGGAATGCATACTTGGGCTTCTGGGAATTGAAGTCCAAGAACAGCTGGACTGCCAAGGTTCACCGACTTATTCCAATTTAGAACTAAATGCAACTAACCACGAGGTCAATTGTTTATCTCTCTGTTTGTAAATAATTCCATTAAATTCTGAGATTTACTTTTGAGTAAACATGTGCTGAGTATGTTTGGTTTACCTAGACCGAAACTAAAAGTATTTCTTGCTCTTAAATGTATGAACTTTAATTTCAGTGCTTTGAGAATGTCGCTTATCTACTGATTTGATTATTTTCATAATTAAATATTAAACAACTTGGCATTCTACCATTATCTAGTGATCTGGAATTGTCTGAGGCAAAGGAAATGAACTCAAGGTAATAAAAGAAGAGGATGTGGTAGATTGCTGTCAAAGTCCTATCTGCAGCCAGAAGCGATGAACAGCTAATGCAATAAAAATCAGAGGTCAGATTGATATTTAAAGAGAAAGGGAGAAAAGATCACATGAAATTCAGAATGTTCCCTGATAATAAATGGCAACTGCATGTACAGCAGATTTAAGCGTAGACAGTTGTGCAATGCATATGCTAATATCCCAGGGTCCAGACAAAGAAAAAAATGGCAACTTCTATTTCTCTACAGCAGACTCTGTGCAGGAATCCCATAGCGCATCATCAATCCACAGAATCACACAGGACTTCTATCTTAGGTCATCTGCTGATTTTATATGAACTAAAACTGACCGCACTGTTTTTCTCAAGACACAAAGGACTTGTTTAATAAAGCAGGCAGAACCGCAGCTAAAATTCTTACATGCATCAAAATTACTGAAAGGTGTAAACTCTCAGAGCAAAACCACTCCCTCTGTAAATATGTAGCAATAGCATCCAATTTAGGATCACTTTCTTGATACTGTATTCACAGAAGCATGTGCAGTCTGGATCTGGTAGGAGAGGTTTCAACATTCCTCACACGTTTTTAATTCAAAGTGAACAGGGAACAATATTAAAGGAGGATATGGCTGAGGAACTTGACCTCTTTGTCACTTGGAGGACCCTGAACAGGCTGAGGGTCGGAGTGCCTAAATGTACAGGTGAAACTTGGAAAATTAGAATATCGTACAAATGTTCATTCAGTTCAGTAATGCAACTTAAAAGGTGAAACAAATATATGAGATAGACTCATTACATGCAAAGCGAAATAGTTCAAGCTTTACTTTGTTATATTATTGATGCTTATGGTTTACAGTTTATGAAAACCCCAACCCCCCCAATCTCATGTACCCCATAATCATCACATAATCTCATTACGCTGTACGCCACGATCATCACAATTATAACGAATTAAGGCATGACATCTCTCGCTTTGCATGTAATGAGTCTGTCTCATATATTTGTTTCACCTTTAAAGTGAAATGAATGGACATTTGCACGATATTCTAATTTTCCGAGTTTCACCTGTAAGACAAATGTGCTCAAATGGGGACTGCTTGGTAGACAACCTCATGCTGTGTGAATGTGGAGGGATACAGAATCTGGCTCATTTGCTGGTCTGCCGATTATGTGCACCAATGAGGATTTAAGTTTGGCCAACATTAAAGCCTAGAACAGGGGTGCCTAAACTACTGCCTACGGGCTGGATCCAACCCCCAATGCTAATTCATCCGGGCCGCGAAGCCTCATACAGGTGTGTTTTACTTCTGCTTCCAGTAGCGATGAGGGCTTCACGGGCTGGATGAATTGGTGTTAGGGGCTGGATTTGGCCCCCGGACCATAGTGACCAGCCCCCTGAACCATATGACTGGCTGTTGTGTATGGAATGTAACTGCTGCATTATACCTTTAAGATGAATGTATCCTTTAACAATCTGTAATAGAACACAATGTATCTCAGCTGTATGAGAATGCGAGCTTGCTACCAGAGAGGAAAACAGCGAGCATTCAGCTCACATGGTACAAATTCCCCAACCATCTCCAGCTGCGGGGAACATTCCCGCCATGACACACCTGGACAAGAAGGGCGTGACTCCGGATGACATCACACCGACAGTAGCCAATAGGCTACCGTGTAGCCACATTCCAAATGTATAGTCACCGTATAAAAGGAGCTGTATCACCGCCATTACCACGGGGTTCGTACTGTATGCCATGCAATAAAGATGTGTTAAGCCTTGTACGGCTGCTTCTATTGTCTTGATTCCCTGAACACCAAACTGGCCCACGGTCAAAAACGTTTCGGCACCCCTGTCCTAGAAGGTGGCTTTATTTTGACAATTTATATATATATATATATATATATATATATATATATATATATATATATATATATATAAAGTGTCCGCTTCATACAACATCGGATTCATACAACATCGCCTAATTCTTTGAAAAAAGTTGTCTCATACAAAGTCGTGTGACGTTGTATGAGGCATTGGGGTTTTCCCAGGTTGCATTGTGCCTGGGCAGTATAAAAGGCAGGACACATGCGTGCATTGCTCTTGTGGATTTTGCATGAGGCAAAGAGTGTTTAGGAGTGGTTTTGAGCGCGATTTTGGATTTTTTTGAATTTTTCATCAGAATTTTTAGAAGCATTCCTGGGATTTTTGCAGCATTCTTCAGGTTCTTGGACAATGTTTTTAGCATTTAGACAATGATTTCTTAAAGTTCTGTCAGTTTCCTGTCTGTTTTGTTGACTTTGCCCTGAAGTCTGTGCTGTTACAGTACAATGTATCTCTATGGAAACGACGTTGTATGAGTTATCACGGCAAGGATTTGGACGTTGTATGAGGCATCGTGGCTAGGATTTTGCATGCCTCATACAAAGTCCAAATCCGTATAAAGTCCAAACTATGGTCCCATTCCAGTTTGGGACCATATACACTTTTATAATGTAAAAAACCAATTGGTTCTAATCTATACAACACATATTTAACATAGCATGTGTTTTAGCCCTTCTTATCTTACATACAAGTTGTTTATATGACTGACCTCTTTGAGTTAACACTAGCACAGTTTTAGTCACAGCTAACTACAAAACAAGAATCTTAATGGTGTTTTGAGGAAACCATCAAGGGAAATGTTTGGTGCTTCTTGTGAGAGAGAAACATGAAACAACACATGTGCCACTAACTCACTTCAGCAGTCACTCAGGATAAAATGGTTGTTGTCAAATCATTTTCTTAAACAAAGCAATCAAGGGGTTGTAATGTGTTTTTTAAAACAAAAGATGCAAACACATAGGCTAATTTAGAAAAAAAAGGTGATGATGGGAGAAAAGAAATGTTATATATAAAGTGGACAGAGATAAGCTTTCCCCTCTCATTGGGATGAAGGCCAATTGTTATAAGCTTCTGAAAAATGGAGGGGTTGTGGAGGTACTTTTTGCACACTATGAGAAACTAATTTTCTTGAATTTCCTGCCACAAGGTACAATAACGCCTTAGAAGATACCTAAAGTGTTCCACGAGGCAAATCATAGAAACAGCTTCCTCGAAGATTGTGGTACAGTGATACCTCATACAACGTCCAAACTTGGTTCCACAAGTTTGGACTTTATACAGATTTGGACTTTGTATGAGGCATGAAAAATCCTAGCCGCGGTGCCTCATACAACGTCCAAATCCTTGCCGCGATGCCTCGCACAACGTCGTTTCCATAGAGATATATTGTACTGTAACAGCACAGACTTCAAGGCAAAGTCAAGGAAACAGACAGGAAACTGACAGAACTTTAAGAAAACATTGTCTAAAGGCTAAATACATTACAAAAACATATCAAACAACCCAGATTGTCCAACAACCTGAAGAATGCTGCAAAAATCCCAGGAATGCTTCTAAAAATTCTGATGAAAAATTCAAAAAAATCCAAAATCACGCTCAAAACCCCTCCTAAACACTCTTTGCCTTGTGCAAACCCCACAAGAGCAATGCACGCATGTGTCCTGCCTTTTATACTGCTCAGGCACAATGCAACCTGGGAAAAACTGAATGCCTCATACAAAGTCGCTCAACTTTTTTCAAGAAATTAGGCGGTGTTGTATGAATTCGATGTTGTATGAAGCGGACTTTGTATGAGGTATTACTGTATTTTTGAACTACAATCAGGCATACACTGGGAATGGCAACCTTGTGCTGCTGACGAATCATTCTGACACTGAAACTGTGGAATGAACTCACCAAAAGGTGCCTTCATTTTGGCAGTTTCACGTCTGGTCTAGACACAGAAGAAGTAGTCATGATTAGTATCATGTGGAGAGATATACATTTACTGGTCTGTCGATTACTGCTGGAAACATTCACCAAGGAGGACTTGAGTTTGGGCAGCGACAAAGCCAAGAAAGTGGCTTCATTTTGGCAGTCCAGGTTTTAATCAGGACACAAAAGAAGAAGTAGTCACAAGTAGTTATGAGGAATCTTTCGGTTCAGAGGGGAAAGTACTGTACTCCTGACTTGTTGGGGAGGCAATAATGTTGCAGTAAAAACAATAAAGCACTTGTGGCCCTGTAAAAATAAACATTTCACTGGCACTAGATTTTGTAGGCTGAAACCCTCTAAATACAGTACTTGTTGCCGAGGAACAATAAGGTGGGTTGCTTTCATGTCTTACCTGTGAGCTTCCCAGAGGCAACTGAATGGTCACTGTAAAACGCAGAAGCAAGGAGTAAATGGAGCTTATGCTAATTCAGCAAAGCACTTACTATATACTCTGGGGGGAAATACATTTTTGTACAGGGGTTCTTAAGTGAGATCACTTGAGTACTGCTGCAATTTTAAACATTTATAAAAATTTACTAGGTGTGTTTTTCCCCCTTGAACAGGTGAATGAACAGGTGGCCAAAGATTGATGGTAATACAGCTGCAGCCAGTAACGGTGTCACATTATTTGGCAATACAGTATTTGGATATTTCAAAGCATAAAATGTAGAGGAAATAATAAATTAACTGCCAAGTCAAATGTAAATTGACTACATGATTGCCAATCAATATGTAGGGACAGAAAGTCCATTTAAAAATGGATTGCAGTTGGTCTCGCTCTGGCATGGAGATTAATTATCAAAAGGTGGCTGATGGCGCATGCTGTAAATTTAAAAGACTGATGCATTAACAGAGAAGGCAGGGGGAAAGCAGTGACAGAAATGATGAATTCTGCTTATTACAAAAAGTCTACTTTTTCATTCAGAAGAAAACAGATTTATAGGGATTAAGGTGAGAGAGGTGTGAGAGAGAAATCAAATATTTTGTTTTGATTAAGCAGCTGTTTCATTATATTATACAAAGAGATCTGATCCCTATGTTAAGCCTGTTGGGCAGGATAAAATTACTGTTACACTTTGTGGGCTAGAAGAACATAATGATGAGCTTATGTAGTAAAGTCACAGTGGCAGGTGAGGTAAGTAGTATTTGGTGAAAGACTCAGGTTATATGGATAGCCCATTGTTAGAAGCCGGTCACATTGGTAACAACACACTGTGAAAATCAGTCTTTCAGCACATATGGATCTTTGCTTCTAATAATAAGCTGCCCATATTATTTAGCCTCAGCTATCTGAAACATGTACAAGGAGGAAGAAGAAGTGAGAGAATTTGGGACTTTGCAGTCATCACGCTGGGGTACATAGAAAGAACCTCCTCAAAGATTGTGGTATTTTTGAACCACAACCAGACATACCCTAGTAATATTGGCAACCTTGTGTTGCCAGCTAATCTTTCTCACACTAGGTCTGGCAAAACGAACTGCAGAATGAATTCACCAAAAGGTGCCCTCATTTTGGCAGTTTCACGTCTGGCCTAGACATGGAGGAGGAAGAAGAAGTCCACACTATGATTACTTGAGGCTCATCTCTGTCCTTCTGATGCCAGTCAAACTAGAAAGAAGTGTTATTCCCGTTTCAATTGATTCAAGATAAATCACTGCAACCTCACTTCCACCTGTATCAGAGCACAGGAATCTAATCAGTACCGTACAGGTAACCCAGCTTTAGAAGATAGAATTATTTAAGTGCTGATTGTGTGATTGTCTGGTGGGAAGCATTTCTTTTCTTCCAGAGTTTGTAAATTAGCTTGCTTTGTTTTGTGACTGGTCTTCAAGACAGAAGCAATTCATAATTCTGATGACTCAGTCAGAAAAGTCTGTTTAAATTATATTTCTAGAAAACTAACATGACTTCCCTTCTAAGGACATGTAGGTTGTCTGGAATATATTTTTGGTCCCAACACACAATAAAAAAAACATAGGGTCAGATTTTGGAAGCAACTTCTTAAAAGTAGCATAGTTATCTGTAACTAGTTTATACTTGGGTTATTAGCAATATAATAAGCCGTTGTGTTGCGTATTAAGGTTATTTGCGAGTTGCTCCAGCAACGCTTTGCAAAGACAAAATGGCGATTTCCCGCCATCAACATTAACCGCTAGATTTGGCACGTACTCTTCCCTTCTGGGCGCGCTCTTTATGTTAATGAGAGTTCAATGATTGGGTACAACTTTGGATCCTGTTTGTGATTGGTTAAAACTGGTATATCCTGTTATGATTGGTTAGTTAAGGTTGTCCGGCGGGTTACTACAATGTATCAAAGAGTCACCGCCGGGGAGACACTATATAAGCCCCAAGGGTAAACAAGGGTGGGGCCAGATCTGTACTTGCCCATTCTCTGCAGGTTAGCCAAGCCAGGGTAAGCCTTGGGTCTTCTCCATACGCTTGCACACAAGTGTAGCTTAGTAGCCAAGGATGGCATAGTTCGGAGAGACTGATTACATGGGACTAGTGTAGCCATCTGAGGTCGGGATATTCCTTGTAAGAGTAACCAGAAAGACTTTACAATAAACCGTTGCTCGTTATTCTGTTCATCGTTTGCTGGACTGTTCTTTACAAGGGCCGGACATGACAAGTTGCCAATTACAGGAAAAGTGATGTAACAAATTGTGATAAAGTTACCTACTGCATTTAAAATAATTGCAGATTAAATAATGTTTTAAAGGGTTTGGAAAACCCGGGAGGCTCTTTCATAGGCACTAAAATGATACATAGGTATCATTATGGAAGCAGGGCTCCACTAGCATCAGCCATTCAATCCACTTTAACCCGCCCTGTCTGTTTTGCCTCCTACTAATTATTCATCATTACCTCAATGTTTGATTCTTGTCTTGTGGCAACATTTACTTCTTCAATAATGAAAGTCAAACACCAATGATCTGCTTCCATTGCCTAGTAGCTCTTTTCCTGAGTTACCAAAGAAGTTATCATTACCTTGTTGTTGAAATGCATATCACTTCCTACATAACATGCTATGTATAGTAATCTAACATTTGTGCAAATACTGTAGACATCTTGCCGTTGCACAGAGATTCAAGCCTTTCTCTGAATGGATGAGTCAGCTGTCATCTTTCTAGGCGACCTGCCTCCTGGACCATTGAAGACTTTGGACTACTGTGGATGTAGCTGTGTACTTGCACATTGTTATTTATTTATTAATTTATTTTATTTAATCGTACTTATACTGCCGCCCCCTCACCGAGGCAACTCCGGGCGGCTTATACAATAAAACCTCAAAAACATTTAAGACATTATTAAAAAGACTTTAAGTTAAAAATTATAAACAATTTATTTTAAAAAAATTCTTTTAAAGTACCACATAACAAGCTGCCAGGAACTGGCAGCTCGGGTATACCTAGACCAGCCACCCAAGGTGGCTATCTCCCCGGCCACCACCCACACCTGCTGGACAAGCCAGGTCTTGAGGTTCTTACGGAAGGGGAGAAGCTCTGCCTGGAGGCGAAGTTCAGTTGGCAGGAGGTTCTACAGGGCCGGAACGAACACAGAAAAGGCTCTCCTTCTTCTGCTAGAGAGGCGAGCCTCTCTAGCAGATGACACTATGAGAGAGCCCCTCTGGTCTGCTCTGGTAGGATGGGCAGATGTCCTTGGGGTGATGCGGTCTCTTAAGTATCCTGGCCCACTAACATGTAGGGCTTCTGTTAGCTATGCACTATGGGTCTGATGACACCTAGCATAGCCACATATTGACAGACGCCATTTATGCAAGGATAATCACTGTGGCATTATTGAGCAAGTATGACTATGACAGGTAATGGACTATGGATTTGCCAAGAACACAGTGGGAGTAGCTTTCAACATAGTTAATTGAGCTTTCTTTTTGTAACATTACTCTTGTGCTATTCTACAGCTGATGCAGCACAGAATCATGGTAGAAGCAGTAGTATCGCAGCTACTACCACGGGACTGTAGGCAAAAACCGCGTTTCACAGTTTTGTAATTCTTATGGATAAAAGTATATTTGCATAATAAATGTAAGATTACAGAAAAATGCACCACATAAGTTGATCCCATAAAAATTGTAATACTGTATATTGAACATTAGGTTAAGGCTTAGTGTGGACATCTTCTAGTTCTTGAATATGCTGAGTTTTCCTATGTTCACCCTGAATAGACCACCCTACTAATTACTCAGTTATGCCATTTTCCCATTTCAGCATCACAGTTCACAAAAATAATAATACAGTAATCACATGACATCCTTAATGTCTCAACACATTACATTGGCTGGGAGGGAGAAATACTTCAAAGGCAATGTCTCACTGTTTTTTGGTCTCTTAAAAAACATGTATATGATCTGTATTTGAAACTCAAGGATGGTGTTTACAACAGGACATATATATTACAGGTCTAATTCAGCATGGCGTTTACCCCAACTAGATGGTGTGCGCTGCCCTCAGCAGTAACTGAGGTTAAATATAATAAGAGCCCTATTGATGAGAGGGTGTGTATTTGCCCTTGTTGATCAGGTCTAGTAGGAAAAAAATAGAACATGTTATTGCCAGTTATATCATAACATAGGGACTAAGTTCATTTTGCCCAAATTAAGAAAGCTCCCAGGACGTTTGGAGATAGCAATCTTCTGTAAATTTCTCTCCGGCTTGAATCTGCAAACCACAATTCTATGTGCCAAGTTTTTTTTTTTACACCTACCTGCAAAATTTGTAAAGACATTTTACACAGTGGTGCATAATATTCATTATTAACAGTAATTTACACTGCAATTTTAATTTTTAGATACACAATCTATATGTAACTAGTATTCATTGCTTTTAACAGGGAAGGATATTATTTTAATGTTTATTGTGTTTTTTTTATAGTGACTAACTACATTAATAAAATTTGATTTGAATTAGCATACCAGCATAATCATAACCAAATTAAATAAGACATCTTCCAAAAATTAAAATGTTTTCTTATGTACTGTCAAGTCAGAACAATTTATAGCAATCCTAACAGGAGTTTCAGATATGTGTCCAGCTGGGTTTTGTACTTGGCACCAGCCTAGGGATGAGGGGCGGGGCGTCGCCGCCGCCATTATAGCCAGAGTTACTGCGAGTCGCCAGGGCCACTGACCCACAAGTCCCGGGTCAGGTGTGGAGCCCCGATGGGAATGTGGCCCAGCCCACTGGCTTATAGCCTAATCCAGTTTAGTGATCACTTCCCCTCCCTTCTTTATTGATAGTGATGGGTGAATGTAACTAAGTGGTTTTATCTGCTTTATCTTTTGTATGTTTTTATGCTAGTTTTATTGAAATTGTATATTTTGTGTTTTTAGATTATGCTGTTGAACCGCCCTGAGTCGGGTTGTACCTGAGTGGGCGGTATAGAAATTCAAAAATTAAATTAAATTAAATGTTAGTGAGATATTTAAGGAAAACTCACACGCACCGATCCCCCAACCCCAGGGAATTTCTATGACTGAGAATATCAACGCAGTCTTTCTAAATTCTAGTCCATCATTCTATCCACTATACCACACTGTGCTATCAGAAAAAGCTATAGAATAACTTAAAAGCAGTTAAATCTTCGGGACACTCAATCAAAATACTGTAGATTGAAATGAATCTTGAAGGAAGTGTAACATACTGAACTTGAAAATGTTTCCAAAAACCTAATAAAATAAGGAAGAAATTTTACTACATAAAAGCTCCAGCTCTCACCAGAGTAGGTTGTATCGAAAAACAACATCTTCCCTACTTGTTTACTGTTGGAAGATTGTAGATCACTGTTTTTATTAGCAAGAATTACAACAGTCTAATCACAAATCTATCATTTTAACACTTGTTTACACTCCCCCGCAAAATACTATTTTTTTCACAAAGCACCATTATGCACAAAAAGACATTTTACAATACTGTATATAAATTGGGTGTTTACTGATGGGCGTTCTGTGCCAAGAAGCTATTGCATCTGTTCTTGGACATTTGTTGAGAGAAAAAGCAGAAAACTTAATACAGAACAAGCATTTACAGCAGGGGTTCCCAACCTAAGGCCTGTGGGCCGGATCCACCCCCTGGCGTCATTTCATGTGCCCCCCCCACCCCTCCAAGGGCATTCAAGAAACAAAATGGCTACCACTTTGAAGCTGTAAAATGTAGATTGCCTAGCCTTAATTTAATGCATGTTATATTGTAACAGCAACTTTTTCATGGCTTTTCCTCATTAATTAGGTGATCAGTTTTGTTTCCATTTAAGTCAGTGACCATATAGACAAAACATAACTATGTGCCTATCTGTCGGTCTACTCACATATTTATATATTTTACTTTAAGGAGAAAGTTAGCACCAGTCCAGCCACAAATACCAATGCAAAGCCCATTGGCATGTTTTGAAACACCTCCTGGTCTAATGAGCTGTTAGTAATACATTAGCCCTGGGATTCTGTGTTGGCAAGTATCAATCAAGGTACTGGGAAAGAGTTCCAAAACATAAAGGCTTTGATTAGTATAACTGCCTTCCCCTTCAAAACTCTACCTTGATTTTTTACTATCAACACCCTCCAGTTGTACCATATATCATATATACTCGAGTATAAGTTGATTTTTTTCAGCACCAAAAATGTGCTGAACCTCCTGATCTAATGAGCTGTTAGTAATACATTAGCCCTGGGATTCTGTGTTGGCAAGTATCAATCAAGGTACTGGGAAAGAGTTCCAAAACATTAAGGCTTTGATTAGTATAATTGCCTTCCCCTTCAAAACTCTACCTTGATTTTTTACTATCAACACCCTCCAGTTGTACCATACATCATATATACTCGAGTATAAGCCGATTTTTTCAGCACCAAAAATGTGCTGAAAAAAGCAGACTTGACTTACACTTGAGTCATCTGCTCTATTTTCCTGGCTACGCAGGAGATCTGCACATTTGAGACCATCTGATGCTGTGATTTATAGAGCAGATGAGCACTATCAGAATGTGAGTATCCCTTTGAATGTTAACCACTTCCTGACTGCTGAATGTAGATAAACATCCTGGTCAGGCAGTGGTTAGATCTGGATTATGGCTACAACCGCGATCTTAATTTTTTTTTTCTGCCAGTGATGGGCTTTCATTTAGAAGTGATCCGAGAGGAAAGAGCTGGTCTTGATCACTTCTACAGTGGGCAAAACACTCTCCCCCCTGCCCTGGCACCCGCGGCCCTTACCGGGCTCTCCTGTTAGAAATGGGTAATCTTGGACCAAAATGAAAATGCCGGTCATATGAGGCTGGTTTATTTTGATTATTGAAACTCACTAGTACCTGCTGCATTTCCCACCCCAGGCTTAGACTTGAATCAATCAGTTTTCCTGGTTTCTCAGGTAAAAGTAGGTAACTCGGTTTATCTTCGGATCAGCTTATACTCACGTATATAGGTATTTTAAATATTTGGATTTTTAAAAATAATGTATTATTAACATTTTTATCTCACGTTTCTTCCCATGAACCCAAGGCAATGTCAATGACTTTCCTGTTCCTCATTTTATCCTCATAACGCTAGTACTGGATGAAGTGGATTATCTAGACCCCTTTCAGTCTGGTTTCAGGCCCGGATATGGTACTGAGACGGCATTGGTTGCTCTGATGGATGATCTCTGGCAGGAGCGGGACAGATGTCATCTGTCCGTTCTTGCTCTCCTTGACCTCTCTGCGGCTTTCAATACCGTCAACCACGGTATCCTTCTGGAACGGCTCCGAGGATTGGTGATCCAGGGCACTGTGTGGTCCTGGTTTTCCTCATTTCTGAAGGGCCGGACACAGTTGGTGTGGTTGGAGAGTGGGAGGTCAAGCCCTAGGCCCCTCAACTATGGGGTGCCTATGGGTTCGGTGCTCTCTCCTCTCCTATTTAACATCTACATGAAGCCGCTGAGTGAGATCATCCGTTCCCACGGGGTGCGGTACCATCAGTACGTGGATGACACTTAGTTGTACATCTTAGCCTGTGGTGATCCCAGCGATGCTATCGAAGTCCTGTCTGGGTGTCTGAAAGCTGTGGGGGTCTGGATGGGGGCCAACGGGCTTCAACTGAATCCCAGCAAGACTGAGTGGCTATGGATTGGGGGCCCTGTGTTGCCCAGGGAATTACCATCTTTGGTTTTGGATGGGGCTGTTTTGCCCCAGAGAAACCCGGTGTAACTTGGGGGTCCTCCTGCTGCTGCTAGAACAGGTGGCAGCCGTAGCCAGGAGGGCTTTTGCACAGCTTCGATTAATTCGCCAGTTGCGCCCGTTCCTGGACAGGGGCTCCCTGGTCATGGTCACTCATGCTCTGGTCACCTCCAGACTAGATTATTGTAATGCGCTCTACATGGGGCTGCCCTTGACGACCATTCGGAGGATACAGCTGGTCCAGAATGCGGCGTCCCAGGTGGTGATGGGGTGTGGACGTTATGCCCATGCCTCACCACTGCTTCGGGAGCTGCACTGGTTACCAGTTTGCCTCCGGGTGCAATTCAAGGTGCTGGTTTTTACCTTTAGAGCCCTACATGACAGTGGGCCAGGCTAACTAAGAGACCACATCACCCTAAGGACGTCTGTCCGTCCAACCAAGGCGGACCGGAGGGGCTCTCTTATTGTACCATCTGCTAGAGGGGCTTGCCTCTCTAGCATAAGGAGAAGGGCCTTCTCCGTGTCCGCACCGGCACTCTGGAACCTCTTACCAACAGAGCTACGTCTCCAGACGGAATTGCTGCCTTTCAGAAAAGAATTTAAAACCTGTCTGGCAGGCCAAGTATGGGGTGCAGGTGGAAGAGTGACTTCCGTTGGGTGGCTGGTACAGTGAAATTCCGCCCCCCTCGGTCCCTGCACCCTTTTTTAGGAGGAGGGTAGTTTTTAAGCAGTTTTTAATCATGTTTTTATTATGACTGTGAACTGCCCTAAGTCGGCCTTGGCCAAGTGGGCGGTATAGAAATCAAAATAATAAATAAAGAAATAGTCAGACTGAGAAAATAACCAAAGTAACCAAGCATCATTCAATCAGCTAGCCACTTCAATAGAGTCTACGACCAGCATAGTAAAATGAGAGTTAAGTTTTTTTTAATTTTAAATGCTTAAAATGTAGTTTAAAAATATTATATAAAACATATCCATTAAAAATTAAAAGAAATAGAATAGAAATCAGTTTTTAAAATTAGTGCTATGGTAACTGCTACTGCAGTTACCACTGAGGGGCCTGCCAGAATTGTTCTTCTAATCCTGATATTTGTAGCAGAAAACATGGTGGTATTACGGGTAAAAGTGGGACTTTCGTCTGATAGTAGCCAGTGAGTTTAAGTGCTGTTTGATTGTACAGGATATTTGTAGAGCAGTGGGAAAATGAGTTTATCTTGTATAAGGACAGATGCATAAAACATGTTCTGTAGTTTCAGCTTCTCTCTTCTTCGTGTGCCATATCCATTAAGTAACCAAGTATGGTTCATGGCCAAATGGTGACTTGAACCCATGTCTCTAGAGCAGTGATGGGCAGTCTTGGCCCTCCAGCTGTTCTTGAACTTCAATTCCCAGAAGCCCAAGTCAACACACCAGCTGGTCAGGGTTTCTGGGAATTGAAGTTCAAGAACAGCTGGAGGGCCAAGACTGCCCATCACTGCTCTAGAGTCTCAGTTCAACATTTGAATTACTATATCACATCCTCACTAAGTCACTGAGTTGGTTTTACTTCATACTGTAATTTTAATTTTCTCAGTAAGCAAGCTTTTCAATAAGTTGAGAGTTCTGCTGAGTACAGGGAACTTATTTCTACAGAAAAGAAAGAACTGAATGCAAAGCAACAGAAAGGATTTGATGCTAAACTATTTGTTAAAAGAATGAGTAAGGGATTTAAACATATTTCTGCTAAACTGAATCCTTAAATTCTATTTGTACTTTTTATCAAGGATAATTATAAATACTTTTATTACCTTTTAAAAGATATTTTTCTCTTTCAAAGTGAAACTTAAATATTGATATTGCAGTTAAAACAAAGAAATTCCTTCAGATTCAGAAAATTATGAGGAATAATGTGTAATGCATATGTACAGCAGTTATTGGAAGCCATTCAAGTGTTACATTACTGCCATCTACCGTTCAGAACCACACTAAGAGCTACTGCCTCTGCTTTCTTTCCAAATACTGTAGATTGTTTGAACATCACATATACCAGTCACAGCTAATGTCAATATCTAATACATATATGTGTTGTGTATTTAAAAAAAACCTGTAATTTCTTTAAAATCATGATTTGAAACTATAGTTTTGGACAAAACTGATATCTCTAGCCACAGGGCAGGAGGAATTGAGCAAACAAACCCATGATACACTTCTGATTTATCAATTATTCATATAACATCAAGGAACAGCTTGGAACATCTGCATTCAGCTTTGTTCGGATAAAAATATGTAATGACAAGAGTAGAAACAGACAAAATAGTGATGTTGCAATTAGAAGTGGAGCTGCCTTAAAGAGTAAAGGACATTTATTATCTTCCAGTTGTATTTAGCAGCTTCACCAATGACAAATTAGCATGGTTTGGTTTGGTGTCTGGTCATTGAGAGGTAAACAATGGGGAGCTATTTCTTCATGTTGATTGTGTAAACATGGGATTTGTGAAGAATCTCTTTTAAAAATGGAGTGCATGTGGAAGCTTATTTTACCCAAATAATTCATCAACTACATAATTAGAAATTGATAAAGTCATCAGGTGGCATTCATTTGATGGGAGTTGCATTGACAGGAATCACTCGGCAGTTAAGTGCAAATGATTATTTTTAGCAGGTCTCACCCTACATCCACTGAACAAGCTGGAACAATGTGGGAAGTGGCATGCAGGTTGCAGTGGAGAGAGAGAACAGCCAACATATCCCCTCCCTGCTCCATGGAGGGAGGTCTTCAATCAGGAGGTGGATGAAATATGTGTGCATATTTCAAAAAGAAAATATGTGGATTGTCTAAGAGCCATCCTTATCATCCTAGGTATTCAGAAAGAATTATGAATTTCCACTTCATGTCAGTTAAGGTAAAGCCATACTTCCCTCCTACCAACAATTCCCATCCCAGAAAGTCAAGATCAGAAATATAAGATATCTTGCCACTTTGACCAAATATCTATCCCAAAGCCTTCTTCCCTACCGGCTAACAGAGGCCTTACACACTCCACGACCTGATAAGAGCTTTCACTTTCTCCTGATGCCTTGGCCCTCTCTTTCTACATTATGTGTAATTTTATTTTCAGATCTCGGCAATGTAAAAAGAAAAGGCAACCCAGCGTGATTAGATGAGCAAATGCAATGCCACCGGCGGGGAGCCATTTGTTATTGTATTAATCGATTCAGTTTCGGCAGAATGTTCTCTCTGGAAATACCTTCAGAGCAGCAAACGGGATGCCAAGGCGGGGATTTAACGACACAGCAATCCGCTGATTATCTCGTGGATATTCATAAGTTACAGAGCTCCTTCCACCTTTTAGATTTTTTATTTCGGTTGTAATAAGGAGGCATCAATAATTGAGAGGTGCGCAATAAATTATTCAGCTAAGTGCACCGTTTCCAAGGAATCCTAGCATGAGTCGGGATTAATGGTATAATGCAAGTCAGGGGCAGAAGTGGTACTGACACCCCACCATGACCACATGCAGGAACAGGGCTGGGTGCTTTGCCGCCTCTCAGCATGCGCCTTCCACCGAGGGGACATATTAACACCTCTTGAATATTGATGGAACTGAAGCCCCCGTTGCCTGCTGTGTACTTCTGTTGCTTGGGCGTGCATGCTTTGGAACAGTAAGACTTAACTCAAAGCTTTCTTTAGACGCAACCGATGGGGACTTTCGTTACCCACTAGGGACTGCAGTGTCTTGCCAGTGACCATTTGGGAGCACAAGAATGCCTAACAGTTATCACTAATAAATAATACAGGTGGGGACTAATTGGAGAAGTGGCCTTTAAGGGAGGAGAAACGGGGGAAGGAGGATTTCCATGCGCGATGGGCAAGTGGAACAAGAGGACTGCATACTGAAACCCTAAATTTGTTTTTAAAAGGCAGGCAGCAGCGCTCAAGATCAGCTGACAGAGGATCTGTCCTTACATGCCCTCCACAGTTACATAACAAAGACAGCAGAGGATGGAAGACTAGCAATGCATTTGGAAAACTTAAGTACAGTATCCGAGTAAGATGATAAGCTAGCCATTCGGTTTCCACACTAGCACATTAAAAAGAACTGTTTCTACCCCCAGGATATTTTATTGCATATTATTTCTAGACCCACAGATAACTGAAACTACGGATACTTGAACCTGGAAATTTGGGGGGCAACCTGAAAGAAAACGAGTGGTTTGAGGTCATTTGGAAAGAAAGCAAGAGTGGGAAACAAACATGAATTGTCCGAGATATTAACCAGTAGATTGCATAAATTCTGCGGTGGTTGCAAAAGCCTCTTCACCTGAACACCTCAGGTTTAAATGATATGAACAAAAACACAAGTTTGTACATGGGAAATACAGCAGCAACTTGAGGAAACCAAGGTGTCCTGCGCTGGGCCTTCAAGCGGCCAGGATAGAAAATGTCATTATTCTGCCACCAGTTCCTAATCCCTCTTTCATGGCTAGCAAAGGCAAAATAAAACCCACCATATTCATACACATGGCTCAAGTGGTTAACGCTCTGAATTTGATGGCTGGAAGGTCAGCAGTTGGAGTCCCGAGTACTGCACGACAGAATGAGCTCTCGTCCTCTGTCCCAGCTCCTGCCAATTTGAAAGCAAAAGACTGCAAGTAGATAAATAGGGACCACTTTGGTGGGAAGGTAAAACAGTGCTCCATGCACTCTGGTGTCAAGTCATGTCTGCCATGTGTTCACGTAAACGTTTGCAGACGCAGACAGAACTGGCTTTTTGACTATAAACGGAGATGATCAGTGAACCCTAGAGTCAGATATGACTGGTTTTCGAGCTAGGGTGACCTTTACCTTTACCCATATTCACACACACGCATGCGCACTACATTACTGTAGCACCATTTGGTGCTATCTGAAAGTGCTGTTAATTTCTCAGAGCAGAATATAGCAAATTCTCAGAGCTATCGTGATGTTTTATGTGTCCATTTTTTTAAAAAAAAGGTCATCTCTACAGCTGTCACATTGCTGTGCTGACAGATTTGACCAACAACCACTTCATAAGAGCCAGTGAGAGCATTTGGACCAGGCCCATACACAATGCTGCCCAACTGCAACAGAACCAGAGGAAAACTGGTCTTTTAAACTTCAACCTGCCTTTACAGTCTCTAGTGGCCTATTTATGTTATACACATCGGGAGACTGGAAGCTGCGACAGGTGCGCCTCAAAAATGGCAAAGTGCTTCTTATGCTCCCTGGACAGGAGTGGAATTTTTCAGGGGGGAAAATATTAATTTGTAAAACTTGGGGGAGAGGATGGAGAAAAGCTGGAGGACTAAGCCATATTTGGGTCCTTAGGGATACAGTTTGTCCACTTCTACATTAAAGGTTAAGGTAAAGGTCTCTGTTGCTCGAAAGCCAGTTGTGTCCAACTCTAGGGGTTAGTGCTCATCTTCATTTACAGCCAAAGAACCAGCAATGTCTGCATCTGAAGATGTTTCCATGGTCATATGACATGACTAGACGTCAGAGTGCACGGAATGCTGTTACCTTTTCCACTGAAGTGGTACCTATTTATCTACCTGAAATTTGTTGCTTTTGAACCGCTAGGTTGGCAGGAGCTGGGACGGACAACAGGAGCTCATTCCGTCCTGCAGTACTTGGGTCTCAAACTGCTGACCTGCCAACCTTCTGGCTCTCACGTTCAGCATCTTAACCACTAAGCCACTGCAGACCGTTACTCCTACATTAGGAGCCAAATATTTCAAGCAGTGGTTTCATTTGTTATTACTGTATTTCTTCTTCCAGAGACAAGGAAGTGAGTTTGTGGCTTTTTCTGGCTCATTTGCCAAGGTAACTTGGGTCAGATGCACTTTGGATTGGGTCAGAAGGAAGACCATTTGCTGCTCCATGCCCAACACCAAAGTGCCTTGGGCCAACTCTGGCAGTGCGCCACCACTGCAGTTCCTTACTGGCCCTGTGCCTGCATTATGACACAGGAAAGCAAACTCAGCAGCACTGCTTCTGATTGTGATGATAATGGAAACAGGAGATGTGATGCTGCAATAAGCAGCACCTGTCACAAGTCTCTTTTGATAGGGAGGTCCATCACTAGATCTCTGTTTTCTAAAACATAATATTTATTTGATGCACACAACGATGGTACAGCATTCAAGGATGACTTACGAAAATGCACTGCTAAAGTTAAAAAACAATTCTGATGAGAGATGCTCTGACAACTTAGAGAATTCCCTACTTTCTTGTGATATGAGTTATACACTGGCTCCCTCAAGTGGGACAGTGTTAAACTGCAGAGTCCTATTAAACAGAAAGGTAAGGACTGAGGTGGCTCAAGGGGTGAAGATGCTGAACTTTATGACTGGAAGGTCAGCAAGTCAGCGGTTCGAGACCTGAATATTGCATTCCATGCACCCTGGTGTTTAGTCATGCCTGCCACATGTCCACGGAAACATCTGCAAATGCTCTTGGGCTATAAAAATTGATGAGCACCACACCCTAGAGTCAAATACGACTGGCTTTCGAGCAAAGGCAACCTTTACCTTTAACTATCTAGAAAATAATAATCTACAATTATTCTAGCTATATATCAGTTGACAGCTTTAAAAAGCATTGTGTTATATTAATGATATTTCAGGGCTATTTTTGTAGGGGGTTTAAGGACTTTGACCCAAGAGCTATGTAGAATAGAAGCCTGTAATACATGGATAACAAAAACCTGTGTCAATAAACTGGTTTTTCAAATAAAATTATTGCTTTAATACAATTTATGCTGATACTATAGTGCTAAACCTGATCATAAGATCCTTTTCTTAATGAGCCATTACCACCCTGCTGGCAATGCCATATCAAATTTTTGCTAAATGGCTCTCTCTATGCGTGACAGAGATCTATTTCCAACAGCTGCTAGGCATGGCCTAGGAGACATGTGAAAATGAACTGGCAAAATGCCAATAAGTCAGGGATGATTAGCTATATGTACTGAAAGCCAGGAGACAAAAAGCTATACAGAGAGGGGAAAGCGTAATCCTAAGAAAAGTAGAAAAAAGCTGGGAAGAACTTGGATAAATTCAGGATATGAGGATACAGACATATTGGATCTCTGATCACTGGTATTTTGTATCATGGATTGATTCAACTTTTCTTGGTTCAGGAATCCATTTTATTTCAGAAAGTATAGACTATATGGTTGCCAGCAAAATGTTTATTGATGTGGAATGCTAAAAATGTATAAGAGTGTTGTTGTCTTTTGTCCCCATCTACATTAGAGTAAATGCCTTCTCGCAACCAGGATACACATGAAAATGTCGTCTCAATTGCCATATGCCAGCCAGCTAACTTATGAAGATGGCCTGTCAAAAGAGTTGGCAAGCAACGGATTGAATACGGAATCGTTTTGTTTCAGTTTGTAGGTTAGCAAGATGAAACATTAATGCACACTGATATGACTACTTTTCAGTATTCTTGTTTGTCTTGAATACTATGCTACTCCAAATAGATATACTGTATGGATGTAAACCTAATGAAGTACAGTAATACCTCATACAAAGTCCGCTTCGTACAACATCGAATTCATTCAACATCGCCTAATTCCTTGAAAAAAGTTGCCTCATACAAAGCCGCTGCGACTTTGTATGAGGCATTGGGGTTTCCCCAGGTTGCATTGTGCCTGGGCAGTATAAAAGGCAGGACACATGTGTGCAATGCTCTTGTGGGTTTTGCACGAGACGAAGAGTCTTTAGGAGTGGCTTTGAGCGCGATTTTGGATATTTTTGATTTTTTTCATCAGAATTTTTAGAAGCATTCCTGGGATTTTTGCAGCATTCTTCAGGTTCTTGGACAATCAGGGTTGTTTGACATGTTTCTGTAATGTATTTAGTCTTTAAACAATGATTTCTTAAAGTTCTGTCAGTTTCCTCTCTGCTTCCTTGACTTTGCCCTGAAGTCTGTGCTGTTACAGTACAATGTATCTCTATGGAAACGACGTTGTACGAGGCATCGCGGCAAGGATTTGGACGTTGTATGAGGCATCGCGGCTAGGATTTTGCATGTCTCATACAAAGTCCAAATCCGTATAAAGTCCAAACTTGTGGAACCAAGTTTGGACGTTGTATGAGGTATCACTGTATGGGATTTCTGTGAAACTCTTTACTCAATGACAGAAACCAAACTGGGATTCAGTCTCTGTCCTATAGTGTTCATTGTACATTTTGTTTAGAATTGTATAATTGTATGTGAAATCAGGTGGTTATTCTTTCCTGCCTAAACATTTTCCACATTGGTGGGATTCAGCTGCAAGAATAAGACCAGTACTGTATGTTTGGCTTTTACTAGCGATCTAAGAATTCTTTTCTCTTGGGATAATAGCAATGTTGCCTACACTAACGCTGTGTTTCAGTGAGCAGGGTCTTTACAGCCTAAGATAATTGTCCTTTGCCAGTTTGGTTCAACGTTTCTAATGACAGGTTAGACTCCGATTAGGTTACCCATCACCACCACAGGCTCTATGTTATCAACATTTCAGGGTATCAAAGCCATTCTTTGGCTTAATAATTCAGCACCCGAGATGATCATAGTCATCTTAAAATCAATAATTTGTTTCTAAATTTGGAACCAAAAATGAAAAGTTGTCAGTAGTCTCTCCCAGAATATTATTATTATTTATTTTATTTATTTCAATTTCTATACCACCCACTTGGCCGAGGCCAACTCAGGGCAGTTCAGTCATAATAAAAACATGATTAAAAACTGCTTAAAACTATCCTCCCACTAAAAAGGAACTGACACACTTTGAGTTTCCTTCTCTGAGTCAGCTAGTTACACCTGTACCTAGCTTCATTTCTGTTTTCTTCCTCCTAAATCTGTTCATTTCTGTCCCTGCGAGACATCACCAATAATGAAGCTCCCCTGGTCATACAGCTTTCAAAGACCTGCTTAGCCACTTCCCTGTTGTCACCTTCCCTTCTTATTTAATGATAGTTCCCTTGAATTTACATTTTTCAGTCCATTCGTAGGTCTACTTAAGATCGCATATTGACTCATATGTAGTGGTGAGAGTAGGATACTAACTAGTTGTCTTTTCTGTAACCAGTGATGCACTGCAGCAGGTTCAGTCAGGTTCTGCAGAAGCGGTAGCGGAAATTTCCCCAGGCCACGCCCACTTGGTTGGCCACACCCACCTCCATAGCCCACAATGCAGGATGTTTGGTCCCACCCACAGATTTGGCCCCACCCACAGACTAGGTAGTAATTTTTTTGCAGTGCATCGCTGTAAAATATATATATATATATATATATATATATATATATATATATATATATATATATATATATATATATATATATATATATATATATATATATATATATATATATATATATATATATATGTATATGTATATCTGTATATGTATATGTATATGTATATGTATATATGTGCTTGACAATAAAAAGGCTGAGTTTTGTTTTTATCTTCTTTTTGCTTTAAGCAAATATGGTTGAAATTGACACTTTCCCATTTATAAGCATCTACTCCTCGTTTAAGTAAGAGCATATAAATCCACTGTGCAGGGGCCACAGGTCTGGCTAAAACTCCTCATATGTCCACATTACTCATTATACATAAATTTAATTACAGTACTTTATTAGAAATACTGGAAACTTTATTTATTTATTTATTTATTTATTTATTGTTCTTATATACCGCTTTACTTGTCTACTGACAACTCAAAGCGGTTTACAGAGCACTCCAACAATACAAAAACAAAACATAAGTAGGGAAAAGGGAAAGGGAGGGGGAAAGGGGAGGGGAAGGGGGAAATACAACACAGTACAGTTCATTATGCAATACAGTACAATAACATCATATCAAGTATATATAAAATAATTTCTTTTTTGTACAAATCCTGTTGTGAAGAACCCATTAAAAAAGCAATGCAACCAAGCAAAGGTAAAGGTCACCCTTGCTCGAAAGCCTCTTGTATCCGACTCTAGGGTTCACTGCTCATCGCTGTTTTTATCCAAAGAGCCAGCGCTCTCTGTGTCTGCAGATGTTTCCGTGGACATGTGGCAGGCATGACTAAACACCGGAGTGCACAGAATACTGCTTACCTTCCCACCAATGTGGTACCTATTTATCTATTTGCAATTTCTTGCTTTCAAACTGCTAGGTTGGCAGAAGCTGGGACAGAGACAGGAGCTCACTCCATCGTGCAGTACTCGGGTCTCGAACTGCCGACTTTTCAGTTGTCACGTTCTGCATCTTAACCACTAAACCACCGCAGTCCCTAAATCAAGCAAAACAGCCCTACAAAATATGAGGGAGTTCCACATAGCCAATAACTGGAGAGAAGCCAAGACACAAAGATAATATTCAGTCAGCACTGAGGTGTTGCAGAAGGGAGAGCATTCCACAGATTGGGCACAACTCTGGAGACTTTCTTGCCACCCAATAGAACATGAAGACAAGGACACAAACTGTGCTTCTCCAAAGATGATAGTGCCCAGGGAGTTGTATGAGATTTTAGAGATAATCTACCTTGTGTTCTCAAGTTATAAATGCACACATCACCAAAAATAAGCAACTTGTGGTGCACATACAAATATTATTGTTTTTATTTAAATATACGTTGTTTATCCTTAAAGACAACAACAGTTAAAAATCTAAACAAATCATATATATATAAAGTAAAGGTTTCCCTTGCTCATAAGCCAGTCGTATCCGACTCTAGGTTTCAGTGCTCATCTCTGTTTCAAAGCCAAAGAGCCAGCCAGCACTGTCTGCTTCTGCAGATGTTTCCGTAGTCACGTGGCAGGCTTGACTAGACACCGGAGAGTGCACGGAACGCTGTTTACCTTCCCACCCAAGTGGTCCCTATTTATCTACTTGTAATGTCTTGCTTTCGAACTGCTAGATTGGCAGGAGCTGGGACAAAGACGGGAGTTCATTCCATCCTACAGTACTCGGGGAATTGAACTGATGACCTCCCGCCTTCCAGCCAGCGTCTTAGCCACTGCAGTCCCTAATCAGATATACAGTCTGTTTTTTAAAAAAGACAAACCCAGTTGATTCGCATCACAAAACACTTACAATCGTTCTTCTTCTTCTTTTGCCTTTTTATCAGAAACCAAATAGACAGTTCCAAAGCTTCCACGTCCAAGTTTTTGTTTGATAGTATATCGTCCTGAAATCAATGCCTTTGCACAAGTAGCGATTGTCGTTAGAGAAGTACCCGGCTTAACTACTTCTTGGAATCTCAGCATTGCTCCACACAGCAGAGCCCACTCAGAATTTAACACTCAGTCCATAGAATCAAAGGCTTCTTTGTCATAAAGCAAGAATCACAAAAGGCATCTATGAGAGAAGAAAAAGAAAACACCTCAAGATGTATTAAAAAGCAATTTATAGTCAAGGTCACCCTTGCTCAAAAGCCAGTTGCATCCGACTCCATTTACAGCCAAAGAGCCAGCATTGTCTGAGTCTGCAGACTTTCCCGTGGTCATGTGGCAGGCATCGCTAGACACGAGAGCACACGGAACACTGTTACCTTCCCACTGAAGTGGTACCTATTTGTCTACTTGCAATTGTGCAATCAAGTAGCAACACTAATTTTAAAACATGATAAAGTAGTTTTAAAATTAGGAATAAAGTTAGCCAGGTAGTTGATCCTCTGTGCTCTCAGACGACAGCTATTTTATTTTTACTTTGGGACATATTTGTTTGATTGGTCTGTTTTTTTATTTGTTGTGTGTTTTGTTTGGTTATTTGATATTTGGATGTACACCACGCAGAGGAGAAAATTTCCCAAATAGGCAGTATAGATATGTAATGAATAAGTAAAATAGTGAGGAGACTGAAAAACACCAAAAATGAGGCCACCTGAAATGCCTATTAGGTACACAGTGTCATGTCAGCCTTAAGATCTTCTTTATATTTCTCATGAGTACACCTCACCTGCAACAGGAGCAGAGCATCTAATCACCTACTCATATAAGCATGGCTGTGACAGCTTATTAGTCAGGCAGGTTTATCAACGTAGGTAAGTTCTCTTTAGGGACTGCAGTGGCTCAAGTGGCTAAGACCCTGACTGGGAGGCGGAAGGTCAGCAGTTCGATTCCCGAGTACTGCAGGACGGAATGAGCTCCCGTCTTTGTCCCAGCTCCTGCCAACCTAGCAGTTCGAAAACAAGAAATTGCAAGTAGATAAATAGGGACCACTTCGGTGGGAAGGTAAAGTGTTCCATGTGCTCCGGTGTCTAGTCATGCCTGCCACATGACCACGGAAACGTCTGCAGAAGCATAGAGTGCTGGCTACTTTTGTGGGAATGGTTACAGAGTACATGGCAACGAAAATGTCTGCAGTGCTGGCTCTTTGGCTGTAAATGAAGATGAGCACCACTCCATAAACTCAGACACGACTGGTTTTCGAGCACGGGAGACCTTTATTAAGTTCTCTTTCTCTGAATCAATTGTGAACTAATTCTTTAAATTGCTAGAGTAAAAGTAGATGTCGTTCACATGCCTGTTATACTGTACAAGACAGTTTTCACAAGAAAGAGGAAATAACTGTATTTTGCATGTCTACCTTTCACTTGCAGTTGACTGAACAGATTTCATTCCTTTCATTCCTTTCCCTAAAATCAACCCAAAGTGCTGCCAATTTACTTCACTCATTGAAGAAATAATGTTATTCCTAAGCATTCATTCTAGCGTATCATGTGATCTCACTCTTCATTTCAATCTTATATGCATACTATTAATATCTCACCTTTTCAATTCCTTCATTTATTTCTTCTATTGACAGTTTAATAACTTTTTGCATACTACATACAGTTATGTACAGTGTACTATACCTTGCTTAAACCGCTTCCCTAGTTTTCATTTAATGATTCCACACTATGCCTCATTTTCATTTTACTTGCCAATATGCCACATTCTTCTTTTCAAACAGTGAATCAGATTCTTACAAAATACGAGTGAAAAATCTCAGCAGATAAGTAAATATATTTATTTACCAGCACTATCTTCTATCTTATGGGTGCCCGAACTTTTCGGGCTGTGGGCCAGTCACATGGTTTAGGGGTGCCTAAACTACGGCCTAGGGGCTGGATCTGACCCCCAGGCCGTAGTTTGTGCACCCCTGTTCTATCTGTTTGTGTATTTTTGACTAATACCTCTGCAGAACAGGTTGATTTTCTGCATGCCTGCAATCCTCTGTTCAACTAAGCCTCTGTAAATCTGAATTTATTTATTCATATATTTTGGCTCAATGGTTAAGAAGCTCGCCTTGTTAGCTGGAGGGCTGGCAAGTCAGTAGTTCGAGACCTGGGTACTGCATGATTGATTGAGCACCCGTATCTGTCCCAGCTCTCGGGGGCATGAAAGGAGCCTCATTTGGGCGTTCCCTGAGCAGAGTTTCCTCCACAAAAATCCTTTCAACCCAGAATAATTTCTGACCCAAAATTATTATTATTCCACATATTTTCTTGCATTGAGCCTTTCATTTGAGAAATGCCATCTATATTTTAATAACATAAATTCATATTCTGATATTTCAGCATTGTTTATATAGGATTGCATAATCAAGACTGTGGATTAACAAGCACGTTGTTTTAGTGGTGCTTCTTTTGTTTCTTAATAACCACAACAAAAATGATTTGTAAAATTGTTCTGTTTGTTAAACAAGCAAGTTGCATCGTAACACTGCAGAATGTCTGTGCTTAAACAGCAGCTTTCTTGCCCAAACCATTTATCAAATTTCAAAGAGTCCGATGAAAACTGTAATTTGTAACAAAAACACCATGTGCGTGTGAAGCTGATCTGACATTCAGCTGCTAAGCTACTGACACACATCCTGTGCCAAGGATTTGTACTTGGCAGTGCGGTTTTCCTAATGAAGTACAGCCAGACTTCTAATTTCTAAAAGTGATGTTCACAACAGAGCAAACGAACCATATTCTTGGCTTCTACAACATTTGAATGAGACAGAATATGAGCATCTTTCTAATCCTATATACTCCTACAAGAAAAGAAAGAAGAGAAACAATTGTTAATATGAGAATCATGCTAAAATTCCCAGGAAACCAGCACCAGATCAAAGGAATTTTTGCAAGTGATGAAAGTCTAATGTGATACCCCACATCCTCCAGAGCATTGCAAATACACAGGGTGTGTGTTAGGATCATTGTATTGTGATCAAGGATTGGTAGTAGTAGAATAATAATGAAACAGTCTACTTATATATCTTAACCTATAAATCCAAGGGTTAACCGTTGGAACTGGCTATAGGTTGCTATGCGTCGCCCTACTGACCCGCACCCACCCTTCGTGCGCACGGCCGAAATGCCTACGCAGGTCAACGAAGGATTTAGAAATCCGGCACGGGGGCCTCAGCCCCACAAACGGCAAGAAACGCAAAGAACTTCATTACCCCAAAAGCATTGCGTTTCGCCCTGCTTCTTCGAGCGGCAGCCAATTAAGAGGACAAAACCAACGCTCTCAGTCTTTCCGTGCCGCGCCGCAGCCAATCAAAACATGCGTATTAAAACCTTGCCGAGTCAAGGACGCTGAAACCACAGGGAAAAATACAGATCCCAGCATCCTATTCACTTTAACACCATATAAGGAGTTACTATAGCCAATCATCAGCTTCTGAGCAAACGCGTCAAACATGACGGAACAAATGATGACCCAATGGTATAAAAGGAGCTCCATTGCCTTGCAAACCCCTGCACAAAGAACATGGGGAAACACAGCGCGGCCAAACAAAACCAAGCCGCATGAAAAGAAACCGAGCACAAAGGCAAAGCACAAATGGAAAAATACAATCCCCAGGGTCCTGCGCGCCGTGAGTGCGCAGAACTCTGGGAAAGCCGGCACGGCCAAAATAAAAATAAAAAACACACATCCACACAGCCCAGGTAACGGAAGCACACACCACCGCCGCTGGGCTACCTTACCCTGGGCCGCCCAGGGAGGCCAGCCCCCGGTAATGAAAGGCCCCCCCCCGCCGCTGGGCTTCCTTACTGCGGGCCACCCAGGGAATCCAGCCCCCGGTAAGGAAAGCCAACCACCATCACCACGCCACTGGGCTTCCTTACTGCAGGCCAGAAGCCAGCCCCCAGGAAGGAAAGCCCACACACACCACGACGCTGGGATTCCCCCCCCAAAACAAAAACAAAAACGCCGTGGGGATTTGTGCAGTCCGGCCACCAAGGCCGAGCTGCGATGCCCACACCCCCACCAAAACAAACAAACCAAAAAAAAACAATGGGGGGATTCCCACGGGCCGGGGGCATGGATATTCCAACGTGGCCGGCCTGCGAAAATACCCCCAACCTACATCCCCCCACCCCCCACAAATCCCAACACCACCACCCATAACAGAAAGGAGCACACACCTTAAACCTTCAGCCTCAACGAGGACCACAAGTGCAATGAAAAAAGAACAGGAAGAATACACAGGCCACAACACAGTTACCATTTAAATATTGTGCAACAGCACCACCCAGTGGCTACAGGAAAAATTACACTCAATGAATTCAATTTAATCTCCCAGAATTTACAAAAGGGAAATTAGTTTTTAAAACAATCAAAAATATCCAAACAAAACAATTATTCAAACATAAATAAATAAGAACACACTAAAACAAAAACCAAACATCTAAACACAGTCAAAAACATTACATTTAAAAAAATACACTTACACATTTTTTTAGAAAATGCCATTATTGGAAAAAAAAATATCAAAAAAACATACACTTACACATTTTTTTAGAAAATGCCATTATTGGAAAAAAAATATATCAACCTTTCCTCTTTTTAAAATCCACATTTTTTATAACACTTTAAAACACTACCTACGTATAAAAGAACATTATTTAAAAAAATAACATAACTCATTTAAATACACATAAAACAAAAATCATCCAACAACCATTTTTCATATTTTTTTAAAATAACCCCAAAAAAAGCCCGGCAACGCCGGGCAACCCTTGCTAGATGACATATAAATATGGTAATGAGATAAGTGAATATATGAGTTCTATAAAGGTTGGAGATATAATTAAAAATAGTTATAGAAATGTGAAAAATGTAAGAGGCTGTATTGCTAAATTTGGAACGAAATGTAATCTCTAACACTTTTTGGTTTTGATTTTTGTATTTATGTAATTTGTTTTGTATTGATGTTTGTTTTGTAACAGTTTTCTTTTCTTTTTTATACGTTTTTATATTTCTTTTTTACATTTGTATCTATAAAATCTTAAAATTAAAATTAAAAAAAAAAATTCCCAGGAAAGACCATTCCTGTATCTGTAATTCTGTTTGTCTCATAAAGCCAAGCAGACCATAATAAAGACCATACCACAAAAGGTTCTACTAATAACTGTTTTCATTCTTAAAGTTGCATTTTTTTTCATATTAAGATAAAAGAGGGTTCTCTAATCATTATTTTCTAAACTACTGAACTACTTTATAACATTCTCTCTATGGCCAGTGAATAAGTGTATATTTGGGCTATGCCCCCCTTGAATGCCATCAACTGTTATTGTTTGTATATTTCTGGTTTTAACTGCTGTACACCACTCAAGAGTGGGAAAACATCCCAGATGGGTGGTATAAATAAACAAGCAAGCAAGTAAAATAAATAAATAAATAAATAGTGGAGGCACATGGGCTGCATGGAATAGTCATCCATAAGGGGTATGGTGATGTAGTTGCTGGAAAGCATGTGAAAAGCTTCTATCACACTATAGAAATAAAAAAAACAAATAACTTTTTGTTCTGTTTACTCTCTGATATGCTTGAAACACAGACTAACACAGCTACCATTTTTTTAAAAAAATCATCTATAGAAACAATTAGTCTTATTTCCACATAGGGAGAGCCTCATCTACATAGCTGTGCAATAAGTACATCCCCAGAGAAGGATTTAATAGCACATTACTTTATTTGGGTCCACTGAAATTAACACCGCCAAATCTTTGGGCAGGGCATGGCCAAACATCCTGCATTATGGGCTATGGAGGTGGGTGTGGCCAACCAAGTGGGCATGGCCTGGGGAATTTCCGCTACCTGTTCTGTAGCACCTGACAGAACCTGTTGCAGTGCATCACTGGACACCACACATTCTGCCCACTAGCTTCCAACTTGACCAAGGAAACTGACATAAAACTTGCATGCAAGTTACCTTCTTAAAACTTTAGCCACCACGGTTCTCCATTCTAGGGACAGAGATGGCTTAGTGGTTAAGAAACTGAACTTGATGATTGAAAGGTCAGCAGTTCGAGACCCAAGTGCTGCATGTCGGAGTGAGCTCCCATCTCTGTCCCAGCTCCTGCCAACCTAGTAGTCCGAGAGCAAGAAAATGCACGTAGATTAATAAGTACCACTTCAACAATCAATCAATCTTTATGACGGTCCAAGACCAGCATAGCGTAACAAAATATCCAGAAGTCGAAATATGTCAAGAGGCAGAATGAGGGTACTTAAATATATTTTTAAAAGGAGCATTTCTGCACAGAGTTAAGGAGTAGTAAAATTAGTGTTTAAGAGTTTGTACCACTTCAGTGGAAAAGATAACAGCGTTCCTTGTGCTCTGGTATCTAGTCATGTCTGCCACATGGCCATGGAAATTCAGACAGCGCTGGCTCTTTGGTTACAAACAGAAATGGAGCACTGAACCCTAGAGTTGGATACGACTGGCTTTCGAGCAAGAAAGACCTCAACCTTTACCTGTTATTCTCCATTCTGGCAGTGATTGACGTGAATCCGCACACGCACACACACACCACGAAAAGAAAAGAGAAAAAAACCTCATGGACTAAGAGTGAAAAAAGACCCCTTTTCTTTGTCTAAAGGTAAAGGTTTCTCTTGCTAGAAAGCCAGTCGTATCAGACTCTAGGTAGGTTCAGTGCTCATCTCTGTTTCAAAGCCAAAGAGCCAGCGCTGTCTGCGTCTGCAGACGTTTCCGTGGACACGTGGCAGGCATGCCTCGACTTCGGAGTGCACGGAGCGTTGTTTACCTTCCCACCCACGTGGTCGCCATTTAGTAAAGATAAAGGTTTCCCTTGCTCGAAAGCTAGTCGTATCCGACTATAGGGTGCAGTGCTCATCTCTGTTTCCAAGCCGAAGAGCCCAGCGCTGTCTGCTTCTGCAGACGTCTCCGTGGTCATGTGGCAGGCATGACTAGACACCGGAGCGCACGGAACGCTGTTACCTTCCCACCGAAGTGGTCCCTGTTTATCTACTTGCAATTTCTTGCTTTCGAACTGCTAGGTTGGCAGGGAGCTGGGACAGAGACGGCAGCTCACTCCATCGTGCAGTACTCGGGAATCGAACTGCTGACCTTTCAGTCGTCAAGTCCAGCGTCTTAATCACTTGAGCCACCGCAGTCCCCTCTGTCTCACTTTGCCTAGATTTTACCTTTCTCGTCCCCTTAACCACAGGACGAGAGGAAGGGGCGCTGGGACAGAAGAAGCCCCTCTTCAGATTCCTTCATTCAAGCGCCCCGAAGGCGAAGCAAACCAAAATAATTGCCAGCATCCTCTCTCTCTCTCTCTCACCCCCCTCCCCACTTCCTCAGTGTTTGGTTGGCGTTGCTAAGAGACGGCGCTTGGCACGACGGGATTGCAGGAGGCGGGCCCTTGAGGAGCAAAAACGACGCGTGGCGCGCGACTTCTGGATGACGTCACGGATTGGCCCCGCCCCATTTCTCTGTCTCGGCCGGCGTGATTGGTCGCTCAAGCCGTGGGTATTGGAACGGCTGGAGCGGAGGGAGGTTTGTGGCCCCCGGGAGAACGGCCGCCTCCGGCGCGAGCTGAATAGAACCTTCAGGGAAAAGGCAGCTCCGTGCGTCCGTCCCTTTGCAAGTAAGCCCTGGTGGCGCAGCGGTTAAAACGGCTGCCCTGCACCCCAAACGTTGCGAGTTCGAGCCTGACGTGGGCTTCGAGGTTGATTGTGCCTTCGCTAAAATGAGTACCGAGCATAGGGGTGTGGCGGGTGGTTATAATTGTGTACCGTCCCGTGTGCACTAAGCGCTATAGAAGTGTAATTGCTCAGCTAACCAGGAAGCTAGGGGGCCGGGGGTGGCTTATTGGTTAAGATGCTAAGCTTTTGAAAGTCGGCAGGTCAGCAGTTCGAGACCCGAGTGCTGCGTGATGGAATGAGCTCCCGTCGTCTGTCCCAGGCCAGCTCCTGCCGACCTAGCAGTTTGTTTTAATTTTATTAATTTATTAATTTTAAAGAAAACACAAAATTACAAAAAAGTATACATAAACATAGAAAAAAATATATTCATTCAAATACTTAAATTCAATATTATTCTAGAACCTTATATTCATCAAATATTTTACAATATATCGCATATTTTATCTAGAATTGCAAAAATTTACAAGGCTAAACTTGTTATATTAAAATAATAATAGTCATAACAATAATAATAACAACACCCAGTGATATATACATGCCATGAAGATCATAATTTTGTTTTAATCACTCCAAAAACTCATATGCTGAGGTACTGGTTTGCCTCCTTTACCACATGTTAAAACATATTCCACAAAAGGTCTCCATATTTCCCAAAATTTGTTTTCTTTCAATATACCTTTCTTCACATTCAGTTCACATGTCAATTTATCATTCAAAGCAATTTCCCACATTTCTTTATACCATTCGTCCATTTTCAATGTTAAATCACTCTTCCATTTCCTAGCTATACATAATCTTAAAGCTGTTAACATTATAGATAGCAATTCTTTATTGTTTATACTCATATTTATACAACCTAGCAGTTTGAAAGCAAGAAATTGCAAGTGGATACATAGGTACCGCTTTAGCGGAAAAGTAACACAGTGCTCCGGCATCTAGTCATGCCTGCCACATGACCCCGGAAACGTCTGCAGACACTTTGGCACGGTCTGTTGCTGGTGGGAATGGAGCAGGCAAGGTTCGTTAGGCTCTCGGAGCTGAGCTGCTTTGGCAAACAATACAGCTTTTTCCCCTTGCTGTGTTTGTGCGCAAGTCTGGACATGTTAAGCACAGGAGGAGACTGTCAGAAAAGAATGACACACCTTCCCTCCCCCAACTAAGTGGATGATCGCCTTCAGAAAAGGATTTGTCAGAGAGTAATCAAAGCCAAAAGACAACACATGGCAACTTAAAGACTAACGCAGGAGTCGAGTCCACTTCCTCTGACATAAGAGTGAGACTTCATGGCATCAGTTTATACACATCCCAGGTACAGAGGCACACAATGGTTAGCTAGCCTAACAGATACTTTCATACAAATCATATCAGAGCATTAACAGGGGAAAAAGACCCAAAAAATGACACCTTAAATAGTTTCTGGGGCATTATCAAATTTCATGCACCACAACTAACAGGTTGTTATATGCTGCAGTAGTGCCTGGGTCACACAAACCATTGTCAATAGATGCTAACTCTTTGGCAAATGTATTTTTTTCAGTCGCATAGTCGATTCCCACCCATTGCGAACCCATGGACCATTGCATGCCAGGCACCCCATCCTCCACCGTCCTCCTCAACCCACCCAGTTCTGTGCCCATTGCATCAACAATACAATCTAGCCATCTCATTCTCTGCCACCCCCTTCTTCTTTTGCCCTCCACCTTTCCCAGCATCAAGGCCTTCTCAAGTGAATCCTCTCTTCTCATTTGATGTCCAAATACTTTAGCTTCATCTTTACTATTTGACCTTCTAATGAGCAGTCAGGGTTGATTTCTTTTAGGATCAACTTATTTGTTCTCCTTGCTGTCCTGGGTACTCTCAAATTTCTCCTCCAACACCACATTTCAAAGGCATCTATTCTGCGCTCAGCTTTCCTTATGGTCCAGCTCTCACAACCATACATTACTACTGGGAATACCATTGCTTTGACTATGCGGACTTTTGTTTGCAAGGTGATCTCTACTTTTAACCATGTTCCCCAGGTTTCTCATAGCTTGTCTCCCAAGAATTAGTCACCTTTTGTTTTCATGGCTACAATCACCATCTATTTTCCAGGGACTGATAGGGCCTGTTGCCATTATCTTGGTTTTCTTGATGTTGAGTCTCAACCTAAGCATGAGCTTCTTGAGGTCTTCACTTTCTGCCATTAGGGGAGTATCATCTGCATATCTCAAATTGTTGATGTTTCTCCCAGCAATTTTAGTTCCAACTTGTGATTCATCCAGCCCTGCATTTTGCATTATGTGCTCTGTATATAAGTTAAATAAGCAGGGTGACAAAATGCAGGCCACTGCATTATATTCTCAGGACAGTTTTCATGGCAGATCACCATGATTGCTAATACAGTAGAACCTTGAATAAAGTCCAAACTCTGTTCCACAAGTTTAGACTTTATCCAAATCAAATGGGCGATGCATTGGATAACGTCCAAAAATGGACTTTATCTGAAGTTCCTACACCAAATACCTCGGATAACGTCCATTTTTAGCAGGTTTGGACTTTATGCGATGCATCATGTGTGCATGGAAACCGTGACTTTATCTGAATCGGACTTTATCCGAGGTAACACTGTATTCGGAAGCAGATACGGCACAAGAAGAATGATAGTTCAAACACAGTGTGTTTCCTGGGTTGGGCCTTCCAGGTATCTTTTGTTATCATAGTCCCAATTGACTCTTCCAACAATGAACCAGAGCACCCCAAATCTGTGGTCTCTAGACTGTGGCCTCTTGACTCGTGAAAGCCGAGGCATTTGGGTGTGTTCACATGGGCCACAAAGAAGAAATGTATTTTAGCTGTTGCCATGTGTTTGTGCATTAGTATTCAAAAGGCTGATTTGTCTTTCTTTCCTTTTTAGCAAAAGCCTTTTAGCTCAGCAGTATGGGCATCCAAGGATTAATGACGTATATAGGTGAACACAAGGAGTTCTTCATTGATCTGCAGTTGAAGAATGTTGATATCGTTATTGATGGAAACAACTTGTACCATCGCCTTTACTTTGATTCTAATCTGGACATCCGGCATGGTGGTGATTATGGATCTTTTGCCAACCATGTGCAGAGGTTCTTCGAAACACTGGCTGCATGTGATATACATCCCTACGTTGTACTGGATGGAGGGTGTGATGCATCGGACAAAAAGCTTACGACCTTAAAGGAAAGAGCTCAGGAGAAGATCCAGGCCGCTTCTTCTCTCTCCTGTGGTGGTGGAGGAAGCGTCTTGCCTTTGCTCATCAGAGAGGTCTTTAAGCAGATCTTGGCTAAACTCCGAGTGCCTTTTGTCCAGTCTTTTTACGAGGCAGACCGGGAAATTGTATCCCTAGCCAATTGTTTGAGTTGCTCAGTGCTAACCTTAGATAGCGATTTCTGCATTTTCGACCTCAAGGCTGGCTACTGTCCTCTGAATTACTTCCAGTGGCAAAACCTTTGCAGATGCAAAGGTTCGCCTGACTGCTATATCCCAGCCAAGTGCTTCTCATTAGAAAGGTTTTGTAGCTATTTCAGCAACATGAACAAAAGCCTCCTGCCTCTTTTTGCCGTGATGAATGGCAACGATTACATTAACCTGCCAGCGATCGAAATGTTCTTCAGCAAGGCACACCTTCCTGTCGGAGGTTCACGGCAGAAAGGTCGAAAGCCTGCCCGCATTCAAGGGCTGCTCAACTGGCTGTCTCGTTTTGCTGACCCCGCTGAGGCGATAGAAAATGTACTGAAACATGTGAAGAAACACGACGAGGAGGAAACGAGGCGGCTTCTTGTCTCTTTTATGGAGGAATACGAACCCTCCCGTGTCAATCTCAGAGATTTTTTCCAGAATGGAATTTACGAATCTGAGGCGGCGATGAACTTAGAGTTACCTGAGTGGATTCTTGCTGCTTTAGCTAAAGGCCTTCTTGCACCTTTTGTTAGTGATGCCTTGGTGTTAAGAAGAACCATCCTTCATGTTCAGGTAGAGAACGTGCAAAGGTGCAGTGCTCATGCTACTGCTCTGCCAATCCGGCAAGTTATCTATGGGTTGCTACTAAAGACTTCACAGAGTTCACCTAACACTTTCCTGAGCAAACAGTCCACTTCAGCTCCTCATATTTTCCAAGAATTTGACAGAACCCAGAAAGCACTCAAGAAATCATCTATCCAAGCAGCAGAATTACCTGGTAATTTTTCTGGGGACGCTTACTCTCTGGATTCATTAAATAAGGTAAAATTATGCCTATAATGTAGATGTCTCAGTTGGGTAGTTAGTGTGCAGAAATTCTGTAGCAAAAATGTGATTCCAAGCCCTGATCAATCACCTCTTTGTATTAAAATCCTTGTGGAAACCTCTGTAGCCATTGTCTCTCTCTGGTGTCAGAGGCATGAGAAAGATTTGTCCTTAGCCCCAGACAAACCCTGAGGCTCAGCGTACGCCAGTGTGGGAATTGGTCAGATAATCAGTGGTGGGCTCCAGCAGGTTCGGACAGGTTTGGGAGAACCGGTAGTAAAACTGACTGGCCCACCCGCTGGCCCACCATGCCCTGCCCACCTCCTCCTCCTCTCACCCCACTATGGATGTGACTCCAACATCCTTGCTGCAGGTTCCGGGCGCCCGGAGTGGGGTGAGGCTTAGCCAGCAGTTACTCTGCTTCAGTTACTCTTTAAAGGAAAATTAGAGCATCGAAGTGTAATTGCTAACTAATGGTCTGACGAAGTGGACTCGCTCCACAAAAACTCACATTAAAATACAGCAGTTTAACCACGCCCACCCAGTAACCTGGCCATGCCCACAGAGTTAGCCACACCCACAGTGTGGTAGTAAAAAATGTTGAAGCCCACCACTGGTCAGATTCTAGCAGCCAAATGTCTCCATTATCATTTTTCATTCAAGTAGTATAACTCATTGAGGGACTGCAGCGGCTTAGTGGTTAAGATGCTGAATTTGACGACCGGAAGATTGGCAGGTGAGCAGTTTGAGACCCGAGTACTGCACAATGGAGTGAGCTTCTGTCACTGTTCCAGCTCCTGCCAACCTAGGAGTTCAAAAAGCAATAAATTGCAAGTGGATAAATAGGTAATGCTTCGGTGGGAACGGTAATGACATTTTGTGCATTCCAGTGTCTAGTCATGCCTGCCACATAACCACGGGAACATTTGCAAAAGCAAACCGCGCTGGCTCTTTGGCCGTAAACGGAGATGAGCGCCACACCCTCAAATCAGACACAACTGGCTTTCAAGCAAGGGAGGTCTTACCTATTAGTATAACTCATTAGCTTACAGCCTTGTTGTACAAAATTGCTGTCATCTGTTTGAAATTTCTACCAGAGTCATTTTCTTTGCGAATACTTTGTGATTTCTTTATTTTTAGTTTCCCTTAGCGGACCGTAATCAACTTTTGTTAGAGACCTTAGGAGTATCAGCCAACATCCTTGAACCAATTCCTTGCCTCCTGCAGCTCCCTATAGCTGCAACCTGTTACTGGATAAAGTATTCAGAACCCAGAGTGAAGTTACAGCACATGAAGGCTTTACTCCTTGGAATAGTATTTGGTGAATTGGACAAGACACTACATAGTTCAGGTAGGTTCATAAAGTTAAATTGCCCCCCTTTGATGTTGCCACTAGCTGGCTATCTCAATATTTTTCTTAAAGTCTTCACTATTTCAATTAGTGCCTATCTATATCTATAAAACAGAGGTGTGGGTTTGTATGTGCTCGAAAGGCTCCCGCACCCCTGGGCCAGTCCTACTTAAATTTGGCACATACGTACCTTGGGCTGGAGAGATCACCACTGCGGGGGTCACAAGCCCCATGGGGGGGCATATGTTCCCCAAATTGCATCCCAATTGATCTATACAATGTATGTCTTTCCCAGTGATGTAATTGGCTGATGTCATGTCCCAGGTATTGTGACATCATCTGATTAGCTCAGCTGTAGCCCTTTCAGCTCAGCGGACCGTAATCAAGCTGTAGTTTTAACATTAGGTGGAAGGCAAATGGGCATGCGAGATCAGCACTGTGGGGGTCACAAGCCCCATGTGGGGGTGTATGCTGTTGGGCACCGCTGTTAGAGACTTCTGGTCCGCGTCATTCTCCCTGAGGGAAAGTGAGCAATGGAACCTGGGGCCTGGTCGGGCTGGCACAGCAGTGGGCTGGTAGGGCACGGGCTGGGAGGGCACGGGAGCAGTAAGAGCACGGGAGTGGTAAGGGCAGTAAGTGTCAACGGAGAAGCAGAACGGGTGTGGGAAGAGAGAGATGGAGACAGGGAGGCAGGAGTGACCCACATACACCCCACGAGATTTCCAAGAGGGAAAGGCTGGCCTATGTTAAAGGGAAAAAAACTCAAGCAAAGCCGGGTAATCAGCTAGTTATGTTTTTAAACAGGGCTGGGGGATTTGAGGCCCTCCAAATATTGCAGTGTCCAGTTCCCATCAGTCATAGGCAACTTGGCCGGTGATAATATATGAGGAGAGTGCACTTGTTTCTGTACTTGGAAATGAAATTAAAGCATTCTTCTTTACTTAATATGCTATATCAACAGTATGTCATAATAATAAAAAAATGGTGTCAGAAATTATTCTGGGTTGTCTAAAAACAAATCTTAATTTTCATTTGGTGCATAAATATTAACCAGCTGGGACAGAAACATGCACTCAATCCGTCATGCAATACCCAGGTCTCGAACAGCTGACTTGCCAGCCTTCCAGCTAACAAGGCGAGCTTCTTAATCACTGAGCCACCACAGACCACTGAGGCACTGCAAGATTTGGTATCACATCTACATTATGGGCAGCATTAAATAATGCTGAATGTCACTTGTGATCAGAACACAATTATTAGACTCGCACTTTGGTGCAAGTCCAAAGACTTAAGAAATACATTACTTACAAATTTGTTCAACCATTTGTGCATAGTATTTTCCCTCTATAGGCAGACTTTGTGCCCCTCTAGATCAATGGTTCCCAGTGTGGGGCCCAGGCCCCAAAGGGGGACTTCTATTCTCAGAAGCCTAAGTCCGTACATTGGCTGATCAGTATTTGGGGACAGAATGAACATGTGTATCTGTTGAAACAACAAGTCTTATGCCACCTTGATGACTAGCTAGTTTTATTTAACATACATTTGTGGCTTGTCAAATGCATGTAGGGCCCCACCCACATGTTTATGGCAAGTAAAATGCCAGTCTTTAAAGCACCATTGTAAAGTTGTTTTAACTTTAATATCATGGGGAGATTTCAGGTTTTAAAATTTGCATCAGACTTACTATTGTATTGTTTCTGTGGCAGACATAACATTTTATAAAGAAAAGTGAAACAGAAGAAGCAGAAGAGATGGAGTAAGGAGGTGAAGAATGCTGTTATTTCCATTGCAGCCAATTTGGCTTAGATACTATAGGGCAGTGGTGGCAAACCTATGGATCAAAATCTGTTTCCCTGATACAGGAGTACAAATACATGGAAAGCTCTGGGTTATTCTAAATGAAATTGGCATAACTGAACATTTGGTTGGCCTGATACATGACATGCGCACTGGACAAAGAGTCTACTGCAGTGGTGGTGAACCTATGGCACGTGTGCTAGAGAGGGCACTCAGAGCAGTCTCTGGGACACGTGCAGCATCACCCCAGCACAGAGTTCACCAGAGTCCATTACAAAGCCAGAGGGATGCGGGGCCAGGCTGCTCACCCCACACACACCTGAGGACATTTCTCACATCAGCCGCCCCTCTGCCCAGCAACCCAGCCTCCCCCAGCTCAGCTCCTGCAGTTTGTTC
Source organism: Bradypodion ventrale (assembly GCA_035047345.1). Lineage (NCBI taxonomy): Eukaryota > Metazoa > Chordata > Lepidosauria > Squamata > Chamaeleonidae > Bradypodion > Bradypodion ventrale. Next base: position 84,624,525 of record JAWDJE010000006.1, read on the forward strand.
TGGTGTCACCTCCGATGTCCAGCCGCCTTGCCATGGGGCCATGTGCACTCTTGCCCGATGATGGCTGCTGTCCAAAACTACCAGATGCACACCCCCAACACGGATGCATGCCTGCTTGCTACCGCCCCATCGGCCTCGCCCGCAATTGCTCAAAAGCCGGTTTTGTTCAACCCTAAGGTTTAGACACTCAGTTCCTAAAAGGTCCACCATCACTGCAATAGAATACAGTAATACCTCGGATAACGATTGCATCAGATAACGCTAAAACCTTATAACGTTAAGCAGTCTGAAAAAAATTGCATCGCTTAATGTTAAAATCCTGTGGGATGCATCGGATAACGTTCGCTAAAGCCTAGTTACAATGTATCTCTGTGGAGTTTTAATGTTATCCAATGCATCCCATAGGACTTTAACACTATCCGATAACGTTAAAAATCGGATAACGTTAAAAATCGGATTAACACTAAGACTTGTGGAACCAGGTTTTAGCGTTATCTGAGGTTTTACTGTATTGGTATTCATGGTTTATGTGCAGGGAGTCACATGCTGGCAATTTATGTTGGCAAATAAAGTTGCTCCTAGTTTTGCCAGTGGAAGGAAGCAGATTTGCCTTAATCAGGACATTGTATTCATCCCTACAGTCCATCAGCAACAAAAGACTATTTTCACAAAATATGGAAGAATATCTAAGCCTAGTAAAGGTCGCCCTTGCTCGTATCTGACTCTAGGGTTCAGTGCTCATCTCTGCTTATAGCCGAAGAGCCAGCGCGGAACACTGTTTACCTTCTCACCAAAGTGGTCCCTATTTATCCACTTGCAATTTCTTGCTTTCGAACTGCGCGGTTGGCAGTAAGCCTACTAAAGTACCTAATAAACAGTGCCTGCTTATTGCAGGAGAAATGTATATGCTCCATAGATTTAGACCAGTATCCTCCTTCTATCCCATACCACACAAGGTGTTCCCATATTTTGTGCAAGTAAGTATCTAGCACAAACATAATGGGATGAGCTTCAGCCTCCACAGTAACAAGCCAGAGAGTGCTGAAACATCTACAACAAAGAGGATCTACTTTTCACACATATTCTTGCTTGGAACGTCTCTACATTCAGAATGTTTGTTTCTCATATTTTTATCTAGGTTCTGAAGCTTCACGGGGCGAGGTCAATAAAATTGTGCATGAACAGTTCCAAAAATGGAAGGGAAATAAATTGCAAAAGGAAACGTTGGAATTAGATGCTGCCCACATTTTTTGCCAGTGGCAGTGCTGCCTTCAAATGGGATTGTATCTCAACCAGCTGCTTTGTAATCCTCTCCCGGATCCAGAGCTTTCACAGTAAGTACTTCCAAGGACTGCCGTGGTTCAAGTGGTTAAGACGCTGAACTTGCTGACTGGAAGGTCGGAGGTTTGATTCCTGGGTACTGCATGATGGAGCGAGCACCCGTCTGTCCCAGCTCTTGCAGTTTGAAAGCAAGAAATTGCAAGTAGATAAATAGAGACCACTTTGGTGGGAAGGTAAGCAGTGTTCTGTGCACTCCGGTGTCTAGTCATGCCTGCCACATGTCCACGGAAACATCTGCAGATGCCGACAGCGCTGGCTCTTTGGCTGTAAACAGAGATGAGCAATGAGCCATAGAGTCGGCTACGGCTGGCTTTCGAATAAAGGCGACCTTTACTTCCAAGGCCTCAAAAATAAATACTCTCAGGAGTAAGTTCCATGGAATGCAGTGAGACTTTGGGCCAAAGGTGGGATTTGGCATTTTGAATGGATCAGGTCAACGATATGATCCCAGGCTCTTCCCTTCCACCTCTACTGTCGTCAGTGCAGCCCTGACTTCTCACTTCCTGCACTGTTGTAATCACTTTCCTCTCACATTTTAAATTAGTGGGAATAATTACTTTTAAGTATCTACTTCAAGGACATATTTTAATGGGCACTTTGATTCCATAAGGAAGACCTCAAGTTCCAAAATGATAAATGCTTTCTTTGCACCACATTTTGTTACCTGTAGTTTATCAGCTGCCCAGAGTAGGAAAAACTTCCTGGATGGGCAGTTGTATAAATGGAATGAATGAATGAATGAATAAGTGAGAAGGGACTGTGGTGGCTTAAGTGGTTAAGATGCTGATCTTGACTAGAAGGTTGACAGGTCAGCAGTTCGGGACCCGAGCACTACATGATGGCATGAGCTCCTGTCTCTGTTCCAGCTCTTGCCAACCTAGCAGTTTGAAAGCAAGAAATTGCAAGTAAGTGAATAGGTACCATTTCGGTGGGAGGGCAAACAGCATTCCATGCCTGCCGCATGTCCATGAAAACATCTGCAAACACAGACAGCGCTGGCTCTTTGGCGGTAAAAAGAGATATGCACAGAAGCTAGAGTCGGATATGACTGGCTTTTGAGCAAGGGTGACTTTTACCTTACAGTAAATGAACTATTTTCTTTTCCATCTTTGATAGGCTTTACTGTGGCACGCTAGTGCACAGACTATACCATGAACTTAAATCAGCATCTACACCAGAGGATCTGCTAAGCACATCTTCAGAAATGTACCAACTTTATTGCAACATGGTTTCTGTGGTGAAAGGTGCAGCACCCACGGGCTTCTTCCAGAGAAAGTCAAAAGACCGTAGGAAACGGAGAAAGAAATCTTCTGATCATGTGCCATGTGAAAGAGAAGGTACTCTGTTAGAGTCACTGTCTTCATGCAGTATTCACAACAAATTTGCAACATTAATGGTAAATGATAGTACATCCTCATAGTATTTGTATTGGCATCTGCAAAGTTCTTTCTCAGAAAAAATGCAAAGGAGCCTTGAATATTGTTACGGTTTTTCCTGCTGGAGCTAGGTTTTTGTGAGCTCAGCACACCACTAGTTTCAAATCACATATATTCTCCTTCACAGATTATATTGTAGCTATAAACAAAAGGCAGAGAACATAATTAACTTTTATACCCTTTAAAATTCCTAAAGAAATGTGGAATTTGGATATTTCTTAGAATCTATAATCCCTCTGTGTGAACCATTTTATATTCAGTAGGTTTTTTTAAAATCTGTTTATTAATTCTGCTGAATACTAGAAGGCACTAATTCTGTCTCTTCAAATTGCTTAAGAACTCCCAATGTTTTTGTAGCTTTTATTTGAACAGCATATCTAAACTTGCTTCAGCAGCTATCAAAGGGACGGACCAATTTTTATTAGACCACTGTCAGAAACTACTAACTTTGGGGTAATTAACATGCTTTAGTGTACACTATCAAGTGCCAAGTTGCACGTTTCAAAAGAAAATGAAAAATTCCCGGTTTGCCATTGGAAAATGGCAAGATCCTTTGATCATTACCATCTAAAACAAAATAAAGTCTGTAGATCTTTAAAACTGACTAGCATCCAAACAGCATTATGCAATCCTGTACAGTGGTACCTTGAGATACGAAATTAATTCGTTCCTTGGGGGTTTTCGTATCCCAAAAAATTCATATCTCAAAACACGGTTTCTCATAAGGAATGCACTGAAAACCAAATAATGCATTCTGGAGGTCAGAAAAGGCAAAAAAAAAGTATTTTGGTTGTTCAAAAATATTTCTAAAGTAGCAAAAGCATGGCAAAAAATTCCAAAGTGCACTTTAGAAAGAGTTTTGAACAGATAAAAGATGTTTTATCTCCCACTTTTTTCTGACCTCCAGAATTGTTTTCAATGCATATTTGGACATTTCTGATAGCGGCCTCTAGTGGCCAGCTCTGGTAATTGCTCAGCCTGTCCCTGAGAAAGAGCTGTTTCAGAGAAGGGGGAATTTTCAGTACTTCCTGGTGACCGGGGGGGGGGGGGGGGGAGCTTCTGGCTGTGCCAAAATGCGACAAAAAAAAAATCAAAAAATGGAGCAGAAATGCTCTGAACATTCTCCCGCCACCATGGGAAGTGCCAGAAGACCCAAAAAAATGTAGTATCTCAAAAAAAATCATATCTCGAAGCATTTTTCCGGGATTTTCTTTCGTATCAGAAGTTTGTTAGTTGAGGCATTCATAACTCAAGCTTGTACTGAATATTCATACATTGAGGGGCTTGTCAGTCTCTGGACCATGTTATTGGTGGAATGACCTCCAATGATCAGCAGCTGGTTAGCCCAGAACCAGGATGTAACAAAAAAAGGAAAAACCTTCTGTGCATATTCATTCCTCTGCATCAAGTGAGAAAAAAACAGTATTCACTCTTCATATTGAAAGCACAGGATTTCTTGTATCACCTATACCAGTGATGGCCAACCTTGGCACTCCAGGTGTTCTTGGACTTCAATTACCAGAAGCCCAAGTCAGTACACCTGCTGATCAGGGCTTCTGGGAATTGAAGTCCAAGAACAGATGGCGTGCCAAGTTTGGGCATCAAGTATTACTTCAAACTATTTTTCAAGGTGTTCATCCATTTCTACCAAATGACACTGTATTAGTAACTTAACAAACTATACTTGAGAAATTAAATATTATATTTTTAGAGAAATTACGTTTTATATTTAAAATGAAGTCAGTCTCCTAAGAACGTCACTAAAATACAAATATCTGATCCTTCCAAGGGCTTATTTCAGAATGAAAAGCCAAGGAACAAATTGAAGACCCTGACATTAGAAATAATTCCATTTGACCAAGACCTGATGGTGTAATGTAATTTGTCTGTAACTCACATCTATTAAATGCACAAAGATAAACCTATTTGACTTGACACCAGTTGATAGACAGTTACTCGCTACTGTGAGAAAAGATGTTTACAGTTCAAAAAAGCAGGAAGTTAATTTTAATGAAGTAAGAAATATAGATCACTGCAGAAATAAAAAAACTTGCAAATCAGTTTATAATTGGTGATCATCTTCATTTAAAATTATCAAGATACACATCCACACATTTTAGAAAAGCAGACATTTACTTCAAAATTGCAATATACGCTTTTCAGTCACAAAAAGAAAGAAAAGACAATGATCTGATAGTGGTCACAACCTGTGCAAAGATAGGATATAAAAAAGGTTGCACAAGGTACACACTGCAGGGTAATGTAAATAAATACAGAGGCTGAAATATGGCACCTTTTGCAACTTCTCTATACCAGAAGGAATGCCTCAGATAGTAAAGTCCCACCACCACCACCACCACCATAAGTTTTTTTAAATAAAAACTAATTCTTTATCTAATACATGTTTCTATACACATATATCTCTTAAGAGCAAAAAGGTGGGCCAGACTGTGTTTTTTGTGAAAGCAACCTCTCACACTTACAAAGTTCCATTCAATCTGAAAAGTTGTCTTTGAGGGAGGGAACAGTATTACCAAAGTTGCATAATTTTATTGCTCCCTCATATGGGAGTTTAGAACTAAACAGTCTCTAAAATTACCAGTGTTCATCATCCATCAGCGAAAGGAGGACTTGTCAAAAGCCCTTCATCTTCTCAATTCACTTCTTCCTACGTAGGACAACAGTTTCTAGTTTTGCAATCAGAAATAACGCAACGTGCATCATACATCAAGAAAAGATGTTAAAGATGATGATCTGCCATGCTTCTCTGTCTTCTCCCTGCTGCTTTCCACCTTCTTTATAATCTCTGCTACTATACAAACCGAAGAGGTAAGTCCCAGAAGAAACAGCAAGTCTAAAAACAAAATTAACAACATGTTTTCCACTTCTTGACAATGATTCTACCAAATATAAGCAATGATGCTACATTTGAATTCATTAAAAATAGAGATAAAATCCCAAAACTACCTATGAAGTTATTGGCTTCTTTTGGCCAAGCGTATGTTCCCCACCGATCAAGGATTTTATTTTGATTGAATTAGCACTGCACTATTAGTATGTACCATATATACTTGAGTATAAGCCGAGTTTTTTAGTTCCAAAAATGAGCCCCCAAAAGGGGACACAATTTATACTCAGGTCAACAATCACGAGGGTCCCAAGAACATGCCGGATTGAGACACGCCGACAATGTAATTAATTTTACCCATATTTTCATGTATTTTAATTATTGAAACTCACTAGCAGCTGCTGCATTTCCCAACCTTGGCTTATACTCGGGTCAATTTGTTTTCCTGGGTTTTCAGGTACCTCAGCTTATATTCGGGTCGGCTTATACTCAAGTATATATAGTAGTTTACAGCTTTTCAATACTGATGACTCCAGTAATCTCCCAAATAAATCTATGTTTTTGCATTTAGAGGTGAAACTCGGAAAATTAGAATATCGTGTAAATGTCCATTCATTTCACTTAAAAGGTGAAACAAATATATGAAATAGACTTACTACATGCAAAGCGAGAGATGTCATACCTTAATTCGTTATAATTGTGATTATCATGGCATGCAGCATACATGAGATTATGTGATGACTATGGGGTACATGAGATTGGGGGGTTGGGGTTCTCATAAACTGTAGTCCATAAGCATCAATATAACAAAGTAAGGCTTGAACTATCTCGCTTTGCATGTAATGAGTCTATCTCATATATTTGTTTCACCTTTTAAATTGCATTACTGAACAGAATGAACATTTGCACGATATTCTAATTTTCTGAGTTTCACCTGTATATGACTTAGGGCCAGTAACTTTATTGAGTTCTCACACCAAGCCCAACTAGAAAAATTATTGAGACCTGATTAGTGCTCTTGAAAAGAAACTGTAGAAAGATTTTAAAACTCTGTTTAAATGAAGAATTAGGACTCTTGAACTTGCATATTTTCTTCTTTCCTGTTCAGACATCAATGGTTGTTTTCAATTATGGTTTTAGATAATTTAGGGCCAGAAGATAATAAAGACATGGCTGCAGGGATCAAGGATTGGGAATGGATAAGTCCATATTATGCAATGAAAGTGGGCTTGAAGAGAAAAGAGGGATGCTAATAAGTTGCCAACTATTACAAAACATAGGCCAATACACAGAAAGAGATGTTTTTATACTTGAACTGTATAAAAATTGTATGTTCATGCCCCTTACAAATTTCAGTTTAAAACACCAAAAAGAAAATATTATTTACCTAGTATGCTTAGACTCTCTGTCTGAAAAACCTTCTGAAGAGGAGGGAAGTAGATTACCAATAATTGTCCCATTATAGATCCAAGGACTGCGTAACAAAACATTCTGTTGCTGCAAAGTCCAATTTCAGTCACAGATTTAGTCTGTAAGTAAAAAAAAGTCATGCTATTCTGATTTTTTCAAATATTTGAAATTTTAAAATTCAAGCTAAAGATGAAACGATGAATTAAAATTGTACAGTATATAATTAATTTTCCTGTTAACATTTTGGTTGGTTTAGACCAGGGGTTCCCAACCTTTTCAAGCCGGGGGCCGGGCCATGCTCTCTCAGTCAGCTTCTAAGGCCAGATGGCCATTTTGCCCTGCCTGCACGATGGGGGGTGGCCATTTTGTCTCAACAGCTTCAAATGGGTGGCCATTTTGTTTCTCAAATACCCTTGGAGGGGTGGGGGGGCACATGAAATGGCACCGTGCCTTAGGATGGGAACCCCTGGATCAGACACTTTGATTTAAGATGTTAAATTTTGAGAATTTGTACAGGGCATCTAAACATTTTCAAAATATTGATTGTATTATGGCTTTTAAAGTGTGTGTCACATACCTGAGATCTGGAACTCAAAGCATTGAACATGTCAAAAAACACAAAGCACGTGAAAGTCATTGTTGTATCCCGGGGTGTTATGACATTGTCTCGCAGCTGTCAAAAGAAATATATAATAATAAAAATTAACCCAATATATGAAACTGTAATCCCGCAGAATTTCTACTTTCTTATCTAAATGTGGAAAATTTCCAAATGGCACATCCAGCCTCCTACAAATTTGTTGCTGGTATTTAGAAATATTGGTTCATTCATCATCTCTGCACAAAGCTCTAAGCCAGCAGCATTCCCTCAAAATCTAAAAATAATATCCTGCCTTTCTCATAGCACATTTTCATATAATTAAAATCAACAATTTATGTATGTTTTAGATCAGGGGTGCCCAAATTACGGCCCACGGCTGGATCCGGCCCCCAATGCCAATTCATCTGGTCCACACCACCCTCGCCGCTCCCAGAAGCTGAAGTAAAACATGCCCATACATGTGTAGAACATTGCCGTAAGTGCACCTTCAGCTGTCATAAATGCATTTCTGACAGCCGTGGGTACATTTACGGCAATGTTATATGCATGCGTGGGCGCATTTTAATTCTGCTTCCAGTGGGAGGAACCATGTGACCGGCCTGCTGAACCACGTGACCGGTCCATGGCCCGAAAAGTTTGGGCACCCAGTATTTGGTCTTCAGTGTACTGAACTTAAACGGCATGCTAATGCTAAGTATCAAAACACCTCCATGAATTTTAGGTTTCTGGTCACAAAGTTTTTTAGAGCATGGTCAAGCCAGTGGCTTCTCCTAAAGTTCTCTGAACTGTACCTCAAAAATGGGAATGTGAACAAATTGTACAGAGCTACTGTTTCTACTCTTCCTTGGGGAGAAAAAAACACAGAATTGTTTAGAGCTGATCTCATTTGTTGGGCAATTGATTCAGATGCATATTGCAGTCTGAAATAAGAGACCACATTATAACACTGCACAACAATGATTTTGCTACTGGGAATAACACATGTGATTTACATGGTGTGCTGATTCCAAATCTGAACTCAGAATTTGCCTATCATGTAAAGATTTTAAGGCGTGCTATAGCTGTTCAAATGGTATTGGGTAATGTATTTGTACATGGGAACATTATAACACTTGCAGCTACTGTGCCTGCTGCCGCCTCAGCTGAATCACGTCTCCCTGGTGGCATGCCTGTTCCAGCAATGGCTGGACATGTCTGGGCAAGTCAGGGAGCTGATGTCAGAAATAGGTATATAAGGCAAGATGGACCAAGGGCTTGTGGCAAATATCCCCCGTGTGATCAACACAAGAACCTAACCAAGAGGATGAGATTTGCTAGTTTAAGATCCTAACGTCCTAGGCAGCATTGGGACTTTAGGTTTGGATTCAGTGCACTTTGATTTAGTATAGGACACATGGATTAAACCAAGTGTACAGTAGAATCTCGGATAAAGTCCAAACTCCGTTCCACAAGTTTGAACGATTTTGGACTTTATCCGAATCAAATGGGCGATGCATCGGATAACATCCAAAAAATGGACTTTATCTGAGGTTCCTATACCAAATACCTCGGATAACGTCCATTTGTAAGCGGTTTTGGACTTTATGCGATGCATCACATGTGCATGAAAACTGCACACGTGATTTGGATCGGACTTTATCCAAATCAGACTTTGTCCGAGGTACCACTGTAGCAGTGAAATCTACAAAAAAAAAAAACATACTTCGATTCTCTTGCATCTTACTCCTGTTTTGCTACTTGTGGAACATTTACCACAGGTTTTGCCAGCCTTATTCAGTCGGGGGCCAGGTCATGTTCCCTCAGACAGTTGAGGGGGCCAGACTGGTGCCCCCCCCCTACTATTTACAGCTGTTGTAAATGTGTTTACCACAGCCATAAATGAGTCCACTGCTGATTCCGCTGGCAGTGGCAACTTGAGCAAAGGTGAGAGCCGGTTCATTTGGTGCCATGGGCTGAATCCAGCCCACAGGCCATAAGTCGCCTACCCCTGATCTACTGTGTCTACATATCTTCACTCTGTTGTAAAACATATAGAATAGTTATGGCAGTCTATAACCTGCACACTAAGCTTTATGTTGCACTTCCAAAGTAAAACATTTGTTTCTTTGGGAGAAAACTAAGGAAAGAGACCAAGATCAGGAGAAAACAACCAAGGGAGAACACCAAGATTTATTTGAAAGATTTACATTTTGCAGATTGAAGTCCTTACGTATATTCAGTAGAGATTTTTTATTTTCTCTTTGTATAGACCAGTGGTTCCCAACATGGAGCCTATGCTCCACAGGGGAACTTCCAATTCTCAGAAATCTAAGTCAGTACATTGGCTATTCACTGCTTTGGGGAACTGACTTAGGCTTCTGGGAATTGAAATCAAAAAACCAAGTGTTGGGAAACGCTCATAAATACTAACTTTCAAATATTAAATCATTTCAAAAGAAGATTTGCATGTACAAAGAGAGCTACTATTATAGAACCCCAAGTCTTAAGGCCTCTTAGGTAAATACAATTAATTGCTTCCTTCTTTAGATTATGGCCATATTCATTGCACTTTAAAGTCTGCAACTACTGCTACATAAGAGACACAGTAAGAATGGGTACATCATTATCATACCTCTCTCCAGAAGACAAACAGTGTTCCACATACAATAATTATAGATGAAACTAATATTTTAACAATTAGATTTCTGGTCAAAATGCTGTCCTTCACATTTCTTGGGGGCTTCCGGATAACATCTTTATCCACAGGCTCAACTCCAAGGCTAAAAAAAGCAGTTTTTTAAAGTTTAAATTTATTGATGGAGTGTAACATATAAAAAGCAAGACATAATCCTGAATAAAGTTAAATAATAGCATCCCAAATATACTTGTCTCAATGGACTTGACCCATTAAGTACAATCTAAGATAGTTGCCCTTAACTAACCCTGATGGAACCTAAATGTGACTAACTTAAATCTGTGTCTGACCTGATTGTTTGTCCTGACTATTAAACATTGATGTAAATAATGAAAAGTACTCTCCACAGTTACTCTGAATGTCAGGTTGTGATTGCAAAAACCCTCAAAATTTAAGCATAGCAGTACATCCACTTCTGCTTGTTATTTTGACAAGTGAACAAAGAGCCCTATTATTATTTCCAAATTAACAAATGATTTGCCATTACTACCATATATACTCGAGTATATGCCAACCCGAATATAAGCCAAGATACCTAATTTTGACCTGAAAACCCAGCAAAATAGACTGACCCGAGTATAAGCCAGGGTGGGAAATGCAGCAGCTGATAGTGAGTTTCAACAATCAAAATACATGAAAATATGGTAAAATTAATTAAATTGTTGGCACATCTCAATCCGGCACAGTCTTGGGACCCTTGTGGACATTGACCAGAGTATAAACTGAGTCCCCTTTTACTTAAACTCAAGTATTATTTATTTTCTTAGCATTAACTATATTGCCTCATTTTTTTGGCATTTTAAGGAATTATCACCTTTGAGCTGGAGGTCCATCCATTATAATGTTGATCCATAAAATCTGCATGGCATTGAGGGGATTAGGAAAGTTCATTAACGTGGCCAATGAAATTAATGTCAATGCAGCTATACTCCTGTTGAGAAAAGTTGTTTTACACAGTCATCAGCAAAGTGTTGTTTTTTTTTAAAACTGCTCATAAACATTCCAAGCAATGACAAGTTAAATTCACAAATATCTGAGCTACATCTGACTATCAAACATAGCAAAAATCATGCAGGTTCTCCGGAATACTGCACCATATAATACAGAGTTAGATCTTAATAATTAGTCTAGTTTAGTAACTCATGTATCCCAGTAGTCACTGCTTTTACAGTATGCTCAGTGACTGTTTTGGCTCCCTGATGAGAGAGATTTATTCATTGCAACAGCTGGACTATTCAATTTCAATTTGTATTCCCTAGGCATAATTTTCAAGGGATTTATTAAGAATCTATAGTAGTTTAGAAAATATGCAGAATAACTGACACAATTAGATCCTGTTGTCTTTCGCTTATAAGGCTCCTAAGTATGTATTAGGAGTTACCCAAATAGAACTCTTGAAGGAATGCCTTCCAATTTCTTCTGCTGATATTATTTGCCATATTAAAAGAAGCAATGGTTCATTATTAGCTTTATCCACTAATGTTTATTATGACAAAAAACTTTTGAAAAATTAATGTTTGTGTAAACACTGGGGAAGAGATTAGCAAAAAACAAACAAACCAGCAAGTAGATAGAGGGAGGCTAACTTGAAATCCACTACTATAATCCAAACAGCTTTATTGCCCTAGATGGGCAATACACAATGGGATGTGAATCCCTCTGCAAATATTCACCATTGCAAAAATTATAAAAAGGAGAACTGCAACTCTTAAGCAGCAGATCTCCTCTCAAGGAAGAGGCAGTGCCTTTCTTTAGTGAGCTCATTTACAAAGTTTTTTCAAAACTGAAATTTTCTAGCCACCTTTGAAAAACTGAGCCAGGAGGGTTTCAGTTCCCGGGGGAGAGTCCCCATGGAGTCAAAATTAGCCTCCAGCTACATTGAAGTTGCTTACTCAAAATCTAAACAAGCTAACCAATGTTTTAAGCACCCACACCTTTAGCTCGAGTCAGGTTCAACACAGAGTAAATATTACAACCAACTAATTCAATAAATGGAACAGTTTAAATGTGATGGAGAGGGAAGAACAGAGCCAACTAGGTTCATAAACTAGGCATGCAGGCAACAACCATATGCCAGATGTCCCCGAGTTTTTAGTATTCAGCCTCTAAACATGGAGGCTCCATTCGGCTATCATAAACTGACTTCTATGAACAAATCAAGTAAGGAATACACTTCTACCACCTCTAATTTTTCAAGGTACAAGGAAGACCAGGTGTTAAACATCTTGCACTACTGTAGCAAATACAAAAAAAAAGAAAAGACATCACATTTTATTTTACAAATTAACAAATCCCTTATAGCTTTTATGGGCTAATCAATATTACTAGATGCATGAAAGATTATATCTAAAATATTTTTAATATTTAAAAGTGATATAAAACCTCTGTTTACTTCTTAGGTACCTTAGCAGATACAATATACTTCCATGCCTTTTAATGTCAAGATCTAAGAATATTATCAAGTAATAGAACAATGAAAGTGCTTCTAAAGTGATAACTGGCATCAAAATTTGAAGAAAACACCCCATAAAAATTAGGGGCATCAAATTATTGTCAAGACACATTCCTACATAAAAGTGCTCTTTAATTAAAACAAAAACAATTTTGAAGTGGCTTCCAGCATAGATAAGCTGGAAGTAAATCTTCTCATACTGTTAGATCTTAGTGCGTTGTAATATATCATGAAGGAGTTCTGACTCCCAATTGTTTAAACATAGTGGCAACAAAATGATTCTTATTTTCCCTACCAAAAGTACGTTTTCTGATATCAATTGTGTTTTGCATCAAGCTGATTAATGATACTCAATGTTCTAGTTTAAAAAACAAATCTTGCCAATGTGACATCTGTCCACATCACTAACCAGCATAATTAAAAGACTGATTCAACAAATTCTTGTTTCTTATTTAGCTCTGCTGCAGTGGCTGAAAATGTGTCTCTTAGTAGGCAGGGAAGACTTATCATAGACTTACAGACTGAATATTATCACAGATTTATGAACAAACTTGTGTACAATTGATCAATTGGGCAGAATAGGAAAGTTCTGACATTGTGCTGCAAAACTTACGTGCTAAGCTGAAATCTAACAAAATTTTTGATGTTATTATAAATTCCTTTGCCCTCTTCAATGGCAGACCTGAAACATTAAAAAAAGGTTATAATGGTTAGAAAATGGATCCAACAAAAGGCATAAGATTTAGGTGGCATTCTGAAAATGAATTAAACATTAAAATTACTGATTCCCTTTTATCACTCTTTCTAAATATAAGACTAAGCTGCTTTTTCCACTTCAGCTCAAGGAGCTAAAAATACTCACTGTCATGTAACTGTATTTCGATGAAGCAATTAATTTTAGTAGCTCATGAGGGAAGCAATTTGAAATTGTTTACTTAGTTGGTAATAAAGCTGAGCCTATACTTGTTTGTATTTTCCAATAGTTTCTGAACCATCCAAAAAGTGCTTAACATTATGGGGCAGTATATACCATATTTGCCAGCGTATAAGATACACTTCCCCCTCCCAGCTTTAAAATACACTTGAAAAATAGTGTGTGTCTTGTGTGCCTGTAATCAAAATTATCATGTTGATCAGTGGGGGACTAGAGCAGGCGAAAGGCGGCTTACAAAGGAGCTCTTTTCCCCCGCGGATCCCACCCTCCCTGGCTCCTAGCAATCAGCGACGGATGAAACCGAGTGAAAGGAATAAATTTCTGAGTTTTGAGGATGAAAATTAAAAGATATCTAATTATAGGCGCTGGTTTTGACCTTTAAAGCCCTACATGGTAGTGGGCCAGGATACTTACGAGACCGCATCGTCCCACAAATCTGTCCACCCGACCAAAGAGGACTGAAGTGGCTCTCTGATTGTACCATCAGCTAGAGGGGCTCATCTCTCTAGCACAAGGAGGAGGGCCTTCTCCGTGTCCGCACCGACCCTTTGGAACCTCCTGCCAACAGAGTTGCGGCTCCAGATGGAATTGCTGCCCTTCAGAAAAGAACTTAAACCTGGCTGGCGGGGCAAGTGTGGGGTGCTGGTAGGAGGGTGACCACCTTTGGTTGGCTGATATAGATCAGATTTCATCCCGCCTTTGGTTCCAGCACCCTTTTTTATGGGGGGAGGGGTAGTTTAATTGTTTTATCTGCTGTTTTATCCTGTGTTAGTTAGCCGCCCTGAGTCAGCCTTGGCTGATTGGGCGGGGTAGAAATTGAACAAATTAAAAATAAAAATAAATACAGTGTTTCCTAGTTTCATATTTTGTAGATATAAATTATAAAATTAGTACAATAAATCATTTTGAAAATTCATGAAAAAAAATTAGAAACCCCCCCCCTAAAAATGTGTATAAAAACCGAGATGCTACTTAAGCGCCTGCAAATATAGTAAATAGAAATATAGTAACAACTTTGAATCTACACTGTTCTGCAGTAACATGGTTCTATACCAGTGTTTCTTATTATTTTGTTTTTGGACTTCAATTCCCCGAAGCCTAAGCCAATTCCCCAAAGCACTGATCAGCCACCGTACTGACCTAAACAACTGGGAATTTAAGTCCCCCTGTGAAATGTGGGCCCTACACTGGGAACCACTGAGCACACAGATTACCAGATACAATCTATTTTTCTGACATGTGCCACAGAAACATACTGTCGCTTATTCTTATCAATTTCTACTAAACTTCTCACTGATTTCATAAGTAGCAAACAATTCAGATAGCTAACACAAGTTCTAATGTGGGAATTTATTGAAAACTGAAATAGAATTTTCATCACATATATCCACACATGACATAATTCATTATATAGTATATTCTTTTGAATTTCAGCACCAAAGATGGTTGTGCTATTTAAAGTTCAATGACATGGCATTTACACATTCTGAACAAAACAACCACCATCCAGATAATAGAACAGTTGCACAATATGCAGAATGGGAATTTGGAACAAACTTACATTATTGTCTGAAAGTCATCATCTACTAAGATCATATCAGCAGCTTCTTTACAAACATCAGTGCCAGTCTGTCCCATTGCTACTCCAATATCTGCAGCCTTCAATGCTACAGCATCATTCACTCCATCCCCTGTCATAGCAACTACTGCACCATTATTCTGAAGTGACTGAGGGGGAGAAAACACAATTATTCTACCAACTATCACCGTAAGACTTTATTATTATATGAAATGCTACAGTAATTATGCATGAGGTGATCAGTAGTAATCCAGTTACAGTGGTACCTCACTTAAAGAGCATAATGCGTTCCATGGGATTGTTCTTTAAGCAAGTTGCTCTTTAAGCGAAACACTTGGAAAAAAGCCCCGCCGCTGCCATTGTAAGTGACCGATTGTGACTTCTGGCGGCCGGGGGGGGAGGGAGATTGCGAAACCCGATTTAGTTGTTAAGCGAGTTTTGGGTTGTTTTTAGTTGTTAAGCGAGGGTGACCATTCAGGAAAAATTCTGCTCTTTAAGTGAGTTAGTCTCTAAGAAAGACACTTTTTATCCACGGTTTTACTGTACCATATATACTCAAGTATAAGTCAGGTTTTTTAGCCCCCAAAATGAAGTCCAAAAATTGGACTCGACTTATACTCGGGTCAATGTAAACACTCAAAAACATACCCACACAAATGTCTAAATTAATTAATTTTACCGTATTTTCATTTATTTTAATTATTGAAACTCACTTATTTTAATTATTGAAACTCACTAGCAGCTGCTGCATTTAACACCCTTGACTTATACTCCGGTCATTCTATTTTCCTAGTTTAGAGGTCCAAATTAGGCACCTCGACTTATATTTGGGATGACTTATAGTCGAGTATATACGGTATTTAAAATGCCATTTTCCCCTCTAATAATTCCACATGTGAGTTCTATATCGTAAGATAATCTACGAAAGGCTTGTAATGAACAACAAAAAGTCATTTGGCATCTTAAAAACTAATGAGTCTTATTTGGGATAAGTCTCCATGGATTGCAGCTTATGTCAGAGGAAAACTATTAATCAACTGTTATAATACACTTTGTTATTTTTCCTGCAATACAGTATGTTAATTCTGCTATCACCTCTCCATCACCAATATACATTGCATATACTGTACATTACATACAGGTGAAACTCAGAAAATTAGAATATTGTGCAAATTTTCATTCATTTCACTTAAAAGGTAAATGCATCAATATTATAACAAAATAAGGCTTGAACTGTCTCACTTTGCATGTAATGAGTCTATCTCATATATTTGTTTCACCTTTTAAGTTGCATTACTGAAATGAATGAACATTTGCATGATATTCTAATTTTCTGAGTTTCACCAGTAAATATTTTAATGGTAGTAATCCAGTGTCGATTACTATGAAACGTATCAGGGCTCTAAAAGAGGAATGCAATATGTCAATTTAAACACAAGGGGAAGCTAAAATGCAAAATGATGTGTTGCGTTTTAGCTAGATGGACTCTCCAAATGTGATTTAAGCCACTGTGAAGCATTTCTATACTTGCTTCGAAATGCTAAAGGTAAATGGAGAAATAAAACTGAGAAAAGAGAAAGTGTTCATGTGGGCTGTAGAAGGAGAAAAGGAGCTGAACCAGTGAGCTCTTTTACTTGAGAGATTAAACTGCCTTGGTTTGTCAAGTACCGTATACAGGTGAAACTCTGAAAATTAGAATATTGTGCAAATGTTCATTCATTTCACTTAAAAGGTGAAACAAATATATGAGATACTCACTACATGCAAAGCGTTTGCTGTCATGCCTTAATTCGTTGTAATTGTGATAATCATGGCATACAGCATGCATGAGATTATGTGATGATTATAGGGTACATGAGATTGGGGGGTTGGGCTTTTCATAAGCTGTATGCCATAAGCATCATCAATATTATAACAAAGTAAGGCTTAAACTATCTCGCTTTGCATGCAATGAGTCTATCTCATATATTTGTTTCACTTTTTAAGTTGCATTACTGGACTGAGATTGCAATACATACCTTAACAATTTTCAGTTTATGTCTGGGACTGGCTCTGTAGAACACTGCTACCTAATAATGCAAACAGAAGCACTTAATTGCAAGAAAAGTATTCTCTAAACAAAATTATCCTGGACTCTTCTACTAAGGATAAACTCAACCATGATAGCAACAGGAGTGGAATAAGGAAGGAATACAGGGAAGAGGGTCCCCCCCCCCCGGCCCTCCTCCTCAATTTCTAATATTATTCAGATTATTGGTAAAGGTTGTCCTTGCTCGAAAGCCAGTTGTAGTCTAATCTAGGGTTCGGTGCTCATCTGTTTACAGTGTCTGCATACGTTTCCGTGGGCATGTGGCAGGTATGACTACACACCAGAGTACATGGAATGCTGTTTACCTTCCCACTGAAGTGGTATCTATTTATCTACCTGCAACTTGTTGCTTTCGAACTGCTAGGTTGGCAGAAGCTGGGACAGGATGGGAGCTCATTCCATCATGCAGCACTCGCGTCTCAAACTGCTAACCTTCCAACCTTCCAATTCAGTGTCTTAACCATTAAGCCACTGCAGTCTCCCTATACCAGTGATTGCCAACCTTGGCACTCCAGGTGTTCATGAACTTCAATTCCCAGAAGCCCAAGTCAGCACTCCTGCTGACCAGGGAGGGCTTCTGGGAATTGAAGTCCAAGAACACCTGGAGTCCCAAGGCTCGCATCACTGCCCTATACCCTTCCCTATATTAGTTTTATCTCTCCTCTTTCTCCAAATTTATTTATTTATTTATTTATTTTTGCATATTTATATCCCACCCTCCTGGTGGGTCCGCCATTTTGGAAAGAGAAAAAATAAAAAGCACAATGGCAGACGCAGCTATTTTCACTTATAGCGCAGCTCAGGAAGGTCCTAGGAAGACGGGGTTTGTGTAGGAGAGAGGTCCTCCATGCACCCCCGACGTTGCTGTGGACCCAGAGAGCCTGAAACAGAGACCCGAAAATGGTGAATTTTTTCGCCCGCAATCAGCTGGAAAGGGGATCAGTCTTCCTTTTTGCAGGGGGTGGGCAGCCTTTTTGTGGGGGTGGGCAAGGGTGGCGGACCCCAAAATGTGCAGAAAAACCTCCGTCATGATGGATTTTTTTTTGCGCATTTTGGGGTCTCCTCCACCGCTGCCACCTCTGGAAGGCTGGGGGGACCTAATCCGGGCTGTTTCCGACACCCCTGACCTTTTCCGACGCTGCTAAAAGCAGAAACCCCGGGGTAAACCCCTTCGTCTGCTGCAGGTTTCTGCTTTTAGCAGCATCGGAAAAGGTCCGGTGGGTCAGAAACAGCTTGGATCGCTTCCCCCGAGCCTGGCAGGGGTGACGGGGACCCGAAAATCAGCGGAAAAAATTTCACCCGCACAATGTCAAAATTCAAATAACACGACTTGGGGAACCAAGCTTTGTAGTTATTCAGGGGTCCACTGTATGTAGTTTCTCCACCAACACAGTTCTGCAAAATGTCCATTTTCTAATTACCTGAACAAAACCTTCCACCATGGATTAGCTCTCTTGAAAGGACACTAACCACTTATGGCATTTCAAAACCTTATGTTCTTTCCTTAGGATCTATTCATGCTAGAGAGTTAATAAAGCAAAGAATTCTCGATATACATCGCCAAAATGATTTAAGTAAACTAGTTTCTCCATTGTTTGATAGATCAACTTTCAATGTTGCTAAGCCCTTAGTATACTTGTCTTTAATCAGAAATCCGGATCATAGACGTTCCTTCACACTTATTCGGTATAACATGCTTCCCTCCTCCTACAGGGAGGATTTCTTTAAGAAAGTCTCAGCACTCGAGTGTTTATGTCCATGCCAGTTAAATATGATAGAAACCTCTGAGCATGTTCTGCTAGAGTGTCCCCTATATAATAAACCCAGGAGAGACCTTTTTAGTGTTTTTCCGAACTTGAAGTCTAACAATAAAGTCAGGACACTGAATAATCTTTTATCAGGTGAAGGGCAAGATACAACGATAGCAGTCGCTAGATTCGCATGGTATGTAACTTGTATTCGTAAAGGCAAGATAAAATCAAAGGAATAAGGAAAATGCTTCCAGATTACAACTTGACTGTCATAGAATACGTCTGCAGGACATAGAAATAACAACCCTTGAAATTGTATAAATAATCTAGTGTTCATGATTTTGTGATAGTTTTATTAGGTTGCCTCACTTGTGTTAAGCAGCTTGATTTTGTGATATTGTAACACTGGCCTTGGGCTGTAATAAAGAATTTGATTTGATTTGAACAAAACCTAATGTTAAAGCACTGAGACAACAATCTAAAAAAGAACGTAGAAACTTTTGGATGATTAATCTAGCTGTTATTTAACTTGTCGGCTTGCTTAACCTGAACTAAGCATAGAGAATGGAATGGAAAAACTGTGGCCCTTCAAATATTGCTAGATTTCAATTTCTCAACTCCAACTAGCATGGCCAAGGTTCAGGGATGATGAGAGTTGAACATCTGGAAGGCCACAGCCTTTCCATCTTAGTATTAAACTTATTTCATAAGAACTAGACTGCCTTACTAGAATTACAATTCTCCTACACCTACCACACAAATTGACTGTGAAATTCCTAATTAGATGAGGTTATGTATTAATAAAAATAGGCAATTAGATGCATTAGATATCACTAAGGTTTATTCAGAGCAATTTGAAAAGTTTCTAGGGCCAGAAACCTCTTCACTTAACATTACTGTGGAAGAGTAATTGCACAAATACGACACCCCACCACCACCACCAGTCGTCTCTCCTTTTTTCAGCCAGGCATGCACTTCTTCCAGAATTGGGGCACACAAATGATAAAAGATAAAAGTCACCCTTGCTCGAAAGCCAGTCTTATCAGACTCTAGAGTTCAGTGCTCTGTTTATAGCCAAAGAGATACGGAATGCTGTTTACCTTCCCACCCAAGTGGTCCTTATTTATCTACTTGCAATTTCTTGCTTTCAAACTGCTAGGCTGCCAAGAGCTGGGACAGAGATGGGAGATCACTCCACCATGCAGTTCTCAGGAATTGAACTCCGACCTTCCAGTCATCGTTTCAGCATTTTAACCACTTGAGCCACCGCAGTCCCACAACTGATAAGGCAGCCACCAAAGGACGAATACTGCTGTATGATTGCGCTTGGATTAGTAGTTTTTGTTAACATGGTTTTTAACCAAGTGCAATTATAAAGAACCAAAGCCTGCTAATTCACTTAACTCCAGAGTTTTATCCACCCCACCCACCAGTGAAAACTAACCTTTGGCGCTATTTGTGAAAGCTGTTGTAGATCCAGTGTGTCTATTTCTTCACCTGAGATTGACTGAGAATTTTTGGAATATAACCCCAAGCGACTAGCTAGCAAAGAACAAAGAAAAAAGTTACTTCGTCAAACATTGCACACTCAAAAAATATACTAAGGCACATCTAAGTGTAGGCATTTATCATTCTATATTATTTCTTTGTTTTATTTTTTCATTATAACAAAACTGAAATAAAAATATGCACTAGACCAGATCAATTAAACAGCTGTCATACCGCTTTCCTGGATCTGCCCTATTGCTATGTAGCAAAGTTCAGGACATGTTTAGTTTTTTAAAAAAATACTCTGGTTATGCTAACAAGTATAGTTACCATATTTTTTGGACCATAAGACACACTTTTTCTCCCCCAAAAGTGGGGAGAAAATGAAGGTGTGTCTTATAGTCCAAATGATGGTCTTCGGCCAGCTGTGGCTGTTGTAAAAGGATATTTTACAAGAGCCGCGGAGACTACTACTGCCGCCTCTCAGCTGTTCGGGGCAGGGGGGAAACATATGAAAAACAAGTGGCCATTAGAGGACGAAAATCGCAATTTCCCATTTAAATGCATTGGAAATAAATTTCTTGTATTCAAAAGTTTTCTGTTTGTATGTTCCCAATGCATTTAAGTGGGAAACCAAACCTGTGCTTAAAAAGAAAGGGTTTCACTTACCTTGATGCTTTTGTCTCTACTCCACATGGACAAAATGGAGGGGGAAAACATGCTTCCTGGTTGAAAGGAGAGCAAGAGGCTAAGCTAGAGTATCACTTCCTTCCTCAGTGCAATTGGCCTGGCCTGCCCATTTCCCCTGCAGCGCCACCACTGGTTGCTGGTGCAAAATACGGTATTAAATATATATTTTTTGTTTTCCTGCTCTGAAAACTGGGTGCGTCTTATGGTCAGATGCGTCTTATGGTGCAAAAAATACGGTAATAGCTATATTGTATACTCATGGTCATAAGATAATAAGAAGTATGAGAAACATAATACTTTGCAAATGCAAGATGGAACTTACTATTCTGAAGTCCTGTGACAAGCAAGTTGTCTTCTTACAAACAGAACTCAGGGGTTTTAGCTTGTATTATTTATTATATTTATACACCACCCTATTGGTGCAAGCACCACTCAGTGTGGCTTACAGTGTGAAGCAAATACAATAAACATCTATGACGGAGCCTGGGCTCAACGTCCATGACGGAGAATTTCCTGGGAATGGCTGCCCTCTCAGCTCTGCAGATCAGATTATAGCAGTGATGGCGAACCTTTGCATTCCAGATGTGCTTGGACTTCAATTCCCTGAAGCCCAAGTCAGCACTCCTGCTGATCAGGGCTTCTGGTAATTGAAGTTCAAAAACAGCTGGAATGCCAAGGTTCACCATCACTGGACTATAGCAAGAGCCACATGAAGCCCTGAAGCTTCAGTAGGCAAAATACTACTGAGAAACCAACCACTCCTTTAAAAAAAGCTAGAAGCCTTTTAAAAGTCTGCCTCCAATAAGTGTTTATGCAAGGATGAAGATGTGGAAGGGTCACAGATGGTACCCCTGGTGGATTGTTTGCTCTCACCCCACCCCCAGAGAGCCTGTTGGAGACAACATCTGCTGGGCCTTCAAGCAGGTATTGAGGCTAATCAACAAACCCAAGATGGGGAGGAGAAGCCTGTTGATGGGATCTGCCTGGCCAAGGAGGCAGCCCAATCTCTGCAGCTGCCTACATTGAATAAAGGTGGGGTAAGTAAAGTAGATGGTGATAGCTAATGAAAGGAAGGAGCTAGTAGCATTTGAAGGAGGGGAGATGGTTACTGTCAGAAGACAAAGGAAAGTGAGGGAATCCTGTAGAGGACCCAGTGCTAGGCCTGTATGAGGACAAGATATATGACAAGGCCGACATTGAAGACCACTGAACTCGAGTGTTGATCCAGATTGGTCTACCCAAAGGAAGAGGTCATAGTAAGGGACTTGCCACTGGAGACAATGACCACCATAGGACCACCTGGTCCTGAACCCAAATCAGAGGCACAAGTGTCAGGAGGAGGAGAGGTTAAGAATGACCACCTATGTAATGGCCACTTAATGGTACAAACTTTCTTTGCAGGGTGTGAGCTGACCAAGCTAGATCTCTGGACTTTTAACTTCTACCTAAACCAGGGGTGCCCAAACTATGGCCCATGGGCCTGATCTGGCCCCCAACGCCAATTCATCTGGCCTGCGCCGCCCTCGTCACTCCTGGAAGTGGAAGTAAAACGCGCCCGTATGTGTGGTTTGCATTAACCATAGCCCACTGGAATCATTGATTACACCTTGATTTAATGATTTCCACAGGATTATCAGACTTTTTAAATCTGGTCTCACATTCAAAAGCCATTTATCATGTATCAGGGAATGGTATTTGAATAAATCTGAAATACACCATTGAGCTTGTGGAATTGTT
This sequence comes from Bradypodion ventrale, assembly GCA_035047345.1. NCBI lineage: Eukaryota > Metazoa > Chordata > Lepidosauria > Squamata > Chamaeleonidae > Bradypodion > Bradypodion ventrale. The sequence goes on from JAWDJE010000006.1 coordinate 84,647,555, forward strand.
CTTAAGACTTTGAACCTAATTTGGATTCCAAAATTTGCAGAAGAACTAAATTTACTAAGGCAGTAATTTACAGAATTAAAAAAAAATCCAATCATACCAATAGCTAGAGCAGTTTCCTGTGAATCTCCAGTAATCATTTTTACAGCTACTCCAGATGTGATAAGTGCGGTCACAGCTTCTTTTACACCAGTTCTTGGAGGATCAATAATTCCAACCAGACCAAGGAAAGATAGCTGTCCAAGCTCAGGGCCAGAAGCTAAGGCCAGAACTTTCAAATTAAAAAGAAACAATTGAGTTTAGCTTTAGATCAGAATGCTATAACCGTTTCCAATCTTTGCAGAAACTATGAATATTTAACCATACACACTTATAAAAAAAGTACCTTCCTTCCAGCAGTACAATACATTTCACAAATAATTGTGGATATGACCACACAGAAAGGACAAGGCCACCCAAAAAAGGAGTACCATTCTCACAATTAAATGTAATAACTGTTCTTATTTTCCTCCTATTCTTAGGGAGTTTTGCTAATTTAGGGAACGTACATGGCTCTTCTTATCTCTTGTTGGATCCAGAAAAAGTCTACTAACACAGAAATTAGTAAAATTGAAGATTGAAGGGATTGTTTCTTAGTTAACTATGTAAAGGAGTGCATTGTAAGTTACTTGCACTTATGGTAGCTCATATTGAAATTATTGAGATATGAGTCATGACTAGAAGGTGATTGTTGATCAATGGGAGACCCATGTGGCTGAAACCTCAAAAACCACTGCCAGCCAGTATCAACAATACCAACTAGATGGACCAGGATTTGACGCAGTATAAGATAACTTTCCACACTCTAAGGTTGAGTTTCCTCATTTATTTCAATAAGAATTGACTTAATCTGTTCTCAGCACATTCTGAGAGAGGTATGGGAAATAAATTCTTTTTAAAAGATGTACTGTACAAAGCTTGGTTCAAAAGCCTGAAAATCAGCCTATGAATCTTCATGGGAACCTTTTATAAACTTCATAAAATAAATGCAGGAGGAATGCGACACCTTTATAGGATCACTTAAAAAAATCAAACATTGCGAGCTTTTGCAAATTCAAGATCACGTCTTCAAACAGGGTAGGGAAATTACACAGAAAAGTCCCAGAAATTCATGGCATGTTTAACCAGGCTGTATATCTTAGACCAGGGGTTCCCAACCTAAGGACCATGGACCAGATCCGGCCTGTGGCACCATTTCATGTGGCCTTCCCACCTCTCCAAGGACATTAGAGAAACAAAATGACCATCCACTTTGAAGCTGTTGGGACAAAATGGTCACCTCCATCGTGCAAGCAGGGCAAAAAGATTGGGAACCACTATCTTAGATGGTTTGGGAAGGGGACAGCAGACTGTACCCTTTTATATACCTGGTATACCTAGCTTCCTGTTTGTGGAATGGGGTTGTAAAAAGATGCAGTCTGCTATTCCCCCCCCCCCAACCATCTAATAAAAGGGTTCCCAACCTACAGCCCGCAGGCCAGACCTACAGCACCATTTCGTGTGGCCTATGCTGCCACCGCACCCAGAAGTGGACGCATTTATGTCAGCTGTAAAATGCACCCGAGCCTGCAAACACACACCCGCAGCTGTCGTAAACACAGATGTGGGCACATTTATGACAGCCATAAATGCACCCGCTTCCAGGGAGCGTGGTCCGGCCCACTCAACTGTTTAGAGGGCATGGTCAGGCCCACGGCATAAAAAAGGTTGTGACCCCTGATTTAAGATATACAGCCTGGCTAAACATCATCCCTTCCGTCTGCATTTATTTTATTTTATGTATGGATCACATGGCTGTCTTTGCTTATAAACTTCAGGTTATAATTTAAAGGTTAAACCAAAATATGTGCTTTTATTTTAAAATATGAAAATTAAGTACCAGTCTCTGTACAAAATGAAAGCAGCATGACCCAAATGTGAAAAGTCTTATTCACAATGTTTCTGAAACTTCTTACATTGAGCACAGCAGGCAATTAGTTTTCAAAGCCTATCTTTGACTGTGACAACAATACTGGTATAGGGTGTTACCTCTAAGCCCGGCAGAGCCCATAGATGCTTTTTCTTCCTGATAAAGATCTCTTTGTTGCTGGCTAAGAGGTAAGTTATGCCCTTTGCTACTATATGTTGAACAATATCGAATCACTTCTTCATAGGCACCTTTCATGAAGCAAATCTCTGGTTTGTCCTAAAAGAATAAACATTTTAGCACATACTGTTCTGTCCTCTGCCTCAGCTCTGACATTAGATAGCTTCAAAGTCTTTATATTTTCCCCCCAATAATAATTTCTAATTGATGTTTAGCTCACTGCTCTAATGAAGACAAACCTATATCTCACCTAATTCACTATTAGAAGTCACATAATATAGTAGTCCCATATGAGAAGTTCATAAAATATCCCTCTGACTATTCAATGTTTATATAAACAAACATATGCATACACATGGTCTGCAGAAATACTGCTTCACCATCTAAATGACTAACCAAGGTTTGATAATATGTGGTGAACAATACAGCAAAACCTCGAGATACGAAATTAATTTGTCCCTCAAAAATTTTCCGTGTCTTGAAAAATTCATATTTCGAAACATAGTTCCCATAGGAATGCATTGACAAGCAAAAAAACCCATTCCGGAGCTCAGAAAAAGCCGGAAAATGTATTTTTTTTCTGTTCAAAAACTCCATAAAGTACACTTTGGAATTATTTTGCTGCATTTTGGCCACTTTATAAAGAGATTTGAACAGATAAAAGACATTTATTTGGCTTTTTTCCTGAGCTTTGGAACTTAGTACAGTACAGTATTTTGGTTTTCAATGCATATTCGGCACATTTCCAACAGCACCATCTAATGGCCACCCCTGGTAATTGCAGGAAAAGTACCTGCTGATCAGCTGTTGAGGGGACAGGGAATTTTCAGCACTTCCTGGTTGCGAGGAAAGTTTCTGGTGGTGCCAAAACACAACAAAAAATCCAAAAATTGAGCAGAAATGCTCCGAACACCCTCCCACAACCGTCGGAACCCCCCAAAAATAATAATAATCATATCTTGAATAAACCGTATCTTGAAGCACATTTTTCCGAGGTTTCCTTTTGTATCACAAGTTTTTTGTAGGTTGAGCCATTCATAACTCAAGGTTTTACTGTATTAGAATTTTAAAAACTATCCTTTCCATTTGCTCAAGTTTTCAATTACACTGCCATTGCTTCTTCAAGGAGATTTAGATCTTTAAAATAACTATTAGATATACTAACTAGCAATGTGATTTTAAAAGAAAACCACCTTTGAAGATCTAAAGCTGTTTCATCTAGTGAAGCTATGCTGGGTGAAGTGCCATACTGTTGCAAGACTCAAGTGGGCTTGCACGATTTTCACAAAAAAATATTTTGCAGTTTTAGTTAAGATCAAAACTCTGTCATTGTGTAGTAAAATAAATATAATACTGGTGACTATTTAATGAAAAACTGCAGAGAAAAACATACCTGTTGTGTTCTATGAACACATTTAACAGCCATCCATTTTTGCTCAGAACTGAAAGGATATTCTGCTTTTCTTATATAGTCCTGCTGTATTCCATCCAAACCCATCTGAAAGAAAACTCCTAATTTGAATTAACCCACTCCTTTTGGACTCACAGTATTCATACTCAATTTTAATTTGTTTAATTCTGCTGCACCACAAGTACACTTCAACTTACTTGTTCTTACTTGATATAAGTAGTACTCAATCACCATATTAAAACAGGGGTATAGTTAAAGCACTGTCTAATAGACGCACATGTACAAACATATTACTTCACTCTACAATGCAAAATTAAAGGGTGGAACTGTTCCAGATACACAGGTGACTACAAATCTGCATTATCCTTGCAACTATCTGGACAGAAAACATACTGGTTTTTTATAATAACATCCCTGACTATATTTACTCAGAATTAAGCTCGATTTGTTTTAGCTCATCTTACTATCAACTGTATTTATAACATTCTGTATGTCAATTTTCTCAGCAAATTTTAGAACTATAGTTAGGATTATCTGTAATAATCAATGTATCAATTATTTTGTCAATACCAAATGATCAATCAAGTGCTACAGTTCTTTCATGTCCTGATCAAACCCTGGATTGTCAAAATGAAGCCACTTTCTTGGCAATGTTGCTGCCCAAACTGCATGTCTCTAGCAGTAATCGGCAGACTAGTAAATGAGCTGGATTCTGTATTTCTCCACATTCACACAGTGCTTTGTTGAGCCAGTTGTTCTTGCATTTAGGGACTCTAACCCTCAGCCTATTCAGGATCCTCCAAGTGACATAAAGGAGATTGAGTTCCTCAGCTATATCCTCCTTTAATGTTGTTCCTCATCCAGTGAGCGCCTTCCTCCATCTTCTAATTTGGTTTTGATCTTGTGTACTCTCAATAATGTTTGTTCTTGCCATAAAGATCTTTCTGGATCTGAGCCTGCGGACTTAAGGCTCATATCCAGAAAGAAAATGTCAAGGGTCATTTTTTTGTTTAGTTCCCTCAGCTACAGTTAATTCACTTACAATGACCCTTTTGTGAAACAAGGAACATGTATTATAGCAGAACTCAAAGAAGCATTCTGACAGGATCTGATGTAGAGCTGCTTATAAGTGTCTACCCAAAACTTGAAGGGAAGGCTAATCTTAATGTCTTGTGAATAACTGATATAATCAACAATTGTTGCCACATGATTTCAAACTTCCATAGAAATGATCGTGATTTAACTGCAACTCTAAAATACAATACTACATACATAATTTAAAATTACATATAAACATAAAATTGTCAAGATAGAAATGCCATCAGATAACCAAACACATGTAGCTTTACTCAAAAGTACCACCAAAATAAATGATACCATATATACTCGACTATAAGTCGTTCTGAATATAAGTTGAAGTACCTAATTTGGACCTCTAAAACTAGGGAAATAGATTTACCCGAGTATAAGTCGGGGTGGAAAATACAGCAGCTGCTAGTGAGTTTCAATATTTAAAACACATGAAAATACGGTAAAATTAATTTAGACATTTGCGTGGGTATATTTTTGAGTGTTTACATTGACCCAAGAATAAGTCGAGTCCCATTTTTGGACCTAATTTTGGGGTCTAAAACCCCCGACATATACTCGAGTATATACAGTACTTGCAAGTCAGAAAGCAGGCTAATAGACAACGGCCAAACTCATGTTACTTAGTACACTACATCACACTTACTATTTCATTAAAAAGTGAAATAAGGCCTTCAGGGCCTCACAACAACAGCACACAATTGTTGGAATTTTTGGCAAACATTAAACTACAGAATTTGATCTCAAATTGCTGTCTTACTTGGAACATGTCACCTGCATGATTCCTCATCCTATGCCTATTTATCAATATCAGCTGCTACATCAAAGCATGGCAAACCAACTGGATCTTACTTGGTTGACTGGACTGTGACTTTATTTGTATTCTGTACAATATTGTTACACAGCATGACTATCTTTTTCAGAGCTTCATCTTATGTTGTAAAATTTCTCTATTGTGCCTAATCTTGTATTGACTCTAGCAAAGAAAATTTATGCTTCAATATATTTGCTCACCTGTGGTACCTATCTATCTATCTATCTATCTATCTATCTATCTATCTATCTATCTATCTATCTATCTATCTATCTATCTATCTAGTTTTTGTGATGCAAAAGACCATTACTTATAGTTTCTAGAACATATAGAAAATAGGGTTTATAAACCAATACTGATTCGCCTATCTTCCAAAACTGCATATATCAACATACCACATACCTTCATTGCAAGTGCAATTAAGGCCCCTTCTGTTGGTTTTCCCATTAAAGTGTTGTTTTGAATTATAGCATCATTACACACACACCCAGCCTGTAGATGAGAAAAGAAATTGATGCTAATGTAATGTAATGTAATGTCTGTATTTCAGAAGAGCAGAATTTCAATTCAAGTTCTTACCTCAACAATTCTGCTAACAGATGGCTTATGAAATCCATGAACAACATCACCATCAACCATAACTTCTCCAAACCTGTTATAGCCCACTCCAGTAACCTGAGACAAAACAAGCAATATAAACTCTATAATGCATCTTATTGTCATTTTTAATATAACCTTACAAACAGATAGCAGACAATATGAATTGTAAAACATTAAGCCTCAGCGCTTCCTTTCATCTGTATTTGTATATTTCTATGTTTTTGAGTGTGTAAGCAAAGCAGACAGGAATGCTGAAGAAACACCTGACTACCAAGCCTGCTGAAAATTGAAAATCACATTTTCATCCTATGGAAAAACATTTCCTTCAAGAGGAAAATAGTAAATTTTTCATTCCATTTGACAACATAATTCTCCTTTCACAATTTTATACTCTGGTTTCTCCCAGCAAGACAGAGTGGCTGTGGATAAGGGGCCCCGTGTTATCCAGGGAGTTACCATCTTTGGTACTGGATGGGGCTGCTTTGCCCCAGACAGACCCAGTGCGGAACTTGGGGGTCCTTCTGGATTCGCGGCTGCTGCTAGAAGAACAAGTAGCGGCTGTGGCCAGGAGGGCTTTTGCCCAACTTCGGGTGATTCGCCAATTGCGCACGCTCCTGGACCGGGGCTCCTTGCTTATGGTCACCCATGCTCTGGTTACTTCCCGACTAGATTACTGTAATGCGCTCTACATGGGGCTGCCCTTGACGACCATTCGGAGGCTGCAGCTGGTCCAGAATGCGGCAGCCCGGGTGGTGATGGGATATGGGCGATATGCCCATGCCTCACCGCTACTTCGGGAGCTGCACTGGTTACCAGTTTGTCTCCGGGTGCAATTCAAGGTGCTGGTCTTGACTTTTAAAGCCCTATATGGCAGTGGGCCAGGATACCTTAGAGACCGCATCGTCCCAAGAGTGTCTGCCCGTCCAACCAGAGTGGACCGGAGGGGCTCTCTAATGGTGCCATCAGTTAGGGGTGCACATCTGTCCAGCATCCGAAGGAGGGCCTTCTCCGTGTCCGCACCAACTCTCTGGAACCTCCTGCCAACAGATCTAAGATTTCAAAGCAAATTGCTGCCCTTCAGGAAGGGATTGAAGACCTGGCTGGCAGGGCAGGTGTGGGGCCCGAATGGGAACACGGTCCCCGCCTGCTGGCTGACGTAGAGAATTGGAAACTCTCTCGTCTTCTTTTTATAGTGGGTGGGATGGGTGGGTGGGATATGGGGCTTTTATAGTGGGTGGGATATGGGGCTTTTATAGTGTTTTTATGTGTTTTTAGAAATTTGTTGTAATGCCGCCCTGAGTCGGGCTCTGCCTGAGTGGGCGGCATATATAAATACGACTATTAAATTAATTTAAATTAAATTTCAAATCGTAGAAATCTTCCATTCACTGCAATTTGAACTGCATTTGAACTGCAATTCTCCTTGTACCAAGTGACTATTCTATTTGAACTGCAATTCTCCTTGTACCAAGTGACTATTCTATTTGATTCTAATATTTCCAAAACAGTCTCCAAATCTAGGTCTCTACAACCTGAAAAACCCTTTAGCATTTCTTGTTAGATATCAAATATATATATAGTTCAGAACCTGGTCTCAATGATCATTAAATTTCAACAGTCTGTTCAGGAGTTGAGAAGTTCTTAGAATCACCCTATTTGTAACAAATAAACAATATCTATCCATCTTTATTCTTACCATTTACTACCGTGTTTCCCCGAATATAGGACCTCCTCCCATATTAGGACACTCCCCCTTTTCCCCCTGCCTTTGAAATATAAGGCCCCATCCAAAAATAAGACCTCCTTACCTCCTGGCTGTAAGGCAGCCGGCGTGGCCCATAAGAAAGCCTGCCGCATCGGAGACTCGATTGCCTCCCCGCTCACAACCAAGGGAAGTTTCCCCTGGTGAGAGCGGGATCAAGACTCCGATGCGGCAGGCCTTCTTACGGGCCACGCCGGCCGCCTCACAGCTGAGGCCAGTCTCGATTGCCTCCCCGCTCACAACCAAGGGAAGTTTCCCCTGGTGAGAGCGGGATCGAGACTCCGACGCGGCAGGCCTTCTTATGTGCCACGCCGGCCGTCTCACAGCTGAGGCCAGTCTCAATCGCGCTTCCCCACTCGCAACCAAGGGAAGCGTCCCATAAGAAGGCCTGCCACGTCGGAGTCTCGATCCGGTTCTCACCAGGAGAAACTTCCCTTGGTTGTGAGCGGGGAGGCAATTGAGACTCCGACGCGGCAGGCTTTCTTATGGGCCACGCTGGCCGCCTTACAGCCGAGACCAGTCTCGATCGTGCTTCCCCACTCACAACCAAGGGAAGCGTCCCTTGGTTGCGAGTGGGGAAGCGCGATCGAGACTGACCTCAGCTGTGAGGCGGCCGGCATGGCCCATAAGAAGGCCTGCCACGTCGGAGTCTCGATCCCGCTCTCACCAGGGGAAACTTACCTTGGTTGTGAGCGGGGAGGCAATTGAGACTCCGACGCGGCAGGCTTTCTTATGGGCCACGCTGGCCGCCTTACAGCCGAGACCAGTCTCGATCGCGCTTCCCCACTCACAATCAAGGGAAGCGTCCCTTGGTTGCGAGTGAGGAAGCACGATCGAGACTGACCTCAGCTGTGAGGCGGCCGGCATGGCCCATAAGAAGGCCTACCGCGTCGGAGTCTCGATCCCGCTCTCACCAGGGGAAACTTACTTTGGTTGTGAGCGGGGAGGCAATCGAGACTCTGATGTGGCAGGCTTTCTTATGGGCCACGCCCAGCCGCCTTACAGCCGAGACCAGTCTCAATCGTGCTGGCCTCGGCTGTAAGGTGGCCGGCTCCGATGCCGCCTCACAGCTGAGGCGAGTCTCGATCGCGCTTCCCCACTCACAACCAAGGGAAGTGTCCCTTGGTTGCGAGTAGGGAAGCACGATCGAGATTGGCCTCAGCTGTGAGGTGGCCTGTGTGGCCCATAAGAAAGCCTGCCGCGTTGGAGTCTCGATCCCGCTCTCACCAGGGGAAACTTACCTTGGTTGTGAGCCGGGAGGCAATCGAGACTCCGATGCGGCAGGCTTTCTTATGGGTCATGCCGGCCACCTTACAGACGAGACCAGTCTTGATCGCGCTGGTCTCAGCTGTAAGGCGGCCGGCTCCAACGCCGCCTCACAGCTGAGGCCAGTCTCGATCGCGCTTCCCCACTCACAACCAAGGGAAGCGTCCCTTGGTTGTGAGTGGGGAAGCGCGATCAAGACTGGTATTCTTCTTCATGGAAAAATAAGACATCCCCTGAAAATAAGACCTTGTGCTAATTTTGGAGTTTTTAAAAATATAAGACAGTGTCTTATATTCGGTACATACCTCAGCATGTAGTCCATCTGCTGTAAATATATGGGTAACAGTCATTTCATTTTTTGTCAGTGTACCAGTTTTATCTGAGCAAATCACATTGCAACAGCCTGGGGGAAAAAAGAATCAGGTAATCAGACAAAGTTTATGATTCAGAGGCCAAATGATGTAATTCTTACATCCCAAGATACTGGGGGAATATATCAGCATAAGGATAAGCAAAAACTCAGTTTTCTGCAGACAAAGGAAAACTACAAATCATGTGATATCACTTGACCGAGCATTTTACTACATAATCTAAATTTATTTAAAAAACTGATCATTAGTAAAAACCCTAATCTATCCACTTATTTTAAAAGCAATCTGAAAGAAAAAGCTTAAGGGAAAACAAGGTGTCTGAACCATGGAATTCCATTAACTTACAGCCAACTCAGAAAAGGGCCTTTCTTACTAACGTAATCACTCCTTGTGGGCACAAAAGCAAAGTTTCAGTTGCTCATCTTAACACTTACTGTAAGCAGATGTGTTAATAGTACATGAAGTATCTTAAGTAATTTGGTCCCAAATTATTTCAAGCAATAAAGGTTAATAGCAGCATTTAGAATTAGGCCTGGAAATGAGGCAATGGACAATAGACTAAATATTTGGGCCCTGCCAATATTGGTACATTTTGTGCCAACTGAAGCTTGCAAACCATCTGCAAAGACAGTCACATGAATAGTACCTACACTATGGCTACTTTTCCAACCAAAATCAGTTTCAAACCTATAAACAGATATTCCCATTAGATGTATATTCTGCATTGGGGCAGAAGAGAGGAACAGAGAACTCTAAATATGCATATAACATGCCTACAATAGTTACAACAAACATGTTATCATTCCACAAAACAAAATTCAATTTTGGAATGCTTTCTTTCTTCAGTGCAAGTGCTTGAAATACGTGGAGTATTGGTAGGCAAAGCACTATTCTGAATCTACTGACAGATTAATTTCAAGATATTTTGTTAGCCATTTTCAATGCACAGTTAACTATTATAACTCACAATACTTCTGTAAATTTTCTTACCTAATGTTTCAACAATCGGCAGCTTTTTAACAATAGCTTGTTTCTTGACCATTCTCATCACACCAAGAGCCAATGTTACTGTAACCACAATAGGCAGCCCTTCAGGGATTGCAGCTACAGCCAAACTGCAATTTTTAATAGGAAAGTAAATTCATTTCAAACTTGTATATGTTTATGAAACACAAAAAAAGTTTTATATATAAGACTGATTTAAAATGTGAATGGAGCATACTTCACAAAGAATTATTTACCTAAAGAACTATCTCTAGTCAGTTCCAAACACACATTCACTAAATGAATGTGACTTGTTAAGTCAACTCTTACATAAATTCCACGGATTCACTGGTTTATACCAGCTAGGACTACTAACTGGAATTATATAAATGGGACAAAAACGTTGCCTTACATTTTAATGCTCCTCGTAAGTACGAGGAGCGTTATTTTCATTCTGGTTATTTTCAAAGTCAATCTGAGCCAACTATTTTTAAAAACATAGTTGCACAGATAATAATAGCCATGTGCCATCCCATCAATTCTGATTTATGGCTACTCTTTTCAGGATTTTCTAGATAGATACTACTCATAAGTATTTTCCATTTCCTTCTCCTGGGGGATCCTGAGACTCTGCATCTTACCCAAGGCTATAGAGGCTAGACAGAGGCACAGTGGGTAATCAAACTTGCAACCCTAGTTCCACAGCTAGATACCTAGCCACAGGCACAGATACAGATTGGGTACAGAACTGGCTATTTAAAAAAAACCAGCATTATCCCAAAAATTATAAGCAGACTCCAAATAATCATAGAAGAATATTCAGTACAGCCTTACTGGTAAACTTGCAAAAAATGAGCTTCAAAGATATATGGTTCTCAGTTTCCTCCTATGTCAAAGAAATGTACCTCAATAAAAGCAGAGTAATAGACAAGTAATGACTCACAGCTTAAAAGGCCACCATCTGCTTGACTGTAAAAGCTAATTAAGTCCCTGCTTATGTTATCTGATCAACCAACCACTTTGTAGGTGTCGACTGTTTAAGTTACAACGCAGAAGCTTGTATCCATATTTTCTGACTTAATTGGGAGGTGATAAGTTTAAAGAACAAGGTTCCATTAACTCCATGCTCTGCAGCATGACTTTCCTGTCTGCTTATCAGATTATATAGTATATATCTTATACTGTTGGAAATATATGTCCATGGGGAGGAGTACACTGTAGAAAAAAGTTTTGAAGATGAACAAGGGATACCTTACATTACATATCCAATCAGCCCCACTTAAATTCAATTAAGTTTCTAAGACTGTAGCATTTGCCATTACCTAAAACAGGGTTTCTCAACCTTGGCTCCTGATATGTATGTTAACTGTGTTTTCTGACAGAAGCAGAATGTATCTTTTCTCATGTATCTATTCTTATGCAAATAAGTGGATCGAAAATGTGCACACTGTTAGCCAATGGGCTTGTTGTATTATTGTTACTGTTACTGTTTATAGGAGCGGAATGTATCTTTTCTCATGTATCTATTCTTATGCAAATAAGTGGATCGAAAAATGTGCACACTCTGTTAGCCAATGGGCTTGTTGTATTATTGTTACTGTTACTGTTTATAGTGTATATAAGTCCGAGTTTTGCCCCATCCAAACTGTGTTCAAACCCCACTCATAAAGAGCTGAATTTCACTACTTCACTCATCTGCTTCTTCATTCCCTGAACATGAAACTGGTGACGAGGATGGGATGGCGTCCCCAAATGGCAGCAACATCGGCCCATTTGACCCAGCGCATCCAGAGAAATGGGCAACATACGAATGCTGATTCCGCCATGCAATGGCCTCGCAGAAGATCACCAAAGAAGACCAGAAGCGCTCCTGTTTCCTCGCTCAGTGCAGTTCTGAGATGCTTGAGCTGGCAACCCACCGCGTTCTCCCAAGGGGCGTGGATGTGGTGCCGCTCGCAGAAATCATGTCCGCACTGAGGAAACACCTGCAGCCAGAGGTCTCGATCTTCCCAGCAAGGGTGGCCTTCCACAGAAGGGAGCAGAGACCTGGGGAGACCATTGCAGACTACGACGACGCTCTGCACATTGCTGCCGCCCCATGCAAGTGGGACAACATCGAAGAAGCACTCTGGGACCGTCTGCTGGCTGGCATGATGGAAGAAGATGCTCAATGTCACCTCATGGTCAGGAAGACGCTAACTTTCAAGGCTGTCCTAGAAGAGGCGGTAGTGTCTGAGGCCGCACGGTCCGGCATCAAGCTTTTCCGGCATCGCCACTCCACCACCAGTGCCACCGACTCAGCTGTGCAAGCTCAGCAAAATTCATCTCCTCAGCATTACCTGGTTCCACCTCTTCATCGGAGTCCAGCAACGCAGAGGGAGAAGTCTGAGCGGTCCAACGAAAGCACCGAGAGCACCGTGACGATCAGGAAAAGAAATTCCTTTGCAAGTGTGATGGCTGAGGAGCCCGGCATGACCGAAGGAAGTGCCCCTTCTGCACCGCAGAATGCCACAACTGCGAGCGACGAGGGCACATTGCTAAAGTATGCCGACAGCGAAAGCAAAGAACTCCAGCACCTGAGTCCAAGAAGAGTCATCACCACAAAACGTCCATCACCAAAGTGTCACCAGAGCCTGAGCCGTGCCAAGTGGGCATCGTCAGCGAACATTTTTTCGCAGACCTGAGCCTGCAGGACATCCCCTTCAAGATGGAGGTAGATTCAGGTACTACCTTTTCCATAATCCCACAGCGGGAGTTTTTGAGAATTCCCTCTACCTCTCGGCCCAAGCTCAAATCTTAAACTTTCCTCCGAGATGTGCAAGGTTGCCAGATTCCGGTCCTGGGGGTGGGAAATTTCTTGGTCAAATTCAAAACCATTCACACCTCCTTGCCATTGGTTGTAGTTAAGCAGGGCGCTAACTGTCATATTGGGACCCAATGGTTTAGGGCCCTGGGAATCCGGCTTTCTGGCATTCACGCAATAGACGCTGACCCAATCTGGGATGTTTGTGCTGCACATCCTGAGGTGTTCATAAAGGGTTTAGGGTTATACAAAGGACCCCCTGTGGACTTTGAGCTTGACCCAACCGTCCGGCCCATCCAGATGAAGCCACACCGGGTACCCTTTGCTTTAAAGGAGAAGATAGAAGCTGAGCTGGACAAACTGGTAGGGCAGGGCATCCTAGTGCCAGTGGACTCTGCACCAATAGTGACTGCTTTCAAAAGTAATGGGAAGGTCAGGATATGCGCTGACTACAAGTGTACCATCAATAAAGCTATTCGCCCGAACGCATATCCTGTGCCCATGGTAAGCCACCTTCTTGCCTCCTTGCATGGAGGAAATTGCTTCACAAACTTGACCTTGCCCAGACTTACCAACAATTGATTATGTCTCCTGCTGCTGCCATAGCCCCGACGATAGTAACGATTAGGGGGGGATTTAAGGTAACTCGACTACAATTCGGGGTGAATGCGGCCCCCGGAATATTTCAATCTCTTGTAGAACGTATTTTAAAAGGTTTGCCCGGTGTCCTGCCATATTTTGTAGATGTCCTGATCACCGCTAAGGACACCGTCAAACTAGCAGCCAGGCTCGATCGAGTCCTCTCACGTTTCGAGAGGGCCGGTCTACATCTCAGAAGAGACAAATGTGTGTTTTGGGCACAGGAAGTGGAGTTCCTGGGGTACCGAATTACACCCCAAGGTATCATGCCCTCTGACTCCAAGGTGGCAGCTGTGTGAAATGCACCCAGGCCAAAATGTAAATCCGAATTGCAATCATTTCTAGAACTGGTAAACATCTATCATGCTTTTCTCCATCGCAAAGCCTCAGTTGCTGAAGCATTACATTGGCTTCTTAAGAAAGATACTGTTTGGCACTGGGGCCATTGCCAGGAGAAAGCGTTCCTAGAACTTAAAAGGCTGTTATCTTCGGATGCTGTATTAACTCATTTTGATCCTAACAAGGAAGTTGTACTTGTGTGTGATGCATCCCCTGTGGGGGTGGGAGCTGTGTTATGCCATGTACTAAATGATGGTAGGGAAGCCCCTGTAGCATTCTATACCCGTTCACTCTCTAAGCCTGAGAAAAATTACGCTCAGACAGACAGGGAGGCGTTGGCAATTGTGGCTGGCACTAAGAAATTTCACGATTACCTTTATGGTCTTTTACCATTGTAACTGACCACAAGCCCCTCCTTGGAATCTTTGTGAACGGGAAGCCCACGCCTCAAATTCAAGGATGTTGCGTTGGGCAATTTTCCTAAATACATACAATTTTACTTTGGTGCACAGGCCCGGCAAGAACATCAGCCACGCTGATGCCCTGTCACGTTCTCCACTGCCAGGGGTCGGGGAAGCTGATTGCAAGATCGAAAGCGACCACCAGGTCCTTATGATTGAGGTTCTTGACTTGCCCCCGGTTGTCCCCTCAGATATATCCAATGTCTTGAGTACAAAAAGGCTGGCCTGTCTCTCCTCTAGCCGAGGAATTCAGAACATTCCACTGCAAGCGTTTGGAACTGTCAGTGGAATGAGGTTGCCTTCTATGGGGCCAGCGGGTGGTCATTCCTGTCGCTCTCAGGAAAAAGGTTTTACATCTACTTCACACAAGTCACCTGGGAATTGTCCGTTCCAAAGCCCTTACCCGTAGCTACTTTTGGTGGCCTCAACTGGGCCAAGAAATAGAACAAATGGTCAGCATTTGTGCCAGTTGTCAATCCTCTCGCCCAGAGCAATCCCACCTTCCCTCTCGGGAATGGGATTCTGCTCGGGGCCCGTGGTCCAGGTTGCACATAGATTTTGCAGGTCCATTTAGGGGTGCCCTATTTTTGTTGATTGTGGATTCGTTCTCTAAGTGGCTGGAAGTGATTAGGGCACCTAATACCACTTCAGCCACCACGATAATGCATGTAAGAAGGTTGTTTGCAGCATTTGGACTTCCAGATGTGCTGGTGCCTGACAACGCGTCCACGTTCACATCTGCAGAATTCCAATCCTTCATGGAAAGGAATGCAATTAGGCACATCACTGCCGCCCCATTCCACCCAGCCACCAATGGCCAGGTAGAGCAGCAGGTGCGCACAACTAAAGACACGCTTCAACGTTTGGGTGAAGGGGATTTGGAGCTCCAGTTATGCCAGTTTCTTTTCACGTATAGGCTCACCACCCTTGCCTCAAGGCTGTCCCCTGCTGAATTGCTCCAGTGAAGGAAACTGACATCCTTGCTGGACAGATTGGATCCCTCTAGGGTAGAGGACAAAGGCACAAATATAGCAATCCAACACCAGAAGGGTTTTTCGTCCGGAGACCCTGTACATTGCCGCAATTATGCAGCTGGTGGTCCTACGTGGGTGCTCGGGTTTGTGATCGATCAGACTGGTCCTGTTTCTTACAGAATCGAAACAGCCACTGGTCTGATCTGGAGGAGGCACGAAGATCAATTGAGACCCAGAGTACTGGACCCACAAGACAAGTACAGACACTCAACACTAGGGTTGGCCCCCACCCATTTAAACCCAGGGGGCAGATGTAATAGTCAGCATCCAGACAACATTGACCCAGAAGTGTCTTCTAGGAACCGATTCAATGGGAATTTGTGGAATGCTCCCCTATTCCGGCCAGGTGTACCCCTACAGTGTCCCAGCCTAGCACTCTGGATTCCTTTATTAATGATGACCAATTTTGTTTGGAGTCGCCCTCCACTCTTAGTACACACAGGAGGGACCCTGAGTTGTCTTATTCATCCACAGAATTAGATTTTGGTTTTGAGCGATCCCCTGCTCCTCCATCTGACAAACGGGGCTTTAATTTGGGTTTACAATCCTCCCCCTTTAGTCAATCCCTCACTCCAGTTGATTCGCCTATCCTACGAGCCCCTGAGCCGGCTCAGCCAAGCATCCGAACCAGAAGGGAAACTAGACCGCCATCCTGGTTAAAGGATTTTGTTTTTACCTAGGGGGGAAGAATGTTATGTGTGTTAACTGTGTTTTCTGACAGGAGCGGAATGTATCTTTTTCTCATGTATCTATTCTTATGCAAATAAGTGGATCAAAAATGTGCACACTCTGTTAGCCAATGGGCTTGTTGTATTATTGTTACTGTTACTGTTTGTAGTGTATATAAGTCCGAGTTTTGCCCCATCCAAACTGTTCAAACCCCACTCATAAAGAGCTGAATTTCACTACTTCACTCGTCTGCTTCTTCATTCCCTGAACACGAAAGCCCCCCAGAAGTACTTGGACTTCAATTCCCAGGCGTGCTGACTTGGGCTTCTGGTAACTGAAGTCCACGAACACTTGGAGGCCCAACGTTGAGAAACCCTGCCCTAGAAGAGGTGGTATTTTACATTCCAAATAATGATCATTTGAAACATATGGGGGGAAAGGACCTAATATTTGAATTTGGACTTGTTGCAGATTTTGCTATGATCTAAATGTATTTCAGATTATTATATTTTTGTTACTTTTGGTTCCTATGTTACACATCGACATATGCAATCATATGGAAGGATTCAACAATACACCCAACCTTTAGCTATTTAGTGTTAAATGGACAAAACTATTTTTACTGCAAGAGTAAAACATTTATGCTGGATGCTGCTTTCTTTTAAAAATATGAGACAGGCTCCATTTTGTAATGCGTCTATTTGGACGGCAACATGGTGGTCTGTCTAAGAAATAGAATTCACTCATTACTACTTCAATTTATGACACCTACTCATTAATAAAAATGCATTAGTTATATAATATTTAGGATCTCACCTCACACCAATCGTAAACATATCAAGGATATGCTTTCCCTGCAGCCAGCCAACCAACATAATTATTCCTATAACAGAAGTAAACAGAAATCTTAATGATCAATCCCTGTTCCAATATTTACCTATTTCCCCCAAGTAGATGGTACTGCCTAGGATGCTATAGTTCAACTAAGCAGCTGTTTTCTTACCGATTATACCAAAAGAATACAAGGAGAGTTGCTTTCCTAAGAGATCCATACTCCTCTGCAATGGTGTCTTCGGAGCCTTTGGTATAACAAAATAATAATAATAATTTATTACATTTTTTCAAAATAATGCTGTGCAACAGAACTATCCATCTGGAAATCATATTGGTTAGCTGTTTTATATCACTTTAGAGATAAGCTTCCTCTGGAATATTATATTAGAATTAAATAGCAAGTTAAAACACTAGGAATGGTAGAAATAAATGAACAGCAGAGAAATGATGGAAGAGGTTTTAAAGAGGTTTTTGGAAGAGACAGGTTTTTTTATTATAAAAACATTTAAAGAGATTTTTATTATAAAGATAAATGCACATTACAAAAAAAGAACATAAGACAATAAACAACGAAATAAACAACAAAAATACTATACAATATACAAAAATACTATGTGCTCCCTTCACCCAGCAGAACAATACTTGATTCTTTCATTTTCTTTATTCTGTCATCTCTATAATTTGTAATTTATCCTTCTTTCCAAAATGGCATTTGCTCTTGGCCTGGTTTCTTTCCTTTTCCTTTTATCAATACACAGTCAAGAAACTCCCCATATTTCCTTAAAATTTGATTTCCTTAAAATTCCTTTTTTACTTTTAATTCTAGTGTTAATTTATCATTTATTGCCATATTCTATATTCCATTGTACCATTCTTCTAATTCCATTTTACTACAGTGGACCCTCGAGTAATGACGCGTTCAAATAGCATCATTTCCGCTTACCAACGCACGTGACTTACCAACGCCACGTGACTATCCGTACAACGAAAAACCGTTGTTGTGCGGATTAAAAAACGTTTTTAGCGTCGTTGTGTGGATAATGAGTTTTTGCCACTAGATGGCGCAGCTGCCATTGAAAACCACACGACATTTCCCCTATAGCGACCTACTTGGGGAACCAAGCAACATCATTATGTGAGGGTCTACTGTATCTGATTTCCATTTCCTAGCTATGATTATTCTCAACGCGATTACCAAATTACAAATCATATCTTTCTTTTCTCTCTTTATTTTTATATTTCCAAAATCCATCAACAGAGCTACCCTAGGACACGGTTGCAAAGGTATTGAAAGGATTTGTCCAATTTCTGTAAATACTCTTTCCCAAAGGTACAATCCCATCATAAATGTAGATAAGTTCCCATTTCTTTCTTGCACCTCCAACATTTTATGTTGTAGTTTGAGTTATATATTAATTGTATTGGGGTCAAATACTACTTCCATATTGTCTTATAGGAATTCTCTTTAATCCTAATTGACATATTTTTCATAATTTTTGGTTCCAAATGCAATTGCATTCTTCTTCTTTAGTTTTTGTCTTTAATTCTTCTTCCCACATTGATCTTAAATTATTTTGTGGTTGGTAACTCTGTAGTATGTTATATATTTTACTAACTAACCCTTTTGGTGTAATTTTCTTCTCCAAATCTATGACTAATTCTTCAAATCTCTTTAGTTCCCTGCATTCTCCATGTTGATTTACCCAATATTTTGTCCATTTTTCCAATTATAATCATTTATACCAAGGTAATTTTAGCTCTTGTAGTATTTTTTCCCTTTCTTCTTTTTTGGAACACTTTCCCATCCATTCCTTTACTCTTAATACCTCCTTTCTTTCTAAATCCTTACATAAAACAAGTTTTATATTGTTCTCTCACTTATGTTACTTACGTCTTCTGCTTGCATCATTTTGAAAACCTCTCCAAATTCAGAATTTTCTCCAGTTCCAATAACAATCCCCTAGAAAATAAATTTACATATTAAAACCTAAGCTAAGACTAATTAAAGGATTTACTGCTTACATGCCCAAATTATAGTAGGAACAAGTCTGAACACTTATGGCATGACTAATCTGTTAAAAGTGAACCTGAGAAGGCATTCTTGTTCAAGATGACAAATACTTTACTGAATCAGATTAAAATTGACCTTAACCAACATTACAAGATACCTGGCAGGCATTAGGTAGCACACAGAAAAACCTCACCTAAAAACTATGGCCTACTTTCTGCTTATCCATACTAAGGGCCGGAATCCTATTGGTATCTACATGTAATCTGCTACAACTAATTGCAGCTAATTGATGTGGTGCTAGGCTAAGATTCACCTGTTTATCGGCCACCATTAGCTATGGCAAGTTATGCAAACCTTATGTCAACACCAATAGGATTGTAGCCACCTGATCTTGTTTGTATTAAGTTTTGCGCTATCCAAAAGAATACACCTACAGACTAAAAATCATTACTAATTTGGGCCCCACAAATTTCAATGTGGTTATTACAACTACAATTAGGTCTGGATTCAACCCAGATTCAATACCACGTTGGAACAACTGAAAATCTTTAAAGTTAGTCTGAGTTTTAAAAATTAGTTTCACATCCTCCGACAGGAAATACCTTTGCTTTTCCACATCGAACCAGTGTTCCCATGAAAGCAACATTGCTTCTTGAAGTAAGATCTCCGTTGGTAGCAGCTGGTTGATGAGATGTACATTTAGAGCAAGGAGTTGTCTCACCTGTCAAACTAGATTCATCAATAGAAAGATCCATGGCCTTTTGAAAGCAAACAGATAAAACAAAACAGGTATTTTAAATTAGACACTTTGTTAGGGAGCATTTTCAGTAGCTTGAAAATCTCTCCAGTTTTCTTTTTAGGAAACTTTGAAGTTTAAATACAAATGCACACGAAATTTGACAAGTTGTTTTTAAATATGACATTCCAAAAAGAACACAATGTATCACAGAAAATACAGGTTCATTCCTAATTTCGAAAGATGTTTTAGTCATAGCCTTAATATTACATAACTGGCTTCTGACATACCGTATTTTTCGCCGTATAGGACGCACTTTTTCTTCCCCAAAACTGGGGGGGAAAAGTTGGTGCGTCTTATACGGCAAATATACGGCAGCCGCGCTCTCCCCGCCCCCACCATCGGCGGGGAGATAAAGGGAGCCTTCCGTGGCCCGGGAGGCTCCGAAGACGCTGCCGCAGCCGCGCTCTCCCTGCCCCCACCATCGGCGGGGAGATAAAGGGAGCCTTCCGTGGCCCGGGAGGCTCCGAAGACGCCGCCGCAGCCGCGCTCTTCCCACCCCCACCATCGGCGGGGAGATAAAGGGAGCCTTCCATGGCCCGGGAGGCTCCGAAGACGCTGCCGCAGCCGCGCTCTCCCCGCCCCCACCATCGGCAGGGAGATAAAGGGAGCCTTCCATGGCCCGGGAGGCTCCGAAGACGCCGCCGCAGCCGCGCTCTCCCCGCCCCCACCATCGGCGGGGAGATAAAGGGAGCCTTCCGTGGCCCGGGAGGCTCCGAAGACGCCGCCGCAGCCGCGCTCTCCCCGCCCCCACCATCGGCGGGGAGATAAAGGGAGCCTTCCGTGGCCCGGGAGGCTCCGAAGACGCCGCCGCAGCCGCGCTCTCCCCGCCCCCACCATCGGCGGGGAGATAAAGGGTGCCTTCCGTGGCCCGGGAGGCTCCGAAGACGCCGCTGCTGCGAAGCATCGTGCCCTCCCGGCCCTTTGTTCCTCTTGGAGGTTGACTAGGGCAGGTAGTTTTTGACTTTGAGTATTTTTGTGGTGGCTTTATTGTACCTGGACATGTGGGGTTTCTGAAAAGATGTTTTTTTTTTTTCTTCCCTTTTAGTACAGTATTTGGTTCAGAATCTTTTTTTTCTAGATTTTCCTCCTTTAAAATTGGGTGCGTCTTATATGCCGGAGTGTCTTATACGGCGAAAAATACGGTATTATATGTGAATCGTCAAAATGACTAAAATAACAATATTTATAAGATTCCAGGGCATTCTTTTTTGTTTCCCTTGTTCAGTTACTATATATAACTAAAATTAGTATGCTTATCTGCTAGACACCCAATCCAAAAGTTGAACTATGGCTTAATGCAGGAGTGCCCAAACTTTTCAGGCCGCATGCCGGTCATGTGGTTGAGCGTGCCATGTGGTTCCTCCCACTGGAACTGGAAGTAAAATGCATTTTACTTCCACTTCCAGGAGCAGCGCAGGCTGGATTAATTGGTGCCGCAGTTTGGGCACCCCTGGCTTAGTGTGAAATTAATAATTAAATTAATGACTACATACCTCAAATAAGCGCAAGTCAGCAGGAACTCTGTCTCCCACTGAAAGACAGACAGTATCACCTGGAACCAAGTTTCTTGCAAGTGTACGTTCCACTCTGCCTTCTCGAACACTGAGTAGAAACAGGTATGTTGTATTAAAGCAAACATCCTATTGAATATATCATCTGTTCATATTTATTTTTTATATTAAAAAACAAAGCATTTCATACTTCTTTCTAACAGATCATAACACCTCTACAAACTACAGCTGAACAAAGTCTGCTTGATTCACTATATTTTCTATGACATTCCCTTGAGAACTATATTCTGAATTTTTAGTTTTGAGCTTACACTGCTAACAGTTTGTACTACTTGAGTACACACTGGCTTTTACACTGATAACCTTGCATGATCTGAGCTGAAAGTAATTTTTCCTTTAAACCTACAAATTTTTGACTTTTAAATTATACCTGTTTATTAGGAGAATAGGTTATTGCAGAAACAGTCTTAAAGAATTGTAAACTGAATGCCATCAAATCAGTTCAAACTTATGGTGACTCTTTCTAAGGTTTTCTAGACAGAGACTACTCAGAAGTCATTTATGATTCCCTTCTTCTGGGGACATCCTGACATCCTGGGATTTTGCAGCCTACCCATGACTACACCGGCTGGCTCTTCTCCTAATGGCACCGGGGGGGGGGGGGGATCAAACTCCCAACCTCTGGCTTCCCAGCCAGATACTTAAACACTACTGCTTTAAAAATGTTATTGTTGATTTATTTTCGAATTTAGGCACATTTACAGCAAACCCAATGAAACTCATGGCACTTAAACTAGTCAATTTAATTTGTGTTAATTTCAAGAATCTACCCTAAAATATAACTTAGTCTAGATTGTAGTTAGTGCAAATTAACACAAGAAACAATTTGAATATGAGGAAATTTCTATGAAGAACTCTGCAATACTTATTTATAAAAAAATATTTATGAGACACATATTTGAGGAGAGGTGTACAAGTTTTCTAACGAAACTAACTAGATCTTTAAAATATTTTCAACTCTGCTCCTTAAAACAAGTTAAGTACTTCAACAAATACAGTAGTACAGTACCTCACTTAAAGAGCATAATGCGTTACACAGTGACAGGATTGCTCTTTAAGCGTGTTTGCTCTTTAAGCGAAACACCACTGTAAGTAACCAATTGTAACTTCTGGTGGGGGGGATTGCGAACCCCGATTTAGTTGTTAAGCGAGTTTTTGGTTGGTTTTAGTTGTTAAGCGAGGCGACCATTTAGAGAAAATTCTGCTCTTTAAGCAAGTTAGTCTCTAAGCGAGGCACTCTTTATGCAAGGTTTTACTGTACTATAACCACCTCTCCCATGAGGCAAGCTGTTGTCCATTTTAAGAGTATCTACACTCACCAATCTATGTTTCAACAGTCTTGGATTCTATACTTACAGAACCACAATGTGCTATTTAGAAAATTTTTCCATTCTTCACTAAACATTATCTTCTGATAAGGAGTTGTATTTTACAAGGTACCGTATTTGTCGGCGTATAAGATGCACTTTCCCTCCTTAAAATATATTGGAAAAACAGAGTGCGTCTTATACTCTGATGCATCTTATGTGCCGGCAAATACCGTATTTGGCGGTGTACGGACACACTTTCCCCCCTTAAAATACACTGGGGAAAACAAGTGTGTCTTATATTCCGATGCATCCTATACATTGCAAGAGAACAACATGGTACAGTAAATCACATAATGACTTACCAGTTACCAGCATTATATGGTGAATGTTGTACTGTCTTGCAACAAAAACAGTTAAAGAAACAGTGCTCTGTGGTTTATCATGCTATGGAAACTTAAGCAGAGGTGCCAATCTCATTACTTTCTTTTACAAAGGTGGAAACCATAAATATTATCTACAACTGATTCAGAAGAACTGATCGAGTCCATTGATAATTACACTGCACAACAACAATTTTGCTACTGGGAATAACATATGTTATTTACATGATATCGAGTGGGCTGATT
Organism: Bradypodion ventrale; assembly: GCA_035047345.1. Lineage (NCBI taxonomy): Eukaryota > Metazoa > Chordata > Lepidosauria > Squamata > Chamaeleonidae > Bradypodion > Bradypodion ventrale. The sequence continues at coordinate 84,671,070 of JAWDJE010000006.1, forward strand.
CCAAATCTGAACTCAGAAGTTGCCTATCACGTATAGATTTTAAGGCGTGATATAGCTGTTCAAATGGTCTGTTATTGGGTAATGTATTTTTGTTGTTGTTCAGTCGCACAGCTGATTCCGACCCTTTGTGACCCTATGGACCATTGTCCTCCAGGCACCTCTCTCCTCCACCATCCTCCTCAGCCCGCCCAGCTCTGTGCCCATTGTGTCTACAATACCATCTAGCCATCTCATCTTTGGTCGCCCCCTTCTTCTTTTGCCCTCCACCTTTCCCAGCATCAAGGCCTTCTCAAGTGAATCCTCCCTTTTCATTTGATGTCCAAAGTACTTCAGCTCCATCTCTACTATTTTTACATGGGAATATTTTAACAGTTGCAGCTACCACTATGCCTGCTGCCACCTCAGCTGAATCATGTCCCCTGGTAGCATGCATGTTCCAGCAGGGGCCAGGCATGTTTGGCCAAGTCAGTGAGCTTATGTCAAAATACAACTGAGGGGTTGTTTCTAGTATGAAACCATCTTATTGGATAGTACAGCTAGGCCATAGTGAGTCTGTTTTGAGCTAGATGAGTAGGTGCAGCTGTGAGAGAATATAGCTAATCACGTCTATATGCGTAATTAAGATGCTGATGTGCTAGGCAGAATCGGACTTCAGATTTGGATTCAGCACACTTAATTTAGTATAGAACACGTGGATTAGATCAAGTAGTAGACAAATTTTTTTTGTGATGCAATGTTAGAAGAGAAATAAAACAAGTGTCCTTCTTCTGTGTCCAGGATCACATCATACAATTTTTAAAAAATCACGGGGCAAAACTTAAAGGTTTATTTAGCTGCTTTTAGTGCCTTGTAAGACACTGCTCATTCACATAAACAGGCGGCGTTGTATTGCATGATCACAGCCCTCTCCTATTATGTAATTATACTAACTTGGCATAATAAAAATCAGGAAGTTCATATTGTCATATTAGCTTAAAACATACTTAAAATCTGAATAGTAAGATAGATCATACCAATGACATCCTGGAGGAACAAGTTTACTCAGCTCTTCAAGAGATTTTTCTGAACGGTATTCCTGTAATTGAATTAAATAAATAAATAAAAAGAAGAGCATTATAGACCTAAGTCAGCCCTCTAAATATACTACATCAAATCAATCAAGTTTATATGTCTGAATTTGTGATTGACAGTCTTCCTTTAGTGTAGGTTACAGAACACTGCAATATGGAAATAAGTTCAACATTGTAATAAATCAACATGACAATCACAAAGATGTCACATCTTTCTTTCTTTTCTTTATTTGTATCAGATACAGGTAGTTGCATAATCTAAAACTGCAGACATATATGAAATATAGGTAAAATTCAAAACAAATTGAAATGTTAAAATAATTAGACTATTTAACCAAAATCAGACTACTATAACAGCATAAATCTCAGCCATTTATTAATATAAAAATACAGAAGAAATTCTCAACTATGAATATAAAGCCGGCATTTTAGCACATTTTAGCAATCTATCCTAAAATCCCAACAGGTGCATTACATTTCCAAAGAAGCTGCCACATGTTACGTTTCTACCAATCTCCTTCAATGCACCAATTAAAATTTAGATGGCTCCCAGAAGCTACCGTATTTTCCGGCGTATAAGACGACTGGACGTATAAGACGACCCCCAACTTTTCCAGTTAAAATATAGTTTGGAATATACTTGTCAGCTGCAATTAAGTACCTGTCCTATAAGACGACCCCCGACTTTTTTTTTTTATAATTTTTATTAATTTTTGAAACAAGTTACAAAATTAAAACATTCATACATTACAATACAATACATAAAAAAACAAATGAGCAAATATACATTGAATACTTCACCCAGAAGAAAAAAACAGCATTACGTTCATAAAAAAGAAAAAAAAATACAGACTATATATTGCATACAATTACATACTTAATCACCCAGTGCTATATACATTGTCCTAGGAGGTTGTGGGATCCCTCATTCATTTCTATTATTCCCAAAATTTCATTTGGTCTGGTGTCAATTTATGTGTTCCTTCTCTCATCAATGAATATTCAACAAATTTTCGCCATATATTCCAGAATCTATTTTCTTTTACTATACCTTTCTTAAAGTTTAACTCCCATGTTAATTTTTCATTCAGTGCGAGATCCCACATCTGCCCGTACCAATCTTCCACTTTTAACGTTACTTCACTTTTCCAATTTTTTGCAATACACATTCTTGCCATTACAAGCATCATTGACAACAACTCTTTCTTATCTTTGTCTATATTGACATTATCAACATCGGTCAATAGGGTGGTGCCTGGCCCCAATTTAAGACACAGTTCCAAGATTTTTCCAATCTCAATCTCAATTTTTAACCAAAATTTTTCTACCACTTTACAATCATACCACATATGAACATATGTACCCACGGTGTTTTTACACCTCCAACACATTTTATTATTCTTCTTATCTATCTGATGTAATTTCATAGGGGTCAGGTACCACCTCCATAACATTTTGAAATTATGCTCCTTTATTCTAACCGACAGGGATCTCATAATTTGTTTTGCCACTCCTTTTCCGTTATCTTCAAATTCAGATCCTGTTCCCATGTGTTTCTTAATATTTCTTGTGGTTTACCTTCTACATTTATTATTTTATAAATTTTACTAACCAACCCTTTAATTCCGATTTCCTCCTTCCTTATTTTCCATACTAGTTCCTCAAATTCCGTCCTATCTCTTTCCAAACTCCGTTCCCTCCAATATTTATTATTCCACTTATTCAACATTGCTATCTGAAACCAATTCAACTTCATCCGGGTATATAGCTCTCTTTTCTTCTCATCATCCTTGCAGACTCGTATCCAATCTTTCAACAGGAGAACCTTATTTGTCCACAGTATTTCTTTCATCTCATTATCCATTCTTATTGGGAACTTTTTCAAATCTTCTAATTCAATAATCGGTGAAATATTTGGGGCCAGTTTCATTTTAATTTTCTTCCATACTCCCAACATTGATTTCATCATTCTATTTTTAACCAATATTTTCCCTATTTTCTTATCTAAAAAGAGACTCTTACCCTCTTCTTTTATTTCCTTCATTTCAATTTCTTCCCAAATAACCGACTCCTTCATCAAAATCTTAACTACGTTCTTTATCTGGAATGCTTTGTAATAATTCTTTAGGCTAGGTATTCCTAAGCCCCCTTCTTTTTGAGATAAATACCACATTTTCTTTAAAATTCTAACTCTACGTCCCCCATTACAATAATTATTAAATAATTTTTGGAATTCCTCAATATCTTTATCCGTCAGTTGAATTGGTAAGGCATCAAATAAAAAATTTAGTTTTGGTAATAACATCATTTTAGTCAATGCTATTCTGCCAAACCAAGACAACTTCAGTTTTTGATACTGTAAAATTTTAACCTTAAGTTCCTTCTTTTGTTTATCATAATTTAATCTTTTCAAATCCTCTAACGTATCGGAAATAATTATCCCTAGATATTTCAAGTTTGCTTTAATCTGCAATTTAAATTCATCTCTAATTTTCTTTTGTTCTTCCCTTTCAATATTACTTAGAATCAATTCAGATTTTTCCCAATTTACCTTCAGACCTGTAATTTGTTCAAAATTCTTTAAATGTTTTTGAATCCTTTCCATAGTTCTTCTAGGTTGTTTCATAATTAATAAAGTATCATCTGCGTATAGACTAATTTTATTTTCCATTATTCCTTCTATACTTTTATCTTCCCTTATTGTATTGGCTAATATTTCCATTGCCATAATAAATAGTATTGGAGATAAGGGACACCCTTGCCTTGTTCCTGCCTCTAGTCTCAGTTCCTCTGTAAGGCCATCATTGACCCTAATTTTAGCGTATCCTTGTTGGTATAATTGTTCTATTGTTTTTACAAACCTGTTACCAAATCCATAACTCTTAATTATCTCGTTAATTGTTACCCATTGTAAAGAATCAAAAGCTTTAAAGATATCTAACGATAATAATCCTACTTTCTCTTTATTTTGTCTTGCCACATCTATTAAATCTAATACTCGCCTTACTAAATCCGCCATATGTCTCCCTTTCACGAATCCGGCCTGGTCTTTATTTATATATTTATCCATGAAACTATTTAATCTGTTTGCCAATATTGCAGTAAAAATCTTAGCATCTTGGTTTATCAGGGAGATGGGTCTATATGATTCTACTTTTTCTAGATCCTTTCCCGGTTTTGGTAATAAGACAATTATTGTTCTATACCAAGATACAGGTAACTGTTCCCCATTAAGAATCCCATTATACAAGTTTAACAATTTCGGGATTACTATATCCTTAAACTCTTTATAAAATTCAGCGGGTAATCCATCTTCTCCGGGTGATTTATCTGATTTCAATTTGTTTATTACCTTTTTTATCTCTTTTTCAGTTATTAATTCTTCCATTCTTTGTTTATGCTCCTGACTAATTTTATTCTTGATTTGCATTTCCAATCTATCCTTTAATTTATCTATCTTTATCTTCTTTTTTGAGTATAAATCTTGATAAAATTCTCTAATCAGTTTACATTTGTCTTTAGTCTTATTATATCTTATACCTTCCTTATCTACCAAAATCCCTATTTCCCTTCTACTTCTTTTTTCTTTAGCCGCTCTTGCCAATAATTTTGAATTTTTATTACTATATTCAAAATATTCTCTTTTTAAATATATTAAATCTCTTTTCACCTTTTCCATATCATTTTCTATTAGTTCCTTCCTTAGTCCCTGCATCCTTTCGTAAGCCTTTCTATCCTTAGTTCTTGCATGTTCCTCCTGTAGCCTTTTAATCTCTTTTTCAGTTTCTTCTTGTTTAATTTTTAATTGTTTATTTTTAATGCTTGCCATCTTAATACTTTCACCCCTAAATATTGCTTTCATTGTATCCCATACTATGCCTATTCCTACTTCCCCTGTATCGTTCCATTTCCAGTTTTCTTCCCATTTTTCTACCATTTGATCTTTGTACTTTTTATCTCTAAACAATCTAACATCGTATCTCCAATTTTTCATGCTCTTTATAGCATCTATCTTCATTTCCAACAAAACTTTTGCATGATCCGATTCTTTGAAAATTCCTATTTCTATACCATCTAAATTACTTATAAAATTATCCGTAACAAATATATAGTCTATTCTGGAATATGTATTATACACTTGTGAAAAGTATGTATAGGCTCTTTCCAATCCTTTAAGTGCCCTCCATGTATCTTTCAACCCCAGGGATTTCACCCAATTGTTTAACACATGCATTTTATTTCCACCTACGCATCTCGTTGTATTTGTACTATCTATATTTGATCCTATTAAATTAAAATCTCCCGCGACAATCATTTTTATTGTTTTTTCCTTCTCTAATATTCGGTATACCTTATTTAAGAAACTATTTTGGTGTTCATTTGGTACATACAGGTTCACCAACGTTATTTCTTCTTCCTCTATTTTTCCCTTTATTATTAGATATCTACCTTCTGGGTCTGATATACTTTTTATCATCTCAAATCCCAATCTATTTGATATCAAAGTTGCGACCCCCCTGGCCTTTGAAGAACCGTATGCTTTTTCATAAACTTGAGTCCATCCTAGAAATAGCTTATTAGATTTTTCCGAATTCTGATGGGTCTCCTGAAGAAAGATTATATCCGGTCTATCTTTCCTAAGCGCCACTTCCAACCTCCTTCTCTTCACTTGACAGCCAGTACCTTTCACATTCCATGTCATTACTTTTACATTCCTCATTTATTGTGCTTCTCCCACCATTTTTTACACTTCCCGCTTCCTCCTACGGACCTGTGATTAACATATAACATTTCCTTCACCTTATACAAATAAGTAAAAAAGAAAAGAAAAAAGAAAACATCTAAAAAAATTACATTGAACAATCTACTACTATCCCTCCCCATTTTCTTTTAACAAATGGCCTCTGGGGTTCAGAGAGGGGAGGGGGGGTGCGATCAATCATAGGAGCTTGGGAGAGATCAGAAACTACTCCCCACCCGGATCAATTCCTCCTTCCGCCCCTTTAGGCATATTCTCATTTCCATTACTATCTCGTCTTCTATAACCACCAGATATAATCAATTCTTCCTTCAAATCAAACCATTCTTTGGTTCCTGCTTCCACTAACTTAGCATCTGTCATTGCATCCAAGACATTAGGACCCTCACTAATTAAATATCGTCTTCCCAAATGAAAAAAACTTAATTGTCGTGGAAATTTCCAATTATACCTTATTCCCTTTTCCTGAAATCGTTTTGTAATTGGCTTCATCGATTGTCTCCAAAATCGATCCTCAATTGGAATGTCATTATACACTTCAATTTCATGACCTTCCACTTTTAGAACCTCTGTTCCTTTTTCCCGTATAAGCGCCATTAATCGCAATTTATCAGACACATTAGCAAATTTTAACATGACATTCCTTGATCCAGTTTTACCTCTTCTTGATCCCAATCTGAATACATTTACAACCTCCTGCGGCGTGAAACCATCTTCCATAATCTCATCAAGCCATTTCACTATTCTTTCTTTTAATTTGTCTGGGGAATTCTCTGGGAATTTTCGAATTATGACGTTTGCTCGTCTTAATTGTTCTTCCACATTTTCTAATCTCTTTTCATGATCTCCAACCTTATTTTCTCTCTCCTTTTCTCTCTTTCTCAAATCCATAACCTCTACTTTAATCGTTGTCTGTTCTTTTTTGATACCTTCTTGTTCTTTCTTGAAGTTATTTATATCCTCCTTCATGTCGTCAATTCCCTTCGCGATATTTCCTAACCTATCTTGCAATTCTTGTTTCAGATCTAATTTAATTTGAGCAATCATTTTTCCAATATTGTTCCCCAGGTTATCAAATTTCTCATTTAAGCTTTCAAATTCAGATTTAAATCCTTGCCCCCCCCCCCCCGCTGCCGATGTTGTTGGTGTTGTTGCTGTGGCTGTGGTTACTATCGTTGTTGGTGCTATCCCTGCTGTTGCCGCTGTAGTTGTTACAGTTGTTGTAGCTATTGTTGTTGTTGTAACTTTTGCTGTTGTTATCACAATTGATTTTACCGCAGATGGAGCAACAGTAGTTGGCGATGTTATTGTCTTCTGTTGCTGTTGTTGTTGTAATTGCTGTGCCATCTTCTTCACTGTCTCCTGTTCCTCCAAGTCCTTTATTTCCTGTTGCATTGTTTTCTTCATCTCCTCTTCCTCCTCGTCCAACCTTGTAAGCCTTCTGAAGCTCCTATCTGAGGACGTTGGTCTTTGCCCTCTTGTCCAAGCCAATTTCTTCTCCTTCTCTTTCCCTCTCCCCTGCCGTTTCATCCAAATGTATTTCTAACTGCTTCGCTTTTATCAGTTTACATAAACAATTTGTCATTCAAAATTCACACTATATTTTAAATCTAACCAATTTCAATATATTTATTTCAAAGTATAATACTTAACCCTTATCCTCTCCTCCCCCTCCCCCTCTGTGATATATATGTGTGTGTATTTACACACACATATGCACACACATGCACACACAGGTAATCACCCAGATCTCACTCTATATGAGGGTGATGGCGGGAAAAAGGTCAGTATCCCAATTTAGTCCTCATTAATTTCCCTCTTAAATTTTAGATATTTTAAATATTTTAATATTTAAAACAGAAAAGGAAAAAAAGAAAAAGAAAAAAAGGGGGGAGGGAGATAAAAATAAAAAGGGGGATGGTAAAACAAAAAAGACCAAAAAGAAAAATTATATTTATATTTAAAAGAAAAAAGAAAAAAAAAGGTAAAAATTTTTAATAATGAAAAATATAAAAATTTCCCACAAGCAGTACAAGAGGGGAGTTGAAACAAAAGCAGTTAGAAAGTGTCTTCAGACTTTAGCTCAAAAAATAATTGGAGGGAGAGCCCACTTTATCTTGCTGTTATGGGATAAATACAAAAGTAAAAAACACTGACGGATTCAGGCTCCTGCTCTCCAAAGTTTCAGATTAACGGCAGTTTATTTCCCTAGGCTCTAGCCCACAGCACCATCTTGCTTCACTTTATAGCTCCAAAAAAAAAAAAAAATGCAGGGGCACACTTAAACCCGCTCCTTTTTCTTTAAAAGCCAATACTCCAAGTCCACAGCTTACATAACGACAAAGAGAGGGGAGCAAAAAGAAAAAAGGGAATAAGAAAAAAGAAAAGCAGGAAGTAGCTCTATTGTTCTCTTTACTTAGCCGCTGCTTTATCAGCTCCCACCGGCAAAACTCAATACGGAAAGTCTCAGTCTCTTTTCTTCCCCTTAACCTCTTTGAAAGTCTTTGCAAAAATGCTCACCGTCTTGCTTTCTCCACTTCTCCCCTTTATTCTTGTCCAGCTCCACAAAGCTCCGGCCGTCTCCGATCGAGGGGGTGGCGGGGGCGGGCGAGGTCCGCTTCAGCTTACCTCTTTCACACCCCGCCGAGATTGCCCTTTTCGATCCGATCGTCCGCTTATCCTCTTTGCCCGGACTTTTAATCAATTTCACCGGGACGACGATCTCCTCTTGTTTCCAATCTATCCGTTTTTCTTTTAAGAGCTCCGGGGACTCGTCGCCATTATAGGTCGCCCCTCCCCCCGCTCTCTCCAAGATCGAAACTCTAATTTATCTCCCTTTCCCAGCGCTGCTTTGGAGCCTCCAAAGTATTTTCCGTATGTATTTTTCCTTCTATTTTTTCTAATCCATTTTTTTGCCAATTTCAGGAGCTATTTTCACTTTTAAAAGTGACCCCCGACTTTGGCACAGATTTTTCGGGGTTAAAAAGTAGTCTTATATGCCAGAAAATACAGTACTTGAAATACCTCAACCACTTTGTGGAAGTAAGAATCATTAAAAACAAGGGTAATTTTTTTTTGAAATGGTGACCATGTTAGTATGTCTAAGAATATTAGAGAGTAAAAAAAAAAAAACCCAGACAAAAATTGATGTTGGCTTTTGTGGATCAAATCCACTTCATCAGATAGAAGAGTGAGATATCATGCTTTACAACAACTTTCATTAACGACTGGAGATTTTCCATTATTGCCAGTTGTCAAAAGCCAGAATGTTACTTTTCTGTTAGGCTGGCCAATCATTTTGTGCCTCTGTACCTGATGTGTATAAATTGATGCCATGAGGTCTCACTCTTATTTCTGACAAAGGGGATTTAATCCACAAAAGATAATATCAAAATACAAAAATTAATCTTTAAGGTGCCACAACGCTTTTTGTCTTTTTGTTTTGTTTACTCTGATAAAAACAAGTGGACAGTGCCCCAGGATCGTCTAAAGCCATGGTTCCCAATGTGGCATTGGGCAATTTGATTATTATTATTTTTTTGGGGGAGGGGGGCAATTCGAGAATGAGTTATTAACAGTGAATTGCCTTTTAGACTTCTCCACGTGAATACAGTAGTTCACTTTTTGAATAATAAGAATATGTCACTGGGGTGGGGATAAGGATTTTAGAGATGCATAGGTGGGGTGTGGCCAAAAAAAGGTTGGGAACCAATGGTCTAGAAAAACACACTCTTTTTCATTAGGCAAAGTACAAGAGTCAGTATCTCTTGCATTTTTCAATGATTATATAGATTTTTCTCTGAAGTTTTGCTAAACCTCAGGATTTTTCCTGCTTTCCCTTAGTACTTTTAAAGGTTTTTTATCATGAATATGCATATTTTACTGCAGCCTGACAAGAAATGATAATTTCATAGCATACATATTAAACATTGATGATTTGTCTTCAGCTTTCAATATTCATCAGCTTAAATTAAAATTCTTGAGACATTGACATTTTAAAAAATCTATTCAGAAGCATATGTAGAAATGCATGATGCAAGTACCATATCAGTATTTTTCAGCTCCTTTAATACATATGGTTGGATGAACACTTCCTCTTAAAAGGTCATGTAACATGGAGGTGAATTAACTAATCTCCAAGGGCTTTTACACTTTTTCTGTCATCATAAACTTGGATATTAACTATGGGATGATACACTATAATATATGTAACAAACTGTCAGGCTATTTATCAACAATGGCCTTTGGCTGATACATTTAGATAACTGCTTCTCAAGTTACAGTTCCCAACATGATCCTGGCTCACATTAAATTTCATGTGTCAACTCATTTGGTCAACAACATTTTCATTCAACAAACTACATCTTAATGTATTTTATTTATGCTTGCCAAATGAAAACTTGTGGATACTCAGAAGCTGCTACTGAGAGATGAGCAGTTCAACTGCCCTTTTCTACAACCTATTATTAGCCTGACAGGTAGGTTATATTTTAAATAATAAAAACAGGGTTTTTTAAAGAACGATCACTCCTGGGACAAAGTGAATAATAATTTCTTACCTGAACAAAGGCAACTGTAACAACAATAAGTATTGCCTGCATGATAGAAAACAAATATTCATTAAACAAACTATTTTACTAATATTTAAATTATTTGTGAAGGTTACAAATAAGGATGTCAAACACTCAAATGTATTTGATTTTGTTTGGACCCTAAATTCCAGAATTCTCAATTCTAGGAGTTCTACCTGCCATATAGACACTAAATTTTGTTCACCTGGAGGAAGGCTGAGTTTCTGGTTGGAAAAGAAAACTGCTCCCAGTGGTTGCTGGGATTTGGGAGAGTATAAAACAGGGATTCTCAACCTATGGCCCCCGAGCCAGACCCTGCCTGTGACGCCATTCGATCCGGTCTGTCGTCACCTCCGGAAGCGGAAGCGGGCACGTTTATGTCAGCTGTAAAATGTGTGCGTGGCTGTCGTAAATGCAGAAGTGGGCGCATTTACAATGGCCGTAAATGCGCCTGTTTCTGCTTCCACTTCCAGGGTGTGTGGTCCGGCTTGCTCAGCTGTCAGTGGCGTAAAAGGTTGGCTACCCCGGTATAAAACAAACTTTAAAAATAGAGAACTCCCACTATAATTGTAGAAGCCAGACAATGAGAACCAGGCATCTTCTCTGTCTCCTTCTCAAGAATATCTGCTTAGTTAGGCAATCAGGGCATAACTTTTAGGTTTAAAAAAGATTAACACTGCAAAGGTGTTAAGCCAAGATTAGAATCAGACAGCAGAAAGGCTAGTTAGAAATGTCACCTCAGACCATTTAGCATTAGCACCAAGCGCAAATCACTTCACCTAACATTCAAAGCCTTTTGGTCTGCATTTCTTTGTCCTTTGTATCATTTAATAAGTCTCACAGGGTATAAACATCTCAGGTATCTGCCAACACTACTGATTCAAGAATAAGAACAAGAACAAGCAACAGCATAATTTCTAGACCTCATTTAATTTCTATTTAAAATGTCATTATTCCAATCTTTCAAACTGGAAACTAAGCAGTTCAAAAGGGTGCCAAATTGCAAGAACAATAGGTTATGTTTCTTTAAAAAAAAGAGAGATAACAAGATATTATGTCTATGTTGTTTTCAGACAGCTACTTGGCCTACAGCCCAATTAAAATAATGAGAATATCACTCTGTAGGAGCAAAAGAACTAACCGTGGAAACTTAGGAAGTCATTTCTTTACAAATTTTTGAAATGGTAACTGTGTTAGTCTGTGTTTTAAGCATATCAGAGAGTAATCAAAACAAAACAAAAAGATAAAAAACATTGTGACACTCTACAACAGTACAGTAATACCTCGCATAATGTCCGCATCGGGTAACGTCATATTACCTCGCATAATGTCCAAAAACGCTTTAAAAACAGATGTTATCCGAGGTATTGGTATAAGAACCTCAGAAAACGTCCGTTTTCAACCATTTTTTGGACTTTATGTGAGGCATCTCCCCATAGCGAACCGCATAACATCCAAAATCGCATAGCGACCAACTCCGTGGAATGGAGTTTGGACGTTATTCCAAGGTTCTACTGTACGTGATGTGTATAAATTGATGCCATGAAGTCTCGCTGTATGATAAAGTGGACTTGATCCATGAAAGCTAACGTTAAAATACAGCAGTTAGGCTTTAAGATGCCACAACATTTTTATCTTTTTGTTTTGTTTACACTCTGATATTCTTTACAAATGTCTCTAACGAATCCATTTTGTCATAGATTTAAGGCATGGACAAATTATATCCCCTCCACAATATCAGTAACAATGATGGGCAGTCTTCTAAAATTCTGGGTAGAAAGAATTTGTATGTTCTTATTTTTTGCCAAAAGCAAATTATTGTTCAGACAAAACTCAATTCACCCTAAAATGCACAATCAATTATTAGAGGAATGGGGTTTACAGTTCCCTTTTTTAAAACTCTAAGAATTCTCTTAACTGCCTGGAGGAAAGAGTACCATTCAAAGTAATCAAATATATTGTATTGATTAAAGTCATATTTCCTCCTCAAGTATGTTTTTGTGAAGGAAAAAACAGTACCATTTTAGAAGTATTCAAGTATTTGGGGTTACAGTGGAACCTCATATAACAATCGTCCCATATAGCAATGAAATCACATAACAATTAGGTATGGGGGAAATGGCATCCCGCATAACAATTTCCCCTATGGAAAAAATCGTACAACAATTTTTCAATGGGAAAACCACTTAGCAAAAAAAATATTGTTGTACGATGCATCCCATAGGGAAAATCGTTATACGATGCATGCAACGTATAGCAATTGTTTTGTACAACAACGAGCCCCATGGAACAGATTAAAAATAGTTGTATGAGGTACCACTGTATATGAAAAACAAAGAAAGATTTGGGAAAGCATGTGCATGTAATACACAGACTCTCATTCATGTGAAGTAAATGTGAAACGGGGAGGGGGGAGGACAACCATTTCATTGTTACTACTAAAATATATTTTTTAAAAATTTAAACACATGTAAGCCATTTGGATGTCTTCTAATCATCTCCTTAAAACCCAGAAGTATTAGAAGAAAACTGCCTATTTTAACTTTATTTTAACAAAAAAAGATCTTACCACTGTGATACTGACGGCATCATCAAACTGATGCATTATAACACTGATGACTGCAGAAGCCAAGAGAAGCATAATAAGAGGGTTTTTGAACTGCAAAGAAAAATAAAACACATTTTAAATAGTCTTATAAAATTCCTTTTTCAAAAATATAAAAAAGCCAGCAAATTCTGCACTTAATCTTAGTCAAAAGGTTGAGAAGCGATAGCAGGAAACACCAATATACCCTAATATCTTAAAAGTGGTTCTTTAAGTGGTACAAGTGCAAGATGTTTAATGATATTAGAATTTAACATTAATATTTATTTTATTACAGAAGAGGCTTAAATATATTCTGACATCTCTATAGTTAAACATTTAAAGAAAATACTGCCTGCAACAAAACTTGATAAAAATCAGAGTTCTGACTGATAGAATTCAGGGTAGCGATTCTCAAAATAGCCTTACTGTATACAGTAAAACCCCTACTTACGAAAAAAAAGTCCGTTCCGTAGGCTTTTGCTTAAATTGAATTTTTTTGTAACTCGAAACTAACCCATAGGAAAAATTATTTTTTACATAACTCGAAGCAAACTCATAGGAAAAATGAAATTTTTATGTAAATCGAAGCAAACACATAGGGAAATGAATTTTTACGTAACTAGAAGCAAACTAATAAGGAAAAAATATTTCTGTAACTCGAAGCAAACCCATAGGAAATTGTGTAAATCGGGACATGGTTTTAGCATAAAATCATTATGTAAGTCAAATTTTATGTACCGTATTTTCCGGCGTATAAGACGACTGGGCGTATAAGACGACCCCCAACTTTTCCAGTTAAATATAGTTTGGAATATACTTGTCAGCTGCAGTTAAGTACCTGTCCTATAAGACGACTCCCGACTTTGGCACAGATTTTTTGGGGTTAAAAAGTAGTCTTATACGCCAGAAAATACAGTAATTCGGGGCATTTGTAAGTCAGGGTTTTATTGCAGTTATTCAAAACTGAACAGAAAAATTGCATGAATAGCACAAGACTTTAGAGTAGATCTCTATTACAAACAGTGACTGCAGTGGCTTAGTGGTTAAGACGCTGAACTTGATAACCAGAAGGTCAGCAGTTCGAGACCTGAGTACTGCACCATGGAGTAAGCTCCCATCTCTGTCCCAGCTCCTGCCAACCTAGCAGTTTGACAGCAAGCAGATAAATATGTACCACTTCAGTGCAAGGGTAACAACATTCCATGTGCTCCGGAGTCTAGTTATGCCTGCCACATGACCACAGAAATGTCTGCAGACACAGACAGCCCTGGCTCTTGGGCTGCAAACAGAGATGAGCACCACACTCTAGAGTCAGATACGACTGGCTTTCGAAAAAGGGTGACCTTTTCCTATGTTACAAACCTTGCTAATCTTGACAAGACATACATTTTAGAATTAAAGAGTTCTCTTTCTTTAGCCCCCATTACAGGCCAGTTGACATTCTCTGCCCTGGTGAGAGACCTAGATTTGAGAGACCTAGATTTGATTTGATTTGTTCACATGAGCAAAGCTAGGTCTTCAAATAAGATACTTATTTGTCTCTTGTATGCAGGAAGAATTTCTAAGCTCAGGACTCATCTCAAGCTTGTACTAAAATGAACGAGCAAATAGACAGAACGATGATCTTATAGCTCAATTCTCTTGTCTCCTTTCTAAGGCAGGGCAAAATTTGACTTATGGGCCAAAGATTCAATGTCTCTTCCTTAGAAAGATGTTTAAAGGACAGGCAGAGTAAAAATGTGTCAAGTGTACACCTCACATGATCGTCATCTGAATGCCAATGGTAAACTGGACAAAAGATTGCCAATTTAGTGTGTGTGATCACATGGAAGTTTGTCCTGGTATCTAAACCAGTGTTGCTATTGCTCAAACTGTGATACATTCAGAGGATAGACTGAAGTTGTTTTTGCTACAAATATAGTTGTGTATGTGGAAGAAATACTTGTCTGGTCAGACATCCCGCTATGGTAATGGAGTAGACCATACAGCCAGCAACTCAATGCCGAGTGTTGGGCGGCGGTAAATATCCTGACTTACCAAAGGGACCAACGGCTACGGGCAGATGAGCCCATTTGGGAGGGGTGATGGTCCCTTCAGTGGAGGAAATGCCAGTGGAACCATCATACTGGGCACAATGGCAAAATGAGCGGAGGAAGAACCGCTTATTCTGATTTCCAACAGTCATGGAGGCGGAAGAGGCCATGGCAGATGTGAAGGCGCACCTAGGTAATATCCTCCAGGCTTCAGCAGTCCATTACAGTCCCGGTGTTAAATCCTGCATGTCTCACTTCATATGTGTCACAGGAGACGAATTCATGATCATAGTGTGTAGGTCACTTCATGGCAAGCTGGGATCCACCTGAAACAAATTCATGCCAGTGGCATTTTTCCTGCTTGCCTCGGAGGGGAAAGGCGGCTCAGAACCAGCCGGCCTCCAAGACCAGGCCTCCTGGCGCCTTGGGGCAGGAAAAAATGTATACTCAGATCGAGTTGCAGCCGACAACAAGTCACGGAAATTTTCAGAGAGCCGTGTTAATTTGTTTCAGCAGATAACAAAAATACTGTAGCAAATTTAAAACTAACACATTTGCTTTAAAGGTACAATTTTTAATAGTCCACCCGCCCAATAAGAACAAGATTCTTTTCCAAGCTTTACTGCTGCTTGGAGTGTTGGCTGCTAGTTTCATTGAATTGTGAGTGGCACATCCTTCCAACACTAAGCCCACACAAGGCCATGATCCTGAAGTCTTTACTTTAGCTTCTGAAGAGGTACCTCATTTGAAACTAATCACAATACAGAGACTGGAGAAACTACTTAATTAACATTACCCTACACCAATTTATGCATCTGATTTTCAGACTTTGCCTTGAGGCTTAAAAAGAACACACCATAAAGTTGACAATTAGCATAGGTAATGAAACTAATTAGAGAAGTTCTCTTTTTGCAAGCTGTGTGTTCCATATTCTTTTGAAAGGAAATGCCACAAGCTCTCTGAGTTTGTAGGGTGGATATCTTCTTTTTCCCCTTGTGTGAGTAAATTCACCTTTCATTACAAACAGAGAGGAAATCATGGAAATGCCTATGAACTGGGACATAAAGGATAACATAACAATGACTTTAAAAGACATATAGTCTTTTAAGCAAACAGTAAAACCTCAACTTACATATGCCTCGAGTTACATAAAATTCAACTTACATAATGATTTTGTGCTAAAACCATGTCCCGATTTACACGATTTCCTATGGGCTTGCTTCGAGTTACATAAAGATTCATTTCTCTATGGGTTTGCTTTGAGTTACGTAAAAATTCATTTCCCTATGGGTTTGCTTCGATTTACATAAAAATTTCATTTTTCCTATGAGTTTGCTTGAGTTACATAAAAACCGATTTAAGCAAAAGCCTACGGAACTGACCTTTTTTTTTTGTAAGTAGGGGTTTTACTGTATATATACCGTATTTTTCGCCATATAAGACGCTCCGGCATATAAGACGCACCCAATTTTAAAGGAGGAAAATCTAGAAAAAAAAAGATTCTGAACCAAATACTGTACTAAAATATTTTATATCAACTGTATAAAGTAAACAGCAGTTTAAGAACAATTTTATGTCAACCATGTAATATATTAAGAACAATCTTTACTCTCATTAACAGTCAGTAAAGTCAGTAAACAGTGAAAGTAACAAAAATCAGTCTGTAATGTTTTTATTCGAACCCCAAGAATACCTCTTCTTCGCTGCTATCAGAAATGAGGAAGGACAGATCCTCGCAGTCATTGTCATCACTTTCTTCCTCACTGGTGTCAAATAAGACGTCGTCTTCTGTTCCGTCCAAGGCATTACTAATGCCACACTTCTTGAAGGATTTTACAACAATGTCCTCCTTCACGGAGTCCCATGACCTTTTAACCCATTCACACACTTGTGTGATAGTGGGCCTCTTCATCCGCCCAGTAGGCGTCAGATCATGGTTCCCAGCTGCCATCCAGGTGTTCCACTCCTCATGCATCAGAACTTTGAATGGCTTGTTAATGGAAACGTCCAGAGGTTGCAGCTGGCTAGTGAGGCCACCAGGAATCACAGCTATTTGGGTTTTAACTTCCTTAAAGTTCTTTTTAGTATTTTCCGTAATGTGCGCTCTAAACTGGTCAAGCACCAACAAGGAAGATTTCTTCAGAAGACCGCCAGGACGTTTGGACCACACTTTGTCAATCCACAGCCTCATGCCATTTTCGTCCATCCACCCTTTATCATGAACATGCACGACGACTCCCCGTGGGATTGTTTCTTTTGGGAACGTTTTCCTTTTAAAAATCAACATCGGAGGCAGTTTGGTACCATCGGCACAGCAGGACAGCACAACCGTGTAGTGGGTTTTCTCATGCCCTGAGGTTTTTACGGTTATGGTTTTTGCTCCTTTGTTATCTACGGTTCTGTTAGATGGCACATCAAACGTTAGCGGGACTTCATCCATGTTCCCGATCTGGCTAATTTCAAAGTTATTCTTCTTCCTCGCATCAATAACAAACTTGTGAAAAGAAAGAATCTTTGATTCGTATTCCTTAGGCATTTTTTGTGCAATTCTGGTTTTGGTGCGCATAGAAAGGCCAGATCTCTTCATAAATCTATAGCACCACGATGGTGATCTGGTGAAATCCCGAATGCCTTTCTCCACAGCAATACGTCTGGCCTCATAGATTATTATTTTTGTTGAGACAGAAAGTCCATTTTGCCTGTGATGTGCGATTCACTCCTTCACTTCCACCTCTAACTCTGGCCACTTTGCAGTTGGTCCACGTAAGGTGTGCTTGCCTTTATCCAACTTTTGGAGCTGATCCTCCTGTTTCCTCCACTCTCTTATCATTTTCTCAGTTGGAGGTGGCCCGAAGTGTCTCTCCGCTGCTCTATTCCCATGCTCCTTAGCAAATTTAATTACTTCCAGCTTGAAAGCAACTTTATATGCCATTCTCTTCTGCTTAGACATCTTGAGGAGATGGTACTATAATTTTTCTGCAAGAAATGTAACCCCCTCATATTTAATCTGGTGCTCTCTAACCCCCCATATTTCATCTGGTGGTTTCATGCCAACCTAGCAGTTCGAAAGCAAGAAATTGCAAGTAGATAAATAGGGACCACTTCGGTGGGAAGGTAACAGCGTTCCGTGCGCTCCGGTGTCTAGTCATGCCTGCCACATGACCACGGATATGTCTGCAGAAGCAGACAGCGCTGGCTCTTCGGCTTAGAAACAGAGATGAGCACTGCACCCTAGAGTCGGATACGACTGGCTTTCGAGCAAGGGAAACCTTTACCTTTACTTTCATACCCACTCATATTTCATCTGGTGGTCTCTTACCCACCATATTTCATCTGGTGGTTTCATGCCAACCTAGCAGTTCGAAAGCAAGAAATTGCAAGTAGATAAATAGGGACCACTTCGGTGGGAAGGTAACAGCGTTCCGTGCGCTCCGGTGTCTAGTCATGCCTGCCACATGACCATGGAAATGTCTGCAGAAGCAGACAGCGCTGGCTCTTCGGCTTAGAAACAGAGATGAGCACTGCACCCTAGAGTCGGATACGACTGGCTTTCGAGCAAGGGAAACCTTTACCTTTACTTTCATACCCACTCATATTTCATCTGGTGCTCTCTAATCCCCATATTTAATCTGGTGGTCTCATAACCCCCTCATATGCCATCTGGTTTGAGTGAATGCTGCTGGAGAGAATGTTGTGGGATAGACTGCAGCCTTGGTTTACAGACTGTTACACTGACCACAAAGGGTAACATACATGTGTCATGAGAACAGCTATATGGGGAGAAGGCCAATGGCAAATTTATAATCATATGGGGGCACAGGAACAGCCATACTGCAACTTTAAATCATCAGTAAAATCAGCCAATGCTTGGCTTTAAATGTTCATTATGCTCTAAGCTCTCCTAGACCCTAGGTGTGTGTGTGTGCATGTGTATGCACATTTTACATTTCATTTACCCTGTAGTTGGTCCGCCTGATCACTTTCTCACATACACCATACACGTTGTCTGTGATCTACCCAGAAGGCACATTATGACGTAGGGAGGGCGGTGTGTCTTCTCCCCGTGATTCGGGGGCGGAGCTTGTGGAGCCATTCTTCTGCCCATCAATCATGGGCATCCAATAGACTAGTGGGGGAGGAGCAAGACCGGCAGTATGAGGTAGGGAGGGCGGTATCTTCTCCCCGGGATTCGGGGACGGAGCTTTGGCGGATCAATCCTTCTGCCCATCAATCACGGGCATCCAATCAACTAGGAGCGGGGCGGGGCAGAGTACGGACAGCAGTAAGCATTGGCTGGAGGAGGCGGAACGAGGAGGCAGACATGCAGACATTTCAGGGCAGCATGGATTGATCGGGTGCCCGGGAGATATGCAGAGAAGCGGCGAAATTGTGCCCACACTGCCCAGCAAGGAGTGAGACTGCTCGGGGAGACATGAGGAGACGCAGCCTGCGCTGATGGATGGAGGTACCGTCAGTAAGCTCAGCATGATGCCCG
Organism: Bradypodion ventrale; assembly: GCA_035047345.1. Taxonomy (NCBI): domain Eukaryota; kingdom Metazoa; phylum Chordata; class Lepidosauria; order Squamata; family Chamaeleonidae; genus Bradypodion; species Bradypodion ventrale. The sequence goes on from JAWDJE010000006.1 coordinate 84,690,585, forward strand.
TGCAGCACATGGTTAGACTGTCGGGAGGGGGGCATGGCGCGCTATAGGAGGGAGAGGGAAGCCCGAACACACACAGCCTGGCCGTGCAGGGAGAGTCACAGAAGTCACCACAGCCCGCAGTACGTGCCCCAAATCCAGCCCGCAGCACACACTGCATAAGGAGAGGACTGCGAGCAAGCGCCACACAAAGTTGGGGGCAGTTTTAATGCATGTAAAATGTGTATTTGCCATATAAGACGCACCAACTTTCCCCCCCCCCCCCCAGTTTTGGGGAAGAAAAAGTGCGTCTTATACGGCAAAAAATACGGTATCTCAAAATATCCTTGAAAATAATTTACCTGAGAAATGTATTTTTTCCACAGTGGTTCATCTTCACCAATATCGAATTCATTCCATCCATGGAAAGCCCGCCTATGACAGACTTCACAGTTCTTCAATCCATTTTGAAGATCAGCCTATAAGAATATAAACAGTTATATCCAGTTTTTTTATTTATCATATGGCTGCAGAACTCTAAACAAGGCTTAATGCCATACACCGAAGCATAGTTGCCATTGGACCCCACGTGGTATATTGTTTCTTGTTTGGACTTTAGCTGTTATGTTAATGAGGTGTCATTTATAGGAAAGGGTGCAATCCATAGTGATACTCAGATATTTTGGATTGGAATTATCTTTACCTATAAAGAGGGGCGTTAACCGTTGGAATCCGGTATACACGCCCGCACCCGACTATCGTATCCCATACCGAGCCACCTGCACTTGTCCGAACCTGGACGGCAGAGCACCGCAAGGTTGCCGAAGCCAGTAGTGGGGCAACAGCCCCACGAACGGGAACAAAGGGAAACAACTTCAATTCCCAATGTCCTCTGCGCCGCGCCTCAGCCAATCAGGCTGAGGCGCGAGCAAAAAGAATGTTGGGAAACACGGTGCGCCCAATTGAAATCAAGCCGCAGAAAAAAAAGCCACACGAATGCAAACAAAACAAACAAAACTCCAAGTCCCAGCATCCTACGCACCATGAGCCCTTCAGCCAATCAGGCTGAAGTGCGCAGAACGCTGAAAAAGCCAGCGCACAAAAAAAACCATGCCGGCCTCCCGCAACGGGAGCGTAAGTCCGCCGCAAACAAACACACACAAACAACCGCGGCAAGTCCACCGCCGGCCTTTCCTGGAGCAACGAGGAGAACAGGGACTCCCACTCCTCCAGGCTACCCCACCGAAGACACAGCGAGACCACCGCCGGCCTTAAGGCAAATTGAGCCAGGGGGGAAAAAAACCAGCAGCAGGCAGCAGTTCGTCAGGGGAAGCACACTCCCTGGCGAATGATTGGCTGCTGCCTTTGTACTACCAACGGAGGTAATACAAAAGCAGCAGTCAGCAATCCACAAGGAAGAGCACCACCCCTTGCCTGCCGATCTCTGGTTAGGTAAGCCAGGAGAAAAAGGACAGAGAGGAGAGAACCATTGTCAGGCAGATAGCTCTTCTCTGCCTCCTTCTCCCCCGACCTACCTAACGAACCTTACCGGGGAAAGAGCGAGCTGACTGCCGGCTCCTCCTTTTCCCCATTGCTGTATCGAAACCAAATTTCAAAGCAGCAATGGGGAGAAGAGGAACCGACAGACAGGCCGTTCTTCAAGCAAAAAAACACAACAACAACAAAACCAAACATTTACCTAAAACACCAACCACCAAAATTAATAAAACACAAATAAATAAATAATGAAAAAACACATTAACCAACAAAACAATAAACAACATAATCCACAAACAAAAACACCCAAAATACCATGAAAGCACAGAAAAAACACCTAACTACAACACAAAAATACCTAACTCAAACAACAAAAATAAAACAAATTAAACAAATAAACACAAAAGAAATCAGAAACATTAAAAAACAACCAGAAATAAACAAAATAATTAAACACATCTAAAACCCCAAAAAACCACAAAAGAAACAGAAACACCTACCAGCCCAACACCAAAAAAACAAAAACAAAAACAAAAAACAAAACAAAACCCAGATCAAGAAAACTCAGAGAACTCACCAGCACGTCCTCCCTCCATGACTCCGAAACAGAAAGGAAGAAACAAAGACTACTTACTGGAAGAAGCCCCACCTAGAGGCCGGGAGAGAAAAAACAAGTCAAACAAAAAGAGAATCCAACACTATTACTAATAGCCCCACCTGCAGGCCGCAAGATTAAAAACAAGTCAAAAAATGCAAAGCAGCCCTCTTGCTAACAGCCCCACCTAGAGGCCACAAGAGTAAAAACAAGTCAGAAAAATTAGAAATAAATCAAAATCACAAATAAATCTAATAAAATAGATCCAAAAAGGCACAAACCACAAATGCAAAACACCCCCACCCAAACCACCCTTAACCAAAAAAACACAAATAAAAACTGCCCAGCTGGCCAGGCACAAATATGTTAGTATTTTATAAGAACATAAGAACAGCCTTGCTGGAACAGGCCACAGCCCATCCAGTCCAGCATTCTGTCTCACACAGCGGCTCACCATTTGCTTCAGGGGATTCCCAAGCAGATGCCTTCACCTGCTTAAGATTCCCTGGAAACGGCATTGAGAGATAACCTGCCTATCTCTCCAACCTGGAGGTTGTCCTTAGGTATCCATAATTATAGCCATTGATACCCTTGTCCTCCATGAACTTGTCTAATTTCAGATTAGTACAATTAAAGAAGATTGCAAATTGTTGGTTGGCAGGATTATTATCATGCCATGGGACAGACCCACCCCTGACACACAGCTGCACAAGCCAGAGGCGTGGTTCCTCCTGCCACTTCTAGTGGTTCCGGTTTCTGCGGCCAGGACGGCAGGTGCAATGGTGGTGTTTTTCAGCTGCTTTTGCAGCCCCCACTGCTTCCCATGGCAGTGGGGAGGGGAGGAGAATTTTTGCCACGTTTTTAATTTTTTGCCACATTTTCACTGCGTTCTCCCAGCGAAAATGTGGCGTTTTGGCACTTTTGGGTTTTGACACTTCTGGTTTCTGTGGCGGTGGCGGGCTCAATTGCAGAGTTTTTTTAAGATGCCTTTGCAGCCTCCGCCCCTTCCCATGACAGTGGGAGGAAGGAGAGACCATTTTTGTTGTTGTTTTTTTAAAAAATTGCTGCTTTTTTGCAGCAAAACCACAGCATTTTTGGCACTTCCAGTGGCGGCGGGGAGCTTCTGGCGGTGCCTAGGTCCCCACCATGGGCCAGATTAATTGGTGCCATGGGTCAAATTAGATCCACGGGCTGTAGGTTGGGGACCTCTGATTTAGATGGAAGCAGCTATATTCAGTTTTAGTCGGATTGGAGGTCAGTCTCCATTTATGGTAACACTCCCCTAAAATTTGGAGCTCAATTTCTCCTCTGTGAGAATGTCTTATCAGATTGCTAGAGCCTTATCATCTGCATACACAAACTTTTTTTGATGTTTTCTCTGGCATATCAGCTATATATAAATTAAAAAGTATTGGGGCCAGCATAGAGCCTTGAGGTAAGCCATTCTGCAACACCCTCAGTTTCCTGATTTAGTCTCCCATTACCACCTAAAGCAGCCTATTACAAAACATGTTATTTATTAGCTGGCCCAGGAATCTGTTATGAATTACTTGTAAGAACTTATTCAGTAAACCATGCCTCCAAATTGTGTCATTAGCCGCAGCTAAGTTAATAAAAACGAGTTATGGTATTTGGTAAGTACAATTGCAGCTGGATCAAAAGCCTGTTTGAAAAGTTGGAACTTGTTTATTGCAGGGGTACCCAAACCTTTTGCGCCACGGGACAGTCACATGGTTGAGCAGGCCATTCATGTGGTTCTTCCCACCGGAAGTAGAAATAAAACACGCCCGTGCATACCGCTGCTGTAAAAGCACCTATGGCTGTCGTAAACGCATTTACAACAGCCACAGTGCATATACGGCAGTGTTTTACGTATGCACATTTTACTTCTGCTTCAGGGAGTGGCACGGGAAATGCAGGCCGGATTATTTAGTGTCAGATCCAGCCTGCGGGCCATAGTTAGGGCGCCCCTGGTTTATTGTCTGCTTTTCTTTCCAGGATTAATCTCTCTAACAGTTTATAGTATGAGCTAAGGAGTGAAATTGGTCGATAACTCAACCCTATCTTTTAGTTTGCCAGGTTTAAATAGATTTTTGCCTTTTTAAACTCCAGAGGGAAGATTTCAGCAATAAGTACTGTATGCCTGTGAAGATGTTTGCCAACCATTGTTTTATATGTCTGCCAGTGTTTATAATGAATTCATTGTGGATTCTGTAAAATCCTGGAAATTTTGCAATTTTAATACTCTTCAGTGCCTGAGTAATTACTTTGACATCAAGAGGACTTAAAAGGTGGCATTTATCAGGACATGCATTTTTCAAATCCCTTAATTCATGCTTAATTTTGATAGCGTGTGCTCGATATCTTTTGGGATCTTGATAGGGACGCACAACCTTAAATTGTATATGCCTATATTTTCAAATGTTTAGTGTAAATTCAGGCCACATCAACATTTATCAGTAAACTAAGAAGGAAACCATTTAAAATATTGTAACTTGTAATAATTTAAAATGCTACCAGACAATAAAAAACCACTAGCTTAATAATGGATAATTATTAAATCGGCAAACTTTTAAATTAATTAGATAAATAATATATTGAAAGCCATTTTTAAAATAATTTAAACATCCATAGTCACTGCTCACCTGAAGAATGCTTGCAACTTCATTGACTGGTAATTCACTTGCTCTTTTGGAAGTCAGGAAAGGAATCATTGTTTCATTGTCATCATTAGGTAGTTGTTGAAAACGTGCAACCTAAAAAAAATGCTACACAGATCACTACACTATATACTGAATTCTTCTCCATTCTCACAAGGTCTTTTTTTTAAAAAAAATCCAGGAAACTACAAGGTACTACCACTTACTTTCCAGACAAATACTCATTACTTAAGCCATTTCTCAAGCATAATTTTAAAAATGCTAATCTCAAAAATTGTGTACCTTTTTGGAATATATGCTTTAAAAGAAATCTCATACATACTGGTTCATGCAATATATTGAACTTATCTTGTTAGTAATTCATGTATTGTATTCATGCGTTTAGACCGGGCTGGTTGGAGGTGCCTTCCACCCCCACCCATCCCAATCTAAAAGCGGACAGCCCGGGCGGGCTCTCTACTTTGGGATCAGGGTGGCTGGAGGTGCATTCTACCTCCACCCTGATTCCAAAGCCACAAAGCCCGCAAGGCTGGTCTCCGCCTGGGAAGATGCTTTCCAGGCAGAGACCAGCCTTGCAGGCTTTGCAGCTTGGATCCCCACTGGTGCCCGTTCCCTTGCAGAAGGGGCCACGAGTGAGTGCAGACCCACCAATGGCCCCTTCTGCAAGGGAACAGGCCACGCGCTTGGCTGGTTCCCTTCCCGGAGGGTGAGTGCAGAGACACTCGCCAGCCCTCCGGGAAGGTAAGCAGCCAGGCACTTGGCCGGTTCCCTTCCCGGAGGGCCGGAGGGTGTCTCTGCATTCACCCGCCAGCCCTCCGGGAAGGTAAGAGGCCACACACCTGGCCAGTTTCCTTCCCGGAGGGTTCTCTGCACAAGGCAACATGATGCATCAGATAATGCTAAAATAACGTTGTCCAATGCAAAAAAAAATTTTTTCGCAGCATTATCCGATGCAAGCATTATCCGAGGTATTACTGTATATACATAATCCTCTCATTATGTAAAATGGCTAAAAAAGAAAGGACATTCATGACAATTCACTAGTGGTCTCTACTATTTCACTCACTGTTTTTTCCCTGCCCCCTCAACACTCAACACTCATCTTTTTACAGATTTTTATATAAAGCTGGATTTTAAACCAGCACAATAAGAAGCAAAAGTCTACATATAAATAAAAGCAAGGCAATGAATATAAAGCAGCTTCAGAAAAAGGTAAGCTTATGAGACATGGAATGTTTTCTTATCCATGTGTATTCTTTAAGAACGTAATATTGGTACTACAGTACTGTCAAAAGCCGTGTTCAGACTGTAGAACCATGAAAAAGAAGGAACAGATGCATACTAAAAATATGCACCAAAATTGCCTAAATCCTCTGGTAGTCTTTCACATTTCCAATTACTCTACAGACATTTAATGAGCGCCATACACCTCAGGAAAGCAGATTATACTCAAAGCTCAAAAAGATTATTAAATCTACAAGCAGCATGTGCTCATACTGGTGAACAATGTGCAGCACAATAATGGGAAAACCACATGCAGAAACATCAGATAATGGTAACATTTGAAAGAGGCTTTGGGGTCATATTACAGAGAATATTATTCATCTTTTTAAAAATAATCCACAAATCTTAGGAAAAGTATGCATATCTGAAACTGAATTTCTGTTTCTATGATGAGATCACCACAGAAATGAGTTTTTGTTTTCCTTTCTAGATAACTGACTCATTAATGCATTTATTAATATTTTAGCCCTACTGAATAAAATACTATAGAGATGGTGTTGCTATGCAGCATATACTTTTCCCCAAGAGGTTCACAAACTTCATTACCAAAGCAAAAGACATCTTAAGTTTGCAGAAATGAAAAAGTGAGCACAATCCTGAATGAGCTTATTTAGATGTGCTTAAAAGGAGCATTAGACCTTAATTGCCAACTTATGTCATTTATTCATTTTTTTTAATTTAATAGATTTATATACCGGCCTAATCCAGTGTACTCTGGGCATTGTACATAGGCCAGCGAGCACCTCACTGACCATACAATGAAACAAGTTAAAACCAATATAAAAACAATTAAGAACCCTTAAGAACATTTGGCAATATTGCCCACCGCTGTGCCATTTTGCTATCTAAAAAACAAATATAAAATCAACCTAACATTAACATTAAAATTGGTTACAGGAGGGGGGGGAAGCCTCCACATCAACACATGCGGAATTGTCACTCTGAACACAAAATCCCTGTTGAAATAGAATTTCAAATGAAAACTCTTTCTGCAAACACATGAAGAATTGAAATGTCCTTGAACCCACCTCTGACATACGATTACAATCCTAGTGAGCCTACTAGGATTGGATATCCTGCAATGCATACAGTACAATATCATTGAAGCAGCGGACAGCCAAAAGGACTCATCCACCCCACCCCACCCCACCCCACCCCACCCCCACACAAGATTTTACAGCCTCTAACCCAGTGTTTCCCAACCTTTGGTTTTAGGACTTTAATTCCCAGAAGCCTAAGTCAATTCCCCAAAGCACTGATCAGTCAATGTGTTGACTTAGGCTTCTGGGAAATGAAGTCCCCTTGTGGGGCGTGTTCCCATTGGGAAACACTGACCTAACCCTTCCCTGGCCCTTATTTTCCAACAACAGAAGGAAATTACAACTTCTGGAAACTTGTAGTAGGCCATTACCCTAAAATACATTTTTTCCCAATTTTTAGACTTCTAGCTACTCATAGTTTGATTTTTTTTTAAAGTTTCAGAAATTTCTGGCAGTCTGTGTAGTCCTAGTCAGAAAATGGATCCCAGATCCACACAATGTACCCACCCCTGCTTTAAGGTTTAGATTTTTACTAATAATAGATAATAATTTCTAATGACTACATCTATTAAAACTGCAGTGGTACCTCGCTTAAAGAGCATAATGCATTCCAGGGGATTGCTCTTTAAGCCAGTTTGCTCTTCAGGCAAAACACCATTGTAGGTGACCAATTGTGACTTCTTGTGGGGAGGTGATTGCGAACCCCGATTTAGTTGTTATGTGAGTTTTTGGTTGGTTTTAGTTATTAAGCAAGGCGACCATTCAGAGAAAATTCTGCTCTTTAAGCGAGTTAATCTCTAAGCGATGCGCTCTTTATGCGAGGTTTTACTGTATTACTTTCTAGTAGATTTACGTACATTTATTATCTTACTGTGATTCTTACTGACAATTCTGTAAGGAAGCTCTGCTTTCTCTTACTACTGGAGATGGAAAGTTAGCACCTCCCAAAAGGCCCCTAATAAGTTAGCAGCAGAGACAAGAACCAAATCAGGCAAGTCCCCAGCTCATGACTCAGTCTCTAGTCACTGTGCTACACAGTGTTCATTGCATTTCCTTTGTCATGTCCAGTTACTGTAAAGGCTCCTGTACATTCTATTCATAGAAAACAATTCTTCAAGATCCAACTTCCCTATCACTCCAGTTCCATATCAAGCAACTGTTGATGCATAATGTCATCTCACTTCTATGCAGCTCTTCAAAATACAGTACAAAACTTAATGAGAACATCAAAGACCTGATGTACCAGACCAGACTGAAGAATTCTAGTTCAGAATAAACAGTGACTAGACACATGTTCACAAGAAGCCCTTAATAAAGTCAACGCACACTCAAAAGGCATCTTGCTTCTGAAAGGTGACAAATTATTGTGCTATCATGCCTTATAGCCAGAAACCTGACATCTGTGAAAATTAAGAGGGGTTGTTAGAAACATTTCTGAAATTATATGCATCTATTTTAAGAAGTCATCTTATCTACTATTTGAGGATCACTGTATTTATTTTATTTTGTGCTGTCCAAATTTTAATGTTATATTCTAGCACTTGGTTGTTGTTTTTTTAGGTTTTTAGCTTTATTTTAGGCTTGTTGTTACTACTGCAAGCTGTTTGATGAATAGGTCTCTGTGCAGCGTATAAATGCAATTAATAAATTAATTAAACTATCAAGCAAGTATATACCGGTAAATGTAATTAATAAATTAATTAAACTATCAAGCAACAGAATGTAGTGGTGATTTCAATATATCAATTATATCTCACGCAAAATAAGTTCTTTGCTTTGAATTTATCGTTGATCAGTTCCACTGACTAAAGCATATATATGTTAATATGCGAAAGAGGTAATGGTGGAACTTTTATCTGCATTGCCAACACTATGCTTCATCTTCTCCACCTGCTTAATTCATTGCCATGTGACATGGAAGGAGGCTGTGCAAAGAACATGAGGACTATGAATACATTTGGGCACAACCTGGGCAAAGACAGCACCATGTTTGCTCATCCTTCCACTCCAGAGTTACATTGGATTGTTTCTGACACAAACAAAATAGATTTCATTAATACTCAAGGACTAGATTTGGAAACATGAATTCAATAAGACCCATAAAAAGTAAACCTGGACAGCTTCACCACCACTAAGTCTACTGCTCACTGCACTCCTATTAAATTTAGCCCGGATCTGGCCCCTGACACCAGTCCATCTGATCCGCACCGCCCTCGGCGCTCCCGGAAGTGGAAGTAAAATACGCATGTGCAGACTTGTTATGTGCCCACACATGTGCAGAATACTGTCCTATATGACCCACGGCTGTTGTAAACGTGGCGGACAGTTTGAAAACAGTGGCAAAAATGCCACCAACGCCGCCACCGCTGCAGCCTCCACAGCAGTGTGAAGAATCATGACTTCCAGAGGAGCGGGTGGGCACCATTTTAGACTCTAAAATAGAATGGGGCCACCATTTTAGAGTCTTAAATGGTGCTGGGGATCTATTTCCCAGTCGTAAACTGGAAAAAACATCGTAAACCGGGACATCAATTTAGTAGGATTTGCCATCGTAAACTGTGGCAAACGTTAACCGAGACATTCATAAACCGAGGTTTTGCTGTATATGTGAAGAGGCTTTTTAATATAACAGACAGCCTCTTCACAATGCATGTTTGTTTAATATCTTTAGATAGTAATGTGCACACTTAATATCAACAGACACCTCTAGTTATTTCAGCAGAGCCAACATCGCACAACCTATGTGTATCTGCTACATACTGCATCGACATACATCGATCTCCCCATCGAACTAAAGCAACTGATCTGAGCAGTGTATCTTAACCTATAAGAAAGGAGTTGGGCCGTGCGTGTGCGGAATTCATTTCCACACCCGTCCAGCCTATCCCAACTTCCTTGACATCATCACCGCAAGGGTCCAGAGAACGAGAGTGGGTCCTGTGCCCAAAAAACGCCAACAAAAAAACCTCCAAGTCCCAGCATCCTCTGCAGCACGCCACAGCCGATCAGGCAGGATGGCCTGAGAGCGGAGGAGGTGGGACAGCCAGCACTCGAACGCTGAAGCCAACGACCGCTTCGCGCATGCGCACTACAGCTGAGGACCCGACACGGCCGGGTGACGCGCCGCCGTAGGCACTGCCTCTGCCCTGCCACCCCTTCTGCCCTCAGCCATGCCGCCTGAAACAGCGGAGGGAGAATGGCAAGGGCAAGAGGCATGTATCCTTCAGGGGAGGCGCTCTCCCTGGCGGACCTCTGCCTGGCGCCAGGCAGAGATCCGCCAGGGAGAGCGCCTCCCCTGAAGGATACATGCCTCTTACCCAGCCATTTCCCCTCCGCTGTTTCGACAACAGCCCTCAAAACAAAGGAAGGGAAAATGCACAGGCGCCAGGCAGGGATCCGCCAGGAAAGGCACTTCCCCTGATGGATACCTGCCTCTCGCCCTTGCCATGTCTTTGGCCATCCCCTTCTTTCTTTGCCCTCAACCTTCCCCAGCATCAAGGCTTACTCAAGTGAATCCTCTCTTCCCAATTAAGCCAAACGCTCCCTCCCCCCCAAAAAAAAACCACCCTCCCACCAACACAAAATCAATACCTGCCCAGCAAGGACGGGCAATCAGCTAGTATTTGATAAGAATACAGAAATCCAAAGCTAAATAATATTGAGAGGTGGCAATACAGATAACTCAACATCCATCTTGGTCAGTTACATTATGTAGCACTAATACTGAAGACATCAAATGTTTGTAAACAAGCCAATATTCACAAAATATATTTAAACAAACACTTACTAAGTCCGAAACCCTTGCGATAATACAGTAGTACAGTAGAACCTCGAATAACGTCCAAACTCCATTCCACAAGTTTGGACTTTATCCGATTTTGGACTTTATCCGAATCAAATAGGCGATGCATCGGATAACGTCCAAAAAATGGAGGTTCCTATACCAAATACATCGGATAACGTCCATTTTTTAGCAGTTTTGGACTTTATGCGATGCATTACGTGTGCATGAAAACCGCGACTTTATCTGAATCGGACTTTATCCAAGGTACCACTGTACTCAAAAATATACTGAGCAGTTCAGCATTATTATTCGGCCATCTCTATGACAATTTTCAGAGTGTTCATGACACTGTGCTTTAAACCAGAGGTGGAAATATTCAGCAGGCTCAGGAGCTAATTTTAGCCCCTTGGATCCCACTGTAGCATAAACTATGCCAAACTTCTGCAGCTTAGACAGCCACTAGACATGGGTGGGAGGGGCAATTCTCAGTTCCCTAAATCCCATTTGCACACTAAAGCTAGGAGAGCAGGAGTGCGTACCCACCTTATTTTAGAAGAACTTATTGGTAGCAGTAGCCTCAAAAGCAGGGGTTCCCAACCTAAGGCCCATGGGCTGGATTTGGCCCACAGTGCCATTTCATGTGGCCTCCGAAACCTCCAAGGGCATTCGAGAAACAAAATGGCCACTCCTTTGAAGCTGTTGTGACAAAATGGCCATCCCCATCGTGCAGGCAGGGCAAAATGGCCATCCGGCCCTCAAAGCTGACTGAGCATGTGAGCTGGCCCCCAGCTTGAAAAGGTTGGGAGCCCGTGCACTAGAGGAGTGCATGTGACTAGAGATGGGGCATTTAAGGAAAAAATTAATCCTATAATCCAGTAGGAACCACCTCAGGCCAAGAATGGGAGCCATCAAAAATCAGGAGATAGAGCAGCCCTATTTCCTCCAGGCTGTTTCTGTGCGGTTCCTTTGCATCATCTGAAGGTGCATGTTTGAGTCATGAGACTTCTCTACAACTTAGACGGGTACACAAGGAAATGAGTTTTTATGGAGGCTGCCTCCATTGGAATTCATTCCTCCATGCACTTTTATGAGGTACAAGAAAGCCTCTCAATTCCCACAAAATTATACCTTCTGATGCATGTAGCAACTTTCTCACAGCTAGTGCCTTGTCAATATTTAATACTATCAATAGCATCAAATAATGTTAAGTATTCCCAATGCCAACTTAACACGGCAAGGGATCAGACCATGTACAAAAATTTCCATATTGATCATAAACCATAAATACAGCTGCAGCTGGCCTCAGCTGTCACCTCTCAAGTCCATTTGCCCAGTTTATTACCTTAGCCAAGACCTGCTAACTGAAGTAATTAACAGACTGATAGTACAAATAGTATAGATTGATAGTACAGATTGATAGGACTGCAGTGGCTCAAGTGGTTAAAACGTTTACTGGAAGGCAGCAGATCAGCAGTTCGATACCCGAGTATGGCACGATGGAATGAGCACCCGTCTGTGTCCCAGCTCCTGCCAACCTAGCAGTTCGAAAGCAAGAAGTTGCAAGTAGGCAAACAAGGACCACTTCGGTGGGAAGGCAAACAGTGTGCCGTTCACTCTGGATTCTAGGCATGCCCACTACATATCCACAGAGATATCTGCTAACAAAGAGAGTGCTGGCTCGTCTGCTATAAACAGAGATGAGCACTGAACCCTAGAGTCGAATACGACTGGCTTTCGAGCAAGGGTGACCTTTACCTTTACTAGTACCATTATTGACAAACCATTGTTACTTTGTCTATTATCTGTATCCTCACACCATCACAGAAATATGCATAGGTAAAGGTAAAGGTTTCCCTTGCTCGAAAGCCAGTCGTATCCGACTCTAGGGTTCAGTGCTCATCTGTTTCAAAGCCGAAGAGCCAGCGCTGTCTGCATCTGCAGACGTTTCCGTGGTCATGTGGCAGGCATGACTAGACACTAGAGCGCATGGAGCGCTGTTACCTTCCCACCGAAGTGGTCCCTATTGATCTACTTGCAATTTCTTGCTTTCGAACTGCTAGGTTGGCAGGAGCTGGGACAAAGATGGGAGCTCATTCCGTCCTGCAGTACTCGGGAATCGAACAGCTGACCTTCCGCCTCCCAGTCAGCGTCTTAGCCACTTGAGCCACTGCATCCATAGATCATAGAATTATTGAGTTGGAAGGGAGCTATGAGGCCATCGAGTCAAACCCCCTGTTTAATGCAAGAGTCCAAATCAAAGCAGATCGGACAGATGATTCTCCACTTCTCGCTTGAATGCCTCCAGCGTTGGAGCACTCACTACCTCTGTCATACAGTACTCATCTAACAGCTAAGATGATTTTCCTGTTATTTAGCCTATATCTGGCTTTCTGTAACTTGAGCCCATTGTTATGTATTCTGCACTCTGGAATGATCAAGAACAGAACCTGTCCTTCTTTTTTACAACTATTTTTCAAGAATTTGAAAAGAGCTATCATATCCTCCCTCATTCTCCTTTAATTAAGGCTAAACATGAGCAGTTACTTCGGTTCACCCCGGTATCGTTTGGTTGCCAGTCCCATGATCACCCTTGTTGCTATCCTCTGAACGTGTTCCGGTTTGCTAGCATCCTTTTTAAAGTGTGGTATCCAGAACTGGATACAGTACAGTGGCACTTCGCTTAAAGAGTATAATGCGTCCCACGGGATTGCTCTTTAAGCGAGTTTCCTCTTTCCATTGTAAGTGACCAATTGTTACTTCGGGGGGGGGGGGGGATTGCGAACCCCGATTAAGTTGTTAAGCGAGTTTTTGGTTGCTTTTAGTTGTTAAGCGAGGCAACCGTTCAGAGAAAATTCTGCTCTTTAAGCGAGTTAGTTTCTAAGCAAGGTGCTCTTTATGCAAGGTTTTACTGTACTCTAGAGGAGACCTAACTGGTGCCAAATAGAAGGGGGTTAGTACCTCATGGTTTTGTAGGCTATGCTTCTATATTAATATTTTATGCAGCCTAAAACAGCACTTCCCTTTTTTTGCAGCCGTATCACACTGTTGACTCATACTGTGATCTACAACAATTCCAAAATCCTTCTCCCTTTTAGTATTATTTAGCCTAGTACTCTCATCTAACTATAAAGAACTTTTATTTGCACTCTTGTGTCTAAGGAAGCAGATTTTGAACCGCAAATGCACAAACCAAACTAAAACTCTTCATAATTAAAATACCAAAATTGCAGCCGTATAAGTACAACTAATTAACAACAACTGCATGCCGTCAATTCAATTCTAACTTAACAGCTATCTGTTCTAGGCTTTTCTAGATAGAGAATACACAGAAGTTGTTTACTTTTTCCTTCTCTTTGGGGACCTCCTGGACCGTGCAGCTTTCCCATGACAACACAGACTGGATTTTCACCTGGGGAGCACAGTGGAGAATCAAACTCCCAACCTCTGACTTAAACTACTTAAACTACTGAACCAGCCAGTCAGCCACAGCTAATTAGTGCTACATGGTTTTATGTCCAATCAATGGGACAAGGTAAGAAAATATATATTCTGAAAAGTGCAGTGCAATTCTATACATTCTTACTCAGAAATAGGTCCTATTGAATTCCACATTACTTACAACCCAGTAACTCCATATGAGACTGCAACCTTAAAGATAAACTACACAACTGGATATGCCAGTATATTTTTACTGAAGCTAGTTACAGGAATTGCAAATTTGATTGCATAGTGGTGCTGGGAAAGGGTTAGGTTTAAGCCATGGCCGTCTATTGTTTTCCAACTAAAATTTACACCTATTTTAAGCTGCTGCTGGCCTTGTTGGAAAAGCACATGAATATATTATATTTTTAAAGCAAAACAATAATTAGTTTTTATGAGATTAACGCTTTATTAAAATATTTATTTGCACCATGAATGTCAAACTGAAAACTGAAACACAAGGCCATTTAGCATTACTGAAATCTAGCCATAGGTAAACCCAATGAACACACAACCGCTTGTGAGAGCAATGTGATAAATGCCATTCCCAATTTATGAAGTACAGTATTACTCTCCTATGAGGAGACTGCAGTGGCTTAGTGGTTAAGATGCTGAACTTCATGATGGGAAGGTTAGCAGTTCGAGCCCCGAGTGCTGCATGACAGAGTGAGCTTCCGTCTCTATCCCAGCTCCTGCCAACCTAGCAGTTTGAAAGCAAGACACTGCAAGTAGATAAATAGGGACTACTTCGGTAGGGAGGTAAACAGCATCTAGTCATGCCTGCCACATGTCCACGGAAACGTCTGCAGACACAGACAGCACTAGCTCTTTGGCTATAAAGAGATAAGCACTGAACTCTAGAGTCAGATACAACTGGCTTTCAAACAAGGGTGACCTTTACTCCCCTATGAATATTTCCAATTAATACAGTTCATCTAGTATTTGTAATTTTCAGGTATTTACAAACTGTTTTTATAACAACTTTCTATTACAAATAACTGAAGCCTTTCTTATCTGTTAGCTTTTAAGGTGCCATAAATGTTTTGTTTTGTTTTTCTTTGTTCCTGTCTGATATGTTATCGAGAAGATTTTGGTTAAGGGAAACGCACCCCTATCTACAAAGTTGTAAGGTGAAATTGCTGCCTGTAAGTCTATAAGCTTAAAATAAACTCATTCAGTAGTATGTATAAAGTGCCCAAAACAAATAAGAAAGCACGTGCATACTGATCAACAAAATGTATGATTAGAAACAAACAAGAACAGCTATCGTGTCCCAAAAATGTCTGACATGCATTACTTGCCAAGATATTTACCTTCATTTTCCCATCGAAACCACACTTGGGTTGATGGCTACAAACACTTTTGTGACACCAACAGCAGCCCTGAGAGCGGAGAAATCCCTATATTCCAGACAGCTGCTTTGTTCTCACTGCCCTCAAATACAGCAACATCGAGGAGAAAGGAAAACGGTGTAGCACTAGCAAGAAAAAGTGGAAAAAAAGAAAAGACCATTTTTAATTAGACCCCCTCTGTCACTTCAGCAGAGAAACCTTGACAGATGTTGCTGTCCAGAAGAGACCCTCCCTAACCCCATACAAGTGATTTGTAACCCAGAAACCAGCTCCGTACACAGAATCGGAGGCAGCAAAGGAAGGAGAAATCCCCCCCCCCCCAAAAAAGAAAGAAATACAGTGGTACCTCATACCACAATTTTAATCCGTTCCATGGGGCTCGTTGTTGTACGAAACAATTGCTATACGATACATGCATCATATAGCGATTTTCCCTATAAGATGCATCGTACGATATTTTTTTTGCTAAGTGGTCTTTCCCATTGAAAAACTGTTGTATGGTTTTTTCCATAAGGGAAATTCTTATGTGGGACGCTATTTCCCCCCAAAACCTAATTGTTATGCAATTTCGTTGCTATACGGGGTGATTGTTGTATGAGGTTCCACTGCAAACACACGACCCACCCTCAAATCAGAAAATGGGCGAAGGAGATCGCTGGACAAGGAACAACATTAAAGGATATAGCTGAGGATCTCAACCTCACCTATGTCACTTGGAAGACCCTGAAGAGGCTGAAGGTTGGAGTCCCTAAATGCAAGACCAACATGCTCAAGTGAGGGCTGCTGGCGGGCAACAACACAATGCGTGACTGTGGAGAGATACAGGGTCCGGCTCATTTGCTGGTCAGTACCAGAAACATGTCCCAATGAAGATTTAATTTTGGCCAACGTCCAAGCCAAGAAAGTGGCTTCATTTTGGCAGTCCAAAGTTTAATCTGGGCACAAAAGAAGCTCTTCCTTCCAACTAACCCACCTTCCTTCCCTCTCTTACATAGCAATGGCAATGACACTTATGCGCGCGCGTGCGCACACACACACACACACACACACACACACACACACACACACACACACACACACACACACACACACATGGGACTGCAGTGGCTCAAGCGGCTAAGACACTGACTGGAAGGCGGGAGGTCAGCAGTTCGATTCCCGAGTACTGCAGGGCGGAATGAGCTCCCGGTCTTTGCCCCAGCTCCTGCCAACCTAGCATTTCAAAGTAGATAAATAGGGACCACTTCAGTGGGAAGGTAAACAGTGTTCTGTGCGCTCCGGTGTCTAGTCATGCCTGCCACATGACCACGGAAATGTCTGCAGAAGCAGACAGCGCTGGCTCTTTGGCTTTGAAACAGAGATGAGCACTGAACCCTAGAATCGGATATGACTGGCTTTCGAGCAAGAGAAACCTTTACCTTTACCCACCCCCATAGCGCTTAGTGTACTTTCTGGGTGGTTCACAAGTTAATTAGCATTTTGCACCCCTAAATGCTGGGGACTCATTTTATCGACCTCGGAAGGATGGAAGGCTGAGTCAACCTTGATTTCTCTTTCCATCAGGATCAAACACACATCATTTTGGCTGCAGTACACAGCAGATTGATTAACCACATCCTTTGCCTGTTGCTAAGGTCTGCAGTGGCTCAAGTGGCTAAGAAGCTGACTGGGAGGCGGAAGGTCAGCAGTTTGATTCCCGGGTACTGCGGGACGGAACGAGCTCCCGTCTTTGTCCCAGCTCCTGCCAACCTAGCAGCTTGAAAGCAAGACATTGCAAGTAGATCAATAGGGACCACTTCGGTGGGAAGGTAAACAGCGTTCCGTGCACTCCGGTGTATAGTCATGCCTGCCACATGACCATGGAAACGTCTGCAGAAGCAGACAGCGCTGGCTCTTTGGCTTTGAAATAGAGATGAGCACTGAAGCCTAGAGTCGGATACAACTGGCTTTCGAGTGAGAGAAACCTTTACCTTTACCCACCCCCATAGTGCTTAAGTGTACTCTCTGGGCGGTTCACAAGTTAATTAGCATTTTGCCCCCCAACATGCTGGGGACTCATTTTATCGGATGGATGGCTGAGTCAACCTTGATTTTTATCCATCCATCAGGATCAAACACACAACGTTTTGGCTGCTGTACGCAGCAGATTGATTAACCGCATCCTCCTTTGCCTGTTGCTAAGGTCCACCCCGGACACACCGGGCCGAGGGCAGAGAAAACAGACCTGAAAAACCGGAGTGGGTAAGGTAGGAGAGGCAGGTGGGGAGGGGAATGAAAGGCGTTCTGGACCGGAGCGAGTCCTGCGTGGGAAGAAGAGATTATTTGGAGCGGAAGAACAGCCAGCGTGCCTTAAACCTGCCCGGCTCTCTCTGAAGGTGGTGCTTCACCACGCTCCCGCCGACTCTGCCCCAGCTCCCTGCAGTTCGAAAGCAAGACATTGCATTGCAAGTAGATAAACAGGGACCACTCCGGCGGGGAAGGTAACAGCGTTCCGTGCGCTCCGGGTGGGGTGGGGGGTATGTCCTAGTCGTGCCTGCCATATCATGGGCACGGATACTTCTGCAGAGACAGCCAGCGCTGGCTCTTTGGCTATATAAACAGAGGTGAGCACCGAGCCCTAGAGTCGGATACGACTGGCTTTCGAGCAAGGGAGGCCCTTTTACCTTATCAAAAGAGACACGGGCTCTTCTCTTCCTCCTCTCCTCCGCAAGCCACGTCAGCCCTCACTGGCCGGCCTCGGGATCCCCGCCGTCCTGGCCCCAACGCATCCTTTCTCTTTCTCTCGCTCGCTCCTGCCCGCCCCGTCCGTCCCAGACTCCGGGTCTCGCGGCTTACAGACGCAGGCGCACTAAGCAGCCCGGATTCCACTTCCGCTGCCAAGAGCGGGCACGGACCACGGAACGGAAGGGCCTAGGAACGAGGGGAGGCGGGAGGGAGCGCGAGAGGAGCGCGGCGCGGGCCAAGCGCGAAAATACGCATGCGCGACCGGCAGGCCGGCGGCAAGCGAGCGAGCCTTATTCGGCGGGCGGCGCCTAGGCGCTCGCTGTGGCCGCGGCTGCGCTTGCATTTACCAGGGTTATACCCGGATAATAATAATAATAACAACAATAATAATAATAGGGGACTGCAGTGGCTCAAGTGGCTAAGACGCTGACAGGAAGGCAGTAGGTCAGCAGTTCGATACCCGGATGATGATAATAATAACAATAATAATAGGGAACTGCAGTGGCTCGAGTAGCTAAGACGCTGACAGGAAGGCAGTAGGTCAGCAGTTCAATACACGGATAATAATAATAATAATATAATAATAATAATAGGGGACTGCAGTGGCTCAAGTGGCTAAGACGCTGACAGGAAGGCAGTAGGTCAGCAGTTCAATACCCGGATAATAATAATAATAATAATAATAGGGGACTGCAGTGGCTCAAGTGGCTAAGACGCTGACAGGAAGGCAGTAGGTCAGCAGTTCGATACCCGGATGATGATAATAATAATAACAATAATAATAGGGGACTGCAGTGGCTCGAGTAGCTAAGACGCTGACAGGAAGGCAGTAGGTCAGCAGTTCAATAC
This sequence comes from Bradypodion ventrale, assembly GCA_035047345.1. NCBI lineage: Eukaryota > Metazoa > Chordata > Lepidosauria > Squamata > Chamaeleonidae > Bradypodion > Bradypodion ventrale. The sequence continues at coordinate 84,709,826 of JAWDJE010000006.1, forward strand.
CCGGATAATAATAATAATAATAATATTATAATAATAATAGGGGACTGCAGTGGCTCAAGTGGCTAAGACGCTGACAGGAAGGCAGTAGGTCAGCAGTTCAATACCCGGATAATAATAATAATATAAGAAGAAGAAGAAGAATAGGGGACTGCAGTGGCTCAAGTGGCTAAGACGCTGACAGGAAGGCAGTAGGTCAGCAGTTCGATACCCGGATGATGATAATAATAATAATAATAATAGGGGACTGCAGTGGCTCGAGTAGCTAAGACGCTGACAGGAAGGCAGTAGGTCAGCAGTTCAATACCCGGATAATAATAATAATAATATAATAATAATAGGGGACTGCAGTGGCTCAAGTGGCTAAGACGCTGACAGGAAGGCAGTAGGTCAGCAGTTCAATACCCGGATAATAATAATAATATAAGAAGAAGAAGAAGAATAGGGGACTGCAGTGGCTCAAGTGGCTAAGACGCTGACAGGAAGGCAGTAGGTCAGCAGTTCAATACCCGGATAATAATAATAATAATAATAATAGGGGACTGCAGTGGCTCAAGTGGCTAAGACGCTGACAGGAAGGCAGTAGGTCAGCAGTTCGATACCCGGATGACGATAATAATAATAACAATAATAATAGGGGACTGCAGTGGCTCGAGTAGCTAAGACGCTGACAGGAAGGCAGTAGGTCAGCAGTTCAATACCCGGATAATAATAATAATAATAATATTATAATAATAATAGGGGACTGCAGTGGCTCAAGTGGCTAAGACGCTGACAGGAAGGCAGTAGGTCAGCAGTTCAATACCCGGATAATAATAATAATATAAGAAGAAGAAGAAGAATAGGGGACTGCAGTGGCTCAAGTGGCTAAGACGCTGACAGGAAGGCAGTAGGTCAGCAGTTCAATACCCGGATAATAATAATAATAGGGGACTGCAGTGGCTCAAGTGGCTAAGACGCTGACAGGAAGGCAGTAGGTCAGCAGTTCGATACCCGGATGATGATAATAATAATAATAATAGGGGACTGCAGTGGCTCGAGTAGCTAAGACGCTGACAGGAAGGCAGCAGGTCAGCGGTTTGATACCCGGATGATGATAATAATAATAACAATAATAATAGGGGACTGCAGTGGCTCGAGTAGCTACGACGCTGACAGGAAGGCAGCTGGTCAGCAGTTCGATACCCAGATGATGATGATAATAATAATAATAATAGGGGACTGCACTGGCTCGAGTGGCTAAGACGCTGACAAGAAGGCAGCAGCAGGTCAGCAGTTCGATATCCGGATAATAACAATAATAATAGGGGAGTGCAGTGGCTCGAGTGGCTAAGACGCTGACAGGAAGGCAGCAGGTCAGCAGTTCGATACCCGAATAATAATAATAATAATAATAATAATAATAATAGTAGTAGTAGTAGTAGGGGACTGCAGTGGCTCGAGTGGCTAAGACGCTGACAGGAAGACAGCAGGTCAGCAGTTTGATACCCGGATGATGATGATAATAATAGGGGACTGCAGTGGCTCAAGTGGCTAAGACGCTGACAGGAAGGCAGTAGGTCAGCAGTTCGATACCCGGATAATAATAATAATAATAATAATAATAATAATAATAATAATAATAATAGGGGACTGCAGTGGCTCAAGTGGCTAAGATGCTGACAGGAAGGCAGTAGGTCAGCAGTTCGATACCCAGATAATAATAATAATAATAATAGGGGACTGCAATGGCTCAAGTGGCTAAGATGCTGACAGGAAGGCAGCAGGTTAGCAGTTCGATACCCGAATAATAATAATAGGGGACTGCAATGGCTCGAGTGGCTACGACGCTGACAGAAAGGCAGCAGGTCAGCAGTTCGATACCCGGATGATGATAATAATAGGGGACTGCAGTGGCTCGAGTGGCTACGACGCTGACAGAAAGGCAGCAGGTCAGCAGTTCGATACTCGGATACTGCAGGACAGAGTGAGCTCCCATCTCTGTTCCAGCTCCTGCCAGCCTAGCAGTTGGAAAAGCAAGGAATTGCAAGTAGATAAACAGGGACCACTTCAGTGGGAAGGTAAACAGCATTCCATGCGCTCCGGTGTCTAGTCATGCCTGCCACATGACCACGGAAACGTCTGTAAAAGTAGACAGCGCTGGCTCTTTGGCTATGAAACGGATGAGCACTGAAGCCTAGAGTCGGATACAACTGGCTTTCGAGAAAGGGTGAACTTTACTATTACTAATAATAATAATTTCATGTCAGAAATTATTCTGGGTTGAAAGGATTTTTGCTGGAGAAACTCCGCTCAGGGGACACCTGAATGAGGCTCCTTTCATGTCCCTAAGATCTTTCCCCACTAAAGTGGTCCCTATTTATCTACTTGCAATTTCTTGCTTTCAGATTGCTAGGTTGGCAGGAGCTGGCACAGAGATGGGCGCTCAATCTGTCATACATTTCCCGGGTCTCAATCTGCTGACATGCTGGCCTTCCAGCTAACAAGACGAGCTTCTTAACCACTGAGCCACTGCAGCCCCTTAAATAAAGCAATCATACTTATACAGTATACTGTTCACCCTAATGTGGGAGATGAAGTACCCATGCCCTTAGTTTACTCTCAGCAGTTCACAAGTTAATTAGCATTTTCCCCCTATATGCTGAGTCCTCATTTTACTTACCCCAGAAGGATAGAAAAGCTGAGTCACAAACTTGAGAGTTGGTCAGGATTGAACTCGCAACCTTTTGGTTGCAGAACAGCAGTTTAACCACTGCAGCACCAGAGAATTAAAACCCTCTGTTCAACTCTGGGACGTCGAGCCCAAGTAACAAGGATGTTCCAGGGACAGGCATCTTGTTAAGTTTATTCTGGTTTATTGGTTAAGACACTGAGCTTGGTGACTGGAAGGTCAGCAGTTTGAGACCTGAGTGCTGCACGATGGAGTGAACAGCGGTTGTTTGTCCCAGCTGCCAACCTAGCAGTTTGGAAGCAAACAATTGCAAGTTGATAAATAGGTAACTTCAGCAGGGAGAGTAACAGCATTCTGTGCGCTTTCCGTGTCTAGTCCTGCCTGCCACATTACCACCGGAAACATCTGCAGGCACAGACATCGCTGCATCTTTGGCTGAAAATGGAGTTGAGCACCGAACCCTAGTGTTGGATACCACCGAATTTTGAGCAAGGGAGACCTTACCCTTACAAACAAAATACTGTGGCACCTTATAAACTACTGTATTTTAATGTTGCTTTCATAGAGCAAGTCACTGCAGATGGTGACAGCAGACATGAAATAAGACGCTTACTCCTTAGGAGACAAGCTATGGCCATCCTAGGACGCATAATAAAAAGTAGAGACATAACCCTGCTGAAAAAAGTTCTGTATAGTCAAAGCCATAGTCTTTCCAGTAGTAATGTACTTCTTTCGTGTCTAAGACAGACATGAAACTGCCAAAATAAAGCCACCTTTTGGTGAATTCATTCTGTAATTCCTTTCACCTGACCTAGTTTGAAAATTATTAGTTGGTACAACAAGGTTGCCATTGCCCAGAATACACCTGATTTTGGTTCAAAAATACCACACTCTTTGAGGAGACTCTGTGTACCCCAATGTATGGCTGTGAGAGCTGGTTCATAACGCTGAGCACAGACTGTGGTGCTGGAGAGCCCCCTGTACTGCAAGGAGATCAAATCAGTCAATCCCAAAGGAAATCAAACCTGCCTGCTTCTTGGAAGGGCAGATACTGAAACTAAAGATCAAATATGTTGGCCACCAAATGAGAAGAGAGGACTCACTAGAGAAGGCTTTGAATGCTAGGCAAAAGGAGAAGAGAGTGCCGGAGGATACAGTGAGTGTGGATCTGGGCAGACTTCGGAGGTTGGCAGGTGGCAGAGAAGCCTGGCTTGCTGTGGTCCATTGGGTTGCAAAGGGCTGGACTCGACTGTGACTGAACAATAATACATAATTGTGAGTTATAGCTAAGTGCATGTGCTACATCAAACATGACTGATTACAGGTACAGTATCAGAAATGTTTGCCTCTGGCTACTGATTATTATCTAGTTTGCACATTCTTTTTCTCATTGAAAAATGTACCAAATAAATGTTTGCATTTTTCAAATACAGTGGAACCCCGCATAACGAATGCTTCCTATAACGAAAATTTCTTACAACGAAGCGTTCGTGCGGGAATCGCGATAACCCGCTTAACGAAAACCCCATATAAGGAACATTTTCTTTTCATTATGTGGGGTATTGCCCATTTGATCCGCATAATGGAAAAACCGCATAGTGAAGAGCTCTGTGGAACAGCTTTTTCGTTATGCGGGGATCTACTGTACTAGTTTAATGTACAAACTAACCTTAATGAAGCTACGTGTTTCAAATTTACCCTGCCAAGCACAACATTAATACTAAATAAAGGCTCAACACAAACTAACTCCTCAATCATGGTGCTCTGTTTGACAGTTCAAAAAGCTTTAAAATAATTTTACGGACAAAACCTTAAGCAACAATGTGAACAGAATACAACAAAATATTAACAGTTCAGAACTGAATTGTCAGAGATGAATCAGTGCTGCCAACATGCAAGAAGAGATCTACAGGCAAATGTCAGTTTAACCTAAAATGCATTTGTAAACATCAGTAAATCTATTGAGACTTCTGTGGGCTAATCTACACAAATCCGTTTCTTAACAGAGCAAAAGTTGGTTAACTGATTCAGTCCATGCTGCTATGTTACTACTAGGGCGTAGAGCGAACGCTTTACAACCAGTTTTTATATTGGAATAATAATAATAGAAGAGGGAAATATGAAAAATTATTGTTTTTATTTATAAAATGTTCAAAGCTTTGCATGTACTATACTGCTACAAGCCTTACAGCAATTCTTTAATATAACAGGTTGTAGATGGGGAACTGAAGTTGACAGTACCTTGCCAGAATTGTAGTTCAGCTTAGTCACTGTCCTTCACTTATCATACTAATGGTGCAGTAAATTTTAAACTGGACACATCCAGGCAATAGCAAAAAGGCCAGGTACCAATTTTGTGTTTTAGACAGTTATTTTGGAAATATGTTTAGGCATTCATAGCACAATGATGCATCAGAATGTGCATAAGGAACTGCAACTTGGTTGCAAAAGCACAAAATCCCCTTCTCTGACGTGATACCATCGCACTGGCACCTCTCCTGCAGCATTTGTGTGTAAAATTTATGCTCCACCACATATACAAAAGATGATACAGTAAATGGTTGAGATAATTCTTTTGAAGTACAGTAGCTTGCTTCTGGTCAAACAGTCAAATTATTTTAACATTTTTATTTGTTTTGAATTTTATCTATATTTCATAAAGGTACAGGTTTCCCTTGCTCGAAAGCCAGTCGTATCCAACTTTAAGGTTTAGTGCTCATCTGTTTCAAAGCCAAAGAGCCAGCGCTGTCTGCTTCTGCAGACGTTTCCGTGGTCATGTGGCAGGCATGACTAGACACCGGAGTGCACGGAACACTGTTTACCTTCACACCAAAGTGGTCCCTATTTATCTACTTGCAATTTCTTGCTTTTGAACTGCTAGGTTGACAGGAGCTGGAATAAAGACAGGAGCTCATTCCATCCTGCAGTGCTCGGGGATTGAACTGCTGACCTCCCGCCTTCCAGTCAGCGTCTTAGCCACTTGAGCCATAATTTCTTCGCAACCCCATGAACCACCGAACGCCAGGCACCCCTATCCTCCTCAGCCCACCCAGCTTTGTGCGCTTTGTGTAAACAATGCCATCTAGCCATCTCATTCTCTGCCACCCACTTCTTCTTTTGTCCTTGCCTTTCCCGGCATCAAAGCTTTCTCAAGTGAATCCTCTCTTCTCTTTTGATGACCAAAGTACTTTAACTTCATCTTCAATATTTGACCTTCTAAGGAGCAGTCAGGTGTTGTTGTTTTTAAGATCAACCTATTTTTTCTCTTTGCTGTCAAGGGTACTCTCAGAATTCTCCAATTCCACATCTCAAAGGTGTCCATTCTGCACTCAACTTTCTTTATGGTCCACCTCTCACAACCATACATTAAATACAGCAATGCTGTATTTAAATAATGCTCCAATGCTGTTCCATATAATGGGTTTGCTTCACTCCATTGAAATAATCCCTGCTACAGGAAACTCCTGACTCCATGGAAATACAATAGCTGTACTGCCATCCAATTAACTTTGTGACAACACTAACCACACACTAGACTAGAAGAGCAGAATATCATAGAAGAACAAACAGGATTGTTCCTTACAATGTAGATTTCTTCTGTAGCCAGAACTAGGGATGTACAAGAGGGGACATTAGACTGCATTCATTTAAAATTCTTTTGAGGATGGTTCATTCATTTTCAGATCTTTTTGGTTCTTTTCAGTGGTGTGATTCAAAACTTTTTGCTACCTACTCTGTGGGCTTGGTATGGTGGTTGTGGCCAGGGAGAAAGCCCTGCGTTGTATCCCACCACTACAGAACCCTAAAGAGCCCTTAAAATACTACAAAGAAGCAGGGAACAGGCACACAATTAAAAAGTCCTAAGGAATGCTTTAAAACTACAGTACAGTATCTCAAAAAAAGTCAGGGCAAGGCAGGTGATCATAGGTAGATACTGTCCAGAGCAGAGTTGTATAGACTGGTCTTGAGAAGTCTCAGATTTACTGTAAAGCTTTCTGTATTGCATTAGTCTTTAACATCCGTACAAAGACAACAGAGTCACCTAAAACTCTAAAAGGATCAGTTCATAAGTTTCTTTAAACATAAGTGAAACAGCCAAAGAGGTTTTGAAGGGAAAAGAGATTTTATCAACTAGATCAATTATAATAATATAATATAATATAAAATATTGGTGCTTGAATCCATGGAGACACTAATTAACATTTCTACCAGACTTATATACTTTTTGACAAACTACACTCATGTGTTCTTGGCCCAAGTGGGGCCGAAGAGCGGAGGTGTTTCATATTTTATCTTGGCAATACATACTTTCCAGAATGTTCAGAAATGCACATTCACACAAGTCTATTCCACTTAGATAAATGACACAGGGCTTTTGTGTAACTGTCTTTTCATAAAATGGCTTTCTCCAGGCCACACTATAGATTAGCACAATTAATTTAAAAAGTTATGTAAGCTTCATTGTGTTCTTTAACTGCATACTTATTTTGTTAAGGAGAAAGGTAAAGAGTTTAATAAATTAAAATAACTATTTTGTGGTCACAGCAGCCTGAGTTTAATCCTATGTCAACTATATCAGATTTTTAAAATATGCTACAGAAAGCAAGTAGCTGCTCAGTCTTCATCTTCCTATTGAATAATTTAAAAAAGAATATGACGTGATTAAGTCATAACTGCCATATGAAAGAGCCAACAGTAAATCTTTATGACTCTGTGGCTGCTTGTTTCAAATAAAATCTGCAAATGCCAATAAGACGTGAAGAATCCTTTGCTAAGAAAGTACAGTCTTAACTTCTTCCTTTCCCCTCCCACTCAAAAAACTCCAGACTTTATATCAGTCCAGGATGAAGAAATGATAAGCTTCTGATTGCAAATATTTAATTTACATTATTGTAATAAAACATCTATATGTGCGCTCACTTGAGATAATTCTACGCTTTTGAGAGCCAGTTGTATTTTAAAGAAATTAATAGGGCTAAATCCAATTTAGTCTCAAGTCAAGTAGACCCACTAAATTGATGGGATTGTTTTATTCAAGAGTAAAGTACTTCCTAGGATCTGTTACAGTGGGAACTAACAATTGAATTTAGCCCCACACTTTAGGAAAAAAACATGGAGTGATATATAAGAACATTAATACAAAAACTGGGTGCCACTTGTTTATTTTAATGTTTTTTTAAAAAAAAATCTGGATCTTATCTCTCCCTCAACACTTGAAGTAGTAGAAGAGGAAGCAAAGAAGAAGAATTTTAATAACAATATCTACACAGAATTAACAAGATTGTAAATTAAAAGTTTAAAAAGTCAGAATGCTGAAAACACATGTTCATGGTCCTGGCATTGGAGATTAGGAATTAGATAGCTGGGGAAAGGGGTAAGAGTATTCTGTCCCCCACTCTCTGCTAAGGAGAATGCAATCTTTGTTATTATGGCAACCCTATGAACGAGTGATCTCTAGTTTGTCCTCTCCTCACAGTCCTAATCAGGTCTTGTAAACTCAAGCCTGTGGCTTTCTTTAGGAAGTCAGTCCATCTTGTATTTGCTCTTCCTCTTTAGGGGTAGGTAAAGGTAAGGTAAAGGTCACCCTTCCTCAAAAGCCAGTCGTATCCGACTCTAGGGTTCAATGCTCATCATTGTTTATAGCCAAAGAGCCAGCACTGTCAGCTACTGCATACATTTCCGTGTCTGGTCATGTGGCAGACATGACTAGACATGGAACGCTGTTTCCCTTCCCGCCAAAGTGGTATTTATCTACTTGCAATTTCTTGCTTTCAAAGTGCTAGGTTGACAGGGGCTGAGACAGAGACGGAAGCTCACGCTGTCATGCTGCACTCAGGTCTCGAACTGCTGCCATGCCGACCTTCCAGATGCCAAGCTCAGCGTCTTAACCACTAAGCCACCACAGTCCCTTTAGGTGTAGGTTTCAGTAAAATAAACGACAAGATGCAGCCAAAGATGAGAGACAGAGATAAGTGTATTATCTATAAATCTACTTTATTACTCTTCTACATGAGGTGTGGAGCTCAGTTTGAGGCAAGTTGGTAGAGCGGCCCCATTTCCCTGTAGCTCCCAAAACAATTTCATGATCCTAAGAGGACTTCTTTAACTGCAGCATAGAAAACTTTCTCTTGCTGCTCATTCCTAACCCAGAGGCATGTCACAGTTTGAAATAAAGAATATGATTGGTCAGTTCAATGAAGTACAACAAAGCCAGAGGACTGGCATTTTATTCTTCCAGTGCAGGTGCCCGGGAACCATCCATTACTGCACCAAGATTTGCCTGGTCAGCAGCATCAGGAACAAAACTGGATAACAAGATGTGGGTCCTTGTCATATCACCTCTTTATGATATCACATGGATGTAGCAGTTAAGGGCCGGAGTGGAGGCATAACTGCTTTTGGACCAGCTGGTTGTGAAAAAGCATGGGAATCTAGCCAAAAGGATCTTATATTTGTTAAAACCTGGCTAGCCGGTGAATATGATCACTCAATAGGCAAGTCGCAAAATGTACCCAATAGCTGTAACAATTACTGATGCTACTTTATGGCTTGCATCTTGCATTGTACGCACATACAAATCTTTCTTTTCTTACAGTTCTGCTGCTACCTGCCATGATGTTTGTCTTCTCACCTCAAGATCCAATGATACGTATCTGGGTGGTGGGTGGAGTGGGTTGTTTTCTGAATGTTTATACAGGTTTTATGTGTTTTAATGTGGATTTTTAGCTGGGGGTTTTAGCTGTGGATGTTTTTAATTGTTTTATATTGTATTCTATTTTTATTTTTATTTTCCCCTCTTCCTTTTTCCTCTTTTGTTGTTAGCCATCCTGAGTGGTGTTTCCCACCAGGAGGGCAGGATATAAATACATAAATAAATTAAAAATTTGTTCTTGAGAATTTAGTAACCCTAGCTACACCTGAGATTGTCAGGCTGGTTTAAAACGTACAGCCACGGCAGATTGTCTGGAAAACACACCTCTGACTTCCAACATAGGAATGCTGACAAGGTTGCCACTGCTGCCTCCTTCATATCATCTAGTGCCGTGATGGCGAACCTTAGCACTCCAGATGTTCTTGGGCTTCAATTTCCAGAATCCCAAGCCCTTGTGCGTTTTACTTCCGCTTCCGGGAGCAACGAGGGCAGTGCGGGCCAGATGAATCGCAGTAAACCCATTCGTGTGGATTCACGGTGGCTTGGGCTTCTGGGAACTGAAGTCCAAGAACATCTGGAGTGCCAAGGTTCGCCATCACGGATCTAGTGTTAACTGCATGTGGCAACTATCTCTCTGCCCAATAGTAGGACTTCCCTTGCTGTTTGAAGCTTGGAAAAGTTACTTGTTTGAACTGCCCATTCCCCAGATTGGCCATATTTCTTGGTAGATTCTGAGAATTATAATCCAAACAATTTATATTTTTCAGGATCTCAGACACTGTATAAAAGAAAAATGAATACAGTAGCTTTCTTTTCCCAAGCCTAGTTTAAACTTGTCTATAAAAAAACAGAAAAATAAAGAAGCAAGAGTATGAATTCTGGTTCAGGGTTAGTACACACTTGAAGTATTAATGCCACACAATCCTAATAATCCCATCCTCCACAAGAGGAGACAAACAGTATAAAACTAAATATCATCAAGGGCAGCCCATTGACTGCGTTACAAACAAAGTAGTCTCAAAGGTTATGAATGTGTAATATGTAACATAACGTCACCCACCAACCCCAATATTGGAAGTAAACATAGTCAATTTAAGGCAGCTGTGACAGTTCAGTCTGTTTTGTGTTGTTTTTTTACAGTCAACAACATTTTACAAGACAAAAACAGTAAACCTCTGTTTACTCACATTGAAAATATTTAAGAAATGGAGATCTTTGTTCATGTAGCAACTGACTGCAGCAAAGTCATTAACCAATATTTCTGGTACTACTAATTCTAAAACAAATACAGACAACTGAAGAAAATCCCAATAGGAATGTATTTATATTAAAATTAGTAAAGGTAAAGGTTTCCCTTGCTCGAAAACCATTCATATCCAGCTGTAGGGTTCAATGCTGATCTCTGTTTCAAAGCCACTGTCTGCTTCTGCAGACATTTCCGCGGTCATGGAAGGAGAATCCTTTAGGAGGATTCGATCCCCATATTCATCACTTCCAATACTAAATAATCCAGTATTAATAGTGGAGTCTTTCAAGTTCTTAGGTATTGCCATATCTCAAGATTTAAAGTGGTCATCTAATATTAGGAACATCATTAAGAAAGCACAACAGAGACTGTTCTTTCTGCGCCAACTCAGAAAGCTCAAGTTGCCTAAAGAGTTGTTGATCCAGTTCTATAGAGGGATGATAGAATCCATCATCTGCACCTCTATAATTGTCTGGTTTGGTTCTGCATCTCAACAAGATAAATATAGACTTCAACGAGTAGTTAGGACTGCAGTAAAAAATATTGCTGTTAATCTACCTTCCATTGAAGATCTATATACTACACGAGCTGAAAAGAGAGCGGAGAAAATATACAAAGACCCCACACATCCTGGAAATAACTTGCTCCATCTTCTACCGTCAAAACGACGCTTTAGAGTATTACATACTAAAACAACCAAATACAAAGATAGTTTATTTCCAAATGCCATTAATCTGCTGAATAACTAAATTGTATGATTGTATTGTATTGTTATTGTTTCTCTAGGGGTATGTGAGATTGTTGTTAGTATTATGATTAGCACCTATTATTATGTATAGTAAACGATCTAGTAAATGTAATTAAAATTTTCATGTATATATAGAGCATATGTACCAAAGACAAATTCCTGGTGTGTTAGCACACCTGGCCAATAAAGGATTCTATTCTATTCTATTCTATGTGGCAGGCATGACTAGATACATTATTAAAATGACAAGCTTGCGGTCAGTTTCTTTTTCCTTGTTAAAAATTTATGTTCTTCCTGTAAAAGAATGCCACTGTTCCTGTACCAAATTTACTTTTTGTTCCTTCAGGAACACGGATCATGTAGTCTTAATTCCCCCACCCCCCCTTCACCTCAATATTTGAAGCATACAAATATGTGCAGTATGGCGAAATAGATACAGTTACCTACATCTTGGCTTTTGAATGATTTTTGTTATGCTTCTCCGCTCCAAGCATTCAGGGTAGTATTTTTTTCCCTTACTTTGGGATTTGAGTACTGTATGGCAGAAATTGCTGATGAAAATGATCTCAGCTGTTATGCTGGTTTCATTGTCATTTTTATGAAAAGTAAATGGGTATTCCATTTATCTTAGCCACACTGTAGAAGTCATTAGATGAAAGAAAGATACATTTCCCATTACAAAGACACCCCACATCCCCAAACCCTGTTTCTTGTCTGAAGTGCAGAAATTGTGTTTTGCTATTAGAGACTTAGAAAGCCCATTTTTCCAGCATTCTATATCAGTAGCCTTTGTAATGATACATAGGTATCTAACATATTATACCTTTTTCCTACAAAAGTGAGGAAGGGAAATAGCTATTGCTCTAAAAACAGATTTCCTCTCTGCTTGCAAGTGAGGACATTTTGTACAATATGTAAATTATTTTCATATATGTACCATCTATTCAAAAGTATATTTTCCAAAAAAATATCACTCAATCTACTTTTCTGAAAAACATTGTGGCCTTCAAAGACCAAATAGTTGTATAAATTGATAATGCCTTACCTTGCATTAGTCAAATTTATATTTTAACACACTGGCTAATATTAATTAGAAAATGATATTTGATTAAAATTTAATCAAATGCCATTTTCTAATTAATATCAGCCAGCATACAGCAGTGGACAGAATTAAAATAGAAATCTATTCAAGTTATTCCGCAAGTGCAGTCAAAAACTTAAAATACAACAATATGTTGACTTCTACGCTCAAGTGGTTAAGATGCTGACTGGAAGGTGGCAGGTCAGCAGTTTGATACCCGAATACTGCAGGACGGAGTGAGCTCCTGTCAAACTAGCAGCTCAAAAGCTAGAAACTGCAAGTAGATAAATAGGTACCACTTCAGTGGGAAGGTAAACAGTGTTCTGTTCACTCTGGTGTCTAGTCATGCCTGCCACATGACCATGGAAACATCTGCAAACGCAGTCCATGCTGGCTCTTTGTCTATAAACAGATGAACACTGAACCGTAGTGTCAGATATGACTGGCTTTCGAGCAAGGGTGGCCTTTACCTTTTCTAAGCTTGTTATAACAAACACAAAAATGAATACAACAGAGGGTTCTGTTACAGATAGTGTACACACAAATTCCTTCCAACCTAGCAGATTGAAAGCAAGAAATTGCAAGTACTGTAAATAAATAGGGACCACTTTGGTGGCAAAAGAACTTGGGGACATGAAAGGAGCCTCATTCGGGCGTCCCCTGAGCAGAGTTAGTTGATCCTTTCAACCCAGAATAATTTCTGACATGAAATTATTATTATTCCTTAAGAACATAAGAACAGCCTTGCTGGAACAGGCCACAGCCCATCCAGTCCAGCATTCTGTCTCACACAGTGGCTCACCATTTGCTTCAGGGTATTATTCCCAAGCAGATGCCTTCACCTGCTTAGGATTCCCTGGAAAAGGCATTGAGAGATATCCTGCCTATCTCTCCAACCCGGAGGTTGTCCTTAGGTATCCATAATTATAGCCATTGATACCCTTGTCCTCCATGAACTTGTCTAATCCTTTCTTAAAGCTGTCAAGACTGACAGCTGTCAACACTTCATCTAGCAGGGAGTTCCATAGACCAGTAATCCTCTGGGTGAAAAAGTACTTTCTCTTACTTGTTTGAGAACTAGTACCCAAACGTTTCATGGAGTGCCCCCTAGTTCTAGTGTTGTGTGATAGGGAAAACAGTTTTTCCTTCTCTGATCTCTTTATGCTTCACTTGTACATAAAGCACTTGAACAATGACAGCTATGCAAGCTGTGCTATAACAAAGAAGAGTCATTGTCTAACTTCCCGTATGTTGTGAAATAATGTACGCACTGTTTTAATGAAACAGGAAGAAAACTTTATTATACACGCAGACAGGCTTAGGCCTTGTGAGATCTATTTTTTTATTTTTGAAAACAGGTCTTTTCATTGAATGAGGCAGGACAAAATAGTGCCTGTGAAAGTAAATATAGCTGTCATTAGCCCAGTAATGATATATGTAGAATATATGGTAATCTTTATTTGGGGGAACGGGATAAAGTAAAATAGGCAACACAGAATACAAATAGACAATAAATCATCTATTTGTACTGCCTTTCAGATACACACATTTTAAAACAATTGTAATTCATCATAGCCCCATGTTTTGTTTACATTAATGAGGTAAAACAATCATTGGCATTGTAAATAATTTGCATTAAGCTATCCCTGGTTGACCAAAAGAATTGGGTAGCAATTTGTGGCAAAAAGTCTCTGCCTAAGATTCCAGAGATCTAAAGTCACTTCGAACCAGGGCTGTAACCAGGGGGTGGCCAGGGTGGGCTTGGCCCACCCTGAGTTAGCACTTTGCCCACCTTGGCAAAGCATGGTTTCCCATAGGAATGCACTGAAAAGAAGCTTTGTTGCCCATCCTGAAAAAATATTCACCAACCCACATCTAGAATCCTGGCTATGGCCCTGCTTAGAACAGATACTCCACGATCAATCTGAACTGGTAAAAAGCAGCTCCCTGGGGTCTGATGACTATGTGGAATGTATTTATTTGGCTAATTGCAGAAATGAAAAGAGTAATTCTAGATTACTCTCTTAAAGCAAACACTTTTCTTCCTTCTTCCACATTTGGGCCAAACCCTCTTCCTAGAAGCCATTGGCCCAAATCCTATCACTTAGCGTAGTAAATCCCACTGCAGTAAATCCATTGAACTGATGTGTATTTGTTGAGTTAACTTCTCCATATGTTCCACTGGTTCAAGTGGGTCTGCGCTAACTGCAACATACTGTACCATGGTTAAAAGTCACAGTTAAGAGTAGGTCTATTTGAATCAATGGAACTTGTAGATGAGTTCCTCACTAAAAAAAAACCATTGATTCAGTGGGCCGTCTCTATTGCAATTTCCTATTCTAAACAACAGGATTTTGGCTCATGCAAGGTCTAGTACAAAAGTGCCAGATGAGAATTACAGTGACCTGTGTTCATATTCCCAGTCAGACATCAAATTCACTAGGTGAACTTGCATAAGTCACCACCACTCAGTTTGATCTATCCCAGAAGACTTTGGTGGTAAAAACAATAATGAAGGAAGCCAGAAAACCATCTACACAGGTTTGAATTTCATGGAGGGAAGATGGGATATTGTGGGATCCGGCCACACAATTGGTATACTGGCCCTGACAGAACCCCAGTTAATGGGAGATCACATCGTTACCAGGGGTTCCTGAAAGGACAGAAACTGGGGGAGCGGAATATTAGATAGAGTTTAATTCATCAATAGCTGATCTGACAAACTGCTCGGACAATAGAGAGCTAATGACTAACGCGCTAGGCACGTAATAGGTAATCTCACGCCTGCGGATTACCTTAAGGCCTAGAGCCAATACTAGCCACTTGTTTACCCCGGATAACACGGAACAATGTATTTCCCCTGCCGTTAATTAAGTTGGTTAATTAACTTCCCCTGTAGACTTCCCCAATTAACTTGTGTAAACATTATGTGTGAAACCTGTCAGTATCGCAATGCTTTTACATGCAGCCTGAACATGATAAATACTGATGATTTGCCTTCATTAAATCACTGGTCTTCGCTCCATCTTGCCTCGCATCTCATTGCTTGACCAGTCTCCTCTGGGACCCAACGGCCGCTTCGCGGTTCCGATCCAGCTTGCGCAGCCCGCTTCGCGGCCCCAGATCCAACAGGATATAAATCAAAATTAAATTGATTAAATTAGATCAACAAAGGCAGCCACAAAAGGGTCTTGCAGATCTTACTGCATTTATCAATAGTTACTTTAAAAAATTAAAATACAAATTATGATTTATCCAGTGCCTTTTCTGCTTTGTCCCTGAAATGTTCTAGACCTGTCAGGGTAGATCTGGTAGCATCTTTAAATACAGGACATTTTCTTCATAGAAACAAAGGGCAACCATTCACCTCTATGTGCGAAACTTGCTTTTTTTACTTCTAGGAACCCTAGATACTGAGAATCCCATCTGCTCTTATATCTATTGCATCATGTTGAAACCTGTCCTATCAACTGATTGCATGTGATAGCACTGTGAACTACTGCAAATATAAAAACTTGCTCCATTCAAAAACAGCACTGAAGAGAAATCGCAGAGGTTATGCATTCATCCGTGGTTTAAATCCATGCATTTAATATAACACAAGGATCAACTAAAAAAAAATATTGACTTTGATGTTGAAAAGCTTATTCTATAAAATATTTTACTTCTGTTGAATAAAAAGAACACATTTTTCCTCCAAGGGTTTTTCAAAGATCAATTATTTTGATTGATGGATCAAAACAGAGTGCTTTACTATTCATGAATTACAAGCACTTTTAAAGGCGCCCTAAATAGGAATTTGATCTTAAGAGTCACAGTCGGGCTGGTTGGTGGATCAGGAAAAAAAAATCACAACAACAGAAGTCTGCAGGAATACTCAATGAACCATGTTGTGAAGCACAGAAACATTATGTTTCTGATCTAAGGGGATCATTGTCTCAGAGATGCCAATTTTCTCAGAAAAGGAGCAATTCAAGACCTCTCAGAAGTCTAGGAGCTAAGACACTTCAAAACCACTTCCTTCTGTCTGGACTCATTTAGTGTTTGGGAATCAAGACAATGGAAACGGCTGTAAGCTAGCCTAACACATCTTTATTGCATGGAGTACAGCACGAACATGTGGTAATGGCGGACAAACAGCTCTTTTTATAAGGTGGCTATCTAACTGAATCTGGCTCTTCGACAGGCATTGGCTGCTGTCCAAGTGACGTCATCCTTGGTCACGCCTTTCTTGTCCAGGTGAGGTGAGCGCGGGAATCTTTCCCGCGCAGCTGAAGGCATTTGAGTAATGTGAACCATGTGAGCTAGGCGCTCGCTATTGCCCCCGGTGGCCACTAGCTCGCGTCCTCATACAGAAGGTTACAGTGTTACCTGTACCCATTCGTGTGGTTACAAATACATTCAACACACTACATTCAATACACAACATCCCTCCCCCCTAAGATGGGACAAAGTCCCTTAACCAAACTGGTTTCCTGCATGTGCGTTTTGGCCGTGCGGCCGTTATGCTTGACTCGGCCATCCCCCCTCGTCTGTGTCCTCCTGGTTCTTGTCCTGCAATTGGAGAGGATGACTCGTTAGTGACTCGCCACGGGCTTGCCGCTTCGGGATGGGCAGGAGCAGGGGGAGGAAGGGTTTCTGATGTGGATGTGGACAAACCGGGGGCACTAGGGGCTAAAGAAAAACCCCGCTCTTCGCTTGGACGGGTGGGGGAACACTCCGAAAAAAACCCCCGGTTTGGTAACTCAAAATCTAATTCAGGGGCAACAGTGGCAAACTCATTCCCCTCCTTCGAGGGACTGGGTAGAACTACAGGGGCAAACTCGTTCCTCTCTTTCAAGGGACTGGATAAAGCTGGCGTATGAAAAGGATATGAGTTTGAACCTAAGCTCCCCCCCTCGTTTGGGACTGTTGCCCTTCGTTTTCTCCCCCTTGGGATAAACGGGTGGAGGAGAACCCTAACGCTGAACTTTGCTGTTGAGCCCCTCTGTCCGGCCCCCCAATCACTCGGTGCCTAAGTTGGTCAGCGTGCCTCCTCCAGAGGAGACCCGTGTTGGTCTCGACACAGAATGAGACTGGTCCTGTTTGATTAATGACTACCCCCGGCACCCATGCTGGCTCTGTGGTGGCGTAGTTTCTGCAATGAACAGGCTCTCCTATCTGGAAGTTTTTGGTGGGGCTGTGCTCAATGTTTCTTCCTCTATCCTCGACCCGGGTGGCATCCAATCTAGTTAATAATGAGTGTAACTTCCTTTTCATGAGGAGTTCCGCGGGAGAGAATCCCGACGCCAATGGCGTCACTCGATATGCCAACAGAAACTGGCAGAGCTGCCGGTCCAGATCCCCGGGACCCATGCGCCGCAGCCCTTCCTTCATTGTGCGCACCAGACGTTCCGCCTGGCCATTTGTTGCAGGGTGAAAGGGGGCTGAGGTAACGTGCCGAATGGCGTTGGACTCTAAGAACGCCTGGAACTCGGCTGACGTGAAACAACTCACATTGTCACTAATAATGACGTCAGGTATCCCGAAGGTGCATATCAGTTTGCACAGTTGTTTTATGGTCCCAGCTGATGAGGTGTTGTGCATTGGAATTACCTCTAACCACTTGGAGTATACGTCCACCACAAGCAGAAAAAATGAACCCCTGAATGGCCCTGCGAAGTCTATGTGGAGGCAGGACCACGGTCCCCTAGCTGTGTCCCATTCTCTGTGTGGGAGGCGGGACTCCTCAGGCCGAGAGCTCTGGCAACTTTCGCAGGTGTTCACCATGTGTTCAATGTCTGCGTCTAGCTGGGGCCACCAGAAGTAGCTTCTGGCCAGCGCCTTAGAGCGCACAATCCCTGGGTGGCTGACATGTAAAAGCCGAAGCACCCTTGCTCTTAATGCCTGTGGGACCACCACCCTCTCCCCCCACAACAGACACCCCCTTTCTGCGGACAACTCAACCCTCTTCCTGAAAAATGCCGCAAACTCGTCTGCAGGGGGAGCTGTGGGCCACCCCTTCTGTACCCAGGATCTCACAAGGGCTAACGTTTTATCCTTGGCTGTTTCGGCAGCAATTTCCTTGGGCAAAATGGGGGGTGCATCTAGGGCTTCTATGAGGAGGACTTGGCTATCCTGTTCTACCTCACACTTTGGGTCCCCCAGGTGGGGCAGAGGAGACCTTGAGAGGGCGTCCGCGTGGCTTATCTCTTTCCCGGGGCGGTACTCTAACGACCCCCTGTATGCGTTCAGAAAAATCGCCCACCTAAGCATCCTGGGGGAGAGGATCTGTGGAGTGGGCTTGTCTGAGGTGAAGATACCCAACAGCGGCTTGTGATCGGTTATAATGGTAAATGGGCGACCATACAAAAAATCATGGAACTTCTTGGTCCCCGCGACAATGGCAAGTGCCTCCCTATCTGTTTGGGCATAATTTCATTCTGCCTTGGACAATGATCTCGAGTAGAATGCAACTGGGGCTTCTCGCCCCCCCTCTAGCACGTGGCACAGGACCGCCCCCACCCCCACTGGTGAGGCGTCGCAGACCAAGACTACCGGCTTCTTTGGGTCGAAGTGGGTTAGAATAGCCTCCGAGGAGAGGAGCTGCTTGAGTTCCCTGAAAGCCCGCTCCTGCTTCTCTCCCCACCGCCAAACCGCATCCTTCTTCAGCAACCCATGCAGGGGCTCTGCAATCGTCGCTTTCCTGGGCAGGAAGGAATGGTAAAAATTCAGCAGCCCCAGGAAGGACTGCAGCTCTGGTTTCGCGGTGGGGCGAGGGGCGTTTTGAATAGCTGAGACTTTGGACTCAGCAGGTTTCACCCCCGCAGAGGTTATGCGGAACCCCAGAAACTCCACCTCCCTGGCCAGAAACACACATTTGTCCCTCCGCAGCCTCAACCCCGCGGATTCGAAGGCTGTAAGGACCCTATCTAGTCTCTGGGCCAGTTCTGATTCGCTCTCCCCAGATATCAATATGTCATCGAAAAATGGCAAAACCCCTGGTAATTTCTTTAACAAACGTTCCACAAGAGACTGAAATATCCCCGGCGCCGAGTTCACGCCAAACTGTAGGCACGTTACCTTGAATGCCCCCTTGTGAGTTACAATGGTCTGCGCAGCAGCTGTGGCTGGGGTTACTGGAAGCTGCTGGTACGGCTGCGCCAGATCTAGTTTAGCAAAGACTTTTCCCCCATGTAAAGTAGCCAGCAGATGGCTAACTACCGGCACCGGATAGGCATTAGGGCGGATCGCCTTGTTAATTGTACACTTGTAGTCAGCGCAAATTCGCACCTCCCCATTTGCTTTCAATACTGTAACAATAGGAGTCTCCCACTCTGCAGAGTCCACCGGCACTAAGATCCCTTGCCCCACTAATTTGTCCAGTTCCGCCTCAATTTTGTCCTTTAGGGCGAATGGAACCCGACGTGGCTTTAGTCTCATTGGGCGGACCTCCGGGTCCAGGTCGAAGGAAACTGGGGGCCCCTTGTACTTCCCGAGTCCCTTCTTGAATACCTCTGCGTGTGCGTTGCACACTGCCTGAATCTCATTCCCCCCGATGGCATGGACGCCGCCTATGAAGATGTCCAGGGGTTTGAACCATTGTGTTCCCAGGAGATTACACCCCCCCTCTCTTAGAACCACCAGGGGAAGTTTCCTTCGGAGTCCCTTGTACCGAGTCTCGAAATCCCCAATTCCCAATACTGGAATTACATTTCCCTGCACATCTCTTAAGTTCGCCCCCATCTCCTTGAGTTTGGGTCGCTCCTTGGGGGGAATCCACAAAAATTCCTTATGGGAAATGAGGGAGTATACAGACCCCGAGTCTATCTCCATCTTAACAGGGACCCCTTGCAACAGTACCTCAGCATAAAAACGTGGTTGCCCTAGAGGCACGCTGTGGACGGCCACGTCGTCTTCCGCGTGCACTCGCAGGCACACGTGGTTCCCCTCTGGGTCGTCGCTGCCATCGCAGACTCTGCCGACGCCATCCCGGCTGCTCGTGGAGCGCTTACTCTCTTCCCGGCGTTGCTTGCAGACCCTGGCGATGTGGCCCTTCCGCCCACAGTTGTGGCACTCAGCTTTCCGGAATGGACACTTGCTCCTCTCGTGGGATGCTCCGCACCCATCGCAGCGCCGCCGCCCCTTCCCTTTCTTCTCACTCAGCCCTTTCCTGACCTTCCGGACCCCCTCATCTTCGCTGGAGCCTGGGGCGGCAGAAGCCTCTGAGGATGTGGGCGAGCTTGGGGCAGGGGTCGCCCTCCAGGCCGCCTGGACGGCGGATGCAGCTGCCTCGACTGGTGGGGGCTTTGCCTTGAGAAGCTTGTACCCGGCCCACGTGGATTCAGCTGCTAGGGCCTCTTGTAGTACCTCTTTAAAAGTGAGGTCGTGGCCTTGGTTCATGAGCTTCCTCTGGGTCTCCCCGTCTCTCATCCCGCAGAGCATCCTGTCCCTTAGGGCCACGTCTAGAATTTCCCGCCATTCGCATGGGGTTGCCAAGACGCGGAGGGCCGCTGCATACTCGGATACTGACTCACCTGGCTTTTGGTCCCTCCTCAGGAAGGTTGCCCTGGCGGAGAAGAAGGACACCTTGGGCTTGAAATGGCTCCGCAGAACCGCCAGTATTTCCGTCACCGAAACCTGGTCCACCTCTCGTGGTGCCACCAGATCCATCAGCGCTTGCACGGCGTGGAAACCGAGCATCGTGATGAGAAGACCCTTCTTCTTCCCAGCGTCGGTGATGCCCGCATACGCCACCGTACTCTTAAAATGCATTTCAAACCAGTCCCATCGCTCGGGATGGGTCACGTCGAAAACTGGCTTCTGAGATATTGTCTTGTCCCCGTGGGAATCCATATCCCACCTTCATCGCCAATTTAGTGTTTGGGAATCAAGACAATGGAAACGGCTGTAAGCTAGCCTAACACATCTTTATTGCATGGAGTACAGCACGAACATGTGGTAATGGCGGACAAACAGCTCTTTTTATACGGTGGCTATCTAATTGAATCTGGCTCTTTGACAGGCATTGGCTGCTGTCCAAGTGACGTCATCCTTGGTCACGCCTTTCTTGTCCAGGTGAGGTGAGCGCGGGAATCTTTCCCGCGCAGCTGAAGGCATTTGAGTAATGTGAACCATGTGAGCTAGGCGCTCGCTATTGCCCCCGGTGGCCACTAGCTCGCGTCCTCATACAGAAGGTTACAGTGTTACCTGTACCCATTCGTGTGGTTACAAATACATTCAACACACTACATTCAATACACAACAACTCTCTGCTTCCATTAGTATGCTAGGTTCAATTACAAGGCAAAGACTTGCCCCTTTCTTGTGTATCTTTTGTGTGTACACACATGCTCCTGCTAGTTCTTCGGTTGTTATCAAACCGGATGCCTTATAAAAGGAGCCACAAGACTGATACACAAGTCATTGGGTTTTTATGAACAAGACAAACTGGTTCTCATTTATTTATTCTTACAGCAGTAAAATGGACACACTGAGGACAAAAAATTGTCATGATACACACTGTTGTTTCTTTCTCTTGTCATTCTGTAAAGAATGGGGGTACACCAACTCTCCCTGCCTTGGCATCCCAGCAGAATGGGAGATGTAGTCCAACGTATCAGGAGGGTATCAGGCTGGGAAAGAGGGCCACCTACATTCCTTTTCTGCTATACACTATCAAAGAGCCAGATACTGAAACTTTGAGCTACAATAAATAGCCCAAACAGCAGTTAATTACTGGGAAGAATTCCAGGGTCTCTGCTGAGAAGTGCCAAGTCATTCTCCTGCCTGCATGATCAGACAGCCCAATTTTTTCCATAGAAAGTGGTAAGTAATTTGTCGGCCAAAATTAGAATGACTTAAGCTTGACTTAATTTTAATTTTGGCCAACATCAAAGCCAAGAAAGTTGGCAGTCCAAAGTTTAATCTGGACTGTTTTCTTATTATTATATGTCTAGGTCAGACGTGAAACTGCCAAAATGAAGGCACTTTTTGGTGAGTTCATCCTGCAGTTCCTTTGCTTGACCTAGTGTGAGAAAGATGAGCTGGTTGCCGTTACCAGGGTACGCCTGATTGTGGTTCAAAATTACCACAGTCTTCGAGGAAGCTCTTTCTGAACATGAAAGAAGAAGAGAAAAAGAAGAAGAAACTTGTTTCTTTTGCAAAGTTCTTCTTTTGACACCCTTCAGATTTATAAAGGCGAAACCTTAATGCTGCTTAGGCATGTTTGAACCCCAGCAAAAAAAATGAGAAATCTACCATGCATAAAACATTTTCACCCAGTTGAAAAGTTTCATCTCACACTTCAGTTCCACAAAAGAACTTGGTTGTGTGGTTCTTTGCCAAAAACCACTTCATTGTTATACAAAGTTGCTGGGCAGTTAACAATGGAGCATGAAAAAATGCAAGATACTGTAGCTGATAAATCAAGCAGAATTTATAACATACTGTACATAGGTAATGTACAAGGAGAAGTTTACTATGCTGGAGACCAGTATATGTTCGATAAGGCCCACTACCTAAATTTTAGAATTACGTTAGCCTATTCTGTTGCACAAAGTGAATTAAATCCGTAGCCACCACCGTCTATGGAGTTTAAACACTGAAAATATAATAGGCTTACAAGAAGCTTGAAACAAAAATATGGAAGTACACATCTCCTGTAAGAATGTGAAGCTTTAAAAAGCCAGCTACTTGTCAAAATAAATTGCACTTCACCAATACTTACAGACACAAATATGTCTTGTCTTAAAAATTGCATATTGCACCTGGTAGCTCAAATAGGAGGCAGCTCTTTAAAATGTGCAGAGCTGCTGATGACATATATACCTGTATACACATTTGAACGTGCAATCTATACCTATAAAATGGTGCGTTAACCATTGGAATGTGACAAAGGATGTTGCACCAGGCCCCACTAGCCCCGTCCGAGCCTCCGTGCACTCGCCCGAATGGGGTTCGCAGGTAATTGTAGGGTTGAAATTTTCGCCCAGGGGGCAGGAGCCCCCCGGGTGCAAACAAAAAAAGGGAACTTCAATTCCCAACGTTCCTTGCACCACGCCAGAGCCAATCAGGCTGAGCGGCGCGGCAAAAGGAACGTTCGGAAACGCGCCACGGCCAATCAAAAAAAAAGCCGCAGGAAAAAAACCATTGCAGTAACCAAACACGCGCAGGCAAAACTACAAGCCCCAGTGTCCTGCGCGCCATTAGCACGCAGAACGCTGAGGCAGCCGACGCGCAAAAAATAAAAGTAAAAAAACCCCGGTCACCGCTGCCCTTCCTTCCCACGGGCCAGCCAGCATGGCCCGTGGAAAAGAAAGCCCCCCCCCGCCATTGCCCTTCCTTCCCACGGGCCAGCCAGCATGGCCCACAGGAAAGAAAGCCCCCCCTCCCGCCATTGCCCTTCCATCCCACGGGCCAGCCAGCATGGCCCGTGGAAAAGAAAGCCCCCCCCACCATTGCTCTTCTTTCCCACGGGCCAGCCAGCATGGCCCACGGGAAAGCCCCCCCCCGCCGCCGCTGCCCTTCCTTCCCACAGGCCAGCCAGCATGGCCCACAGAAAAAAAGCCCCCCCCAAAAAAAAGTAAACACAAAAACACAAACCAAAAACAATCAAAAACACTCAAAAACAAAAATCCAAAAAGGAAACACAAAAACAGCCAAAAACAAACAAGAAAAAACACACAGACCCCCCCCCCAAAAAAAAACCAACCCCCCACAAAAAAACCCAGAGAGCTTACCATAAGACGTCTTCTATCCATGAGGACCGGAACTCAAATGAGAAAATAAAGAAAATACTTACCGGAAGCGACACCCAGAGGACAGAAGAGAAAAATTGTAGAGAGGAAGAAAAGCTCACCACCCCCACCCAGGGGCCACAAGAGAAAAAACATTCAAAAATATTGAAACTAATAAGATTAATTCCCAAATTAATCAAATAAATTATAAAAACATTCAAAAATAATCACACTAATCTCAAAAAATACCAAAAAAACCCAGAAATCACTTTTTACTCAAAAAACAAAACAAAAAATGCGTAAAAATAAAGATTTAAAAAACCAAAATTAAATTTGAAACTAAAATTTTTTTTTTACATTACATAAATTAAAATAAAATAAAATTTGCATAAACATAAAACAAAAACCTTCAAAAACCAATTTAAAGAACCCGGCGCTGAGGAAGCTGGCGCGCAAACAATAAAAAATAAAACACACACTAGGAGCGCAAGTCTTCCTCAGGAGGACGCAGCGCCTCGAAGCCACAAAATCACAAAACCTTACAACACCATTTAAAACAGCCCAGCACCATTGGTTCAAGAAAAAAACCCGAAACCCTTTACTATCCAACACAATTTAAAAAAGCTCGGCACCGCTGGGCAAAATATGCTAGTATAGAGTATAAGAAAGGGGATAGAACTGCTACTTTTTGCAAAGCACCTATGTTCTGTGTTTAAAATACTTAGAAGGAAATGCCACTCTTCCGACATAATCTCTTATCTTGCTTCTACTCCCTTCCTAACAATGGGACATTTCTAACTGAGAGTAATGGCAATTCTGATTTTCCTGAAATCCATGTTCCATAAAGCTGAACACCTGAATTATATTAGGCCTATATAACCAGGAAAGGAATACAAACTGAACATAGTTGGGAAACTTATTTCATAACATATCAGCACTGGAAACAGACTCCGAACCTGGTCCTACTTCAGTCAAGACATGAGGCTAAATCTTACTGGGATTTTCCCTGCCATCTTTATGTCATTCGTCCTATCTCACTTTGTATCCTGCTCTTTTTACCATGACTTTCTGCTCCTTTTCCTTTCTCCTGGAAAGGCAGTTTATCCTTGTCCAATTCCAACTCTTTACAACCTCATGGACCTTTGCCCTCCAGGCACCTCTGTCCTCCACCATCCTCCTCAACCTGCCCAGCTCTGTGCCCATTGTGTCCACAATATCATCTAGCCACCTCATTTTTGGCGGCGCCCTTCTTCTTTTGCCCTCCACCTTTCCCAGCATCAAGGCTTTCTCAAGTGAATCTTCTCTTCTCATTTGATGTCCAAAGTACTTTAGCTTCATCTTTACTATTTGACCTTCTAAGGAGCAGTCAGGGTTGATATCTTCTAAGATTGACCATTTGTTCTCCTCACTGTCCAGGGGACTCTCAAAACTCTCCTCCAACACCACATTTCAAAGGCATCTATTCTTCTGCGCTCAGCTTTCCTAATGGTCCAGCTCTCACAACCATACATGATACATTACCACTGGGAATACCATTGTTTTGACTATGCAAATTTTTGTTTGCAAGGTGATGTCTCTACTTTTATGTTCCCCAGGTTTCTCATAGCTTGTCTCCCAAGAATCAGTCGCCTTTTTATTTCATGGCTACAATTCCCATCTGCAGTGATCTTTGATCCTAAGAAAGTAAAATCTGTCACTGCTTCTACTTCTTCCCCGTCTATTTTCCAGGAACTTATTGGGCCTGTTGCCATTATCTTGGTTTTCTTGATATTTAGTCTCAAGCCAGCTTTTGCACTCTCCTCCTTCAGCCCAATCAAGAGATTCTTTAGGTCTTCCTCACTTTCTGCCATTAGGGTGGTATTGTCTGCATATCTCAGATTGTTGATGTTTCTCCCAGCGATTTTAATCCCATATTGTGATTCCTCCATCCCTGCACTGCACATTATGTGCTCTGTGTATAGGTTGAATAGGCATGGTGACAAAATGCAGCCTTGTCTTACTCCTTTTCCTATTCCAAACCACTCTGTCATTCCCTGTTCTGTCCTAACTGTTGCCTCTTGGTTCATGTACAGATTTCTCAGGAGGCATATGAGGTGCTCTGGTATTCCCATCTCTTTAATTACTTGCCACA
This sequence comes from Bradypodion ventrale, assembly GCA_035047345.1. Taxonomy (NCBI): domain Eukaryota; kingdom Metazoa; phylum Chordata; class Lepidosauria; order Squamata; family Chamaeleonidae; genus Bradypodion; species Bradypodion ventrale. The sequence continues at coordinate 84,736,069 of JAWDJE010000006.1, forward strand.
TCTTGTTGTGGTCCACACAGTCAAATGCCTTAGTGTAGTCAATAAAACAAAAGTAAACTTGTTTCTGGTATTCCTTTGTTTTCTCCATGACCCAACGTATGTTGGCAATGTGGTCTCTAGTCCCCCTGCCTCTTCTGAAACCGGCCTGCACCTCTGGTAATTCTCTCTCCACATGCTGCTGAAGTCTATCCTGTATTATCTTGAGCATCACCTTGCTGGCATGTGGGATGAGCGCGATTGTTCGATAATTTGAACATTCTTTGGCATTGCCCTTTTTTGGAATTGGGACGTATACTGATCTTTTCCAATCCTGTGGCCACTGTTTTGTTTTCCAAATCTGCTGGCATATTGAATGCAGTAACTTGACGCCGTCATCTTTTAGCGCTTTGAAAAATTCAACTGGGATACCATCATCTCCACTAGCTTTGTTGTTTGCAGTGCTCTTTAGGGCCTCTATGACTTCGCTCTCCAGGATGTCTGGCTCAAGTTCAATTTCTTCATCATTGTGATTGTCAGGAGTGTTGAGGTCCTTTTTGTAAAGTTCCTCTGTGTACTCTTTCCATCTTTTCTTAATTTCTTCTGCATCAGCTAGCTCCTGTCCGTCTTTGTCCCTTATCATGGTCATTTTTGCTTTAAATGTTCCCTTGATTTCCTCGATTTTTTTTGAAAAGATCTCTGGTTCTGCCTCTTTTGTTGTTTTCCTCCATTTCTCTGCACTGTTCTTTTAGGTAGTTTTCCTTATCTCTCCTTGCTTTTCTTTGAAATTCTGTGTTCAAATGATTGTAGTTTTTCCTTTCTCCTTTGACTTTTGCGTTCCTTCTTTCCTCTGCTATTTTAAGAGCCTCGTCAGACAACCACTTTGCTTTCTTACTCTTCTTTTCTTTTGGTATGGTTTTCTTTGCTGCTTCCTGCATGATGTCCCTCATCTCCGTCCATAATTCTTCTGGTACTCTGTCTACCGAGTCTAAGCCATTAAATCTGTTCATCACCTCCACCGTGTATTCTTTAGGGATGCTGTCTAGGTGATATCTTTCTGTTCTCCATGTTTTCCCTATTTTCTTTAGTCTAAGCCTGAATTTTGCGATCAGTAGGTTGTGATCTGAGCCACAGTCTGCTCCAGGTCTTGTTTTTGCTGACTATATGGAGGTTCTCCATCTTTGGCTGCAGAGTATGTAGTCAATCTGGTTTCGGTGTTGGCCATCTGGTGATGTCCATGTGTAAAGTCGCCTCTTGTGTTGCTGGAAGAGAGTGTTTGCATTCATTGTCCCTGTGTCTCTCATCCTCATCCTAGGAGCTGAACAAGTACCACTTGAAGAATAATGAAAATAACTGTTATATATATATTTTTTAAAAAGTTAGTTACTTATGATGCAATTTAATTATTTCTCAGTCAGCTCTAAGGTAGACCAGGGCAAGGTGTGCCTTCTTACACAACCAGTGCGTTCTCTTGGCAGAACTCTATCAATCTTTGCCCTGCTTCATTCTGTGTTCCAAGACCAAATTTGCCTGTTATTCCCTCCACTTTTTGATTTCCTACTTTGGCATTCCAGTCTCCTAATATAATTTGGACATCATTTCTTGGTGTCTGTTCTATGAGGTGTTCTAGGTCCTCATAGAACTGGTCCATTGTGGCTTCATCTGCACCAGTGGTTGGTGCGTATATTTGGATCACAGTGACATTGAAAGGTTTGCCTTGAAATCTGACTGACATCATTCTGTCATTTTTGAGATTGTATCCCATTACTGCTTTTCTCACTCTTTTATTGACAATTATGGCTACTCCATTTCTTCTAAGGTTTTCTTGCCCACAGTAGTAGATATGATGGTTTCCAGAGCTGAATTCCCCCATCCCTGTCCATTTGAGCTCACTGATGCCTAAGATGTCAATGCTTATTCTTTCCATCTCATTTTTTACCACTTCCAGTTTACCTTGGTTCATTGATCTCACATTCCATGTCCCTATGCAGTATTGCTCCTTACAACATTGCATTTCCCCTCCCCCTTTCCTGTCCCTCCCCTTCCTCCCCTCTGTGGTGTTAAGCATCCTGTATCACCTAGCCTGCTCCTTTGTTTTGCCTTTTGTTTTGGTCAATAGGGTTCTCTTGGCAAGCTTTGTGGCGTGGTTTGCCAGTGTCTGCGCCATTTTTCTCTCCTCATACATTTTATCACAGTTTTTAAAAGTTTAAAACATTTAAGACAACATATTATCATGCATATTATCACACTTTAAAACACAGTCTCTATGTCAGTTTCTATGTTTAGTCAGTATAAAGTCTCTATGTCAGTTGTTATATTAAGTCTTCTACATTTGCATATCAGCTACTTATCCTTTGCCTGGGACTCTGAGTCTCGCCCCCTGCTTTTCCTCCTCTGCCCTCTTCCCTTCTGTCAGTTGGTCTTCTCCTGGCCTCTTCGCCGCTTGCCCGGCTCTCCTCCTCCTCCTCACACCCCGGCTGGGGGTGGCTGCCCGGCGGCGGCGGCGGCGGCTGGCCTCTTCGCCGCTCGCCCGGCTCTCCTCCTCCTCTTCACCCCCCGGCTGGGGGTGGCTGCCCGGCGCCGGCGGCGGCTGGCCTCTTCGCCGCTCGCCCGGCTCTCCTCCTCCTCCTCACCCCCCGGCTGGGGGTGGCTGCCCGGCGGCGGCAGCGGCTGGCCTCTTCGCCGCTCGCCCGGCTCTCCTCCTCCTCTTCACCCCCCGGCTGGGGGTGGCTGCCCGGCGGTGGCGGCGGCTGAGAATGCAATAATTTGATTCCATCATCTTTTAGGGCTTTGAAAAATTAAACTGGGATACTGTACCATCATCTCCACAATTTTTGTTGTTTGCAGTGCTTTTTAGGGCCTTTCAGACTTCACTCTATTTCTTTGCACTCTTCATTTAGGTAGGTTTCCTTGTCTCTCCTTGCTTTTCTTTGAAATTTTGTATTCAAGTGATTGTATTTTTTCCTTTCTCCTTTGACTTTTGCTTTCCTTCTTTCCTCTGCTATTTTAAGAGCCTCATCAGACAACCACTTTGCTTTCTTACACCTCTTTTCTTTTGGTACGGTTTTCCTTGCTGCCTCCTGCATGATGTCCCGCATCTCTGTCCATAATTCATCTGGCACTCTGTCCATCGAGTCTAAGCCATTAAATCTGTTCCACACCTCCACCATGTATTCCTTAGGGGTGTTGTCTAGGTCATACCTGTCTGGTCTAATTCTCCCCCCCCCTTTATTTTCTTTAGTCTATGCCTGAATTTTGAAATCAGTAGATTATGATCAGAGCCACAGTCTGCTCCATGTCTTGTTTTTGCTGACTGTGTGGAGGTTCTCCATCTTCGGCTGCAGAGTATGTAATCAATCTAGTTTCGATGCTGGCCATCTGGTGATGTCCATGTGTTGCTGGAAGAGGGTGTTTCCTATGACCAGTGTGTTATGTTGGCAGAACTCTATTCATTCTGTGTTCCAAGACCAAACTTGCCTGTTATTCCATTTACTTTTTTATTTCCTACTTTGGCATTCCAGTCTCCCATGATAATGTGTACATTATTTCTTGGTGTCTGTTCTATGAGGTGTTGTAGGTCCTCATAGAACTGGTCAACTGTGGCTTCATCTGCACCAGTGGTTGGTGCGTAGATTTGGATTATGGTGATATTGAATGGTTTTCCTTGGAATCGGACTGAAATCATTCTGTTATTTTTAAGATTGTATCCCATTATGAAGTTTTCCTGGGCAATACGGGATACTTGACAGCTATGTAGTTAGTTGAATTCTTTATAATTGTTGACTTCATATAGTGGACTGTTCTTTTTATACTAAGGTTTTCCTTTTCATACCAAGATTAATGACTAGTTTTGAAATGACTAATGAAATACTTTTTAACTTCTGACTAAATATATAACTTCTTATTTAATATATCCAGTACTACCAAACAACTTTTTAGTCTGTTACTTTGTGTTAAATTGTGATAAAATGTATGATAGGAAAATACTGGCATAGAAACCGGCAAACCGCATCAGGAATTTTGCCAGGAAAACTCCATGGACAGGGACAAAAGGGGTAAGAAAAAGGCAAAATAGATGTAACAGGATGTTGAGCCCATCAGGTCAGAAGATGGGGAGGATAGGATAGTGTGAAGAGAAATACAATCTTGCAAGCAACAATACTGTATAGGAACTTGGAATGTAAGATCTATGAATCAAGGCAAGCTGCAGGTGGTAAAAAAAATGAGATGGAAAGAATAAGCATTGACATCTTGGGAATCAGTGAGTTAAAGTGGACAGGGATAGGCGAATTCAGCTCTGGAAACAAGTTTATCCTTAGCAATGCTTTGTACTGAGGGCAGAGTACTGTACAGCACCTTCCATTTGTGGTAAATTATCTCACTGGGAGCCTCCATGCAAAAGCTTTCATTTGATTTCAGAGGGAACTAAAAGGAGCAAAAAAAATAATGGGAGAAAGTACCATACAAATTCATACAAAGGAAATATTCTACAAATGCAGAAAACTTGCTAACAACAGCAATGTAGAACCCTCTGATATAAGAAGAAAAAATGCATTATCAAGAAAAGCCCTTTCAGGAGCAATAAAAAACAAGTATATTGTAGTACCATTAGGACTATAAAAATATTTCTGTGTGAGCAGATAAAACTTGGATTGTAATCCATCAAAACTCAAACTGAAACAATGGGGTTAGTTTTAAAGGCACCCCAATATTTTGATTTTACTGCTGTGGCTGCTTCTCTGAAAATTGTTTTAACAGCAAACACTGGATTTACTCATCTTGGGAATAGAGCATCATATGCGCACATGACACATTTCTTCTTCTTTCTTCTTGTGCCGTATCTGATTCCGAATATTGGCGATTATGACGGTGATCAGCCATTCTGACTGTCCTGAGAATATCATGTTGTGGCCTTCCGCATCACAGTGTGATACCCGTACCACCAATCCAGCTCCATGAGTGACTTTCTGGTCCCGAGGCCTTTTGGCACGCAAAGTCCTCTTCAGCCCCAGGCCACATGGTTCTTCCCACCAGTGCTGGTGGCAGCAGCAGAGCATGCATCTGCACTGTATTTCTTGGCATTTCCCCCACCTCTGCCACTTCCCTTGGAGGAGGGAGCAAGGGAGGAACATTTTTGTGTGCTATTTTTTAATTTCTAGCTGCATTTTCATAATATTTCAGTGCGAAAATGCGGCATTTTTGGCATTTCCAGTGATGTCAGGGCACTTCAAGCGTTGGCGGCAATTCAGCTCCGGGGCTGGATGAATTTGGGCCAGAGGCCAGATCTGGCCCATGGGCCATAGGTTGGGAACCCCTGATTTAGGATAAGCTGTATGAGTATAAGCTTGGCTCCCCCAGTTTTGTGTATGCGTATATGTGTCTAGCTTTCAGAATTAATCTCTCACACTCCCATCAATGGTGGGGCACTGCTGCTTTCAGAGGAAGTGTAGAAAAGTGGTTGGGGAAGCCATTCTGATCATTAATGCCTGGACTCCTGCCCTTTGTCAATGCACTTTATGTTCCTAAGTGACAGTTTGGCTACTTTGTACTTCAGCACATCTGCTTGCATGGCAATCTGCCCTCTTTGCAAGGTGATCTAGCTTCAACAGAGATAGATTATTACCTAGAAAGAAGCAATTTGTCCTCCCTTTGGCAAAAGCTCATCTATTCAAACTTTCCTTGCACTTATACCAAGAGATTTGCTGCATGAGACTGATAACATGAAGTAACAAGCCATGTCACGATTTATGTAACAATTTTAGGACAGCCCTGGGGAATTTTTTTTAATGCCAACATATCACCTGCATGGGTTATTGTCCTTTTACTGTTGTGAATCATTTTTATTCTAATTGTAAATAGCCTTGAGTGTTCCATTAAAAGGCAGGCCTAATGTTGGAAATTGGAAAAGCAAATAAATATATTGTATATCATATTTTCAGACTGTATGCAAGAATAAGATTTAGACTCCTGCTCAGTTAAAATGAAAAGTAATTTATCTCAACTTTGTTTCATCATCCTAGTAAAAAAACTCTAAAATGACATCAGCTAAGTTTTTTATGTGCCATTAAATTAATTCTGATTTATAGCAATCCTTGAAGGTTTTCTGGGAAATGTGAACTATTTAAGGAATAGTTTTCCAGCGCAATCTCAAATTATTTCCCATGTCCAAGTAGGGATTTAAACCCAGGTCTTTTGAGATGTTGTCTGATATTCTATCTGCTATGCTTCATTTACCCCTTCATAAAATGAGCATGAAAAACAGGAACATCATGAGACCAATGTGGTTTAGTAGGGATAGTGTTACACTTGCAGCAAAATCTAGGTTCAAATCCACTATGAAGCCTGTTTTTCACATTGTTACTAGTGATTTATGGATGGAGAAATATCTTGCCCCAAATTTTCTCTTCGAAAGGAAGTAATTTACAATTACTAAATTACATTTAATAATTCAAGAAAATTTACCTGAAATACAAGAAAACCTACCTGAAACATTTAAGGATTATTTACATATTTTTTGCTGATACTGAAGATAAAGTAACATTTGATTTATTGACCTTTTGGAAGAAAATTACTCGAACAGTAAAGACTTTTGTGAAGTAACAATTTTATTTTATCCTTTAATAAACAATATGCAAGTATTTTCCCATTAGTGAACGGTTTTATTTGTGCAATATTAAATTACAGCAAGCCAAGGTTTGCCAGTGAGGGAGTACTTCATAGAACTATATACTCATCCAATGGTGATTCCAAAATGGAAGGATCAGGTGGTAGGGTGCTGTTGTTGTCCAAAGGATGCTCAAATATGTCCACATTCCTCACATTCTTCAGGGAGACACCTTCTGTGCTTCCCTTTTGCTATTCAGTTGGAAAGTTTTCAGATGGTGGAATATTTCCTAACCAATGCATTAGAAGAACTTGATACATATTATAAGAGAAAAATATTTTAAATCAAACCCTGGTAAGACTCAAATATGTGACTTTGATCCACAAGTCTCTAATACAGGGGTTCCCAACCTAAGGCCATGGGCTGGATCCAGTCCGTGGTGCCATTTCACATGGCCCTCCACCCATCAAAGAGCATTCGAGAAACAAAATGGCCACCTCTTTGAAGCTGCTGGGGCAAAATGGCCACCCCCATCGTGCAGGTAGGGCAAAATGGCAGTCCAGCCCTCGAAGCTGACTGAGAGAGAGTGACCTGGTCCCCGGCTTGAAAAGGTTGGGAACCCCTGCTCTAATATGTTCCTTTGTTTCCAAATGCAGGTATTCTGTAAACTTCAAATTATCTGTAAGGGCATTTAACTAGGTTAACTGTTTTGCCCCCCTAAATACCTAGCTGCTCCTTTGGATGAGACACTGCCCTGCTGAAACACAATGCAAAAGGTCCCTATAAGAAATAATGTTCTTTGAAAGACATCAGGAACCAGTTAGGGTAGACAGTCACAAACCCTATGAACAAAGACTTGGTTTTATGCTACTCTACAGGTGAATATGCCATCGTGGTGTGGCATAGTTCAGCCATATTTCTAGTTTTTGGCAGAGGCAGACAGTTGGGAGGATGCTAACAATCCAGGGCCCTGCATGCAGTCTGTGGTCTATATTGTTAGGTTGTTAGATCTATAGAAATAGAAGATGTTGGATTGGATAGAAACTTAAGTTTTATCATGTGGTTCAGGCATATCAGAAAACAAAAATTGCTAGCTGTAGGAAGCTGTATTAATATGCATGCTTATCTGTCATTCTGCTTGATTACTCTTTACCTCATTACTTTGTAACCCATGTACAGTACCTTGTAACATCTTGACCCCTGCATCTGGTGTATATAAACCATACCTGGAAATTTTACTCTTTTGACTGAAAAAGTGGACTTGATCCACGAAAGCTCACAGTAAAAATATAGCAGTTAGTCTTTAAAGTGCTGCAGTGTTTTTATTTTTATTTTATTTGTTTTCTGATATGCCTAAGTTTTATCTGTGCGTCAGCCTGAACGCATGTAGAGTTCAAAAGGTGATGTGGATAAAAGCAAACATACCAGCCCTTCCTGCCCACATTCCCACCCTGTCATAAAGTTACGTACAGTATATCCTTCTGTGCTCCACACACGGGTCTGCAAACAGCTGCCAAATGCAATTAATTGTGTTTCCAAAACTGGCAGCCCTGATAAGGAAGAGCTACTGGTCACAGCAACACGGTAACGCACTTATAGCAACTACACAGAAATGTGTGTCACAGTTTGTCAGTGGGATAGAGAGGGATATTAATATCCCCATCCTTTAATGCCCCATTCATCCAAATGGGCAAATCGCCACTGATTCAAAATACAGTTCTGGTCACCATCTCCAGAACCCTAATTTCATTTAGTTCCAGTGATTTTGACTGACTTTTTCATCATAACCAAGTGGTGGAATGGGGAGGGGAGGGCAACCTCTGCTGCTCCCCCTCACAACACCAAAAGAAGCCCTGGTGCTCCGTTCTGTGCCACTAGATTTGGCCCCATTAACACTAACTAGCTTCTTAGGTAAGCCCGCCAGCAAGGTGTGCTACAAGCTCTCCAGTTGTGCTTTATCTACTAGGTTCTGTTGCTGCCTGGTTGTGATGAAGGTCAGTCAAAATCACTGGGACTAAATGGAATGACATTAAACAGGGCAGCAAGATCAGTGTTTCTTTGGAATATTACATGAAAAATTGTTACCTTTTAAATTTAGGGGAACGTCCCACAGGCAGGGTTGAATCAGGAACCAAAAGACCACATTAAATTGTGGATTCAAATAGAAAGGAGATCATTGAACTGAAAGTATCATTCCAATTCAATAGAGTTCACCCACAAAATGAGCCCCAAACTTTTAAATGAACCACAAACAATTGCTTGATGCAAACTAGAGAAGTTTACTTAGAAAGCAAATAAGAAGATAAGAAAACAATAAGAAAAACTAAACGTTGGATAGAGAAAGAAAAACAAGAACTGTGAGGCAAATGAATCCCACCACCACCACCACCATAACATGGACGGCCTATATGCTATGGGACATTGCTACCACAGGGCAGAACCAGAAAGGAAAAGGGGTTCTGCACACATGGAGAAGCCAGCTTATATGTGCATTCAATGGAGCAGGAAGGGGCTTGCACAAACACTATTGTTCCAAGGCATCACATGGGAGGGGAATGGGTCTGCCCCCATATAGTTTGTTCAGGAGTCTCCACATGGAAGAGGAGAAGTCCACCCCAAAACTTGATTGGTCCAGGATGTCACATGGAGAAGTGGGAGGAGTTTCCATGTGGCCAGCACATACCTGTCAACCTTCCCAGATTGGCTGGGATTTCCCGATTTTCGGTGCCGATTTGCGCCATTTCCCGCTCGCAGCTGCCAAAACCCCAGAATTGGCAACGGGGGGAAAGAGGTACTGCGCATCCCTTTGTAACCCCATTTTCAGAAAATGCACCCCCCAGTCTTTTATTTCTATCTTTCTATCCCCTTTTATTAAAGTTATTCCATTTTATTCCTCTCAAATAAACTTATTTCACTCACTTTATTCTGCCACACATGTTTAGAATTGATTAGGCTTATGTGTACACAAGCACCACTCTGACCATGCACCCATTCACACACGCTTGAAGGTATATACTGCAAGGGTTGACACAACAGACTTGGCCCCTTTCACTCCTAATAAATATTATTTCATTGGCAGTTATATCTGGGATGTTAGATAACTTAATAAAAATGTTTTTGAATACCTGGAACTCTTCTATTCAAGATAGCATATTTCCTTTGCTCTGTATAGATTATGTCCCCCAAAAAGGACTCTAAAATATTTTAAATTTGATTTTAACATGCTCTGTTTGTATCTCAAATCAGGATCTTTTCTTGCACCTCAGCCTATCTCCTGCAAGCATCCAGGAAGGCTCATTGCCACAGGAAGCCATCACTTCACATTTTGCCCCAAGCCACCTTGATTCCTCTGTTTACTTGTTGTATTGTTTTCTTTACTCTTGCACCTGGCATGCTCATTGTTTTTGGGACCCCTCCTGTATTCAATTGTAGATAGTGCTTGGGCTGACTCAGGATAGATTAATTGTTGGGTGGGAATGGAATTTGGCCAAGAGCCTCAAGCAATGCTCCTCCTCAGGGGAGTCTGAAGGATGCCCATCTTCGTCATTGGTCCTTTTGCATCCTAGATTCAAATCTGGACTTTTTGATTTGTGCCAAATTACAATCCTGGCGCCCATTGGGTGTCACCTGAATGATGTCACAACCTGCATTTGCTAAACTATGAACTCTGTCATTTCCAGGGCAACTGATCTACCCATCACCTTTTGTTCTATGTAATTGACCTGTTTTGTCTCTATATGATTGACCTTTTAATGTAACAAAAGAGTCTGGTGCCGGGTTTTTGTTCACCATTGTAAATCTCTTATTTTGTAAACTTGTTAGCTAGCAGTAGAACTAGTTGAGCTCCCTTGGGTGGAGGGTATAAAAATCTCCTGATAGAAAATGTCAGGAGCGCTCTCAGCACATTTGCACGCAAGACATCGGAACCAAAAAGAGCTGCTCACTTAAGGGACTTTAATAGGCAAAAAGGTTGAGAATAGGGCTTTTCCCGGCACCTGGCCAGTGACGCTTAAACCCCTTTTCAATAAACCAATTTTAATTTTTGCCTAAATTAAACGCTTCCTTGTTCTTGGGAGAAGGGCTCCACCAGTGACTCGAACCGAAGTTGTAACTGTATCCAGTAGCCATTTTTCTGGTAACACCTTCTGCACAAGTCGCATTCTACGTATGCGTAGAAGGCTTTTACACTTGTGTAGAACCCTTTTATGCTTGTGTAGAACCGGCTACGCAAGCATAAAAGGGTTCTACGCAAACGTAAAAGCCTTCTACGCATGCGTAGAACGCGACTTGCGCAGAACTGTTGTATGCAGGTCCCGGATTGTTCGGAGCCGCAGTTGACAGGTATGGGCCAGCATGGAGGTTGCTTTGGGAGGAGTTGAGGTCAGCTGCAAATGTCCATATATGGTATTTCCCCAAAACACACTCTTGATTGGAAGAGATCATCCAGAAGCCCAGCTGATGCCAACCTGTATGGTAATTACCATACTGTACGGTAATTTGGCCCTCTGTATGGTATACGTTTACCGTACGGACAAATATGGTAATTTAGAAAATACTGAAAATATATATTTAAAAAATGGTTCTGCACATGCGCAGAAGGGTTCTGCGCTTCTGTGCATGTGCAAAACCCCTGCACAGACCCTTTCTGTGCAGACAGTGGCACATACGCAGAAACCCTTCTTGCGCAGAACATTTCTGCGCAATGTACGGTAATTGTACGCAGCCATATGGTAAAATACGGACTTCTGGTTGGCAAGGACTGCAGAGAGCAATTTTCCTTTTCCTCCATCCTGATGGGATTAACAGCCAGATTGCAGCAATATCTCTGGCTTTAGTTCCTTTTCAATTTGACCTTCTAAGACCGTGATGGTGAACCTTGGCACTCCAGATTTTCTTGGACTTCAATTCCTAGAAGCCAAAAGCCCCCATGAATCCACATGAAGGGGTTTACTGCAATTCATCCGGCCCGTGCTGCCCATAAGGGCGTGTTTTACTTCTGCTTCCGGGAGCAACAAGGGTGGCCCAGCCCAGATGAATTGCAGTAAACCCCTTCTTGTGGATTTACAGGGGCTTGGGTTTCTGGGAATTGAGCTCCAAGAACATCTGGAGTGCCAAGGTTTGCCATCACAGTTCTAAGACATGAAGCAAATGTAAAATGTTTGTTATATATCAGTTTATAAGGAAGAACCAATGCTTAACAAAATATTATTCTATACAAAGCAAAGGAAATATAAAGTGTGTGTGTGTGTGTGTGTGTGTGTGTGTGTGTATGTGTGTGTGTGTGTGTGTGTGAGAGAGAGAGAGAGAGAGAGAGAGAGAGAATCGGGAACTCTCCATGTTATTCAATAGCCCCATTCAGGAATGCAGCCCATCAGGGCAGGAACTTCAGTGAAGATGCCCCTGGGCATTCCCCACCCAGCACTGTGTACATATGTTAATTTCCAATCTACCACTGACCCCAAAGACAATAGAGAGAAAGAGACAAGCAAACAGAGAAAAGAATTAATCTCAAGATTTCAGGGATGGCTGTAGATTCCAGGAAGGGTGGAAGTGAGTTCCTGGCCTTTGGGGCAGCAGATACAATGAAAGGCTTTTGGACTTGCCCCAACATGCCCAGGGCAAATGAGAATATTCAGAGAGATTTCTGCAAGTGAATCATGGTACAGTGTGGTGTTTATGGACATTTAAGCCTATTGGGTGTAAAGGTAAAGGTTTCCCTTGCTCGAAAGCCAGTCGTATCCGACTCTAGGGTTCAGTGCTCATCTCTGTTTCAAAGCCAAAGAGCCAGCACTGTCCGCTTCTGCAGACGTTTCTGTGGTCATGTGGCAGGCATGACTAGACACCGCATGCAACGCTGTTACCTTCCCACCAATGTGGTCCCTATTTATCTACTTACAATTTCTTGCTTTCAAACTGCTACGTTGGCAGGAGCTGGGACAAAGTCGGGACTCGGGAGCTCATTCCGTCCTGCAGTTCTCTGGAATTGATAAAAATATTTAAAAAATAATAAAAGGGGCAATTTTCATATTAGGGGTAACAGGAGGCATGGGAAGCTCTTGCCAGTTTTGCACATGGCTGGAGGGGGGGGGGGGGGGACTGCAGGGCTAGTGCAGATTCAACTCCAGTACCCACATGTTGGGGAGAGCAATAGTTTCTTCCTGCCTTGGATGAGGAAAGATCCTGCTTCACACCCAACAGCCATGAACATCACTTCACATCTTTGTACAGATCATAACTTCTTCGTCTCCTCCTAATCCTCCTCCTCCTCCTCCTCCCCTCCCCCTTCAAGTGCTGTATCCAATTCTGAATATTGACTATCCCCATGGCGATCAGCCATGAAAACTGTCATGGGAGGAATATAATGCAGTGGTCTTCCAATTGCCTTCTGCATTACAGCATGACACCCGTACCACTGATCCAGCTCCACAAGTCATTTTCTGGTCCTGAGCACACAAAGTTCTCCTCAGCCCCAGGCCACTATTGGTAAAGCTGCTGCCCTCCATCAAGATGGATTCAGGTGGGATGTAATCCACTTGGGGACCATCACCCTTCCCTGTGGACTTTGCCACCCAAGGCCGTGAGTCCTCAGGGTGGTCAGGCTAGTTAACCACCACCTGACACTCAGCATTGAATTGCTGGCAATATGGTCTATTCTATTACTATAACAAGATAACATGGCCAGACTGATAACTAATCGTATCTAATTTCCTTTATTTCAGATATTGCTGCACTAGAATGGCCCTTGTTTCTGAAACTGCCAATCACCCCTTAACTGCCGCTAGCAAAACAAATGAAAACACAGTAGACTTGTGTCATTTGAAAAAAGGGCCAACAGCTTAACACATGCTTTTGCATGGCGCTCTTCTACAGAAAAAAATAAGTTATGCTCAGATAACTTTAGCATGCAGTTACATGCATCCCGAAAAAAGATCAAGACAAGCTAAGTTAGAAACTGAAGGTTATTTTCCTTGGCATTATGCTATCAAAAGCTTTGCTTATCTTGAATAGTACAAACAACCAATATTAGTATGCAGTGATAGTGTGTACCCCCTAATCTCATTGGCAATATACTTTGTTTTGCTGGAGCTCCTTTCCTCAGGAATGATTTCCCCAGACAGAGCAGGGGCTATTAAAGTTACAGAGGTTTCATCAATTGTGTTCTGTGACCATGGTATGATTCCTTTGTATACAGCTTCTTGCTTCTTTCGTTTTTGTTTCAGAGTTGTACAATATTGACAATTTGATATCCCATTTGCTAGCCATATCTCCAAACAAACTGTGCTCTATGAATGGGTTTCATACTTTCCAGAGACCTGCTTCCATGTTTAAAAATCATTTTATCTAAATTAAAATCATTCTGTATTTAAATGAGACTCTTGGGCAAAAAAAATATTTTTTTTAATCAGTCATGCTGTAATTTTGGACTAGCTTACTCACACACTTGGTTCTTTAGGTCTTGATATCTTCTGGATGACTGATTGAAGATTGTGATTAAAGTTCTCAGCAATTGGTGCAGCAATTCCCAACACTCACTGCTCTGGAACCCTATAGAATTGTATGCATTACATCAGTGGTTCCAAATGTGGGAACTTCAATTACTAGAAGCCTAAATCAATACATTGGCTGATCGGTGCTTTGGGAAATTGTTTTAAGCTTCTGGGAATCAAAGTCCAAAAACCAAAGGTTGGGAAACAGTGCTTTACATCTTAGGCTTCACTGAGAGGACCCTTAAGAAATATATCTCTTCTTCTTGCTCACCTCAGCATAGGGAGAACAGATGGTTTTCATTTGGTGTAAATAGTCTAGAACAGGGGTCCCCAACCACTGGGCAGTAGATCAGTACTGGGCCACGGGGTGTCCCGAATCAGGCCGCAGGGGTGGGTGGTGCTGGGAGCCCCAATGGCAGCCTCAATGTGCTCTGCCAGGTCTGTCTGGTGAATTGAGTGAGAGCATGTGCTTCAGACACAGCAGATAGGCAGGTGGCTGGGCCCATCCTCTATGTTGCTTAACTATGGCAGGGCTCTGCCCCTTGCCTGTGTGCAGTGTGATGCCTCACTGCCCAAGTCAAAAGGTGTGGCTGGCAGGTGGCTGGGCCCCTCCTCTTTGTTTTTGAGCTACAGAGGGGCTCCTCCCCCTGCCTGTCCACTTTATTGTATTTTATTGTGCACTTGCACCATCCAATCCCACCACCTCCACTTACCAGTCTGTGGCAAAATTGTTTAGCATGAAACCGGTCTGTGGTGCAAAAAAGGTTGGAGACCGCTGATCTAGAGAATCTCTTAATTCTGGGACAACATCTGGTGATGTTTGGTATTCCACAATGTCTCTGTGCTATTGCTGTTGATATGTGCCATCAAGTTGTCTCTGCCTTATCTAGAGCCTACAAATGAGAGATCGCCAACATGTCCTGTCTTCTTCACCAATCCTATTAAGATCCTGCAAACTCAAGCTATCTCACGTTCAGTCTTCCTCTTTTCCTGCTGCTTTCCACCTTCACCAACGTTATTATCTTTTCAAGAGAGTCTTGCTTTCTCGTGATTATTATTATTTATTAAATTTGTATTGCTGCCCCCTCGCCTGGGGCGACTCTGGACGGCTCACAATCGGATAAAAACACACAAAAAAAACATACATACTAAAAAACTCCCTAAACCCCCTTTAAAAACATTTTAAAAACCCTGTTAAAATGTGCCCAAAATAGGTCAGCTTCAGCTTTATCGTATTTGCCTCTGGAGATTGTTCAGGGTTGATTTGCTCTGTACTATAAAAAATATTTTAAAGCTATGCCGGTAGAAAAATAGACAAGATGTTCAACACTAAGAACCAGATTTAGCAATACAGTTAATTTGCAAATTTTGTTCGCCTATAATAAATACAATTTGCATATATTCCTTACCTACCAGGTTTACCAGGTGTTCTTCTTATGTGACATTATTCATGCTTAGAAACTGGGACACTTATACCTTGCCAGGTTTTTAAGCAATCATGCTGTCTGAATTTTTCATTGAAGCAGTGAGGGTTGTAAACATGTGTGACAGCATGACTGCTAGGATGCTGAGGATTAGTATCATGGCTGAGATGTAGTTAGTTGTATACAGGTAGCAACCTGCAGTTAATTTCCTTACTAATTACAAAGGCAAATCACACCCTTCCCAGGACTAGGGTTGCCATACATCCAGGAAAACCAAGATTGTCCTTTCCTGGATTTAAGGTCGGGATCCTTGTCCTGCCCAGTTCAATAAAAATCTTGGCAAAGTTCTGGATTTTCATCTGGCTTGCCCCTCCTCTCTTTCTGAGCCTTCCCCTCTTGCTGGCGCAGCTCTCGCGCAACCCTGAGTGGACTTTGCAGCAGGGCTTCCCTCAGGGCATTTGCTTATTAAGTCTGGAGTCAAAACTTGCCCGCCTTGGCTCTCCACTTCCTCCCCAGGTGTCCCCGCTGAAGTGGGGCAAGGAATAGTGGTGCATCCCACTCGGCCTCCTTTGCCCTCCCCATCAATCAGCAAAACTTAGGATGCCCCAGGGGACTCTCCTTCTTTCCTTCCGTCACCACTGAGGAGCTGAGGTGGGAGCAGCTTTGAATCTGTGGCTCCGAGACAGAGAGAGAGACAAATCCCAGGACAGTGTCTGGGTTTCCCTGCCTGGATTCCCTTTAGGAAGACCCTGGCTTCAAGCTGAAAATGCCAGCTCTCAGGTAGGGCTGCATGTTTTGGGTTTCCTTTTACCTATTGCTGAGAAGGTGTTGACCTGCCAAACTTCCAGTTGTTAAGTTCAGTGGAGAGGGGACCCTGGCTTGAGGGAAGACCAAGTGGAGCTTGGGACCAAGGGTGGTGGTGGTGAGAATCCGATGGGCCAAAGGAAGCCAGGGATCCCCCATGACCCCCACCTTCTTCCCTCCCAGGCAATGGGGAGAGGTTCCCTCGGAGCTGCCTGGTGCCTTGACCTGCCTTCTCCCCTGGCCTGATCTGAAGAATGGTGGAGGTGGAAAAGGGGAGGGGGCAGGGTTGCCATAAGCCAGAGGCAACTTGATGGCATGGAACAACAAATGTCAACAGGCGGGAACAGTTTGCGGTGTAAATTGGGGGTGTGCATGCACAGTTTGAAGAAGGCAATGATGTCACGTGGCTGTCCTGGTTTTGTGGAAGAGAATTATGGTACCCCTACCCAGGACTCTTATATGTGTCATTTGCAATTCTGAAGCAATGTAAGTTATAGGTTATGTGGAAAGTTTGGGTTGTGGTGTTTGATGTCTCTGTTTGCCAAAGGGAGAAGTCTGAGAGGTGGAATAATGGCTGTGGGTTGTGTTTTACACAACCTTCTGTTACTATTTAGGCAAATTATCTGGCGTCAAGTTGGAACTTCCTTATAGCAACCCTAATAGGACTTTCAAGATAAGTGAGCTATTTAAGGAGTGGTTTTTCCAGTTCTACTCCTCCAGTGCAATGTAAAACTACAAAAGAAAACTACCTAAGTCGACCTCATTTGGAAGTGTGAAAATAAAGCTGTTTCTTTCAACTACTGGAGAGTACCACTTCCTTTTTTTAAACGATAAAGGTATTCTCAGAAGCTGAACAACTTTATATGGCCTCATAAGAGTGCTAAAATCTTCTCCAGAGGCTAGGAATTATTTTTGTGACAAATATCTAGCTGCTGTAACTAGTTTCATTTTCCAAAAATGGAAGTACAGTGGACCCTCGATTAACGATGCATTCGAATAGCGTCATTTTCGATTAACGATGCTACGACGCTCCCAATGTGATTGTTCGAATAACGACATTATTCGAATAATGACGGTACTTTTTCCCGTCGTTATTCGAATAACGACGTCGTTATTCGATTAACGATGGTATTTTTACCATTGTTATTCAAATAACAACTTTTTTGCCGTTATTCGAATAACGACATTATTCCAATAGCGACACTACTTGGGGAACCAAGTAACATCGTTATTCGAGGGTCCACTGTATAGCTCTGTTATATTACTACAGTATTGTGAGTGTGGCTTCATTCTTTTGGAGCATAACTGTAACATTCTAGTTAGGTTTATAATTACAAGGTAACTCAGGGCATGTTCCTAACTAGCTAGGCTGGCTGAACAGATTTTGGCTGGCTGAGGCTATGTTGTATCCAAGCCCCTCTCAGCTCAGGAGGGGAGACACTTCTGGCTAAGAGGATAATACTGTGGCACAAAAGGGGGGTAGACCTTAAAACCTCAACCCCAACACAATAACCATGGAAACTGAGTTGACAGCTACCTATCAGCAGCTAGTAGCCAGCATAAGGGGTTAGGTTAGCCTAAGTATATTTGTGTTGGCATATAGGGCTTATACCCTTTCCAAATCCATCTCAGTTGTGCTTAACTTGGAGTTAGGATTGTGTCCTCAGTGGTTTCCTCTTTGGGTGTGAAGCCAAAGGTTGGGATTCATTTATCCAAGTACTGTATGTGTTATGGTATCAAATGCTTATGTAATAAATCTAGAAAGAGGTGCGATAGGTGTTGTTTTCTTGAGTACTTGGATATTCTGCCATTATCATACTGCTTTCTGTCTTGTCATTTTGAGAAGGCACAGGAACTCTGGAAAAATAAAAATGGCAGTCTTGCAAAGGAACAATTCACTGCCTGTGATTGATCTTTGCTGTGGGGTCGCCTGTATTTGGTACTGGAAATGTAAGGAAGGGAAGAGGAAAGCTACTTTGCTGGGGTATGCTGATAACCTTGAGAGAAGCAAAGTTTGAGAAATTGCTTTTTAAAAGTAATCAACCTGGTAGCGCAGTGGTTAAACTGCTGTACCTTGGATACCTTGGAGTTGTTATTCAGCGAGGAGTCCTTGTATGAGCAGACATCTCCGTGATGACATTCCACACAACCTCCATCCATAACGATCTGTCCTTGGCAGTTCTCCATGTTGGTTGGTCCAACATTTTTCTTGAAAAAATCTTCCCATCTGCACGGTGGTCTTCTCCTAGGTCTTTTGCGATCTCTCAGATACTAATTTATTATTCTGGCGCTCTATCTATTGTCACTTGTGCATGCAACATGGCTAGCCAACCTTAACTTGTTTGTCAGGTGTTCTGTTACTACATCTTTTAGCAGTGATCTTTGCCTGACATCCTCTTTTTTCCACTTTATTGTGAAATGAGATTCCATCCATTAGAACATAAGAACAGCCTTGCTGGAACAGGCCACAGCCCATCCAGTCCAGCATTCTGTCACACACAGTGGCTCACCATTTGCTTCAGGGTATTCCCAAGCAGATGCCTTCACCTGCTTAGGATTCCCTGGAAATGGCATTGAGAGAGATCCTGCCTATCTCTCCAACCTGGAGGTTGTCCTTAGGTATCCATAATTATAGCCATTGATACCCTTGTCTTCCATGAACTTGTCTAATCCTTTCCTGAAGCTGTCAAGACTGACAGCTGTCACCACTTCATCTGGCAGGGAGTTCAATAGACCAGTGATCCCCTGAATGAAAAAGTACTTTCTCTTATTTGTTTGAGAACTAGTACCCAAAAGTTTCATGGAGTGCCCCCTAGTTCTAGTGTTATGCGATAGGGAAAACAGTTTTTCCTTATCTACTTTGTCCACACCGTGCATGATTTTGTAAACTTCAATCAGGTCACCTCTTAGACGCCATCGTTCAAGAGTGAAGAGGCCCAACCGTTGCAGCCTCAGATGGTAAGGAAGGTGTTCCAGTCCCCTAATCATTCTGGTTGCCCTCCTCTGCACTTTTTCCAGTTCCATAATATCCTTCTGGAGGTATGGCGACTAGAACTGTACACAGTATTCCAGATGGGGCCTCACCATATACACTTGCTGACTTATTTTCTATACCCTTCCTAATGATCCCTAGCATTGAGTTTGCTTTTTTCACTGCTGAGGCACACTGGGTTGACACCTTCATTGAGCTGTCCACCAGGACACCAAGGTCCCTTTCCTGGTTTGTCACAGAGAGTTCAGACCTCATCAGTTTATAAATGTAATTGCATCACTTGGCACTTACTAATGTTGAAGCTCATTTGCCACTGTTTTGCCCACTCCCCCAGTGTCAAAAGATCCCTCTGGAGCTCCTCACAATTTCTCACAGTTTTCACTACCCTGTATAATTTAGTGTCATCAGCAAATTTGGCTACCTTGCTATTTATTCCTACTTCTAGATCATTTATGAAGAGGTTGAAAAGCAGGGGTCCCAGTACTGAACCTTGGTGGACCCCACTCTTTACTTCCCTCCACTTGGAGAAGTGTCCATTTAGGGCTACCCTCTGTTTCCTGTCCCTTAGCCAGTTGCTGATCCAGGACAAGACCTGTCCCTTTATTCCATGACTGGTAAGTTTATTCAAGAGCCTTTGGTGCAGGACCTTGTCAAAAGCCTTCTGAAAGTCCAGATAAACAATGTCAACTGGATCCCCCTGATCCACATGCTTGTTGACACTCTCAAAAAATTCCAACAGATTAGTGAGGCATGATTTGCCCTTGCAAAAGCCATGTTGGCTCTCCTTTAGCAGCACCTTCTCTTCTATGTGCCTATTAATCCTATCTTTTAGGATGGTTTCCATCACTTTACCTGGGACACATGTCAAACTGACAAGTCGGAAATTTCCTGGATCACCCCTGGATCCTTTTTTGAAAATTGGTGTTACATTCACTACCTTCTAGTCTTCAGGCACAAACCCTGATTTGAGGGAAAGATTATATATTTTGGCTAGGAGATCAGCAATTTCATCTTTAAGTTCCCTGAGAACTCATGGATGGATGCCATCTGGTCCTGGTGATTTGTTAGCATTTAGTTTAACAAGACATGCAAGGACCTCCTCCCTGGTTATTTCTATCTGGCTTATTTCTTCGGTTTCCCTCCCTACGAAGATAGGCTCTGTTTTGGGCATGTGGTCTCTGTCTTCTTCAGTGAATACTAAAGCAAAGAATTCATTGGGTCTCTCTGCAATCTTTGTTTCCTCTTTAATAACCCCTTGCCTTCCATTGTCATCTAATGGTCAAATGGCCTTCCTGGTTTGGTTCTTGCTTCTAATGTACTTAAAGAAGTCTTTGTTATTTCTCTGAGTATTTTTAGCTATACACTCCTCAAAGTCTTGCTTTCCTTTCCTGATTGTTGCCTTGCATTTGTTCTGCCAGAATTTATGTTTCTGCCTGCTGTCCTCATTCGGACAAGCCTTCCATCTTCTAAATGAGCTTTTCTTGCTTTTGATCACTTCCCGAACAGCTCCTGTAAACCATTGATCTCTCCCTTTCTCGTTGTGTTACTTGCAGCCATTTTTCTTCCATTTCCACAGCTGTTAAAGCCCATGTTTCACTGCCATATGTCATTGCTCTCAAGACCATAGAACTGAACAAAATTGCATGTTTCTAGTTTAGCTTTCGACTTCAAGATGGCTGACACTTCGCTAAATTTACCCCACACAGCTCTCTGCTGTCTCAATATTTCTTCTTTTAAATCATTGTCCATCCTGACTGCTTGATCCAAATAAACGTGCAGTAGCTTGTTCTTCACCAAGTTTTATTCCATCACAAGGCAGCTGTTTAGATTCCATAAACTTGGTTTTGTTGACCTTGAAACCTATTTTTGCGCCTTCTCTGCCCAGCTCTGTAAGCATTTGTTGTAGCTCTTCTGTTGTATTACTTATTAGGACAATGTCATCGGCAAACCTCAAGTGGTTTACTTTCCCACCATCCTCAGTCCAGTTTAACTTTCACATTACCATTTTAAGGCAAGCAGAGAACAGCATAGGTGATATTGTATCACCTTGTTTAACCCCTTTGCAAATTGAGATTCGTACTGGATTGCTGAAGAGAGTAATATAAGTGAAATTGTACTGTGCTGCTTGGAGTAATCTGAGGTAGCTAGGGTGGACTCCTTGCTCCTTTAGGGCTCCAAGAACTGTGTTAACTTCCACACTGTCAAATGTCTTTTCAAAGTCTACAAAAGCTACTGCAAGCAAAATATTGTATTCACGGCTTCATTTGAGTAGCTAGGTTAAGGTGAAAATGTTATCTCTTGTACTATATATACCCTTTTTGAAAACCTGCCTGCTCCTGTGGTTGTTTGCCTAACACCATTGTTATGCAGTTGGTGATGATCTTTGTGAACAGTTTATTTATATGTAACAGGAGACAAATTGGTCTGTAGTTCTTAAGATCCTCTTTATTGCCTTTCTTATGGAGCAAGATTTCTTTCTCTCCAATATCTGTTCTAAATTAAGGAAACGCTCCATTCATCATGAGAACTGGCTAATTAGCCACTTCAGTTGGAGCTCTCATAGGAAGCTGTTCTGTTGTAATTTCATAACATATTATATAGTACCAAGTTTTCTTTCTATGTTATTTTTCCTAAGGTAAAGGTAAAGGTTGCCCTTGCTTGAAACCCAGTCATATCCGACTCTAGGGTTCAGTACTCTTCTCCGTTTATAGCCAAAGAGCACTGTCTGTCTCTGCGGGCATGTGGCAGGCATGATTAGGCACCGGAGTGCACGGAACGCTGTTTACCTTCCCACCAAAGTGGTCCCTATTTATCTACTTGCAATTTCTTGCTTTTGAACTGCTAGGTTGACAGGAGCTGGGACAGAGATGGGAGCTCACTCCATCGTGCAACACTCAGGTCTTGAACTGCTGACCTGCCAACCTTCCAGTCATCAAGTTCAGCATCTTAGCCACTAAGCCACCGCAGTTCTTTTTATCCTAAGCATTTTCTTTTGTTTACTTGCCAGATGATTTGCTGTGTTTCGCCCTGCTCTGCCCCATATCTCTCCCTCACAGAGTGCACACAAGGTAGCATCTCGCTCTTGTCATCCCAATGCAATTTTCTTTTTATTATCTCATGGGAACTAAATCAGTCTTGTCTCCCTTTAAATAACCTTCGAAGTGACTTTAAAATAGACATTATTTTCTGCCTCTGCAATTCTTTTGAATTCTCTATGGGTGTGCTGCTTCGTAATCTTAATTATTCGTGTGCAAAAATAAAGTCTGTCATTCATTTGTTCACTGTTACTTTTTTCCAACCATGACCAGTTTATCATTTCAACTCTAGGCCTGCTACCTGACAATAAGTGCCATGGTGTCAGAAAAATGTAGTTCCCAAATGTTATATGCTCTGTTATTCAATTCAGGCAGAACATACAACTAGGAGTAAGTGTCCTTCATTTTCTTATAGGAACAACCAAGAAAAATACAACTGTGTGTGTTCGTAATTCCTTCTGTTCGGGGCCAATGAGTATATTATGGTATTTTAGAAGAAATTAAAGCCAGGTAAAGGTAAGGTAAAGGTAAAGATCGCCCTTGCTCAAAAGCCAGTTGTATCTGACTCTAGGGTTCAGTGCTCATCACTGTTTATAGCCAAAGAGCCAGGACTGTCTGCGTCTGCAGACGTTTTCATGAACATGTGGCAGGCATGACTAGACTTCAAATAAGGTCATTCAGGGAGGGAAATGTGTAGGCCCCTGGCTTCCTAACTTTGGATTTAAAAAGATACAGCTTGCTGTCTTTCTCCCATTCAACATCTAAGCTAACCAGCCTGGCTTTGGCGCCATGCCATGTACATTTGCCTGAAGAAGTGACCTGTGAGTTATGAAGTTTTGCATTGTTGTTGTTTTTTGAGTGACCCTATAAAAGGTAGCACCTCTGTTCTGCAGTTGTTTGATTGTGTGGATGGGTCACATGTCTTAATTTTGCTAGCTTATATGATGTGAGGTGAACTTTTTGGCTTTTCCTAGCAGGCTGCACATATTGGACCTGTGTCCACTCCCCTGGACTTTATGAAGACCCCAATGACAGGGGGCCCAATGGCATAGAGTGGGATTTATGGGAGGAAAGATTCAGAAGCTGATGAACCACACAGGAGAGTTGAGGCAGAAGCCAGGCCGAGGAAGGACCTGAGCTTAAAGGAGGAGGAAAAAGAAGGGGGGGGGATTCGTCACCTTCTATGGACTTGAGAGATAGAACTGGGTAGAGGACCCCACAGCCATTTGTGTCCCCAGGGAGGACTGCTCAATGAGGATACAGTATCCCTGGATGGAGGGATGGGTCCAATTCCATCCAGCAAGAGGAAGAGGATCTAGGGAACATGCACTACTTTCAGCCTCGCAGGCCAGCCCTGTGGAGACCAGGATACTATGCAAATTGGGATTGCCATTGATGATTTTTTAATAGATGAAAGAGCAGTTTTTATAACTATTAAGCATTGACTTTTAGACCTGGAATACCCTAAATTTAGGCCTGCTCAACCTTTTGTGTGTTCCCTTATATGTTGAGTATTGAACAATGTATGGGTAAAATGGAACATTATTTTTATGACCTAATGATTTTAACTCATAGAAGAGCTTTCTTTCTGGCCAGAGTAAAGTCCTTTCCCTTAGAGTGGCAGAGAGGTACAATTGTACTCCAAAACATGAGAGGTTTTGCTCTTGTGGATTTTTTACTGTATGGGACCAAAGACAGCAGAACAGCCGAAGGGTTGGCTTAACACAGGTTTATTGCATGATGTTCCGGTGGAGCATGAGGTGATGGCGGTGATACATCTCTATATATACAGTAGCATTATACATTTGAATCTTGTAGCACGGTAGCTCATTGGCCGCTACCGGCGTGGCCTCGCCCAGGCACGCCTCTCTTCAGTAGTTCTTTTCTCCTGCTGCTGAATGCGGGGAAGGTTTTCCCGCGGCTGTCCGTGATTGAGCAATGTGAACCATGTGAGACTGAACGCTCGCAGCTGCCCTCTATGGGCTGCTTGCTCGCGTTCCTTTACAGCTGAGATACATTGTAATTGGAGTGGTTACATTCTTATCTTACAGTACAATGAGCATGCATACATAACATCTTTCTTCATTCAATCCAAAACAAAACCCTTTAAGGGATACATTCCCAGCATTGGCTGTCCTGTCTTACCTATGCCTAATAAGTTACTCTCTCCCTGAAATTTCACAAATAGTTGCTCGATTTCTAGATAAAGTACTTAACAGACATGGCAACTGTAATTCCTTACAATCTGTTGTGTGTATGGTATGGTCAGCTCAGATTAAAATGGTTGAAATGACTGTGTATATTTTATTAATTCTTCTCTTTGTCCCCACCCCTTTTTATGCCATTAAAGGTTCAATAAATAAATAAATAAATGCTGATCCTAAGGTCGCTTGTTCCACCCAATCCGAAGGAGGTGCTGGTGGATGAAGCATACAAAGGAGCACTTAAAGGCAAAACCTTTGGAGCAAAGACAAAATTGGGAGGCTCCAGAGCATAGCTGTCAAGTATCCCTTATTGTCCGGGAAAACCCCTTATTTTACCCTCTTTCCTGCCGCCATCCCTTAAAAATTAGACTGCAATGCCCTATTGCCACCATTGGAGGGCAGCACAGGATAAGCATAGCTGTCAAGTATCCCGTATTTGCTGGGAAATTTCCCTTATTTCCAAATCCAAAACTTGACAGGTATGCTCCAGAGGCTACCCTGGTTTGGCATTAGCAACCCTTCCTAAAGGGCATCAGCTGGCTGGGATCAGTGTGAAGAACTAGTGCCCTCTGTAATAATATGTCGCTAGTCATCAAACATGGCATTTCCCTGTTTCTTAAACTGCTTTTGGAGGAGCTGTTTTGCCCCTGTATCAAAGGTGGGCCTCTTGACTTCCTCTTGCAATCTTATTGTGATGTTGATAGCCAAATGGTGCTAAAGAATGTTGTTTACCACCCTGGCTGAAGATGCTCTTCTTTCATCACCTGACACAGATAGCCAATTGATTTGAAAGCCAGGTGTTGTTTAGTTAATTTTCGACCATGATTGACCTTATGCCAAAGGTGGAGGTCAGGTCAGGCCTCCTTTGTTTTACCAGACCTCATGGTCAGTCTGATCCAGAAAGATGGAGGATTAGCACCTCACCAGGTGCTGCTGTTCATAATGGTGATTTTAGAAATAGTTAGATTATGTTTCTTTGGTGGGGAAAGCCTGTTATATGGAAATCCTGATGTATTTTGATTAGCTGTATCCCGAACCTTTTTGTATCCTGAACTACCTATGAACCTGAAGAAATAAACAACTTTGATTCAACTACCTGCCTGATCTTTGGAAGGGGTAAGATAAGAGTTCAGCCAATCTCCATGCTACTTGATTTTTTTTCCTCTCCATTTGGGACTTCCTGAGGCAGGAACCCAGGTAATTACAGCCTTGGGCTGGACTGGGCTTTGAGACCTATAGGTCGGAATCTTTGGGCTGGGGAGACCCTAGAAGGCAAGGCCTGGAGAGGTTTAAAGCTCATACCCTCTATATTATAAAAATTACTGTCATAGCTAATATTAATATTGAAATAATACATAGGACGAACCTCCTTGAAGGATTCCAAACATTGCAAGTACACTTGGGCCTCCCTTCAGCAATGGCATGCAGCCACTTAATTCTTCTTTTGTGTCCCGGTCAAACCCTGGATTGCCAAAACGAAGTCACTTTCTTGGCTTTGTCATTGGCCAAACTCAAGCCGTAATCGGTGCATGTTTCTGGCAGTAATTGGCAGACAAGTAAATGAGATGGATTCTGTATCTTCTCCACATTCACATAGCACCATGATGGCAAACCTTGGCACTCCACCTGTTCTTGGACTTCAATTCCCAGAAGCCCAAGTCCCTATGAATAATAAAAAAATGGGTTTACTGCACGTACGCAGGGATTTGGGCTTCTGGGAATTGAAGTCCAAGAACAGCTGGAGTGCCAATGTTCACCATCACTGACATAGCATGTTGTTTTCTGCCAGCAGCCCCCACTTCATCATGTTGGTCTTGCATTTAGGCACTCCGACCTTCAGCCTAATTAGGGTCCTCCAAATGACATAGGGGAGGTTGAGTTCCTCGGCTATATCCTCCTTTAATGTTGTTCGTTGTCCAGTGAGCTCCTTCCTCTATCTTCTAATTTGATTTTGCTCTTGTGTACCCTCAAGAAAGACTCTTAATATTTTCTATCCAGAGATATTATAGAACACACTGGTTAGGATGCAAATACCTCTGTGAGGCTTTAAAGTGCTCTCAAAATAGCATCTATCTATCTTAACCTATAAAACCAAGGGTTAACCGTTGGAAGTTCGTATAGGTTCCTAAGCCTGGCACTACTAACTCGCACCCATCCTTCGTGCACACGGCCGAACTGGGTGCGCAGGTCAACGAAGGATTGAGAAATGCGCCAGTGGGGCAACAGCCACACAAACACAAAAAAAGGGAAACAACTTCATTTTCCAACGTTGTTTGCGCCGCACTGCGCCACAGCCAATCAGGCTGCGAGGCGCGACCACAAAGAACATTGAGAAACGTGCTGCGGCCAACCAAAATCAAGCCGCAGGAAAAAAACGCACCACAACCACAAATCACAAACCCATAACTACAAGCCCCAGAGTCCTGCGCGACATGAGCGCGCAGAACGCTGAGGAAGCAGGTGCTTGAATTTTTTTTAAAAAAAACTCACCGCCTCACAGCCATGCAAACACCAACCGCCCTTCTTTCCCTCACCAATGGCACCTGAAGGTCCAGATTGGAGTTTCCCCTTTAATATCAGTAAGTGGGGGGGTGGCGATCCCCCTCTCCGCTGGCTCACCTGGGGTTGGGAGGTTTGTGGGGACAAAAGGGATCTGTCCCCCCAACCCTTCTGGACCCAGTAGACCAGGTAGAGGGGATCAAATCCCCCCCGAAAAACCACCTCCGTCTTTAAAGAGAAGAAACCAAGCGGTTGCTTCTCTTTAAAAACCGAGGTTTTTTTAAGGAGGGGAATCTACTTTCACGACACCACACAATCAAAGTACCACAAGACAATAAAGCCCCCCTCCCCAACGCCCACGGTTTGGCCAGCAAAGCCAGCCCGCGGAAATACCCCCCCCCAACGCTGCATAAAGCGGTGTTGGAATTCCCACGGTCCGGCCAGCCAGCCCAGCCCGCAGAAATAAACCAACCCCCCCAAAGACACAACAACAAAATAAATAAATAAATAAATAAATTTCAAAAAATACCTTATAACACAATCAAAAACATCCAAAAATACACAAAAACAAACAAAAACAACACCAAAAACAATTCAAAGTAAACAAAAACACAATCAAAAACAAAACAAACAGTCAAAAAAAATACAAAACCCAAACCCCCCCCCCCCCCCCCACAAAATAAAGAAAACAAGCCAACTCACCACCACATGTCCTACCTGCACGACAACTGGAAACGAAATGAATAAAGAAAGAGACTACTTACCGGAAGAAGCTCCACCCAGAGGCCAGGAGAGAAAAAACAGTCAAAATACAAGAAAACCCCTACCAGCACCACCTGCTGGCCACAATAGTAAAAACAATTCAAAAACACACAACAGGCCCAAACAAAAGGCCACAACAGTAAAAACAAATCAAAACAATAACACAAAATCACAATTTTACACAAAAGGTCACAATAATAAGTCAAAAAAATTACACGAAAATACAATTTAACACAAATCACAAACATATGTCAATAAAATAAAATAAAAAATTTATTAAAATCCTGTGCTGAGTTCTAACTCAAATAAAAACCCAAAACAACTAAACACATTTTAAAAACATTGAATTTTAAAAACATTTACTTTCACATTATTAAAATTATTACCTATGGTACAACTATTTAAAAAACAAACCAAAAACTAAAACATTATTCAGTTACATAAAACAGCCAGCCAAGCCAAAAAATTTTTGTATAAATAAACATTTAAAAAATTACAGACTAAGCAATTTTTAACAAACATTAACACGATTTAACCTTCCAACACAATTTAAAACAGCCTGGCAACGCCGGGCAACTTCTGCTAGTACAGTATAATTCAGGAATTATGAACCTTTTAAAGCTGGGGGCTGGGTCACGCTCCCTCAGCTTCATGGGCCAGACGGCCATTTTGCCCTTCCTCCACCACATGGCACTTGCTGGTGTGGTGGAGGCAGTGGAGAGCTACATGAAATGGTGCTGCAGACCGCATCTGGTCTTTGGGCTGCAGGTCGAGAATCCCTGGTATAATGCATCTGTCTTCATTAGTAGCATGGTATAATTGAAAACAAATATTTTTCTCATAAGTGACACTAACACTTTGGAAGTCTCCCATATTCAATAACTGATGTTTCTGTGAAACGTCGTGAGGAGTAGAAAACTGTTTAAAAATAGAGTTAACTAGCAAGGGTTGCCCGGCGTTGCCGGGCTTCCCCCCCCGTGTGTTTTAATAAAAAATGAACCAATTTTATTTTTGCAATAGTTCTACATTGTGTTGGAAGGTTAAATTGTGTTAATTTTTTTAAAAAATTGCTTAGTATGTAATTTTAATTTTTTAAATGTTTATTTATGTAAAAATTTTTTGGCTTGGCTGTTATTAACTGTGATCTGCTTTTTTGGTGTTTTTTTTTGAGGATTAATAAAAGAAGAAAGTATGATATAATTTTTTCAAATTGTTTTATGTAAGCGAATAATGTTTTAGTTTTTTGAATTTTTTTAATTAGTTGTACCGTAGGTAATAATTTTAATAATGTAAAAGTAAATGTTTTTTACATTCAATGTTTTTAAAATGTGTTTAGATGTTTTGAGTTTAAATTTGAGTTATAACTCAGCACAGGATTTTTAAAAGTTTCTATTGTATTTTATTGACATATATTTGTGATTTGTGTTAAAGTGTGTTTAGTGTAATTTTTTTTACTTGTTTTTATTGGTGTGACCTTTTGTGTAAAATTGTGAATTTGTGTTATGTTTTTGATTTGTTTTTACTCTTGTGGCCTTTTGTTTGGGGCTGTTGTGTGTTTTTGAATTGTTTTTACTATTGTGGCCAGCAGGTGGTGCTGGTAGGGGTTATTGTATTTTGACTTTTTTTTCTCTCCTGGCCTCTGGGTGGAGCTTCTTCTGGTAAGTAGTGTATTTCTTTATTCATTTCTTTTCCAGTCCTGGTGGAGGTAGCACCTCTTTTGGTAGGTTTGCTTGTTTTCTTTCTTTTGTGTGTGTGTGTGGGCGGGGGGGGGGGGAGGGGGGTTGGAATTTGTATTTTTTTGTCTGTTTGTTTTGTTTTTGATTGTGTCTTTGTTTACTTCGTATTGTTTTTGGGTGTTTTTGTTTTTGTGTATTTTTGGATGTGTTTGAGTGTTTTTAGTAATTTTTAAAAAATTATTTATTTGGTGGTGGGGAAGGTACGTGGTCATTGGGGGTTAGGAAGGGTGGGCTAGGTGGTGGGGAGAGGGGCATGGTCGTTGGGGGTTAGGAAGGGTGGGTTAGGTGGTGGGGAGGGGGGCATGGTCGTTGGGGGTTAGGAAGGGTGGGCTAGGTGGTAGGGAGGGGGGCTTTATTGTGTTATGGTGCTTTGTTTGTGTGGAGTCGTGAAAGTAGATCGGGGTTTCCCCTTTAATATCAGTGGGTGGGAGATTGCGACCCCCCTCTCCGCTGGCTCCCCTGGGGTTGGGAGGTTTGTGGGGACAAAAGAGGTATGTCCCCCCAACTCTTCTGGACCCAGTAGACCAGGCAGAGTGGATCGATTCCCTCCCCCCCTCCTTTAAAGAGAAGAAAAGACGGGATCGATTCCCTCTCCCTGGTGTCCTGAGTCCAGAAGGATTTGGGAAACATACCCCTTTTGTTCCCACAAACCTCCCAACCCTAGGGTAGCCAGCGGAGAGGGGGATCGCAACCCCCACCCACTGATATTAAAAGGGAAACTCCAGTCGGGACCTTCAGGCGCTGTTGGTGAGGGAAAGAAAGCCGGCTGGAGTTTGCTTGGCTGTTAGGCGGTGAGTTGTTTTTCTTTTTAATTTTTCGGGTGCCGGTTTCCTCAGCGTTCTGCGCACTCATGGCGCGCAGGACGCTGGGGCTTGTAGTTATGGGTTGGTGCTTTGTGTTTATGCTGCGTTTTTTTAAAATGCTTTTCTTTTGATTGGCTGCGGCGCGTTTCCGAACGCTGCGCCGTGCGAGAGCCTCTCAGCCTGATTGGCTCTGGCGTGGCGTGGCGCAAGGAATGTTGGGAAGTGAAGTTGTTTCCCTTTCTTCGCGTTTGTGGGGCTGTTGCCCCACTGCTGGTTTTCTCAATCCTTCGTTGACCTGTGTACCCAGATCGGCCGTGTGCACGAAGGGTGAGTACAGGCAAGTAGGGCGAGGCATAGCAACCTATAGCCAGTTCCAACGGTTAACCCTTGGATTTATAGGTTAAGATATTCTGGCCAAGATGAGTTTTCATTTGATTTATAAAGCTTGGAAATGCAAATTCTGATACCACTGCTAAATTGGCTGATATATTTTACAATAGACAAAATCATCGCACCTCTGTCTATCACACAGTCAGTTAATGAAGCCATGCATATAGTGACAGGATGCCTCAAACCTACACCAGTTGAGCAAATATACCCTCTTGTTGGATCAGGAGAGAGGTAGCAGCGGATGCTGAGATAACTAAAGAAGAGAATGACCCTCGACACCCTCTTTAATGTTTGCGAAGTAGGCAACAGCCAGGGGGCCAAACACATCTTTATTGCAGTGTAGTCAATCTGAACATGAGGTAATGGTGGAGACGCAGCTCCTTATATATCGTACAGTACATTTGAACTTCGCCCGCAAGGCGCCCATTGGTTACGGTATCAGTGACGTCATTCTGACGTACTGCATATCTGGCGTGGCTCATCTGTGGCGGGAAGGTTTCCCGCGCCAATCACTGATTGGGTGATTGGGGCCACGTGAACTGAA
Organism: Bradypodion ventrale; assembly: GCA_035047345.1. NCBI lineage: Eukaryota > Metazoa > Chordata > Lepidosauria > Squamata > Chamaeleonidae > Bradypodion > Bradypodion ventrale. Next base: position 84,767,329 of record JAWDJE010000006.1, read on the forward strand.
CTCGTTCAGCTGCGCTATCGCTGGCAGCTGAATCCTATGAGAGTGGCAGACAACTTGCATGCAACATAGTATCTACACAATAGGGGTATTAACAAGGGAGCAAAAAGGGAGGGGGAACATGGAGGATCGCTAGATCCTATTCATTCACCTTACACTTGGTTACATGGAGGATTGCTAGATCCGATTCATTCACATTACATTGGTTACATACACAACACCCTCTGAACAGATATGAGCCTCAAGTCTGCCGGCTCAGATCCAGAAAGAGCTTTATTATGGCAAGAACAAATATTCTTGAGGATACACAAGGACAAAACCAAATTAGAAGATGGAGGAAGGAGCTCACTGGACAAGGAACATCATTAAAGGAGGATATAGCTGAAGATCTCAATCTCCCCTACATCACTTAGAGGACCCTGAATAGGTTGAGGGTGGGAGGCCCTAAATGCAAGATCAACATGCTCAAGTGGGGACTGCTAGTGGACAACAACGCACAGTATGAATGTGGAGAGACACAAAGTCCGGCCCATTTACTTGTCTGCCGATTGCTGCTAGAGACATGCACCGACAAGGACTTGGGTTTGGGCAATGACAAAGTGAAGAAAGTGGCTTCATTTTGCCAGTCCAGAGTTTGATTGGGACATGAAAGACGAACAGTCAATTCAAAATCAATTTAATCTGGGATGTGTGTCTGCAGTTCAAGAAAATATTTACGTCAAAAATCAGTTGGTTAATTTTTGAGGTGCTTTAAAATGCTTTGAAATGTAACTTTATTTTATCTCACAGTGTTGAGCTCATTAATACAAAATATGTAGCAGACTAATAATAAAAAATAAGGGAGAGATTGTCTAATATTTTCTTTAGAATAAAACAATGACATTTCACTAATAAAATTTAAAATGGAAATAAAATTATCTCCTCTCACCAGAAGTGATATTTCAACATGTCTGGATAAACATGGAACATACTCACTGCACCTTCTTATATGCATAAGCAATTAAGCTTGCTGTCAGCATGAGTCTCTGGAAATGTGATAGGAGACAGTCAAATGATAAGTAATTAAGGACCATTAAGAACCATTCTGATAGAAATGGAAAATTGTTTTTAAACAATATGTTGAATCTTCTTTACCTATAAAATCGAGTGTTAACCATTGGAACTTGCAATAGGCTCCTTAGCCAGGCCCTACTAGCCCGCACTCACCATTCGTGCGCACACCCGAACTGGGTACGCAGGTAAACGCAAGATTGAGAAATGCACCAGTGGGGCAAGAGCCCCACAAACACGAAAAAAGAGAAACAACTTCATTTCCCAAAGTTCTTTGCGCCGCGCCGTGCCACAGCCAATCAGGCTGAGAGGCGAGAGCACAAAGAACCTGGGGAAACGGGCCACAGCCAATCAAAAACTACCTGCACAAAAAAACCCCTGAGCACTAAGGGAAAACACAAACGATAAACTACAATTCCCACTGTCCTGCGCGCCATAAGCGCGCAGAACGCTGAGAAAGGTGCCGCACGAAAAATAAAAATAAAAATGCACCGCCTCAGAACAACACAGGCCATGGTAAGGAAAGCCCCCCGCCCAATGGCCTTCCTTAATGCGGCATGGCCAGAGAGCCCACACCGCGTTAAGGAAAGCCCCCCCCCCCGCCAATGGCCTTCCTTAATGCGGCGTGGCCAGAGAGCCCACACCGCATTAAGGAAAGACCCCCCCGCCGATGGCCTAACTTAACGCGGCGTGGGCTCTCTGGCCATGCCGCGTTAAGGAAAGCCCCCCACCCCGCCGATGCCTTCCTTAACGCGGCATGGCCAGAGAGCCCACATCGCGTTAAGGAAAGCCCCCCACCCCCACCACTATCAAACAACAACATCCAAAAAACACAAATCCAACCAAAAATACCAACAAAAAAACAATAAACAGTAAACAAAAACAACCAAACACAAACAGCACCAAGCCAAACAACAACAAATCAAAAATAAACCAAACAATTAAAAATACAACCCAACCCAACCCCCAACACCACAAAAGAAAGAACACAAAGCAACTCACCAGCACATGTCCTCCCTCAAGACAGCCGGAAAAGAAATGAATACAGAGAGTACTTACCGGAAGAAGCTCCACCCAGAGGCCAAGACAGAAAAAACATTCAAAATAAAACAGAACACATTACCAACACCACCTGCTACTTTACAAAAAATTATACATGTACATCAATAATTTTTTTTTAAAAACAACACAATTCCTCATTTTTACACTGCATCAAAACAAACCCATTTTAAACAGCCTGGCAACGCCGGGCAACCTCTGCTAGAAACTTATAAAATCGAGGGGTTAACTGTTGGAACTTTGCATAGGCTCCTTAGCCAGGCCCTACTAGCCCACACTCACCATTCGTGCACACGCCCGAACTGGGTACGCAGGTAAACGCAAGATTGAGAAATGCGCCAGTGCGGCAAGAGCCCCACAAACGTGAAAAAAGGGAAACAACTTCATTTCCCAATGTTCTTTGCACCGCGCCACAGCCAATCAGACTGAGAGGCGTGACCACAAAGAACATTGAGAAACGTACCATGGCCAATCAAAATCAAGCCGCAGGAAAAAAAACGCACCACAACCACAAATCACAAACTTATAACTACAAGCCCCAGAGTCCTGCGTGACATAAGCATGCAGGACGCTGAGGAAACCGGCGCCCGAAAAATTAAAAAAACCAACTCACCACCTGCAAACACCAACAACCCTTCTTTCCCTCCCCCATGGCGCCTGAAGGTCCCGACTGGAGTTTCAACTTTAATATCAGTAGGTGGGGGGTTGCGATCCTCCTCTCCGCTGGCTCCCCTAGGGTTGGGAAGTTTGTGGGGACAAAAGGGGTATGCCGCCCAACCCTTCTGGACCCAGGAGACCAGGGAAAGGAGTTCGATTCCCCCCCCCACAAAAAAACCCTCCGTCTTTAAAGAGAAGAAACCAAGCGGTTTCTTCTCTTTAAAAACGGAGTTGTTTTAAGGAGGGGGGGAATTGATCCACTCTCCCTGGTCTCCTGGGTCCAGAAGGGTTGGGGGGACATACCCCTTTTGTCCCCCCAAACCTCCCAACCCCAGGGGAGCCAGAGGAGAGGGGGGGCGCAACCCCCCCACTGATATTAAAGGGGAAACCTGATCTACTTTCACGACTCCACACAATCAAAGCACCATAACACAATAAAGCCCCCCTCCCCACCACCTAGCCCACCCTTCCTATCCCCCACCAACCACGACCTCCTCCCCACCACCTAGCCCACCCTTCCTAATCCCCAATGACCACGCCCCCTCCCCACCACCTAGCCCACCCTTCCTAAACCCCAATGACCACGCCCCCTCCCCACCACCTAGCCCACCCTTCCTAACTCCCAATGACCACACACCCCTCCCCACCACCTAGTCCACCCTTCCTAACCCCAATGACCATGCCCCCTCCCCACCACCAAATAAAAAAATAATTTTAAAAAAATTACTAAAAACACAGTCAAAAACATCCAAAAATACACAAAAACAAATAAAAACACCAAAAACAATATGAAGTAAACAAAAACACAATCAAAAACAAAACAAACAGACAAAAAATACAAATTCCAACCCACCCAACCACCCCCACACACACAAAAGAAAGAAAGAAAGCAAACTTACCAAAATATGTCCTACCTTCACGAGGCACGGAAAAGAAATGAATAAAGAAAGAGAGAGACTACTTGCCAGAAGAAGCTCCACCTAGAGGCCAGGAGAAAAAAAAAACAGTCAAAATATAATAACCCCTACCAGCACCACCTGCTGGCCACAATAGTATAAACAATTCAAAAACACACAACAGCCCCAAACAAAAGGCCACAAGAGTAAAAACAAATCAAAAACATAACACAAATTCACAATTTTACACAAAAGGTCACACCAATAAAAACAAGTCAAAAAAATTACACTAAAATACACTTTAACACAAATCACAAACATATGTCAATAAAATACAATAGAAACTTTTAAAAATCCTGTGCTGAGTTTTAACTCAAATTAAAACCCAAAACATCTAAACACATTTTAAAAACATTGAATGTAAAAAACATTTACTTTTACATTATTAAAATTATTACCTACGGTACAACTAATTCAAAAAACTAAAACATTATTTGCTTACATAAAACATTTTGAAAAAATTATATCATACTTTGTTCTTTTATTAATCCTCAAAAAAACCCCAAAAAAGCAGATCACAGTTAATTACAGCCAAGCCAAAAATTTTTTACATAAACAAACATTTTAAAAATTAAAATTACAGACTAAGCAATTTTTTAAAAACATTAACACAATTTAACCTTCCAACACAATTTAAAACAGCCCAGCAATGCCGGGCAACCTCTGCTAGTTATTAATAAAATGTTCATGTCAAGCTGCTGGGGACCTGTTTAAGAGAGGTCCCTGGAATGTTCCAGGACTCAGAAACAAAACAGAACAATTCATAGAGAAAAGCCAACAATTTGATTATTGCAAATACTGTATATGCTTCGAGCAATTAAGCAGATGGCTGTACATGTGGACTTCACCAGATGGCCAATACAGAATAGACTATGTAATTGGAACCAGAAGATGGAAAAGCTGTATTCTCTCTGCCTAAACAAGACCAGGAGCAGATTGTGGTACTGATCATGAACTGTTAATATCCAACATTAGGTTAAAGAACACTAAAAGAATTGTAGTGCCAAAATATAATATAAACAACATTCATAATGAATTTAATGTCTACATGAGGAATTAAATGTGTATCATTAAACTCAATTGCTTGTGAACAAGAAGAGGTGTGGATTTAGACCAGAGCTATTATCATATATACCTGAGTATAAACAGAGTTTTTTAGCCCCAAAAAGGGGACTCGGCTTATACTCGGGTCAATGATCCTGAGGGTCCCAGAACCGTGCTGGATTGAAATGTGCCAACAATTTAATTAATTTTACCAGATTTTCATGTATTTTGATTATAGAAACTCACTAGCAGCTGCTACATTTCCCACCCTCGGCTTATACTCGGGCCAATCTATTTTCCTTGGTTTTCAGGTCAAAATTAGGTGCCTTGGCTTATATTCGGGATGGCTTATACTCAAGTATATATGGTATTGGAGAGAATGCAAAAAGACAATTCCTTCAGTAAAAAGGGGGGAAAGCCCTAAATGGATGAGAGAAGAAACACTCAAAATTGTGATGGGCAGGGGAGAAGAAAAAGTGAAATGTGACAGAAACAGGGTTAGAACCATGAATGCAGGTTTCCAGGGACTAGAGCCATCTTGTGGCCAAACTTAAAACAATTCACTTTGATTTTCTCTTGACTGTTCAAAACAAAACATACGATCTGAACTCTGAAAGAAGTTCGATAATAAAGACATTCATCTCAGAGGCTGATCAATCCAGTTACCTGTTTAGTGGAGCCATTTGGATATCCAGCCCTTATGCCTGTTCTTCCTATAGTAAACTTGTCAGCCGATCAAAGAGCAAATTCTATTTTACTTCCTTTCCACACCAGGAGTGTAGAATTACTGGCTGTCCAAATATTGAATTACGCCCCAGCCTTACTACTGTTCACAATGGATAGTGCTGGTAGGAATTTGAATGCAGAGACATTTGGATGGCTACAGGCATAAAACATGCCTCGTATATGATAAAAAAAAGTCTTGTGGCACTTTAAAGAGAAACATTAAGTTGCAATTAGAATAGGTCCACGGAATCAGTGGAGATTTGGCAAGTCAGTTCCTCTGTAAGTATTATTCATTTAGTTGGCCTACTCTAATTACAATTTAGTATTCTAAGCATTAGGATTTCAGCCACTGTAGCACTTTTTTGTGGATTAGAGTGTACAACATCTGATATATGATGGTATGTATCACTCTGATGATCATACAAATGTATTAGTTAACTGCAGATTTCAGGATGTAGTGTTTTCCATCAGTACGCGGATGACACCCAGTTGTACATCTCGGCCCGTGGGGACCCCAGTGATGCTGTTGAAATCCTATCCGGATGCCTGGAGGCCATTGGGGTCTGGATGGGGGCCAATGGGCTTCGGCTGAATCCCAGCAAGACAGTGTGGCTATGGATAAGGGGCCCCATGTTATCCAGGGAGCTACCATCTTTGGTACTGGATGGGGCTGTTTTGCCCCAGACAAATCCAGTGCGCAACTTGTGGGTCCTTCTGGACTCGCGGCTGCTGCTAGAAGAACAGGTAGTGGCTGTGGCCAGGAGGGCTTTTGCCCAACTTTGGGTGATTTGCCAGTTGAGCACGCTCCTGGACCGGGGCTCCTTGCTTATGGTCACCCACGCTCTGGTCACTTCCCGACTAGATTATTGTAATGCGCTCTACATGGGGCTGCCCTTGACGACCATTCGGAGGCTGCAGCTGGTCCAGAATGCGGCAGCCCGGGTGGTGATGTAATGCAGACGATATGCCAATGCCTCACCGCTACTTCGGGAGCTGCACTGGTTACCAGTTTGTCTCCGGGTGCAATTCAAGGTGCTGGTTTTGACCTTTAAAGCCCTATATGGCAGTGGGCCAGGATACCTTAGAGACCGCATCGTCCCAAGAGTGTCTGCCCGTCCAACCAGAGCGGACCGGAGAGGCTCTCTAATAATGCCATCAGCTAGGGGTGCACATCTATCCAGCACCCAAAGGAGGGCTTTCTCTGTGTCCGCACCAACCCTCTGGAACCTCCTGCCAACAGATCTAAGACTTCAAAGAGAATTGCTGCCCTTCAGGAAAGGATTGAAGACCTGGCTGGCAGGGCAGGTGTGGGGCCCTAATGGGAACACGGTCCCCGCCTGCTGGCTTATGTAAACAATTAAGAACTCTCTCTTCTTCTTTTTATAGTGGGTGGGATGGGTGGGTGGGATATGGGTCTTTTAAAGTGGGTGGGATATGGGTCTTTTAAAGTGTTTTTATGTGTTTTTAGAACTTGTTGTAATGCCGCCCTGAGTCGGGTTCTGCCTGAGTGGGCGGCATATATAAATATGACTATTAAATTAAATTAAATTTTCTACCCAGCTTGCATGCAGTGACAACACAGAAGCATGTTCTGACGATTCCCCCCTAAATTTAATTATGATCTTTGTACACCATTTTTACAATAAATCTGAAATGCTGCTGCTTGCATGAAAATATAGGAAGTTAACATGTGAGTGGAAATTGTATAACAAATGCAGCTGAGATACTATCTCAGAAAGAAAATACCTATGGGAACAACCAGAGACAGCATTATGAAGTAATTGAGGATATGTTTTTCGGAAACAATGTTGTATGCAAAAATAGCAAGACAAATCTAGCTAAGTAAATAGGGACAATGGTGGTGTAAAGACATGTAGTATAATGGAACAGTGAGCTTTTATTAGACTTCAACCAGAAAAAGAGGTATTTGAATCCCAATTTGTTATGAAACACATTAGGCTTGTTATGAAACGTACCGGATCACCCATTCTCCTGGTCTGATTTATATTGCAGGTTTGCTGCAAGGATAAAAATAGGAGGAATGTAACATTAACAAAAGGCACTGCAGTGGCTTAGTGGTTAAGACACAGAACTTGAAGACCGGAAGGTCAGCAGTTCGAGACTCAAGTGCTGCACGACGGAATGAGCTCCCATCTGTCCTAGCTCCTGTCAACCTAGCTGTTTGAAAGCAAGAAATTCCTGTGTCAGTGGGAAAGGTAACAGCATTCTGTGCACACTCGTCTCTAGTCATGCCTGCCACACAACCATGGAAAATCTGCAGACGCAGACCGCACCAACTCTTTGGCTGTAAATGGAGATGAGCACTGAGCCCTAGAGTTGGATACGACTGGCTTTGGAGCAAGGACAATCTCTACTTTTACTGAATGTTCCCATACATGTTTTTGTTTATTATATGCAAGCATACCAGGGCCGTAGCCAGGGGGTGGGCAGGATCAGCCCCCCCCCCCGAGCTAACAGCTCACCCAGGGGCAAAATTCCAATGGTGTGTGTGTGTGTAGAGAGAGATGGAGTGTGTGTATAGATGGATGGAGTGTGTGTGTGTAGGGATGGTATGTGTAGAGGGATGGAGTGTGTGCGTGGAGGGATGGAGTGTGTTTGTGTGTGGAAGGATGGAAAGGGAGAGAGTGTGTGTGTCATTGTTGCCCCTCCTGGAAAAAAAATCCACCGCCCCATCTAGAATCCTGGTTACAGCCCTGAAGGTTTCCCTTGCTCAAAAGCCATTCGTATCCAACTCTAGGGTTCAGTGCTCATCTCTGTTTCAAAGCCGAAGAGCCAGCGCTGTCTGCTTCTGCAGACGTTTCCGTGGTCATGTGGCAGGCATGACTAGACACCGGAGCGCTGTTACCTTCCCACCGAAGTGGTCCCTATTTATCTACTTGCAATTTCTTGCTTTTGAACTGCTAGGTTGGCAGGCGCTGGGACAAGAAAGATGGGAGCTCATTCGGTCCTGCAGTACTCAGGAATCGACCTGCCGACCTTCCTTCCTCCTCCCAGTCAGCGTCTTAGCCACTTGAGCCACTACTGCAGTCCCATACAGCCCTGAAGCATACAAGCCCTGAAGGCATACATGCAAATGCATGCTCTTCAGTTTATCTGTACCTATAAAATGATGCGTTAACCATTGGAATGTGACAAAGGATGTTGCACCAGGCCCCACTAGCCCCGTCCGAGCCTTTGTGCACTCGCCCGAACGGGGTTCGCAGGAAACTGTCGGGTTGAAATTTTCGGCCCGGGAGCAGGAGCCCCCTGGACGCAAACAAAAAAAGGGAACTTCAATTCCCAACGTTCCTTGCGCCACACCAGAGCCAATCAGGCTGAGCAGCGCGGCAAAAGGAATGTTCGGAAACACGCCGTGGCCAATAAAAAAAAGCCGCAGGAAAAAACCGCTGCAGTAAGCAAACACGCGCAGCCAAAACTACAAGCCCCAGTGTCCTGCGCGGCATGAGCATGCAGAACGCTGAGGCAGCCAGCGTGCGAAAAGTAAAAGAATAAAAAAACCCGCCGACACTGTGCTTCGTTCCCATGGGCCACCCAGCATGGCCCGTCGAAATGAAAGGCACACCCGCCGCCGCTGCATTTCGTTCCCACGGGCCACCCAGCATGGCCCATGGAAACGAAAGGCACCCCCGCCGCCGCTGCGCTTTGTTCCCACGGGCCACTCAGCATGGCCCATGGAAACGAAAGGCACCTCTGCCGCTGCTGCGCTTCGTTCCCACGGGCCACCCAGCATGGCCCGTGAAAACGAAAGGCACCCCCGCCACCGCTGCGCTTCGTTCCCACGGGCCACCCAGCATGGCCCGTGAAAACAAAAGCCCCCCCCCCCAAAAGTAAGCACAAAAACACAAACCAAAAGCATTCAAAAACACAAATCAAAAATAGAAAAAGCAAACACAAAAACAGCCAAAAACAAACAAGAAAAAACACACAGAACCCCCCCAAAAAAAACCCTCACCCCCCCAAAAAAAACCACAACACCAGAGAGCCTACCACATGACGTCTTGACTTCATGATGACTGGAACTCAAATGAGCAAAGAAAGGAAACACTTACCGGAAGCGACACCCAGAGGATAGAAGAGAAGAATTGTAGAGAGGAAGCAAAGCTCACCCCCCCCCCCAGAGGCCACAAGAGAAAAAACATTCAAAAATATTTAAAATAAAAAGATTAATTCCCAAACAAATCAAATAAGTTAGCAAAACATTCAAAAATATTCACACTAATCTCAAAAATACCAAAAAAAACCCAAACAAACCAGAAATCACTTTTCACTCAAAAACAAACAAGCACCAAAACAAAAAATAAAAAATGCATAAAAATAAAGATTTAAAAAACCAAAATTAAATTTTAAATTAAAAAAAATTATTTAAATTAAATAAATTAAAATTAAATTTGCATAAACAAAAATTAAATTTTAAATTAAAAAAAATAAATTAAAATTAAAATTGCATAAACAAAAACCTTCCAAAACCAATTTAAAGAGCCAGGCACTGAGGAAGCCGGCGCAAAAATAAAAATAAAAAATAAAACACACAGTGGGAGCGCAAGTCCGCCGCAGGCGGACGCAGCGCCTTGAATCCACAAAATGTTCAACACCATTTAAAACAGCCCAGCACCATTTGTACAAGAAAAAAAACGAAACCCTTTACTATCCAACACAATTTAAAACAGCCCGGCACTGCCAGGCAAAATATGCTAGTGAACTGAAAAAAAGACACCAGAGACCTTTACCCTCAAGAATGTTTAAGCCTCAGTCTCTTATTTATATTTATTTGTACAGGGGGACTGCAGTGGCTCAAGTGCCTAAGACGCTGACTGGGAGGCAGAAGGTCAGCAGTTCGATTCCTGAGTACTGCAGGACGGAATGAGCTCCCGTCTTTGTCCCAGCTCCTGCCAACCTAGCAGTTCGAAAGCAAGATTGCAAGTAGATAAATAGGAACCACTTAGGTGGGAAGGAAACAGCATTCCGTGCGCTTTGGTGTCTAGTCATGCCTGCCACATGACCACGGAAACGTCTGCAGCAGCAGACAGCGCTGGCTCTTTGGCTTTGAAACAGAGATGAGCACTGCACCCTAGAGTCGGATACGACTGGCTTTCGAGCAAGGGAAACCTTTCCCTTACAGTATATAAGGTCAGATGAAAATCAATCAGTAATAATAACCAATAAAACACACACAAGAAACAAAACCAGGCGGCATCAGAAATCTGAAAACCAGGACAATAATAATAATAATAATAATAATAATAATAATAATAATAATAATAATAATAATAATAATAATAATAATAATAATAATAATAATAATAATAATAATAAAAAAACAACACGTGTCCGTGGGTGAGGGGCGAGCAACGCCAAGAAGCGACCCACAGGAGGGTTGTTGCCTGAGGGCCAGGCGCTTGACCTGCGCCTTCTCGGGTTTTTGCTTCCCAGCCCATGCTGACTGGCACATGCATGCGCTCTTTCGTTGCTCTTCTCCGGGTTTCCTTTTCTCCACCTCTCGCCAGGATGTGAGCTCACGACGACGACGCCTCCCTTCCTCTCGGGCAATGTTTACCGGTTCCGTGTAGCGGAGGCGCCGCCGAAGCTCTGGGGCCAGTTCCGGCCCCGCTTTGCGCCGGCTGCGCTCCCTCGGGTGGAGGCAGCGCCGGAGAGAAGCGGTGAGTGGCGACGGGAAGGCGTAGGACGCTTGGCTGCCGCTGCTGGGTACACGGGATCAGGCGTTCCGACGAGACTGCAGAGGGGTAGCTCTTCCTTCTTAAGGGTTTCCCCGGTCTTGGTAGGGACCGAGGCTAGGCTTAAGAATCCCACTCCATTCGGCTTGCCCGGGTGGTGGATGCCATGTTGCCCTTAATCCCCGGGCTTTGGACGCGACCCTGCAAAGGACAAGAGATGGGAAGGCTTAGCACTGGGTTTTATTGGGAGGGAAGTGGGGGGGACGACCCCCAAATGATGACCGCCCAAATCCTCCTCTTGGGGTTTCGGTTTCTTTCTAAGATGCAGGTAGGCTTTACTGGTTGAATTTCAGCCTTGGTCAAACTACAACATGGGTGCCCAAACTTTTCTGGCCACGGACCGGTCACGTAGTTCAGGCTCTTAGCCACTTGAGCCACTGCACTCCCATATTATGTTATATCACCATGTCACTATGGCCCGCAGGATGGATCTGGCCCCCGACGCCAATTCGTCCGGCCCACAAAGCCCTTGTTGCTCCCAGAAGTGGAAGTAAAACGTGCCGTACGGGTGCCTTTTACTTCCGCTTCTGGGAGCAACGAGGGCTTTGTGGGCCGGATGAATTGGCGTCAGGGTCTGGATCTGGCCCATGGGCCGTAGTTTGGGTACCCCTGGGTTAAAAGAAGGTGTTAAAGAGGGCAACAACTTGCTACTTATTTTTCTTTAAAGTGTGTGTTTCCATGCATTGTGTATTTGTGTCGGTGAATGTATGTATGTAGGATGGTGGAGGATCGGGGTGCCTGGCGTGCGATGGTCCATGGGGTCGCAAAGGGTCGGACTCGACTCTGCGACTGAACAACAAAATGTTATGTATATGGTTGGACGAAGAGCTAAAGAAATTTTGGATAAGATGTTGTTGTGGGGCAGATATAACAGTACAGTGGAACCTCATACAATTGCCCCATATAGCAGCGAAATCACATAACAATTAGGTTTGGGGGGGGGGGAATGGTGTCCCGCATAACAATTTTCCCTATGGAAAAAATCATATAACAATTTTTCAATGGGAAAAACCACTTAGCAAAAAAAATAATAATCATTGTACAATGGGGAAAATCGCTATACGGTGCAGGTATCGTATAGCAATTGTTCCGTACAACGAGCCCCGTGGAACGGATTATAATCATTGTATGAGGTACCACTGTATAATAGCAATACTAATTATATAATTACATGGTGTTGACTGGCACCGGTGGCTTAGTGGTGAAAGCGCTGAGGTTGATAACTGGCAGGTCAGCAGTTCGAGACCCATGTGCTGCACGACGGAGTGAGCTTACATCATTTGTCCCAGCTCCTGCCAACCTACAATTTCGAAAGAAAGAAATTGCAAGTAGATATAAATAGGTACTACTTTGGTAGGAAAGGTAACAGCATTCCCTGTGCTCCAGTGTCTAGTTATGCCTGCCACATGACCATGGAAACATCTGCAGAGGCAGACAGCGCTGGCTCTTTGGTTATAAATGGAGCCCTGCACCCTAGAGTCAGACACAACTGGCTTTTGAGCAAGGGAGACTTTTAAAATCCCACTAATATCAGTAAGACTTACTTCTTCTTCCATGCCTAGGCCAGACATGAAGCTGTCAAAATGAAAGCACCTTTGGGTGAGTTCATTCTGCAGTTTCTTTCACCTGACCTAGAGTGAGAAAGATTAGCTGGCAGCACAAAGTTGCCATTACCGGGGTATGCCCGATTGTGGTTCATAAATACCGTACTCAAAAGTAACTAAAGGTTTGATGGCACATTAAGGCTTAACTTGCTTTGTTTAGCAAACACTTTCATGACCTACAGACAACTTAAGAATAAGCTTTCATGAACTACAGAGGTAGTCAATTGTCAGTGAGTTTTAGCAGATGAAAGGTTAAACCAGATAATGCGTTTTAGGCTCCAAGATGGCACAGGACTCTTGCGCTACATCAGACTAATATGGTTGCCCCAGGAGATTTTTAACAGATTAATCCTAAATGAGATGGGGAAAGTACAAACTGGTGTATTATATCCTTTGCCAAACTATACCACCCAGGGCAGGAGGTGTGTGGAATCTGACCCTCACGATTCCCTTGAAACATTTACTGCCCATAAATTTGGAGAAACTTTGAAACATACAAGATGATAATTCATTACATTTTGCTAGCAGTGGAGGCATTTCAGTATCTGAAGGATTGTTTCATAAGGCTATTATTAACAGTATCTAGATAGCATTTATGAGCTTTGATGTTATATAAACACATCCGTGGTGCATGGTGTTAGTATAATTTCAAGTGAAAATGAAAACACAAGAGTCTGTGGCTTTTTTTTCTTTTAAAGTTGCTATGACAGAACAGGGAAGAAATCAACAAAATAATTTTACATGAGCAGTTGTATCTGTGTATCTCAATTGTTTGTAATAACATAGCTTTTAAACCAGGTGCCTCTAACTCAGGGATTCTCAACCTGCGGCCAATGGGTGGAATGCGGCCCACGGCGCCATTTCATGTGGCCCCCACCACCCCCGGAAGTGCCATATGATGAAGGAAGGGCAAAATTGCCGTCCAACCCCCAAAGCTGTCTGAGGGAGTGTGACCCGGCCCCTGGCTTTAAAAGGTTGAGAACTCCTCTAACTTGTAGGTCAATGTCTAAGTAGTAGGTTAGTAAATAGGGCTTAGTATCAGGCCAGAAGACCATTTACAATTTACAGAATGTTATGTATGTATTTATTTATTGCAAATTTATGCTGTATTTCAGCAATGGGGATCCAGGCGGTATTTCAGATTGAATGGTGTATTATCCATCACATGAAAGCAATAGTCAACAACAAAGGTTTTTATTTTTTGAAGAGATGGCTCAGTAGTTTCGATACCTGGTTGCAGAACCAGAGGTTGTGACTTCATTTCCCTACTGAGTTTCCTGAGAGAAAAGTCAGCTTCTGCAGCCATAGGCAAACTTCAGTCTCAAGGCATTCCTAGAAGCGAATGGTAATCCACTTTTGGGTATTCTTTAACTAGAAAATCTTAGAAAGAGTCACCATATGTCTGAATTGACTTGGATAACACATTTAATTTGATTTGATTCGATTCTCATGATTTAATTTAACACATGATCGTTATTAGATTTATATTTTTCCTTTTCTTTGCACCAAAATTAATATAAAGGCCTACGTTAGAAATCATCTACAACTTCGTGGATGATTCTGTTCTTTTTAATCAGGTGCAAGCTACACTGAGTGTTGTGTGTCCATTGAAAGATGAGGATATGAACCCAGAAATGAATGAATGTTTGGATCAGCTTCTTTCTTAAATGTTGATGGCTTTGTCATTGTCATGAAGTACCAGTAACAGAGGTTGAGTCCTCCAGATTGCCCATCAACAGTATCTATAACCAACAGTGAGAAATGGTACAAACTGCCCAATGGTAGGGCCACAAGTTGACCATATTGTGGTACAGATTAATGTATTGAGCCACAATCAGAAGTTTAAGAGAATCAGAGCTGAAGTGATGAATTTGACTACGGAGCTATACACTTACTTCCCTTGAATAAAATATCACTTTTAGATGTTGTAAAATTCAAGTTAGTTTACTATCAGTAAAACAAGGCTAAACTAAGCAGAATTTAAGCTGAAATCCTGTTCTACAGGTTGCTCCATGTAAGGGTGATGATGTCATCAGGCACAGTGATTTTTCTGGAAATAAAACATCACCTAATCTCCCCTACAGGTCTTAAGGATCGCAAGGAATCCCTTTCATTGTTGGGAGCCTTTGTAGTGTGCAGGATCATAAGGAGGAGTCTTTATTTACAAAACATGGTTAAACTAGGACAGTGGTGGCGAAACTATGGCACGCATGCCAGAAGGGGCACTCAGACCACTCTCTTTGGCATGCAGGCGATTGTCCCAGCACAGAGTTCACCCCGCCCTTCTGCCCAGCAGCCGAATGGGAGCACTTCCTCCCCCAACACAGAGTTCACCCCGCCCCTCTGCCCAGCAGCCCAATGGGAGCGCTTCCTCCCCAACACAGAGTTCACCCCGCCCCTCTGCCCAGCAGCCCAATGGGAGCGCTTCCTCCCCCAGCACAGAGTTCACCCCGCCCCTCTGCCCAGCAGCCCAATTGGAGCGCTTCCTCCCCCAACACAGAGTTCACCCCGCCCCTCTGCCCAGCAGCCCAATGGGAGCGCTTCCTCCCCCAGCACAGAGTTCACCCCGCCCCTCTGCCCAGCAGCCCAATGGGAGTGCTTCATTCCTCCCCACAGCACAGATTTCGCCCCGCCCCTCAATCCAATCTCCAAACGGTTCACCATCACTGAGCTAGGATAATGATTCCATATGAACCTTGGGATGTTTTCATCCTTAAATAGTGTAGCTTACCAAAGAGGATTTCATCCAATAATTATTTATGAAGTAGTAAAATTGCAGCCACTTACAGAAGTCTCTTGTGTGTTTCAAATGGAATGGTATGCAGTATTATATGTCATTTATAAAGCATCATCCAAACATTGTAAACATGAGCAAATAATGTTTTCTTTTCTTCTTTAGGTGGAGTGGTGATATCAAAAGAAAGGCGCTGTCATGGGGAACCAGCTGGCTGGTATTGCCCCTTCTCAGATCCTTTCTGTGGATAGCTATTTCTCCGACATCCATGACTTTGAATATGATAAAAGCCTGGGCAGTACTCGCTTTTTTAAAGTTGCCCGATCTAAGCACCGAGAAGGGCTAGTGGTTGTCAAAGTGTTTGCCATTCAGGATCCAACTTTACCATTAACCAGTTACAAGACAGAGCTAGAAGAACTCAAAATAAGGCTTCATTCGGCACAAAACTGTCTTCCCTTTCAGAAAGCCACGTTATCTGAGAAAGCAGCCATGCTATTCAGGCAGTATGTTCGGGACAATCTCTATGACCGAATTAGTACGCGGCCTTTCCTAAACAACATTGAGAAGAGGTGGATAGCCTTCCAGATCTTGACGGCGGTGGACCAAGCACACAGATCAGGGGTCCGTCATGGGGACATCAAAACTGAAAATGTCATGGTGACAAGCTGGAACTGGGTTCTTCTCACAGATTTTGCCAGTTTTAAACCTACCTACCTCCCTGAAGACAACCCTGCTGATTTCAATTATTTCTTTGATACCTCACGAAGGAGGACATGTTACATCGCCCCAGAGCGGTTCGTTGATGGCAGCATGTTTGCCACTGAGTTGGAGAACATGAGAGATCCTTCCACTCCCCTGGTGGACTTAGCCAACAGTAACCAACGAAGCAGAGGGGAACTGAAACGTGCGATGGATATTTTCTCTGCAGGTACGTAAGAATGACTAAGCAAAACTGATGAATGGTTTGGCCTCTGCTTTCTTGAGAACTTGGTAGTGAAAATTTCAGCTTTTGAAAATCATTGTTGAAAAGAGTGAATTTCTTATTTCTGGATGAGAAAAGGAAATTTTTGTATGCTCTTGGAGTGTTGTATAAGAGATAGGTAAAGTTCAAGGTTGCCCTTGCACGAAAGCTAGTTGTATCCAACTCTAGGGTTCAGTGCTCATCTCTGTTTACAGCCAAAGAGCCAGTGCTGTCTGCGTTTTCAGACGTTTCCGTGGACATGCGGCAGACATGTTTATCTTCTCACTGAAGTGATATCTATTTATCGACTTGCAATTTCTTGCTTTCGAACTACTAGGTTGGCAGGAGCAGGGACAGAGACAGCAGCTCATTCCATCATGCATTACCCGCTATTGAACTCCGACCTTCCAGTATTCAAGTTCAGTGTCTTAACTACTTGAGCCACTGCAGTCCCATATTTCTCTCTGTAGCTTGAGGATATGATTTCCAAGATCTTTATACCATAGAAAACATGACATAGCTTTTGAAAACTAATTTTCCCACAAACACTTGTTGGATTCCCCATCTAACAGGGCTGCTGGCCATATTGGGTAGAGAATTTTCAAAGTGGGAGTCCAAAAGATAGTTTTAGGAGTTAAATTTATCGTTTTATAGTCCTCCCACCTTATCACATTTCCCACTGGATGAGTTTTTTGTTTCCTTTTAAAACTCCAAGATTTAGGGGGCAGGGGAAACACACAAGTTATATTTCACACTGGAGTCTTCACACGCCTCCTGATCAATTCCTTGTCAGTTTTTTTGTTCTGCACTGGTGCTGAGAACTTAAACTTGAAACTACATGTTTTGGGAAGGATATCAGAAAAAACACAAAACAAAAACACTGCGCCACTTTATAGACAGACTGCTATATTTTTACTGTGAGCTTTCGTGGATCAAGTCCACTTCTTCAGACACAGGAGTGAAATTTCCAGGCATGGCTTATATACACCAGATACAGAGGTAAAGAGTAATCAAGCAGAATGACAGATAAAGTAATCAAGCAGAATGACAGTTATAGTAATCAAGCAAAAGGACAGATAAGCATGCATATCAATACATCTTCCTACAGCTAGCAGTAGCAGATTATCTTTGGTTTGTTATTCAGATTGGGGAGGATATCTCTGGAGGTTTGAAAGGAAAGTGACAGACCCAGGAGGTTCACATGCTGTTGGAGGAGGATTATATAGTAGAATGTGGCCATTTTTTGTAAATATTGCACATGAAAATGATTATACCATAAGGAAGTACAGTATCTAGTTGAACCATTTTTGTGATGTGTCATTCTTTTCTCTGCATAGTATTTTATTTCTAACCAGGAAAAATTCAAACTTGTGGCATTCTCAGCCTCCAGTCCAGAGTGATACACCCTAGTACGGTGGTTCCCAATGTGGGGGCCATGCCCCACAGGGGGACTTCAATTCCCAGAAGCCTAAGTCAGTACATTGGCTGATCAGTGTTTTGGAGAATTGACTTAGGCATGTGGGAATTGAGGTCCAAAAACCAAAGGTTGGGAAACACTGGACTAGTACTTGCTGTGGCACATGATACTTCTACAAGTTTCTTAGATTTGGGGAAAATTTTGACAGGTAGAGAACGATACCCCAATATATAGCAAAACTTCTGTAAATGAAGTTGAGGTGTGGAGAATGGCTTCTGGCATGCTAAGAGGGTTATTTCATGTACCTATATAAACAACCACACAATCTCTGATAGTTATATTGATAGTTGTGTTTTGTTTATGAATCAACATGACAACATTCATATTTCTTAGGCACTGATTTTGTATTTTCCAGGTTGTGTAATTGCCGAGTTGTTTACAGAAGGTGTACCGCTGTTTGACTTATCACAGCTTTTGGCGTACAGAAATGGTCTGTTTGCCCCTGAGCAAGTGCTAAATAAGATTGAAGATCGAAGTATCAGAGAGCTGGTAAATAATTTTGCTGTTCTTCTGGTGGCTTATTATTGTGTTTGCATGTTTACCCAACAATAAACACGACTGTTTCTGTACTTTCTCCCTACTCCCTTTGCTCTGTTCTTTTTACCCTATTCTGTTTGAAGGTCATCCAAATGATCCAGTGTGACCCAGAGAAACGATTATCAGCTGAAGATTACTTGAAACAACAGCGCAACAATGGATTTCCTGAGATATTTTACACTTTCCTCCAGCCTTACATGGCACAGTTTGCCAAGGAAACCTTTGTATCTGCAGACGAGCGCATTCTGGTCATTCGTAAAGATCTGGACAATATCATTCATAATCTTTGTGGGCACGACCTGACGGAGAAAGCAGAGGGAGAGACGAAGGAGAATGGGTTGGTCATTTTGGTGTCTGTGATCACTTCATGCCTGCAAACCCTCAAATACTGTGACTCAAAACTAGCTGCTTTGGAGCTGATCCTCCAGTTGGCACCTCGGTTAAGCGTGGAAATCCTGCTGGACCGTATCACACCGTATCTTTTGCATTTCAGCAATGACTCTGTGCCCAGGGTAAGGGCAGAAGCTGTTAGGACACTCACTAAAGTTCTTGCTCTGGTCAAAGAAGTGCCGCGTAATGACATCAATATCTACCCTGAGTACATCTTGCCAGGTATAGCCCACTTGGCCCAGGATGAAGCCACAATTGTCCGACTAGCTTATGCTGGTAAGTAGGCTGGGAACAGAGAGAGAAGTTGGAAAATGGCTTGAATGTTAGATATACTGTGTGTGTGGTTTTTTTAAAAAAAATCACGGTATTAAAAGCAGCAGTGGAGCGTGTGTAAATGTAGACTTCTGTCAGGTGCTAGACTTGATTTTTCTTGCGTTAGAATTTTGAATTTTGAAAACTAACTGTAATCGTTTGGGCAGGGTTTCATCAGAAAGAATGTGTCTTACATAATATTTGGGGCTTAGCAATGTTGCTTTTCAAATTACACATCGTGTATTCCTTCACTCGTCATTGTGACCATGCTGGCTGTGTGGTTCTGGTAATTGCAGTTTAAAAATGCCTCTTCCAAACTCTGACAACACTAGTCTTGTTCCTGTCACTGTTTCTAAGAAAACAGTATGTGTTGGTGGACATAAGAAGAATTGTTTTGCTGGGTATGTCCAGGGTTCTGTTTCCACTAGTGACCCTGATTCTTCTGAGAATTCACATGCAAAACATGATGATGGAGATTGGGTCCATATGGATCTTGTGAAACATATATTTTAGCAGCTGTGCCCAAAATAGTATGAGTGTAAAGGAAGATGTCCTGCAAAATTCAAGCCTAGATGAGCTGCAACACTTTTAGCATGTCTGTGTGGCTATGATTATACAGTAAAACCTTGAGATACAAATTTAATTCGTTCCATAAGATTTTTCGTAACTTGAAAAATTTGTATCTTGCAACATGGTTTCCTATAGAAATACATTGAAAAGCAAAAAATCCGTTCCAGAGCTCTGAAAAAGTCAAAACAAAAAACAAGATATTTGGCTTTTTTCTGAGCTCCGGAAGTGTATTTTGTTTTTCAATGCATATTCAGCACATTTCTGACAGCACCATCTAGTGGACACATCTTGTAATTGCAGGAAAAGTACCACCAATCAGCTGTTTCAGAGAGGGAAGGGATTTTCAGCACTTCCTGGTTGCGGGGAAAGCTGTCGGTGCCAAAACGTGATGAAAAATTCCAAAAATGGAGCAGAACTGCTCCAAACACTCCCACCACTGTGGGAAGCGTCGGAAGACCCAAAAAATTGTATCTCAAAAAAATTGTATCTTGATTATTTCTGAGATTTCCTTTCGTATTGCAAATTTTTCATAAGTAGATTCGTTCGTAAGTTGAGGTTTTACTGTATCAGTATAAGATGTTTGTATTCGGTATGTATGTGTACGTGTGCATGTACACAGTTTGTGTTACTCTGCTACAACCGAAACAAGTTTGTTGTATTACTTTAAAGCAGGGGTGCCCAAACTATGGCCTGGGGCCAGATCTGACCCCTGATGCCAATTCATCCGGCCCGCAAAGCCTTCGTCACTCCTGGAAGTGGAAGTAAAACGTGCCCATATAGGCGCATTTTACTTCTGCTTCCAGGAGCGATGAGGGCTTCACGGGCCAGATGAATTGGCATTGGTGGTCAGATCCGACCCCCAGGCTATAGTGTCCAGCTCCCTGAACCATGTGACCAGCTCATGGCCTGAAAAGTTTGGGCACCTCTGCTTTAAAGACTAACAAGTTTTGCTTGGGATAAGCTCTTCTGAAGGAATGGTCTGAAGCCCAGAAAAGCTTATGTCAACTAAAACTTGAAAAGTTGCCAGAAGCCTCCTGTTTTTATCCTGTGACACTTTGTATTTGAGAAGCATATTCACTGTGCTTAATTAGTGCTTGCCATTATAATTCTGAGCTACCTTTCAAAACACATGGGGAAAAAACATTTTAATCTTTCTAGAAAACATAGCACTATTGGCGGAAACTGCTTTGAGATTCTTGGAACTTGTCCAGCTGAAAAACCTGAACATGGAAAATGAACCAAACAGTGAAGAAGCAGATGATGCAACACACCCTAGTGAAAATTATGACACAGGTGATGTACTTCCTTCTTTTCTATAATATGGGCATGATCACATGCACACTTACTTGGCAGTAAGCCTCCCTGAATACACTGGAACTTACATCCAAATAAACAAACCCGTTTGTGATTCCTGTTTATACTTTAGATTTCAGAAGGATGCTTAGAATATCTGTTTTATCATAGGAATCTTTGATAATTTCCAAGTGGTGTGGATAAAATTGATGAATTATAGAAGACAATACCACTAGTGACACAATCAAGAGATTGTGTTTATTGTATCCTTAAAAAAATCAGATTGATGGTAGTTCTAGTTGGAAAACTACCATATTTGCCAGTGTATAAGACGCAATCAATTTTCCCAGTGTATTTTAAGGGGGGAGTGCATTAACACACTGGTAAATACGGTATTTGTTGGTGTATAAGACGCATTAGAGTATAAGACACACTACGTTTTCCATTGTATCTTAAGCGGGAAAAGTGCGTCTTATACACCTGATTGGCAAAATGATTGGCATCTACAGGGAGGTTTTTTTTGATAGTATAGTTGGTATGTACCTGGGCAGTAAAGAGCATCTTTATATTTCGTGAAGGTTGTTTGATTAGTTTTGAATGCAGAACTAAAGCAATTTAATCTCTTTATCTGGATAGTTCTCTGTATTCCCTTGCTACGCTTGTTGACTTGAAGCTTCAGCAACAACAGATGAAGCAACTGAGATCCCAGGCTGGATTTTCATTATGCAGTTGCAATGTCTTGTTTTATACTGTAACTATATATGGGAAGCTCAGATGATGTCTTCAATTCGTAGCCCTCTCCTGCCTTCCCATTGGCTCCTCCATCTTTTTTCCTTGTCAGAGAAATGGTGTTAAGGTAACAAGATGCAATAGCTGCAATAATGCCTTTTATTGTGAACCAAAGGAGTCCTCTATTTGGAAGCACCTTAATTAATAATAGTGAATGCAAAAGAATTGCCCAGCAAAATTGTATTCTGTACTATTATACATCTTAGGCATCATCTTGCTTGCTTGCATTTTCTGTGTGGTATTTCTAGGATATGTAGTGTATATGCAGGCAGGATGTTTGGTTATCTCCATGTTGAGATGACCAAGTAAGCACTGAGCATACACTCAGAGTTCCTCAATACTGAAGCAAGCAAGGAGGGAACTGTTGCAGAAATAATTAGGACTATACCAGGCTGCTCCATCCAGTTGAGACTCTGTGCCTGAATTGTTACTTGTGTTTGTATAGGGTTTACATAATTTGTCATGGCTAATGGACTAGGTCACTGATGTCGAACCTTGGCACTCCAGGTGTTTTTGAACTTCAATTCCCAGAAGCGCTGATCAGTAGGAGTGCTGACTTGGGCTTCTGGGAATTGAAGTCCAAGAACACCTAGAGTGCCAAGGTTCGCCATCATGGGACTAGGTGCTGGGCAGCATCTTAGTTGCATAGTTAAGTGTATGACCAAGTACCTCATTACTTAGTCCTGGCAAGTTATGCAACTCTTACAGAAATACTAATAGGATTCTGGCAATTGGTCCAAACAGATTGTCACAATGCCTCTAAAACAGTCCTGCAGCCAATTTCTCTGTACTTTGAACTAGAGATGTGAAAGGCTGGAAAAAAAACCCGGATTTTTTTTTAAAAAAAACAACAAACCCCCCCCCCCCCCCGTTTTTTTCCTGAAGCCTTTTTTGTTTTTGTCTGAAAAATTGGAAAAATTGAAAAAATAAATATGGAATGTTTTATTTTAACATGATGAATAAATATTTTAAGATAAGGTTGGGTTCAAATATTTTATAAATCATTTCTAAAAAAATATGTATGATATCAGATTATTTTCAATTTTCCCAAAAATTTCCATTTCCCCCCGGAAAAAAAATGGTTTTTTTCCCGAGCTTCAAAATTTCTGGAAATTTTACATCTCTACTTAGAATCTACAGAAGACTGTACACCTTGCCACTTTGAATTTCAACAGCATTTTGCCTGTATTTTCTAAATGTTTCTAAAATTTGCTCCTACTTCATTTTTAAGAAGATGAAGCCCAGCGTGTTGTGGTAAAGAGCTACATGTTTAAAGAGCTACATGTTTTATGGGTATCTGTTTTCAAGGATCACCACCACTTCACTGTCATAAAATAAATGCAGAAGTAAGGCGATATTGAACTTCATTGTTAGTAACAGTTTTTTCTGCCTCTGAGTTACCTCTTCATTTTTAGTTTTGAACCTCTACTATGAGCCCCTCGTACCATAGCCAGTAATACTGCCAAATGTAATAATGTCTGTAGACTTGCTCCATGAAAGCTCACATTTAAATACAGGAGTTATTCTTCAAGGTACCACAACATTTTTGTCTTTTTTTTGCTGTTCTGTTTTGTTTACACTCAGATATGCTTGCACAGGCCAACATGGCTACCCCTTCAAACATGCCAAATTTTAGATATAATATTGCTAATTGCCAAATTTTAGATTATACTATATTAGCAGTAAGGGCATACAAGTTGAATGGAAGCTCTTTTCTGATCAGGTAGCCTTTCTTCCTGACCTCTCCCATCCATGATAGTCCTGTTCATACTCTCATATTTACTATCCTTATCTTTTAAATGTTTTTCTCTAAGCTCTTTGTTCTACAAGATCCAAATTGTATTGGGTAATATTTAAAGTGCACTGGAATGACCAGGAAAAATGTTTATCTTGTACTGTGGTGTTGTGTTCCTATGGAGAGGCAATTTAAAAATATATATTTTCCTACATATATGCCAACTCATCTGTGAGCATCTCAACACAAAAGCAATGGTGTAACCACATGAACACGTCTAGTCCTGGGTTTCCCAACCTTTTCAAGCTGGGGGCCGGGTCATGCTCTCTCAGTCAACTTCGAGGGCTGGACGACCATTTTGCCCTGCCTGCACAATGGGGGTGTCCATTTTGTTTCAACAGTTTCAAAGGGGCAGCCGTTTAGTTTCTAGAATGCCCTTGGAGGAGGGGGCACATGAAATGGTGCCGTGGGCCACATCCGGCCCACTTGGGAACCCCTCTTCTACTCATTGGACAACATCTGCAATTTCCCATGACTCCATTTCTTTGGTATTCTTGCAGAGCTTCAAGCCTTGCATGAAATGGTCCAGCAGAAGGTTGTCACGTTGCTGAGCGATCCAGAAAACATTGTGAAGCAGACCTTGATGGAAAATGGAATCACTCGCCTTTGTGTCTTCTTTGGACGTCAGAAAGCCAATGATGTTCTTCTGTCCCATATGATCACTTTCCTTAACGATAAAAATGATTGGCATCTACGGGGAGCTTTTTTTGATAGTATAGTTGGTATGTACCTGGGCAGTAAAGAGCATATTTATATTATGTGAAGGTTGTTTGATTAGTTTTGAATGCAGAACTAAAGCCATTTAATCTCTTTGTCTGGATAGTTCTCTGTGTTCACTTGCTACACTTGTTGACTTGAAGCTTCAGCAGCAACAGATGAAGCAACTGAGATCCCAGGCTGGCTTTTCATTATGTAGTTAGGGTTGCCATATGTCCCGGTTTTCCAGGATTTTCCTGGATTCAAGCTATCCTGGACGGTTCAAGAAAAAACATGTAAAAGTCCCGGATTTTAAAATTTGAACAATGGAAGCAAGATCACCCTTCACCAAGGGATTTTTTGCAAAGTGTTAATTTACTGCCTCCATGTCTTTCTTTCAATTATCCTGCTTGAAAGCGACGAAGGCAAAACAGAAAGGCATGGAGGCAGTAAATTAACACTTTGCAAAAAATCCCTTGGCTCACCATGAAGTTTGGGGGACAAGGAGTCATCCTCAGCCCTTTCCCTCGAAAGCTAGGAAGGAGCAAGAAATACCCATATCTAAGAAGCTAAACCTCCACCATAAACTGGAATGGAGGATTCCTTCTTCACGTGACTGCAAAGGGTTAATTGCATAGGGTTGGTGTTCCTCGAAAGGAAGGGAACAGGGTGGACAGAAAATAAAGAGAAAGTGAAGAGTCCTCCTCACAAAGGTCCTCCTCCGTATGGGCGCGTTTTACTTCCGCTTCCGGGAGTGACGAGGGCAGCGCAGGCCGGATGAATCGCAGTAAACCCATTCGTGTGGATTCACAGGGGGCCTGGGCTTCTGGGAATTGAAGTCCAAGAACATCTGGAGTGCCAAGGTTTGCCATCACGGCCCTAGATGTTTCCTACATACTGGTAAACAAGGTCTAAAGATGAAATTAAGTAGCCACAAGCCACCCCTTGTTTCTTTTCACTATGTAGTTGTTGAAGGTTCTATTTATTTATTTATTTTGTACATGGCAATCTTACATCCATCTATGCTGTTTGTCATCTTCAGTCAATGAGGTCCATAACTTAATTATGGATTGGCTGTATAAAACAAATTCTAGGGTTGAAAATGAGCTGCAGGGGTTGAGCCATAGTTCAGATTAAGCCATACCTGTCAAGTATCCTGGATTGGCCGGGTAAACTCGTAATCTAGCACTTCTTCCCCCTCCTTCCCACCATCATCCCGTAATTTGACCGGCCAGGAAAGGGGTTACTGTACATGTGCTCAGGGGTTACTGGGTTACTGTGCAAGTGCAGTAACCCCTGTGCGCATGCACAGTAACCCCTTTCCTGGCCGAAGTGGTTACTGCGCATGCGTGCCACTGCCTCTGATGGCTGTGCATGTGCAGTAACCCCTTTCCTGCCCGACGCCTGAAAACTTACTGCGTATACGTGCGCGGCTCCAGGATTTTGAAAACCGCGGCTTGACAGGTATGGATTAAGCCCTGGTGATTACATTGATTTTTTAAAGCAATGTTGATAATTCTTCATGATTTACCGTAGCTATTAGAAGTAATAATTTGAAGTGTCCCCCCTCCCCCTGTCTGGATTTCAGGTGTTGCTGCTTACGTTGGTTGGCAGAGTTCCTCAATCTTGAAGCCGCTCCTCCAGCAAGGGCTGAGTGATGCTGAAGAATTTGTCATCTATAAAGCCCTCAATGCTCTTACTTGCATGTGCCAGTTAGGGCTTCTTCAGAAACCACATATATATGAATTTGCCAGTGATATTGGTAAGCCATCTTTCTTCAAACCAACGTCTGCACTACCCATCTTTGTATGGCATGCAGTTTCAACTCCCAGTATGCCTCCTGAACATATGACATTATTCAATTACTAGATAATAATTTGAATGGATTTCAGTAAAACAAATTGGTGTGTCCATTGACACCTATTCTGCGCATGTTTGTTCAGAAGTAATTTGACCTGTTTTCAAAGTTACTATTTTAGACAGCATGCTTAGCCAAAGCTGCATAGTTGGTTGGTCAGACTTCCTTCTCTCTCCTTTCTGGAAAGACATGGAAAAGCTACCAGTAGGAGCAGTAGAAAACTCCTGAATTTGACTTGTGCAAATGTTATCTATTTAAGATCTGGTACTCTGTATTGGTTCTTCCCCACAGCACCAGTTCTTTGCCATCCTAATCTCTGGATTCGCTATGGAGCAGTTGGGTTTATAACTGTCGTAGCACAGCATTTGAACATTGCTGATGTGTATTGCAAGCTCATGCCTTATCTACAGTCTTTTATCACTCAGCCAATAATACAGGTAACAAATCAGTTCTCATTCATTTACATGTTGTATGTAAAAGGCCTTTCTTGGCTTAACTCTGAGAGCAAAGTTTGATGTCATGTAAGCCAGAAAGGTGCTCTCATAACAAGCATCTCTGCTGTGTTGACTAATATAGTAAACCCCCTACTTACGAAAAAAAAGTCTGTTCCGTAGGCTTTTGCTTAAATTGATTTTTTTACGTAACTCAAAGCAAACCTACAGGAAAAATGAATTTTTTATGTAAATTGAAGCAAACCTATAGGGAAATGATTTTTTGCGTAACTCGAAGCAAACCCATAGGAAAAAGAATCTTTATGTAACTCAAAGCAAACCCATAGGAAATTTTGTAAATCGGGACATGGTTTTAGCACAAAATCATTATGTAACTCAAATTTTATGTAACTTGAGGCATTTGTAAGTCGGGGTTTTACTGTATTTCTTACCACATAATGCAATAGTCTCATGTTGTGAGTTTCCTGTTCTTGTTCTATATCACTGGCTGCCACTGGCATAGGTGATAAAAGTGGCAATATAATGATCCATTCTGCGTGGTAAGAACTCCTAGATGTTAGTTAGTGCTCCTACTGAAAAACCCATCTTACTAAGTTTCTATTGTGTAATAAAGTGGTAACGGGGGGGGGGTATGCTATTATTTGCCCATGTTCAGTCTGAGAAAGAGTTCTGAAAAATAGTCCAGATCGTTCACAAAGGCCTTGAGCAAATCCTGGTTAACCCTCAGCTTTTATTTTATGTGCATTAAATTGTTATACCTGTCTCTCATATGATGGTTTCGAATGAAAAAAGTAAAAATTGCAAAACGCATCTGAGTCTGCAAAGTGTTGTTGACCTTAAAATAGTAATTTCATAAAATCAAAAATGTTTCTTTAGTAGTTTGACAAAAAAGGGGGATGCAGTTGTTAGCAGTTTATCCCAAAAAAAGTGAGTGATTGAGTGAGAGAAAGAGAGAGAGAGAGAAAGAAAGAGAGAGAGAGAGATGTTGCATTTTTGATCATCAGTACTCTCCAGTTTTAAAACTGTTGCCAAGATCAATAGGTTAGACCTCGCAAAACTGGTGTGTGTGTGTGTGTGTGTGTATGTATGTATGTGTGGTGTGTGTGTGTGTGTGTGTGTGGTGTTGCATTTTTTATTATCAGTTCTCTCCAGTTTTAAAACTGTTGCCAAGATTAATAGGTTAGACCAGGAGTTCTCAACCTTTTAAAGCCAGGGGCCGGGTCACGCCCCCTCAGACAGCTTCAGGGGCCGGATGGCGATTTTGCTCTTTTTCCACCATATGGCACTTCCTGATATGGTGGAGGCGGTGGGGGGGCACATGATAGGGTGCCGTGGGCCGCATCCAGCCCGCAGGTCGCAGGTTGAGAAACCCTGGGTTAGATCTCTGCGAACAAGGTTAACTATTGTGTCTCAGTAAAATTGCTATGACCATCCGATTGATTCCTTGCTCCCCTTTCTGAATTGCAGATAGATAAAGAAATAGTTCTGCTGAGTGTCCTCAAAGAGCCTGTAAGCCGTTCCATCTTTGATTATGCCCTACGATCTAAGGACATTGGAAGCCTTTTTAGAACACTTCAGCTTCGTCAGAAGAAAAGGAAAGGGTCTCTTCCCGAATGCCCACCCCCTGAAGATCCAATAGTTGCCCAGCTGCTAAAAAAACTACTTTCCCAAGTAATTCCTTGCCAGTATAATGAGATTGATGAGAATTTAAGCTTGTTGTGGTATATGTTGTGATATTATCTGCAAAGAGCTGGCTCGATTGCTCAGTGCTTGATTGCGGTGCCAGAGGATTGGAGTTCAGTTTTCCCCTGTGCATCCCAGAAGACCCAACCTGTGGCCTTGGGCAAGCTACCCAGTCCCAGGGCAAACCCCAAAAGAAGGGAATAGTAAACTATTTCTAAATGCTTTCTATCTAAAAGACACAGGAAAGGATTGCCATAAGCCAGTATAACATTGATGGCACACAATGTTAGTAGTATCTATTTTTTGGAATACAGTGGAACCTCAGTTAACGAATGGCTCGGTTAACATAAAAATTGCATAACAAAAGGAAATCCATAGAAAATAGTGGCTCGGTTTACGGAATTTCCCCCCGGAACGAATTAATTGGTTTTCAATGCATTCCTATGGGAAACCTCATTTCAGTTAAAGTATTTTGGTTTTCAATGCATTCCTATGGGAAATTGCATTCAATGCATTCCTATGGGAAATTCGGTTAAAGTAATTTTCACTGTAAGAAACGTCCTGGAGAATGCATTAATTACATTAACCGAGGTTCCACTGTAGTAGCTATGTTTGTGTTTCAAGCATATTAGAGAGTAAACAAAACAAAACCACTGTAGCACTTTAAAGACTAACTGCTGTATTTTAATGTTAGCTTTTGTGGATCAAGTCCACTTTGTCAGACATAGGAGTGAGAAGCCTCACCCTGTTTTGTTTTGTTTACTCTATAATATTGTAGTATCTATGAAACACTAAAGTGTGTCTGTGCCACTGGTATTCCCTCCTCCAACCAAGAGGAAAACATTTTGGTGGACTTTGTTATTTTCTATTTCTTTCTGTTGTCTTTATCAAGACTTAGTTTTCACACAGCATAGCTCAATGATGGTGAACCTTGGTGCTCCAGGTGTTTTTGGACTTCAGTTCTCAGAAGCCCACGTTAGCACTCTTGCTCATCAGGGCTTATGGGAATTGAAGTTCAAGAACAGCTGGAGTGCCAAGGTTCACCATCACTTGTATAGCCTTTTCCCCTTTTTGAGTCGGTGGGTGATGGCCAGCAGTTGTTCTTAGGAATGTACAGGAGCTGGTTTGGAGGCTTGCGTACAGCTAGAGAACTGGTCCAGACCAATTTCTATGAAGTGATCTTTTTTGCCATAGGGTAGCTTGATCCTGTTTAGTGGTATTTTATCATTAACAGATCCAAATGGGTGATAAATGGCAAGCTATGAGAAACCTAGCAGCATAATAAAAAGTAGAGACATCACCCTGCCAACAAAAGTCCGCATAGTTAAAACCATGGTCTTCCCAGTAGTAATATATGGCTGTGTGAGCTGAACCATAAGGAAGGCTGAGCAGAGAATAATAAACACCTTTGAAATGTGGTGCTGAAGGAGACTCCTGAGAGTCCCCTGGACTGCAAAGATATCAAATCAGTCAATCCTGAAGGAAATCAACCCTGACTGCTTATTGGAAGGACAAATAATGAAGATGAAGCTCAAGTACTTTGGCTACCAAATGAGAAGAGAGGACTCACTTGAGAAGGCCTTGATACTGAGAAAGATTGAAGGCAAAAGGAGTAGGGGCGGCAGACGAAGTGGATGGATGGAATCGTTGATGGCTAGGCTGTGGAGAATGGCAGAGGACAGAAGAGCCTGGTGTGCGGTGGTCCATGGGGTTGCAAAGAGTCGGACTCGACTGTGTGATTGAATAACAACAACAACAATGAGCTCAGAAATATTTATTGTTCTATATAGCAAATGGGTGAAATCTGCCAAGATAGCCCTTCTAAACAACACGAGAGCCAGCACGTTTTTGTATCCGAAAGTTGGTAGTCTTTGTTCATTGGGATATTTAATTTAAGTTTTAGTGATGTTTTCACTGATTTTTAAACCTAGCAACCCAAAGGTAATTTGTGGGATAATTGTAAATATTTTTCATTTGAACATGAGAGAAATGCTTTAATGTACTGAGGGTAAAAATCAGGTGGACATGGCTACTTAGGCCCTAGTAAGAAGTTCTTCATAGTTCTGTTTCTTATTGTATGTTGGGAAGTCAGAACTGAATTATACCCTAACAAGGATTTCAGTGCAAATGAGATATCTCAGGAATTGTTTTACCAATTACACTCCACCAGTTTGTTTCTGTTGCTGAGCAGATATTTGAACTCAGGCCTCCTGAGTTCTAGTCCATCGCTATATCCACTCTACCACATTGGGTATTATTTTCAATTCATATATTTGTTGATATATTTGCAGATTTCTGGGTGCTGTACCCTACAAGTACAAATTGATAGAAATCTAAATTTCATTCTATAGAGAAGAGTTTTCAGGTTACAGTAGAACTCCGGATAATGACAAAACTTGGTTCCACAAGTCGTGTTGTTATCCGGATTTTGATGTTATGTAGTCTCTATGGAAGATGCTACACATAAGGATGGAAAACCCCCGACAAAAATCATTGTTATCCGGAGCATCAATACCAAATGTGCTGCATAAGGATGTTTTTTGGCATTTTTCGTCCTTATGCGGAGCATCACATGGTGCATAACGAACTCGTCGTTATGCGGATTTGTCCTTATCTGGTGCTGTCGTTATCTGGAGTTCCATTGTATTTACCTCTGATGCCAATGTTATTTTCTTTCACTTCTTCTTTCCTGCTGCCACAGTGCTTTCTGGGAATAGTAGTTCTTTGGGAGATGCCCTCTACAGAGCCTATGACTTCCAGCATATTTCATACCTGATCAGTCAACCAACCCTGCCAATCCCATGGCTGATCAAGGGCCAGGTGGCCACTAGGAATTGTAGCCTTTAAAAAGGCGACATTGTGTTTCTGTAGCAGTCACAGCCAAACAATTTCTAAGTAAAAATATTACACTCAGGTCTAGGCTGATTCTAGTTGCAACATGCCATGTGAAACCTGAAATGCCTTTGCCTTGATAAATGTATACGTTCATTGGTCCAGTTTTTCTTTTGTTTTGGAATAGGGGATGACCGAGGAAGAAGAAGACAAACTGTTAGCCTTAAAAGACTTCATGCTGAAGTCAAACAAAGCCAAAGCCAATATAGTGGACCAGAGCCATCTTCAAGACAGCACCCAGAAAGGCGTGATTGACTTGGCAACTCTGGGAATCCCTGGGAGACAAGTTGACCTTGTCAAAACTAAGCAAGAGTCTGATGACAAACGTGGTTAGTATAGCTTTATGGCTGACATCTGTTGCTTTTTTATAACTTTTACTAAAGGTCTTAAAAACATGATCAGGCAGGGAAGATTTCATAGCTATACTGTGGCTTGCATCCTGATCATGCAGCTGGGCTTCTGAAAGTGGACTTCCCATCCTTTCCTGCTTAATGAGGTGGGTTGTAGTAGGAAGGGAAATTATGTAGATATCCCAAATCGGACAGAGAACACTTTCATGAGCCAATGGCTGCTTACAGACTGTGCTTCTGCCTAATTGGGGAATGGAAATCTCTCAGTTTTATTTCAGCCCTTCCCCTGCAGCACAGTTTACTTCTGTTGGCATTTTTTGGGGTGGTAGAGAGGCTGCTTGTGTAGAGAGATGTCTGTGCAGGAAGAAAAATGCGGTCCTTTCTCCCCTATAAGATATCTGCTTATGCCAGTCAAGTTGCTTTCTCCTATAGCCGAATAGAATCCATTATACTGAAATGAGTTTGCTTTGTATATCAAACTGTTCATCCTGCCTTTTCACACAATGTCTTCTTTTGGATGCCCCCAAGATCATGTCCCCAAGATCTTTTCCTACCGATGTAGTCCCTATTTATTTACTTGCAATTTCTTGCTTTCGAACTGCTAGGTTGGCAGGAGCTGGGACAGAGATGGGTTTGAATATGCTGTAGCTGGATATGGTTGGTTCTGTAAGTTTGGATTTTTGGATACGTTTCCATGAAGGTTCTGAAAAGAAACTGTAAAGTAAATTACTCTCCCTCCCTGGCTCCACCATACCAAGTAATATCTTAACTTATAAAATCGAGGGTTAACCGTTGGAACTTTGCATAGGCTCCTTAGCCAGGCCCTACTAGCCAGCACTCACCATTCGTGCACAGGCCCGAACTGGGTACGCAGGTAAACGCAAGATTGAGAAATGCGCCAGTGGGGCAAGAGCCCCACAAACGCGAAAAAGGGAAACAACTTCATTTCCCAATGTTCTTTGCGCCGCGCCGCACCACAGCCAATCAGGCTGAGAGGCGCGACCACAAAGAACATTGAGAAACGTGCCGCGGCCAATCAAAATCGAGCTGCAGAAAAAAAACCGCACCACAACCACAATTCACAAACCCATAACTACAAGCCCCAGAGTCCTGCGCGACATGAGCGCGCAGGATGCTGAGTAAACCGGCTCCCGAAAAATTTAAAAGAAAAACAACTCACCCTCACAGCCAAGCAAACACCAACCACTCTTCTTTCCCTCACCAACGGCGCCTGAAGGTCCCGACTGGAGTTTCCCCTTTAATATCAGTAGGTGGGGGGTTGCGATCCCCCTCTCCGCTGGCT
Organism: Bradypodion ventrale; assembly: GCA_035047345.1. Classification (NCBI taxonomy): domain Eukaryota; kingdom Metazoa; phylum Chordata; class Lepidosauria; order Squamata; family Chamaeleonidae; genus Bradypodion; species Bradypodion ventrale. The sequence goes on from JAWDJE010000006.1 coordinate 84,800,267, forward strand.
CCCCTAGGGTTGGGAGGTTTGTGGGGACAAAAGGGGTATGTCGCCCCAACCCTTCTGGACCCAGGAGACCAGGGAGAGTGGATCGATTCCTCCCCTCCTAAAAAAACTCCGTCTTTAAAGATAAGAAACCAAGCGGTTTCTTCTCTTTAAAAACGGAGTTGTTTTAAGGAGGGGGGGGAATTGATCCACTCTCCCTGGTCTCCTGGGTCCAGAAGGGTTGGGGGGACATACCTCTTTTGTCCCCCCAAACCTCCCAACCCCAGGGGAGCCAGCGGAGAGGGGGGGGTCGCAACCCCCCACCCACTGATATTATATTATCCAAAAATACACAAAAACAAACAAAAACACCAAAAAACAATACGAAGTAAACAAAAACACAATCAAAAACAAAACAAACAGACAAAAATACAAATTCCACCCCCACCCACCCACACACACACACATAAGAAAGAAAACAAGCAAACTTACCAAAAGATGTCCTACCTCCACGAGGACCTGAAAAGAAATGAATAAAGAAAGAGACTACTTACCAGAAGAAGCTCCACCCAGAGGCCAGGAGAGAAAAAATAGTCAAAATACAATAACCCCTACCAGCACCACCTGCTGGCCACAATAGTAAAAACAATTCAAAAACACAAAACAGCCCCAAACAAAAGGCCACAAGAGTAAAACCAAGCGGTTTCTTCTCTTTAAAAACGGAGTTGTTTTAAGGAGGGGGGAAAAATCGATCCACTCTCCCTGGTCTCCTGGGTCCAGAAGGTTTGGGGGGACATACCCCTTTTGTCCCCCCCAAACCTCCCAACCCCAGGGGAGCCAGCGGAGAGGGGGGTCGCAACACCCCACCCACTGATATTAAATGGGAAACCCCGATCTACTTTCACGACTCCACACAATCAAAGCACCATAACACAATAAAGCCCCCCTCCCCACCACCTAGCCCACCCTTCCTATCCCCCACCGACCCCGACCCCTCCCCACCACCTAGCCCACCCTTCCTAAGCTCCACTGACCACGCCCCCTCCCCACCACCTAGCCCACCCTTCCTAACCCCCACCGACAATGCCCCCTCCACACCACCTAGCCCATCCTTCCTTACCCCTACCGACCATGCCCCCTCCACACCACCTAGCCCACCCTTCCTAACCCCCAATGACCATGCCCCCTCCCCACCACCTAGCCCACCCTTCCTAACCCCCAACGACCACGCCCCCTCCCCACCACCAAATAAATAAATAAATTTTAAAAAATTGCTAAAAACACAGTCAAAAACATCCAAAAATATACAAAAACACCAAAAAGCAATACAAAGTAAACAAAAACGCAATCAAAAACAAAACAAACAGACAAAAAGAAAGAGACTACTTATCAGAAGAAGCTCCACCTAGAGGCCAGGAGAGAAAAAACAGTCAAAATATAATAACCCCTACCAGCACCACCTGCTGGCCACAATAGTATAAACAATTCAAAAACACAAAACAGCCCCAAACAAAAGGCCACAAGAGTAAAAACAAATCTAAAACATAACACAAATTCATAATTTTACACAAAAGGTCACAGCAATAAAAACAAGTCAAAAAAATTAAACTAAAACACACTTTAACACAAATCACAAACATATGTCAATAAAATACAATAGAAACTTTTAAAAATGCTGTGCTGAGTTTTAACTCAAATTAAAACCCAAAACATCTAAACACATTTTAAAAACATTGAATGTAAAAAACATTTACTTTTACATTATTAAAATTATTACCTATGGTACAACTAATTAAAAATATTCAAAAAACTAAAACATTATTCGCTTCCATAAAACAGTTTGAAAAAATTATATCATACTTTGTTCTTTTATTAATCCTCAAAAAAAAAACAACCAAAAAAGCAGATCACAGTTAATAACAGCCAAGCCAAAAATATTTTACATAAATAAACATTTTAAAAATTAAAATTACAGACTAAGCAATTTTTTAAAATCATTAACACAATTTAACCTTCCAACACAATTTAAAACAGCCCAGCATCGCCGGGCAACCTCTGCTAGTAAATAGATAAAATACAGTCAACCCTCACATAACAACTCATTCGGATAGCATCATTTTCGCTTAACAACGCATCGTTATAAGAACATAAGAACAGCCTTGCTGGAACAGGCCATAGCCCATCCAGTCCAGCATTCTGTCTCACACATGGCTCACCATTTCCTTCAGGGTATTCCCAAGGAGATGCCTTCACCTGCTTAGGATTCCCTGGAAATGGCATTGAGAGATATCCTGCCTATCTCTCCAACCTCGAGGTTGTCCTTAAGTATCCATAATTATAGCCATTGATACCCTTGTCCTCCATGAACTTGTCTAATCCTTTCTTAAAGCTGTCAAGACTAACAGCTGTCACCACTTCTTCTGGCAGGGAGTTCCATAGACTAGTAATCCTCTGGGTGAAAAAGTACTTTCTCTTATTTGTTTGAGAACTAGTACCCAAAAGTTTCATCGAGTGACCCCTAGTTCTAGTGTTGTGCGATAGGGAAAACAGTTTTTCCTTATCTACTTTGTCCACACCGTGCATGATTTTATAAACTTCAATCAGGTCACCTCTTAGACGCCGTCGTTCAAGAGTGAAAAGGCCCAACCGTTGCAGCCTCAGATGGTAAGGAAGGTGTTCCAGTCCCCTAATCATTCTGGTTGCCCTCCTCTGCACTTTCTCCAACTCCATAATATCCTTCTGGAGGTATGGCGACCAGAACTGTACACAGTATTCCAGATGGGGCCTCACCATAGATTTATAAAGAGGCAAAATGACCCTTGCTGACTTATTTTCTATACCCTTCCTAATGAACCCTAGCATTGAGTTTGCTTTTTTCACTGCTGAGGCACACTGGGTTGACACCTTCATTGAGTTGTCCACCAGGACAACAAGGTCCCTTTCCTGGTTTGTCGCAGAGAGTTTAGACCCCATCAGTTAATAGATGTAATTGGTTTTTTTTGCCCCAACATGCATCACTCTGTACTTACTAATGTTGAAGCTCATTTGCCACTGTTCTGCCCACTCCCCCAGTGTGAAGAGATCCCTCTGGAGCTCCTCACAATCTCTCACAGTTTTCACTACCCTGTATAATTTAGTGTCGTCAGCAAATTTGGCTACCTTGCTTTTTAATCCTACCTCTAGATCATTTATGAAGAGGTTGAAAAGCAGGGGTCCCAGTACTGAACCTTGGGGGACCCCACTCTTTACTTCCCTCCACTTGGAGAAGTGTCCATTTAGTGCTACCCTCTGTTTCCTGTCCCTTAGCCAGTTGCTGATCCAGGACAAGACCTGTCCCTTTATTCCATGACTGGTAAGTTTATTCAAGAGCCTTTGGTGTGGGACCTTGTCAAAAGCCTTCTGAAAGTCCAGATAAACAATGTCAACTGGATCCCCCTTATCCACATGCTTCTTGACACTCTCAAAAAATTCCAACAGATTAATGAGGCATGATTTGCCCTTGTAAAAGCCATGTTGGCTCTCCTTTAGCAGCGCCTACTCTTCTACGTGCTTATTAATTCTATCTTTTAGGATGGTTTCCATCACTTTACCTGGGACACATGTCAAACTGACAGGTCGGTAATTTCCTGGATCACCCCTGGATCCTTTTTTGAAAATTGGTGTTATATTCGCTACCTTCCAGTCATCAGGCACAAAGCCTGATTTGAGGGAAATATTATATATTTTGGCTAGGAGATCAGCAATTACATCTTTAAGTTCCCTGAGAACTCGTGGATGGATGCCATCTGGTCCTGGTGATTTGTTAGTGTTTAGCTTAACAAGACATGCAAGGACCTCCTCCCTGGTTATTTCTATCTGGCTTAATTCTTCGGTTTCCCTCCCTACGAAGATAGGCTCTGTTTTGGGCATGTGGTCTCTGTCTTCTTCAGTGAATACTGAAGCAAAAAATTCATTGAGTCTCTGCAATCTCTGTTTCCTCTTTAATAACCCCTTGCCTTCCATTGTCATCTAATGGTCCAATGGCCTTCCTAGTTCGGTTCTTACTTCTAATGTACTTAAAGAAGTCTTTGTTATTTCTCTGAGTATTTTTAGCTATATGCTCCTCAAAGTCTTGCTTTGTTTTCCTGATTGTTGCCTTGCATTTGTTCTGCCAGAATTTATGTTTCTGCCTGCTGTCCTCATTCGGACAAGCCTTCCATCTTCTAAATGAGCTTTTCTTGCTCTTGATCACTTCCCGAACAGCTCCTGTAAGCCACATCGGAGTCCTCTTGGACCTGGCAGTGCCCCTTTTCCTTTTGGGTATGCATTCCAATTGGGCCTCTGTTATTGTTTTTGTAAACAGCCTCCATGCCTCTTGGAGTGTTTGGACTCTCTCAATTTTCCCTTTCATCTTCTTTTTTACTAGTTTCCTCATCTTTGGGAAATTTCCTTTTTGAAAATTTAAGGTCTCTGTGTTAGATTTTATCAGTGACTTGCAGTCTATGATCAAATTAAACATAATTGAGTTGTGGTCACTGTTCCCTATTGGATCGGTCACATTAACATCTTGCACCAGATCCTGAGTATTACTCAGGATCAAGTCAAGGATTCTTGTACCTCTAGTTGGGTCTTCAACCATCTGTCCCAGGGTACAATCATTTAGCATATCTAGGAACTTTATCTCTTTATCATGTGCTGAACAACAGTTCACCCAGTCTATGTGAGAGTAATTGAAGTCCCCCATTATAATCAGGCTTCCCTTCTTGGATGCCTCCTTTACAACATTCTCCAACTGCCAGTCTCCCTCAAGAGTTTGTGTCGGATGTCTACTGTTAGACCATCCTTGTGCACCACGTGTTCCCCTGCATAACAATGTTTTTAGTGTCATCTGAACAACAACGCTAAAATAAACGTCATTATCTCAACAAAAACGTCGTTATGCGGGAAACTCCATAGAAACCCGCATAACAACAAAAATTGCTTAGCAACGCTACTTGGGGAACCAAGTAACGTTATGCGAGGGTCTACTGTAATAAAGAAATAAAAATTAAACTTATAAAATAAAAACTTGAGCACGTAGCTGATATTTTCTCTGTCCTTGGAAATGTGATCATATTTCAAAAGAGCAAAGAACAATGGCAAGACAAGTTATATCCTGAATATAAACCACATGATTTCACTTTTCTGTAGAAAGGCTTCCTTACAGTGCAAGCATTTTTAGCAGATATGGGGCATTTTTGGAAATTAAGGCGAATATTTTAATGTTTTTCAGTCTTATAGTGGATTGAAGCATTCATCCAGATGATCATCTAGCACTATGGTTCCAAACGTGGGGAACACGCTGCACAAAAGAGCAATTTTATTTTTAAGGGGCAATTTGAGAATGAGTTAGACCAAGTTAATGGCCTTTTATGCTTTCTCCACATGAATAGTAGTTCACTTTTTGAATAAAAAGGATTATATGTCATGGGGGGCGGGGGGACGGAATCAGGATTTTAGAGATGCTTAGGTGGGTCATGGCCAAAAAAAGTTGGGAACCACTGATCTAACATCTTTCTCTTTTAAATACAGTGGTACCTCGCTTAAAGAACATAATGCGTTCCGCAAGATTGCTCTTTAAGCGAGCTTGCTTTTTAAGCAAAACACCATTGTAAGTGACCAATTGTGACTTCTGGTGGGGGTGGGGTGTTTGCAAACTCCGATTTAGTTGTTAAGCAAGTTTTTGGTTGGTTTTAGTTGTTAAGCGAAGCAACCATTCAGAGAGAATTCTGCTCTTTAAGCAAGTTAGTCTCTAAGCGAGGTGCTCTTTATGCGTGGTTTTACTGTATATGGACAGGATAAATCAGGCAGGTAAATTATGCACCTGTTTATGTAGCTAGGCTGGGTCTAGGTCAGTCTGGATGATCTGTTACAATAAATTGTATTGAGTCCTGTAATAATGATCCTTCCTGGGTTTACTGATTTCAGCTAGAAAACATGTGAAACAGGATTCAAATGTAAATGAAGAGTGGAAGAGCATGTTTGGCTCTTTGGAGCCTTCTAATGTACCTCAGCCAATCAGCAAAGGCCATAGCCAAGCCTCAGATCAAGAAGCCACCCAGAGTGGGAAACCCCTTCGATCAGAGTCATCCGCTGGTATTTCTGCTCCTTTGTCATCTTCACCACAGGTATTTATTTGGAGTTCCTTTTTATCAGCACTTTAAAGATAAAGGTCTCCCTTTCTCAAAAGCCAGTCATGTTTGACTCTAGGGGGTGGTCGTTTTACAGCCAAAGAGCCAGCGCTCCCTGCATCTGTTTCTGTGGACATGCGGCAGGCATGGCTAGACGCCAGAACACATGGAATGCTGTTACCTTTACCTCCGAAGCGGTACCTATTTATCTTCTTGCAATTTATTGCTTTTAAACTGCTGGGTTGGCAGGAGCTAGGACTCTATCATGCAGTACTCAGGTCTTGAATAGTTTTACTCATTCAGCACTTAGTTATTTATGAAGATAACCTTTCTAGCAAAAACAATTGCCTGCGTATTCATATTGCAAAATTGTTGGAGAGATTGGGAATTTGTTTATTCCCTTTTTTAGTGCAGAGACAAGCACAGGGAGAAAAGGCTCACTCCTTCTTTTGGAAAATAAAAACGATCAGTGTTGGTTTCTAGGCTTTAAGGATTGGGTAACTTGCTTCCTTTATCCCAATTCTATGTTTGGTTTGATTTGTGTGTAGTTAGATTTTTGGTTGCTGGATATTTAACAGCTATGTTTTACTGCATTGCAGCACTTGTACAACATGTTTTTGTATCTTTTTAAAGGTATTTTATAATTATAGTTGTATTTTTATAAATTGTTGCTAGTCTGTTTTTCCCTTTATCACAGAAAATACAACATGTATTTTTGAGCAAATGAAATGTTTTCACTATTCTGTTCCTTGACTTATGTGCACACTTGTTAAGACTGTATTATTACTACTACAGCTTACCATGTTTTACAGTTGTAATGCTTCTTCTTCCATGTCTAGGCCAGACATAAATCCACCAAAATGAAGTTCATTCTGTAGTTCCTTTCGCCTGACCTAGTGTGAGAAAGATTAGCCGGCACAAGTTTGCCGTTGCCTGGGATACACCCAATTGTGGTTCAAAAATACCACAATCTTTGAGAAGGCTTTTTTTGTTTACCCCAGTTGTAATGCTAAGAACCATTGTAGGTATTTATTACATCAGCATATGTTTCAAAGGTTACATACATACTTTGAGCTAACTGCATGCTCTTTATTCAAATGTGAGTGTAATGTAAGTGGATTTCTCGTACAACGGTTTATGATAAGAAAGATGGTGGCTTTGAAACATAACTTCTTAATATGCAACACGGCTTATGCCTTATCCATTTCAGGCAGCGGATGGAACAGTTGTCCAAGCCAGGAAACCAACCATACAAGTTTTAAGCAGCATAGCTTCGCCATCTACATACCAATTGCGCATTACTTCCTGTAAAACGGAACTTCAGCAGTTAATCCAGCAAAAGCGTGAACAATGCAATGCAGAAAGAATTGCTAAACAGATGATGGAGAATGCTGAATGGGAGAGCAAACCTCCACCTCCAGGTAATAACTTGGCATACTCTTAGCAAAAGGTCAGTGCTATTTGGAGTGTAATACTAAAATGCAGTTTCAACCCTGTAGACATCAATGTCTGTAGACAAAGAATCTGGAAGTTGAGGGAGATAAAGAGGAAAAGGGATTCTACTTAAAATGTCCTCTTACTGTGGAAGGTTATTTGTTTGTTCTTGCTAGATCAGAAGTTTCTCAACTTTTAATCTGGGGCCCAGGTCACACTCCCTCAGACAGCTTTAGGGGCCGGATGGCCATTTTGTTCTTCCTCCACCACTTGGTACTTCCGGGTGCAGTGGAGGCGGTGGGAGGCCTCATAAAATGGTGCCATGGTCCGCATCTGGCCCGTGAGCCACAGGTTGAGAATCCCTGCGCTAGAACAATATTTTGTTAACCCTTTTAAATCTATGCACATTTTCGGGGGGAAAAATCTTATGACCCCACCCCCACCCCTTAAGCCTTCTCCTTTCCAATAATTGTACAGTACCTGTATTTGAAATTTGAAATAGCATAACTAAAACAACCACAAAATAATCACTTGTCAGCATAGAAACTTGTGGGCTTCAAAATATTATACAGTGAAATGAAATGTTCATTGATATTTCTTTTTTCAAATGACACATGCCTGTCCTGAAGTCCTGAATTACAGCCCTGGGTAGGATATTCTCCATTGGTTGGGTGTTTACAATGCTAGGATATTGCCAGTACTAGATCTGAGTTAATATAGTCAGGGCAACATATAACTACCTAAGAAACAAAACAAAAAAAAACATTATCTGTAATATCTCTTAGTTAGGACTTTATCCCCAATGCCAATTCATCCAGCCCGCGAAGGCTTCGTTGTTCCCGGAAGCAAAACGCACCTGTACAGGCACGTTTTACTTCCGCTTCCGGGAGCGACGAGGGCTTTGTGGGCCGGCTGAATTGGCGTTGGGGCCAGATCCGGCCCCCGGGCTGTAGTGACCAGCCCCCTGAACCATGTGACTGGCCCACGGCCCAAATAGTTTGGGAACCCCAGTTTTAGACAGTGTAGCAAACTGTAAATGCAACAGGATACATTGTGAGTATTGCCAGCTAGAAGTATGGTAGGATAGCACAGCTTAAGCAAGAATAATCATCACCATCTTCATCTTCTGCTGCTTCTGAGCTGTTCCATTTCTCTGTTTACTACCTTAATTTCTGTTTGAGTTGCTGGGTTTTTTGTTTTTTCATTATGCAAGTGCTTTTTAAATACCTGATTTGTTGAAATATTTTTTAATACATTTGTCTGCTTCAGAACAACAGCAGTAACAATAACGAGAAACAGCGTGCTCACATTTCTTTTTGTTTATAGGCAAGATCCATCACCTTGTTTAAACAAGGATGTGTTCTATAGTTTGACAGTTGTTTTACCATTGTGTATTAATTGGCCTTCTAACATCTGCCTGTTTGGACACTTCTAATGACTACAAAGCACCTTCTTAACACACCAACTGATTTTATTTTGTCCTATTGGCTTATGTATATATTAATTTAATAACTATATTTTAAGATTTAATTGAGTAGTGACATCAAATACTTGTTTGAGAGATGCACCGTATTTGCTGGCGTATAAAATGCATCAGATTATAAGACACGCTCCATTTTTCCAGTGTTTTTTAAGGGGAGAAGTGCATCTTATACACTGACAAATACGGTACAGTAGAACCCCGTATAGCAGTTTTAATCCATTCCACGGAGCTGATCGCTATGCGGTTTTCGTCATTGTACGATCTTCCCTATAGGAATATCTGTACAATGATTTTCCCTATGGGCAAAACCGTACAACAATGTTTGGCACTAAGTGGTTTTTCCCATTGGAAAATCATTGTACGGATTTTCCCATAGAAACGATCGCTATGAGGAACGGCTTTCCCCCCTCCAAGCCTCATCACTATGTGATTTCATTGCTGTATGGGGCGATCGCTATACGGGGTTCTACTGTATATATCTTGCTCTATCATTCTTCAAATAAGTTTCTGGATCAAAGGAATGGGATATGGATTATGGCTGATACCTTTGCTGTATGTTGCTGTCCTGTTGACAGTTTCCTAGTTTGGTTAGAGGACAGGTTCACAGGAGGCCTTTTGTGGATGAGCAAAAAACAAAACAAAAAGCAAAGCTATTTTTTTCGGCTGTTTCCTTAGGTTGGCGTCCTAAAGGACTTCTGGTTGCTCATCTTCATGAACATAAAGCTGCAGTCAACCGTATCAGAGTTTCTGATGAACATTCAATTTTTGCCACGTGCTCAAATGATGGAACAGTGAGAATCTGGAACAGCCAGAAAATGGAAGGCAAGACTACTACCACAAGGTAATGTGTAAAACTAAATGATGGCTACCTTTTGGATCTGTAGTTGTGTGTTACTAAAACTATTCCTACAATACATGAGGAATCTGCTGTTTTTCTAACAGATGTGAGATTAAGTGGCTTGCATACAGCATCTTCAAACAGTATTTCCTTCTTCTTCTTCTTCTTCTTTTTTCTTTCAAATCTGAATCCGAATATTGGCGATTCTCATGGTGATCAGCCACGAAGACTGTCCTGAGAATATAATGCAGTGGCCTTTCATCTGCCCTCCGCATTGCAGCACCCGCACCACTGAATTGCCCCTAGCAATTCACGCTCAAAGGCTATTAAAGGTTTTGGGAAATAAAACTGAAATGAAAAGAAAGTGAACAAAAACAAACAAACGAACATAAAATCTGATTTTAAAGCAATTGAAAAGCCTATGCAACCCATAACTGCCCAATACAAGAAGCAGTCTGACAAGCAATGTTTTTGAAGCCAATCAGCTGCTCAGTGCCTTCCTGTAAAAGATTTTCTGAATTCTCTAGACAACTAGATGGGTCTTCCCTCCAAAGTCCTGGAATTCTCCACCCATCAAGTAACAACACCAGTTGTCAGTACCATATTTTCTGGTGTATAAGATGACTTTTTAACCCCGAAAAATCTGTGCCAAAGTTGGGGGTTGTCTTATACGCCGGGTACTCTGGAGCCAGGGGCCGCCCAGTGGGGAAAGCCATCCGCTGCCGCCGCCATAAGGCCTCCGGAGCAAGGGGCCACCCGGATACCACCACCAACAGCCTTGCGGTGGTGGCGGTGAATGGATTTCCCCACCGGTCAGCTGCTGATCCTCCTCCTCCTCACCCCCCCTGGGGTGGTGGTATCCGGGCGGCCCCTTGCTCCAGATGCCTCACGGCGGCGGCGGAGGCTGGTTTTCCCCACTGGTTCAGCTGATTCTCCTCCTCCTCCTCCTCACCCCCCTGCTGGGGGTGGTAGTGCGGAGGAGAAGGAGCATCAGCTGACCGGCGGGAAAAACCAGCCGCCGCGATGCCTCCGGAGTGAGTGGCTGCCCGGATACCACCACCCTCAGCCTTGCTGGGGAGTGAGGAGGAGGAGGAGGAGGAGCTGACCAGCGGGAAAAGCCAGCCGCCGCCGCAGCGAGGCTGAGGGTGGTGGTATCTGGGCGGCCACTTGTTCTGGAGGCCTCGCAGCGGCAGCTGGTTTTCCCCGCCGGTCAGCTGATGCTCCTTCTCCGCACCCCCCCCCCCCGGCTGGGGTAGTGGTATCCGGGTGGCCCCTTGTTTTGGAAGCCTCGCGGCAGCGGAGACTGATTTTCCCCGCCGGTCAGCAGATGCTCCTCCTCCTCCTCCTCCTCACCCCCCGGCTGGGGGTGGTGGTGCGGAGGAGAAGGAGCATCAGCTGACCGGCGGGGAAAACTAGCTGCCGCGAGGCGTCTGGAACAAGGGGCCACCCGGATACCACCACCCGAGCTGGTGGTGGGGGGGTGAGGAAGAGGAGCAGCAGATGACTGGCGGGGGGGGGGAGTCAGCCACAGCCGCGAGGCTGAGGGTGGTGGTATCTGGGCGGCCCCTTGCTCCGGACGCCTCACAGCGGCGGCGGCTGCTTTTCCCCACCGGTCAGCTGCTGCTCCTCCTCCACATCCCCCCCAGCCGGGGTGTAAGGAGGAGGAGGAGGTGACCGGTGGGAAAAGCCAGCTGCCGCCACCAGGAGGCCTCTGGAGCAAGGGGCCGCCCACCCCCTTCACCGGCGAGGAAGGTAAAAGGAGCCCCGTTGGGCTCGGAGACAACGCGAGCCGCGCCTCCACGCCCCCTTCACCGGCGGGGAAGGTAAAAGGAGCCCCGTCGGGCTCGGAGACGCCGTGAGCCACACCTCCCCATCCCCTTCACCGGCGGGGAAGGTAAAAGGAGCCCCGTCGGGCTCGGAGACGCCGCGAGCCGTGCCTCCCCGCCCCCTTCACTGGTGGGGAAGGTAAAAGGAGCCCCATCGGGCTCGGAGATGCCCGACGGGGCTCCTTTTATCTTCCCCGCTGGTGAAGGGGAATAGGTTATATATGTTGTAAGCCGCTTTGAGTGACACTTGTGTCAGGAAAGCGGGATAGAAATAAAACTTATTATTATAGTACTAATGGCATCCTGATTTATGGCCACCCTTCCCATGGTTTCCTAGGTAGGGAGTCTCCAGATTTGAGTTTCCTCCCCTAAGGCTCTTGGGATTCTTGGGCCATTTGCCCAGCCCTTACCCCAAGCTGGCTTTCCCCGCCGGTCAGCTCCTCCTCCTCCGCACCACCACCCCCAGCAGGTAAAGGGAGCCATCCCCGGCCCGGGAAGCTCCGAAGACGCTGCCGTTGGAAGAGGGGTAGTCATATGGCGAGTATATTGCAAACTCTACATTTTAACTAGAAAAGTTGGGGGTCGTCTTATACGCCCAGTCGCCTTATATGCCGGAAAATACGGTAGTTAATATTGGAACAGCTGCAGCAAAGTGTGGTATGCTGGAAAAGAAGTAGAACTTTAGTCCGAACAAACCTCTGTTTATTAGGATGAATTCTATATCTTTAATTCCTTAACTTATAACATACCTGTCTGCTCACTAGAATGAAAAAGTATGAACCCAGATTTTTAGGCAAAGATAGTCTATTGCCTTCTAACCAAACTAAAAACAGAGAATATTTAAACAAGCCCCTCAGATTTTATCATATGACACCCCGTTGTCATATGATATTGATTTGATACAGTTTTGTATCATATGACAGTCCATGTAGAACTGATTTCAGTCGTGTCCTTCATTAACAGTAAACTGTAGACCTATAATGGGAAGAATCACAGAAAATGTTCACTATCTTCATTGAATATCAGATTCATTAAAAATATTGCAAGAAGCTGTAATGAATGAATTGTATGCAAGTCACTATTTTGTATATTTCATTGGGCATTTTATTTGACTTCACTGGACTTTTAAATATTTTGAAAATAGTGTTTTAAAGTACCTCTTTGTGTTATATACAACAGATCAATTTTGACATATTCTCGGATTGGAGGACGTGTGATGACACTTACTTTTTGCCAGGGTTCTCAATACTTGGCTATTGCTTCCGATAATGGAGCTATCCAACTGCTTGGGATTGAAGGGTCAAAACTACCCAAATCTCCAAAGATTCATCCAATTCAAAACAGGTATATGTCCTTTATTGTATCCCATTGATATCTGCTGTGCTCACTGGTAGGCCCTTCTTCTTCTTCTTCCATGTCTAGGCCAGATGTGAAACTAGCAAAATGAAGGCACCTTTTGGTGAGTTCATTCTGCAGTTCCTTTCGATCGACCTAGTGTGAGAAAGATTAGCCGGCACAACAAGGTTGCCGTTGCCCAGGGTATGGCCAATTGTGGTTCAAAAATACCACAATCTTCCAGGAGGCTTTTTCTATGTATCCTAGTAGGCTGTTAATAGCAATCTTTAATGAAAGAGGATAGACAAGTTTAGCAGAATTGTGTTGCTAGAGCGCAGAGGAGACAGAATGAACCATATGGCTTCAAAATGGAGGGCCATACTTTGAATGTACCCGTTTGTTAAAATCAGTCAAACAAGAAAACCCTCCTTTCAGATATTAACCTGGCAGGTAGGGTTCAAGGTATGTCACACACACACACACACACACACACACACACACACACACACACACACACACACACACACACACACACACACACACACACACACACACACACACACTTCTCCTTGATATTGACAGCCTTTCCTTTTTATCTGAATCACTTTTTAAAAATAGACAGGCATTATGAAAATTGCTTACGTGCTTTGTGTGAATCGGTCCACTCTATTGCTTCAGAATTCCACCACCTCATGTTGTTGTATGTATAGAGCAATGAGCTTGGTACATGTTTAGTATACTAATCCAGAATCGGCAATTCCAGCAAACCATTAAGACCAAATATAGGAAAAGGTAACCTTTGCTCGAAAGCCAGTTGTATCCAACTCTAGGGTTTTGTGCACATCTCTGTTTATAGCCAAAGAGCCAATGCAGTCTGCATCTGCAGACATTTCCATGGACATGTGGCAGGCATGACTAGACATCGGAGTGCACAGAACACTGTTTTCCTTCCCACTGAAGTGGTCTCTATTTATCTACTTCCAATTTCTTGCTTTCAAACTGCTAGGTTGGCAGGAGCTGGTACAGAGATAGGAGCTCACTCCGTCATGCAGCGCTCGGGTCTCAAACTGCTGACCTGCTGACCTTCCAGCCATCAAGTTCAGCATCTTAACCACTAAGCCATCACAGTCAGCAAATATACAGGTTACTATAAGGCTTTTAGAAGAAGACGCTTACTAAAAGGCACTGGCCACATGAAATTTCAGTCAACTATATTTATTTTGTCTTCCTCGTATTCCAGGTGTTTGGATCAGAAGGATGATGGCTGTGTAGTAGACATGCATCATTTTAACTCTGGAGCCCAGTCAGTCTTGGCTTATGCTACTGTGAATGGTTCCTTAGTAGGATGGGACCTGAGATCCTCCAGCAATGCCTGGACATTAAAACATGATTTACGGTTGGGACTTATAACTTCATTTGCTGTCGACATACATCAGTGCTGGCTTTGCATTGGTAAGATACATGTTGGTGGTTTCCCCCGGAATAACTGTGTATCAGAACTGCATAAATAAAATTATCCTTTAAACATAGGTGGAAATGAAAAGACATGTCCTTACTTTCGGAAAGGCCAGTCTAATACGTTTCTGGAGAACTGAGTAGGTTCGACCAGTTCCTACTTCTGACATGGAGTTTGTTTCAGTGAATCATTTTCTCCCAGTCTTGGTTTCCCGTATGTAAGCTGCAAAGTGACAGTGGCTTGCTATAGAGTGATTTTGGGAGAATAATACAGGCTGAAGCGCCTTGGGAATGATATTCAGAAAGTAGTTACAAAGTAGCTTCTTAAAAATGATATTAAGAAAATAGAAGGGATTGGAACGGAACCAATCTTGCACAACACACAGAGACAACAAATAAAGTGATTTGCCCATTTGGAGAGAATGTCTTGGAATTCTATACCTTACAAGGAGTATGTAGAAAGAGGAGAAGTACAAAGACCATGATGCAGACCCAGAGGAAGGTGGAGAAATAACGTCAAAGAAATATTACAAGAACACCAAATAACACTGGTGGAGGCTGCTAGAAGTGCCAGGACAAGAACCTTGCATGTCCCTCAACACCCGATGGGGAAGGGGAGGAAGAAGAAGAAGACCTTCCCTTCAGGAAGGACATCAGCCCGCATCACTCGTTCCTCTCAGACAGCGCAGCTCCAAGTGCCAACCCTGAGATTGGCAAGGAAGGCCATGAATTGGAGAAGAGCCTTCTCAGTGGTGGCACCAACTTTGTGGAACTCCTTTCCAGTTGAACTGTGCCAGGTCCCATCCCTGCCTATGTTTAAAAAGCAATTGAAATTGTTTCTCGAGGCCTTTGGGAATGTTTTGCCAAAGGCTGAATGTTAGGTATTTTATTCTGTCTCTGTCGCCAATTGGGTTTTTGTAGTTTTTAAAATGTGTTTTAGTATGTTTTTAATGTATGAGTTTCATGTTGTTAGCCACCCAGAGTAGGAAAACCTAGATGGGCGGAGTATAAGTAAAATAAATAAATGAATGAAGAAGAAGAGAATGATGTTTCGTGACATTCGACATATTGATTTGCTCTTAAAGTTGCTGATGGTAATTTCATTTTTCTTTTCCAGGTACCAGTAGTGGCACCATGGCATGTTGGGATATGAGGTTCCAGTTACCCATTTCCAGCCATTCCCATCCTTCCAGGGCAAGGATCAGACGCCTGTTGATGCATCCACTCTCTCAGTCATGGGTGGTTGCAGGTAAAGTTCCGTCTTTTTCCTTTATCAGAGTGCTTAAAGAATTTAAGATTCCTGTAAATGGCTGTTACCTTTTTGACTTATTTCAACACACACAAGGAGCCTAAGACGCTGACTAGAAGGCAGAAGGTCAGCAGTTTGATTCCTGAGTACTGCTGGACAGAATGAGCTCCCATCTTTGTCCCAGCTCCTGCCAACCTAGCAATTCGAAAGCAAGACATTGCAAGTAGATAAATAGTGACCACTTCAGTGGGAAGGTAACAGCATTCTGTGCGCTCCGGTGTCTAGTCATGCCTTCCACATGACCACGGAAACATCTGCAGAAGCAGACAGCGCTGGCTCTTCGGCTTTGAAACAGATGAGCACTGAACCCTAGAGTTGGATACGACTGGCTTTCGAGCAAGGGAGACCTTTACCTTTAAAGAGGAAAGTAGGGCAGTACCTTCTGCTCTCCTTGCCCACAAACGCTGGTGCGTCCCACTCAATTCAACCTCCTTGTCAGTTGGGTCAAACAGATAAGGTGGCAGTGGGCACGATCCTTCCCAATACCTCTAGCTGACACATGGAGGAAATGTCAACAAGAATCTTATATTTCTACAAATATTTTACATCAATTTTTAAATGCCATCTACTACTATCCAGATCTCTGATTTGGCAAGATCTACACTGGACAATTCCAACTTTCTTTTTCTAAAAGAAGTTTAGGAACTTCATGGTAGGGATTCGGGGGTCTATATGGCTATCACAAAAGAGCTGCAAAGGGTGGGCAACTTAATTCAAACAGCTCGGGTGGATCATCCTGGCGGTATTAAACCAGACTAAAATAGAAGAAGGGAAAGGACTGCTGAATGGGGAAGAAAACTTGATGCCTGGTCAGGATCGAACTCACAACCTTTTGGTTGCAGGACAGCAGTTCATTCACTGTATCACCAGGGCATACCTGAAGCTTTGTGCTTCAGGTGGGACCTACTGGCAGACATCCGTGTTAGCCACCCAGAAGTTCCTCTCTGTTGCTGGACAGGGCCATGAATGCCCCACCGCTTGTTAGGGATTGCTTTGCTTGGGTTGTGCCTCAGGGGTATTAGAGAAGACACTCCCATCGCTAGCATTAAAATAAGACCTAATGCGTCCTATGCGTTCTCTTTGCATGGGCTAGGTTAGCAACATTTGTACCAGGCAGCAAAATATCCTGATGCTTGGTTCTGGTATGGAGCATTTGTCAGGCTTCCTAATGAAAGCTTAATGGAGTTCTTAATTAAGTGAAGGAAATGCAAGGTGAGTATTACAAACTCCCTCCCATCCATAGCCTTAAGGTCAAGGTACGGATTATTGGATGTGAAAGTGCATTTTCTGGATTACTAAGGAACAGTGTTCAAGTGTAGATATAAATGTTGTAAGCCGCCAAATTAGCTACAGAAGATTTCCTTTCTTCATCCTTTTTTGGTACCGATAGAATAGGAGGGGAAGAGTAAATCCCAAAGCAAATATATGTCCCTTTATGGCTTAGTGGTTAAGATGCTGAGCTTGACAATTGTAAGGTCAGCAGTTCAAAACCTGAGTAAGCGCCTGTCATCTGTCCCAGCTCCTGCCAACCTAGCAGTTTGAAAAGCAAAAAGTTGCAAGTAGATAAATAGATACCACTTCGTCAGGGGAGGTAACAGTGTTCTGTGCACTCTGGAGTCTAGTCATGCTTTCCACATGACCATGGAAACCTCTGCAAATTCAGGCAGCGCTGGGTCTTTGGCTGTAAACAGAGTTGGATATGATTGAATTTTGTAGCAAGGGTGATCTTTTAGTATACTTTTAATTTATATCTGTTGTCCTTTGTTGTCCTTTAGCTGTCCAAGGCAATAATGAAGTCTCCATGTGGGATATGGAAACAGGCGACAGACGGTTCACATTATGGGCCAGCAAAGCACCACCTCTTTCAGAAATGCAGGTTTGGCTTTGTGATTTTGAATGCTGAACATCATTTATAGCACAATCCCATGTGTGCCATTCTGTTGAATAGGATTTACTCCCAAGAAATATGGATAGGTTTATAGCATCTGCTATTGTCTTAATGTTTAGTTCCTGGTTTTATTCTTTCTGTGTTTTATTTTGTTTTTATCTGGGTGGGTAAGGGTGCTCCTTTTTTTACAATCTGTAAGTTCTCTCTTTCTAATACTGTGGTATCTAAATATACTAAATGATGTAATTTAAATGCTTGGATTCAAGATTTGAAATGTGCAATTTAATTTGTTTTAAAGGAACATACCCTTTTACTTCTGTTTAGGATTCACGTTGATTTTATTATAGGCTTCTGCTTTGTGTTCATATTTGGTGCCTTAATGTATAATTAGCAATTAAAACAACAAGGGTTTAAAAATATTTTAACACCTGAGTATAAATATTCAGTATTTCAACTTTTCTACCTATTAGCCTTCCTCTCATAGTGTTCATGGAATATACTGTAGCCCAGCAGATGGAAATCCTATATTACTGACAGCAGGTTCAGATATGAAGATAAGGTAAATATCCAATAAAAATTTATAGTTGTATTTCAGCACCCCGGAGGCTATAATTGTGGCTGTGTAAATTCCCCTGAGATGTTCTAGAAAAATCTTTTTATGAGGATTCAGCCTTGCTATTCCCACACATTTATGAATGAAGGGAATGTGTTCAGCTGCTTTGTAGGTAGAACCTACCCTTTAGGCGTCCATTTTGTCCCCATGCTGTGTTACATATACAGGAAATTATTGGGATGAGGTTCTCTGGAGTTTTTGAGTTCAATGTCACCCAACTTTATTTCTCTCTCTTGCCCCCCTAACTCCAAGGGGTTTGTCTCTGTTCCAAAAAAACTAGTATCTGTTGCTGGTAATAATTTAGAGAGAGATTGTGACACATATCACAGGCCTGTCCTCTCTGTGATTCTTTTATTTAAGGCTTTAGGCCAGGGGTACCGAACCTATGGCCTGTGGCACCATTTCATGTGCCCCCCCCCACTCTTCCAAAGGTATTTGAGGAACAAAATAGCCACCCCTTTGAAGCTGTTGGGACAAAATGGCCATCCCCATCATGCAAGCAGGGCAAAATGGCTGTCCTGCCTTCAAAGCAGACTGCGAGTGTGACCCAGCCCCCGGCTTGAAAAGGTTGGGAACCCCTGCTTTGGGCATTTTGCTTCTGAGTAAACACGGTTATGCCACAAGGCTCAGAAGTCAGAGGACATTGCAAGTGATGACTAGATGCCAAGGTAGGCAGATGCCTGGTATGATTTATTTGGTTGATCTTACAGTCATACCTTTAAACAATTTCATTTTTAGGATAAAATGATTCTAGCTAAAAAGTAGTAAGATTTTTAAAATGTCTTTTGTTTTATTCTTTGCAGATTCTGGGATTTGGCATACCCAGAGAGGTCCTACATAGTTGCTGGGAGTTCTAGCTCCCCATCTGTATCATATTCTCGAAAGATCATTGAAGGAACAGAAGTAGTTCACGTATGTTGCATCTTCTTTTCACACAGCTCTGAGTAATTTCTGCATATTTGTGTATTCACTTGCACTTTCTTTATAACTGCATAAGTCATTTGGAATCTAGCTCCGAAGGTGTTTCACAATGACCATTTCAAGATGTGTACTACCACCCTCCATCACAAACAGTAGTTCAGGCTGGAGGAATGTAACAAGTTGCCCAGTCTCGGAATATCATACACCAGGGGCTCCCAACCTATGTCCCATGGCATCATTTCTGGTGGCCTGCCACTGCCGCTACTGCACCCGGAAGTGGAAGCGGACACATTTACATCAGCCATAAAGGTGCCCACGGCTGTCGTAAATGCAGAAGTGGGCGCATTTACGACATCCATAAATGTGCCTGCTTCCGGGGGGCATGGTACGGCCCATTCAGCTGTCCGGGGGGATGGTCAGGCCCACAGCGTAAAAAGTTTGGGAACCTCAGTCATATGCTTTCCTACTAGTCCTGTTCTTCTGGCTTAGTACTGAATTGCACTATCAGCAGTGGAAGAATACAGCTTTCTATTGCTAATGTTTGTGCATTTTTACTATATACAAAATTACATTTCCACATGGCCATGAAGATTACTGGCTGGTTTGGAGCCAGTCTGTTTCTTTATGTCACAGACTTATCGTGGGGAACCAAATAGCGGGGTAGGAGAGTTAGGAACAAGAACTGCTGTGAGGATATAAATGGGATAAATAAATGTTGCACCATATTCAGAAACTATCAAAGGAAATGGATTGTCCCTTAGTTTATTTTTGCTTTAAGTTTGTAAAATGGCACAGACTTAAGGAAATGATAGTTGTGTCACTATGATGAATGACGGCAAGTGAACATATTTATACAGTATTCCACATGGCAAGCCCATCACTGCTGAATGCATTGGGAACTTCCTAGTACTCTGTGTAGTCTATTGGTGTAAATCCTATGCCTTAAAAGTGAGTTGCCACAAGTTAAGAAGTTGATGCTCGAGTTCTTTGTTGCATTCCAGCTCACTGGACTTGGCACATAACAACAGAGCATGTACCAACTCCTTGACTAGCAGCAGTTATGCCAACCTATGGATTCTGGCTAATAAGTTCACAAGTTGAAAATGTCTTTCAAACTGCACAATGTGGAATTTGGTAGTCTATATCTCAGTATTTCCCCCTCTTCAACAGGAAATCCAAAGCACGCAGAAGATAGGCTCCACTGATGAAACTCCTCGAAGAGGCCCAGAGTCCTTACCAGTGGGACACCATGATATTATTACAGACATTGCTACTTTCCAGACGACTCAAGGGTTTATAGTTACAGCATCTAGAGATGGCATTGTCAAAGTGTGGAAGTAATGGTTGCACTGATGTATACATACAGTATTGTAAATAGTTGTACTAAAGATAAATAGTATGGAATTGAGCTTCTTTGAAGAATTCCTTCCAGAGCATAAAGACAGTGGACTATGAAGCTCATGAAGGTGACCAGTAAGTTTCTTAGCAGCACTGATCACAAATATTGATGGCTTGTTCAGAACCCGCACTACATTAAAGTAAAATGATTTATGTAGCATTTTCTAAAACTACCATGCAAAAAGCAACTAAAGTGAAGAAAATGTGCTGAGCATCTAACCATGGAATTCTTCAGAACGCTTTAAACATCATTTATAAACATGAAGAAAACTGCTGTGTTCCACATAGACAATATTTATGTAAATGGACCTTTTTTTTACAGTGGATGAAAAGCAGATAAAATTGTTGCACTTTTGCTCATGCATATTCAAACTCTTGTATGTGGAATATGGAGAATAAAGAGTTTGAATCAGTTCTCTGTGTCAGAGTTATAGTAAAAACTTATTAGCAATACTGCTGTATATGTCAGGATCACTTTGTAGATGTATTTGACTTTTTTTAAAAATGGTGCCCCTACAACAAGAATTTAAATTAATCTCTTCACCCACTTTCCCATCTTCATTAAATATTGTTCCTAGGTATTTGAACTCTGCCACTTGTTTTATATTTGTTCCCTCTATTTCAATATTTAGAGTGTGATGTTTCCTTCCAATTGCCTCTGTCTTTATTGATTCTCATGTTATTTATCTTATATTCCTGGTTTATGGACATAAGGTGTTGCTGTAGCTGTACTTGCTATCAATGTCTGATCATTTGCAAAAAGTAGTTGGTTGATATTGTTTCCATTCATAATTAAAAGTACAGTTAAACCTCGAGATATGAAATTAATTTGTTCTTCGAGGTTTGACATATCTCGAAATGTAGATTCACATAGGAATGCATTGAATGAATTTTAAAATTATCCATTCCGGAGCTCAGAAAAAAAGCCAAAAACACATCTTTTAGCTGTTTAAAACTTTCTAAAGTGGCTAAAACACACCAAAAAAATCCAAAGTGCACTTTAGAAAGACTGAACGGATAAAGGATGTTTATTTGGTTTTTCCTGAGCTCCGGAACTGATTATTTTGGTTTTCAATGCATATTCAGCACATTTCCATCTAGTGGCCACCTCTGGTAATTGCAGGAAAAGTACCTGACAATCCGCTGTTGTGGGGAAGGGGGATTTTTGGCACTTTCTGGTTGTGGGGAGAGCTTCTGGCGATGCCAAAATGCAACAAAAATTCCCAAAAATGAAGCGGAAATGTTCTGAACACCTTCCCACTGCCATGGGAAGTGTCGGAAGACCCAAAAAAACTTAATATCTCAAAAAAATCATATCTTGAAGCATTATTTTTCCAGGATTTCCTTTCTTATCTCGAGGTTTTTGTACATAGATGCATTTGTAACTCGAGGTTTTGCTGTACATAAAACAGTGCTGTTGGGAGTCAGTATTAATAAGAAGAGACATCTCCCTCTTAGAGAAGACACAAGAAGGAAGAACCCTGTATTTTTTGGTTGCTGCTGCTCCTGCTAAGGTTTTACTTTGTGGATCTATTCCTTGTATGCATTTCATTTCAAAATTAACTGGAAATTTACCTTTCTAAGAGATCTTCTCTGCTCCAAGTGAAAACTACAGCACACCTGAGTCCCTGTTACAACGAAGCATTGTCTAGAAGTGCCAAGGAGGTAAGGGTTGTTAGGTAAACTGGATTTTATGATGCCTCATAGAATGACAAAACAGTCATGGTTAAACCATGAGCTATGCACACTGATGGTTCTTGAACTTCAATCCCCAGAAGCTCTGATCAGCAGGAGTGCTGATTTGGGCTTCTGGTAATTGAAGTCGAAGTTCTTAAGGGGTTAGGGGGGTAGGGGTGGATGATGTTGTTTTTAACCTGTATGTATTTTAACTGCCATGTAAGTCGCCTTGGGTCATCCACGGATGAGGAAGGTGGGGTAGAAATTTTTAAATAAATAAATAAACCCCTGGAGTGCCAAGGCTCACCATTATGGATTACAAGATTTAATCAATGTCAGGATCTTCTTTTAAGAAGGGGAGGGAGCTCTTCACAAGATTGGTTGGTTGGTTTTTAGGGAGCTTTGACTTTCAGCTGAGGTGATCTTTTCAGTACCCAGACTTGGAACTGGTCTAACCTCCTGGCAGTATTCCTGTCAGCACCCAGACTTGGAACTGAGCTGTGATGCACTGCAGCAGGTTCTGCAGAATCGGTAGCAGGAATTCCCCCGGCCACGCCTACTTGGTTGGCCACACCCACCTCCATAGCCCATAATGCAGGATGTTTGGCCACACCCACAGATTTGGCTCTGCCCACAGAGTAGCATACCTGTCACGTTTCGGGAAATTTATGTGAAATAAGGGAAATTTCCCGGCCAAAACGGGAAACTGGACAGCTATGCTTATCCTGTGCTGGTCTCCAGTCTAACTCCAGTCTAATTGGAGTCTAACTAATATGGGATGACGGCGGGAAAGAGTGTAAAATACAGGGGTTTGACAGAAATTTCCTGAAACTTGACAGGCATGCAGAGTAGGTAGTAAAAACTTTTGCAGTGCATCACTAGAACTGAGTCTAACCTTCTGGCAATATTGCTGTCAGCACCCAGACTTGGAACTGAGTCTAACCTGGCAATATTGCTGTCAGCTTTCCTTGCACATTCAAAACCCCTCAGCATATTAAAATCTGAATCCAAGGGGAATGTTTTTTTAAAAACAATAATAAATGTAAAGGTAAAGGTTTCCCTTGCTCGAAAGCAAGTCGTATCTGACTAGGGTTCAGTGCTCATCTCTGTTTCAAAGCTGAAGAGCCAGCACTGTCTGCTTTTGCAGATGTTTCCGTGGTCATGTGGCAGGCATGACTAGACACCGGAGTGCACGGAACGCTGTTACCTTCCCCCTTAAGTGGTCCCTATTTATCTACTTGCAATTTCTTGCTTTCGAACTGCTAGGTTGGCAGGAGCTGGGACAAAGATGGGAGATCATTCCGTCCTGCAGTACTCGGGAATCGAACTGCTGACCTTCCACCTCCCAGTCAGCGTCTTAGCCACTTGAACCACTGCAGTCAGCAGATATTTCCTTTTTCTTGACTCAAATATTAGCTGTCCTAGTGGGGCAACTGGTGTGATCTATCCATTAGCTGAGATATTACAAAAGTTAAACAAAATAAGTAGAAACATCTATAGGACAGGACAATTTAAGCTGGGACTATGCTAATAGGAGGCTGCCAGAGGCTTACTAGCTTCAAGCAACACTCTGGTTTCTGGTGGAAACTTAAGGCTTGCTCTGCATTTGGTTGAAAACATACTGTTTGAGTTAATGAAGTAGAATTAGTATATATTTGGGATATCCAGTGTGGTGAAGTGAAACTCTTAGCATAACAGCAACCTCCATGAAAAAAAAAATCATGAATGGATCCTACACAAAAAACGTATATAACATTCATAACTCTTTTTCAGTCATGTCTCCAATAAAACTTTGTATGTACAGTATCTATATAACGTTCCATAGTTGTCACTTTTTTTTTACTAGGAAAGGTATTTAAGATTGGCAGTTATGTTCCTACCTTTACGTGTGCTGACATATTTTGCTTGTGCTTTTATAATGTAGAAAAAACCTCTGTTTATAACATAACTTGATTCAAAATGCATATTGCAATACAGTACAGAACAAATGGAGTACAAAGAAGTTCAACATTAGTAATTACTATATCAGTAGAAGTCCATGAATGAAACAGCATGTTGTTTGTTTCTTTTAACGCTGCCAATTTAAATAAAGGATCCTGATTTATAAACCTGCTGGAAAAACAGATATTCACCATCTGTTGTTGGACGCCCAGAGTGGAAAATATCCCAAATGGGTGGTATAAAAATGCAATAAATACATCTATACCTATAAGAAGGGGGTTGGGCCGTGCGTGTCCGCCATGCGTGGCCACACCTGTACCGACCATCCTGTACCGAGCCGGCCACACTTACCTTTTGACCCTGCAAGCATCGCCTCATGGGTCTGGAAGCCGAGAGTGGGGCAAACACCCCACTAACTCTGACAAAAAAAACCCTATGCTTCCCAGCGTCCTCCGCGTCACGCCACCCCCCAGCCAATCAGGCTGAAGGACGTGAGTGCAGAGGAGGCAGGACAGTCTGCGCGCGCATAAAAAAAGGCTGATGCATGATCCACTTCTCTCCAGGAGACTTAGGCGGAACGGCGCTCTGTTCCATCTTCGCCTCACAGAGGGAAGCTATCGCCTTCCATGGGGAAAGGGGGGCGAAAGCTTTTGGCCCCCGCCAACCAAGGGAAGCGAACCACTTCCCTCCGGGAGACGACGGCAGAACGGTGCTCCGTTCTTTGCCTTTGCCTCCCGGAGGGAAACGATTGCCTTCCACATTGGGCCCTTGCCTGTTGGAGAATGGGCTTGCTTTCTCTGACAAGCAAGGGCCGAATGAGACGGGGTAGCTAGGATGAGGGGGAGCCCCTCTTCTCCCTGCGGCCCTGGAGATGAAGGCTGGCGCCGGCCTCACCATGACTTCAGCGGGGAGGAGGGGGAGCCCCTCTTCTCCCTGCATGGCTTCGGCGGGGTAGCGGGGAGAGCCCATCTCCCCGAGGCCCCGGGGACGAAGGCCAGCGCCTGCCTCGCCGCGGCTTCGGCTGGGTTGCAGGGAGGAGGGGAAGCCCCTCTTCTCCCCACGGCCCCAGAGATGAAGGCCGGCACCGGCCTCACCACGGCTTCGGCAGGGAGGAGGGGGAGCCCCTGTTCTCCCCGCACGGCTTCAGCGGGGTAGTGTGGAGAGCCCAACTTCTCCCCGTGGCCCAAAGGACGAAGGCCCAGTCTCGCCATGGCTTCGGTGGGGTTGTGGGGAGGAGGGGGAGCCCCGGGGATGAAGGCTGGCGGCAGCCTCGCTGCGGCTTCGCCCATGCCTGTCGGAGAAATCCACCCCCTTCTCCGACAGGCAAGCGCCGAATGCGAAGCTCCACCCTCCCTCTCTCTCTCTGTGTGTGTACCCCACAAAACAACCCCAACCACCAACACACAAATATACCTGTCCGGCAAGGCCAGGCAAAAAATGCTAGTAAATAAATAAAATGATATGAAGATATTGTTGCTTATTCATACTTGAACATGCATCCGATAGGTACCAACCTGGTCTTAATCACTCTGTGCACTCATGATCAGGTTATATCAATGCCTATGCATAAACCATAATTATATAAGGTTTAATTTCCCCATGTTTTTCTGGTGTTTTTTCCTGTATGAAAATTTCCAATTTAATTTTTTAACCTAGTCCTTCTGTTTAATCTTACTATCTTCCCCCCAAAGACACTACCACTTCATTCATCCAAATAAGTACAACTGAATATACAAGTATTTAAGTTGCTGCAGGACTATACAGTATCTGGTTTCTCTTTTGCTGTAACAGACTAACACAGGTACTGGCTAGGTTACTTTCTACTATCAGTTTACTCCCAGTTTGGGAATGAGCAGCCTAAGGCCTTCTGGAACTGAAGGCCTTTTCAACCTTCTGACTAATGACAATGAGTGTACCTAGGATGTATTGTGTGGTGGTTTTACATTTCCTTTTCTCTCTCATTGCTATATCCAGTGTTCTTCTTCTGTGTCTAGGCCAGACGTGAAGCTGCCTAAATGAACCCACCTTTTGGTGAATTCATTCTGTAGTTCCTTTCACCTGACCTAGTGTGAGAAATATTAGCCCAGGAGTTCTCAACCTTTTAAAGCTGGGGGCCAAGTCACACTCCCTCAGACAGCTTCGGGGGCCGGACGACCATTTTGCCCTTCTTCCACCACATCGCACTTCCTTTTTTTTTTTTTTAATATAAATTTTATTGAGTTTTTAATAGACATACAGAAAACGAAAAAAAAAAGCATTAACAATACATTAACGATACAATACACTAACAAATCCTTAATATCATACTAACAGACATTACTATATGCTAGCACATAACAATATCTATACTCGTTAACTGCTATTTAACCACCAAATATTAAAAACCATTATTTCAATATCCAAAATGATAGAAAAAACTTTCTGTACTAGCACTAATCTTTTTTTTTTTTTAACCAATAATAATCACCCTGTGTATATATACAATGCCCGGAGAGTTTATTTTCTACTCAATTCCAGAAGCTTCTTTGTGATGGTACTGGTCCTGAACTATCGCTTGCCATAATAGAGTGATCCACAAACGGTTTCCATATATTCCAGAATCTATTCTCTTTTAAATTATCTCTTTTGACTTTAATCTCCCATGTCAATTTATCATTCAGTGCTAAACTCCACATTTCTTTATACCATTCTCCAATCTGTATATCTATATCGTTTTTCCAATTTCTAGCTATACATTGTCTACCTGTTGTCAATATGATTTCCAATAGTTCTTTTTCCTCCTTATTTAAACCCAAACCTTCCACATTCGTTAAAAGAATGGTACCGGACACCAACTTAACACTTTTACCCAATATTTCATCACACTCATTTTCTATTCTTGCCCAGAAATCCCTTATTTTTTTACAGCTCCACCACATATGTTCATATGTTCCGTCATATTCTTTACATCTCCAACATAACTTATCTCTTTTATTATCCATCTGGTAAAGTCTTAATGGTGTCAGGTACCATTGCCACAACATTTTGAAATTATGTTCTTTAATTCTTACAGA
This sequence comes from Bradypodion ventrale, assembly GCA_035047345.1. Classification (NCBI taxonomy): domain Eukaryota; kingdom Metazoa; phylum Chordata; class Lepidosauria; order Squamata; family Chamaeleonidae; genus Bradypodion; species Bradypodion ventrale. The sequence continues at coordinate 84,827,563 of JAWDJE010000006.1, forward strand.
CATTGTTCTCATAATTCTCTTTTTCCATTTGTTTTTCCATTCAATCTCCCCAATTTTTATATTCAAGTTTTGTTCCCACTTCCGTTTCAAGTCCTCCTGTGGATCTGCACCTCTATTCAATATATTATAAAGCTTGCTTACAAGACCTTTAGTACTGCTTTCCCCTTTTCTAATCTTCCTTACCAATTCCTCAAATTCTGTATATACTCTATCTATCCCTATTTCTTTTTTATATTTTTTATTCCAATTATCCACCTTTAACTTCTGAAACCAGTTCAGATTTAAAATCTCAAACATTTTTTTCCGCTCGTCATCAACTTCACATGCTTTTAACCAATCCTTCAATAACAACCTCCCATTTTTATCCAGTATTTCCATTTTTTCTTTATCTAATTTTATTGGGAAACACATCATATCAGTCAATTCCAAAATTGGAGAGAGATTCGGAACCATATCTTTTTTTACCTTCTTCCATACCTCCATGAGACCTTTCATCATAGTATTGTTTGACCTTTTCACCTTATCCTTCATTCCCAAGAAAATCAAGTTTCCAATATTTCTGTACTCTTTCATTTCCAATTGTTCCCAAATCACCTTTTCTCTTGCCAAGATCTTCACAACATTCCTGACTTGAAATGCTCGATAATATACTAGCAAATTAGGCATACCCAAACCCCCTTTTTTCTGAGACATATACCATAGTTTCTTTGGAAGCCTAGATTTTTTTCCTCCATTACAGAACCCATTAAACATTTTTTGAAACTCATTAATTTCTTTCTCTTTTAAATGGATCGCTAGTGTATCAAATAAAAAATTAATCTTTGGTAGCAGTATCATTTTACACATAGCAATCCTTCCGAACCATGACAGCTTTAACTTCTGGAGTTCTTGTATTTTATTCTTAAATTCGATTCTCAAGCTGTCGTAGTTCAATCGTTTAAGATCTTCTAATTTATTTGAAATGATTATCCCTAAATACTTCAGCTTCTCTTTAACTTGTATGTTAAGTGTCGACACCGTCCTACCCATCTCGCTCACTTTCAAATTACACAACATCAATTCAGACTTATCCCAGTTTATCTTTAATCCAGTTATAGCTTGAAATATTTGTAAATGATCTTTAATCCTATCCATTACCTGTTCCGGGTGCTTCACCATAAGCAATGTATCGTCTGCATACATACTCACTTTATTACCCATAATCCCTTCTATATTTGAATCTTCCCTTATACTTTTAGCTAAAATCTCCATTGCCATTATGAACAAGATAGGAGATAAAGGACAACCCTGCCTAGTACCCACCTCTAGCTTTACCAAGTCCGTTAGCTCCTCATTCACTCTAACCTTAGCATTTCCTTTTTGATATAGTAAATCTATAACCCTATTAAATTTATCCCCAAACCCATATTTTCTAACTATTTCCTTAATTGAAGACCACTGCAGTGAATCGAATGCCTTAAAAATATCCAATGATAGTAGTCCCACTTTTTCCTTTGTTTGATTGACATTGTCTATTAAATCTAATACCCTTCTAGTCAAATCCGCCATGTGTCGTCCTTTTAAAAACCCAACTTGATCAACCTCTATATATTCCCCCATAAAACTATTTAAACGATTAGCCAATATTGCTGTGAAGATCTTCGCATCTTGGTTTATAAGCGAAATTGGTCTGTACGAATCCACTCTTTCCAAATTCTTTCCAGGTTTTGGCAAAAGAACAATTGTGGTGTTATACCATGAGGTCGGAATTGATCCTCCATCCAATATATAATTGTATAATTTCACCAATTTCGGAACCACTACCTCTTTGAATTCTTTATAGAACTCTGTTGATAATCCATCATCCCCCGGGGCTTTCCCTATCTTCAATCCACTTATTACCCCCCTAACCTCTTTATCAGTTATTTTTTCCTCCATTTTCTCCCTGTGCTCTTGTTTTATCCCATTTCCTAACTGCCTCTCCAATATCTTCTTAAGCTTTTCTTTATCTATTTCTTTTTTTGCATATAGCTCCTGGTAAAATTCTCTAACTATTTTACATTTATCGCTATTCTTATTGCACCTTGAACCTTGCCTATCCACTAACACCCCAATTTCTCTCTTTTCCCTTTTAACCTTAGCTGCCCTTGCTAATAATTTTGAGTTCTTATTACTAAATTCAAAATATTCCCTATTTAGATAAATCAAATCTCGTTTAACTTTGTCTATATCTTTACCCATTACTTCTGCCTTAAGTCCTTGTAGTTTCAAAAAAAATTTTTTATCCTTACTGTTTGCGTGTTCTACCTGTAATTGTTTTATTTCCCTTTCTTTTTCTATGTACTCTGCTTTATTCTTTTTATATTTAAAGCTTGCCAATTTTATGCTTTCACCCCTAAATACCGACTTCATGGTATCCCACACAACGTTAAAATTAACCTCATTATTATCGTTCCATTGCCAACTTTCTTTCCAGCTTTCCATAATTAGCTCTTTACTCTTCTGATCTTTGAACAAATTAGGATCGTACCTCCAATTTCTGACTCTTTGAGTATTTTTTTGTACTTTCAGTTCCAAATATACTTTAGCATGATCCGATTCCTTAATAATCCCGATTTCCGTGCCTTCTATATCCCCAATTAAATTTTCCGAAAGAAAAACATAATCTATTCTCGAATAAGTCCCATGCACGTGAGAAAAAAATGAATATGCTCTTTCTAAACCTTTAAACTCTCTCCACGAGTCCTTCAAACCCGTAGCTTTCATCCAATTATCCATCACCTTCCCTTTCACACCAGTTCCACTTCTAGCTATATTTGTGCAATCTAATCCTGACCTAATCAAATTAAAATCACCAGCCACAATAGTTTTAGCAACATTTTCCAGCTCCACTATTTTCCGAATTTTTTCGAGAAACACTGTTTGGTGGTCATTCGGAGCATAAATATTTACCAACAAGATTTCCTCATCCTCCAATTTTCCTCTTAACAACAAGTACCTACCCTCCTGATCAACAATCTTTTTTGTGATTTCAAATCCTAACTTTCTAGAAATCATAGTTGCCACCCCTCTTGCTTTAGATATTCCAAACGCCATCTCATAGTGTTGCATCCAACCTAAAAAAAGTTTATTCGTATCTTTTGACTTCTGATGTGTCTCCTGTAAAAACAAAATATCTGGTCTATCTTTTTTCAACGCCAATTCCAACCTCCGTCTCTTGAGAACAGAACCTGTACCTTTCACATTCCATGATATTATTTTAATACTTCCCATATCCAATTTCTTCTTCCAACTTTAAACTCTCCATCGGGCGTGCCACCAACAACCCTACCACCATACCACTACATATAACACACATTTTCACTCTCCCCACCTTCCAACGAAAAGTCGCCTCTGTCAACCAAAGAGGGGAGAGGGGGGACCTGCAAGACGTGCCCTACTGCCGGCGCTATGCGCTATTTGCCCATTCTACCTCTATTAAGTACTTAAGCTTGCTACTATCCAGATCTCATTGTTCCTTGCCTATCTCCTCTTCCACCATAATCAAAGACAGCTCCTCCTCCTCCTCCCCTCGCTGAGGTGTTCCACCTGTTGCCCCGCCAGCTTCCTCCCTCCCTTGTTCCCTTCCCAAAGCTCCAGAATCCATCATTTCCTTCTTAAGATTTTTCCATTCTTCTGAATCTGCTTGTACCAATCCCAACATACTCAAATATTCCAATGGGTTAGTGCCTTCATCAATAACTTGCATTCTTTTTTCATAAAAAAAGCGCAATTGTTGTGGAAATCTCCAATTATACCTTATGTTTTTACTCCTCAACAATTTAGTAACAGGCCTCATCTTGTACCTCCATGTTCTTTCTTTTAATGAAATATCATTATAGACTTCAACCTCTGAACCATCAAGTTTCAACGCATCAGAACCTGCTCTTTTCAGATGAGCCATTACTTTTAGTTTATCTGCCCAATTTGCAAATTTAACCAGCACATTTCTTTGTGCCATTCTCCCTCTTCTTGGACCCACCCGGAACACACTTCCTAAATCCTCCTGAACAAATTCCTTCCCCATTTTTAGACCATTTAACCACTGAACCACCCTCTCTCTTAACAAATCCGGAGTCCGTTCCGGTACCTGACGGATCAGAATATTCTGCTTTCTCATCAAATCTTCCACAACATCAATCCTCATTTCTTGTTCCAGCATTTTTAGCTTACTGTCCCGCACCACCTCCTGGGTCCCTTTTACTTCCCTCTTTACAGTATCCACCTCACTTTGAACCACTTTCAGCATTCCCGCAAATTTATTCAAATTTAAATCCATTTTTTTTGTATAATCATTCAATGTTGACATCATCTTTTCTTGCCCTTTAATTATTTCATTTCTATCTTTCACCCTTGAAGCCTCACTTTTCTCGAATTTTTGCATCAATTTACCCATTTCCACCATAATTTGCGTCTGGTCCATTGGCACTGTAGACATAGATGATGGTTGAGCAGATTCACCCACTGTTGTTTTTCCAGTCGTCTTAGACTTTACAACTTGTTCTTCCTCCTTCGCTTTTCCTCTTGTAACTTTTTCCATAATAATCCACTGTATTTCAAACCCAATGTTGCAGATCGCTGTAACAGTTTGTCAATATAGTAAGGCTTACAACACTGCAGTCATTGGTTCCACAGTTACAGCAGGAAAGTTCTTATGTCAGCAGAAGGTACCAAAATACTGTAATCCACAACGATGAAACTAAAGGAAACAACTCTCCAAGCAGGCAGATTAAAAATAAAAAAAAAAAAATTATTGACCACAACAGATCGTTTCCCCCAAAGCCAGCGGTCCAAACAAACGTCTTCCAGCCACAGAAAAAAAACAGGCTTCAGAGAAACAGTTAGCCCAGTTGTTGAGGGGGGGGGGGCTCAGGAGGAAAAGAAAAATCCAGCTTCTGAGGGGTTGGGGTGATGAGCAAGATATTCCTCAATCCACACAGTAAAGAAACCAGCAATCAAAGCCACACATTCCTTCCTTTGAGATGGGTATTTAAAGCATCATTCTCCAGCGAGTGCCTTAACTTTTAAGTGAGAAAAGGCCCCCCCTCTTCCCCCTCTTCCTGCAAGGAGCAGACAGCTTAAGCAAAAGAAAAAAAGAAACTCCCACAGTTTCTCCAATATTCCAGCCCAGAGATGAGAGAGAGAGAGAAAAAACAAAAATTAATCCACCTTTGTTGATATCAAAACGTGGCGCGGTCCTCTGGAGTATAGAAAAAAATCACAACCCTCGCACAGTCACTTTCGTTTTCCCTGACCGTCGCCATTTCAAGCCTCCACCTTTTCCATTTCAAAGACTCAGCTCTCTTTTTTTTTCTTTTAAAAAAAAAAAAAAGATCCCAACTGGTTTTATAGCTTGCACTGAGAATGTAGCTCCCCACAGGCACTTACATGCAAATTACTTCACACTCAGGCTCCTCTTGCCCCTTTCAAAGCCGATTCCAAACGCCTTCTCCACAGTCTTGCTGATCCCGTTCCTTAGCTCCAGCAGAAAAGCCGCGACTGCCGCCGTAGCTTCCACCGCCAGAGAATCTCTCGAACTTCGATCAGCCAGCCCCAAAAGCTCACCAAACTTTCCACGGAGACAGGCAAGGATCTTATCTTTAGGCTTTGCCACTTTAAATTTTTTCTGTTCTGCTCCTTCCCATTGTTTACCACTTTGTTGAGCGCGAGCGTCCAAAACTAGATGTTACACAGCGGCCATCTTAGCCAGCTCCTTCACACATCGCACTTCCTGGTGTGGTGGAGATGGTGGTGGGCCACATGAAATGGTGCCGCAGGCCGCAGGTTGAGAATCCCTTGATTAGCCAGACACAAAGTTGCCATTGTCTGGTGTACGCCCGATTGTGGTTAAAAAAACCCACAATCTTCAAGGAGACTCTTTCTGTGCATCCTGTAGCCAGTGTTGATAGCTCTCATCACACCTAAAGTTTTCCATGCTGAAGCTCAGCCAGCATCCTTTGCCTTGCCTTCCAGTTCATACTGACATTACTATTAACCAAGGTCAGGTGGGATTTGAAGGTAATTTAGTTCCTCAAGCCCCCATCTCTATCCAAAAAACCTTAGTTTTCCAAGGATCAGGTTAAATTAACTAGTACCTGACACTCATGAAGGCTAAATTCATTTTTTTAAAATCAGCAGAAACCTGGGAGCAAGTCAATTCATTTTGGATCAGCTTGGTTCAGCTCATTCCTAATATGTCCAGCTAATATTTTGATACAAATTGACTTGAATGGTATTCACACACACCTGGTCTACAGTGTTTGTTTTAACCTTTAAACCTCCAGGAAATTGGGATCTTCCTTCTTCTAAATATGTCTTTCCATGTGCTCTGTTCAGCATCTGAGGACTGGAGTCCCCAGGTTTTTGAGATACAACTATCAGATGTCAACAGCAAGGCATTTCTTTAGTAGCCTCTACATTAGGGATTCTCAATCTGCAGCCCATGGGCAGGATGCCGATTCCACCATCAGTGGCGGTGGCTGGAGCGAGGGCAGGGGCCGTATTATTTGGCACTGAGGGCTGGATTCAGCCCATGGGCCGTAGGTTGAGAATCCCTGGTTTAGAGGGTAGAGGAGGAGATGGAGACTGCTGGGTTGCTTGTGATAGTCCTGGCTCATCAGCAAATTGATTTGTTCAAGAAGACACAGTGAGAATGGTGGGGGGGAGGAATGTGTCCACTGCAGTCCCCCCCAACCCCCAAGAAAGAATATTGCCTCCAAGTGTAATATTAGCAGGATCTTAGGATATATGGAAAATGCAAGCACTGTCCTGGACTGAATTCGTGTGCTGGCAAGGTTAGCTTGTCTCAGCCACTTGCCAAAGATCCGGTGCAACCTTATAAGCCTAGGTTTCATGTGTCATAGAAAAGGACAAGGTGGAGTTGGTTCCTAGAGCTGGATTTTAAATCATCTTTGGGATTCATACAATAAGAGCCCTAGTAGTGCAGTGGTTAAACTGTTGTACTGCAGCCAAAAGGTTGTGAGTTCAATCATGTCCAGGGCTCAAGATTGACTCAGCCTTCCAAAATTGGTAAGATGAGTACCCAGCATGTTGGGGGCAAAATGCTGATTAACTTGTGAACCACCCAGAGAGTGCACCAAGTGTATTTTGGGTATATACATGTTATAGCTATTGCTATAACCAAATATTGTGAAAACCATATTCCTTGTTGATCTCTTGATTTTAGCAGGTAATATCTCAGTAGTGCATTAGGTAGAGGGTGCCCTTGCTCAAACGCCAGTCATATCCAACTCTAGGGTCCAGTGCTCATCTCTGTTTATAGCCAAAAAGCCAGTACTGTCTGTGTTTGCAGATGTTTTTGTGGACATATGGCAGGCACGACTAGACATGAGTGCACAGAACACTATTTACTTTCCCACCAAAGTGGTCCCTATTTATCTACTTGCAATTTCTTGCTTTCAAACTGCTAGGTTGGCAGGAGCTGGGACAGAGATTGGAACGCACTCCGTTGTGCAGTACTCGGGTCTCAAACTGCTGACATCCCAACCTTCCAGTCATCAAGTTCAGCATCTTAGCCACTTAGACACCGCAGTTCCATTAGTAGTACATTAGGAAGATCCATAAGCAAATCCATTCCGGTCATTCAAGAGATGTGATATTCAGAGGTGTACTGCCTTTGAACATAGAAGCTTCACTGAGGGAAGGCCTCCTGTAATACTTGCTGCTAACCTGACATCCCACCAAACAAGGGACATATTTTTTTTAATTCCTGGTGTTCATTCTCTTGAACACATACAGGAAACTACCATGTGGCAGAGCTACAGAAAAGCAGTTTGTTGACTCAATTGCCATCTGTAAGAAATATCCCAGACCACATGTCACTTTCTCAGTATGTTAGGCTACATCTGTGATGGTGAACCTTAGCACTCCAGATGTTCTTGGACTTCAATTTCCAGAAGCTCCCATAAATCCACATGAATGGGTTTACTGCAATTCATCTGGCCCACACCACCCTCGTCACTCCTGGAAGCGGAAGTAAAATGTGCCAGTTTCTGCAGCATTCCTTGCAGATTAATCTTTACCTATAAAATGGTGGATGGGCCATGCATGTCCGGCATACATGGCCACACCCAGCCCAACCATCCTGTAATGAGCCAGCCACACTTACCTTAAGACCCTGTGAGCATCGCCACACGGGTCTGGAAGCCGAGAGTGGGGCCAACGCCCCACAAACGTGAACATAAAAAACTGCTTCACGGCATCCTCCACGCCGTGCCACACCTCAGCCAATCAGGCTGAAGGTCGCGAGCACGGAGGAGGCGGAGCAAGCGGCGCGTGCTTTTTTTTAAAAAAAGCCGACGTGTTTGGGAGACGAAAACCATCGCCTTCCACGGAGGGCGGAGGGCGAAAGCTTTGGCACCCACCCACCGAGGAAAATGAACCGCTTCCCTCCGGGAGACGAAGGACAAGAACAGTGCTACGTTCTCGGCCTTCGTCTCCTGGAGGGAAACCATCGCCTTCCACAGAGGGCAGAGACGGAAAGCTTCAGCCCCCACCCTCCATGGAAGGCGATGGCTTCCCTTGGGAGACGAAGGCCAAGAACGCAGTGCATTCCTTCTCCCAGAGGAAAGCCATCCCCACAGCCCCGGGGACGAAGGCTGGCGCCGGCCTCACCGCAGCTTCGGCGGGGTAGCAGGGAGGAGGGTGAGCCCCTCTTCTCCCTGCGGCCCCGGCAATGAAGGCCGGCACCGGCCTCACCGCGACTTCGGTGGGGAGGAGGGGGAACCCCTCTTCTCCCCGCATGCCTTCGGCGGGGTAGTGGTGAACCGCTTCCCTCCGGGAGATGAAGGCTGAGAACAGTACTCTGTTCTCAGCCTTCGTCTCTCAGAGGGAAGCCATCGCCTTCCACGGGAGAAGATGCCAGGCAGGGATCCGCCAGGGTAGGCTCCTCCCCTGACGGATGCCTGCCTCTCGCCCTAGACATTCTCCCTCCATTGTTTCGAGGGCTGTTTTCGAAACAGTGAAAGGAGAATGGCGAGGGCGAGAGGCAGAAATCCATCAGGGGTGAAGCCTTCCCTGGTGTGTCCCTGCCTGTCGCCCTTGCCGTGTCTTTGGCAGTATAAAAACAACCCCAAAACACATAAAAAACTCAAAACATTGCCTGGCAAGGCCGGGCAAAAAATGCTAGTCACATATATAAAAGAGGGTTTTTAACGTGGTTTAATTTGCATAATTTGTATTGTTCAGTTTTGGCCACGGATTATGGGACTACATTAACAAATCTAAATGTTTGAATAACAGAGAGGGTGTAGTTGTAATTGTACATTAAAAATCATGGGCAAGTGTGCTTTAAGGTATCTAGGCCTGTTATATTGAAATGTATTTGTTTTACATATTGTCCTATTTAATCATCTTGACTTTTTCAATAAAAACCTCTGAATGTAATTAACTTTCTCTTTTTTATCTAGGTTATATGTCACTTTCTTGAATGACCTTAAAAAGCAATCCTCGAAATCAATTATCCTGCTGCCTTTCTCAAATAAATGGTGTTTGAAGGTATGCAGATAATATTTCTGTTAAATTGTTGGAAATGAGAGCATTCTACAACAGCAATAATCTATCTTGTGTCAAATTATATATTACATTTCCCCTAACACTGAGGTTAGTTTAACCTTGAACAAAAACTACAGGGTTCATTCTCTTCTCTGTATAAAGACATCCCTTATTATTTTTCTACTTTGCAAGACATAGATCTTCTGCAAGACTTATACTGATTATTCCTAGCATACTGTATTTTATCTTGTGAATTAATGTAACTTCTATTCAAGTCATACACTTCTTCCTATCTTAACTAAATAATCCAACATTCATTTCCCACCTTTAATCTGATAATAATAATAAATCATAATGAATAACTCAATATCTTTTAGAATCAACCCATGTTGAATCATGATCAGTTTCAATTCTTTGTTCTAGTAAATCACATCTAATCTTATGACAATACTGCTTCTTGGTTGCTAGGCTTAGGCAGGAAATACTGCCATTGGGAGAAAGATGGCCAATAAATATAACAAATAAATAAAATAATACTTAAAAATAAGATGTAAAGGAAGAAAAGAAGGATAGTTCTGGGTGTTTGGAAAATTTCAGCAAAAGCTATATAGGAAGTCCATAGGTTAACAAACTATCCAGATTTGAAAAGTGTTGAGAGTTGGTATCATAGGCATACCCGTCAAGAGCAGCTCCTGAAAATACAGGCGCGCAAATGCAGAACCTGTTTGCGCATGCGCAGAACCCATTTGCGCATGTGCAGAACACATTTGTGCATGTGCAGAATACATTTGTGCATACACAGAATCCCTTTGCAATGGGCGCGCATGCACAATAACCCCTTTCCCCGCCATTCAAAATACGGGATGGTGGTGGGAAAGGGGAGGAACGAGCGCCAAAATACGGGAAATCCTGGCCAATACAGGATACTTGACAGGTATGATCATAGGGCACACCAAGGATGGCATATTAAGCTGACTCAGATGGCAGTTGCTGAGGGGGCACAGTGCCCCTGACTGTTTCTCCCAAATCTCCTGGCTTTGGGTGGATAAATGCCCTATTCAGTCCCGAATTGTTTTGTTCTCTCATTGTTGGAGAAAGACACTATCCAATTGCCAATGTTCAAGTGAGATTCAACATCCCATTTTACTTCTGTGCATGTAATATCTTGTCCTTTGTTTGAAGTAGGAGAATGGCAAGGGACAACCTTAGGCAACTCCCAGCTTGTGACCAGCAGAACCGCCATGGCACTGTCATGGTGAGCCTTCTAACAAGGATGAACCAAGCATCCTCAACCCACCGTGAGCGAGTAAATGCCAAGTCCTGCATACCCTGAGTCCTTGGAGATCCAGGAGGTTGAATCCTGAGATGACACTGCCTCACTGCCTAGCCTTCAGGGGGACAGGAGCCTGAACCCCCAGACAAAGACAGAGAAGATCTTTGACTCCTTCCAGCCTAAGAACCTGCTACAGCATGAATATGTGAGCCTAGAGAGAAGATCCCGGGTGATCATCTCAGCTGCAGGGAGACATTTTGGGGGGAATATTTTTTCTCTAGGGAAAGTTCTTCCTTCAAGGAAGACCAGTGGCCAGAATCCTGCAGCAAAGCTCCCTTGCCACCTGGCCAAATACCTGCATCCAAGTTCAGCTTTGGGTTCCAGTAGGGATTGCCACACTGTTAGAGATAAACAAATACCCTTCCTTGTTCCTGACCTTGATACCTGTATATCCAGAACTTTGTTGCTGAAACCTCTAATATATATGACAACTGGACTTGGCTTGATTACGTTTCTTGATTCTCCCTGTTTGTATCTCCCTCCTGGCAATACTCAACTTTGCTTTGACACATCTCGTATCCCACACCTGGTTTACCTGATCCCATGGTAGGACTCTGTTAGATCTCTGCCTATTGGTACATGCGCCCCACCCCTATTCCTCCTCTTTTTTTTCTTCTGTCATCTTTTCACTTGCACCTGATGAAATGGGATATTCTTCTTTTTGTGCCATATCCAATTCCGAATATTGGCAATCATCATTTTAATTAATTTAATTTTAATTTAATTATCACATTTATATACTGCCCACTCGGCCAAAGCCAACTCAGGGCGGTTCACAACAAGAATTAAAAGCACATGTTAAAAACAGTTAAAACAGTTAAAACAGTTAAGACTACCCACCCCCAAAAACAAGGGCTGCAGGATCCAAAGGCACCATGGGGAAGAGTTCTTCTACACCAACCACCCCATGGTGGTTATCCTTCCACCTGTACCCCAGACCTGACCCGCCAGCCAGGTTTTAAGATCCTTTCTGAAAGGCAGCAACTCCGTCTGGAGACGTAATTCTGTTGGCAGGAGGTTCCAGAGAGCCGGTGCATACATGGAGAAGGCTCTCCTCCTTGTGCCAGAGAGGCGAGCCCCTCTGGCTGATGGAACAATTAGAGAGCCCCTCCGGTCCGCTCTGGTTGGATGGACAGACGTCCTCAGGGCAATGCGGTCTCTTAGGTAACCCGGCCCACTACCATATAGGGCTTTAAAGGTCAAAACCAGCACCTTGAATTGCACTCGGAGACAAACTGGCAGCCAGTGCAGCTCCCGGAGCAGTGGCGAAGCACGGACATAACGCCCACACCCCATCACCACCCGGACAGCCGCATTTTGGACCAGCTGTAGCCTCCGAATGGTCGTCAAGGGCAGCCCCATGTAGAGCGCATTACAATAATCCAGTCTGGAGGTAACCAGAGCGTGGGTGACCATGAGCAAGGAGTCCCGGTCCAGGAGTGGGCGCAACTGGCGAATCACCCGAAGTTGGGCGAAAGCCCTCCTGGTCACAGCCGCCACCTGTTCTTCTAGCAGTAGCCATGAATCCAGGAGGACCCCCAAGTTGCGCACCGGGTCTGTCTGTGGCAAAATAGCCACATCCAGAATCATGGTGATAACCCATGAAGACTGCCCTGCTAATATAATGCTGTGGCATTTCATCTACATTCCGCATTGCAGCATGATACCCATACCACTGATCCAGCTCCACGAGGCACTTTCTGGTCCTGATTCCTTTTAACACGCAAAGTCCTCCACCAGCCCAGGCGAGTATTGATGAAGCTTCTGCCTTTCATCAAGATGGATTCAAGTGGGATTTAATCCACTTGGGGCCCATCACCCTTCCCTGTGGACTTTGCCAAGGGCGCTAGTCCTCAGGGTTGTCAGGTTAGCTAATCGCTGCCTGACACTCGGCATTGAGTCCATGTGATATAGTCCATGTGAAATAAGGGGCATTTGTTGTTAATATATAGTAAAGGTAAATGTCGCCCTTGCTTGAAATCCAGCTGTATCTAGGATTTAGTGTTCATCTCTGTTTATAGCCAAAGAGACAGCGCTGTCTGCACCTGCAGTCGTTTTCATGGACATGTGGCAGGTCCCTATTTATCTACTTGCAATTTCTTGCTTTCGAACTGCTAGGTTGGCAGGAGCTGGGACAGAGACGGGAGCTCACTCCGTTGTGCAGTACTCAGGAATCGAGCTCTGACTTTCCAGTTGTCGAGTTCAGCGTCTTAACCACTCATGCCACTGCAGTCCCTTGTAATGAATAATAAGAAATTTTTGGTGCAGGTGTATCCACCTGATTTTGAAATAAAAAAGAAAACTAATAGTTTCCAGACCATACTGTTTGATTTACTGATCTTTTGACACTGGAATGCATGGAGAAGTATAAGGTAAAGATAAAGGTCTCCTTTGCTCAAAAGCCAGTTTTGTCCAACTCTGGAGGGGTACTCATTTCTGCAGATATGATCATGTGGCAGGTATGACTGGAATGCATGGAATGCCATTACCTTTTCCACTGAAGCAGTACTTATTTATCTATTGCAATTTTTTGCTTTCGAACTGCTAGGTTGGTATGAGCTGAGATAGATGATGGCTGCTCATTACGTTGGGTGGCAGTAGGAGCCCAAACTTCTGATGAAGTGGACTCTAGTCCTCGTGAAATAAGGGACATTCATTGTAAAATTACAACAAGACTCATTGTTATTTTATGGTGTAGGTGTCCCCACCTGATTTTGAAATAAAAAAGATGCCTAATAGTTTTCAGACCTACTGGTCTTCTGACACTGGAATTCACGAAGAAGAGTGCCTTCACGTAATTAAAAGAAATTGACAAATGCATGTCAGCCAGCAATATTAATAACATTTTTGGTATTATTTTCACAGCAACTATATCTATAGCATAACCATACAATGGCTGCAATCTTGCACCCTCTTTCCATGAGTAATCCCCACTGAATTTAAAGGTTTTTTTTAACTAGACAGTTGTATGATTTTACCATTAAAACTACATTTATAAGAGAGGAAGACCAATGGAAAAGAGTAGAACTTAATCCTGAATAAATATTATTGGGTTAAACTATGTGGCTCAAAAATAAGAATATGGTGCAATTACTCTTTAGTACATTCCAGAAACTCAGAGATCTAATCAATAATGGCTACCTGCTCCTGTTTCATGCAGCTGTTCTGCAAATAATTTTATATAAAAGCAAAATTAATTTTACTTACAAAATAACCTATCTACGATAGGATGTAAACACCTTTCAATGAAGGATATGGTTTTGATGTGCTAGTTTAGCATGCCTGACACTGGCAAAGATGCACACTGCTTTCATATATCCTTCCTACATCTGCTCCTGGCTATTGAAATTTAGCGTGAAAAATTATTGCAACCAACAAACATGGTACAATCTAAATGGGAAAACTGAAGGGATCTCACACACATGCACGCACACATGTATGCACACATGCGCACACACATGCGCACACACGCACACATAGTAGATTAGATTAGTTGGGATAAAAACTGATAAGTCTCATGAACACAGTTTTTTTATGGCTGTTAGCCATCTATATTTCACAATTTTAATTCCTACCTACCCAGCAAATTCAAAATGAGCATGAGGTGGATGAAAAATATTTGAATTTTGCAATCTATATATTTCTTAAACTGTCTTGTCATTTCGTACTCTTCAAACTGTCTCTAGTATTTTCTGAAACCTGTTACGATGTTTTAGCAAAAAATTGCTTTTCCATTTTCTTAACAAACAAACCAAGAAGTATTGCAAAAATAAAATAAAAATCAGACAAGAATCTGCTGAGGTTACTTCTTCATCCCAACCATCAATCTGAAGACTTTGTTAATTTCTGAGTATCTGAAAATGAAAGAAAATATTTTTATTTTATTTTAAAAAGATAGTATCAAGCTCCTTCACAGGTTTGTTTCGCTGGGCCAAGAGAATAACCTGTCTCATTAGCTGAATTGATTGTCTAAAAATAAACTTCAGGCCAAAGAGCAACGCTGTCCAACACAGTACAAGCATCTAATATGCATGTTTTCCCTTTGTAGTGACTATCAGAGCCAAGATTTTCAATGTAAACCAGATGATGTGCTGAAATGGAATAAGATGGGAGAACAATAAAAAAAATCCTGTGGCATTTTCAAGACTAGCCTGGTTTGGCGTCTTGTTGTTTTGTGTTTCTCAGCATATACAGTACTCTCTTGGACAGCAGACCACTTTTTCAGATATATGAAGTGCAGCAATAATGCCTAGACCAATGATGATGAATCTTTTAGAGACCATGTGTCCAGACAGAGGAGCAGGGTGAAGTCTGTGCTGGGGGGAGGGAGGAAGTGCTCCCATTGTGCAGAGGGGCGGAACAAATTCTGTGCTGGGGGAGGGGAAAAGTGCTCCCATTGGGCTGCTGGGCAGAGGGGCGCGGCAAACTGTGCGTGGGCGAGGGAGGAAGTGCTCCCATTGGGCTGCTGGACAGAGGGGGCAGGGCAAACTCTGTGCTGGGGAGGGAAGAAGTGTTCCCATTGGGCTGCTGGGCAGAGGGGCGGGGCAAACTCCATGCTGGGGCAAGGGAGGAAGTGCTCCCAATGGGGTGCTGGGCAGAGGGGCAGGGCAAACTCTGTGCTGGGGGAGGGAAGAAGTGCTCCCATTGGGCTGCTGGGCAGAGGGGCGGGGCAAACTGTGCTTGGGCGAGGGAGGAAGTGCTCCCATTGGGCTGCTGGACAGAGGGGGCAGGGCAAACTCTGTGCTGGGGGAGGGATGAAGTGCTCCCATTGGGCTGCTGGGCAGAGGGACGGGGCAAACTCCATGCTGGGGCAAGGGAGGAAGTGCTCCCAATGGGGTGCTGGACAGAGGGGGCAGGGCAAACTCTGTGCTGGGGGAGGGAAGAAGTGCTCCCATTGGCCTGCTGGGCAGAGGGGCGGGGCAAACTCTGTCCTGGTGCAACTCTGTGTGTGCTGACAGAGAGGGGTCTGCGTGCCCCTTCTGGTACACTGTGTCAGGTTCGCCACCACTGGCTTAAACATTTTGCTTCAAGTGGGTTTTACTCCATGAATCTGAAAAACCAGGTTGCAACCCAAGAAAGTTGGGTGACCTTAGGATCCTCTGTTGTTCTCATTGCAACAGACTAACACAGCTGTCACATTGTGGGCATTTAAATGATTGGTGACAGAAAATATGGATGCTCGTAGCAGTCCATGTAGGAAATGGAAGTGTCTTTGCTTACTGAGCCTTTTAAAAGGACATATAATGGCCGATGAGGGACTGTGGTGGCTTAGTGGTTAAGACGCTAAACTTCCTGGCTGGAAGGTCAGTAGGTCTGCAGTTCGAGACCCGAGCTTCCCTCTCTGTCCCAGCCAACCTAGACGTTTGAAAGCAAGACATTGCAAGTAGATAAATAGGTACCGCTTTGGTGGAAAGGTAGACAGTGTTATGTGCACTCGGGTCCTTCCTCCTTCTAGACATACCTGTCAACCACGGCTCCGGCAAATCCGGGACCTGCGCAGACCGGGTTTGTGCAGGTCGTGTTGTACGCATGCGTGTGGAGGGCTACACCGCTTGCGTAGCCTTCTACGCACGTGGCGTAGCCTTCTGCGCATGCGTTGAAGGGAGCTACGGAAGTGTAGAGCCCTTCCACGCATGCGTGCAACGCGACCTGCGCAGATGGGCTGCGCAGTGCCTCCTTTCCCCCGCTGCCGAAATCCGGGGTTTCGGCAGCGCAGAGCGGGAAAGGGCAAAAATCGACGCCGAAAACCGGGAAATCCTGGCCAATCCGGGAAGGTTGACAGGTATGTTTCTAGAAGAAAACTTTCAATTAAAAAAAATCTAAATGGCATAGTGATGGCTAACCTTGGCACTCTAGGTGTTCTTGAACTTCAATTCCCAGAAGCCCTGAACAGCAGGAGTGCTGACTTGGGCTTCTGGGAATTGAAGTCCAAGAACACCTGGAGTGCCAAGGTTCGCCACCATGGCAAGTATCAGTGCTGCCTTACAAGGCTAAAACTCAACAACCTTTGTTTCCCTCTTTCCCCCTCCACGGAGGAATAGAAGAAGCTTTTAATTTCCCAGTATGGTTAAGTATGCCCAACTGAAGTCACCTGCTTTCAGTGATGCGCTGCTCCCGGTGCCCACAGGTGTGTGGCCACGGGTAGCAGAAATTTTCCCAGGCCACGCCCATTTGGCTGGCCGCACCCACCTCCCTACCCCATGCCATGGTATGGCCGGCCAAGTGGCCATGGCCCACAGAGTTAGCCATGCCCACAGAGTTAGCCATGCCCAGGGTGGGGGTAGTAAAAAAAATTGCACCACATCACTACCTGCTTTGGTTCGATTCCAAAGTTTCACATGCCAGAATTGAACTAAAACAAATTAACCCAAGCCCCACCAAGAAAAAACAACAACCCAATCCCCCAAAACAGCAACCCCTGACAGGGAGCAAGAAAAGAGGCAGGCATGCCTACATCAGGGATAGGTTGATTCACAATGATCATGTGGTTTTGGAGAAAAGGAGTGAACAACCCCATTCCCAGAATGGACCAAACAGAGCAAGACAAATCCCTATCTACTTGTACCATTCAACTAGCTAGCATTCAATGTCCTGCACGATTCTGAAGTTTTCTTTCTATTTGATTATTTAAAAATACATCTTTGCAAAAGAACCATTTATGAAATTCTACTTACAGTGGCTTGCTAGTGTATGCTGCTGACCACATTTTCAGAATCACTCACTAGATGTTCCTGCAAAAATTCCGCATCTTCAAACTTAATTCCGTTTGGCACCGTCCTGTCAAATGAAAAGGCAGGTACACTAAGATGGTGAAATAAATTCTGGGGTCAATTCTGGACAACAATTCTAGTGCAGTGTTGGGGGTTACTACTACAGAACTGCTTGAAGTACTGGCTCATGGTCAGATGCTTTACTAACAGCAGTTCAGTTCCCAATGTTATGATTTATATACAGTCTGCAAAGGATCAGGTGCAAAGCCAGAAACAAAGATTTGGGGCAAAAGCCAAAGCTTGTTGCAAGCTCTTGTACTTGAACTGCCACATTCAATGGCACCGTTCCGATGCTTCCTTCCCCTTGTGTTTCCTGCAGTGCTGGCAACTCATTCATGCTATACAAGTGGTAAAAAGAAAGTTTGGCTAAAATCCTGTTGCTTTGCATCATAAATTGTACTACAGTATGCCTGTATCTGTGGGGGCTTAGTGATTAAGATGCTGAACTTGATGACTGGAAGACTGGAAGGTCAGCAGGTCAGCAGTTTGAGGCCCAAGTGCTGCACGACAGAGTAAGCTCCCATCATCTGTCCCGACTCCTGCCAACCTAGCAGTAAGAAAGCAAGAACTTGCAAGTAGACAAATAGGGACCACTTTAGTGGGAAAGGCAATAGCATTCTGTGCACTCCAGTATCTAGCCATGCCTGCCACATGACCACAGAAACATCTGCAGATGCAGACAGCGCGCTGGCTCTTTGGCTGTGAACAGAGATGAACACCGTTGGATACGACTGGCTTTCAGACACGGGAGACCTTTACCTAAGCCTGTATCAATGGGCTTAGCAAGTCAACTCCTTTGTAAATTCTGTGGATTCAAATGTGCCTATTCTAACTGCAGCTTGCTATGTTAAAGTAAGTGAATGTGTACAGTTCACTGGGTCATCATGTTAGCTAAAGAGTACTTAATATGGTTGAAAGCAATTCTGTCAACATACTTCTGTAATAAAGCATTTTAGAGGTGAAGCTTGGATTCCATAAACGAGACAAAGCAGATGGCTCATCTGTAGCCACTGAAAACAGAGATAACTTGTTTCCAGTATCATGCTATCTTTAAGTGAGGAAAGACATCATGGAAGGTGGCAGGGAGGGAGAAGAAACTGTGATCCAATCAGAAAGAAATACAGTAAAAAACCCTACTTACGAAAAAAGTCCATTCTGTAGACGTTTGCTTAAATTGGTTTTTTATGTAACTCAAAGCAAACCCATAGGAAAAATTATTTTTTTACGTAACTCGAAGCAAACCCATAGGAAAAATGAAATTTTTATGTAAATCAAAGCAAACCCATAGGGAAATGAATTTTTACATAACTCGAAGCAAACCCATAGGAAAAAGAATCTTTATGTAACTCGAAGCAAACCCATAGGAAATCGTGCAAATCGGGGCATGGCTTTAGCACAAAATCATTATGTAAGTTGAATTTTATGTAACTCGAGGCATATGTAAATCGGGGTTTTACTGTATAACTGTATCAGGTTTTTCCTGTACATTCTGACTACAATATTTAATGCATGGTTGAATTCACTTGGCCATAAGCTAAATGGACCCTCAACTCAGCGAACCCCAGATATTAATTCAGATATCCATAGTTAGGCCGAAGGTCAATGCAGTGTGTACAAGCTGTTATAGAGAGGAAGCATATGTAGTAGTTGTTAAACTAGACAGAGTTTTGACTTTTCCAGAAGCTTGCTACTCTGTAATGCAAGGAAGAAGGTATGGGAGCTTTGGTGTATGAAAACCAAGACACAGGACACAGCCTCGGGCTGGGTTAACTCAGGTTTATTGCATGGTGGTCAGAGGGAACATGAGGTAATGGCGGATCAATAGCTCTTTATATACAGTAGTAATACATTTGAACGTGGTTCCACGATAGCCCATTGGCTACTGTCGTCGTGACGTCATTGCTGGTCACGCCCTTCTTGTCCAGGTGTAGGTGGTGGCGGGAAAACTTCCCGCGCTGTTGCCTTTGATGAGTTTGGACCAAGAGAGCTTTGGACGCTCGCTGCTGCCAGCTGGTGGTCATTAGCTCGCGTCCTGTTACAGGGTTTATGTGATACAGCTGAAGGTTACATTGTTGCCCATAGGCAAGGTTACATTGGTTCAGATACATTGTTATCCATGTGGAGGATCATGATCAAATCATTAGGACACAACACCCCTCCCCCCTAGGATGAGACGAAGTCTCGAAACCACACTCTCCCCCCCCCCTAGGATGAGACGAAGTCTCTCAGCCAAGATGGCTTATTTCGAACACGCTGGGGTCTCGGTGTGGGCTGCCTTCCCCCTGGTTTGCTACCTTCTCTTTGTCCCCTGGTTTCCTGCCCTGTAATTGGAGAGGGAGACTCGTTAGTGACTTGCCGCGGCTCTGCGGCGTTGTTGGGAGGTGTGTGCTTTATTGGGGAAGAACCGGGGGCACTGGGGGCTAACGAAAAACCCCTCTTCTCGCTTGGACGGGTGGGGGAACACTCCCGAAAACCCCCCCGGCTCTCAAAATCAAGATCAGAATTAAATTCGGGGGCAGCGGTCGCGAACTCCTCTCCCCCTTCGGTCGCGAACTCCTCTCCCCCTTCCCCAGCCTCTGATAGAGCTGGCGTATCAAAAGGGTATGAGTCGGGGCCGCTGCTTTCCCCCCTTGCTTGGGACTGTTGTCCGTTGCTGTCCCCCCCTTGGGCTAAACGGGTGGGGGAGAACCCTAACGCTGAGTCCTGTCGCTGAGCTCCACTGACCGGCCCCCCACTCACTCGGTGCCTAAGTTGGTCCGCGTGCCTCCTCCAGAGGAGACCTGTGCTAGTCTCGACCCGGTACGACACTGGCCCCGTCCTTTCCACAACCGTCCCTGGTACCCAGGCTGGACCTGCGCTGGCGTAATTCCTGCAGTGAACAGGATCGCCGGCGGCGAAACCTTTCGAGACTGCCAGCCCTATGTTTTTTCCTTTGTCCTCGACTCTCGTCGGGTCTAGCCTGGACAGGATCGTGGTCAGTTTTCGCCGCATCAGCAGCTCTGCCGGCGAGTAACCTGACGCTAAGGGGGTCACCCTATACGCTAACAAAAACTGACATACTTGGTGATTTAGGTCCCCCGGGCCCATGCGCCGCAGCGCATCCTTTGTCGTTCGCACCAGCCGTTCCACTTGGCCATTCGTGGCGGGGTGAAACGGTGCGGATGTGACATGCCGAATGGCGTTTGCCTCCATGAATGCCTTGAATTCAGCGGAGGTGAAACAACTAGCGTTATCGCTGACTAAAGTGTCGGGTAAACCGAACGTGGAAAAGACTCTCCTTAGCTGGCTAATTGTAGTGGCGGAGGACGTACTCTTTACTGGGATAACCTCCAACCACTTGGAGAATGCATCCACCACCAGGAGAAACATTGTTCCTCGGAATGGGCCAGCGAAGTCTACGTGCACCCTGGACCATGGCCCCCTTGCTGTGTCCCATTCCCTATGCGGAAGACGGGCCGCCTCTGGCCGGGAGCCCTGGCATGCCTCACAAGTGCCGACCATGTGCTCAATGTCCGCGTCCAGCTGTGGCCACCAGAAGTAACTCCGGGCCAGCGCCTTTGACCGGACGATGCCGGGGTGGCTGACGTGCAGCAGTTCGAGTACCCTCGGTCGCAGAGACGTAGGAACCACCACCCGTTGGCCCCACAAAAGGCAGCCCCTCTCTAGGGACAACTCTATCTTTTTTCGAAAAAATGGGTCGAATTCCGTACCTGGGGATGATGCCGGCCACCCCTTCTGTACCCATGAGCTAACTTTCTCTAGCGTTCTGTCCTTTCCTGTGGCCCTGGCAATGTCGGCTGGTACTATTGGGGGTGAGTCTAAAACCTCTATTAACAAAACCTGGCGATCTCGTTCTGCCCTTTCCTTTTGGACGCCCGACAAGGGCAAAGGAGACCTCGAGAGTGCGTCGGCATGGCTGATCTCCTTCCCGGGCCGGTATTCCAGCTCATGCTGGTATGCGTTGAGAAAAATAGCCCACCGCAGCATTCTTGGGGACAGGATCTGTGGTGTGGGCTTATTTGCAGTGAAAATTCCTAATAGGGGCTTGTGGTCCGTCACGATTTTGAACGGCCGACCATACAGAAAATCGTGAAATTTTTTGGTTCCCGCTACTATCGCTAGCGCCTCCCTGTCGGTCTGTGCGTAATTACGCTCTGCTTGGGACAGGGACCTTGAATAAAACGCTATCGGGGCTTCCCTTCCGTCGTCCAACACGTGGCAAAGCACCGCTCCCACCCCCACCCGGGATGCGTCACAGACTAAGACCACTGGCCGTTTGGGATCGAAATGCGTTAGGATTGCCTCGGATGTTAGGAGTTGCTTCAACTCTTTGAACGCCCTCTCTTGCTCATCACCCCACACCCATGTTTCCTCCTTTTTTAGCAAACGATGGAGTGGCTCGGCCACGGACGCCTTCCGTGGAAGGAAGGTATGGTAAAAATTGAGGAGCCCCAGAAATGACTGTAGCTCGGTTTTGGATGTGGGGCGAGGGGCATTCTTGATGGCGGCTACTTTGGATTTGGATGGCTTAATACCCTCTGGCGTGACTCGAAACCCTAGAAACTCAACCTCAGTTTCGAAGAAGACACATTTGTCTTTTCTCAGTCGTAGCCCCGCTTTCTCGAAGACAGTCAGAACTTTATCCAATCTCTTTGCCAGTTCGGCCTCACTCCCCCCTGTTATCAACACGTCATCAAAATAAGGCAACACCCCCTCCAGCCCCTTCAGGAGGCGTTCCACAAGCGACTGAAAAAGGCCGGGTGCCGAGTTCACGCCGAACTGTAAATGCGACACCTGGAACGCTCCTTTATGTGTGACTATCGTTTGTGCCGCGGCCGTGGCGGGAGTTACAGGGAGTTGCTGATAAGCTTGAGCCAAATCGAGTTTAGCGAAACACTTTCCCCCATTCAGCCTGGCCAGAAGGTGGCTGACCACCGGCACCGGGTATGCATTAGGGCGGATCGCCTTGTTAATTGTACACTTATAATCAGCGCAAATGCGCACCTCCCCGTTAGCCTTCAGAGCGGTTACAATTGGAGTTTCCCACTCCGCGGAATCAACAGGAATAAGAATCCCCTGGCCCACCAGTTTGTCCAGTTCCACCTCTATTTTGTCCTTTAGTGCGAATGGCACCCTGCGCGGTTTGAGTCTTATCGGGCGGACCTCCAGGTCTAGGTCGAAGGCTACAGGGGGTCCCTTGAACTTTCCGAGTCCTTTTTTAAAAACGGCGGAATGCGCGTCGCACACCGCTTGTATTGGATCCACCCCCACGGTATGCACTCCCCCTATGAACAAACCTAAGGGCTGAAACCATTGCGTCCCTAGGAGGCTACAACTACCCCCCTTAAGGACAACTAGGGGCAGCTCCGCGGAATGTCTCTTAAAACTGACCCGAAATTTCCCGACCCCCAATACTGGAATGCTGTTCCCCTGTACATCTCGTAGCGTGGACCTCAACGTTTTAAGTTTGGGTCGCACGTGGGGGTCGATTTTCAAGAACTCTTTCTGGGAAATTATAGAATAGGAGGACCCCGAGTCAATTTCCATCCTGATAGGGGCCCCTTGTACTAGTACCTCAACGAAGTAATGGGACTGTCCCGCGGCCACGCTGAACACCGGAGCGTCGTCCTCGCTGTCGTCCGAGATGCGGCCCACGCCGTCCTGCTTCCTCGTGGTCTGGGCGCCATCTTTGGACCTTGCTGGACGGTCCGGTCTGGTTGAGCGGTCTTGTGACTGCCTCCGGCCCTCCTTCCGTTTTCTGCACGCCTTGGCGATGTGCCCCCGACGTCCGCAGGTGTAACACTCGGCTTTCCTGAATGGGCACCTTGCGCGCTCATGGGCCGCTCCGCAACCATCGCAGCGGCGCCCCCCTTTTCGGACCCTCTGGACCTCCTCGCCGTCGCTGCCTTCCGTAGACGACTTTGAGGCCCTTCGGGTTGCGTGCACCGACTGTCCGGACTTTCCGTGCACCGAATTCTCCGCTTTGCCGGCTCTAGGACGCCACTCACGCCACTGGTGCATTTCATCCACTCCAGCATTCGTGGACTCCGCGGCTTCCGCGGCCTCTACAACCTCTGCCAGCGTGGGTGGTGGCTCCTTGTTCATCAAGCTGCGCTGCACCTCCTTGTCCTTCAGGCCACACAGCACTCCGTCCCTGAGGGCCGTCTCTAGGTCGTCCCATCTGCAGGGGCCGGCGGCTATCCTCATGGCTGTTACGAATGCCTCAACCGACTCGTCCGGCGCTTGGACTCGCCTCCAAAACGCGCTCCGAGCGGGAAACATTGCCCTCGAGGGACGGAAACGCTCACGCAGCAGCTTCATGATGTTGTCTGCTTTGAATTCGCTCACCTTCTTCGGTGCAATGATGCCCACCAGCGTTCGCTTGGTTTCTATCCCAAGCATTCTGGTGAGGATGGCCCTCTTTCTCTCCTCATCGTCTTCTTTGACTTTGAGTTCCACCAGCGCCGCCTGGAAGTCCATCTCAAAAAGCTCCCAGTCTTGCGGTTTGGTGATGTTGAACCCGCTCTGTGCCCTGGCTGCTCCTTGGGGATCCATAATCCCACCTTCGTCGCCAATTTGGTGTATGAAAACCAAGACACAGGACACAGCCTCGGGCTGGGTTAACTCAGGTTTATTGCATGGTGGTCAGAGGGAACATGAGGTAATGGCGGATCAATAGCTCTTTATATACAGTAGTAATACATTTGAACGTGGTTCCACGATAGCCCATTGGCTACTGTCGTCGTGACGTCATTGCTGGTCACGCCCTTCTTGTCCAGGTGTAGGTGGTGGCGGGAAAACTTCCCGCGCTGTTGCCTTTGATGAGTTTGGACCAAGAGAGCTTTGGACGCTCGCTGCTGCCAGCTGGTGGTCATTAGCTCGCGTCCTGTTACAGGGTTTATGTGATACAGCTGAAGGTTACATTGTTGCCCATAGGCAAGGTTACATTGGTTCAGATACATTGTTATCCATGTGGAGGATCATGATCAAATCATTAGGACACAACAGGAGCCAACTCACAGTGGTCTTTGTTGCTGTGGAACTACAACCACAGGTTTCTGGGCATTGATGTTTGCACACCTTCTCCTTAGCTGGGCATGTGGATAGCTGTTGACTTCATCTGTAAAGAGAAATTATACAATTATGATAAATATTAACAACATGATGGCCCAGTGAACTGTACACATTCGACCCAAATATCTGGCAGCCATGGTTGGGAGCACTTGTAGCCACATCTTGTGTGCTAGAAGAATCAAGCATCGCTGACTGAGTGATATTTTCTGCTTTCTCTAGCTCAGTGCTATCTGGTTCCCCAAACACACACCTTTCCTGGTCTTTTAAATGGAGATGCCAGGGAATACATGTGTAACTTTCTATTTAGAAAAGCAAGTACTGTAACACGAATGATCTAACTAACTACTAGAGTCATATGCTACATAATTCAATGTTGCTGGGAATCAAATGAGAGAAATTAATGAGAGTTTCACTCTCCTCCTCCTTCTCTTACTCCTCCTCCTCCGTCTGAATATAGGTGATCATCATGGCAATCAGCCATGAAGACTGTCCTGAGAATATAATGCAGTGGCTTTCCATTTGACTTCTGCATCGCAGCATGACCACCATACCATTGATCCAGCTACATGAGTCACTTTCTGGTCCTGAGCCTTTTGGGCACACAAAGTCCTCCTCAGCCCTAGGCCAGTATTGATGAAGCTGCTGCCCTCCATCAAGATGGATTCAGGTGGGATTTAATCCACTTGGGGACCATCACCCTTCCCTGTGGACTTTGGCACCCAAGGCCGTTAGTCCTTAGGGTTGGCAGGTTAGTTAACCACCGCCTGACACTTGGCACTGAGCCAATAGTAGTTTGGTCTACTCAATTACCATAGCAGGATAACTGGCCAGACTCCATTACCTGGCCAGACTCCTTTTTTCTTGGGCCTTGTAAAATACTCAAATAGCTAGGAAGTGGTTTGTTTGCATGGTACCAGGAAAGGGAGAGGCAGGAAACCCCTGCCAGGTTTTAGTCTCTACCAGTCTTCATCTGGCTGGTCATCACTGGGCATGGATGGTGCAGAAAAAACATCGAAAGTCCAAAAATTCTGACTAGATATCCACATACCTGTCAACCATGGCTCCGGACAATCCGGGACCTGCATAGAACGGTTCTGCGCAGGTCGCTTTTTACGCATGCGTAAAAGCCTTCTACGCATGCGTAAAAGCTACTTGCGCAGAATGCTTCTACGATCCCCTTCTGCACAGAAGCCTACGCATGCGTAGAAGCGAGCTGCACAGAAGGGATGCGCAGTAATGCCTTTCCCCCGCTGCCAAATTCCGGGGTTTCGGCAGCTCCGGGTGGGAAATGGCAAAAATCGGCGCTGAAAAACAGGAAATCCCAGCCAATCCGGGAAGGTTGACAGGTATGGATATCCATGCCAGGTCTGTTTGTTAAAAGCAAGTTCAAAATGGGGCTGCAGGCTTGGTTCAGGAGAGAACTAGCTAGGACATGCACAAGGCTTTGCAATGTGTTCTGATCATAAATTTACAAAAGTTTGGCAGTCTTAATGTTGAAACTGGCTGAAGTTACATTAACCTGCAATTTGACCCTGTGTTTGATATGTACCATCTCTCACTGTTAACAATATCCAAGTGCAACAGGGATTGGCCCAAAGGTCTTTAAACTGTACTCATGTTGATAGTAAATTAGACAAACATTACTATTATACATGGTAATGTTTCATGAGAAGTCTGACTGCTATCCCACTGGGATTAGTAGAAAGCACTGTTAGCAAATTTTATAAATTGAGTGAAGCTTTATTTGGTTTATGTATTAATCTCAAACAAAATGTTCATGTAGGAAAAGCTGTAAATGAAATGAAACATTCATTTGAGGTTAGAACCCTGAAAGCCAACAATATTTTTAACAGCTCATCCATTTGCCAAACTATCTACAACTTTATTTTCCTTTCTATGCATGAATTCTTTTTCATGAGTTACTCTCTGTCTCACTAAGAAGCTGAAAAGAATGCTGAGTTAAATTATTTTCTCATCATACTCAAAAAAAAGCTCATCACCCTGAAAATAAAAGATTCCTGTCATATAATGGAAAGACACAGGAGCAGCAGTACATCTCAGAATTTCAATAGACAGAGCTATCTTCTGGTAAGGTAAAGGTCACCCTTGCTTGAAAGTCAGTCGTATCTGACTCTAGGGTTCAGTGCTCATCCCTGTTTATAGCCAAAGAGCCAGTGCTGCAGACGTTTCCATGTTCATGTGGCAGGCATGACTAAACACTGTTTATTTTCCCACCAAAGTGGTACCTATTCATTTACTTACAATGTCTTGCTTTCGAATTGCTAGGTTGGCAGGAACTGGGACATAGACAGGAGCTCACTCCATTGTGCAGCACTCAGGCCTCGAGCTGCTGACCTGCCAACCTTCCAGTCATCAAGTTCAGCATCTTAACCACTAAGCCACCACATTCCCTATCTTGAGGGTATGCAAGAGCACAAATTAGAAGATGGAGGAAGGAGCTTACTGGATAAGGAATAATATTAAAAGAACATAAGAACATAAGAACAGCCTTGCTGGAACAGGTCACAGCCCATCCAGTCCAGCATTCTGTCTCACACAGTGGCTCACCATTTCCTTCAGGGTATTCCCAAGGAGATGCCTTCACCTGCTTAGGATTCCCTGGAAATGGCATTGAGAGATATCCTGCCTATCTCTCCAACCCGGAGGTTGTCCTTAAGTATCCATAATTATAGCCATTGATACCCTTGTCCTCCATGAACTTGTCTAATCCTTTCTTAAAGCTGTCAAGACTGACAGCTGTCACCACTTCTTCTGGCAGGGAGTTCCATAGACCAGTAATCCTCTGGATGAAAAAGTACTTTCTCTTATTTGTTTGAGAACTAGTACCCAAAAGTTTCATGGAGTGTCCCCTAGTTCTAGTGTTATGCGATAGGGAAAACAGTTTTTCCTTATCTACTTTGTCCACACCGTGCATGATTTTATAAACTTCAATCAGGTCACCTCTTAGACGTCGTCGTTCAAGAGTGAAGAGGCCCAACCGTTGCAGCCTCAGATGGTAAGGAAGGTGTTCCAGTCCCCTAATCATTCTGGTTGCCCTCCTCTGCACTTTTTCCAGCTCCATAATATCCTTCTGGAGGTATGGTGACCAGAACTGTACACAGTATTCCAGATGGGGCCTCACCATAGATTTATAAAGAGGCAAAATGACACTTGCTGACTTATTTTCTATACCCTTCCTAATGATCCCTAACATTGAGTTTGCTTTTTTCACTGCTGAGGCAGACTGGGTTGACACCTTCATTGAGTTGTCCACCAGGACACCAAGGTCCCTTTCCTGGTTTGTCGCAGAGAGTTCAGACCCCATCAGTTTATAAATGTAATTGGGGTTCTTTGCTCCAACATGCATCACTCTGCACTTACTAATGTTGAAGCTCATTTGCCACTGTTTTGCCCACTCCCCCAGTGTCAAGAGATCCCTCTGGAGCTCCTCACAGTTTTCACTACCCTGTATAATTTAGTGTCATCAGCAAATTTGGCTACCTTGCTTTTTACTCCTACCTCTAGATCATTTATGAAGAGGTTGTAAAGCAGGGGTCCCAGTACTGAACCTTGGGGGACCCCACTCTTTACTTCCCTCCACTTGGAGAAGTGTCCATTTAGTGCTACCCTCTGTTTCCTGTCCCTTAGCCAGTTGCTGATCCAGGACAAGACCTGTCCCTTTATTCCATGACTGGTAAGTTTATTCAAGAGCCTTTGGTGTGGGACCTTGTCAAAAGCCTTCTGAAAGTCCAGATAAACAATGTCAACTGGATCCCCCTTATCCACATGCTTGTTGACACTCTCAAAAAATTCCAACAGATTAGTGAGGCATGATTTGCCCTTGTAAAAGCCATGTTGGCTCTCCTTTAGCAGCGCCTTCTCTTCTATGTGCCTATTAATTCTATCTTTTAGGATGGTTTCCATCACTTTACCTGGGACACATGTCAAACTGACAGGTTGGTAATTTCCTGGATCACCCCTGGATCCTTTTTTGAAAATTGGTGTTACATTCGCTACCTTCCAGTCATCAGGCACAAAGCCTGATTTGAGGGAATGATTATATATTTTGGCTAGGAGATCAGCAATTTCATCTTTAAGTTCCCTGAGAACTCGTGGATGGATGCCATCTGGTCCTGGTGATTTGTTAGTGTTTAGTTTAACAAGACATGCAAGGACCTCCCTGGTTATTTCTATCTGGCTTAACTCTTCGGTTTCCCTCCCTACGAAGATAGGCTCTGTTTTGGGCATGTGGTCTCTGTCTTCTTCAGTGAATACTGAAGCAAAGAATTCATTGAGTCTCTCTGCAATCTCTGTTTCCTCTTTAATAACCCCTTGCCTTCCATTGTAATCTAATGGTCCAATGGCCTTCCTAGTTGGGTTCTTACCTCTAATGTACTTAAAGAAGTCTTTGTTATTTCTCTGAGTATTTTTAGCTATACGCTCCTCAAAGTTTTGCTTTGCTTTCCTGATTGTTGCCTTGCATTTGTTCTGCCAGAATTTATGTTTCTGCCTGCTGTCCTCTTTCGGACAAGCCTTCCATCTTCTAAATGAGCTTTTCTTGCTCTTGATCACTTCCCGAACAGCTGCTGTAAGCCACATCGGAGTCCTCTTGGACCTGGCAGTGCCCTTTTTCCTTTTGGGTATGCATTCCAATTGGGCCTCTGTTATTGTTTTTGTAAACAGTCTCCATGCCTCTTGGAGTGTTTGGACTTTCTCAATTTTCCCTTTCAGCTTCTTTTTTTACTAGTTTCCTCATCTTTGGGAAATTTCCTTTTTGAAAATTTAAGGTCTCTGTGTTAGATTTTATCAGTGACTTGCGGTCTATGATCAAGTTAAACATAATTGAATTGTGGTCACTGTTCCCTATTGGATCAGTCACATTAACATCTTGCACCAGATCCTGAGTATTACTCAGGATAAAGTCAAGGATTCTTGTACCTCTAGTTGGGTCTTCAACCATCTGTCCCAGGGATCAATCATTTAGCATATCTAGGAACTTTATCTCTTTATCATGTGCTGAACAACAGTTCACCCAGTCTATGTGAGGGTAATTGAAGTCCCCCATTATAACCAGGCTTCCCTTCTTGGATGCCTCCTTTACAACATTCTCTAACTGCCAGTCTCCCTCAAGAGTTTGGGTCGGAGGCCGATAGTATATGCCTACTAAGCATATATGCCTACTAAGCATATATGCCTACTAAGGATAAGGTTGAGGCATTCCACCTCCTCTATGTCACTTGGAGGACCCTGATTAGGCTGAGGGCTGGAGAGCCTAAATGTACATCCTGTTCAAGTGGTACCTATTTATCTACTTGCAATTTCTTTCTTTTGAACTGCTAGGTTGACAGGAGCTGGGACAAAGATGCTGTGATGCAGCACTCGGGTCTCGAACTGCTGACCTGCTGATCGTGAAGTTCAGCGTTTTAACCACTAAACCACCACAGTACCTTCCCTTTCTTCTGTTAAACGAACCCTTTTCAGTACTGGTTTTTCCATCCCCCACCCAGAGAGCTTAGTCTCCTCTAGGAGGAACTGTGACCATCTCTGCTCATTTGGTGCAGAACCTTTGTCCATCTGTTTGTATCCTCAGTATACCTTCTAATTGCTTTAGATCAGGGGTTCCCAACCTGAGGCTTGTGGGCCAGGCCAGATCCAGCCCATGGCACCATTTCATGTGGCCCACCACCCCTCCAAGGACATTTGAGAAACAAAACAAGCACCCAATTGAAGCTGTTGGGACAAAATGGCCACCCCCATTGGGGAGGCAGGGCAAAATGGCTGTCTGGCCCTTAAAGCTGACTGAGAGTGCGTGACCCAGCCCCCAGCTTGAAAAGGTTGGGAACACCTGCTTTAGATACAGTAGAACCTCGGATAAAGTCCAAACTCCATTCTACAAGTTTGGACTTTATCCAAATTAAATGGGTGATGCATCGGA
This sequence comes from Bradypodion ventrale, assembly GCA_035047345.1. Lineage (NCBI taxonomy): Eukaryota > Metazoa > Chordata > Lepidosauria > Squamata > Chamaeleonidae > Bradypodion > Bradypodion ventrale. Next base: position 84,858,206 of record JAWDJE010000006.1, read on the forward strand.
TAATGTCCAAAAATGGACTTTATCTGAGGTTCCTATACTAAATACCTCAGATAACGTCCATTTTTTAGTGGTTTTGGACTTTATGCGATGCATCACGTGTGCGTGAAAACCGTGACTTTATCCAAATTGGACTTTATCTGAATAGGACTTTATCTGAGATACCACTGTACATAGAAAGATCATCTATGGTGCAATTGCTTACTTTTAAGGAAGCGTATGAATGGCTTTAGAAAGTTCTCCGCATAGCTGAGCTTAGCTTTGTGAATTCTGCCCAACTGGATCAAGTGATGCTCCAGGGGGAAACTTGCCAGTTCCCTTAGTTCTTGGTCATCATACACTTGGCCTATGGAGAGCACAAAGAGAGGATAGCCTTGGCACTTGGCTCGCAGCGTTGCATTGCTCAGCACTTCCTTGTCCCATTGACTTGTTACTCCCATAGATACAATAAAAATGGCCTTATATTTTCTCTGGTTTGATGCTTTTGAAAAGAGGTTGTCAATGGCCCACTGTATGGCATGCCCCACAGCAGATTCTCCATTCAGCTGCTGAACAGATTCTTGGATATGCCTCTTCATTTGCCCTTTAGTAGTATAAGTCGCAAAGTCAAACTCAACTCTAACAGGACTCCCCCCTCTTTGGGGCATAAATTCTCTTGGAGCATGGCTCACAACTGCCACTCTGTCACCACTCAAAGAGCCCTTGGGGTCATCCGAAACGTCAAAGTTGTCAAGGGCTGTGCTTAGGAAATCCTTTACTTTGTCAAACTCTGAATGGCTTATTTTCCTTGAGCTCTCCAAAATGAAAACAGCATCCAAGTAAGCCTGAGGCTGGGAGATTTCCAGATGGACACAAGATTCAACGGGTTTGCATTTGTCTGCAAATAGAATACAATTATTTTAACATACAAGTGGTAGCGGGGTGGTGGGTGGAGGTGGGGAGATGTTGTGATTGAAGGTTTGGGCTTCATGTGCTCTTACCATAGCAAAGGACACAGGACTTCAGTCTTTGTATGACTGGACTATAATCTCCATGCTGATTAATATTAAAAACCTGAAACAATCCTGTAGTAGCCATCTGAAAGAAGAACACATTTTTAAATATCAAGAGAAAAGTAAAATTATATCCTGTTAAAATTGTTAGAATAGAGCATCAATATATGTAGTAAATGATCTGAATCAGTGAAAGAGAAAAGATGGGGATAGGTAGTCATTTGGGACCAAGGAAGCACCCTCCACAGCTGTCTTTCAAGATATACATGCAATTTGGAATTTATAGGCTATGGTATCCTGCTATGGTAATAGAGTAGACCCTACTGCCAGCAACTCTCTTGTCAGGAGGCAGTTAACTAACCTGACAACTCTGAGGACTAACACAGCCTTGGGTGGCAAAGTCCACAGGGAAGGGTGATGGTCATCAAGTGGATTAAATCCTACTTGAATCCATCTTGATGGAGGGCAACTTCTTCATTAATACTGCCATGGGGCCGATGAGGACTTTGTTTGACAAAAGGGTTCAGGACCAGAAAGTGACTCATGGAACTGGATCAGTGGTACAGGTGTCATGCTGTGATGCGGAAGGTAAATGGAAGGCGACTGCATTATATTCTCAGGACAACCTTCATGGATGATCTCCATGATGATCATCAGTATTCAGAATCAGATAGAAAAAGGCTTCCTTCCTTTTTTCCTGAGGAGATGATGATGATGATGGCGGCGGCGACTATTATTATTATTATTATTATTATTATTATTATTATTATTATTATTATTATTATTATTATTATTATTATTATTATTATTATTATTATTGCCAAAAGACTAGGAGTTGTAAACCAAAACATCTAGAGTGCCAAACGATCCCTGCTCTAGGTCCCATCAGCCAGCCCAGGCTGGGGTTCTTATTTATTCCTGCCCAGGTGTCCTTTTTTAAAAGGGGATTGGGGAGGTTTTATGGACATTTTAGATAGTTTTATAGTATTTGGTTTTAATTAGCATTGGGTATGGGTTTTAACTAATGTTGTGAGCCACCTGGGGTAGCTTAGGTGAAAAAGGTGGTTATATAAATCCAACAAATAAATAAATAAATAAATAGGTAGTTTAAAAGGCAATTGTGCCATGATTGATTGATTGATTAATTAATTAAATAAGAGGGATGGCTCAGGGTGAGATACTGAGCTCAACAACACTTTTGCCCCAAACCTTTGGCATCTTGGCTTCTTGTGAGTGATTTAGAAGCCCCCACTCCCTCTGTTCCATGAAGTCATTCCAGTCAGGGCAGCCTGATGACAATGAATATATGCTATCAAGTCAGTTCTAACTCACTGCAACTCTTTTCAGGGTTTTCTTGGCAGAGAATACACAGAAGTAGTTCACCATTTTCTTCTTCTGGGAGTGGCATGGGACTGCACAGCTTACCCAAAGCCACATAGGTTGGGTGTTCCCCCAAGAGGTACAGTGGAAAATTGAACTCCCAAACCACTGGCACTACAGTCAGATACCTAACTCACTGAGCTATCTAGGCAACACTGTGCCACATTTGGGACCCTCCAAATATAAGAACCTACCACCTTGAGTGTCCCCCCCCTTCTAATTTTTGTATTTCTAAAAGACGGCCATTGGATGTCTGAGAGGACTTTCTCAATTTTTTAAAAAACCCTTTCTTCTGAACTATAAAAAAACTATTTGGGGGTTGGGCGGGACTTCGGAGCAAGTGTGGTCCTTTGAAGTCCAGGGCTGGGCATGAGCTGCTCTCAAACATCAGGAGACGGCTTACCCCATGTTCTAGAGCAGTGTGTCCCAAACTATGTTCTGCGGGACACTGGTGGACTTCAATTTCCAGAAGCCTAAGTCAGTACATTGGCTGTTCATTGCTTTGGGGAATTGACTTAGGCTTCTGGGAATTGAAGTCCAAAAACCAAAGATTGGAAAACTGTTGTGTATGGAATGTAACTGCGGTAACGTGCCTTTAAGTCAATGTAACCATATGAATGAGTGAATGTAACAATCCCTATCATGTATAGGAAACAATGTAACCAACCACACTAGGACGCAAGCTAGTGACCACTGGGGGCAGTAGCGAGCGTCCAGCTCACATGGTACAAATTCTCCAAATACCTACAGCCGCGGGAAAGATTCCCGCCACTACCTCACCTGGACCAAGGGTGACGTCACGCAGACAGTAGCCAAAGTGCTACCGCGGAGCCACATTCAAATGTATAGCCACTGTATAAAAGGAGCTGTTTGTCCACCATTACCACATGTTCGTTCTGGATTCCATGCAATAAAGATGCGTTAAGCCTAACTGCGGCTGTTCCCATTGTCTTGATTCCCAAAGCACTAAAAAAACACTGTTCTAGATAATTTTGTCTGCCAGCTGACCTGACTGCATAGAAGTCAGTAGTAAGAGGTTTCTCTACTGAAGGTCTCTTCTGTATCATCTTGCACCATTCCTAAATTGGATCTAACACTTATTTTCTGCCCTCTGCAGAGTGGTTGTTTCTCCTTAGATTTTGTAAAGTCTGCAATTTGGAAGCAGGAAAATGTCAAATAATTCTCACAAATATGTGTGCTGTGTTTGGTGGCCATTGCCAATTGGCTTTTTTGGACTGTGTGAGTGCATGAAGAGAGGGACAAAATAACCTTATTCTCTTGTCAGGAACATACCAGGTGGTATAGGAAAGTAGACCCGTTGATGGCCAGCCTATTTGTTTTCACCAATAATCATGGCCATGATAATGACACCAAACTACAGTGGTTGTTTAATGCCCTTTTGATTAGACTACCAGGCATAGTTGTCTCAAGCTTTCATGCTCAACCCTGCTCCCCGCAGACAAGGAATTCTGTTGGCCTGTTAAAAAATATGGCTTCCTTATCTGGGAAAACCTGATAATGCTAAGTGGATTACTCAATTAAAGCGATCAAATGTAAAATTTAATTAGCATTTAAATAAAATATACTCTTTGTACCAACACATCCTCTATCCTTTGAGGTATCTCCTGAATACAAAGAAGAAAAAGGCTGTAATTTCTCACCGCAAAAGCCTTGTTCACTTCAGGGATGTTTTTGAAAGCAATGACCGCTGGATGTATATCTAAGGCACTGAGCTCCAGTACTGCTGTGCTGATGGAATTTGGATGGTGAGACTGGCCATTGCTAAAAAACACTGCGACTTTTCTCACATTACCACCCTGAAGCGTTCGCTTGAAGATGTTCCTGGCAACAAATCTCATACACCCACCAAGGTCTCGTCTGTGCGTTGATCTCTGGTATGAAAGGGTTTGGATCTGCCAAAGCAAACGACTCTTGCTGTGGAAATCCGAGAAGCGGATCAGATAGTGGGTGTCAGAGTTGTAGGACACAACAGCCACTCTGGTTCCTACTGGACAATTGCTTTCCCTAATGTTGGTATTGTTCACAATCTCTATGACAATCTCCTTCATATGTTGAAATAGCTGGAATGTGGTATCTTGGGAAATATCCAAGGCAAACACTAATTCTGTTGGATATACAGGGCACTGAGGTATTCCTGGAAAGCAAAAATAAGGTAATTAAAAACTCCCTAAACAGCTCTCAAAGAAAACAATTTATGCATTTACACACTGTTCTTCTAATTTATAAATCAGATTTTCAGAGATTTTGGTAGCAATCTGTATCTACTCTCTAGGGATTAAACAACACTGAGCCCAGGGCTATCTGTTTTTAATTACTGTATATGTATACAGCAGAGAGTAAACAAAATGAAGCCTCCCACCACCACATCTCTGATAGATTTATTTGATTATTTGGTTTGACAGGATTATAGTGACAGGATGCCTCAAATCTACACTTCTAGTGACAGGATGCCTCAAATCTACACCAGTTGAGAAAATATACCCTTTTGTTGGTAGCAACAAGTAGCAGTGGACACCAAGAGAACTAAGCAAGATAATGACCCTTGGCAGCATCTGAATGGATCTGAGCCTCAATTCTGCTGTCTTAGATCCATGAAGAGCTTTATGACAAGAATAAACATTCTTGAGCATACACAAGAGCAAAACAAAATTAGAAAATGGAGGAAGGAACTCACTGGACATGGAACAACATTAAAGGTGGATATAGCTGAGGAACTCAATCTTCTCTAAGTTGCTTGGAGGACTGAGGGTTGGCATCTCTAAATGCAAGACTAACATGCTTAAGTAGGGGCTGCTGGTGGACAACACAACCCTGTGTGAATGTGGAGACATACAGAATCTGACTCATGTACCAGTCTGCCGATTACTGCCAGAGACATGCACCAATGAGGACTTAAGTTTGGCCAACAACAAAAGAAAGAAACTGGCTTCATTTTGGCAGTTCAGGGCTTGATCGGGCACGAAAGAAGAACAACATTTATTAGATGAGTCAGTAGACAGGGCTTGTGCCTTTCTCTCTCTCTTTCTTCCTCTCTCTCTCTCTCTCTGTGGTATATTTATTACTACCAGTGAAATACTTATTGAATAGTTTTATCTCTACTACATCTTCTCCTCTTTTCTCCAGGTAACTATTCTTTACCTATTGTTTTCCTGGCTGTTGATTGCTCTGAGTCAGCAGGAAAAGATCTAACTGTCCCATCCCTCACAGAAGATTCCTACTCTCAATGTGGACAATGTATGTAGTTGGGAATGGAATTATGGAGGCATCTATTATGCCTTATTCAGAGACTTAGTTTGCATATCATATCTCACACAAACAAGTGTATATTCAATCATATTGACACTATTGTGGCATATTGAGTCAGCACTATATAGTGGATAAGGAGTAGAAGTCAGGAGAGCTGGTCTCAAGTTTCTGGCAAGTTTTTGTCAATGGCAAGCCACTCCTTGGGCAGCTCACATACTTTGAAAACCCTAGCAGGCTCACCCTCGGCTCAGAACTGACTTGATATCACATAAAATATACAAGATGTAGGCTATACTACTGATTTCCCTAAGGCAGTGGTGGCGAACCTATGGAACGTGTGCCAGAAGGGGCACTCAGAGCCCTCTCTGTGGGCACATGCGCCATCATGCCAGCACAGAGTTCACCCCACCCCGCCCCTCTGTCCTGATGCCCAATGCGCATGCTTCCTCCCTCTCCCAGCACAGAATTCACCCCGCCCCTCTGCCCAGCAGTCCAATGGGAATGCTTACTACCTCCCCCAGCACAGAGTTCACCTTGCCATGTTGGCACTTTGCGATAAATAAGTAGGTTTTGGGTTCGCCATCACTGCCCTAAGGTGTGTAGACATCTACAGAAGATGATATTTAAAAAAATGGAGCACTACTCACCTGTCCAACAAGCTAAAGAAGAAAGAATGAGATGTATTATTTCAAATCATATTATCTTAAAAGTTGTAAAACAGAGAAACTGCTGTTAGTTCAGGAATAAAATTAGTATTAAAGCATGTGGTTCTTAAAATACAGTAATGCAAATGCAAGAGCAGATGATAACTTTATTACTACTAGAAAATCGAACAAACATTCAATGACAATTCATCTTCTTTAGGCTGAGCAGTAGATTTTGTGGATAATTCAGGAAAAAAATCTATGTCAGTCTGCTTCATAAGAAGAGTTTAAATCTGTTGTGTATGGAACAGTTTGGAATGTAACTGCTATGCTATGCCTTTAAGTTAAATGTAACTGGTTCTGCAGGAAATGTATACTCAAGCCATTTGTAAAGAACACATTGTATCCAGCTGCTATTGGAATGCGAGCTTGCTACCATGGATGAGGGCAGTGAGCATTCAACTCACATGGTACAAATTCCCCAATCATACCCAGCTGCGGGAAACCTTCCCGCCATGGATACACCTGGACAAGAAGGGCGGGACTCCGGATGATGTCACACCGACAGCAGCCAATAGGCTACCATGTACCCATATTCAAATGTATAGTGACTGTATAAAAGGAGTTGTATTGCCACCATTACCTCGTGTTCGAACTGTACTTCATGCAATAAAGATGTGTTAGCCAGAATACGGCTGCTTCTATCGTCTTGCTTCCCTAAACACAAAATTGGCGATGAGGATGGGATATGGCTTCCCACGGGAACAAGACGCAACCAATCTTCGATATAAACCAGCTGGAGCAATGGGAATGGTTCGAAATGCATTTCCGCAGCACGCTGGCAATAGCTGAAATCACAGACGAGGGGAAAAAGCGTGCCCAGCTCATCACGATGTTGGGGTACCATGCCGTGAAGCTCTTGGTCAACCTGGTGGCACCGAGGAAGATGGAAGAGGTCCCGGCCAAAAACCTCCTAGCAGCACTGCGGGGGCACTTCCGGCCGACTGTGTCCATCTTCATGGCCAGAGCTGCCTTCGGGAGATGGGATCAGTGCCCGGGTGAGTCTGTGGCTGAGTTTGCGGCAGCCCACCACGTGGCGGCAACCCCATGTGAGTAGGCAGACCTGGAAACCGCCCTCAGGGACCGTTTGCTCTGCGGTCTGAGGGACGAGGAGACCCAACGAAAGCTGATGACCCGTGGCCACGACCTGATGTTCCAAGAGGTCCTAAGGGAGGCACAGGCGGCTGAAGCCACGAGGGCTGGGGTCAAGTTGTTCAAGGCAAGGGCCCCACCAACTGACGGGGCAGCGACTTCAGTGCAAGCAGCCTGGCGGGACCATCGATCCCCAGCATCACCCTTCTCCTCTGAGGCCAGCGAGGATGAGGGCATCTGAAAGGTGTAGAAGGCGGCAACTGAGAAGCATGACAAGAAAAGTCGCTGTTGCGATGGCTGCAGGGCGTCCCACGACCAAAGCAAGTGCCCGTTCTGGAAAGCTGAGTGCCACAACTGTGAACAGAGGGGCCACATTGCCAAAGTATGCAGATGATGGCGAGGAGAGTACAAAGACACAGTGGAGCATCCCCCGAAGAGACCGGATGGTGTCGGCAGAGTTTCCGACAACAGCGACCCAGAAGTGCATCGCGTGTACCGGCAGGTTTGCGGCGACAGCAGTGCAGCTATTCACAGCGTGTCCTTGGGGCACCCCCGTTTTTTTGCTGAGGTACTGTTGCAAGGGGTCCCAGTTAGGATGAAGATAGACTCGGGGTCTTCCTACACCATTATATCCCAGCGGGAGTTCCTGCGTATTCCCCCAATGAGCGACCCAATCTCAAGGCCTTAAAGACTCATTTGCAGGATGTTCAAGGGGTCGGAATCCCTGTGTTGGGGGTGGGGGGATTCAATGTACAATTTAAACACCATAGGGAGAAGCTGCCCTTAGTAGTCCTGAAAGAGGGGGGTTGCTGTCTCCTGGGAACGCAGTGGTTCAAGCCCCTGGGAATTTCAATAGAGGGTATCCATGCCGTCGGGTCCGACCCCATCCAGGATGCTTGCAACACACACCCGGCGGTATTCTAAAAGGGGCTCAGGAAATTCAAGGGCCCCCCGGTTTCATTTGACATGGACCCAGAAATCCGGCCCATTTGGCTCAAGCCAAGGAGGGTCCCATTCACCCTCAAGGACAAAATAGAAGCGGAACTGGACAAACTGGTGGGCCAGGGGATTTTGGTTCCAGTGGACTCTGCGGAGTGGGAAACTCCTATTGTGACTGCGTTGAAACCTAACGGGGAGGTTAGGATTTGTACAGATTATAAATGTACGATAAATAAGGTAATCCACCCAAATGCATACCTGGTGCCGGTTGTTAGCCACCTACTAGCCAAGTTGCACGGGGGAAAGTTTTTCGCTAAATTGGATTTAGCGCAGGCATACCAACAGCTGACTGTAACTCCAGCTGCCACCGTAGCACAGATAATTGTAACCCACAAGGGGGCTTTTAAGGTCACGCACCTACAGTTCGGCGTAAATTTGGCCCCCGGGATCTACCAGTCCCTTGTGGAACGCTTGCTAAAGGGGCTCCCCGGGGTTCTCCCATATTTTGATGACGTACTGATAACAGGGGGGAGTGTTTCAGAACTGGCTAAGAGGTTGGACAAAGTTCTGTCGATATTCAAAAAAGCGGGGTTGAGGTTAAAAAAGAACAAGTGTGTGTTTATAGCAAGGGAGGTTGAGTTCCTTGGGTTTAAGATGACCCCCGATGGAGTAAAGCCCTCCGAGTCGAAGGTTGCGTCTATCCAAAATGCCCCTCGCCCCACCATGAAACCGGAGTTGCAGTCATTTCTTGGGCTCCTAAATTTCTATCATTCCTTCTTGCCAAGGAAGGCGTCTGTTGCGGAGCCACTGCATAAGTTACTTAAGAAGGATGTGGTTTGGTGGTGGGGAGACAGTCAAGAGAAGGCATTTAAAGCGACTCCTATCCTTAGAAGTGGTCCTGACCCACTTTGACCCCAGAAAGCCCGTAGTTCTAGTCTGTGACGCCTCACCGGTAGGGGTGGGGGCGGTGCTGTGCCACGTGTTAGACAATGGGCGGGAAGCCCCAGTGGCATTCTACTCCAGGTTGCTTTCAAAAGCGGAGCGCAATTACGCGCAAATGGACAGGGAGGCTCTCGCCATAGTCGCTGGTACAAAGAAGTTCCATGACTTCCTGTATGGTCGACCGTTCATCGTTGTGACCGACCACAAACCCCTACTAGGCATTTTCACTACAGGCAAGCCCACGCCACAGATTCTGTCCCCCAGAATGCTCCGATGGGCAAACTTCCTCAATGCATACCAGCACACGCTGGTCCACCACCCGGGGAAGGACATCAGCCATGCAGATGCCCTTTCCAGGTCGCCCCTGCCACAGTTAGGAGACCCTGAGTGCGAGGTGGAGCGAGATCATCAGGTGCTTCTGATTGAAGCTCTTGACTCATCCCTGATAGTTCCTGCAGACCTCGCCAAGGCCACGGTGAAGGATAAGACCCTTTCCCTAGTTAGCTCCTGGGTCCAGAAAGGGTGGCCAATGACCTCCCCTGGGGAGGAATTTACGGCTTATGTTAGAAAAAGGGATGAGCTTTCCACAGAAAGGAGTTGCCTCATATGGGGCCAGCGGGTGGTCATTCCCGAGACATTGAGGTTGAGAGTGCTCAAGCTACTGCACATCAGCCACCCCAGGATCGTACGCTCTAAAGCCTTGGCCAGAAGCTACTTCTGGTGGCCCCAAATGGATGCTGACATAGAGCACATGGTCGGCAAGTGCGAGAATTTCCAAAGTTCTCGACCTGGAGAGTCCCGACTTCCCCATAGAGAATGGGACATGGCCCGAGGATCGTGGTCTCAGGTGCACATAGATTTTGCGGGTCCTTTCAGGGGAACCCTCTTCCTGCTAATAGTAGATGCATACTCCAAGTGGTTGGAGGTGATTCCGATGTCCAGCACCTCGTCAGCCGCAACCGTAAAGCAATTGCGCAGGGTGTTTAGTTGTTTTGGGATACCAGACATGCTTGTGAGCGACAACGCCAGTACCTTCACGTCTGCGGAATTTCAGGCATTCATTGAGAAAAACACCATTCGGCACATCACCTCTGCCCCGTTCTACCCCGCAACAAACGGCCAGGTATAACGCCAGGAGCTAACTACAAAAGAGTCATTGCGGTGCATGGGCCCCAGGGACCTGAACCTGCAACTGTGCCAGTTCCTGCTGTGCTATAGGGTGACACCGCTCGCGTCGGGGCTCTCGCCTGCAGAACTCCTCATGCGCAGGAAACCTGTAATGCTCCTAACTAGGTTGGACCCAACAAGGGTAGAGGATAAAGGAAGGAACATAGAAATAGGAAACACCAAAAGTTTCGAAACAGATGAGCTGGTATATGGCAGGAATTACGCGGCCACAGGGCTGGCCTGCGTCCCGGGAGTAGTCATTGAGCAAACAGGGCCAGTCTCGTACTGTGTAGAGACCAGCACAGGTCTCCTCTGGAGAAGGCACGCCGATCAACTCTGGCATAGGATTACCGATAGGCAGGACACAGACGTGCAGCCACAGGATTCAGCGTTAGGGTCCTCCCCCACCCACTTATTCCAAGGGGGAGACACAGGGTACCCCTCGGGTACAAATGCGGAATGTCAATCCTCACCTAGGGGGAGGGGATTGATACAAACCCATATCCTTTGGAATCTAGGGATACTTTGGGGGAGAGGTACGAATTCGACGGGGAGGAAGAGTTTAGTTTTGATTTCCGGAACTGGGAAGGGGGTTCAGAGTGGTCCCCCACCCGTCTGAGTGAAGAGCGGGTTTTTTGTTAGTCCCAGGAGCCCCTGGTTTCTCGACATTAGAGTTCACCCCTACCCCATGTTTTCAGTCAGGGGCTGCTCAACCGCGGCAAACTGCTAACAAGTCCATCCCTCCTATTGCAGGGCAAGAACCAAGAGAGCAGAGAAGTTCGAGGGCCCCAAAACCAAGCACAGCAGCCGTACGCCCCAAACGCACATGCGAGAAACCACATTGGTTGAGGGACTTCGTCCCATCCTAGGGGGGAGGGATGTTGTGTATGGAACAGTATGGAATGTAACTGCTACGCTATGCCTTTAAGTTAAATGTAACCGGTTCTGCAGGAAATGTATACTCAAGCCATTTGTAAAGAACACATGGTATCCAGCTGCTATTGGAATGCAAGCTTGCTACCAGGGATGGGGGCAGCAAGCATTCAACTCACATGGTACAAATTCCCCAATCATACCCAGCTGTGGGAAACCTTCCCGCCACGGATACACCTGGACAAGAAGGGTGGGACTCTGGATGACGTCACGCCGACAGTAGCCAATAGGCTACCGTGTACCCATATTCAAATGTATAGTGATTGTATAAAAGAAGTTGTATTGCCACCATTACCTCGTGTTAGAACTGTACTTCATGCAATAAAGATGTGTTAGCCAGAATACAGCTGCTTCTATCGTCTTGCTTCCCTGAACACCAAAAAATCCATGATGGTGAACCTTGGCACTCTAGATGTTCTTGGACTTCAATTCCCAGAAGCCCAAGCACCCTGTGAATCCACACGAATGGATTTACTGTGATTCATCTGGACCACGCTGCCCTCGTCACTCCCAGAAGCGCGTTTTTCTTCCGCTTCCGGGAGTGATGAGGGCAGTGCGGGCCAGATAAATCGCAGTAAACCCATTCGTGTGGATTCACAGGGTGCTTGGGCTTCTGGGATTTGAAGTCCAAGAACATCTGGAGTGCCAAGGTTCACCATCACGGATTTGAATGCTTGCTGCAAACAGCATTTAAGCATTTCAAGCTGCATCTCAGGTAGCATTTTGCCAGAATTTTCCTTCCAGATCTTCAAACAAAGAACTACCAAATAATCTGCATGCCCCTCCCCAACCCCCACATTGGGTGGACTATCCACAAAATTTTGTGCTTAACCTCATGATAATTGTCATTGGAAGCTGGCTTTTTGTTTGATTTTTAAATGGTCTACTGAAGGCACAACCTGCTCTTGCATTTGCGCTATTACTACAGATGTTAATAGTTAACTTAAGGATGTGTCTTGGTTAACAAAAATTACATTTGTGTCAGTTTTGTCAGATTAGAAATGGATTCAAAGACCAAGGAAAACATGAAACACAGCTGCGACTCAGATTAAATTTACTGAAATATAGATTATTTGAAACCAGCATACAGTGATCCTTTATTATGCACCAGTTCTTCTGTGTCTGCATATATATGGCAAGAGTACACAGAGGAACTCTACAAAAAGGACCTCAACACTCCTGATAATAACAATAATGAGAAACTTGAACTTGAACCAGACATTCAGGAGAGTGAAGTCAGAAAGGCCCTAAAAAGCACTGCAAACAATAAAGCTAGTGGAAATGATGGTATCCCAGATGAATTTTTCAAAGCCCTAAAAGATGATGGAATCAAACTACTGCATTCAATATGCCAGCAAATTTGGAAAACAAAACAGTGGCCACAGGATTGGAAAAGATCAGTGTACGTTCCAATCTCAAAAAAAGGCAATGCGAAAGAATGCTCAAATTACCGAACAATTGCGCTCATCCCACATGCCAGCAAGGTGATGCTCAAGATAATACAGGATAGACTTCAGCAACATGTGGAGAGAGAACTACCAGAGGTGCAGGCTGGTTTCAAAAGAGGCAGGGGGACTAGAGACCACATTGCCAACATACGTTGGATCATGGAGAAAACAAAGGAAAACCAGAAACAAGTCTACTTTTGTTTTATTGACTACACCAAGGCTTTTGACTGTGTGGACCACAACAAAACGTGGCAAGTAATTAAAGAGATGGGAATACCAGAACACCTTATATGCCTCATGAGAAATCTGTACACGAAACAAGAAGCAACAGTTAGGACAGAACACGGAATGACAGAGTGGTTTGGAATAGGAAAAGGAGTAAGACAAGGCTGCATTTTATCACCCTGCTTATTCAATCTATACACAGAGCATATAATGTGCAATGCAGGGATGGAGGAATCACAATATGGGATCAAAATTGGTGGGAGAAACATCAACAATTTGAGATATGCAGACGATACCACCTTTAGTGTCTTGCAAGGAAGACGATAGAAGGAGCCGCAGTAGGGCTAAACACATCTTTATTGCATGATGGTCAGGGTGAACATGTGGTAATGGCGGAGATACAGCTCTATTTATACGGTCACTGTACATTTGAATGTGGTTACACGGTAGCTCATTGGCTACTGTCTGCGTGACGTCATCGTTCGTCACGCCCATCTTGTCCAGGTGTTGTGTGGTGGGAAGGTTTCCCGCGCTGCAGGTGAATTTATACCATGTGAGCTTGGACGCTCGCTACTGCCACCTGTGGCCACTAGCTTGCATCCTCATATATTTAGTTACAATGATTCCTCAATGAGGTACATGTGCATACATTCATTCATTCAGCCGGTTACATTCCTTAAAGGCATATTACAAAGTTGCATCAACATTACATTCAATACATAACACCCCTCCCCCCTAGGTAAGGACGAAGTCCTTCAGCCAATGGGGCTTCCCGCAAGCTCGCTTGGGGCGAGTGCCAGCCGTACTAGTGCTGGGTCCTGGGGTGGCAGTGTGTCCCTGTTCACCCGACCCTCGTCCTGCACTGGGAGAGGGCGACTCGTTAGCAGTTGACAGCGGACTCTGAGGCTGGGACTGGGGAGGACGGGGAGTAGGAGTAAACTCCAGGGACATGAAACTGGGGGGTCTAGGGACTAAAGAAAAAACCCACTCTTTGCTCGGATGGGTGGGGAACCACTCCGGAACCACCACCCCCCAGTTTCCTAACTCAAAATCTAATTCCTCAAAATCCTCCTCTCCCAAATCGTTCCTGTAGCTCGGGGGGTCAAAAGGATGGAGATTTGTGTCATTTCCCTCCCCCCGGTAGTCTGTGTCTCCCCCTAATGTTGAATACCCTGTGGGGTCTCTTGTTGCTTGCCTGTCTGTGACCCTACTCCTGAGTAGGTTGGCATGTCTCCTCCAAAGGAGGCCAGTGCTGGTTTCAACGGTGTAAGAGACTGGCCCCGTTTGCCCTATGACCACTCCGGGGACCCAGGCCAGACCTACGGCCATGTAATTCTGGCAATGCACTGCCTCCCCAATCTCGAAATTCTTTGTGCTTTCCAAACCTATGTTCCTTCCCGTATCCTCCACCCTGATTGGATCTAACTGTGAGAGGGTAGTGTCAGTCTTCCTCCACATTAGGAGCTCGGCGGGCGAAAACCCTGACACTAAGGGTGTTACTCTATACCCTAGTAGGAACTGGCACAGCTGTAGATTCAGGTCCTCGGGGCCCATTCGACGCAAGGCGTCCTTTGTTGTCCGCACCAGACATTCCACTTGCCCATTTGTTGCAGGGTGGAACAGGGCGGCCGTGATGTGGCGGATTCTATTGATCTCAATGAAAGTCCTGAACTCTGCTGACGTGAAAGTTGTAGCGTTATTGCTCATGAGCACGTCTGGTATTCCGAAACAGCTGAATACCTTCCGCAACTGTTTAACGGTTGCAGCCGACGATGTGCTGGACATGGGGATCACCTCCAACCACTTGGAGTATGAGTCGACTATCACTAGGAACAGGGTGCCTCTGAAAGGCCTCGTGAAGTCTACATGCACGCGCGAGCATGGCCCGCGAGCTGTGTCCCATTCTCTATGGGGAAGTCGGGACTCCTCGGGCCGGGTACTCTGGCAACTCGCACATGTGCCTACCATTTATTCTATGTCAACGTCCAGCTTGGGCCACCAGAAATAACTTCTCGTTAGCACTTTGGAGCGCATGATCCCCGGGTGGCTGATATGCAGCATTTTGAGCACCTGAGGCCTCAGTGTTTCGGGGACTATTAACCGCTGCCCCCAGAGGAGGCACCCCCTCTCTAAGGACAACTTGTCTCTCCTCCTCCCGTACACCTTGAATTCCTCCATGGGGGAGGTTGCTGGCCACCCTTTCTGTACCCATGAACTGACTAGGGCCAATGACTTGTCCTTCACGGTGGTCTTAGCAATTTCCGCTGGTAGTATTGGGGGAGTTTCTAGGGCCTCTATCAGGAGCACCTGGTGGTCCTGCTCTACCTCACTCTCTGGATCCCCTAGCTGCGGGAGGGGTGGCCTCAAAAGGGCGTCTGCGTGGCTGATTTCCTTGCCGGGCCGGTAAACTAGTGCATACTGGTATGCATTGAGAAAGATTGCCCACCTCAGCATTCTTGGGGACAGGATTTGAGGGGTGGGCTTGCTCGTGGTAAAAATTCCTAGCAGGGGCTTGTGGTCAGTTACGACTGTGAGTGGCCGACCGTATAAGAAATCGTGGAACTTCTTAGTTCCTGCAACTATCGCTAGGGCTTCCCTGTCTGTTTGCGTGTAGTTGCGCTCCGCCCTGGACAGGGATCTCGAATAAAACGCTACCGGGGCTTCCCGCCCGCTCTCTAGCACGTGGCAAAGGACCGCCCCACCCCCACCGGTGAGGCATCGCAGACCAACACAACTGGTTTCTTGGGGTCAAAGTGTGTTAGGCCAGCCTCGGAAGATAGAAGCTGCTTGAGCCCCATGAAAGCTCATTCCTGGGCTTCTCCCCACCACCAAACCACATCTTTTTAAAGCAATTTATGCAGCGGTTCTGCCACCGACGCCTTCCCGGGTAGGAAGGAGTGGTAGAAGTTCAAGAGTCCTAAGAAGGACTGTAACTCAGGCTTGATGGTGGGGCGAGGGGTGTTCTGGACTGCTGATCCCTTTGACTCAGCTGGCTTAATACCATCAGGGGTTATGCGGAATCCCAGGAATTCTACCTCTTCTGCGAGAAACACA
The DNA here is from genome assembly GCA_035047345.1 of Bradypodion ventrale. Lineage (NCBI taxonomy): Eukaryota > Metazoa > Chordata > Lepidosauria > Squamata > Chamaeleonidae > Bradypodion > Bradypodion ventrale. The sequence goes on from JAWDJE010000006.1 coordinate 84,874,346, forward strand.
CACTTATCCTTTCTCAACGTGAGCCCCGCTTTCTCGAATACGGTTAGCACCCGGTCTAACCTCTTGGCCAATTCCTGTCCCCCCCCCCCCCCCACTGTTATCAACACGTCATCAAAATAGGGGAGGACACCTGGGAGCCCTTTCAGAAGCCGTTCCACGAGTGACTGGAAAATTCCGGGGGCCGAATTCATGCCGAATTGAAGGCACGTCACTTTAAAAGCTCCCTTATGGGTAACTATAGTTTGTGCAGCAGCTGCAGCTGGGGTCACCGTTAATTGCTGGTATGCCTGCGCTAAATCTAATTTGGCGAAATACCTCCCCCATGCAGTGTTGCTAAGAGGTGATTCACTACCGGCACTGGGTACGCATTTGGGCGGATGGCCTTATTGATTGGGCACTTGTAGTTGGTACAGATTCTAACCTCCCTGTTAGCCTTGAGCGCCGTAACAATGGGGGTTTCCCACTCAGCCGAATCTACAGGTACCAAAATCCCCTGGCCCACCAATTTGTCCAGTTCTGCCTCAATTTTGTCCTTCAGTGTGAATGGCACTCTTTGTGGCTTGATGGGCCGAATCTTGGGGTCCATGTCAAAAGAAACTGGGGGACCCTTAAACTTCCCGAGGCCCTTCTCGAAGACGGCCGGGTGCGCGTTGCACACCTCCGTGATTGGGTCAGCCTGCACGGCGTGTATTCCCCCAATGAAAACACCCAGGGGCCCGAACCACTGTGTTCCCAGGAGGCAGTAGGTCCCTTCCCTTAAAACCACTAGGGGCAATGGCGTGGCACGCCGCTTGAATTGAACCTTGAACTCTCCCACCCACAGTACTGGGAAACTCTTCCCTTGAACGTCCCATACGTTTGTCTTTAGGGCCCTCAGCTTGGGGTGCGACTTCGGGGAAATGCGCAAAAATTCCCGTTGGGAGATTATGGAGTATGAGGACCCCAAGTCTATTTCCATTCTAACTGGGACCCCTTGTATCAGTATCTCTACAAAAAACGTGGGTGCCTCAGGGGCACGCTGTGGACTGCCTGGTCATGGTTGTTGGGAACTCTTCGAGACACACAGTGCTCCGTCAGCTCGTCGTCGTCGAAGACCCTGCCGACCCCGTCTGCTCTGCGTTGCGGGTGTTCTGCCGGGCCCGTGCCATCATCCCGTCGCCGCCTGAAGACCTTGACGATGTGGCCCTGCCGGCAGCAGTTGTGGCACTCCGCCTTCCAGAATGGGCATCTGCTCCGGTCGTGAGATGCTCCGAATCCGTTGCAGTGGCAGTCTCCCCTGGTGTGGTCTCGACCCTCAGGCTTCCTCTGTACTCGTTGCACGTCGTCGTCCTCGCTGCATTCGGCGGCAGACGTGGTAGACTCGGGGGGGTTCTTGCTCTCCAGGGGAGGAGCAGCTGTGGACTGAGATCACAGATGGGGGCCCCCCAGCCATTGCGGCCCTGGCCCGGCACACCCGCTCACCTTGTTGCACGGACTCGGCAGCTTGGGCGACCCGCAGGACTTGTTCGAAGGAGATGCTCTCGTCCTTGGCCAGCAACTTCTTCCTGGCACCCTCATCTTGCCGGCCTAGCAGGAGCCTGTCTCGCAGCGCCTCACTCAGGGATGGCCCCCACCGGCATGGCACAGCGGCTAACCTCAGCGCTGCGACGAATTCAGCCATGGGCTCACCGGCCCCCTGGCTTTGCTGTTGAAAGGCCAGCCTTGCCGGGAAGACCGACACCTTCGGCCGGAAATGCCTCCTCAGCTCGGTGAGGATGTTGTCTAGGGGCACCTGTCGTAGCGACCTCGGCATCAGGAGGTTCGTAGCTAGCTCCAGCGTTTCCAGGCTGCACTGGGCCAACAGGTACACTCGATGCTGGGCTTCTTCCTCGATGCCCTCCAGGTCCATGGCATAAAGGAACTGCTGTTTGTAGAGTTCCCATTTTTCTGGCTTTGAAGTATCAAAAGGAGCTATGTTCACTTTGCGGGATGCCATCATCCCACCTTCATTGCCAATTTAGTGTCTTGCAAGGAAGTCGATAGAAGGAGCCACAGTAGGGCTAAACACAACTTCATTGTAATTTGGTCAGGGTGAACATGTGGTAATGGTGGAGATACAGCTCTATTTATACGGTCACTGTACATTTGAATGTGGTTACACGGTAGCTCATTGGCTACTGTCTGCGTGACGTCATCGTTCGTCATGCCCATCTTGTTCAGGTGTTGTGTGGCGGGAAGGTTTCCCGCGCTGCAGGTATCTGGTGAATTTATACCATGTGAGCTTGGACGCTCGCTACTGCCACCTGTGGCCACTAGCTCACGTCCTCATATATTTAGTTACAGTGATTCCTCAATGAGGTACATGTAGATACATTCATTCATTCAGCCGGTTACATTCCTTAAAGGCATATTACAAAGTTGCATCAACAATACATAACACCACCCTAATGGCAGAAAGTGAGGAAGACCTAAATAACCTCTTGATTGGATTGAAGGAGGAGAGTGCAAAAGCTGGCATGAGACAATATCAAGAAAACGAAGATAATGGCAACAGGTCCGATCAGTCCCTGGAAAATAGATGGGGAAGAAGTAGAAGCAGAGACAGATTTTACTTTTCTAGGATCTAAGATCACTGTAGATGGCAACTGTAGCCATGAAATAAAAAGACGACTGATTATGGGGAGACAAGCTATGAGAAACCTGGGGAATATAGTGAAAAGCAGAGACATCACCTTGAAAACAAAAATTCGCAAAGTCAAAGCAATGGTATTCCCAGTGGCAATGTATGAGTGTGAGAGCTGGACCATTAGTGGTGTTGGAGGAGAGTCTTGAGAGTCCTTTGGACGGCAAAGAGAACAAATAGATCAATATTAGAAGAAATCAACCCTGACTGTTCACTGGAGGGACAAATAGTGAAGATGAAGCTAAAGTACTTTGGACATCAAATGAGAAGCTAGGACTCACTTGAGAAGGCCTTGATGCTGGGAAAGGTTTAGGGCAAGAGAAGAAGGGGGCATCCAAAGATGAGATGGATAGATGGTATTGTGGACACAATGGGCACAGAGCTGGGCAGGCTGAGGAGGATGGTGGAGGACAGAGGTGCCTGGAGGAAAATGGTCCATGGGGTTGCAAAGGGTCGGAATCGACTGTGCAACTGAACAACAACAACAAAAGGACTCTCCAAAGTCTAAAATTAGGCGTCCCCCCCTTACCAGAACAACAGTTATAATACTATGACAGTTTAGGGGTTCATTTGGGTTTGTGCCAAAGAACAGTTGTAGCATTATAACAGTTACATACAGAGGGTCCCAACTGAGAACAAGCCCACTGAATCAACTGCTAAGTGGTAAATCAACATTTTATGTAAATCTGTTTGTATCAATGGGTCTACAGTAGTTGGAATTAGCAATAAATACTTCTTTTTTACTTTTGTTCTGAATTACATAGGTTCAAATTTAAATTTAGTTAAACCTTGAGTTTAAAGTCTGACTTGATCTCTAGAAAATGGCGTGATTACATAGGGAAATAGATTCTGTATCAAAAATCAAGAATAGTACTTACGGCTATGGCTACGCACATACTCTGTCAGTTCACAGGGCTGTGAGGGGGAAGGAGAGACCAAAATAAAGTAAAATGAAATATACAAACAAGCCAACAAAACAGAGCAAGAAGTTGAATAGTTTATCTCTTAACAAGTATTGGATTATTCAAAGCCAGGAAAGTGTAATGAACAGGAAAGTCACTGAACAAATCCTGAGCGGGCTATCTTATCTAACTAGGGTTGCCATACATCCCGGAAACCGGGATTGCCCCGGATTTAAGGCCGGAAAAATTGTCCCGGCCAGTTCAATAAAAATTATGTCAAAATCCCGGATTTTTGAAACTTACTGATTGTGTATTATAACACACCATTAAAATAAATTCAAACTCTTGCCACCAAATGAGCGATATTCTGCCATATTGAAGTTGGAGTATACCTGGAGACAAATCTTAACATCCTTGTCTCACACTACTGTCCGTTAAGTGTAACCAGTGTGTTTCCTGGAACTGAGGACGTTACGAGTTGACCATGACGCGCCTTCTCAGAAGTACAACAGGTCATCTTACAGTAAGAATGAACTGTTGTAAATAAATTCATTTATGCATTGAGATATTTAATGTGAAAGTGTTTTATAGCTGTCATTAGCTTTTAAAAAGGCTATTTTGTAGATAACCCACCCATTTTTTTCAAGTATACTTCTGTCCCAGTTTTGGAGGAGAGAATTATGGCAACACTATAACTAACTAAACTGTTGTGAGGATAAACAGGGACAAAATAACATTTATATGGAGACAGCAAGAGAGAGGGAGAAATAATTCTTATTATACATACCGAAAATGAGGACAGACCCCTTGCTCCTTTGGTACCCTATATAATCATATAACTGGAATTAAACAGCTGAAAGTTAACTGAAGTTAACATGCTCAAACACCTTTCTTCTAAGACAAAGTAATAGAGATTCCTAGTGCAATAACAATTTCACTAGACCTGTAATATGTATGACAAAGTGAGTTACCCATGAAAACTCACACTGGAATGTAACAATTAGTCTTTTAGATACCATTACATTTTTGTGCTTTGCTTTTTATGTTATTCAGTTTTGTCTGTCTATAGTTTAGCCTAGGGCTAGGCCCAGGTTCTCTAGGTTATACACTAAGTGCAAGCACAATGTTTTCTGATCTCTGGTACATGCTGAAGGACTCTAGAATGCATATTTTCCCTCACATGTGTCACCCACATAAGTTCTTTCTCTTCGCTCTTCACTATTGCCCTTGGTCTAGTCCAGGGTTCCTCAAACATGGCTCTCCAGATGTTCTTGGAGTTGAATTCCCAGAAGTCCTGATCAGCAGATGTGCTTACTGCCCTTTACTATTGTCCTTGGTCAAGTCCAGGGTTTCTCAAACACGGCACTCCAGATGTTCTTGGACTTCAATTCCCAGAAGCCCTGATCAGCAGATGTGCTTACTTGGGCTTCTGGTAATTGAAGTCCAAGAACATCCGGTCTAGTCTTATGCCTGCATTGAGGTTAATGATGTTTATGGTTAGTTTTAACCAGTGTGTGAAAACAAGATGCAGACTTGACTTTAAAATTTCATTGATAATGTATCTGATTAAAATCATTTTGTTGACGGAAAATGGCACTGAGAGCCAATAGTGATGAGTGAAAGGTGGCTAGCATTAAATACAGTGCAAAAATCATCCTATGATATACTGAAAGGGAAGAGTTAAGCGAATTAATGCATGCGAGATGGAGGGAGTAGAAATACAGGCAAGCGAGTGTATGAGCCTGAGGATTGCTTTAGATTACTTTGTCATAGTTAAAATAGCCACAGAGCTCGGAAACACCGGCCAGGATCCTCCAGTGGACTATCCTTTAAATGGTTTGCATGGATAGGAGGTCCTTTCTGTTTGTTTTCTTCCAATACAAAATATTTAGCAGAAGGGAGGCTAAGCAAGAAGCACATCTGGCTAAAAGCTCTTCTTAGGAGTTGTTTAGCTACTTCAGCAAATAGGGCTGCCAGCCAACCATATCTCCTATTTCTCTGCTTATTTTGTAACAGGCTTCAGAAAGCAATACGCACTATGGAAAAAGACATTTTTTTAAAAGTAAAGGAGGAGGTTGAGCATATATGTAATGTTTATGAGAATATTCCCTAAGCCCTCCAAAGAAGAATGTTGCTTATTATTTCCAAAACCCCAACATCATTGTGTTTGCTATAAAATCAACACTGTGTTGCTCACAATGGCTGACAATTGATTTGTTGTGGAGTACCATGATGAATTTCCTCCAAGCTCTTAAAATATCGAGAAACCCAAGGTTGTCTCCATGTTTTTAAACAAATCAGGCATTTCAAAATTCAGGGGCATAAATGTTTTAGATGCCAAGTAGCCTTGGCACATTGAAACCATGATGAGTAATGGAGCATAAGGTTGAAACAGTCACCCTAAACTAGATACAGAAGCAGGCCGCAGAACACAGTTTGTTGAATGTAGTTAGACCACATCTAGAGTACTGTGTCCAATTCTGAGCACCACAATTACACTTGCTATATAGGCTGAATATCAGGGTAGAAATTTCTTAACAGCTAGAGCAGTACAACAGTGGAATCCAACTACCTTGAGAGGTTGTGAGCACTCCAACACTGGAGGTATTCAAGAGAGAATTTGACAACTATCTGCCAGATCTGCTTTGATTTGGATTCCTGAATTGAGTGGGGGGTTGGATTTGATGGCCCAAAAGGGCCCTTCCAACTCAAAGATTCTATGATCCTATGAACCCATGCTTCATCAGATAATTGTACCTGTGTCAGCCTATGTGGCGACCTTTGCCAGATTGGACCTGCAATGGCCAGAGAATCTATAGCAGGGGTTCCCAACCTTTTCAAACCGGGGGCTGGGTCATGCTCACTCAGTAAGCTTTGAGGGCCGGATGGCCATTTTGCCCTGGCTGCATGATGAGGGTGGCCATTTTGTCCCAACAGCTTCAGAGGGGATGGTCATTTTGTTTCTCAAATGCCCTTGGAGGGGTGGGGTTGGGGCACATGAAATGGCACCGTGGGCCTTAGGTTGGGAACCCCTGATTTATAGTTTAATGGCAAAAATCCTGATGCTTAGGGTACTAAATCACACTAAAGTAAGGTCATTGAATCAATGGAGATCTGGTGAGTTAACTCTTCTATAAGCTTCATTGCTTCCAATGGGCTTTCTCTAATTATGATTTTCAATACTAAAGTATACTGCAGTTAGAGTAGTCTATTTGAATCAATGGAACTTATGGAGGCGTTGACTCTCCAAATTCCCATTGATCCGGCAGTGTGTCTCTTCTAGTGTGAGTTAGTATATGAAGCAACAAGATTCGGGCCAATGTCTTTAGCAAATTTATCTACAAACTTGTTAACCAAAATACACAGATGCACAGCAGTTTGTCCAAGTGAAGTAAACAGAACAAAGAAATGAACATTATAGACATAAGACACTTTCCATTTTAAAACTTTTCCATATAGCTCCAGCTCATTTCCTTAGAATCTGTGTAAGAAAACTGTTTCATGCTGATTTAACTTTCAAACAGGTGCCATCTTATAACTTAGGTATGGCGATTCGATCTTTAAAGATGGGTTGGCTGGCAGCCTTTTTTTAAAAAAAGAATATTTTTCAGCACTGGTTTTATCTGCTTCATTTACTGAGCAGTATCCTGGACTAGAATAATCCAAAGGGAATAATCCTGTGGCTTTACAAAGCATAATTCCAATCAGAATTTTTGGGCTGGGGGTTGGGAAAGATGAATGCTCTCTTGATAGAAAGCACCTATCAAAATTCCTCTCCTATAGTACTGTACTTAAAAAGCAATTGCAGCCATGTCATGCTTTGGATCTGATCTCCTGGAGCAGTGATGGTGAACCTTGGCCCTCCAGCTGTTCTTGAACTTCAATTTCCAGAAGCCCCAATCAGCAGGAGTGCTGACTTGGGCTTCTGGGAGTTGCAGTCCAAGAACACCTGGAGTGCCAAGGTTCGCCATCATGGTCCTGGAGGAAGAGGAGCTCATTGCATGAAGGAACCCCATCTTGGCTGCAGATAGGAACAAGGTCTTTTAAAAAAAAATTGTAAACCTTTTGTCTAAGAAAGGAAATGATTGCACTAGAAATCTATCCAATTGGGGAATAAAAGAGAATTGTCCCAAATGTACATTTAAAAGTACAAATCTGATTAGAGAAAAACATACTGGGCGTCCTGGGTAACCTGTTGCTCCTGGATCACCTTCTTCACCTTTCAATGCTGGAGGACCCTGGAGACATTAAAAGAAAAATATCTGAACAAGTACTATTATATGAAGAGAAAGGAGGATTTCCTAGCTCCTTACATCTATTGAAAATGATTACAAATTTGTATATATTTAACCATAGTCAAACCTTTCTCTAAGAACAGAACACTTGTTTGCTAGTAGTTGCCATGTTGCCCCTAACCCCATCTTGCTGTGACAAGCACAGAGTAACACTTTTCAAATGAAGCTTTTCAGTTTGTACCTCACTCTACAATCGATAATCCATACCTGTCAAGTATCCCGTATTGGCCGGGATTTCCCGTAATTCAGTGCCACTTTTCCTACTTTCCTGTCCGGAGCTGCTGCCATCCCATAATTTGACAGTGGGGAAAAAGTAGTTACTGTACATCCCCTTCTGCGCAGAACCCTTCTACGCATGCGCAGAACCCTTCTATGCATACATAAAACCCTTCTAAGCATGTGTAGAACCCTTCTACACATGGACAGAAGGGACCTGCGCAGAAGGGTTCTTCGCAGGTCCCATATTGTCTGGAGTTGTGCTTGACAGGTATGCAATAATCTGCTTGGGCATCTATGTCACAAGAATGGAGAATTCTTCCTATAGTTTCTATGGCTGGTCACAGAGGAATTGGGTTTCTGTCTAATGCCTAAACCTTCCTGTCTACTCAACAGAGAGAGACCACAAAAAGATCTGAGGGGAAATAAATAGATCTACAGTAAAACCAGACTTACATATGCCGCGAGTTACATAAATGTTACATAATGATTTTTGCACTAAAACCATGTCCCAATTTACATAAATGTCCTGATTTACATTACACAATATCCGTAATAAAGTAAGTAGTAGTAGTAGTAATTTCCTAAGGGTTTGCTTCGAGTTAAGTAAAAAATCCATTTTTCCTATGGGTTTGCTTTGAGATATGTAAAAATTCATTTTTCCTATGGGTTTTCTTTGAGTTAAGTAAAAAACCGATTTATGTAAAAGCCTATGGAACAGACTTTTTACATAAGTAGGGGTTTTACTGTACACAGTTCTGCTTCTAAGCTCACAGAAGATGATATCTATGAATCAGGTCATAAGAACCCAATTAGAAGGGAGTACAGTGGTACCTCACTTAAAGAGCATAATGTGTTCCACGGGATTGCTCTTTAAGCAAGTTTGCTCTTTAAGCGAAACACCATTGTAAGTGACCAATTGTGACATCTGGCGGCGGTAGGGTGTGTGTGTGTGTTTGCGAACCTCGATTAGCTGTTAAGTGAGTTTTTGGTTGTTTTTAGTTGTTAAGCGGGGGCGACCATTCAGATAAAATTCTGCTCTTTAAGCGAGTTAGTCTCTAAGTGAGGCACTCTTATGCAAGGTTTTACTGTATATATGTTAAGAATAAAATTTATTTCATTGGCTGAAATTTTGCTGCTTAGAGTAATATGTTGCACTAGAGGAGGCCAATGGAATCAGTAGATATTTGGTGAGTCAGTTCCTCCATAAATTCCATGGATGCAATTGGCCTTATTTAGTGCAACTTACTACACCAAGCAACAGGATTTCAGCAGGTATGTTGAATTCAGACTGTTTGGGCTTACAAGGTACCCTCTGAAATGAATGGGACTTTAGTTACTCAGGACTAACATAAACCAAACTAGCATCAGTAGGGCTACTCAAAATCTGCAGCAAAGTCAGTATCTGTAGAAGATGAGAATAAAAGATATACAACAGAACAGGCCAATAGTAAAAACGAGTAACAAGTAAATCAAATCATTAACACTAAAACAGCATTCATACAAATTGGTCTTCACAATACCATTCTTCCTCTGCTTCCTTTGGGTCCTTGTTCCCCAGAAATTCCCATGTCTCCAGCTTCACCCTGTTGAATTGCATACAATGTAAATATAAGAAAAATGGCAAGGAGATAAATCTGAAAAAAGCAAAAGGTAAATTACCATGAACTCCACTGAAATCCTGCAGATGTTGGTTCCTAAAGGTGGTATCTCATCAACACAAAGAATACCTACCAACATCCATTGCTCATAAATGATCGCAAGATTTAGCACTAATTTCTGTATTGTACATGTAAATACACAAAGGGCAATAAACATACTGTCAAGGTGCAGCCCTGATATTCAAATTTGCACTCTCAAATTAAAATTAGTCCCGGGCAATTTATCAACTGTTACGTCCGGTCCTTATAATAGTCCAGGCAATGGTAACAGAACAACAACAGGCATTTATTAAACAGTCTTTCGGATCTCACTTACAAGGAACTCTGGACATGAGATGGCTATACGGATTCCCATTGAAATCAGTCCCTCTGGACTCTGCTGTAGAATATTGGCAATGACTAACCTACACTAGTAGTGATAGCGTGTGGAGGAGACCCAGGTGTAGCGCTAGCTGGCTACCTGTGTAGAATGGGTAGTATAGATCCAGTCCGGCTTCACCTTTGTTTACCCGTGGGGCTTATATAGTGTCTCCCCGGCAGTTGCTCCTTGATATAAAGTAGCGACCCACCGGATAGTCTTAACTAACCAATCATAACTTGATATATATGTATTTAACCAATGAGGAACAGGATCCAAAACTGTAACCAATCATGGAACTCTGATTAGCATAATGAGCGCGCCCTGAGAGGGAGATTTCATGCCAACTTCAGCTCCATTTCGGCTTGGCAGGAAACCGCCATTTTCTCCTTGCAAGGTGCTGCCCGCGCAACTTACAAAGTGCCTCAATATACAACATCAACTGAAACAGGATTAATTGAAACTTGGAGCCTTTAAAAATCTGCATTGTTTTTAGTGGTGTCCTTCATTCTGTTTATAAAATGTGAAGATTTACAAACATTTCAGAATGTTGACAAAGACCAGAGAAACAAAAAGTCATCAGGTCCGTAGAGAATGCAGACTGAGGGTGTGTCTGGATCAGTGTTTTGCAACCCAGAAGCCTAAGTCAATTCCCCAAAGCACTGATCAGCTAATGTGCTGACTTAGGCTTCTGGGAATTGAAGTCCCCCTGTGGGGCATTGGCCCCACAGGTCTAGATCATGAAGTCTGAAAGTGTGGTCTGATATTTAAAAAGATCCTTGCATTAATACACAAGAATAGGGGTACTTTTAAGACAGGAAGCTACACTGCACCTTAAAACAACCCTATTTAGCCCATTTCCTCCCTCTCAGGCTCCATGCATCCTCTTTTGTCTTCTCTTCAATGGTGAGCTGGGAAAAGTTGGATGGTTTTTAAAAAATTAATAAGTGACATCACTTCATTGGCTTGCCAACGAAGTGATTGATCAGTCTATTGTAGGGGTTCCCAACCTTTTCAAGCCGGGGGCTGGGTCACACTCTCTGAGTTAGCTTTGTGAGCCAGAGAGCCATTTTGCCCTGCCTGCATGATGTGAGCCTGCCTGCCATTTTGTCCCAACAGCTTCAAAGGGGTGGCCATTTTGTTTCTCAGATGTCCTTGGAGGGGTTGGAGGCCACATGAAATGGCACCATTGGCCAGATTTGGCCCATGGGCCTTAGGATGGGAACCCTGGTCTATTGATTTGTTTCTATATTGCTCAATTGACTGAATTGTCATTCTGAGCAGTGTACATGAATATATAAACACAATAAAATAAAATCATAACCATCCTTCAGGCTTCTAATCCCACATAAAAAAAACCTATATTTAAAAACAAAACAAGAGTGGCATTAAATCAATATTCAAATGTGGCCATAATGTCAAAAAATCATGCTGAATTATAAAGAAAAGGAAAAAAGGAAAGGAAAAGTTAAAAAGATGTCTCCGCTTCCTCTCCTATGTCCTCCTCTGCAGAGAATCGAGAAATATTCATTCATTCATTCATTCATTTATAAATGGCATTCCACTTTATTGGCATCTCACTCAAGTGACGTTGCACTGATTATTATTTTTGAGGGAGAAGGGGACTTTTACCAGAACCACTTTGGTTCAACTCTAGTGATCATAAATGGTGGGAATTGAACTAAAATGGAAAAATCTTACCGTACTAAAAAACACCCAGTAATCTCAGGCACTGATCCAAAAATGCATGCATAGGCTAGATTGCGATCCAGTCAACCCCAGCCCTATATTTTCTACACTAGGATTTTCTCCATCAGATAATCAGCAAAAACCTCAGCAAACCCCTGCCAACCAGGGTCCGGCCCCCTTCTAACAAGGAGGGACCTAACATAGAACAGTTTAAAAAAAAAGGGAGGTGGGGAGCAACAGGACTGCTTCAAAATTGGTATTAAACTTCCAATGCATTATATCAGGTGGAAATCTGATTCTTAACAATTCCTCTTTTAGAGCATTGTTGTGGAAGCATTCCAAGGTGATGAGGGAAAGCAGATAGAGAAAATAAATTAGAGCACTGAACCCCAATACAAACTCTGTTCTTGAAATGCTGACCTGACCATTAGCTAGAGTGGAGGTGAAGGAACGTTGACTGCCAACCATTCTATGGTGCTTGGACCACTGCCGCTAGTGTCTCCACTAGTGTGGAGGAACCCTTGGAGAGTGAGAGAAGTCAAGGAAGAAGAGCATGATGGCAACCATGGCAGTGACAGTGGCTTGTTTGGAATGGCTGCTGGCTGCCTGGTTAACTTCAGAATAGCCATCTTTTTGTTTAAGACTCAGAGCTTAACCATCAACTGGCCATGCAGCAGCTCTGAAGCTGACCAGCAGGCCCAGATTCAAATCAACCCCACCTCCACCATCTTCTTCTTGCTCATTGTTAACCCTGGTGTATTCATTGGTATTATCACATATTGACTACAGTAATTCTCTCTACGTGGGGCTGCCCTTGCGTCTGATATAGAACTCCAGCAGATCTAGAACGCAGCTGCCAGGCTAGTGACAGGAAGACTTGCACTGGTTGCTTGTCCCCTTCCATATCAGACACTTTGTTGTTGTTCAGTCGCACAGTCGATTCCGACCCTTTGCGACCCTATGGACCATTGTCCTCCAGGCTCCTCTGTCCTCCACCATTCTCCTCAACCCACCCAGCTCTGTGCCCATTGCATCCACAATATCATCTAGCCATCTCATCTTTGGCCACCCCCTTCTTCTTTTGTCCTCTACCTTTCCCAGCATCAAAGCTATCTCAAGTGAATCCTCTCTTCTCATTTAATCTCCAAAATACTTTAGCCTCATCCTTACTTTTTGACCTTCTAAGGAGCAGTCAGGGTTGATTTCTTCTAAAATTGACCTATTTGTTCTCTTCGCTGTCCAGGGTACTCTCAAAACTCTCCTCCAACACCACATTTCAAAGGTGTCTATTCTGCTGCGTTCAGCCTACCTAATTGTCCAGCTCTCACAACCATACATTACCACTGGGAATATCATTGCTTTGACTATACTAATTTTTGTTTGGAATGTGATGTCACTACTTTTAACTACGTTCCCCAGGTTTTTCATCGCTTGTCTCCCAAGAATCAGTCACCTTTTATTTTGTGGCTGCAGTCACCATCTGCAGTGATCTTGGCTCCTAAGAAAGTAAAATCTGTTACTACTTCTACTTCTTCCCCATCTATTTTCCAGGGACTGATAGGGCCTGTTGCCATTATCTTGGTTTTCTTGATATTGAGTCTCAAACCAGCCCTTGCACTCTTCTCTTTCAGACACTAGGTGCTATCTTTAACATACAAAGCCCTTCATAGTTTGGAATCTTCCTATCTGTCAGAGTGACTCTCCTATAGAACTCCCATTCATCTCAATTGGCATTGCTCCAAGTGTCAACACAGAGGATGGTGAGGAAGGTGACAACGAGGAATAAATATTTCTTGGTGGCGGTAGCCTCACTCTGAAATGCTCTACAAGTGGAGTTACACCAGGACTCATTGCTGGATGTTTTCAAGAAACAACTTAAAACTGTACTGTTTAAAGAGGCTTATAAGAACATTCTTCCTATAGCCAATGAATAAGTGTATAATTGGACTATGCTACCCTTGGATGCCATCAATTGTTATTGTGTGTATATTTCTGTTTTTAACTAAAGTGATGGCACTTCTTCTCTCTCCTACGCCAGCAGAAAAGTTTGCACCAGGAGTGGGTCCCTGCATCTCCATGGTAAATGCCATGAAGGTCTTGAACTGAAAAGTAGAGTTTTCACAACTAGAAGAATCAACAGAAAACCATATTGTTCCCTGTAGCGGATTTGTCCCCCAGGAACCATGCATATAGATACCTCTTTTCCAAAGTCCCCTGGGAAACCTTCTTCTCCCTGCAAAATAATTATATATGTCACAATTACCCTTATAAAGTCTTCTTGCTGTTTTCAGAAAAGGAGGATTAATACAAACAAGAGAATATGCCGGTGAAGCATCAGTAAACACAAGAGGATAGCTAATGTAGTTCCCATGCTAACAACGATTAAGTCTAGTTTGTTGATTTATGCCATTCTAAGCTTGTCTTTCAATAACTAATATTCATATGCTAGTTTGCACAAAATAGAGTTCTAAAGCATTCTGTATACATATCTTGGGGGCCTCAAGAAAAAAAAATCTTTCTTATAGGTGTCTGATTAGATAAAAAGGTTTTCACAAATTCCCAAATGAAGCATGGAATGTTTAAAATACCATTTCCTGATTCACAACTAGGGCAGGTCCATTAAATCAATAGAACAATGAGGAGTTGACTTCTCAAATCACCACTGATTAAATAAGCCTCCTCCATTTGTACAAATACAATAAGCCTCCTCCATTTGTACAAAAATTATACAAATAATTTGCAACTTTCTACACTGGATTTCAGCCATAATTACCTTGGATCCTTTAATCCCTGGCTTGCCATACCCAGGTCTTCCGTCGTCTCCCTGGAACAAACAATACATTTTATTTAACATGTTTCTTTAATTCATTGGATTTAAATTATCACTTTACAGCTTGGCTTATTCTTTGCAGCAGGGAACTTTGGAGGAGCAAAAAAACCATTTATTTATTTATTTATTTATTTATGAATTTATATGGCCGCCTTCCTCGCCTCTGCGCCCCAAGGTGGCTCACATCAGTTTAAAAATCATCCCCATACAATAAAATCAGTACCAAAACTATAAATCGTTAAAATATCTATAAAACACCCTAACCCCTTATTAAAAAACCCCAGACTTACAATTGATGAGCCAGCAGGGATGGGTTCTGGTGCCAGATGCACCCCACACCTACTGGCCAAACCATGTTTTTAGCACCTTCCTGAAGGGGGGCAACTCCACCAGGAGGCGCAATTCTAGTCACAGGAGGTTCCAAAGGGCCGGGGAAGATACTGAGAAAACTCTCTGCCTGGTCCCAGTGAGCATGCCTCCTTGGCTGATGGGACCACTAGAGAGCCCCTACGGTCCGCCCTCGTAGGATGGGTCGAAAACTTTGGGGTGATGTGGTCTCTTAGGTATCCTGGACCATTGCCATGA
Source organism: Bradypodion ventrale (assembly GCA_035047345.1). Classification (NCBI taxonomy): domain Eukaryota; kingdom Metazoa; phylum Chordata; class Lepidosauria; order Squamata; family Chamaeleonidae; genus Bradypodion; species Bradypodion ventrale. Next base: position 84,889,544 of record JAWDJE010000006.1, read on the forward strand.
AGGGCTTTAAAGGTCAAAACCAGCACCTTGAATTGCACCCGGAAGCATACTGGCAACCAATGTAGCTCCGGAAGCAGTGGTGAGGCATGGGCAAAACGCCCGCACCCCATCACTACCTGGGCAGCTGCATTCTGGACCAGCTGTAGCTTCGGGATGGTCATCAAGGGCAGCCCCATGTAGAGCGCATTACAATAATCCAATCTGGAGGTGACCAGAGCATGGGTGACCGTAAGCAAGGAGTCCCGGTCCAGGAGCAGGCATAATTGGCGGATGACATGAAGTTGAGCAAAAGCCCTCCTGGCCACGACTGCCACTTGCTCTTCAAGCAGTAGTCGCGAGTACAGGAGGACCCCCAAATTATGCACTGGGTCTGTTTGGGGCAAGAGAGCCCCATTGTGATCAGTTGTGTATGACATACAGCTGCTGTCTATTAATTCCCTTCCAAGCTCATTTCACAACACCAACAGTGACTGTTATTGTGTAGAAGTGACTGCTAATGAATAAACGGCAGCATTTACACTGATGCTGCAAGGCAGGGGTTCGCAACCTACAGCCCACATGCTGACCCCGGCCTCCAACGCCATTCCATCCGGCCTGTAGCAGTGACTCCAGAAGCGGATGCACCCGCGCATGTGCAAACGCACTTTTGGGGCAGGGGGAAACCATATGTCCAGCCTGCACAGCCCGTGGAGCCAAAACTTTGAGAACTCCTGCAGTAAGGAGTAATTGTGGCACTACCGCTACCTCTGTACAAGAGGATCTGCTTTATGAACCAGTGCTGAAAAGGAGAGATGAAGAGGGAAGTTCTTGAGGAGGTCTGGCCAGTTGGAGAGGGTGAAGCCAAAAAATTATTGTATAGTTATTTGAGAAACAGAGGCAAGAGGCCTGTATACGAGCAATCACGGAAGTGACGACAATACAGAACAGAGACAGATGTTATAGATAATTCTTCATTGGAAGAGAGAGTTCCTTACCTACATTTGAGTTTTCCTCACTTCAAATAACCTGCAAATAATCTTGCTTTGCTTTCTGATTAGGTTTCAAGATGCAAGTACAGTATTTCTTTGTATTCTGATTTCTCACACATAAGATTCTGCCTGACTTATGCCTCTTCGACATGTATGTGTTTTTGGTTCTTCTAATTATGGGACCTAGTGGTTAAGACACTGAACTTGATGATGCAGTGGCTCAGTGGTTAAGAAGCTTGCCTTGCTAGCTGGAAGGCTGGCGAGCTGGCATTTCGAGACCTGGGAACTACATGACAGATTGAGCTCCTGCCTCTGTCCCAGCTCCTGCCAACCTGTACAAAAAGATGCATGGACTGTGTAGACTGGCACAGATCTAGTGGTGGAAAAGAAACTGACCTATGAATTCAGTTAGAACTGCAGGAAAAGATCTAGCAAAACTTGGGGACATTATTGGGCCACATATGGCTGCTGGTGTGAATGTATCATCATCAAGTCTTGGAGTGTATAGACTGCTGAATATTTCCAGATGCTACAATAAGACAGGCTGTGTTGTGTATGCATGTCTTGTACTGTCAGAATGTAACCACCCCAATTACAATGTATTGCAGCTGTAAAGGAACGCGAGCAAGCAGCCCATAGAGGGCAGCTGCGAGCGTTCAATCTCACATGGTTCACATTGCTCAATCACGGACAGCCGCGGGAAAAACCTTCCCCGCATTCAGCAGCAGGAAAGAAGAACTACTGAAGAGAGGCGTGCCTGGGCGAGGCCACGCAGGTAGCGGCCAATGAGCTACCGTGCTACAAGATTCAAATGTATAACCCTACTGTATATAAAGAGATGTATCACCGCCATTACCACATGCTCCACCAGATCCCCAAGCAATAAACCTGTGTTAAGCCAACCCTTCGGCTGTCCTGTTGTCCTTGGTCTCATACAGTAAACTGGCGACGAAGGTGGGATCAATGGCTGCCCACGGGACCAAGACATGCGCCGGCTACGAGATCAGGAAGCCGGGAGACTTGGAGCTGTTTGAGATAGACTTCAACGGAGCGCTGGTGGAGCTCGAAGTCTCAGATGAGGACAAGAAGAGGGCCATCTTCGTCCGCATGCTCGGACACGAGACAAAAAGGACTCTGGTGGACCTGATCGCGCCGAGGAGGGTGAGCGACTACAAAGCCAAAGAGCTTCTGGCTGTGTTGCGCGCCCACCTCCGGCCCGCGATAGCGATGTTCCCCGCTCGGAGCGCGTTCTGGAGGCGAGTCCAAGCGCCCGGGGAATCGGTCGCCGAGTTCGCCGCGGCCCTGCGGCTGGCCGCCGGCCCCTGCAAATGGGAGACCCCAGAAGTCACCCTCCGCGACTGCCTGCTCTGCGGCCTGAGGGACACCGAAACTCAGCGCGCGCTGATGAAGCAGGAGCCGCCCCCCACGTGGCAAACGGTCCTCGACACAGCGCAGGCCGCGGAAGCCACGGCGGCCGGCGTGCAAGAGCTCCAGGACTGGCGGCCGAAAACCGCCAAAGCAGAGAGCTCGGTGCGCGCGGCCCGGCGAGCCTCGGACTCAACCACGGAGGACGGCGACGACGACGACGATGTCCGGAAGGTCCAAAAGGAGGGCCGGCGCTGCGACGGCTGCGGCACCGCCCACGCCCGCGCCAAATGCCCGTTCCGCAAGGCCGAGTGCCACAACTGCGGCCGGCGCGGGCACATCGCCAAGGTCTGCCGGAAGCGGCGCGAGGCCAAGAGGAGCTCCCCAGACCGCTCGGCGAGGCAGGATCGCACCGCGAGGCCCAAGGACCACGGCACCCGGACCACGAGGAAGCGGGACGGCGTCGGACGCATCTCCGACGACAGCGAGGACGACGCCCCAGTTTTCAGCGTTTCCACGGAGCATCCCCGATACTTCGTCGAGGTAGTAATACAAGGGGCCCCTGTTAGGATGGAGGTGGACTCGGGTTCTTCTTACTCTATTATCTCCCAGGGAGAGTTCCTAAAGATACCCCCCCACGTGCGGCCCAAGCTCAAGGCGTTGAGGGCCACACTAAAGGACGTGCAAGGGAACCGCATCCCGGTACTGGGGGTTGGGAAGTTCCAGGTCCAGTTCAAAAAGCGCACTGCAACGCTTCCCCTAGTCGTCCTCAAAGGAGGTAAATGCAGCCTCCTCGGGACTCAATGGTTTCAGCCCCTGGGGTTGTTCATCGGGGGGGTGCACGCCGTGGGAATACACGCCGCCGGGACTGATCCAATACAGAGCGTGTGTGAGGCGCACCCCGAAGTTTTTAAGAAAGGACTCGGAAAGTTCAAGGGCCCCCCAGTGACTTTCGACCTGGACCCTGGAGTGCGTCCAATCAGACTTAAACCGCGCAGGGTGCCTTTCGCCCTAAAAGACAAAATAGAGGCGGAGTTGGACAAGTTGGTGGGCCAGGGGATCCTTGTTCCTGTTGACTCTGCGGAGTGGGAAACTCCAATTGTAACAGCACTTAAGGCCAACGGGGAGGTCCGCATATGCGCTGATTACAAGTGCACCATCAATAAGGCGATCCGCCCTAATGCGTATCCGGTGCCGGTAGTCAGCCACTTGTTGGCCAGGTTGCACGGGGGGAGGTGTTTTGCTAAACTCGACCTGGCCCAAGCCTACCAGCAGCTCCCGGTCACCCCCGCCGCAGCTGCTGCGCAGACCATAGTCACACACAAAGGGGCGTTCCAAGTATCGCGCCTCCAATTCGGCGTGAATTCGGCGCCCGGGATTTTTCAATCACTCGTGGAACGCCTCCTAAAGGGACTAGAGGGGGTGTTGCCATACTTTGATGACGTGTTGATTACGGGGGGGAGCCGGGCAGAATTGGCAGAAAGGTTGGGAAGAGTCCTTGAAAAATTCGAAAAGGCGGGGTTGCGGTTGCGAAAGGACAAATGCGTCTTCTTCGCAACCGAGGTCGAGTTCCTAGGGTTCCGCATTACTCCCGAGGGAATACGGCCATCCCAATCCAAGGTGGCCGCCATCAGAAAGGCCCCTCGCCCCACCTCCAAGCCCGAGCTGCAGTCGTTCCTTGGGCTGCTCAACTTCTACCACTCCTTCCTTCCTCGGAAGGCAGCCGTGGCGGAACCGCTACACAAATTGTTAAAAAAGGACGAGGCATGGAAGTGGGGCGACGACCACGAGAAGGCTTTCAATGACCTGAAGCGACTCCTGGCATCAGATGCTGTACTGACCCATTTCAATCCCAAACGCCCAGTGGTCCTGATTTGCGATGCATCCCCGGTGGGGGTGGGGGCGGTGTTATGCCACGTGCTGGAGAACGGGAGGGAGGCCCCGATAGCGTTTTACTCTAGGTCCTTGTCCCAAGCGGAGAGAAACTACGCTCAGACAGACAGGGAAGCACTAGCGATAATTGCGGGGACCAAGAAATTTCATGATTTCGTGTATGGCCGCCCCTTCACCATAGTGACTGACCACAAGCCCTTGCTAGGCATTTTCACCGCAGATAAGCCCACACCCCAAATCCTGTCCCCGAGAATGCTCAGGTGGGCCATTTTTCTCAACGCGTATCAGCACGCGTTGGTATACCGGCCCGGAAAGGAGATCAGCCATGCGGATGCCCTGTCGAGGTCCCCCATTCCCCGGGATTGCTGCCACGTGGGCGAGGAAGAGAGAGACCACCAGGTTTTAATGATAGAGGTCCTAGACGCCCCTCCAGTAGTACCGGCCGACATCGCCAAAGCGACCGGCAAGGACAAAACGTTAGCCACAGTCTCCTCCTGGGTACAGAAAGGGTGGCCCGTGTCTTCCCCAGCAGCGGAATTCGACACATTTTTCAAAAAGAAATTAGAATTGTCCCTAGAGAGGGGTTGCCTTTTGTGGGGACAGCGGGTAGTGATCCCCACGTCCCTCCGGCCGAGGGTGCTTAAACTGCTGCACGTCAGCCACCCCGGAATCGTCCGCTCTAAGGCACTAGCCCGTAGCTACTTTTGGTGGCCCCAGCTAGATGCCGACATCGAGCACATGGTCGGCACTTGCGAAGCGTGCCAAAGCTCCAGGCCAGAAGAGGCTCGTCTGCCACATAGAGAGTGGGACGCAGCGAGGGGGCCCTGGTCCCGGGTACACGTAGACTTTGCAGGGCCGTTCAGGGGAACGCTTTTCCTCCTAGTGGTGGATGCGTTCTCAAAGTGGTTGGAGGTCATCCCAGTCTCGAGCACCTCCTCGGCCACCACAGTTAAACAGTTACGGAGGGTCTTTTCCACGTTCGGGTTACCCGACACCCTCGTCAGCGATAACGCTAGCTGTTTCACCTCCGCCGAGTTCAGGGAATTCATGGACCTCAACGCCATTCGGCACATCACCTCCGCCCCTTTCCACCTGGCCACCAACGGCCAAGTAGAGCGCCTCGTGCGCACCACTAAAGACGCGGTGCGGCGCATGGGCTCCGGAGATCTAGACCGACAACTATGTCAGTTCTTGCTAAGGTACAGGGTCACCCCACTAGCGTCAGGATACTCCCCCGCGGAGTTACTAATGCGCAGGAAGCTGGCTACGGTAATCTCCAGGCTAGACCCCACCAGAGTGGAAGACAAAGGGCGAAATGTAGAGATGGATTCCTCAAAGAGTTTTAGCGTAGGCGCCCCCGTGCATTGCAGGAACTACGCCAGCGGGGGACCAGCCTGGGTACCCGGCATTGTAATAGAACAAACCGGCCCCGTCTCATACCGCGTGGAGACCAATACAGGCCTCCTGTGGAGGCGGCACGCAGATCAACTCAGGCGGAGGGTCCCCGGAAAGCAGGACGAAGACGAGAGTAGCAACGAATCAGCGTTAGGGTACTCCCCCACCCGTTTAATCCAAGGGGGAGGGAAAGGGGAACATGGGTCCCCACCAAGGGGGAAGGAAAGGGAGTCCCCACTAAGGGGGGAGGAAAGGGAATCGATCCTCAGAAACCTTTTGCGGGAGTTTGCGGCGGAAAGGAAGAGCCCCGATCCCACACACATCCCCCGGGAGCATCCCAGAAATACAGATTACCCAAGAAGTTTAGACCTTGATTTACAGTGCCAGGGGGAGTTAGCGGAGTGGTCCCCCACCCGTCCTAGCGAAAAGAGGGGTTTCAGTTCAGCCCCTGGTACTTCCAGTCCCAGTAGCCCCTGTGAGTTAGAATGCAACATAGCACCAATTTCCCGGAGACCGACACCCCCAAGACAGGAGGCAACGGCGGGGCCGTCCGCCACAGCCTCAAGGTCCCCTGAGCGGGGGACAGAAGAGAGCAGAACCACAAGGGCATCCTCATCGGTCCCGCGGTTCACGATCAGAGGGTCCCCGGGGTCCGAGGGAAACAGACAGGGGTTCACTTCTCAGTTGTTCATCCCATTCCCTTCCCCCAGCGCAAGGCAGGCACAGACGCCCCACAGAGCCACTAATGAATCCTCGTTTCCCGTTGCAGGACAAGCACCCACGGAGTCAGGGATCACAGGCTCTCCGGTACTAGGGCAGGCGCAAGCACGCCCCAAGCGAATGTGCGGCAAGCCACATTGGTTGCGGGACTTCGTCCCATCCTAGGGGGGAGGGATGTTGTGTATGCATGTCTTGTACTGTCAGAATGTAACCACCCCAATTACAATGTATTGCAGCTGTAAAGGAACGCGAGCAAGCAGCCCATAGAGGGCAGCTGCGAGCGTTCAATCTCACATGGTTCACATTGCTCAATCACGGACAGCCGCGGGAAAAACCTTCCCCGCATTCAGCAGCAGGAAAGAAGAACTACTGAAGAGAGGCGTGCCTGGGCGAGGCCACGCAGGTAGCGGCCAATGAGCTACCGTGCTACAAGATTCAAATGTATAACCCTACTGTATATAAAGAGATGTATCACCGCCATTACCACATGCTCCACCAGATCCCCAAGCAATAAACCTGTGTTAAGCCAACCCTTCGGCTGTCCTGTTGTCCTTGGTCTCATACAGTAAAGGCTGTATAGCGCAAATTGTTTAATTCTCTGCCAAATGTTTTGGAGAGGCAGTAATGCTTCCTTTCATCTCAGATGAGTGCACCAGTTGATAATCAACACATTTTTGTTGATAGTGAACAACGTAAAACCTGCATGCATATATGTTCAGTTTCTTTGTGATATGGGATTTTTATTAAGTTTTAGTATATACCTGTGATGGCAAAGCTTGGCACTCCAGATGTTCTTGGACTTCAATTCCCAGAAGCCCAAGCCTCCATGAATCCGCACAAATGGGTTTACTGCTATTCATCAGGCTGTACGAGCACATTTTACTTCCGCTTCCAGGAGCGATGAGGGCGGTGCGGGCCGGATGAATTGCAGTAAACCTATTCGTGCAGATTCAGGGGGGCTTGGGCTTCTGGAAATTGAGTCCAAGAACATCTGGAATGCAAAGGTTCACCATCATGGGTGTATACCAAGACCTGTCAACAGGGGAATTTTTGATTGCCCTTGGAAGATGGGCCAGTTCCTGCTTTCACCAGGTTCCTGTAAAACCAAGTAAGAAGAACATAAATGGTGGCCTGTCTCAGGAAGTTGATGAAACCAAATGGCCTCCTGGGAACTCAGGTGTGTGTGTGTATGCATTCATGTCATTTTAGCAAGTCTGGTCAGTTTATCCTGCTATGGTAAGAGTAGACCATATCGCCAATGACTCAATGCTAATTGTCAGGTGGTGGTTAACTAGCCTGATAACCCTGAGGACCAACGGCCTTGTGTGGCGAAGTCTTTAGGGAAGGGTGATGGTCCCCAAGTAGATTAAATCCCACTTGAATCCATATTGATGGAAGGCAGCAGCTTCATTAATACTGACCTGGGGCTGATGAGGACTTTGTGTGCAAAAGGGTTCAGGACCAGAAAGTGACTTGCGGGAACTGGATCAGTGGTAGGGGTGCCAGGCTGTGATGCAGAAGGCAAATGGAAGACAACTGCGTTATATTGTTCCCACTCGTCTATCTTCATGGCTGATCACCATGAGTTTAGCAAATATTCGGAATTGGATATGAATCTTGAAGAAGAAGAAGATCCTACTGAAGCCCTTATTCACCCCTGGAATGGGTAAATGAGCAAGGGTGTAAACACAATCGCTCCTAAGCCTCACCTCCCACAGAGTGGTGCCAAACTGACCCCCTGATTTACTAAGGAATTGGTGGTGATGAAACAAGCTAGGTGTAGACAAGAATGGTAATGACAGAAGACTCAAATAAGTTATGACTAAACATAGCCCACTGGAAGGTCTGTTGCTGCTCCAAGCTGAGGAACTTCTGCCATGGGAGGCCAGGTGTTGTGTTTTGAAGAAGAACGGCACACAACAGGACTTCGGGCTAAACAAGAGGTAGTTTATTAGAGTACAGATAGGAACCAATGGTGTCGGCTGAACTTCCGACTACGACCAGACAACATAGCACTGGAAAAACAGGGGTGAGGTATCACTTATATAACTACAGGAAGGCAGTCAAAGGGATACATTTGCCCGGACCAAATAAGGGCGTGAAAACCTGTGCGGAACCAACTAGAATGATCACAATATATGAACAGGGTGCCTTGCACCCAGAAGGGTGCAATGCAGTAAGAGCTCGATTGCAATTGCTTTCTAGGCAATATACGTTAATTGGGGCTAGGACACAACACCAGGGTAACCTTGTCTTTGCTGTTCTTCCACTGGCAGGCAATGACCTTTCTCTCTGGGGGTAAGCCGACAGGAGCTGGGCAGCATCCGGTTCGGGAAAGTGTGTACTTGAGTAGTGAGGAGGATGCAAAAATTACTGAGCAGAGCAAGGAGCTAGTCACCAGCACTCTAGCAGAAGGATGCAAGAGGCAGTCTAACAATGCAACTAGACTCAAAAGACTGTATCAGGAAAGCATATATAAATGCTTGTATACAAATGCCAGAAGCCTCCGGAACAAAATAGGGGAGCTGGAATACTTAGCAATAGATAAAAATATTGATATTATTGGTATCACTGAAACCTGGTGGACGGATGATAACCAATGGGATACAGTTATCCCAGGCTACAAACTGTACAGGAAGGATAGGAAGGGGCAAACAGGAGGTGGTGTAGCCTTGTATGTCAAAGAAGTGATAAAATCGTATGAATTGGAATATCTAGGTGATTTGGAGTCACCATTAGAAGCTCTGTGGGTAAGAGTACCAGGCCACAAGGATGGTCTAACAGTAGGCATATACTATCGGCCTCCGACCCAAACTCTTGAGGGAGACTGGCAGTTGGAGAATGTTGTAAAGGAGGCATCCAGGAAGGGAAGCCTGGTTATAATGGGGGACTTCAATTACCCTCACATAGACTGGGTGAACTGTTGTTCAGCACATGATAAAGAGATAAAGTTCCTAGATATGCTCAATGATTGTTCCCTGGGACAGATGGTTGAAGACCCAACTAGAGGTTCAAGAATCCTTGACTTGATTCTGAGTAATACTCAGGATCTGGTGCAAGATGTTAATGTGACTGATCCAATAGGGAACAGTGACCACAACTCAATTATGTTTAACTTGATCATAGACCGCAAGTCACTGATAAAATCTAACACAGAGACCTTAAATTTTCAAAAAGGAAATTTCCCAAAGATGAGGAAACTAGTAAAAAAGAAACTGAAAGGGAAAATTGAGAGAGTCCAAACACTCCAAGAGGCATGGAGGCTGTTTACAAAAACAATAACAGAGGCTCAATTGGAATGCATACCCAAAAGGAAAAAGGGCACTGCCAGGTCCAAGAGGACTCCGATGTGGCTTACAGGAGCTGTTCGGGAAGTGATCAAGAGCAAGAAAAGCTCATTTAGAAGATGGAAGGCTTGTCCAAATGAGGACAGCAGGCAGAAACATAAATTCTGGCAGAACAAATGCAAGGCAACAATCAGGAAAGCAAAGCAAGACTTTGAGGAGCGTATAGCTAAAAATACTCAGAGAAATAACAAAGACTTCTTTAAGTACATTAGAAGTAAGAACCCAACTAGGAAGGCCATTGGACCATTAGATGACAATGGAAGGCAAGGGGTTATTAAAGAGGAAACAGAGATTGCAGAGAGACTCAATGAATTCTTTGCTTCAGTATTCACTGAAGAAGACAGAGACCACATGCCCAAAACAGAGCCTATCTTCGTAGGGAGGGAAACCGAAGAATTAAGCAAGATAGAAATAACCAGGGAGGAGGTCCTTGCATGTCTTGTTAAGCTAAACACTAACAAATCCCCAGGACCAGATGGCATCCATCCACGAGTTCTCAGGGAACTTAAAGATGAAATTGCTGATATCCTAGCCAAAATATATAATCTTTCCCTCAAATCAGGCTTTGTGCCTGATGACTGGAAGGTAGCGAATGTAACACCAATTTTCAAAAAAGGATCCAGGGGTGATCCAGGAAATTACCGGCCTGTCAGTTTGACATGTGTCCCAGGTAAAGTGATGGAAACCATCCTAAAAGATAGAATTAATAGTTACATAGAAGAGAAGGCGCTGCTAAAGGAGAGCCAACATGGCTTTTGCAAGGGCAAATCATGCCTCACTAATCTGTTGGAATTTTTTGAGAGTGTCAACAAGCATGTGGATAAGGGGGATCCAGTTGACATTGTTTATCTGGACTTTCAGAAGGCTTTTGACAAGGTCCCACACCAAAGGCTCTTGAATAAACTTACCAGTCATGGAATAAAGGGACAGGTCTTGTCCTGGATCAGCAATTGGCTAAGGGACAGGAAACAGAGGGTAGCACTAAATGGACACTTCTCCAAGTGGAGGGAAGTAAAGAGTGGGGTCCCCCAAGGTTCAGTACTGGGACCCCTGCTTTTCAACCTCTTCATAAATGATCTAGAGGTAGGAGTAAAAAGCAAGGTAGCCAAATTTGCTGACGGCACTAAATTATACAGGGTAGTGAAAACTGTGAGAGATTGTGAAGAGCTCCAGAGGGATCTCTTGACACTGGGGGAGTGGGCAAAACAGTGGCAAATGAGCTTCAACATCAGTAAGTGCAGAGTGATGCATGTTGGGGCAAAAAACCCCAATTACATTTATAAACTGATGGGGTCTGAACTCTCTGCGACAAACCAGGAAAGGGACCTTGGTGTCCTGGTGGACAGCTCAATGAAGGTGTCAACCCAGTGTGCCTCAGCAGTGAAAAAAGCAAACTCAATGTTAGGGATCATTAGGAAGGGTATAGAAAATAAGTCAGCAAGTGTCATTTTGCCTCTTTATAAATCTATGGTGAGGCCCCATCTGGAATATTGTGTACAGTTCTGGTCGCCATACCTCCAGAAGGATATTATGGAGTTGGAGAAAGTACAGAGGAGGGCAACCAGAATGATTAGGGGACTGGAACACCTTCCTTACCATCTGAGGCTGCAACGGTTGGGCCTCTTCACTCTTGAACGACGGCGTCTGAGAGGTGACCTGATTGAAGTTTATAAAATCATGCACGGTGTGGACAAGGTAGATAAGGAAAAACTGTTTTCCCTATCGCACAACACTAGAACTAGGGGACACTCCATGAAACTTTTGGGTACTAGTTCTCAAACCAATAAGAGAAAGTACTTTTTCACCCAGAGGATTACTGGTCTATGGAACTCCCTGCCAGAAGAAGTGGTGACAGCTGTCAGTCTTCACAGCTTTAAGAAAGGATTAGACAAGTTCATGGAGGACAAGGCTATCAATGGCTATAATTATGGCTACCTAAGGACAACCTCCGGGTTGGAGAGATAGGCAGGATATCTCTCAATGCCATTTCCAGGGAATCCTAAGCAGGTGAAGGCATCTCCTTGGGAATACCCTGAAGGAAATGGTGAGCCACTGTGTGAGACAGAATGCTGGACTGGATGGGCTGTGGCCTGTTCCAGCAAGGCTGTTCTTATGTTCTTATGTTCTTATGTTCCAGCAGGCTCCCCCAACCCCCAGTAACTGGGTCTCTAAGAGCAGGGTTTTTAAAAAAACAAATTGGGCTATTGCGTCTTTTTTGTTTAATGTTTTAAAATTTGTCTAAGAATTGGAACAGAACCAATCTTGCACAACGGAAAGAGACAACAAATAAAGGGGTTTACACATTTGGAGAGAATGTCTTGGAATTCCATACCTTACAAGGCATATGTGGAAAGAGGAGAAGGACCAAGACCACGAGGAACACTCAGAGGAAGGTGGAAAGATAACATCAATGACCACCAAATAACACCAGTGGAGGCCGCTAAAAGGACCAGAACAAGAACCACTCCCTCGACACTGGATGGGTTAAAAGAAGGGGGAGGGGAGGAGTAGGAGTTTTGTTGTTGTTCAGTCGCACAGTCGGTTCCGACCCTTTGCGACCCTATGGACCATATGGAGTAGATTTTTTAAAATTCCTTTAACTATTTTTATGTGCTAGATTTAATATACAGTACTGGTTTAATTGCTTTTTAATGGTGCAAGCATTTATTCTCTTTTGAAAAGCTCTTAATATTGTTGGTTTTAATATTATAGGCTACTTTGGGTCCTTTGGGGAGAAAGTCTGAGTATAAGTAATTAAAATGAATGAAAATGAATGAATAACAAACCGGCATTCCTTGCTGACCACCAAAGCCTCTTTCTCCTTTCTCTCCAGACCCTCCAGGTTCTCCCTGTTGATCAAAAGGAGTGTGATAGTGAAAGTGAGGAACAACGCTGAATATGCCAGCATTGAAAAAATATTACCTGAGATTCAGAATGAGAAAGACAAAATATGTGGATTCAGAAATTGTTTCCTCTGAAATCATGTACATTGCCAGATTCCCCAATTTTAGATAAATCATGTATTTCAAATGTTCAAATGAAGTTAGGATGTTATGAGAAGAATTTTGATTGTAAGTAAATATATAAGTTATGAGCAAAGTTTACGTTCTTTTACATAAATACTAATTACTGTATTTTCTGGCGTATAAGACTACTTTTTAACCCCGAAAAATCTGTGCCAAAGTCGGGGGTCGTCTTATAGGACAGGTACTTAACTGCAGCTGACAAGTATATTCTAAACTCTATATTTTAACTGGAAAAGTTGGGGGTCGTCTTATACGCCGGAAAATACGGTATATTTACAAACCAAAGTTAGGCACATGAAATATGCATACAGTACTTGACATAAATTCTGCTTGAGCAGAGGTTGGCTACATCTTGACTACAGCTAAATAACATTTATCATCATTCATGCTGGTAATGTTCATATCTTTCAGTTGTATTTGAATATTTTATTTATATGATTATGAATTAGGGTCATCCCATTATATGTGCAGAAACTCTGTTCTCTTCTACAATGGCACTGTAGGAGAACATCAACAGAAGCCATTTTCTGTCTTTGATAAGAAAAAGCCAGCGTCTGTTGATTTTTGCATGTTGCACAGTAACATACACGGTCAAACAATACAGAAAATAAAGGGGGAAAATAGAAATCCTGAGATGTCAGGATATTTTCTTCTGAACACGAAGAGTTTTGGAGAACTTGTATAAGGAAACTTTCTCATTACCATTAATAGGTTGTGTGTATACTTTATACATCATACACAGAAAGGATCACTAAAAATATATTAAATACGTACTTTATTTCCTCTGGGTCCAGGTCTTCCTAGGTTGCCTTTAGGACCTTCCACTCCAAAATTTCCCTAGGGAAAAAAACCATTATACTGTAACTAAAGACTCAATGCAGACCACAACCCCCTTCTCTTATGTTATTAAATTAGTATAATGAATGTGTGAGGTGAGCCGCACTATGTCTCCCTTCCAGTACTGTATATCTGTGTTTAGGGTTGCCATATGTCCCAGAAAACCAGGAATTTCCTGGATTTTTAATTGTCCCGGCTGGTTCTGTAAAAATCATTGGAAAGTCCTGGATTTGTAAGGTTTCAAACCAAGGGGCATGTTCTTAATTTGAAAGAAAAATCGCCTTTTTCTTGCCACCATAGAGCGGCACCTCTCCTTAAGCACCAGCCAGCATCTGTAGCAGCAGCCACAGTAGCTTGGTGGCTGAAGGAGGAGGAGGAGATTGGGTTGATCAGCATGGCCTGATCATCAGTAAGTGGAGGTCCCCAGCGGCAGTGTGTGTGTGTGTGTGTGTGGGGGCTGGGCTTTGCTGAACCTACCTCTCAGCTGACAGGCAACTTGGCATGGGATAAATTGAAGGTCTCTGAAAGGAGAATGAGGAAAAGGAGGGGTACATGGAGAGAGAGAATGATGAAGGTGCTCCAGAAGGGAACAGGAGAACGGAGGCAAATGAAAGAGTACATGTGTCTGAGGAAGCAAGCCAAAGAGCTCGTTTAGCAAGAGAGGGAGGGAGAGGAAAGGGAAGAGCCCAGAAATCCCACTAAGGTATTTTTGCAAAGAGTTAATTCACTGCCTCCTTGCCTTTCTTTCAATTATACTGCTTGCAAGTAGCTAAGGCAAAACAGCACCCCAAGAAGCCTGCCAGGGAGGGGGAGACACTTGCAAGTAAGATAACTGAAATAAAGGCAGGGGGCAACAAATTAACTTTTTGCAAAAATACCTTGGCTCACCTTGAGCAACAGGGCTGGCAAGAGGCATGCTGGAGCACAAGCCCAAAGAGTTGCAGCTCGTGGAGCCACTGGGGGGGGAAGGGGGGGAGATAATGGCTGTCCACCCCGGATGGGGATTCTGCAGGTTCTTAGAGCCACAGTCTCCTTGACAGCCTCATCCGACGCATGCACAGTTTGAAAATGTAATGACATCACGTGGCTGTTCCAGGTTGTTGGGAAAGAATTATGGCAACCCTCTCTGTGTTTGTTATTATGTTCTTTTTTGTTTATTATATCTATAGTATATCTATATCTTATAGATAGATAGATAAACACCAACAAAACTCTTAATATATATGTATATCTATACCTATAAAATGGTGCGTTAACCATTGGAATGTGACAAAGGATGTTTAGCCAGGCCCCACTAGCCCCATCCGAGCCCCCGTGCACTTGCCCGAATGGGGTTCGCAGGTAACTGTCGGGTTGAAATTTGTGCCAGGGGGCAGGAGCCCCCCGGACGCAAACAAAAAAAAGGAACTTCAATTCCCAACGTTCCTTGCGCCGTGCTGCACCAGAGCCAATCAGGCTGAGCGGCGTGGGCAAAAGGAACGTTTGGAAACGCGCCGCAGCCAATCAAAAATAAGCCGCAGGGAAAAAAGTTGCACTACCTAAAATCGCGCGCGCCAAACTACAAGCCCCAGTGTCCTGCATGCCATGAGAGCGCAGAATGTTGAGGCAGCCGGCGCGTAAAAAATAAAAGTAAAAAATCCCCTCACCGTCGCTGCCCTTCCTTTCCACGGGCCAGCCATCGGGCATGGCCTGTGGAAAAGAAAGCCCCCCCCTGCCTTTCCTTTCCATGGGCTAGGCTTCGAGCCTGGCCCACAAAAAAAGATCCCCCCTCGCCCCTGCCTTTCCTTTTCATGAGCCAGGCATTGAGCCTGGCCCACAGAAAAGAAAGACCCCCCTCGCCCCTAAAAAAGTAAACACAAAAACACAAACCAAAAACAGTGAAAAACACTCAAAATCAAAATTCAAAATGACAAAAAGGAAATACAAAAACAAACAAGAAAAAACACACAGACCCCCCCAAACCCAAAACACCCCCCCTAAATAAAACCAGAGAGCTTACCCAGAGCCGTCTTTACTCCATGACGACCGGAACTAAACTGAGAAAATAAAGAGAATACTTACCAGAAGAAGAAGCGACACCCATAGGACAGTAGAGAAAAATTGTAGAGTAGAAGAAAAGCTCACCAGCCCCACCCAGTGGCCACAAGAGAAAAAACATTCAAAAATATTGAAAATAATAAATACTTCCCAAATTAATGAAATAAGTAATCAAATCATTCAAAAATAGTCACACTAATCACAAATTTTTTTTATAAAAAAAGAAATAATTTTTCACCCAAAAAACCAAAACAAAATATCTAAACACAATATGGAAACATTGATTAAAAAAACCATATTCTTACATATTTTAAAAATTATTATCCAAGGCACAACGATTTAAAAAAATTCACATAGTGACACATTATTTGGTTAAATACAATAATTTTTACAGCCCATGCGTAAAAATAAAAAATTAAAAAACCACAATTAAAAACTAACCTCATTTGCATAAAAATAAAACAAAACCCTTCCAAAACCATTTTAAAGAGCCTGGCACTGAGGAAGCCGGCGCGCAAAAAATAAAAATAAACAACACACTGGGAGCGCAAGTCCGCCGCAGGCGGACACAGCGCCTCAAAGCCACAAATTCACAAAACCTTTCAACACCATTTAAAACAGCCCGGCACCATTTGTTCAAGAAAAAACAAACAAACCCTTTACTATCCAACACAATTTTAAAAAGCTCGGCACCGCCGGGCAAAATATACTAGTGTAATATATATTAAGAAATGACTACGTGCACCCACCATTAGTGGAACTTTATTAACTTTCATTTAACTATTCTCTAATCTATATCATTACCTTTTATTCATATATTTGTCCCCTCATTCCAAAAAGAGAATAATCTTCCTCTTGCTTTATTCCTTTCCCTTTCTCTAATACATAATCTAAAAATTCTCCCCATATTTTTTTAAAAATATTTTTTTACTAATCCCTTTTTAGCTTTAATTCATATGTTAATTTATAATTTATAGCTATAGTCAAGATGTCAAATCAAATCAAATCCTTTATTACAGTCCAAGGCCAGTGTTACAATATCACAAAATTAAGCTGCTTGACACAAGTGAGGAAACCTAATAAAACTATCACAAAATCATGAACACTAGATTATTTATACAATAGCAACATACAACCAGAATTTCAAGGATTGTTATTTCTATGTCCTGCAGACATATTCTATGACAGTCAAGTTGTAATTTGGAAGCATTTTCCTTATTCCTTTGATTTTATCTTGCCTTTACGAATACAAATTACATACCAAGCGAATCTAGCGATTGCTATCGTCGTATCTTGCCCTTCAGCCGATAAAAGAATATTCAGTGTCCTGAATTTTCAAGTTCGTGAAAACACTAAAAAGGTCTCTCCTGGGTTTATTAAATAGGGGACACTCTAGCAGAACATGCTCAGAGGTTTCTATCATATTTAACTGACATGGGCATAAACGCTCGAGTGCCGGGACTTTCTTAAAGAAATCCTTCTTGTAAGAGGAGGGAAGCATGTTATACCGAATAAGTGTGAAGAAACGTCTATGATCCGGATTTCTTATTAAAGACAAGTATGCTAAGGGCTTAGCAACATTGAAAGTTGATCTATCAAACAATGGGGAAACTAGTTTACTTAAATCATTTTGGCGATGTATATCGAGAATTCTTTGTTTTATTAACTCTCTAGCATGAATAGATCCTAAGGAAAGAACATAAGGTTTTGAAATGCCATAAGTGGTTAGTGTCCTTTCAAGAGAGCTAATCCATGGTGGCATCCAAGGGTCGGACATCACCAGTTTGAGTAAGCCAGATGGAGCAAACAGAATTCTTATCCAATAATTAGCCACATTTACTAACAGTCTCGCTAGCACTGTATACATTCCAGTTTCTAATCTCAAAGCCGTGTTGGAAATACTGCAAGGGGACTGTAAAATTGTCCTCAGAAACTTTGATTGTGTGACCTCAAGCAGATTTATGTTTGAGTCAAAACACAGAGGGGATCCATACAACATTTGGGCAAGCGACTTCGCTGAAAAAAGTCTAAGGGCCGCAACTACATTATGCCCACCTTTCCTCCAAAGGAAGTTTTGTATAGCGGCTGCACTTTTTTTGCTTTAGAAGCTAAATACATTGTATGTAACTTCCTGCACCCATAGCCTGAAATATCACTCCTAAGTAGCTGTAATGAAGGACCTGCTCTAGTACCTGATGGTTTAAATGCCATCGATGTATTTTGGGCTTTCTGGCAAAAGCCATTATTTTCGTTTTCGAATAATTAACCACAAGTTAGTTTTGAGAGCAATACTTAGCAAGCGAATGCAGGGCCCTGCGTAACCCCACCTGTGTTCTTGAAACACTGTGTTTGCTTCTCGGCCTTTTGGCTAAGATCAAGTGTAGTATTTGAGATGTCACTTTTTGAAGAGTAAAGCCTTCACTGTTTGGGAAGCCTCCCTGGTTTTAAACTCTGGAAAATGCTGTAGTCTGTCATCATATAACTCAAGAGTATCTGGGCCTCTGGAACTTGTCACTATTTCCAAATGGCATGTCTGGAGTAACTTTACCTGAAGACCTTTGTTTCCTGAATACCCTTTCTCTCCTTTTACACCAGGACCTCCGATCGTCCCCTGAAAAACATGTTGCACAATAACAAATCTTGTTGTGATCTCTCATGTTACCATAGAACATAAGTAAATTTATCTCTGCAAAAATATGTCTCCATAGCTGCTGATGTTGTGTGCTCAGTCCTGAAGGGCTCAGGGTAAAATGAGTATCCAAGCATGTTGGGAGCAAAATGCTAATTACCTTGTGAATTGCCCAGAGAGTGCACTAAGCAATATGGGGCAGAAGAGAAGTATAAATGCCTTTGCTATTGCTATCTGTGAAGCAAAAAACAAACAAACCCGTGCCTAACTTGAACTGAGGGAAAACAATATGAGTGCAAATATGTTTTTAAAAACCAGCTTGCCTGTGAGTATTTCTGAAGCAAATCCTTTCAGAATCTATCATATTCTTTCTGACTGTCTAGACCAGGAGTCAGCAAATGCTCTCCAGATGTTCTTGGACTTCAATTCCCAAAAACCCAAGACAATATACCTGCTGATCCGGGCTTCTGGGAATTGAAGTCCAAGAACATCTGGAGAGCCAAGTTTTCTGACCCTGGTCTAGACCAGTGTGTCCCAATTGTGTGGCCCCAGATGTTCTTGGACTACATCTCCCAGAAATCTTGGCCAGTGCAACCAATGGTGAAGGCTTCTGGGAGTAGTCCAACAACATCTGGGGCCCCATGGTTAGAATCACTGGCCTACAGAGATTTTTATACATCTGTCTCAGAGGTAAAATTTTCAGGATATGATGTAGTTTTTTAAAGGGTGTAGCTGTGCAACCATCTCAAACAAGAAACTAAACAAAAGCAAAAAAGGCAAAGAAGACAAAAAGGTGCCACAATGTTTTTGTCTAATTTTTGTTTTTGTTTCTGTTTTGTTTCTTGTTTGAGATGGTTGTTTCTCCCTCTCTCTCTCCCTCTCACACTCACTGACCTAAGTGTAAACATGCAGTCTGGTAAATTGTCTTGGACGCATTTTTATAGAGGAAAGCTCCAAGAAATGGCATATATAAGGCAGCAATAGGACTTGTTCTTTAAAAAAAAACCACCTTCTCATGTCCAATCCAAATCTGCCATCTCATCTTCTATCTAATATTCTTCACAATGGTGTGAAAAAAATTCAGGGCAAGTGCTTTGTGAAGTGTTTTTTTTAACACTCCACTGATAAATATTTAAGAACCACTACAAAAATGACAATTTGAAAAGTAATCACTGCCAGTTTCAGGAACTATTTTCTAGACATAAGAAAGAAAGTAAAGTTGAGCTGGGTGATCCACCAACGTCACCTGTAACAGATTCTGAAATCTAACAGAGATCTTTCGTATCATCAGCTACCTGTTCTGTTTATTTAGAAATGTCAAGGACTAAACCCGAGACTTTCTACATGTAAACTATATGTTCCACCACTAACTTATGGTGTCTTCCCCCAGTAGACAGACACACAATCATTTACACAACAACATCCACACCCACCTGTGGACCTTGAAATCCTTGTTCTCCTGACAAACCATCTGGCCCAGGAATTCCTTTCTCCCCCTGTATGAAGACAGTTCTTGTTGACAATTATTTTCTCAAATTATTTTTCTTCAGTTTTTATAAATTAAAAAAACTGCATACTATTTTTGTTTCCTTATGGAATTATGATGCAACCGTTGTAATAAATTTGTGTCAGCCACTTCTGTGAAGAACCTGACTTCCCGCCCACCATAGTCTTTATTCCCCTCAACAGCAATAAGTCAACCCTCACATAACAATGCGTTCGGATAGCATCATTTTCACTTAACAATGCATCGTTATGCACCACGTGTCCCCCTGCATGACAACATTTTTAGTATCGTTGTCCAGACAATGACGCTAAAATAACCGTCATTATCCAGACAACGACGCCAAAAACGTTGTTATGTGGGAAAAATCGCTTAGCAACACTACTTGGGGAACCAAGTAACATTGTTATGCGAGGTTCTACTGTACAATGATCAGAAGAGCCTGCTAAATGGATGGGCCATGGCAAAGAGCCAGAGAGACAATGAAAGATGGGTGAAAATATGGCAGATTTCCAAACCATTGCCCATTTTATTCAGCAAGTCCCCTTTTCATTATGTGGAGGGAATGTTGGTGGAAGGAGGCCTGTCAAAGGAGGAGAAATAGGGAAAGTCAGCTTCTATGATTCAGCTATCTGCACTTTGATCTGGACCCAACTCACAAAAAAGATGCTACATGCTCTCCCCGAATACTTTCTCTCTGCATCTTGTCAGCAGACTTGTACCCAGACAAGCCATCACCATAAATACTTCAGTGGCCTCTGCCCCATAGATATTAGGTAAAGGTAAAGGTAAGGATCACCCATACTCAAAAGCCAGTCATATCTGACTCTAGGGTTCAGTGCTCATCTCTGTTTATAGACAAAGATCCAGCGCTGTCTGTGTCTGCAGACATTTCTGTGTTCATGTGGCAGGCATGACTAAACATCAAAGTGCATGGAACACTGTTTGCCTTCCCACTGAAATGGTTCCTATTTATCTACCATCAATTTCTTGCTTTCAAACTGCTAGGTTAGCAGGAGCTGGGACAGAGACGGGAGCTCACTTCATTGAGCAGCACTCGGTTCTCAAACTGCTGAACTGCCAACCTTCCAGCCACCAATTTCAGCATCTTAACCACTAAGCCACCACAGTCTCTTATAGCGGGTATCCCATAGATCTTACAGTACCACAACTCCTCAGATAGGGTTGTGTAATATTCTACATATTTTCACTCCTAATCAACCCACTTCTCCCTCTCCTTCTCACCAAGCAGTCATTAGGTAAAGGTAAAGGTTTCTCTTGCTCGAAAGCCTGTCGTATCCGACTCTAGGGTTCAGTGATCATCTCTGTTTCAAAACTGAAGAGCCAGCGCTGTCTGCTTCTGCAGACATTTCTGTGTTCATGTGGTAAGCATGACTAGACACTGGAGTGCACAGAATGCTGTTACCTTCCCACCAAAGTGGTCCCTATTTATCTACTTGCAATTTCTTGCTTTCGAACTGCTAGGTTGACAGTAAGCAGTCCTTACTGACTGGGAATAGGAGTCAGAGTCAATGATTCCTTCATGGAACGATCTGTGCCCATGCAAATGTCACATCAAGATAAACGTACCGGTGGGCCTGAAATTCCTCTTCTCCCTTCTGATCCCTGTTATAAAAAAGAATATTAGTAACTTGTAATTGCTGTCTTTCATGCAAATGAAACAGTTTGTTGGACAGATCTGTACTTGAGCAAATCCTTGCCTCACAAAATGTATACCAGAAGTATTAGCTTTACTAATCCTTTTTGCAGGAAGATTCTGATTGTGTAATATAAGTTTGAAATCATAAGGAAAGGCAAGGGTAGATTCTATTCCTTAACTTTGGCCAAATACTGTTTCATAAATTACACCACCCATTTAACAGTGATGATGCCAGATGCTGGGGGAATTTTTCAATAAATAATAGTTCCTGCTTCAATCTTCACATGTAATCAGTATTATTGTGCATAATCTGTGGAAGCCCTAAGATGGAAGGATAGATACTTTAATTTACCAAAAATCTTCCCCTTGTGTTAACATAAATATACAGCACCACAACAGACATTATCTTGGAAATGATTTTGTCCACACAGCATTAAAATTGGGAAAAATACAAGGCCAAACTCTATAATCTGTCATGTTTAATGGCTGCCATTCACCAAAAATGTGTGTTGATGAATCAACACTAGTTTATTTTATTAATTTGTTTATTTAAAATATTTGTACTTCATTATTCTCCTAAAAAAGCATTCCAAGGTGGCTTATTCAGTCCTGATCTCCGAGGCCTTTCTCCTCCAAGGTCCAGAAATGCAAGGAAATCTTTACAAGGAGCGGTCCAAAACATATTTACTAATGAACATGAACATTACAAATGGTTATTATTTCTTCATTTCTTATTTCTTATTATTCCTCTGTTGTGAGTAATAAATGCTACACAGCCAATGCAGAAAA
Source organism: Bradypodion ventrale (assembly GCA_035047345.1). Lineage (NCBI taxonomy): Eukaryota > Metazoa > Chordata > Lepidosauria > Squamata > Chamaeleonidae > Bradypodion > Bradypodion ventrale. The sequence continues at coordinate 84,911,714 of JAWDJE010000006.1, forward strand.
AGAACCTTTGTTTTCAACCAGTTTATTTATTTAGTTCAACTTATATTGCCCCCCAATCGGCAGGTGACTCCGGGAGGCTTACAATATCGTCCCATAAAAACATATAAAACCCCACTAAAATAATTAGAACTTTGTAATATTAAAAATATTAATAACATTTAAAAACCCACCCACCCCATCCATAAACCAGAGACAGCGAGGGAGGATCATGCCCATTCAGACAAGCCAGCAGGCAGGGGTCATTCTACCATCAATACCCCACAACTGCCTCGCCAGCCAGGTTTTGAGATCTTTCCTAAAGGGCAGTAATTCTGTTTAAGTGACAATGATTTGTAAGCTACGTATAGGAAAATAAGTTTTCCTTATATTTAAACTGAAGACTGAGATTTAGAAATCCTGGTCTAGGAATTCTTTTTTAAAAAGCCACACACACACACACAACAAAAAGCCAGTTCATCTGCATTAATTCTTACTTTGTTTCCCTTGAACCCCTTCCCACCTGCCGAGCCTTTTGGTCCTCTTTCTCCCTGTGGACAGAGAATGTAATCTTATGTCATGCTGCAAAAGCAATCTTGGTTATTAAACTTCCAACTTCTTACACTTCTCACTTCAGCCAGGAAAGATCTACAAAGAACAGTCATGCAGCCCACTTTGGAGAAAATAGAATATGTACAAGCATATAAGAAATGACTAGAGATGTGAAGGCCCGGGGAAAAAAACTGAAAAAATTCGGGGGGAAACCCGTCCCCCCCCCATTTTTTTCTGAAGCCTTTTCCTCCCTGAAATATAAAAAATATAAAAAATATATTATGGAATGTTTTATTTTAACATGCTGAGTAAAATATTTTAAGATAAGGCCGGGTTCAAATATTTTATAAATCATTTCTAAAAAAAATATGTATGGTATTAGATTATTTTCAATTTCCCCAAAAATTTCTGCTCCCCCCCCCCCGAAAAAAACCTGTTTTTTTCCCGAGCTTCGAAATTTCCGGAAATTTTACATCTCTAGAAATGACATAAAATGAAAACTAGAAATGAAGAGTTATGGATGTGATGAATGCTGAAGGGGAAAGTATCTCATTCTCTTCAGTTTTCCTGACAATTACTCTCCAAAGTTTACCCCTGCCTCAGACAGGTTTCCTGAGTAATCACAAAAATTAGATATAGCCCTTTCTTTGCCTTTTACTCTCTGCCCTCCTTTTTGCACTAGGAAACCATCACATTCTGCACCCCTTAATACCCTTTAATACCCTTAATACCCTTAATACCCAAGGTGACTCTCTGTGCAAGAATTATGACATTTCCACACAGCTTCATATTTTTGTCTGTTCTTTTCAAGTGAAAAGATGTCAATCTGTACAAGAATTACAGTAATTTTACACAGGGGTGCGTGGGGGATGGATGACATCAAAACTTCTGAAAAATGCTGCAATGTTTCAATTAGATTTGCTGATGGAAAAAATGCAGAGAAGTCTTTCTATAAGGAGACAATAATCTTTCCCTTTCGGTGACTCTATGAGAGCAAGAGGCTGTGAGATTTACATCCTCCTAGGACCCTGGCTCCCAAACTTGGGGCCTCAGAGGTTCTTGGACTACAGCTTCCAGAAACCTTCACCATTGGCTGTGCTAGCCAATATTTCTGGAAGCTATAGACCAAGAACATCTTGGGCCCAAAGTTTGGGAGCCAGGGTCCTAGGAGGATGTAAATCTCACAGTTGGGAATCACTGCCCTAATAGCATAGTTTCTGTGTTAGTCATAGGGCACCATCGCTACCACATGATAACCTTGGATTCAAACTAATATGAAATCATATTAAGGTCACTGCTTATATCCCCATGTTCAGTATCCAAGGTTTCAGTTAACTGCAGGTTCAGTAACCGTGCTTTCAATTCTCTGCAGGTCCAAAAATATTCAGTAAAAAATCCCTGAAATACATATAATACAGTAAAACCTCGACTTACATATGCCTCAAGTTACATAAAATTCAACTTACATAATGATTTTGTGCTAAAACCATGTCCCGATTTACACAATTTCCTATGGGTTTGCTTTGAGTTACATAAAGATTCTTTTTCCTATGGGTTTGCTTCGAGTTACGTAAAATTCACTTCCCTATGGGTTTGCTTCGATTTACATAAAAATTTCATTTTTCCTATGGGTTTGCTTCAAGTTATGTAAAAAAACAATTTAAGCAAAAGCCTACGGAACGGACTTTTTTTCGTAAGTAGGGGTTTTTACTGTATAATGTATATGTATTTCCAAGGAGCATTACCAGAGTTGGCCACTAGAGATGACTATCTACAACATACTGTTGAGAAGGTATGGATTGTGTTTCCAGTAGAGTCATTTCATGAGCACACATGAAAAATGGAGGCTTTTGCAGCTCACATACCCCTTTGTTGATTCAGATATGTGTGTTATAATATAAGGTTCACCACTTTCTGCAGTTTCAGGTATCTGCGGAAGATCTTGGACTGTATCCCTTGTGAATATGAAGGGCAATATGTATATCACGCCTCTGTTTCTTTCATTTATTTTTACAGTATTTTAGTTCAATCTTAGGTTTGTAAGGGCTCCCCATTTTAAGTCATGAAGCAGATATTCATTCTTCCCTCCCCACCCAATTCTGACATCTCCCTCCCACTTCACTAAAAAGGGAGTTTTGTTTTTAAGTTAAGTATTTCACTCTTAATATTTGAATACAAATCTGGCACAAGAAAGTTCATAACGAGCAACAGTTACCTTACTTCCTGGTGTCCCTATGAGGCCGACTACTCCTTTTATGTAATTGTCCATGCCAGGATGGCCCTGCAAAAGTTTTTGTAAAAAAAGGTTACTTTGTTTTCATGAAAACAACATACATCTTTCTGAAATTAAGGGTTTTCTCCAGGTCATCCTCTACCCCAGAAGTGAGAATATTGTTGCTGATACAGCTGCTGCACCAACCAACACTATCTGCTCTTCAAGTCTACTGCTGGGCTAACTGGCCTATTTCTCTGCCACTTGTTCTATCTTAAAATAGAAAACTTATAGATCCACTATTGCATCCTATCCAGGTGGTAGGAGGGAGGGAAAAAAATGAAACCAGGCAAATAGTGAAGTAGTGAACAAATAAGGCAGATAAGAGGCATAGCATGGTTGATGCTTTCAAGGAACCTAACCAATCATTGTGAAGAAAGAACCTGCCAATCTTTTACATCCCTGGGTCATTAAAAAATCTATACAAGCTGAGTGGACAAGGGCTGCTGATATTCATTTTTCTGAAATTCCTATGATATCAGAAGCTGCAACCACAATGTATGAAGAAACATATTGCCCCAAGGCAGTGATGCTTTGCGGAGATGAGGAGGAGGAGTCCCAGAGCAGCCAGGTGCTGCTGGCGGGTCAGTGTCAGCCCCTCACCGTCCAGGCATGCTTTTACCAGCGGTGTTGCTGGGAGGTGAGCTGGGCGGGTTGGTGCTCTGGCGCCGGCCTCCCCCTCCCAGCGCTGCTGGAAACGCATCCCATTCGCCTCGCCCAGGGCCAAAGGCGCACGGGAAGTGCGGAGGTGAGCGCACCTTCGACCCTGGGCTAGGCGCATGGGAAGCATTGCCGGCGGCACTGCTGGGAGGTGAGCGGGGTAGGTTGGTAGTCTGGCACCGGCCTCCCCCTCCCAGCGCTACCAGAAACAAGTTCCATTCACCTCACCCATGATGTGTTTCCGGTGGTGCTGGGAGGGGGAGGCCAAGAGGTGGGTGTGGCCTGAAATTTCTGCTACCAGTTCGCAAGAACTGTTCAGAACTGGCCTCAGTACATCACTGCCCCAAGGGTAGGAAAGGTGGACTTACAGAATCTCCTGAGAAGCCCTTCTGACCATGGTCACCAGCAAGCCCTCTTGATCCTGGACTGCCCTGGAAAAAAAACCACAGGGTATTTGTGTTATTCTCTTCTCCAAAATGGATGCAGCTCAGTTATAAAATGAATGGCTGTTTGACTTTGTGGTTAGATTTAAATTAAGAAAATGGAGAGTTGTATCCTTCACTCCATTTTTTTTAACATTCAAGAATAACAGTTCTAAGAGGTGTAATTTTACAGCAGGACAGACTCAGAAGCAGCAACTGCTTCACCCCCAGTGTGCACCTCTTAAAGAACATGGAATGAAAGCACAACAGACTTTGCATCAACCATAAATCCCTGTTCCGGAGGATTTTTGCTCCAGAACTGTTGTTCCTGAAGGCTTCAAAGCACAGAAAAATATTTGGGGGGCAAGGAAAGGCCTTCAGGAGGCCAGGGGGTTGAAAAATTCCAAGGGAGGCCATAGATTATCCACACCTGAATTGACAAAGTGCAGATTACTTTAAAGTAAGTGAACATTTATGTATATCACATACTGTTTTCTAGTTCAGTGATGGCGAACCTTTTAGAGACCGAGTGCCCAAACTGCAACCCACTTATTTATCGCAAAGTACCAACACAGCAACAGGGGAGGAAGGAAACACTCCCATTGGGCTGCTGGGCAGAGAGGTGGAGCGAACTCTGTGCTGGGGGGGAGGGAGGAAGTGCTCCCATTGGGCCGCTGGGCAGAGGGGCAGGGCAAACTCTTTGCTGGGATGACTGCACGTGTTGCTCACAGAGAGGGCTCCAAAAGCCATTGCTGGCACGAGTGCCATCAGTTAGCCACCACTGTTCTTTTTTAATATAATTTTTATTAATTTTTTAAACAACAATACAACAAAGAAAATAGTAAAACAACAATAAAACATTAAAAATATACAATTTACCTACCACTTATTTACTAATACATTATAACAACCAATATAAAAATAAAACAAAAAGTCCTACAAATTATGACTCATTGTGATTTAGTAGTTTGTCACATTCTTCTTCACATCTTTGGTTATTGATTATAATCTCATAAAATAAAAATTTCTTAATACATATATCAGTTATACATTTATCATTATATTCTTATTCTAATTTTTTATATTATTATTATCGCAAAATACAAGTTGAAATTCAGTACTTGACCTACAATATTTGATATATCTACTAAATCAAGCTTCAGAATCATTATTAACATACAAAAACTAAAAAACTAAACATTTTACAAAAAAATAACCACCCAGTGCTTTATACAATGTCCTGGAGAGCACGGAGTATCACATTATTTTTCATTCCCAAGCCTCCACTGTTCTAGTTGGACTAGAAATTGAATTTTGTCTTCCCTTGCTGGAACCATTAACCTTCTACAGCCTCATGAGCAGCTGGAGTTTATTTCTCAACTCATTACTATATCTTTTTGATCCTAGTGTCAAACTGTGTTTTAGGTATAAACTATGCCCTTTTGCTCTTAAGTTATATATATATAATTTGTATTTTTGTTATAATGTGTCTTGCATATCTATTGCTATATTGTAACCTTTTGACATGTAACTTTTTGATCTGTAATTGTTTTTTGTGTTGTAGTGTATTATATATTGTAAGAAAGCTTTTATTTTTGTTGTAGAAAGTTTTCATTTGCTTATGTTGTGGCCACTCTGAGTGACACTCATGTCAGGAGAGTGGGATATAAATAATCCTATTATTATTATTATTATTATTATTATTATTATTATTATTATTATTATTATTATTATTATTATTATTATTATTATTATTATTATTATTATTATTATTATCTGAAAAGCTTGGGCAGAAGCTAAATTTACTATTTTTCCAAATACAGATAAAAATAATCTGCTAAGAGTATTTTGTAGATGGCTGGATAGCACAGTGATTTAGATATTTGGCTCTGAAGCCAGAGGTTGAGAGTTTAATTCCCCACCGTGCATCCCAGAAGAGCCAGCCTGTGTAGCTTTGGACAAGCTGCACAGTCCCGGGATGCCTTCAGAACAGGAGAACAGCAAACCATTCCATTTAGTCTCTACCTGGAGAACCCTAGAAAGGGTTGTGATAAATCAGAATTGACTTGACAGCTTGCAATTATTGTTGTTGTTGCTGTTGTTGTTTAAATATCTCATTGAATTAGGATCGTAAATTATGAACATTTTCCCATAGATATCTGACTGCAGTGGCTCAACTGGCTAAGATGCTGACTGGGAGGCGGAAGGTCAGCAGTTCGATTCCCGAGTACTGCAGGAAGGAATGAGCTCCCATCTTTGTCCCAGCTCCTGCCAACCTAGCAGTTCAAAAGTAAGAAATTGCAAGTAGATAAAAAGGGACCACTTCGGTGGGAAGGTAACAGCATTCTGTGCATTCCAGTGTCTAGTCATGCCTGCCACATGACCACGGAAACGTCTGCAGAAGCAGACAGTGTTGGCTCTTCAGCTTTGAAACAGAGATGAGTACTGAACCTTAGAGTCGGATACAACTGGATTTCGACCAAGGGAAACCTTACCTTTACCTATCTGAAATAAAATTATTTTGAAATATGTACTACTCTAATGTATTTTAACTCTCTCAAGCATTCTACTAGAAAATGATTGCTAAGCCATCCCTTTCTTCTGAATGCTTAGCCAAAACTTTTCTCACATTTACTGACCTTCCAATTTTTTATAAAGTTAAACGTGAAGCATCAATAGAGTTTAAAATGATACCATCTGGCCTTGGTTCCCCTTTTCTCCTTTGAGTCCTAGACGTCCATCTGATCCCTTTAAAAAGATTTTAAAAGAGATGTTATTTTGGCACTCTAAAAAATAGTACAGTACTCTCTCACACACAAAAACAAAAACAAAAATAACATACCTGTTCTCCATCAATCCCATTAAGTCCATCAATCCCATTCTCTCCCTGATGAACAAAATCAGGAAATAGGATTTACATGCCTTATCTAATATAGTCAATTGTTAGCAGAGCAAGTAGTAGCTAAATTAACTTTTGGATTCAACTCCCTGAAAGGTTAGCAGAACACCCTTCCAATTTTGCAAAGGAATCGCAGTCACACCTCTTAGTCTAGGACTGATGGTGAACTTTGGCACTCCAGGTGTTCTTGGGCTTCAATTCCCAGAAGTCCAAGTCAGTACTCCTGCTGATCAGGGCCTGTGGGAATTGAAGTTCAAGAACAGCTGGCTGTCAAGGTTCACCATCACTGGTCTAGGACAAGGGTCCCTAACCTATGCCAATCTCCAACCTGCTTGTTTACTGCTATCACCCTCAAGGCATTTTCCCTTTGGCCCACACTGTTCTTCCCGCTTTAGGTGGTACCATAGATTGCTTTTCTCCTGTCCCTTTCTTACAAAAAAACAAAACAAAACAAAACAATAGCAACAGTACTTCTTCTGGTCTCCATGTTTCTTTCTGTTAGCCTCTTCTTGGTCTTATCCTCCATTTGACCATTATGGGTGCTTTGCTAACCAGCACACCTCAGGTACCCATAACATTTACATTTCTTCACTGCCCTCTGGATGTTTACTTTTTATCTAAATTGGTAGGTTAATAATTTTGTTATGTTTTGATTAAAGATGTGACCCTCTTTTGGCATTGGGGCCCCATGTCCCAGAAGGTTAGGGACCACTGTTTTAGGAAAAGAAGAAAGCTAGTATTTCATAGAGAGAGAGAGAGAGATAAAAGAGGAGGGATAATTGGAATCCTAGTTCAAGTCAATTAAGGCGGAGATGCAGAGAGCTAGAGCTGCTCCCTCATCTCCTGAACTAAATGGCAAGATGCTTCCTCCACCTTCTCCCATTTTGTAACTTAGATTCCATAACTCGTTGCTGTGCTGGTGCCAATTGTTTCTTCTGTGCATTCAGAACATTGACAACTGAGATCCATACCTCAGATTACTCACAGAAGTGTACCAGAACAACACTTTTGAAAATAGAAACTACATAAGAAGAATTGGGTGGTGGTGGTAATTTAATCCTTCCCTACAACATCCATTTTCCACTCAAACTGTCCCCACCAATGGCCTTCTGCCTACACATTTTCAGATGTATGTTTATTATAATAAACAAGTCTCTCTAATCCATTGTGTGGTGTAAACTACTTGTGAGGCTTTTAAGTGAAGAAATAGGCAGTGAAGTTAAGCATGGCGTCTCCCACCTCTGACTCCTAAGGATGTTCTTCGTTAAAACAAAATTAAATTAAATTCACTGCTGAAGCTTTGCACATTTCTTTAGACTATTTCTTGATGAGAACTTTGATTATTCCAGGAAAAGTTTTATAAATCTTTTTAACACAACAAGAACTATTAAAAGTGAACAGAGTATAGGTTTTTTTTAACTGTACCTTTTCTCCGAAGTGTCCTTGCAGTCCCTGAAATATTCGAAGCAGGTATTTATTTAATAACAGAACCATTTTCTTGTTTGAAATATTTGCTTAAAGTGAATGTTTAAGGACATACTTGCCTTCTGGCCTTTATTTCCCTGGTCTCCCCTACATCCTTTGTCTCCATCTGCTCCAGGAATTCCTCTATGGCCCTAAAATAGTCACCCTGAGTCAATGGAAACCAAAATCCTCCTAAAAACTGAAATATCATTTTCATAGCTTATAACTCACAGGTTCTCCATCTTCTCCTAAATATCCTGGTGCACCAGCTGGACCAACAGATCCCTACAGATTAAATCATAAAAGAAAAGGTAAATATTAAATGAAGAAAGCATTGGAGTGGAGTGCTCTACTGGTTAAGATGTTGAGAAAAGATTTAAAAAGAGGATGGAGAAAGTTCAGAGTGAGGAAGGGGCTGACATATTTCAGATTCAATTCTCCTTTGGCCCAGGGATACTGAAAGGTTAGTACTGGGTGAAGGTGGTCTTACATTATAGCCAACCACCCTAAGCTGGCAGACATTTGAATTCAGCACAGTTTCAGATGATCTAACATCAGTTCATTTGGTCTGTGGTCATTTTGGCCAGTTAGGATTGCACTTTTCATTTGGAAGTATGCATTTAATTCAGTTGCCTACTCACAAAACTTGACAAAGAAAGCACAGAAACATAGTAAAATATATAAAATTCATAGTATAATAATATATTTTAGGGTAAGCTGAAACTCTTCGAAATAAGCAACCTTTCAAGATCTCCTGATTTATTCACCAGGCAAAGTATTATAGGAAGCTATGGAAAGTTCTGTTTTCTTCTAGGTAGATCTGAATTAAATGACGGACAGACTACCTTACCATAGATCCCATTTTTCCTATTCGTCCAGGAGAGCCTTTCTCTCCGACACACTTACAATGCACGCAGCAGCATGTTTTCTCAGCAATTTTATCCTTGAAAAGAGAAAAGAACTACAGTTAAAACGTTTTTTAAACAATCCAGTGGATCTGTCACTACTGAATACTGTAATCACTGTAACCCCTACTGATGAAGCAACATAATGAAAAAGTTCTGCTAGGGTGAAATAATTACTTATTAGCTTAGGTCAAATCCTTACTTGTGGTGATGCAAAAGAATGAGCTTTCAAGATTTTGCTTATGAACTTACCACATACTCAAACAGCCTGCTGGCAACATGTTGTGTGCCTATAGTTAATTGGTCATTATATCCAAATCCCTTTCCAAATTCCATATACAGAAGATCATGGAAGTCAATGGCTCCTTCCAAGACAACGGTTATTAGTCCATCCAGGCCTGTTTAAAACATTGATTATTATAAATCCCTTTTGAATATTTATTTCTTAACTGTTCCCGCCCACCCCTACCTCTATTACTTTTTGTTTTATTACATGAAAGGTGGAGGTCAGGTTTTAATATAGCATAAATTAAAATGAGGCAGGGAGGAAAATCTTAGTTTTGATATTTTGTTTTTACATTTCCAATCAGGAATGGCTTGACACCAGTTAGTCACAATGTTCAAATCCGTTAGCAAGATATCAAATTTTCTGAATTTATTCAAACAGATGGCTCAAACATCCTCAAAAGGTCAGGAATACTCTTGCAACAATAGAACAGGTTTGGTAAGCATATCTGTGATAGTGATTGTCTTGGGACAAATTTAGGCCAACCAAACCAGATCAGAACTTTGTTTTTCATGTAAGGCAGGTTTATCTCACTGTGCTGCTATAGCAAGAGCTAATTTGAATTAAATTATTACTGTTTGGTCTACTCCATGTTGCACACACAAGTGATAATAGGTGGAGCGCCAGAATAATGAATTCAGTGGTGGGCTCCAAAAAATTTTTACTACCACACTATGGGTGTGGTATGGTGGGTGTGGCCAACCCTGTGTTGCACCTGAATTATGACTACTTTATTTCAAAACTTGGATGGGCGGGGCCAGCCAGAATTTCAGCTACTGGTTCTGGCGAACTGGTGCGAACCTGCTGATGCCCACCACTGAATGAATTGGTATCTGAGAGATTCCAAAAGACCTAGGGGAAGACCAGTTGGTAGATGGGAAGATTTTCTCAAGAAAATGTTGGACCAACATGGAGAACTACTACCAAGGACAGATCATTATGGACAAAAGTTGTGCAGAATGATGTCGCAGAGATGTCTACTCATATGAAAACTCTCGCTGAATAACAATTCCAAGGTATCCATGGTAAGGTCTACTACAATATACCTTGTTTTCTAAGTTCTTCTGATTTTTTTTCAAGTGCTTCTATATCATCATCCAAACCATCAGAGAAAAGAATTATCACCTGGGGGGGAAAAGGTTAGGAAAGTAAGGCTAAAACATCTGTGCTACATAATGAACCAAATGACAGGATATATATATTAATTACTTTGGTGGATCTCTAGTGAATCATTCCAGATTAATCATTCTTTCAGAGAGATGGAAATTCTTTTAGATAAGGGAAGAATAACATGGACTATAAAAGAGATATACAGCTAAGGCCATTCAGATTATTCCAACTAAGTTTGTAAATGTTTTGCATAATATTATGCAATCATATAATGTAGCCTCGGGTATGATAATAAATTACCTTGCTTCGGTTTTGATTATCAGATAACTTTTGAAATGTATTCCAAAGAGTATCCAAAAACTTGACATTGAGATGTGATGGATCATTGAGCACAACATTTCTGAGTGTCTCCAGGATCTTTTCATGGTCAACTTGGAGAGTGGCCAAGACAGGTGGGTCTGAATTCTCTATCTGGGTTGCCACACTGAACTGTGTGGTTGTTCCTTTGTTGCAACTCACAGTGCTTGTAGAGGTGAAATAGTTTATAATACCAGGAAGATAGGTCTCCAAAAGGTGTTGGTTTTTTAATAAGTGGTCCCCTGGCTTCTGAGAGGAGATGTCAAATCCCATAAGAACATCGACAAAACATGCTATTTTTCAGAAATGCAGAGGAGAAATATTTGGACAAGTTAGTGTTGAAGAAAGGAGAAAAAACAGAGAGACCAGAAACAACACCATCAACAACACATTATTGTAGAAAATCAAGGAAATTCTGACAAAGCTAGACCTTTCATGTTTCCGGAGTGGATACTCTGAAGTTTCCTAGGTGGTATTTCGATGAACTTCCAAGTATTGTCTTGGCCAATAATACACAAATTACTATGTACGTTACAAAATGGCAGTTGATATATCAGTCATGATGGTAACATAGAATAGAAACATAGGGAGAGAATGCTTCTAATTACTTATGCACTCCCTGTTGAATCATATGTTACAGCCTTTTCTGCAGAATGCAAGAAGGAAATTAATCCAAGATAATATCAGTGGCTGCCATGTAGCAGATGATTATATAATGGACATTATTACCATAAAACTCTTCTCTATGGCATGTAACTTTTTTACAAGTAGAGTTTTGTTTTTCCACCTTTATGGAAAACCTCTCCTGTGTTTTAGTTTGATACATTCCAAAGAAAACTTATGATAAAACTCTAGCAGGATTGCTCTAAGAATACTTGGAATGCTGAAGCAAAAGAATTCCCAGTACAGTACGTGGAAATTTATAGTCTGAACATAACAGTTACAATATTAACCTCTTATTTACAATAAGACTGAATGTATTATCTAGGAGCTATCCAAAGTGCTGAACTCTGAACCTTAGAGACTGTCTTTAAAGTTCAAACTAAAATCTGGATCATATTCACCGCTTCTCCACCATCTAAGTCAATAGCCTCCATCATTATGTAGGAATTGTTTGAGAAAACATAACTCCAGAGTCTTCAGTTACAAGCATAAATGGATCCAGAACTTGGTATTAATTTTAACCTAAACTTCTCTTCTGTGGATCTCTGCACGTTTACTGTGCAACTAAAGGGAATTTTACCAGCAATTTAAACCTCTGCAACAGTTTCATTGTAGCAAAGCTGGCTGAAATGCTCAATGAGTTGAAGCATTTAACTGCAGATTTTGGCACTGGGAATTCAATTCCCCAACGTGCTGTATAAGGAAAGAATCGATCTGTGTGTTCCTCGGCAAGCTACATGGCTCTAAAGCCACCCCAGAAATAGGGAATAGAAAATCAGTTTTGAGACTTTTATATCTAAAAAACCTTGGAAAGGGTCGCCACAAATCAGACTTGACTTGACAGCATGCAACCTATATGATTACTAATATTCTAAAACAAACTTGCCTCCATCAACATTTGATGAATTGGTTTCCTTTTTGCCTTATAAACTTCCTTTAAGTTAAAAAAAATATTACCCCAAGTTTCAAAGATAGTGTGTGTTATATTGTAGACAAGACGGAAAGAAGATCATGGCCATTTGACACCTTCTGAGCTAGTCCATTCTAGTCCAGCTGAGCAAGCCCAGCCAAGGAACCAAATGATGATGAAAACAAGGATAACATGATTTTAGTGAGAAAACAGTGGAAAATCTCAAGTGCAACAGTGAATAAAGAAAAACATAAGTAAGATGAAAATGGCTTAATTTGGTAAACAGAAAAATATAAAACTTCCCCGAAAATTAAATTAATTTTTTTATATTAAACTATTAAAAATAGGCATTCATTTTTATATACATGAACAAAGAAGACTTAATACAGATTTAATAAAAGCAGCTTACTTGATTTGTCATCATCTTTACACAACTCTTCTGTTACACATTTTGTAATATTTGACAGTGCATTGTAATCAGCTGTCGTATATTTCCTGTCTGGGGAGTTTGTTATCTGTTGAAGTTGCATGTGATTAACCTTTCCGACTCCAATTGCATGAATCTCCACACCTTCATTTCTCAGCTCCTCTGCTGGCTGAGCCACACTGTCATCTGATTTTCCATCAGTGATTATTAGTAACATCTGATGGGTGTTCCGAGCTACTCTGCGTTTTGGTGATTTGAAAAAGGCCTTCACTTCTCTTAGTGCCTTACCAATGTATGTTTTTCTGCCTGGCTCTATTGTAATATTATTAATTTTGTCCTTCAGTTCTGATTTGTTTTGATAATCACCCAGAGAGAATTCCTCTTGATACATTTCACTAAATTGTGCCATGCCGAATAGAACATTTCCATTATAACCAACCAAATCAACCAGCTCCGTCAAGAAATCCTTCACTTTGTCAAAGACTTTTCCAGATATGCTTTTGGAACCATCAATCAGGAAAACAATCTCTGCATAGATGTCACAGCCTGCAAAACAAAACAAAATGGAAAACAAAATTTCACACATATTATGCCAAAGAGCAAGCAATAATTATATAGGGGTGATTATTCCATAGTGGCTTAGCATTCCAGTCCACCGAAAGCAATGTATTACACAGCAACACGTTAAAACATATTATAGTACTTGTTTTAATTTTGTCAGCTGCTTATGTTAATACCATCATTTTGATACCATATACCATCATGCCAGTGCTCCATAGCAGAGCGGATGTTGTAAGGATTACAACCAGTGGTGGGATTCAGCAGGTTTGCACCAGTTCACCAGAACTGGTAGCAGAAATTGTGGCTGTTCACATCCATCCAGGTTTTGAAATAAAGTAGTCCTAATTCAGGTGCAACACAGGGCTTTCCCCCTAGCCACGCCCACCATACCATGCCCACAGAGTAGGTAGTTAAAAAATTTGAATCCAACTACTGCTTACAACCTCAGCCCTGCTACTGAGCACTGTCAGGGACACGGCAAGGCAAGCAGAGGGGACAAGGTTTGATGATTTGGTGCCATGCAGCTCCTCCATGCTGGTAAGCAAGAAAGCAGCATGGGGTGGAGTGGTGGGTGGCTTGGGGTGGTCACTGGTGGCGGTGGTGGTGTGGGTGTAGTGGTGGGTGGTTCAGGGGTGATCCCACTGCCAACAACAGTCTGAGGGGGTGTGATCCGGCCCATGGCTTAAAAAGGTTGAAGACCTGATTATTCCAAGAGGCTGATTATTCCAAGAGGAGGATGCTGCAACAGATGGGCATCCTCCTCTTGGGCCATCACCAAAAAGAGATCTGCAGTATGAACAAATTTGGATTTAAAGTTTGGTGCAAAGCAATATCTCCATCCACTATCCCCTTCCTGCTTTTGCTCTGTTTTAGCTCAACCACAGTATGAACCAGCCCAGTACAGCACTGAATCAATCAAACCTTTTCTGCTCAGGAAGAATGGCCTTTGAGTTTCACTTTCCCCAGGAAAAATGGAGACTAATTGAAATCACTGTAGAAGTTCTGAAGGCCAGCAAGTGAGCATATATGTTCCTTTAGTCAAGATATATCATACAGAAAGTGGGGGAGAAAGTGGTCCTCTATAGGAAGCTGAAATACCACTTCCAAGGCACGTGTTCTTTAGCCTACCATAGGCTTTGCTTTGTGTGTGCATATCTAGAACCATAATAGATAATCAAATACTGTACTTCATTTACTGTGAAACTTGCACGCAGCAGAATTGTATATTATAGCTGTTTGTCCATTAAAAAAACTCACCAAAATATACAAACCAGATTTTATGCTGAATGCTTCTAACCACATCCTGTACATAGAAAACTGGCACAGGCCCAACATTTCTCTTGTCTTTGCCAATGCTATTTCCCATAACATTTTTTTTAATTTTAGAAGACAATTGAAACAAGCTGTATCCTTTCTTTCAATATTCAGTGGCACAGTCTAAACTTAGTAGGTACACATATACTTCAGCATCAAAGGAAGGGCAGCTCATGAAAACAGTGAAGATGCCTCCAAAATGTTAAGGGAAGTGCCCGTTAGCATCTGAGAGAATGTTCCTCCTTCATAATTCCATCAAAGCTACACAATGCCATTAAAGCCTCATGCCTCAGCCAGCAGACATACAAATGAAGCCCTTGTTTACTTTCAAATGACCAATGACAAAACAAAAGCAAGTTACCTTGGAATACATGAGGGTGAAGAATGATGGTATTAAGCTAAGCAGCCATTTTTGTTTCTTAATGGAGTTCTACTGCCCATGAACTGCTTAATCATACTGTAGACCAGTGTTTCACGAAGCACTGATCAGCCAATGTACTGACTTAGACTTCTGGGAATTGAAGTCCCTCTGTGGGGCTTTGGCCCCATGTTGGGAACCACTGCTGTAGACCCACTAAGCAATACAAGTAGAAATGAAAGTGAATAAAGAATAAAGTGAATAAAGTGATATGCAAACATTAAATCATTTGTCATAGTTTAATACTGAAAGAGCAGCTTCCCTGGAGAATGGCCCCATTTCCATAATGTTTCTATGGTGACAATGTCCATCCATAGCACATAGTATACAGTAGCTATCAGATTACTATATTTCTCTCTCTCTCAAAAGTAAACACAGATAAAGAAGGAGTGAATACTTTACCTGGTGATGGGCAATAGTCATCTATTACAGTCAAATTTTTCAGACCGTCAAATGTATCCACATAAAAATAATTTTCTTTCTTTCCAGCCATGATCAGAAGTTCATCAGGTTTCGCATCTTTTATGCCAATGGCAAGGATAGTAATTCCACTGTCTCTCAGTCTAGTTGAGACATCATCAAGTTTCTCCTTATCATGGGAATCCCCATCAGTTATGACCATAAGAACTTGAGGGACACCCCAGGATTTGCGGCTGCCATGTTCCTCAGTGAACAGAGCTTCAGCATGTCGAAGAGCTTCTGCTGTATATGTTGTCTCGCCTAAAAGTGTGTCGTCCCGGATTTTATCAATGATGCCTGATTTTTTACGATACGTGTTAAGGTAGAACAGAGTTTGTGGAGTATCAGAATACTTCATCGCTCCAAACTGAACATTGCCCTTGTCAATATCTGCTTTATTCACAATGTCAATCATAAAGTCCTTCATGAAATCGTAATTATAGCCTATACTGCCAGAACTATCTATTACAAAAACGATGTCTAAAAGCCCTGTCGTTTTGCATTCTGAAAAGCAAACACATAAAAAAAGATAGATCAATATATAGATATCATTCATGCAATTTTTCATATTCCAGCACTCTATCCAACACTGAATCAGTACTAGCACTGGATGTATTCTGTTATCCTGCACCTTTGAGTACAGATCTCCCCACCCCTTGACATTTCCCAAACTAAAGGAGCAGCCAAATGATTAACACAATAACACCAAGAAGAAGACCAATTTAGCAAATACCCAAAGACTAATTTAGCCATACACAAATTGACTTTTGAAATTCTCCATCCTATTTATGAGCTGGTGAAGGGAGGTGACAATTTATCTAAATTTACACAGAGAAGGAGAAATCTTTCAATTTCTAAGACGGAAGGCTCAACATTGGCTTTAGCAGAGATTTGTTCATCCCCCCCCCGCCCCAAAGGATTTTTGGTATTTACACTGTCAGTCAAAAAGGTGACATGTATACTGAGTTCATAGATGACAGAGGAGCCTGACATGTTTTGGTCCATGGGGTCGCAAAGGGTTGGACTCAACTGTGCGACTGAAAAAACAACAACCGTTTCCAGAGCTTGGTCTGCCATTTTACTTTCTCCATGAATGTTTCTACTTAGTTTCATTCTAGACTAGACTCTTGGGCTTTGAGGTGTTGACAGAAAGGCAGAGTTACCAGCAAAGAAATAAAATTCAGAAAACGGTGGAGTAATTTTGAGAATAATTGTACAAACAGACCCTGTATTTCTAGGACAATAAGAGAAAGGAAGTCTTGAGAATGTTTGGCTTGGCAATTATTGCAATTTTTAGGATTCAGTACTTTCTGTAGGACTTTCCAAATACAAAATTTGAGAAGACTCATTGTGTAAACATTTATATTTATTTTCCTGTGGGACTGTAGTAAATGTGAAGATGTGCACTGTTATGTTCAGTTCCAGAAAAAGGATAGAGCTAGTGCTGGAGCATAATTTGTGTTTCGATTTCTTAAAAGTGTTATTCCCAATTAAAGATACTTTCACCACTATTTTATTCTTGGGCACTTTATGTTATATGTTTTAGTTTACTTAACATTATAAGGTGCTGTATCTGTTTTTCCTTTCTGTTACATACAGGTGAAACTCAGAAAATTAGAATATCGTGCAAATGTTCATTCATTTCACTTAAAAGGTGAAACAAATATATGAGATACTCACTACATGCAAAGCGAGATATGTCATGCCTTAATTCGTTATAATTGTGATGATCATGGCATACAGCGTACATGAGATTGTGTGATTATTATGGGGTACATGAGATTGAGGGGTTGGGGTTTTCATAAGCTATAAGCCATAAGCATCAATATTATAACAAAGTAAGGCTTGAACTATCTCGCTTTGCATGTAATGAGTCTATCTCATATATTTGTTTCACCTTTTAAGTTGCATTACTGAACTGAATGAACATTTGCACGATATTTTAATTTTCTGAGTTTCATCTGTATGCAGTGGTAACTCGCTTAAAGAGCATAATGCATTCCACAGGTGTTTCACCATTGTAAGTGACCGATTGTGACTTCTGGTGGGGGTGGGGTGGGGGTTGTGAACCTTGATTTAGTTGTTAAGCCAGGTTTTTTTTGGTTGGTTTTAGTTGTTAAGCGAGGTGACCACTCAGAGAAAATTCTGCTCTTTAAGTGAGTTAGTCTCTTAGCGAGGTGATCTTTATGCAAGGTTTTGCTGTATCATTGTCACTCTGTGTTTCGTTGACTGCCTTTACTTTCTTCTGTGAAAAGACCTGATGATAAGAGTTGAACTACAATTTCTTATCCTAGGCCAGTGATGGAAAACCTTGGCACTCCAGCTGTTCTTGTACTTCAGTTCCCAGAAGCCATGATCAGCAGGAGTGCTGACTTGGGCTTCTGGTAATTGAAGTCCAAGAACACTGTTTGCCTTCATGACCCTAAACTTTAACTAAGAAGAAACTAGTCAGGAGACTGCTGGTTACTGTCTGCTACAGAAATTAATGTGCAATTAATGAAAAGATATATATATACACTCCTCAACCACCTCATACTGTGCATCAAATAATACAAGAGTCATGAACCTCACTCATGACAGGTTGTTCATCTTTTAATTTTTTGTTGGAGGGAATTTATCAAGAATTCATCAAATTCAACAAGAATAGCTGAGGTTCTCATGGGAATAATTTTAGCTCTGTTTAGTATGCCAAGGCCACAGCCATGAAAAGATACCATTCTGTACTATATCTTTCTGTATCCATACTGGATGGGGATTCTGGGATTTATGGTCACAGTTTCATAGCCATTGTTAAAGTCTGCTAACATGAAAGTCTACTAACATGAAAACCCTAAACATGTTTCCTAAATGCAGTAGACATTCTGTCTAACTTTCAGAAGTTACTTAATTTTTACCCGATTATTCAGTTTTTAGTTGATTTGTGAGATTGCTGTGGAGCAGGCATTCACAACCCCTGGCCCACAGGTCTAATCTAGCCCATGCATCTCATTAACCCGGCCCGCAGTGGCCACCCTGGCACCTCTAGGACCACCCACCACCACTACCAGTAAAAAAATGTCATTACATGTGGCAGTGGTGGCGGTTGTGCCATTTTGTGGCTTTTTCCACAGCCTCCGTTGCTTCTCAGGGTGTCTGGAGGCTTTTCAGAGCATGGTTCACTCCATTTTGGGAATTTTCCGCTGCTTCTCTGGTGCATTTCAGAAACTAAATTATAGCAGTTTGTGACTCCTGGTGCCGGGCAGAGCTTACATCAGCACCTGTGTTCCCAGCATGGAACCAAGAAGTCTCCAAGCACAGAGGATTAGCTGCCAAGATGCAGCAGAGAAGTGGCAGGAAATTCTCAAAACAGAGCAAACATGCTCCGAAAAACCTCCAGATGCCCTGGGAAATAGCGGAAGCTGTGGGAAAAGCTGCAAAAATAGTGTGATTGGCACTGCTGCTGAAAACATAAGTAGTGGGCACCAACACACTTCCGACCCATACAGCTCAGTGCAGTGGCAGGAACTGGCCCCTGGCAGGAAAACGTTGCGAACCCCTGCATGTGGAGGGTAGTAATTGACATCACTCAAACAGAAGATGAGTAGTTTGATGTGGAGAAAGACTGTCTTGTCAAAGCCACCCAGCATGTAAAATGATATTTTAAAAATTAAAAGTCAAGAACATATGGCCCTCCAGATGCTGTTGAAGGATCCGGCCCACAACACCAAAACATTTGAAGGATTTCTTAGAATTCACATATTGGTGCTCTGAGCAGTGATTTGTGAAAATTTCCATCCTGTAGCTCTCAATGATTGTTGCAATATAATTTGTAGCTGTTCTAGAATACTTGATTGCACACAATACTTGCTCCCGTCTCTCTGTCCCAGCTTCTGCCAACTTAGCAGTTTGAAAGCAGGTAGGCAAATATGTACTGCCTCAACAGGAAAGGTAACAGTGTTCTGTGTGGTTCAGCATCTAGTCATGCCTGCCACATGACCACGGGTGGGGTGCTCACTCACCTCCATTTACAGGCAAAGAACTGCTAGGTTGGCAAGAGCTGAAAAGAGACGGGAGCTCATTCTGTCATGTCGCATTCAAGTCTCGAACTGCTGACCTTCTGGTCATCAAGTTCAGCATCTTAACCAATAAGCCACATGCACATGCATAAATTGCCGATATCAAGAGAGGTACTAACCATCAGGTTTATGTGGGCTGCATATGCCAAATTTGATGTCGCCTTTTATGTGATTTAGAATATCAAAGCTTTCTACATAAAACACTTTTTCAGAACTCCCACTTATCTCTTCTAGCTGTGTTTTATTGGCATTAAATACTCCAACTGAATAGATGATGATGCCTTTCTCCCTCAAGGTTTCAGCTGGAGTTTTTACTTCATCTTGTGCTTCTCCATCTGTGATCAGGATCAGGATTTTATTGACAGAAGGACGTGCTCCTTTGGCAGGTGTGAAATAATCAGCCACAAACTGCAGTGCTTCTCCTGTGTATGTATTCTTACTCAGCAGAGGCATTTTTCCAATGGCCTCAATGATGTCACTTTTTGTCGAGTAACTGTTGAGCCGAAATTCTTCTTTTTGTGTGGTACTGAACTGGACAATGCCAATACGCACTTGGTCTAGGCCAATGTCAGACTGATTCACGAGTTCCTTCATGAAATCTTGCATTTTCTTGAAATTTTCAAAGCCTATGCTGTTCGAGCTGTCCACTAGGAACATAACATCAGCTTCCTTTTCCTTGCAAGCTACAGGAAAGAAAAAATAATAGTTACTTTTTCAGATACCAAAAATCACAGTAAATCAGTCTAAAGCCATTGCTTATGTGGTCTCAGCAGAGGAAAAACATACACGAGTGAATGCCTTTGAAAATGTAAGCAAACTATTTTCTTAAAAGAAAAATTATACAAAAACAAACCAACATAAAATACAAGCATATAAAAGGAAAACCAATATAAAATAATACAAACTTTTAAAAAATCAGTCATAATAACCATATTACATAGCCTAACCAAAAGAAAGAATATTCCTGTGCTTCCCCCCCCCCCCCAAATCTGGACCTTCTCTATATACAGTGGAATCTCGGTTAACAAACGGCTAACTTATCATAAAAATCATATAACAAAAGGAAATCTATAGAAAATATCAAATTTTTCAAATCAAATATTTATTACAGTTCAAGACCAGCATAGAACAGCAAAGGGAATAGAAGTTAATAAAGATTCCGTAGAAAATAGTGGCTCACTTTATGGATTTTTCCCCAGAATCGATTAGTTGGTTTTCAATGCATTCCTATGGGAAACCGCATTTCGGTTAATTATTTTGGTTTTCAACACATTCCTATGGGAAATTGCTTTCAATATATTCCTATGGAAAATTCGGTTAAAGTAATTTTCACTGTAAGAAACGTCCCGGAGAATGCATTAATTACGTTAACCGAGGTTACACTGTACCTTAATCCATTAGCTTCTTCACAGAATAAACTCACTCCTTATCTTTCCAGAATGACAATATTTCCCCTGCTGGCCTTTTTCCTTTCTCTTTTATTAATACAAATTTCATAAAATCACCCAAATCTCTTGAAAAGGGTTAATTTCCATCAGACCTTTTTAAACTTTAACCTTATATGCCAGCTTGACATTAATAGTTACATTCAAGCTTTCATTATACCATTCTGTTATTTGAAAATCTGCTTGGACTTTCCATCTTTTGCAAAAAATAATCTCACTGCCATTGCTAAATTGCTGATTGACATTCCCCCACCCCCACCCAAAACCATCTGAAAATCCCTGAAACAATACAGTAGAGAAATCTTTGTGCAACATAGATACAATTTCTCCAACTTCCTTAAGTACCCTTTCCCAGAATTTTTGTAGAACTTCATTTCTCAACATAAATGAACATATGTTTCTCCATCTTCATTGCATCTACAACAATCTGCAGAATAATCTGTTTTATACTAACTGTTATGTACTGAATAGTTTGTGACAAGTACCCCTTTAATGGATTGTATCCGACAATTGTATCTATTGTAAGCAATCAATGACTCATTGTAACAAGCTGTTAAGAACAATGCTGCTCGTGCCAATAGCAGCGTTAGCCACAGGATACTGATTCCCCTGAATACCTGAAGGGCAGGAAACTACTGCCGCACCGCACCTAGAGAAGATGGGCGTGACGTCCCATGACGTCACGCGGGCAGTAACCAATGAACTATCACCCGGGTTATTCAAAATGTACAGTGTACTATAAATAGAGCTGTTTGGTCTACCTGTATCTCATGTTCACACTGATTACCATGCAATAAAGTTGTGTTTAGCCCTTACTGCGGCTCCTTCTTTGTCTTCCGTGCAAGACACCAAATTGTCAACGAAGGTGGAATGGCATCCCGACAAGTGAACATCGCGCCATTCGATACCTCGAAGCCAAAAAAATGGGAACTCTATGAACAGCAGTTCCTCTACGCTATGGACCTCGAAGGCATCGAGGAGGAAGCCCAGCGCCGGGCATTCCTACTGGCCCAGTGCGGCCTAGAGACTTTGGAACTGGCCACCAACCTCCTAACGCCGAGACCACTCAGGGCCGTGCCCCTAGATGAGATCCTCGCTGAGTTGAGGAAGCATTTTCAGCCGAAAGTGTCTGTGTTTCTGGCAAGGTTGGCGTTTCAGCAGCGGTGCCAGCGGGCCGGTGAGTCCGTGGCAGACTTTGTGGCAGCCCTGCAGGTGGCTACCATGCCTTGCTGGTGGGGAGTGTCCCTGAGCGAGGTGCTGAGAGACAGGCTCCTGCTGGGCCTGCGAGATGAGGCAGCCAGGAAAAAACTCCTGGCCAAGGACGAGAGCATCTCGTTCGAGCATGTCCTGCGCATTGCCCAAGCCGCCGAGTCAGTGCAACAAGGCGAACGGGTATGCCGGGCCAGGACCGTCGCGGTTGGGGCCCCCCCGCTGGCAGTCCCAGTCCACAGCTGTTCCTCCCACGGAGAGCATGGGCCCTCCGAGTCCACCACGTCCACCTCCGACTTCAGCGAGGATGTGCAGCGAGTGCAGAGGAGACCCGAGAGGTGAGACTGCGCCAGAGAGGACTGCTGCTGCAACGGATGCGGGGCATCCCACGACCAGAGCCGATGCCAATTCCGGAAGGTGGAGTGCCACAACTGCGGGCGGTGCGGACACATCACGAGGGTCTGCAGGCGGCGTCGAGATGACGGCAAGGGCCAGGCAGAATGGCCCCAATGAAAGGCAGATGAGGTTGGGCACATCCTCGACAACAACGAGCCCCAGGAGCACCATGTGTCTTGACGGATTCCCGACGACCGCGACCAGGCGGTCCACAGCGTGCAGTTGCGGCGGTCCCCGTTTTTTTGTTGAGGTACTGGTATAGGGGGTCCCAATAAGGATGGAGATCGATTCAGGGTCATCATACTCCATCATCTCCCACAAGGAATTTCTACGTATTCCCCCGAAGTTACGCAAGCTGAAGGCCCTTAAGACTAATTTGCGGGACGTTCAGGGCAAGAGTATACCAGTGTTGGGGGTGGGAGAATTCAAGGTGCAGTTTAAAAGGCGCTCCGTGCAGTTGCCTCTAGTCGTCTTGAAGGAAGGGTCCTGCTGCCTCCTGGGTACACAATGGTTCGGGCCCCTGGGAGTTTTCATCGGAGGCATACATGCCATGCAGGCTGACCCGATTACGGAGGTGTGTAACGCACACCCAGCCATTTTTGAGAAGGGGCTAGGGAAGTTCAAAGGGCCCCCAGTTTCCTTCGAATTGGACCCCAACATACGACCCATCAGGATGAAGCCAAGAAGAGTGCCTTTCGCACTAAAGGACAAAATAGAGACTGAACTGGACAAACTGGTGGGTCAGGGGATTTTGGTGCCGGTGGACTCCGCGGAGTGGGAAACCCCCATTGTTACGGCACTTAAGGCTAATGGGGAGGTCAGAATCTGCACTGACTACAAGTGCACGATTAACAAGGCAATTCGCCCGAATGCGTATGCAGTGCCGGTGGTAAGCCACCTGCTAGCAACCTTGCATGGGGGGAGGTGTTTCGCCACAACTTTCACGTCAGCAGAGTTTCAGGGTTTCATAGAGATTAACAAATTTCACCACATAACTGCAGCCCCATTTCACCCCGCTACAAATGGTCAAGCGGAATGCCTGGTGCGAACAACGAAGGACACACTGCGTAGGATGGGCCCTGGGGAATTGAACTTGCAGCTTTGCCAGTTTCTGTTAAGGTACTGTGTAACCCCCTTAGCATCAGGGCTCTCTCCCGCTGAGCTCCTCATGTGGAGAAAACCCGCTATGATTCTCTCAAGACTAGACCCAACCAGGGTGGAGGATACGGGTAGAAACATAGAAGCGGGGGGGGGGGGGGGGACCAAGAGCTTCGAGATCGGCCAGCCGGTACACTGCCGAAACTACGCAGCTGGCGGCCCCACTTGGGTACCTGGAATAGTGGTCGGACAGACGAGGCCAGTCTCCTACAATGTCGAGACAGGCACGGGACTCCTCTGGAGGAGGCACGCCGACCAGCTCAGAGGTAGAGTAGTGGGAAGGCAAGACATGAGTGACCAAATGGAGCAGTCAGCGTTAGGGTTCTCCCCCACCCGTTTATCCCAAGGGGGAGACACAGACCACAGGGGGGAGGGAAATGATACAAACCCGCATTCTTTTGACACGCCAGGTAACAGGAACAATTTAGAAGAGAGGGATTTCGAAGAATTGTTAGATTTTGAGTTAGGAGACCGGGGGGAGTTTTCGGAGTGGACCACCACCCATCCAAGTGAAGAGCGGGTTTTTTCTTTAGTCCCTGGAGCCCCCGGTCTCACATCCCTGGAGTTTACTCCCACACCTAGACCTTCCCAATCCCTGGCTCATGACTCACAGCCAATCGCTAACAAGTCACCCCCCTCAAGTGCAGGGACTCTGGCCCGAAGTGCGGCCACCAGTCGCCCAAAGCGAACGTGCGGAAAGCCTCAATGGCTAAAGGACTTCGTCCTCACCTAGGGGGGAGGGATGTTATGTACTGAATAGTTTGTGACAAGTACCCCTTTAATGGATTGTATCCGACAATTGTATCTGTTGTAAGCAATCAATGACTCATTGTAACAAGCTGTTAAGAACAATGCTGCTCGTGCCAATAGCAGCGTTAGCCACAGGATACTGATTCCTCTGAATACCTGAAGGGCAGGAAACTACTGCCACACCACACCTGGAGAAGATGGGCGTGACGTCCCATGATGTCACGCGGGCAGTAACCAATGAACTATCACCCGGGTTATTCAAAATGTACAGTGTACTATAAATAGAGCTGTTTGGTCCACCTGTATCTCATGTTCACACTGATTACCATGCAATAAAGTTGTGTTTAGCCCTTACTGCGGCTCCTTCTTTGTCTTCCGTGCAAGACACCAAATTGTCAATGAAGGTGGGATGGCGTCCCGACATCCTCTGTAGGCATTCGTGCTGTCACCTTAGTACAGCGTTTGCCCCACCCCTCTACCCAGCAGCTCAATGGGACACTTTCTCCCTCCCCCCAATAGAGTTCACACACACACAGCCCCTCTGTCCCACAACCCAATGAGAGTGCTTCCTCCCTCCCCTGTTGCTGTGTTCGTACTTTGCAATAAATAAGTGCAGTTTGGGCACTTGGTCACTAAAAGGTTCTCCATCACCTTCTTTTATTTCCTAATTCCCCTTCCATTTTCAAAATTATTTATTCAAAATTTGTCAAATCACTAACTCATCCATATTCTTTCACTCAATTTTTGCCTATATATACAAATGAGTTATCACTGACAAATTTGCTCATCATTGTTCTCCTAATATCTCAATTACATGCTTCCTAGTTGAAGTCCTGTTTAACTAATCCTTAGTTAAAAACCTTCTACTCTACATCTTTATTCATTATGAGTTAATTTATATTAGAGGAGAATTTTTCTAACTCAGCTATTAGAGTCAATGAAGAGATCCCTGGACTAAATGCTGTCTTATGTTTACTCCAAATTACTAACATATATATATTTTTAAAAGTGGGTTATCTGAAATGTTTTTATAATTCCCTTTGAAAAATATATTTTGACTACACTCTTCAGTCTTATTTAATTCTAACTCCCCCACTTTCCAATATATTAAGTTATAATAAGTTCCAGAATACTGTATGTCTAATTTGGCTGACAACATAATAATATTTGACACTGGTTATACTTAACCCTCCCTGCTTTTGTGGCAGATGCTTGGTCTTCTATCTCCATTTCAGTAAGAATTAATCAAATATTGCCATTCTTTTAACTTTAATTTTGGAACACTATAGGTAGCATCCAAAATAAAAAGAGCTATTCTTAGGTATAATCTTCATTTTACAAACTCCTATCCTTCCAAACAAACAAACAAAAAATCCAGTCTTCTATAATTCTTCAATTTTCTATTTCCCTCCTTTTCTATCCAATCATAATTGACTTTCTTTCATATCCAACAGATTTTCAATGAGTTACATTCCCAGATGTTTAAAACTAGAAATTATTCTTATATCAACTATTTCCCTTCTCTTATTCTTCTCTCTTCCACTATTAAATAAAATCAGTTCTGAATTATTCCCATTTATTTGAAGTTCAGATGCCTCCCTGAAACTCTCCAAATGTCTATAATATTCCCGATAACCTTTATTTGATCTTCAATAGTTAACAAAGTATCATCCACGAACAAGTTAATCTTCTCCCCGCTCTTTTTTTGCTTTTGTCAACAAGAACATCCTTGTCTAGTGCCTTGGCCAAAGTATATTTGGTCTGTTAAATCCATTTCCAGAAACAAGGGTTCCCTTAAGTAGCCAAAAAGGTGAAAATCCAAAAACACATTAAAAGGAGAACTATGTGAGCCATCTGGATTACCTCTTGAATTTAACCTTGGCTTCCTTTGCACACTACGTTCTGGAGTGGTACATGACATAATAGAAATGAATAGAAAAATAATATAGGAATGTCACGTTTGTCTAAAAGTGTGCTTTGACCTTGAAAAAATAAGTTAAAGAAAACTGGTGCTCACTAAATTCTTTCAAACTTTCCATTCTCACTGGAAACAGAATCACAAGTTCTTTCAGTAACAATGTGTTCCTAAACCTGTATTCTCTGAAAATCACAGAAGGAAGGGTAGGAGTATTACTAAGGATTGGCTGGAGATGGGATCTTTGACCTTGACAATACCACCATCTCCCCATTTTTATTTTCCTGCTGTTCTTCAAATTACAGAGCTCAGCTGGGGAAATTTAAAAAATGGGATCATTTGTTGGGATGAAAAAGTGAGTGTGGGATAGTTCTATACCATTCCTTGTTCAGCAGTTCCTGCAAATATTTCCTTTGATACAGCATTAACTCTACCAGGGGAATAACAGAGTTTAGAATCCCACTGCTGTGTCATGAATTCTGTTTTATGGCAACCCTTTTCAGTGTTTTCGAAGTAGGAAATACTCAGAAGTGCTTTATAATTTCCTTCATAGGGGAATTTCCTGCAACTGTTCAGCTTTCCCAAAGTTACGTAGGCTGGGTTTTGTGTGACTCCTAACTATGGAGTGTGTGACTCCTAGTTATGGAGTCACATACCTGACACACTGAGCTAGCCAGCCACCCTGCAACCTGAAATCAAGAAATACTCATGAAAACGTCAACTTGGGTTTGCTTGGGTTGTGAAACCACAGTTCTGTTCATATGAAGAATTGCCAGAGAAATGTGTCTTACCTTCTTCAGAGCATAATTCTTGAACAATTTCATTTTTTACATTTTTCAGCAAGCTAAACTGTTGCACAAAGTATACTCTTGACTCTGAGCCTGCAATCTCATACAATTGGGTTCTATTAGCCTCTTTCACACCAATAGCAAAAATGTTGATCCCTGCGTTCCTCAGCATAGTGGCAGGTAGCAGCACATTGTCATGGGCTTCCCCATCTGTCAGCACAATGAGATAGCAGGGCACTTTGTGATTGCGCTGCTTTCTTGCCTTTTCAAACAGTGGCCTCATGTACTTTAAAGCTTCTCCAGTGTAAGTATCTCCAGTCAATTGTTTGATATTATTAATGGCTTTTTCTAGGCTGCTTGCTTTAGTGTACTCATCTATTTCAAATTCTACTCTGTGGTTGCTTGAATATTGAACAACTCCAAATCGAACATGATCAGGTCCTATTGTAAACAATCTCATGACTTCCTTCAGGAAGGTTTTCATGTCTTCATAGAAATCCTGGTAATGAATGCTGCTGGAACCATCAATGAGAAAATAAATATCAGCCTTTTCTGTGTCCATACATCCTACAAAAACAGAGAGATGTTATATAATAGCAGACATGAATAAGCAACAAAGATAATACCTGTTGAGGCATTCAATATAGGACTAATGGCCTACAAGCACAGGAAGCAAGATAGCCCTGACACTACTGTTCTAGCTTTTAAAGAGCTAAATCTGAAGAGGTGAACAATCTCTGGTGATTCTCACACTGTCAGGAAACCTTAAAAACAAGAGTTCCAGATCACAGGCAGAAATTACTTACATGGAGACTACTCTTCAGATTTAGGTCTCCATGCAAGAAATTTACAGAAGAAAGGTGTAGAGAAGTGTTTTCCAACCTTTGGTTTCTGGACTTCAATCCCCAGAAACTAAGTCAATTCCCCCAAAGCACTGATCAGCCAATGTACTGACTTAGACTTCTAGGAATTGAAATTCCCCTGTGGATCCCCATGTTGTTCATGTGGGTTTGTGTCATTTAAACTGGGCTCTGCATTAGGCCCCTTGAACCTTTTCAGTCTGGAGGCATTTATCTCTCAGTCTACTGAAAAGGTCTGTGGTTTCACAAACTATGTAGTGTGGCACTGAATTGGCTGCAGATGCAATAATCTGGCAGTGAGATGGGGAATAAACATCTTGCAGGATGATAGGCTGGATCCATTTCTGCCAACCATTCTTGATAATCCTCCTGATCCCCCAAGGGCTGCTGTCCTAAGAGATATGTAGGGGTGTGTGTCTACAAACAAGTACTAGTTCAAGGCCTGATATATGTTTGCCTCAACTTCGTATAGCACAACAGTCCCACACATCAGTCTACACTTTGATAAGTCTCTATATCCCATCACACCCTTTGTTGTCTCCTGGCATTCAGGCTGGGGAGAAGGCTAGATCTATGCCCTATGTTGTGCCAAATTCTGTATGCTAAACCTTACAAAGATAAGACCAGTTTATCGCTCCTTTCACAGCCTCCTCTCTTTCCTTATATAATGGCCAATGGTAACAAGAGAGGGAACAGAAAATATGTAAGTAGGAACATTATTACTGCTAACTGGTGTTACCTGCTTTGAGATGTCCTCTATGAGTAGCCTGGACATAGAGCTTGTCCTGTATTTTATTGAAGATTTTCTTCCGCAACATGTCAACCTTACTCGGCAGGCTAGAGTAGTTTGGAAGTTTTATAATATTACGATCTGGTGGATATGATACAACCTTTGTTAACTGGGTAATATTAGCTCCTTCAATCCCAATGGTAAAAACTGTCACTCCATCTCGCAGCAGAAGATTAGCTGCTTCCACTAAAGAGTCGTCTGAGGGTCGATGAGTGATGATGGTGGCTATTTGCTCTACTCCTTGAGAGCCTCTGCTTCCAGCACGACTAGTAAAAACTTGTTTCCTGGTAACATTAATGGCAGCACCCAGGTTAGCTTTTCCTTGTCTGGGAGAAAATCTCTGAATCTGCTGCAGAATGTCACTTTTCTCTGTTTCTTTGCTCAAAAGAGAGAGAACTTGTGGCTCAGTGCTGTACTTTACTAGGCCAATTCTTATGCAGTCTTTTTTCACATCAAGAAAGTTGACTGTGTTTTCTAAGAACTTTTTGACATGTCTAACATCAACGTTGGGAACACTCTCATCTACCACAAAGACGGCATCTGCGACTGAATCACCAAGACAGTCCGCCACTGTGAAAGAAAGAACACACATATATCATGATATTAGCAATCTTGGCTCCCCCACAGCATTTATTTTATAAAGACGTTCACATATATACACATGGGCAAAAGAAGTTGATTTTATACAGTTCATACTCATTGCTAAATGTATCATACTACAGAAGTGGAAAGCCACCAAGTAGCCTCATACGGATCAGTGGATGAAAGACCTCTCGGAGCTTGCTGCTGCTGAACCATTATATTCTTTTATGTAAACAGAAGGACAGAAGACAAATTCCAAAACTTTTGGCAGAGTGCTTTTAAAAAACCCCAACTCTAAATAGACTGAAAAATAGAAGTCATGTTCTTTCCCCTTGCCTAACTGCCCAGACACAGAGCTTTGAAGAAACTGCATGCTTGGAGGGAAAACTTTGTAGTTGCAGGAAATGTACTGCATGTATAGCAATAGCAATCATACTTATATACCGCCCCATAGAGTTTGCCATACCTGTCAAGCGCAGCTCCAGAAAATATGGGACATACATGCATGTGCAGTACCTACTTTCCCCACCGGTCAAATTATGGGATGGCAGTGGGAACGTAGAGGAAGCGGCACAGAAATACGGGAGATCCCGGCCAATCCGGGATACTTGACAGGTATAGAGTGTACCCTCTGGGCGGTTCACAAGTTAATTAGCATTTTGCCCCCCAACATGCTGGGTATTCATTTTACCAACCTTGGAAGGATGGAAGGCTGAGTCAACCTTAAGTCTTAGACAGGATCAAACTTGCAACCTTTTGGTTGCAGTACAGCAGTTTAACCACTGCACCCACAGGGCTCTTATCTTATATGCAGAAAGATTTGGTGCATCTCTTCATTACAGAGTGCAACAAAAGCCCAGTTGGTATCATTCTTGAATTGGTACTCTGATGATGACAAACAGTTGGTCAAGTGACCACTACAGTATTTAGTTTTCTTGTTGGAAGCCAAGTATAAAGTGAAGCTGAACAAGACATCCACATAATGTCATAATGGCCTTTGTGTTTTATGTTCTGGTGGTGCACAAACTGTAGCTACGCTGCATACTAATGTGGGAAGGAATTCTGAATTACACATCTCCTTTTCAACATACATGTTGGAATGTCCCATGTTTCCCTTTCCCAGGTGCATTAGTTTAATTAGAGTGACTGAAGGATGCCCTGCTTCTGTCCTCCTGTAAAAGATCAAGACACTCCTTCAATTGCTGTTGGGACTACCATTGATGCCAATGACAGTCCCGTCCCCCCCAACCCAGAGGAAAGAGCCTCAAAGATACAATTTTCATTGTCATCATGGCATAGGGCAGTGATGGTGAACCTTTTAGAGACCGAGTGCCCAAACTGCAACCCAACACCCACTTATTTATTGCAAAGTGCCAACACAGCAACAGGGGAGGAAAAAACACACTCCCATTGGGCTGCTGGACAGAGGGGCAGGGCAAACTCTGTGCTGGGGTGACTGCATGGGTGCCAACAGTGAGGGCTCCAAGTGCCACCTCTGGCACGTGTGCCATTGGTTCACTACCACTGGCATAGGAAGACAAGGCCCCATTCCTGATCCAATCCCCACAGGATGTGTCACTCATTGTAGAACTGAGGAATTTTTGGCTTTCCCAGCATTTGGCACTAATTCCCACAATTACTATCCATTTGGGATGCTGGTTGGATTGGTGTGGATTGTAAGCCAAAGGATCCCCATCCTTTATTTGTATGTTTGATACGTTAGGTTGTTTGGGTCTGAGTGAGAGGCATAAAGGAAGTTCTCATTACCAATCGATTAGCCCACATTTCCAAGACTGTCTTCCATCATTTTTGTTTTACCTTGAGTAGTTTCATTGTGAATCCCTGGTGGAGTAGTTATTACTGAGGATGTTGTTGGGATGATTACTGAAGGTGTTGTTGGGATGATTACTGAGGGTGTTGTTGGGGTGGCAAGGTAAATATCCATTTCTATAGCAGATTTAATCACATTGGATATATTTTGAGAAAACACAAGGAGGTCCTTTGGCGTTTCAAACCTATAATAGAATGGGGGTGTAGCTATTGAATGCAGCTCATGTACAGAAGCAGCCTGCATTCCCAAAGCTATGATTTTTACCCCTTCATGTTGAAGTATTTTGGCAGGCCTTTCCACATCATCTTCGGAGGTCCCTGAGGTTGCAACCACCACAACCTGATTTTTGCCTTTTGTTGGTGTTTTGAAAAAAATCTCATGGACCTTTTGAATAGCATTTCCGGTTCTTAGAGATCCACCCTTAAAAGCAAAGTTCTTCTTAATGTGATTCAGCATGAGGCTCTTTGTTTTAAAGTCACTCAGCTGAAATTCAACAAACACATCATCACTGTATTGGGCAAGGGCCACACGATATTTGTTTGGACCTATTGTGAGACTGTTAATCATTCTGTTCACAAACATTTTCATGGAGGCGAAGGCTCTTCTTCCAAGTGCATTGGAGCTGTCAAGCAAAAGGACAACATCTGCTGACTCAGCGCCTGTGAAAGCAGAAAGCAAAGCTTAGTATACTATCTACTGTTGACAATAAAATATTCAGGCAGTAAAAATAATGGACTGGATCCAGATTTAGGAGTGTGCAGTTGATCTATTGGAAGCAGATTTCCAATCCATCACCATGGCGCAGAAGTTTTGAATATAGTACAGGAAGGATAAGAGAACTCTGATAAATACAGTGAGCTAAGAAGCAGGGCAAAGATCCCTGCAAATCAGGAAGAGGCACGTTCTGTGAGTAGAGCCTTTCTGTTCATGGGAGGCAGAACCTGGATCCAATCTAACGTATAATGGCAGAGTTTAGGCAAAGATATTTGGACACCCCACTCATTTAGAAACAATATAGTCTAGTTCTTTATTTATTTCTCTTTTCAGGTATTAGAAACTCTGACATTGCTGGTCCCAAGCTGTGATGAGAAAGGAGGAGGGTTAGGCATCAGGTTAACTAGCACTCCTGTCCCGTAAAACTTTATTGCTGTGGAAGCAATGAAGAACCTCTTTGCCTTATATGCTGTATAGCATGAAGAGGAACTCAGTTTAAATAAGTCGGGTGTTAGATATGAAGCAGTGTTCTTGTCATCTTGTCATTTGTTTTGTTTACTCTGGCTCCCATGTTGACAGAGAGGGCAACTCAGTAGCTTTTACCAAACTAGCCTTTTCCTTGTAAATTGAAGAATGTAGTTGGAATGCATCATAAAAATACAGTCAACAAACAGACAGACAAAAGCACATCCATCATATTTCATAATGGTTATGTAATTTAGAAGAGCAGCCAGTTTGTCTACTTCTGCAAATGCTAATGTAATGCTAACAAAATTTATGATAATGTCAGTAACACATGTGTTGTTGTTTTTGTCATACATCACATATGAAACCTCTGCTCTCATGACTGCTGCAAGGGAGCTTATAGTATAGATCTGTGATGGTGAACCTTGGCACTCCAGATGTTCTTGGACTTCAATTTCCAGAAGCCCAAGCCTCCTGTGAATCCACATGAATGGGTTTACTGCAATTCATCCGGCCCACGCTGCCCTCATCGCTCCCAGAAACGGAAGTAAAAGAGATTGCTTGGGCTTCTGGGAATTGAAGTCCAAGAACATCTGGAGTGCCAAGGTTCACTATCACGGGTATAAACTGCTGTCTCATTTATGGAACAATCCCATATGGCTGTGAAACAGGGTGGAATACATTTCAAAACGAATACAGACGTACCAGGTTTCTGTGTTACAGAAGTCTGTGTCCCAAAAATCACGAGGAGCAAAGTCAGAAACATCTTCAGATTGTGCGTAGATGATGCAGGAAATAAATCTGGAAATACAACAAACAAATCTCTTTCATCTTGTGAAACAAAACCTTCAGAGTATCCGTAGATTACTATGAAATAAAGCTACAAACAATCTTTTAGCATAAGTTTTATTTCTGTATCGCTAGCAGACATACCTGACAAAAGATGGAATAGCCGTTACTTTGATACGTTGAAGCCTTCACACAAAATTTGAAACTGTTTCACTAGACTCACTGGCCACTTGGCATCCATAGGCCTCATGCTGCACTGTGAGGGCTCAATGAGGGAGAGACCTCACTACTTCATACTTGTGGTGTGTGCACCACACAATAGAGAGGAGAAGGTAAGCCTGCAACTACAGTAAAACTCCTATTTACGAAAAAAAAGTCTGTTCCGTAGGCTTTTGCTTAAATCAAATTTTTATGTAACTAGAAGCAAACCCATAGCAAAAAATATTTTTTACGTAACTCGAAGCAAATCCATAGGAAAAATGAAATTTTTATGTAAATCGAAGCAAACCCATAAGGAAATGAATTTTTATGAAAATAGAAGCAAACCCATAGGAAATCGTGTAAATCGGGACATGGTTTTAGCACAAAATCATTATGTAAGTCGAATTTTATGTAACTCGAGACATTTGTAAGTTGGGGTTTTACTGTATATCCTTTGTATGGTTCTCTCCTAGTTTCAAACTGTAGGAATAGCAAACCTATGCAATTACAGTATTGAGTAGTTTGCAACCTAGAGGACTAAAGGTAGTACTGCAGGTTTGAAACACCAGAACACATTAAAATCAAACAATGTGTTTTAAAATCCTCATAACCCTTTGCATGAATATCAAAAATATTGAGTGAAATCTGAGGGTATAAAATTTCCATCTAGGTTTAGTGATATATTTGTGATCAGCTGGACAGATGGGCATTAGTGACTCATTGAGAGTTAAAGTGATAGCTAACCTTGGCACTCTAGCTCTTCATGGACTTCAATTACTAGATGTCCAGGTCAGCACTCCAGCTGATGAGGGCTTCTGGGAATTGAAGTCCAAGAACAGATGGAGTGCCAAGGTTAGCCATCACTGGAAGATATTGCAAGAATCTTCTTGGTTGTAGTTTACATGCCTTCTATCATGTTTGCTGATATCCATGATATGCTACTGTCTCTAAATTTTTTCAGCTCCCACTGTTTTCAGTATGATTGTGTTAGCATTTCCCCTCTGCCTATATTTCTTAGCACAGCAGTAAAGCCAGTCCCATGGGCTTATTATCATGCAATTACATTTATAAACTGATGGGGTCTGAACTCTCTGCGACAAACCAGGAAAGGGACCTTGGTGTCCTGGTGGACAGCTCAATGAAGGTGTCAACCCAGTGTGCCTCAGCAGTGAAAAAAGCAAACTCATTGCTAGCGATCATTATAGAAAATAAGTCAGCAAGTGTCATTTTGCCTCTTTATAAATCTATGGTGAGTTCCCATCTGGAATACTGTGTACAGTTCTGGTTGCCATACCTCCAGAAGGATATTATGGAGCTGGAAAAAGTGCAGAGGAGGGCAACCAGAATGATTAGGGGACTGGAACACCTTCCTTACCATCTGAGGCTGCAACGGTTGGGCATCTTCACTCTTGAATGACGGC
Source organism: Bradypodion ventrale (assembly GCA_035047345.1). Taxonomy (NCBI): domain Eukaryota; kingdom Metazoa; phylum Chordata; class Lepidosauria; order Squamata; family Chamaeleonidae; genus Bradypodion; species Bradypodion ventrale. The sequence continues at coordinate 84,946,738 of JAWDJE010000006.1, forward strand.
GTCTAAGAGGCGACCTGATTGAAGTTTATAAAATCATGCACGGTGTGGACAAAGTAGATAAGGAAAAACTGTTTTCCCTATCGCACAACACTAGAACTAGGGGGCACTCCATAAAACGTTTGGGTACTACTTCTCAAACAAATAAAAGAAAGTACTTTTTCACCCAGAGGATCACTGGTCTATGGAACTCCCTGGCAGAAGAAGTGGTGACAGCTGTCAGTCTTGACAGCTTCAAGAAAGGATTAGACAAGTTCATGGAGGACAAGGGTATCAATGGGTATAATTATGGATACCTAAGGACAACCTCCGGGTTGGAGAGATAGGCAGGATATCTCTCAATGCCATTTCCAGGGAATCCTAAGCAGGTGAAGGCATCTCCTTGGGAATACCCTGAAGCAAATGGTGAGCCACTGTGTGAGACAGAATGCTGGACTGGATGGGCTGTGGCCTGTTCCAGCAAGGCTGTCTTATGTTCTTATTACTGGGATCACTGATGCAGGCAATTCTGCCCCATAGAACACACACATTGGATTCTATTGCTGTCATTTGCCTTTCTGGGCCTATAAGACTATCATTAGCAGTTGACATTATTTCTTCTAGGATGGGGGAAGGGCATTTTGATAAGGATATATTATCAGAACAAATGTTTGAAGTGGGAGCCATGCTAGTCTGTGCATGCATATCTGAGAGTAAACAGAACAGAACAGCAAAAAATGTTGTGGCACCTTAAAGACTAACTCCTGTATTTAAATGTGAATTTTCGCCTGATGAAGTGGACTTTTTCCATGAAAGCTCACATTTAAATACAGGAGTTAGTCTTTAAGGTGCCACAACATCTTTTGCTGTTCTGTTTTGTTTACTCTCAGATATTATTAGATCAGCACTTCTTTTCATCTTCTTAAAGCAGGAGTTTTCAACCTTTTAAAGCCAGGGGCCAGGTCACGCTCCCTCAGACAGCTTTGGGGGCCAGACAGCTATTTGCCCTTCCTCCACCACATGGCACTTCCTGGTGTGGTGGAGGAGGTGTGGGGCCACATGAAATGGCGCCACAGGCCACAGGTTGAGAATCCCTGTCTTAAAGCTATTCAAAATAAATTAACATGGATGAACAAAAGTCCATTATAGAAATATGGAACAAATGGGATTTCTTCTTCAACTTGAGAAATTAAATTTTGCCTACTAGTTCACATGACTGGTTCCATGGAAAGTCATACAACCAGGTCAATCACTGGATATCTCTATATTACCACAACTACCATAAATAGCAGGATATTGACCACAATACCTTGCCATTGCTTGCCTTGAAAATGTACCTGATTATTCCAGCATTTGACAGAGTATGACATCTTGAGTAGATTTATTTGTGGATATGGAAGACAAAGCTGGCAGGACTGCAGTGACTTAGTGGTTAAAACACAGAACTTGGCGACTAGGTGGTTGGCAAGTCAGCAGAGACTCAGAGACCTGAGTTCTGCATGTCAGAGTAAGCTCCCATCTCTGTCCCAGTTCCTGCCAACCTAGCAGCTTGAAAGCAAGAGATTGCAAATAGATAAATAGGCACCGCTTCATCGGGAAAGGTATCTAGTCATGCCTACCACATGAGCACAAAAATGTCTGCAGCGGCAGACAGCACTGACTCTTTGGGTGTGAACTGAGATGAGCACCACACCCTAGAATTAGTTACAACAGGCTTTTGAGCAAGGGAAACCTTACCTTTACCTAAGACAGGCTGGCACCAGAAAATCTACTTGCTAATGAGATTTAAATTACACATGGCATAAAATAATATTTTGATGGTGTGTGTGTGGGGGGGACAAATAAGGGGGCACTGAAAATAGAGATTTGCAGAAAGTGAAAACATCCTACATTTTAAAAAGGGAACTTTGACTCACAAAATGCACTGCTCATGTTCAATAGTCACAGAGCACTGCAGAATGGAAAATTTAGGGATGGGTGCAGAATTCATGAAGATGACATTGCTGCTGGCTGGAACCTTGAACGCTTTTCAAAAAAATTGATGCTATGTCCCTGTAGTATGCCTGCCTGGATTGGACATTACTCTTCCCGATTCATTCGCTCGCTAACGCACACGGCTGGAGAACCAACACGGGCGTTAATGGAAGAGAAATTGGGAAATCGGGCTTAGATTAATTGGCATAATTCATAAAGGCCTTGGCTGGAGGTTTTGGGGAGCAAAGGCAAAAGTTAAAAGCTGCTGACTCCAGGGTAGAATTCGTCCTTCTGTTTCTGGCCATGGATAAGATTGGGTTAAGTAACTCACTGAGTCATCAGCTAAGGAAGCTGGCTTTACCAGAGACCAGATGGTCTCCGAGATAGGTGAGAACAATGAGTGTTGCCTGACCTCTGTTTACTGTGGGTTGTCCTTTAACCTCCTGACTCCTGACATTCGTCTCACGTGCTTCCTTGCTGCCAGTCATTCCGGCCTCCATGGGCCATTCCAACATATGGTGACCCCGACGTGATATTCTTTGAGGAGCACAGCATGACACGGTCCCCAGCCAGAGACCGCAACCACGCAGCAAGGTTGGCAATGCAACCGCAAGCTTGGTGGCATCCGAAGCAAGCATCATTGGAACGGACACGTTCCACATCAGGGTGAGCTGTGAACCCTCACATTCATCGGCAGAGGCCGCAAGATGCCTGCGGCAGTGAGAAGCCACGAACCTACTCAGACCCAAGGCCACGCACTGTGCACCACATCGCCCGACTTACTGCCTGAGGCACGCAAGAGAACCTCCGATCAGGTAGTATGGGGTCTTGCTTGGAGGGGCAAGATTCATCCATTAGGCGAAGAGCTCATGGGGTTGAACTCAAGCGCCTGGCCATGCTAAATCATTGCATTCATAGCAGAAGCCTAACGGAACTCATGGTGCATCTGAGGGAGCATTATTTGCTCTGCCCAGAAGCAGGCACGGTGGAAGTAACTTGGGATAGGGTAGGGGTCTGACAGAGAGAACCCCGAGCATCCGCTAGAATCATAGGGACATGGAGCAAGTGTAGACAGATCATTTCAGTAGTTAGTCCAGTCCAGGTAAAGACCAGAAATCCACCAGTTTATGCCCCAGTGTGTCTCTACCCAATTATCAGTTAGCATGGGGGCTGGGAGGACTTATGAAGCCCAGAGACTTCAAGGGCAGCCAGAAGTCCTTCCCAACAAAGGAGTGAGGCAGAAGTATGCAAGGGGAAATTGCCAGCAGCAGAATTAGAGGAAAAGCAGTTAATGTGTCCCGCCTGCCTAGAGGCAAGCACAATTTTGGGCAGACAGGCCATTGCCCACATGCTCACCCTGTGCAAGCTGCTCACAGAGACCCACAAAACCACAGAGCTCCAGAGCAGATCCATTAGGGAATGCAGGAACAAAGCAGCACAAAAGCACAAAAGCCCAAAGGCGCTTGCTATCAGTGCGGGAAGATGGGACACCTTAAAAGAGAATGCAGTCAAAACCAGGCAGCAAAGGGGGAGGCACCCCCCCCCGCAAGGGGGGAGAGGCAGCTCTTCAAAGGGCCATCCAAATAAGCCTCCTACCAAGTGCCCACAATGCCATCATGTCTTTCATTGGGCCAGGCAATGTCCACCCCATTCTAGCAGCACCAGAGGAAAAATCCCAGCAATAGCTACCCCAAGCATTTCTGAGGCACAGGCAGAAACCAAGGGCAGCGCAGGATTAGACCTAGAATGCCAGGCAGATGTTACATGCAACCTGCCAGGCACAGCCCATTCAGTTAATTCCCAGCACAAGAACCACGGCTGCCAAAAGCACAGCGGGTCTTGTCTTGTCGCGAAGTAGCACAGAAACTCACTCCTAAGCAAAAGAGCCCAGAGTGGCTGTAACCAGCCCTCTGAGAATCACCTAAATTAGGCAACAAGGAATCATTTCCTCATGAGTTAAAGCTAAACACTGCAGACCTGGGGAGGGGAAAATCCCCCAGGGAGGAATGTGGATATCTAAGGTGAGAAAGGATCATGCGAGTGGCTGAATGGCACGCCAGAATGTTTGCTGAATGTTTTATATGTGTGATATGTGTTTGCATGGTTATTGTGTCACAATGTTGCAACATTAAATGTGAAATGTCAGGTATTGTGTTCTAAAAGTCACAAGGAAGGTGACAGTTAACTCTATTCATGTGTTAGATACATTGCTTTCAATGGCCACTAAAAGGTTGCCCCAGTTCTGATTCATTCACAGCGAAAGAAATTCAAGGGAGTGCTAACTGATAAGGAGGTGCAACATTCTCATTGAGAAGTTAATCTCTGATTTTTTTCATCCTCTGACTCTCTCCTTGTCATTAGACTCAGCCATGCTAGTACTCCAGCAAAATTCTAGGGAACATTAATTGGACAAGGCCATATTTTAAAATAGGCACAAATCGTTTAAAGCCATTTTTTCTCACTGCTCACCCAAGGAAAGGAGCCAGCCCATCGGAAATACATTCCGTGCAAGGCTAAGGAGGTGCTCCAGGCAGCGAACCGCATTCTTAGCCTTCCATGGGTGGGCAGGGGTAGCGGGGGGCAACACGCCCCATCCTAAACCTGTGCATTATTAAAACAGCGACCATGTTCTCAGAAGCACTGGGTACAGACCCCAGCGGGGGGGGGGGGGGGGGGGCAAAGTCGTCCCTTCACAGGAGTTGGTAGCCACAGCTACTCACCACACTTCAGGACACGATTTAGCCAAAATGATCGTGCTAATCAATAAAGGGCTTACGCCACAGCTAGTGCACCGATGTAGTTTCATTGGCAGCACTGCAGAGAGGAGCTGCATGTAGCCCAACAGCAGAGCTGATGTAGTTACAAAAAAAAAAAAGAACACCAGAAATTAGTCTCGGGCATCTTCATGATCCCGATCCAAAGCCATGTGTACTTCCACCGGAAGGCCCAAGCATTAGCAAGGCAGTTCAGTCTGCCATTGTTCACGCACGCCATGTGCAGGAAGCCCAAGGGGAGCCTAGCATGAGTTAACCAAAGGACCCCAAATTGGTCCCGCTTCAGACAGTTTAATCAAATCATAGAGAATACTGTCCCTGATTCCACTCCAAGGAGCCAAGGCAGCACTCACTGATGGGAGAGTTCTCACTTGACACAAAAGCCAGGCTTTGAAAACAGATAGTCAGTATGTACTTCTAATTACTGATTTTTCCGACATTCACAGCCTTCCCCCAGACATGGAGGATTTCACAAGAATCCCTTCTTTCAGGACCTAACATTCTTACTTTCTAGAAGGAACCAGGAAGTTCCGCGTTCCAATGGCACCTTTCACTGTGCCAGGTCAAGCAATGAATTAACCCACACTGTCTTTTTTTTCAGTTATAGGAATGGGGGAAACCCCCCGGTCTACAGCTATCCTCAGCTATATAGTTACAAAGGTCTACAGCTATCCTCAGCTATATAGTTACAAAGGTCTACAGCTATCCTCAGCTATATAGTTACAAAATAGTTACAAAAAACTAACTCTCTCATATCTTTTTATCTCCAAGGCTGCGCTCACAGCCAGTCTTCTCTCTTATGCAGGTCTATTTCTGGGAGCCCAATCCAAGACCAAGCGCAGCAAGCGCAGACATTGCCAAAGATAACATCAGCCATCGCAGATGACATCAGTCCAGCTGTCCATTCTTCCATTTATAGATGATTTTGCCATGCCTATTTTACCTCAAGGGGGGAGGGTCTTGGGATCCACCACGTGGACACTGCACGCATGCACACACACAAGGACTCTCAATGTTATTTCAAAGGACAATGTTCTCAGTTAAGCTCACAACCTTGCTTTACTTGGACTGCCGCAAATACTGACTCTTCAAGTTGTCAATGGACACGGTGAAAAATACAATTAGGACTTTCATAAGCTTCATCATCAAGAGAAACCACTATATCTTTGCTATTGTTACAATGTCTTTGCATATCATTGATTTCCATACCTTTATATAATGTTCCAGGGGGGAATTTCAAGGGACATCTTTGCACAAACCCTATTGCATATCGCCCCCAAATCTGTCATCTCGGTACCACACCACTGTTGCCTGGGCCCCGGGAAAGAGACTTGGAAATGTAGCCACCCAGAGACTGCACATGAAACTACATACCTGCCAACATGTCTGACTCATACTGTTGTGTGAGTCGCCCAACACTGGTACCCCCTGAAAGGGAAATGATCACCCCAGACCCAGTCACCCCAAAGCCAGCACGGCTTGCACGAGCAGTCCAGCTAGATGAGACATGTGACAGTGACATCAGATTGCTTAGTAAGGCAGAATGTATCTCTTTAGCGGTCAGCATTCTTGGGGTGCCTGGGTTGGTGGCGGGAAATGCACGTAGAATTGGCCAGTTGGTGTGTGCACTAGCTAAGGCCATTAATCACACCTCATCAGCCATCACTCTTCTTAACCGAGAGTAGGCTGAATTGAGACATGCAGTTTTAGATAATAGAGCAGCAATTGATTATTTGTTGCTTCTGCACCATGTGGGCTGTGAATCAGTCCGCAATATGTGCTGTTTTAACCTCACAGATAATTCATGCAAGGTCCAAAGCCAGGTAACCAAACTTGACACCTCAGTCAAGACGACATAATTGGGCTAGTACTATAGTCCTGGGTCTCTTTGAGGTGGGTCCAGACTGAGCAACAATCATCATAGCAGTGAGGATTATGCTTTGCTACTTTGCACAATGCATTCCTTCACTCTTGCCAAGGTGCCTCTCATATCAGGACTCCCAAGAGATCCTCACACCCAGAAAGATCATGCCCTACAGCCACCAAGCCCATAGCCAGGCTGATTTAAAATTTAAAACAGGAGGGGATATAGTATGCCCGCCTAGATTGGACATTACTCTTCCCGATTTGTTCGCTTGCTAACGCACACGGCTGGAGAACCAACACGGGCGTTAATGGAAGAGAAATTGGGAAATCGGGCTTAGATTAATTGGCATAATTCATAAAGGCCTTGGCTGGAGGTTTTGGGGAGCAAAGGCAAAAGGCAAAAGTTAAAATCTGCTGACTCCAGGGTAGAATTTGTCCTTCCGTTTCTGGCCATGGATAAGGCTGGGTTAAGTAACTCACTGAGTCATCAGCTAAGGAAGCTGGCTTCACCGGAGACCAGATGGTCTCTGAGATAGGTGAGAACAATTAGTGTCGCCAGACCTCTGTTTACTGTGGGTTGTCTTTTAACCTCCTGACTCATGTCAGGAAACAGGTATCATCTTGACCAACAGAAATGCCACGTAAAGCCTTCTGTTACTGAGTGATGTCAAACCTTGGCACTCAAACTCCTGGAGGAGAGTATTAAATGGACCCACCTGGCTTAGGCTGGGACTGGACTTTTTCACCACACATTCGTCTCACGTGCCTCCTTGCTGCCAGTCATTCCGGCCTCCATGGGCCATTCCAACATGTTCCGATATTTTATGCTTCTGTTTACCATACAGCAATTTAACAACTGTCGGTTTACAGCAGTAAAGTACCATAGCAAGAGTTTTGCAATGTTAAAATACAATATAATGAAAAAGAATTTAGAAGAAAGTCATGTAAGAATTTAAACCAGTTTCCAAATATACTATAAGATATACAAAACTAAACCCACCTAGCCCCCCCAAATATATATGTGTGTGTGTGTGTGTGTAAAATTGTTTCAAGCCTTTAGCATTAGTATTTGGAATCATTTTACAGGTCTTGGAAATATCTCCTTCCTGATTAAATTTGGTAATCTTCCAACCCAGTTCTTCTGGTCTTGCATCTTCAGCCAAACAACATCCTAATTACAGATATTCTGGCCTGGATGTAGATTAATTTCTATTCTAAATGAAGTGCAGCCCCAGTATTTCTTCAGACAAAGTGGATACAAGTGAAACACCAGAGTGGGCAGCAATGACTAACAAACAAAATATTAGGAATGCTGTATTGGGAATGGGCTTATATTGGCTTTCCAAAACCTTTCACAAGCCAGTTTCATCAGACATCACTAAGAATCACTTTAAGCCATTGGGTTTTCCATTCAAGTAGTACATTTTCTTTCATAGAAAGATGCCAGCTTGAATTAGAGCTTTGCTAATTAACCCCATGTTTTCCTTCTTGCCATCAATCCTGAAACAAGACATGCTAAATAATAATAATAATTTCATGTCAGAAATTATTCTGCGTTGAAAGGATTTTTGCTGGAGAAACTCTTCTCAGGGGACAACCCAATGAGGCTCCTTTCATGTCCCCAAGACCTTTTTCCACCAATGCAGTCCCTATTTAGCTACTTGCAATTTCTTGCTTTCGAACAGCTAGGTTGGCAGGATCTGGGACAGAGACAGGCACTCAAACTGTCATTCAGTACCTGGGTCTCAAACTGCCATCTTACCAGCCATCTAGCGAACAAGGCAAGCTTCTTAACCACTGTGCCACCACAGCCCTGACATGCTAAATCTATATTTATAAAACAGAAATCTATGTTTGTATGTGCTCCAAAGGCTCCCGCACCCCTGGACCGATCCTGCTGAAATTTGGCACATAAGTACCTTGGGCTGCCGAAATCAGCACTGCAGGGGTCACAAACTCTATGGGGGGGTGTACACCCCCCAAATTGGGACACAATTGATCTATACAATGTGTGCGTTTCCCAATGATTTAATTGGCTGATGTCATAGTCCCAGGTAGGTTGAGATTGTGACATCATCTGACTAGCTCAACTGTAGCCCTCTGAGCTCAGCGGTAGTTTTCACAGTAGGTGGAAGGCAAATGGGCATGCGAGAGCAGCACTGTGGGGGTCACAAGCCCCATGTGGGGGTGTATGCACTGCTGTTGGAGACTTCTGGTCTGCGGGGAACCCAGGGCCTGGTCGGGCCACCACAGCGGTGGTGACGGAGGCCCTTGAGAGGGCTAGGAGGGCATGGGAGCCACAGAGGAGGCCGCCCCCTCCAGAAATGGCCACCCAGCCTCTGTACCTGGGTGGGCATCCCTCCGAGCTCTGGAGCCGCAGAGGTGGCAGAGGCAGAGGCCACGGTGGACAAAGCTGAGGAGGGAGGGAAGATCCAAGGGCTCCTCAACGGCTGTGTGCCGCTCTCTCACCAGGTGGCTGGACACATGTATGGGAAGGATAAGTGTGGTAAGTGATATTTGATAAGATAAGATAAGATAAGATAAGATAAGATAAGATAAGATAAGATAAGATAAGATAAGATAAGATAAGATAAGATAAGATAAGATAAGATAAGATAAGATAAGATAAGATAAGATAAGATAAGATAAGATAAATCTTTATTGTCATTGTCCCCTTGTGGGGAAAATGAAATTTCTCGGTTGCTATATATCAACTCGAATAAGGCATACCCCATAATTTAAAACAGCTACAGAAACACCAATTTAAGACAGTACCATAGAGTACAATTTAAAATTTTAAAATTTTAAAAATTTAAAAAATTTAAAATTTAAAATAAGATAAGATGACTTCAGAGTCTAGAGTTTCCATTTAAGGCCAAAATTGCTCTGGAGAAGAAACTGTTTTTGAGACGGCTCGTTTTTACCTTCATTGTTCTATATCTCCGTCCCGATGGCAGAAGCTCAAAGAAGCAGTGGCCAGGATGCGATGGGTCTCCTACTATATCTAATGCTTTTCTGTGGCACCTGATGGTGTAAATTTGTTTTAAATTGGAGAGTGGACAACCGATAATACTCTCCGCTGTTTTAATAATTATGTGCAACATTATCCTATCCTGATGAGTACTACTCCTATACCACACACATAAGCCATAAGTGAGCACGCTCTCAATAGCGCAGCGATAGAAGGCAAGCAGCAGCTTTTGTGGAAGATGGTTTTTCCTTAGAGTTCTCAAAAAATACAGTCTCTGCTGCACCTTCTTCACAAGCCCCCTTGTAATGGAGAAGCGGGATGGGTGAGGGAAGAGAGAGACGGAGGAAGGGAGGCAGAAGTGACCCACATACACCCCATGAGGTTTCCAAGATGGAAAGGCTGACCTATGTTAAAGAAAAGAAAAAACTGAGCGAAGCCGTGTAATCAGCTAGTAAGAGATAAATACGCATGAAAAAGACAAACAGATGTCTTGAGGAAGCATCTTTTCTGAATTAGGCAAAATCTGTCTTCTAGTTTAATCCTAAATTTCATGCCTGGAGCAAAAGCTTCATAAGACTAAATGAAGCCACACTAGACTTTGGTACTGATCCTTGGGAAGAGAAGACCTGGACATAGATGGACTTTGTGTCTAAAGAACCTGAGAGACTGGTGTGGTATGTCCCCAGAGAAATTAAGAACAGGAAGACTACCACCATGATGATAGCCAATATCCAGAAAGGATATGGCACTTGAAGAAGAAGAGGAAGACTTTGGTACAGGCCATGTTTAGCCTTGCACAACTTGAGGCGGTCTCTCCCCAACATTGGCCAACCCCAACCCTCTCCCCTCTGCCAAAAAAGCCCAAAAGAAGCCATGGCTCAAAGGAAAAGAGCAACAGCTGGATTCTTAATCCCTAGAGACCTATTAACTTGGTCTGCTCTGTCTCTTGTAATTCTATTGCTCTCCAAGAGATCCCAGTAGAGTGGATGCTATCTACAATTATCTGTTGTCATTTACAAAGTGCCTTTATTAGGAGTTAGTGATAGCTTAATTTTTAAAAAATATTATAAAATCGAAATGTTTAAGTATACATATAAAATCATAATCATAACACGGAGAAGGATGATGATGAAATGGGTGCCTTTATAAAAATGTATAGTACATTACGTTTGGAAAACTGTATCTTTCCAGCTGGCCCATAGTCAAATGATTTTCACTGTGCTAGAAAAGATGTGGTCTTTACCGTATACTTTTGCTTGGCCATTATGGAAAACTGAATTTTGGAGCACAGGATTTAGAACTTTATTCCGCAGAAAGAGAAAAACATTACTCAAGAAACAAATGTCTCCCTTTGAACAGAAGAGGCTGTAAATCAGACAGACTGGAACACAGCCTTCCATCTCATCCTTATTTACGAATTGCTGTCACTGCACTCTCTGTTTTGGAAGATGGGCTCCTGGTCAAGAGGAGGAGCAGCCCTTTGTCAGTGTCATCCCCAGTATGAAGCATGAGTGGCAACCTGGTTGTCAGCTGTCACTTTGGTTATACACTGCAGCTCTACAGTTTCCTATCATGGCAGCTTCGCACATTACAAAATAATAGATGGCCAGGATAACATTTGTGATTTTTTTACTTATGCATTTTTAGACAGAAGCACAAGATTTAAATGGAAATATGGTATATTTTGCCATTGCTGGGAACACTGTGATCAGGTGGCCTATATGTTTCGAAAACTTCTTTGTATATCAGAACCACTGATGAGCCACTTCAAGACATTTTGTTCCCTTTTTATAGCTCATGACCTTTAAACCAGATTAAGACTGGATAGTCCTTGAAATAGAGGGTGTCTTCAAACAGAGGACTGCTGTCTGTAAACGCTTATTTCCTGAGAGTGATCCCTTCAATGAAATCAGTGGGGCTTTCTTTTCAATATGCATATTACATATGTACATTCTATGCATGTACTTTGTATATTGTATACATTGTGTGTGTGTGTGTGTGTGTGTGTGTGTGTGTGTGTGTATTTCACATAATATTATTTTGGCATTATTCTGGGATTAATGTATTCAGGTAAAATCTATAGTGAAACTTGGCACATGCATTCTATTCGCAGAGAAAAAATGCTTAGTGATTTTTATGTTCAAAGAAAATGGAGGGTTAGAGAAGAATGTTTTATTCACATTTCTTCTAAAATTAATATTTATTTCATTAATAAACCTCTGTACAAATTTTAAGTGAAAATGTTCATACACGGAATGGTAGGGATAGATGGGTCAATCAAAATCACGCTAATTTCAGGCTTGTTTATTCATGAATCCATTTCATCTTAATTCCTCATTTAGTGTGATATTGAATATCTGCATAAAAATCTACAGATATTAAATATTAATTTGCAAATAATTTTCCCGCATAAGAAACATGTCTAAAGATATTGTATATTCAATATATGCATTCCTGCATATACTTTACTTGAAAACACATGTCTAAAGGCATTTTATTGTAAAATGCTATCTTTAAATACAATTTGGTATGGTATTTTTAACAGAAAACTGAAGGACAAAAATAAATAAATGAAAAATCCAAAGGATAATTGTCTAACCACTATATGGGAAATATCCATTGTTTAAATGATTTGCAGTCATGGGTAATAGATATTGTGTTGTAAAGGTAAAGGTCACCCTTGCTCAAAATCCAGTTGTACTGTATCTGACACTAGGATTCAGTGCTCATCTCTGTTTAAAGCCAAAGAGCCAGTGCTGTCTGCATCTGCAGATGTTTCTGTGGACATCTGACAGGCGTGACTAGACACCAGAGCGCACAGAATGCTCTTTACCTTCTCACCGAAGTGGTCCCTATTTATCTACTTGCAATTTCTTGCTTTTGAGCTGCTAGGTTGGCAGGGGCTAGGACAGAGATGGGAGCTTACTCCATCGTGCAGTACCCAGGTTTCAAACTGCTGACCTGCCAACCTTCCAGTCATCAAATTCAGCATCTTAACCACTAAGCCACCACAGTCCCAATGTTGTGATTTAGTCCTCCCATATAGGGAAAAACCTTTTATTTTAATTGGTATGTAATTACAGTGGAACTTCATACAACAATTGCCCCATATAGCAATGAAATTGCGTAACAATTTGGTTTTTTGGGGAAAATGGTGTCCCGCATAACAATTTTCCCTATGGAAAAAAATCATACAACAATTTTTCAATGAGAAAAACCACTTAGCAAAAAACACCCTGTTGTATGATGCATCCCACAGGGAAAATCGCTATACGATGCATGTATCGTATAGCAATTGTTTCGTACAACAACGAGCCCCGTGGAATGGATTAAAATTGTTGTATGAGGTACCACTGTATATCACTTTAAATGGTAAAGTGACTTTCCCCCTCCCATTTTAAAATGTGTTTACAGAGCCCCCAAGGAAGGCCAAAAACCCTGGGCTAAAATGCATCAAATTTAAAAAATTCCTCCAGAATAAAGTGTTTCTATAGTTAAATCCTGAGATTATGGTTTCCCTTCTATCATCATCACAATGCAATTCACAAAGACTAAATTCTGTATGCATCTGTATTGTAGTGCTGAGGAAGTTTTGCTGTTTACCTGCTTTACTCACCATTGCAATGAAATGTGCAACTACAACAATCAATGAATCCTACAAACATTCTTGCTTGGGAGGCTGGACTCAAGACCTACGAAGCCAGTGGAACCTCCTTTTGTTTAAACACGCACAAGGTTGCAGCATTAGGAATATTTGCCGAGATGTGAGTGTGTAATATCTGCATTCTTAAGCCCTCTCCGTAACTGATGGACACACTCATGGAGTATTCTACAAAAATTCCATCCGTAACAAAGAGAATGCAAGGTTATTTGGCCATGAACAATTCAGAAGTTACTGTTACACTGAACACAGAACAGCCAAAGATTACTGCTTTTAAATTCTCATCTCTGGGAGAGATAAGAATGCACTTAACAGACTAGACTTGTAGTTATCTATTCCAAAGTAAATCCAGCTGAGTTCAGAGTACTGTAGTTGACTGGGATAGTTTGCATGGAATTGTAGCCCAACTGCATAATCCTAACCAGGTCCTCCTACATAAATAGTACTGATTTCAATACAGCTGACTTTCAGGTAAATATGACTATAATTGCAGCCCACATCTCTTTATGAAACAATGGAACTTCATTGTTCATTTGACTTTGGAGAGACTACACCCACTGCAAATAGCAAGGAAAGGAGAGGGAGCCAATACAGGAATGGGCACGTTAATACATCAGAGCGACAGTTTCATAATTATATATTTGCATACGTTAAAACAAAGGTTTCTCTCATGAGCTGTGAACACCTGAGATTAAACAGAAGAGTATCTGTAGCAAAAAGGAAAAGAAAGGAAGCAGCACAGAAGAATACTTGACACAAATGCCACTGAGACCAGAAATTAATAACTGAAACCAAATTAACAATCCATACATCATAACATCTGTAAGCAGTAACTCGGTATTTTTCATTTCAAACACTTCATCAAAAATCTAGGAACCTCTTTTTATAAAATACAATTTTAGCACTTATACTTCATGATAGATTCCTGATTTTTTCCCCCAGAAAAAAAATTCTTTAACATAGGCAACGGGGAGGGGTGGGGCCCCAAACAATTCCAACAATCTGTAATGAATAACAAGTGAAGATGCTTACCCATTAACACAATGTTCACACCTTCATCTCCTGTGATGTGATTCCTGAAAGATCTGCTCTTTTATGTACAGCTCTATTAGCAGCATCCCATAACCACCCCCCACCCCCCCCAAAGACAGCAATTTAGCAGTTAATTCACTGGAAATTACAGGTCCTTTGGGTCCACAACCAACCCATAGGAAGAAGAATCAAATCCAACCTACTTGACATTTTCTATTACATCACCACCTCTGCATCCACCATCAAAATTGAAAGTGGCAAAGTTATAGCTTATAGTTTTCATGTCATTCATTCGGTGGGACTTTCTTTTCCTTAAAAGAAAGAAAGAAAAGGAATGAGCATCTGATTTCACAATTGCCATTATCCCCCCTTCCCAACTCTAATCACATTGTGACTGCAGAGAAGGGAACTTTGCTGTCTGTGATTTTTAATGTTAGACTGAGATGCTGAAATCGCCTCCCCACACCCCCCCCCCCCACTCCTCACTTTCATACATCTGTTATCGCAGACTTGGCTTTGTTAGCCAAATAATTCAGCAACAGACCAACAGTCCTTCCCAGGGAAGTGTCTGAGAAAACTAGCAGTACATCTTAGCAAAAACAAAACAAAACAAAACAAAACACCCTTTATTCTATTGAATAACTTCCAAACAGTTTTTTTTTTTAAAAAGCTTGCATCGTGGTCTTATAAAATCAATGTAGAATGACAATTCCAAAATGTATGTACTGTACCTTTTAAAATAATGACGAATCAAATGTTCCATTGGTCCTTTTTTGTACTTTTCTTCCTAAAATCTGAGCTCAGAGCTTGATCTATTCAATGGCAAAGATAAGTGGCCTTCTGGACATTATTTTGTGAATGTCCTTCCCCTGCTCAATGGTATATTTTCATAAGCCAAACCCATTTTATAACAACCTAAGGGTTCCATAGTGGCTCAGTGGTTAAGATGCTGAGCTTGATGACCGGAAGGTCAACAGTTCAAGACCTGAGTGCTGCATGATGGAGTGAGCTTCCATCTCTGAGCCAGCTCCTGCCAACCTAGCAGTTTGTAGGCAAGAAATTGCAAGTAGATAAATAGGAACCACTTCGGTGGAAAGGTAAACAGCATTCCATGAACTTTGATGTCTAGTCATGCCTGTCACATGTCCATGGAAATGTCTGCAGATTCAGACAGCACTGGGTCTTTGGCTATAAACAGAGATGAGTACTGAACCCTAAAGTCAGACACAACTGGGTTTTGAGCAAGGGAGACCTTTACCTTTAAGATTTCTGTATGACTGTGCCTTAGCAGAACTGGTCCTAAATGGGCCACCATACCACAATGTATGGCTGTGCTAGGTGTGAATTTAGGCTGTGGCTCAAACAATCCCTCTGGGGCAGGAGTCTGCAAACTTGGCTCTCCAGGTGTTCTTGGACTTCAATTACCAGAAGCCCAGGTCAGCACAGTTGCTGATCAGGGCTTCTGAGAATTGAAGTCCAAGAACATCTGGAGAGCCAAGTGTGCAGACCCCTGCTCAAAGGAAAGCTACTACTTCTCTCCTGATCTTAGGTGGAACGATTCCAACAAGAGGGTATATTTTCTCAACTGGTGTAGGTTTGAGGCATCCTTTCACTATACATATGGCTTCATTGTGCCTGGATAAGGCTGGACCTAGATATTCTAAAGGTCGTGTGTTTGCGTCACTGAAAGCTGCAGTTCCATATCTCCTCCTTGTTCTCCTTTAACATTTGCATGTTTAAGTGGGTGGTGTGCCACCACCACACTGGGAGTTTTCCTTTCCCCAGTTGACTTGCTTCTTGCAGGGGCAGGAAAACTCACTGCAATAATAGTTGACATTTTGGTAGTTGCATTAGTCTGTGTCTCAAGCATATCAGAGAGTAAACAAAACAAAAGACAAAATAACCTTGTGGTACTTTAAAGATACAGCAGTTAGTCTTTAAAGTGCCATGACTCTTTTTGCCCTTTTGTACCATGAGCAGAGAAGCCGTATCACAAGGGATTCCTTATTCTGATTAGCAGGCTTGTATGTTCCATTTTGTCTATCTTAGGTCTACTTTTCTTGGGCAGCCACTGGATATTGCTGATAATAATCCCCACATATCTCCATCCTGCCCTAGTTTTCCAAATCTTTGCATGATTATTATTTCAATGTGTACCTGGAAGAAAATTGGCACATATGTGTTTCATTGCTCCATAAGTCCAACAACAACAAAAAATTCATCTTTTAAAAAATATATATATGTGGATTCCCCATGCCCTGTGGGCATGGAACGGCCCTTGCAGAGGCCACCTCAGTCGAGAAAACTCCTGGCCCGTGGGCTCTGCGGGCACAGAAATTAAGGGGGGTGGATTAATGATTGGGTTTGATTCACCCACTTCTGACCTGACCTACGGCTCTGCCGAGTAAGCAGATCGCTAACTTCTGTTACATATTAGGCAATCACTCATCTCCGAGTTTAGCGTTATCCCTGGTGCAAATAGTGGCCATATTTACCCTGGTCTAAGCCCCAGACAATAGTTTTCCCTTGTCAGTGTTTGCCCGCGTTAATTAACTTCCCCAAGAGAGATTTCCCATTAACCCGAGTGAATGGGTGATGTGATTTTCTGTCAGATGACGGTTTTTTCCTGCCTTGCCTTCTGATCTATAAATGATGATGTCTTTTCCTCAATAAACCACTGATCTGATCTTGCTCCATATTGCCTCGTGTCGTTCCTTGATCAGTCTCCTCCGGGACCTAACGGCCGTCCTAGCGGCCCCGATTCCTACATATATATGGGGAAGAGTAGCAAGGCCACCCTCTTTTGTAAACCCTATCCTTTATTTTGTTTCCTGGTGTTTTTCTGTTCTTGCACTGAAATGGAAACCTTTGCTTCTTCACATTATGAAGAGGATGGTAGCATGCTGATCACACTTCAGCAACATTGTGTTTTATTTGGCATGCATGTATAAAGAAATAAAGCTTAAAAAGAAACTCATCATCATAATCCTGAATTGGATCAGAAATTGGCAGATGCAACTGAACTGGTGAACTACCAAATTGGGGGGGGGGGGAGGATGTTTCAGCTCTCTGTATCTCAGCCAACATTCAGCAGGACCCCATGACTCTTGGAACCACCTTTGGTGGTGGTAAGGCTGTTCTGGAAAGGGATGTCTGGACCCATTTCCCTATTGTGAATTTGGTCGATTTTATTGACAAGCATGATACTGTATAGTGTTACTTTATGAGAGACCAAGCAAACAACTGAAATAACACCGGATTTTGGATAAATGTCAGATTGAGATGTTTTTATTCAGCAAGGCTCCTTATCACAGCTAATCATACTCGGCCAAACATGACTCTGATTTTTAGACAGTTGGTATCCTCATGAGAAAGTCTGAGCAATTTGTAGATGGGATAGAAATATGGGGGCAAGTGTGTGCACTCCTGTCTTAACCCCCTTTTTAGCCCTTTTCATGCTTGTGGGCGTAAATTCTAAGTCACCCTATTGAGACATCTGAGGGAAGGAATTTTTGAAGCTTGAATGTGGGCACCCAAAAAAAGAGAGTCAAAGAGCTGATAAGTATGAACTGGCTGATAAGTCAACTTGTGGTTGTTCCCTTACAGAATCTGAGAATCAAACTAGACCATATGTTCAATCTGTTTTCAAAAGAGATGTCCCTTCACTATTAAAAGACATCTGTACAAATATCATATCACATGATTTTCCCACATAAGGAGTCATATTTAGGATTTTCTAGGTAAAGAATACACAGAACTGTGAGGTACTTTGGTTTTTTTCCTTCGTGTCAGAGATTACTCTGGGTTGAAACGATTTTTAGGGGAAACCTGAATGAGGCTCCATTTATGTCCCTAAGTGCAGCTCTCGAGTGTGTCCTTCCAGCCTCCAGCTCAGTGCCTTAACCTCTCTATTAAGCACTAGTCAGACCGCATCTAGAGTACTCTGTCCAATTCTGAGCACTACACTATAAGAAAGATGCAAACAAATTAGAGCAGGCAGGGGTGTGCTGGCTACGCTAAAAGGGTGCTGGACAGGGAGGGGTGGCATTTATGGTGGGTACAGCATGACATCATGGATTGAGCACCCATCTCAGGTCCCAGCTCCTGCCAACCTAGATGTTCAAAAGCAAGACATCACAAGTAGATCAATAGGTACCACTTCAGTGGGAAAAGATCTTGGGGACATGAAAGGAAACTCATTCGCCTTTCTCACGGAGGGGGAGAGTAATGGATGGAGGGGAACCAGAGAGAAAGGCACTTCCCTTGCCTTCCTCTCACCCCCACCTCTGCTGGACAATGGGGAGTGGTGGAAAGAAGGAAGAGGCGGTGCCTGACGGAGAGAGAGAGGCCTTTAATCCTCTTCAGATGCCTCTCCCACCAAACCCCCCCTCTCCCCGGTGCTTTGGTTCAGACGCGGCAGAACCTGGCTGCTGGGATAGCTGCTGGGATGAGGCCTCTGACTCCCATCCCCTTCCTTCTTCCTCAGAATCTAACCCGGTGCTTCCACTGCTGTCCCACTGCTGCAAGCCATGAAGAAACCCAGTGGGTCTTTCCCATCCACTGAGGTCATGAGGGTGCGGGGCTGGTTAGTGCATAGTGACAGCAGCAGTGCCAGGTTGAATTAGTTGGTGCACAGCGATACCCAACATGCACCAACCAGCCATGGTGGGGCCTGGGCCTGGTTGGTGCATGGAAATACCCACCCCATTGAAACAGCACCCCACCACCTGGAAGGTTCCGGCTTGGTGGTGATGGTGGCTGTGTCGGAAATCTAGTGTAGCTGCCAGGTGACATACTTCTGCCTGCCTGTGGGGGGGAGCACATTGGGGCACACCGGGACTTGTCCCTGTGTCCCAAATGGCCAGCACGGGCCTGAGAACAGGTACAGAGAAGAGGAACAAAGAGGACTGGAAACCAAGCCATATGAGGAAAGACTGAAGGAACAAGGCATATTTAGCCTTGAGAAAAGGAGTTTGAGAGGGGATATGATAGCACTATTCAAGGTACTAGGTACTATTCAAGTACCTGAAAGATAATCATAAATAGGGTCTGTTGTTGACCATCCCAGAGTGCAGAATGCATAGTAACAGGCTCAAACTAAAGGAAGCCAGATATAGGTTGAATATCAGGGAAAACCTCTTAATGGTTAGAACCAACTGCCTTGAGAGGTGGTGAGTGCTCCAACACTGGAAGCATTCAAGAGAGAATTGGACAGCCATCTATCAGGTCTGCTTTGATTTGCATTCCTGCATTGAATAGGGGATTGGACTTGATTTCCTAAAAGGCCCTTTCCGAATTAGTGATTCTATAGTTATATCCCCATCTTTTTTTTGGCTATCTTGGTACTTGTGCAGGTTGCCGAAGGCCACACAGGGTGACTTTTCTGGGATGCAGAGTCAGGAATGGATCTCCCATCTTCTGGCTCTACAGCCAAACATCCAACTCACTGAGCTATCCAGTCAGCACTTAATAACTATGTGCCATCAATTTGCAAGTCTGGTTGTTGAAGCATGTATCTCTGAGGTAATCTCATTGTTGGAGGGAGTATTTGTTAGCCAGACAGAGCACATACCTTATATACTTGAGTATAAGCCAAGACCTTTAGCCCCAAAATGAGCCCCCAAAAGGGGACACGGCTTATACTCGGGTCAACGACCATGAGGGTCCCAAGACCATGCTGGATTGAGATGTGCCAACAATTTAATTAATTTTACCATATTTTCATGTATTTTGATTATTGAAGCTCACTAGTAGCTGCTACATTTCCCACCCTCGGCTTATACTCAGGTAAATCTATTTTCCGGAGTTTTCAGGTCAAAATAAGGTACCTCGTCTTATATTTGGGTTGGCTTATATTCAAGTATTTATGGTATTTTCACTTAAAGCCTTTGACTATAAGATAGGATTAGTGGTGAGGTATATTTGTTTCCTTTATATTCTGTTTGTCTATTTGGAAATAAATAGTAACTATGGAGCACTGTAATTCTACAATTCTCTCACCAAAAGAGGAAAAAAAACCTTCTAGTACTGCCTTTAGGCTTGTTTCTCAGAGAAACATATAACAATATGGAGTATGCTGGATAATTCAAACAATTCTACATTCAGTTGAAATTCATCTTAGCTTTATCAAGATAAATTTACATGAAAGGAAAAAATAGAGTGAAAATAGTAATCTGGCTAGATCCGACCTGTATATACAGAGCAATCAAATCTGAAATCCAAATAACCTGGATTATGGCATTGCTTACCAAAAATTTTGGATCTTTGTGCAAACTTTTAAACACAAGAACCTGGAATGAACCATGAAGTAAGAACAAGAACATTTTATAGAAATAGGGTTTTTGCCCTCTTGAGATGTTTCTGTTTACATGAAAGTTAATGAGTTGAGCCAAAAAAGTGTTGCCAGAAAATGCTAAATGGAGAACATTTTTTCTGCTTGGAAATCAAAAAGAAACTCCAAGCAGGGACCCTCAAGCTGGCCTTCAGATCACTGCCTTTTAACCTGGAAAAGATTTCTGTTCTACAACTGGGCCACATTATCTGTCTTGAATTTTTTCAGCATTTTTGAGGTCACTAAAGAGTGAGAGAGCACCATTCTGAGAGAATGGGGTAGGGAAAATGGATACCCTTCCTGCACAGGTTGAGAGCTGCACAGTTCATAAGGGCTGAAAAAGGATAGGTTAAGCAATATGAAGACAGTAGCTAAACACATAGCGGTTAATATTGTATGACAGGCTATGTTAACATGGCTTGTTTCTGGACTGCCAGGCTTCTTCATCCAAGAAAAGCTTGGAAAAGTTACTTTTAAAGAACTCCATTCCCAGAATCCCTGATCAGTGCTTCCTCTAAAGGGTTGCATGCATATGTATTTGTATAAGACACTGCACTTGATGTTCCAGCTCCTGTCAACCTAGCAGTTTGAAAGCAAGAAATTGCAAGTAGATAAATAGGTATCACTTGGATTGGAAAGGTAACAGTGTTCCATTCGCTCTCCATCTAGTCCTGCCTGCAACATTGACCATGGAAACGTCTGCAGATGCAGACACAGCACAGGCTCTTTGGTTGTAAACAGAGATGAGCATTGCAGCTTAGATTCCGGATCATACTCGTCAAGTGTGGCTCCGGAAAATACGGGAACTGCTCTGGCCAGGGCACGCATGTGCAGCAGCAACTCCTTTATGCATGTGCAGAACCCCTTTGTACATGTGCAGAACCCCTTTGTGCATGCACACCGCTGCCTTTGATGGGCGTGCATGCACAGTAACCCCTTTCCCCACCGTTCAATATATGGGATGGCACTGCGAAAGGGGAGGAATGAGTGCTGAAATATGGGAAATCCCAGCCAATATGGGATACTTGACAGACATGGTCCAGATATCATCGGCTTTCCAGCTAGGAAATTGCTGGTTAAACTGGAAAAAATGTTTGGAAGAAGGGAAGCTGTTGTGTAACTTAATGTCCTCCAGTGTCCCCTACATCACTTGGAGGACCCGAATAGGCTGAGCGTTGGAGTGCCTAAATCTAAGACCAACATGCTCAAGTGGGGACTGCTGGTGGACAACAACACACAGTGTTAATGCAGAGAGACACAGAGTCCAGCTCATTTACTGGTCTGCTGATTGCTGCCAGAGACATTCACCATTGAGAACTTGGGTTTAGGCAATGAAAAAGCAAAGAAAGTAACTTCATTTGTCATTCTTGCACATGGGGTTTCATTGCCGTATTGATTAAGCATGGGCTAAGTGAGTTTGACATACATGAGAAGAGGTCAGAGGAATAATGAGGAATCATACCTGTCAAGTATCCCGTATTGGCCGGGATTTCCCATATTTTAGCGCTCGTTCCTCCCCTTTCTCGCTGCCGTTACTGCGCATGTGCGCCCATCGCAAAAGGACTCTGCGCATGTGCAAATGGGTTCTGTGCATTCACGAATGGGTTATGTGCATGCGCAAATGGTTTACTGAGCATGCATGCGCGCGTGCACAGTAATTTCCCATAATTTCCGGAGCCGCGCTTGACGGGTATTGGAGGAATGCCTGGGCTTGAGCACACAATGACTATGTAAGCGCTACATGGGATTTTCCTGTCTTGTGTTCCCCTCTGGTCAGCAAAGAGCAGCTGGAGTTGCTACACATGGTCAGGGCTGACTAATTCAGAGATATCTAGCAGCAAATACTGTACAAACAAGTGACTTCACATTCGTGCTGTGGAAATGTCAGCCTCGTCAGACAAAATTCCAATTGCTGTACTGTATTTATGGCACTGGGGACACCTCTCCCAAACTACTTTTGACTGTCTTGAGACTTACTTGATCTTCTCACTCTCCAGGCATGTGTTAGTTAGATTTAGTCCCATATGTGAAAGGAAAAAATTGCCCAGTAAACCCAGGATCAGTTAACCTGCCCCTACTGTTTCTGTATCTTCCAGGCTTGTACTGGGCTAGTTACTTACCGAGGTCTTCACCAATAAGCAACTGCTCAATCTTAACAACCCACATTTTAAATCCCTAAATGGTGAATCTAATGGAAATGGTCTTCTTTGAAAATTAGGGCAAACTATCTATATGTGTAATGTCTGTCTGACAGTAGAGACCACTTTCATTCATTTAATGCAGGGGCTCTCAAACTTTTAATTTAATTTAATTTAATTTAATTTAATTTAATTTAATTTAATTTAATTCTCATATTTCTATAGTCGCCCTACTCACAAGGACTCTGGCCAGCTTACAATACTAAAAAAACCCAACACAGATAAAAACCTCATTAAAATACAAACACACCCCATTAAAACCCATTTTAAAAAAACCACCCGCACTTACTAAAAAGAGAAAGAATTACACTGTTACGTTAGACCAACCAGCAAGCGGGGGTCACTCCTCCATCAGCGCCCCACACCTGCGCCGCCAGCCAAGTTTTCAGTTCTTTCCTAAAGGGCAGCAATTCTGTCTGTAGCCTTAGTTCAACTGGCAGGAGGTTCCATAGGGCCTGTGTGGACACAGAGAAGGCCCTCCTTCGTGTGCTAGAGAGACGAGCCCCTCTAGCCAATGGTACAAGTAGAGAGCCCCTCTGGTTGGACAGACGATCTTGGGGCGATGTGGTCTCTTAGGTATCCTGGCCCACTACCATGTAGGGCTTTAAAGGTAATAACCAGCACCTTGAATTGCAACCGGAGACAAATTGGTAGCCAGTGCAGCTTCCGAAGCAGTGGTGAGGTGCATGCATAATTCCCACACCCCATCACCACCCAAGCAGCCGCATTCAGAACCAGCTGAAGTCTCCAAATGGTCGTCAAGGGCAGCCCCATGTAGATCGCATTGCAATAATCTAGTCTAGAGGTGACCAGAGCATGAGTGACCATGAGTAAGGAGTCCCGGTCTAGGAGCGGGCGCAACTGGTGAATCACCCGAAGTTGGGCAAAAGCCCTCCTGACCCCGGCCACCACCTGATCTTCAAGCAGCAGTCATGAGTCCAGTAGGACCCCCAAGTTGCGCACCAGATCTGTCTGGGGCAGACTAGCCCTATCCAAAACCAAAGATGGTAACTCCTGAGATAACTCCGGGCCCCTAATCCATAGCCACTCAGTCTTGCTAGGGTTCAGTTGTAATCCGTTGTCCCTCATCCAGACCCCCACAGCCTCCAGACACCTGGACAGGGCTGGGTCATGCTACCTCAGACAGCTTTGGGGGCTGGACAGCCATTTTGCCCTGCCTGCCATACATGGCACTTCCAGATGTGGCTGAGGTGGTGGTGGTGGGCCACATGAAATGGTGTTGTGGGCCACATCCAGCCCCCAGGCCATAGTTTGAGAACCCCTGATTTAATGAAATCTATTCTTGAAGACTTTTGGGCTGTCCTTGCTTTCTCATTTTTGCCTTCTTTTATTTATCCTTAATTCTTTTTATTTTGGATTTTCTAAGGCCCTTGGACACCATTTTGCCATGCAAAACATAAAAGGCACATTGAGATATACAAGCAAACTAAACATATTTAGGCAGCTGTGCTTTAAAACTGCATTTTTATCCTTATTTTATAACTATAACTTTTAAACTGTTTTATGTGCTGTTTTATTCTTTTTAAATCAGATACCTGTCCCAAATGTAACATAAATTTTAAGAACTGATTTTATTTTATTTTTGTTTTAACTCAAACAAATGTGTTTGTGGTGGTGCATTTTGACGCTATTTCATGCACTTAAAACCTTTTTACTGTACTGGTCATCAACTGTAATAAAGTTTGAATTTAATTAATTAATTGCATTTGTTTATGTAATTCTTGTATACTGTAGCAGTAATAGATGAGTACATGAAAATGTTGTGTTTCTTTTGTGTTTCCTCTTCTGTGTAACTTGTCACTGAACATTCTACTATTCAACCATTTTATTAAATCAAATGGGAATAAGCGTTTTTTGCCCGTATGACATACAGTATTACCAAATATACATATTTGTATATTTCTAAATACAGTGGTGGGCTCCAAAAAAATTTACTACCACACTGTGGGCATGGCCTACGTTGTGGGTGTGGTCTACTTTGTGGGTGTGGCATACTCTGTGGGCATGGCCATGTGACTGGGTGGGCAATTTAGTCATGCCTGCCCAGCGGTAAGATTCAATTTTTTTACTACCTACTCTGTGGGCATGGTATGGTGGGCGTGGCCATGGGGAAAGCCCTGCATTGCACCCGAATTAGGACTACTTTATTTCAAAACTTGGATGGGCGGGGCCAGCCAGAATTTCTGCTACTGGTTCTGGAAAACTGGTGTGATTGCTGAAGCTCACCATTGTGTAAATATACATAATGGCTAAAACCTTCTCAAACACCACTCTGGTCAGCTTACAACAATGAGATAGACAACCCACAAAACAATGTTATCAAACAAGATAAAATCAATGATCAACATTAATAAAATGCCACCTACTGTATTTTCTGGCGTATAAGACTACTTTTTAACCCCAAAAAATCTGTGCCAAAGTCAGGGGTCGTCTTATAGGACAGGTACTTAACTGCAGCTTGTTTCCCCTTGCTTCATATGTCCGGCGCATATGGTGGGGGGTGCCGCGGCCGAGTCCCTGCTCTGTGCGGGGAGTATGAAGCAAGGGGAAGCAAGCTGCACACATCTTCCTGTACCTCGCGGAGGAGAACGTGAGCGTGGATTGGCTCTCCACCAGAACCTGCCCATTCGACTCGGAGGGCTGCGCATCTTTGGGTTGAGTGTGGGTTAATTTTTATTTGGTGTGCATTGGAAGAGAGGTAGTCTTATACGGCAAGTATATTCCAAACTCTATATTTTAACTGGAAAAGTTGGGGGTCGTCTTATACGCCCAGTCATCTTATACGCCGGAAAATACGGTAGATGGAATTAACAAATTTAATGTCTTACACTAATTAATAGCATTCCATCATGCATGCCACAATTCCACGAAAATGTCTGCAGAAGCAGATAGTGCTGGCTCTTTGGCTATAAATGGAGATGCGCACCGAACCTTAGAGTCAGATATGACTGGCTTTCAAGCAAGGGAAACCTTTACCTTTAATCACTAATTAGTAACCTATGTTTTCTATTCTCAGCCAAAATATAATTCAAACAGGAATAAGATGCCATTGCTGTTAACTTGTTCCTCATCGCCCTCACCACTGGCATGGGGAAGAAAGCAGTTATCACCCAAGCTCCTTCCCCAGCCCGGCATTGGCTGCAGGGAAGTGGGAGTACTTGGGTGGCACCTCTTGAAGGGTCTCTTTATGGGGCTTGATTTTTTATTCGTATTTAATATTGTATTTTTTCCTGACTTGTAATCTTGTAACTTGATGACATTATTGCTTTATTATTGTATTATTGATTGTATTGAGTTATATTTACTTGTGTTACTGTACTATCTTATTGTTACTGTGTACACCGCTTTGAGTCACCCGCTGGATTGAGTAAAGAGGTATAGAAATTAAACTTGAAAATGAAAAATGAAAAATAAACAAATCAGAAATGAATTAAAATTACACTGAAAATAACTGAATTCAATAATTGAGGAATCCTGCATATTTCTAATCAATTAAGAAAGCAGAAAATGCTAGTTGGAAAAGGAATGTTTTTAGCTGTTATGAAATGCCATAAGTGTGGAAGCAGGTCCAGTTTCCACAGGCAGCTCATTCCATAAAGTGGTGACCACTGCAGAGAAAGATCTTGTTATTGTCACAGCCTTGATGCTTGGAAAGGTAGAGGGCAAAAGAAGAAGGGGGCATCCAAAGATGAGATGGATGGATGGTATTGTAGACGCAATGAGCACAGAGCTGGGCGGGTTGAGGAGGATGGTGGAGGACAGAGGTGCCTGGAGGGCAATGGTCCATAGGGTTGCAAAGGGTTGGAATCGACTGTGCGACTGAACAACAACAAAAAGGCATGAAAACAAATTAGACATGTTTAAGAACTTGAGTGCTCCAGGCAGTGGTGGGGTTCAAAAAAAATTTACTACCTAATCTGTGGGTGTGGCCTATTCTGTGGGTGTGGCCTATTCTGTGGGCATGCCCAGGGTGTGTGCCTTGTTCCTCCCCGCCCCCCGCTGGGCAGGTACCTACATTGCAGTAGGAATTGACTCCAAGCTTCTCCAGCTCTGGCATCAGTGGTCCCTGTGCATCCGTCCCAGCCTCAGCCATGTTACAGCCCACCTGGCTGGATGAAGTTTCAAGGGGTGTGGGCTGCAGTTGCAAACACCACTGTGCCTAGGCCTCTGCTGCCAATGCTGCTGCTTCGTCAAGGGTTCTGCCACTCTACCAATGCCACCTCCTCTACCAATGCTGCCGCCACCACACTGAGACCTCCACTGCCCCGCTGCCGCCCCCCACTGCTGCCGCTGCTGTGTCAAGGCCTCTGCTGCTCCACCGATGCCACCACTGATGCCACCACATTGAGGGTTCTTCTTCCCTGCTGCCCCGCCTCCTCCACCACCCTGCCACCCCACCACCCCGCTGCTCCATCACCTCTGCTGATGCCACCTCTGCCGATGTTGCTGCCTTCATGTTGAGGCCTCCTCCTCCCCCTCCCCTGACATCGCCGATGTCTCTGCCTCTGCGCCTAGGTACCTCCACTCCATACTCAGCTCCCCGGCACAAAAAACTGCTGCTTGGCTTGGTGATGCATTAAGCTATGCAGCAGTGCATGTGTGCTGAGCTCTGCAGCTGTGCATGCGTGAGGAGGAAAATTGGTGTGGCCAGTGGGAATTTTTACTACCGGTTCACCCAAACTGGTGCAAACCAGTGGAATCCTACCACTGGCTCCAGGTACAATTCCTTAGGGAGAGGCACTCCCTCAAATAGTGTGGTCCTAAACCAAGGGTTGCCAACCTTTTTGAGTTGGGGGCCAGGTCACACTCCCACAGAGAATGCATATCTATATTAGAAATAAATCATTTATAAGTTTATAACCAGATAGATATTTGACGAAAGAGAATGTATTTACAGGATAAGAATCAATTGCTATATTGATGTTTAAGGATTAAAATGTCTTTTATTGTACTGTATTGTACTGTAATTGTGTTTTGTATTTGATTTTTTTTTGCAATTTTTATAATTTGTTGTGTTATTTGTATGTTATTTTGAAAATTAATAAAAAATTTTTTTTTTTTAAAAAAAAAGACAGTTGAGGGAGGCATACTGATGTTTATGGCAGCCGTAAATGAGTTTGTGGCCAATTCCAGAGGTCATGCGAGATGGACTGGCTGTGAAGACGCACCTTGATGATATACTCAGGGCTGCAGAAGTCCATTGCAGTCCTGGTATTAAATTCTGTATATCTCATTTCATATGTGCTGCAGGAGATAGCTCCATGTGTGGGTCACTTCATGGCAAGCTGGGATCCACCTTAATGGCATTTTTTCCTGCTTCAGGGAAAAAATGCATTCTCAGATACGAGTTCCAGCCAAGGACAACTTTGGATACCTTGGAATCGTAATTCAGCAAGGAGTCCACACAATGGTAGACATCTTTGTGATGACATTCCGCACATGCAAATGAGCTTGGAAAATCAAGTCTGCACACAGTTTTTTAGCCATTTGAATATCATGCCACCTGCTGGCTAGGCAGACCATGACATGTGCCCTCCGCTTTCACCTTACCCAAGGGATCCAGCAGAGGACGCTTTGGTGAGTTTTAGTCCCGGCGTAACATCATTGACAAGTATTGACAACACTGCCTAGTTAGACCACTCAAGCCCCGCCTCCCCCCACACCTCCGCCTCTACAAGGCTATCACCTAGCGGGGGATGTGTGGGCTGGGGGTGTTTAATTCACCTGCCAAATAGGATTTTCCTCCTATCTCTTTCCCATGGGAGTTTTTTTTAAGGGAGATGTTGTGTTTGGAGTATTGTGCCTTTAAGTAATGTAACACTCGAATGAGTGGATATAACAATCACCAGCTGTAACACTGTAACCTTTTGTATTAGGACGCGAGCTAGTGACCACTAGGGGCAATAGCGAGCGCCTAGCTCACATGGTTCCAATTCCCCAAATACCTACAGCGCGGGAAGATTCCCGCCACTACCTCACCTGGACAAGAAGGGCGTGACGGAGAGTGACGTCACGCAGACAGTAGCCAATGGGCTATCGAGGAGCCACATTCAAATGTATAGCCACAGTATATATTGAGCTGTTCATCCGCCATTACCACATGCTCCCCCTGACCATCATGCAATAAAGATGTGTTAAGCCAAGCTTTCGGCTGTTTCTAGTGTCTTGGCTCTCATACACTAAAGGAGCTGTCAATTGGGAAAATAGGGAATGCAACTTAACTCTGAGTCACCAAGTGCTAATAACAGCCCACAGGAAAGTACCAAAAAGATATGACTGACTGGAGGAGGTAGAGTGGAGAATGAAAAATTCTAAAACTGAAGGGGGGAAATGCATTTTGCTGCCATGGAGAGAGGTGGACAAACAGAAACCGAAGATAATTTCTAGGAGTTAAGACTCCTGTCATTCAGAAACCAGATTAAAAAGGGAGGGAAATTCCAAAAGTGAAGAAAAAGATAAAATGTTCTTGAACAAATAAATTAGAACAGAGAAAGCAAAACAAAATAGATGTGTGCCTCTTTTCACAGCAGAAAGAAGGGGAAAAAACTATTTTAAAAATGGAGCAGAGTTAAATGGAGCTCACTTAACTCCCAATGGTTTATTTGGGCTTTCTCTAAATATGTTGTTGTACCTAGTGGTAACACAATGATTTGTATTTCCATTACAGCAAAGTGAGTAAGGTACTACAAGTTCTACAAAACTGAATCTCAGGGCACATGTCATCGTAGTACTCTGACTAATTGTGCTGTCAAGTCATTCCTGATTTATTGTGACCTTTTCCCTGAGTTTTCTAGGTGGAGAATAAACAGAAGAGGTTTACCATTCCCTTCTTCTGGGGTTGTCCTGGGACTGTGTAGCTTGCCCAAGGCCACACAAGCATGAATACATGTATATATAATTGTTTTTGAACGTTATTTTTTGTCCTGATGATTATTGGCAGCACTTCAGAAGAGAATGAGCTAAGACATACATGAGAAATAGAAGACAAATTTCCCTTTCACTCACTTTAATCAAGTTAAAGTTGAGAAAGAGGCAAGCTTAAGTCAAAATTGGGAAAATAGGAGAAACCTACATGTAACAGAAAGGACAGATCTTGCCACAATTATGTGGACTTTGTTGCTCATAAAGTGAGGTGGTATTTTAAAATTAGGGTGTTTTGAGGGAAAGGAATAATTTTAAACCATGTTCACTGAGGATTAAGCAACATCTGGAGTTGTTACTTCCTCCTAGCTAATTATGTTATGGTTAAGTTCCTGCTTAGTAGTAGCAGAGACAAATAACTATATGGGCTGATGCTGAATCAAAATTTTTACCTTTAAGTACAGTAAATAACATGTTAAATGTTTTCTCTTTTTCTGTGTTTCTATGGCTGAAATTCTGTTGCTTAGAATAACAAGTTGCAACTAGAGCAGGCCAATTTTAATCAAAGGGAGTCAATGGGGAGTTGGCTCACCAAATCCCCATTGATACTGTCAGCCTATTGTAGTGCAGATTACTACACCAAGCAAAAGGATCTCAGTCTCCATATATTTCCTAAACATGCAATCCTCCTTTTTCCATATTAAAGCCATGCTAATAACAATAGCAATCATATGTATATACCATCCCATAGAACTTAGTGCACTCTCTGCGTTGTTTACAAGTAATTAGGATTTTGCTAATTCTTTGTGAATAATTCTTTGTAAATAGCATTGAAGCTTCCATCATAGGCCATCATCTTAGATGGATAGGGCATGTCTGCCGTATGGATGGTTCCAGCTTTCCTTGTCAAATTCTTTCTGGGGAACTTAGCTCCGGTACAATAACTTGTGGAGCTCCTTTGAAGTGTTAAAAGGACCAGCTGAAACAAACCATGAAGGCATAAACCTACAAACTTGGGAGGCAGTGGCCATAGACCACCCACTTTAGCTACAAACCATCTCTGCTGCTACTGATCACTTCAAAGGAGAACACTGCAGACATGAAGAAGCTAAGCGACAAGCACGGAAGCTTCATCAAACTCAACTATGCCCTCCATCATCTATTCAGTGTAATGTGTGCAGTAGCATGTTTTATGCCAGGATTGGTTTATTGAGTCACCAAAGACTCATGTGTCAACTGTGGATGCAGCCTACAGGCTGCTGTGGCTCAGTGGTTAAGAAGCTCACCTTGTTAGCTGGAAGGCCAGCAAGTCGGCAGTTCAAGACCCGGGTACTGCATGATGGTTTGAGTGCCTGTCTCTGCCCCGGCTCTTGTCACTAGCAGTTTGAAAGCAAGAAACTGCAGGTAGATAAATAGGGACCACTTTGGTGGGAAAAAGATCTTGTGGACATGAAAGTAGCTTCATCCGGGTGTCCCCTGAGTGGAGTTTCCCCAGCAAAAATCCTTTCAAACAAGAATAATTTCTGACACAAAATTATTATTATAATTGTGAAAATGACTTCCAGGGGAAACATATAGAGTAGCAGCCGACAACTAGCATTTTGCCTCCAACACTCTGGGTATTCTTTTTACTGACCCTGGAAGGATGGAAGACTGAGCCAACTGTGAACTATGTCAGGATCAAACTTGCAATGTTTTGGTTGCAGTACAGAAGTTTAACCACTGTGCTCACACTAAAGAATTTAAAACAATATGAATATATATACAGAATAGTCCAAGGAATAAAAATTGAACCCACAATTTGGGGGCTTAGGACAAGGCCATGAACATTAGGCCTCAAAGTCTTTTTACTTTTTTTTAGGAAGGGCCAACCTTAAAGTTCTTTACTAATATCAGGAATCAGAGAGCAGATGGGTTAATGGGTCACTGTTTTCCCTGCTAAGACAAGATACACTATGTAATTCTGCATAAATTAGAAAAATTGTTTCTGATTGTGCATCATAATTAACTAAAGCAATTTAATCCAAATTAATGCCTTTTTTGACCTCTTCTTTGGTAATGAATGTCTTCTTTGTGGTGAACCGTACCTTTGAAATGCAGTAATTTTAGTGAAAATGTGCAGCAGGACGATTACTCAGTGGGACTGGTTGTTTTCTATCCATCATCCCAGTGCTGTGAGAAATGTATTGGCTTCTGTTCAGGTTCCAAGTCGAGTTGAAAATGTTGGTGCTCACCTTTGAAGCCCTAAATCAGGAATTCTCAACCTGTGGCCCATGGGCCAGATGTGGCCCACAACACCATTTCATGTGGCCCCCACTGCCTCCACCACACCAGGAAGTGCATTGTGGTGGAGGATGGGCAAAATGGCCATCTGGCCCCCAAAGCTGTCTGAGGGAGTGAGACCTGGCCCCGGCTTTAAAAGGTTGAGAACTCCTACACTAAATGGTTTAGGATTATCTTACTTGAATGGACACCTGTTCCTATATGTCCCTTTTGATTTTTCATTGTGTATCCCCCCCCCCAAAAAAAAGAGTTAAATCTATAGTTTTATTCATATTTTTTATTGTAAAATTCACCCCAAAGACATTTGTTACCTGGTAGTATATAAACTTTTAAAATAAAGTTCTTATTTCATAACAGTTATTATGTAAGAAAAACAATGTTGCACCATATTCTATAGAGGGAATTGTGAGTAGGTCTACTGCTGGCAGAGCTGTTTAACTCAGTTCTTTCCATAAGGAGACAAAACAATGTATGCAAGTTTCAGCCATTTCACAATTTACAGAACTTTTTCTTTCAAAACAGTCATAAAAACAAC
Organism: Bradypodion ventrale; assembly: GCA_035047345.1. NCBI lineage: Eukaryota > Metazoa > Chordata > Lepidosauria > Squamata > Chamaeleonidae > Bradypodion > Bradypodion ventrale. The sequence goes on from JAWDJE010000006.1 coordinate 84,979,221, forward strand.
TATTGCTTTTACTATCCAGCAACTTTTTTTGTCTTGGCCAATTAATATGCTGGTACAAAAAAAATTGTTCCTAGATGAACATGATGCAAGAAGCATACCTGTCAGGTTTCGGGAAATTTCTGTCAAACCCCCATATTTTACACTCTTTCCCGCCATCATCCGGTATTAGTTAGACTGCAATTAGACTGGAGTTAGACTGGAGGCCAGCACAGGATAAGCATAGCTTCCAGTTTCCTGTTTTAGCCAGGAAATTTATCTTTTTTGACAGAAATTTCCCGAAACTTAACAGGTCTGGCAAGAAGGAAAGCTAATACTCTGTTTGGTCAATAGGTTGGCTCTACAGAGGAATGCTTAATGGATCCAGGAAATATATGGTGTATAAATGTAAATCAAATACAAACCTAAAGCTATCTTTCCAATCCTAGGTACACTAAAATTCCCATAGAGTGAGAAAATACTCAAAAGTCTCGAACCTGTTGCTGTGGTTGTTGTTACCAAATGCAAACAGAGAAGTGTTAGCATGCTTCAGAAGATCCTCCACTGGACATAAGACCTATGTTCTGATAATAAAATATTGTAAGAAACCCCTCTTACTGGATAAGATACTAGTAGGGAGTAGAATGTGGTGATGGCACTGATAATACGAGAATAGTTTTTGCTGTTGAGTCCCAGAGATTGGAAGTGAAGAAAAAGTGAAAGTGTCACTTGGGTGGGAGCATAACTGAATGTGGGAGATTGAGAAAGTCCAGATGAGGAAAATAAAATAAAAGGTTTTAGTACGAAATGTGAGTTTAGACTAGAGATGGTCGTTTTGTGTCAAAAAAACCCCAAACAAACATAAAAGAAGCTCACTCGTTCTTTTGGCAGTTGGGTTGACTGCTTAAAGAGAGTGTCTGGTATCGTGAAAATCTTGGGAGGTTTTTACTATTCTTTGATTTACTTTGTATTCACTTAAGTTACACTGTAGTTTCAATATTCTCTTTAAGGTTGAGAAAGGCTAATTCTCAAATAGAGAGGCAATTATGTCAGTAACATTCCAATACACACTCAGCATACTCCACTCATTAGCATGTGATTAAGGAACGGGATATCACTCAAAGAGGGGAATCCCAGCAATGGGTACATTGCAACACAATAACACCTGAGTATCTCAATAATCAGGAAAATAGTCAAAACAATCAAACATTTTACATCTTTCACATTCTAAAGGAATGTGTGAGGCGTGGGCAAAAATACTATAAAAGATTGAGCTTTTTAGCTCTTGAGAGGGTTCTACAGTGGCCCCAGGTTAATGAGAGACATTCCACCTTTGAGGTAAAAGCTACATTTTTACGCCACCACATTTTCCCAGGGCCGTACCCTCTGCGTCTAGCGTGGTTGTTTGGGAGTTGGCTCATATAAACAAGACTCTAACTTTGGCACGTTATTAGCTACCATCAGCCCTGCTTGGAAGCAGGCAGAGCCATTTCCCCATAGATACTAGCATACTGGACCTGAGGTAAAATGCATGGAGAACAGAGCACCTAGGCCTGGGCCACGCAGGTGGAAAGGGGCCAAGGGGGAAGCAGTGAATTTGGAACTGCTTGCGCTACCTCCCCTTGGGAACCCCCTGACATCTAGATTTCATGAATACAAAATAGGAGTACAGTACGTGAAAATGTTGTGTTACTTTTGTGTTTCCTCTTCTGTGTAACTTGTCACTGAAAATTCTACTATTCAACCACTTTATTAAATGAAATGGAAATACTGCACAGTAAAATCCCATACGCACGGTGACGAAACCGTACAACGATGGCATAAAAATTTTTTTTGTATCGTACAACTATTTTAGTCGCTGTACGATGCAATGCTTTTCAGCTGTCTGTTTTCAGATCAGGGGTGGTGGAAGGGAGCCTCCAGCCATGATCCCAAAGCGGAGAGCCTGCTTGGGCTGTCCATTTTGGGATGGGAGGGGGGAAAGAAGCCTCCAGCGTCCCTGATCCCAAAGTGGAAAGCCCACCCGGGCTGCCCATTTTGGGATTGGGGTGGGGGGTGGAAGGAGCCTCCAGCCTCCCGGATCCCAAAGCGGAGAGCCCAGGCTGTCCATTTTGGGATCAGGGTGAGTGGAGGTGGAAGGACCATGGAAATAACATGTAAACAATTATCAGATAGGTGTTTGCAATACTTTCATGTTGCTCTAGGGATGTTTCCAAAGCTTTATCCCCTTTCATCTGTAATCCTGCAAGCCTAATACTATACTAGACATTAAAAGCATGGAAACATTGCATTTTGGACTTGTCTCAAGATTTGTAGAAGCAAAAAATTAGATTGTTTTGTAGGTGTGCCATTTAAAGAAGGTGCTTATTCCCCTAATGTATTTTTCAGTCAAGATTTAATTATAATTTTTCAATTGCACATGTGTCGTTATTTTGAAATCTTTCAAATAATCTTCAAATAAATGGCTTTTCTGTAATTTGATATTGAATCTATCCCAGAGCAAACAATTCAGCTTTGTAGGAATTCTGCTCGCTGGAGTCCCATCCATCTTAAAATCTGAACTAACACGTAATTCATTCTCTATATGGCTTGAATCTTGTTGGCAGTCTCAGCAACAGCAGACCTATTGGACCAATTGTTGAATGGTGAGTTAACTTTTATGTCAATCCCAGTGATTCAATGGGTTTTCTCCTGTTGAAGCGATCAAAATGATTCTGGACTATCCGATTGCCCTTATGTATCTTTTCAGTACAGGGAATGAAATCATATCAAGAAGTGAAGTTTAGATAGATTATTTGTATTGTTACTAGAATGCTTTAATGTCAGATTTATGAAACTGTCCCATACGGCAGTCACACCAGCAGGTGCTGATTGTACAAGAGAGGACTTCTAGAGTCTAAGCAATGGCATGACTCATTAAGCAATGGCTTGGCTCACTGCAAGCCAAAGCATTGGCAAGTTTTAAAGATTCCCCAAGGAAATGTTTTTCTGTGATCCTGGTCCTTCAAGCAATCTGTGACAAAAAAGAACCAGCTCTCCAGAGATCCTGGCAAAGTAGCTGAAAAATAACACTCATTTCTTCAGAAGAAGTGCAACACTGCACCAGGTCATGTGAGTTACTAAGAAAAGATGTTTGACTCAAGGAAGCATTTGTTTTCTATCCGTTGTTATCTGTACATCCCCAAGGAAATGTTCATCTGTCCTGTCAGCAATCTGTAATACAAAGAACCAGATCTCCAGAGATTCTGGCAAAACAGATTTAAAAAACCCACATATTTCTTCGGAAGAAGTGCAACACCGCACCAGGTCATGCGAGTTACTAAGAAAAGATATTTGACACAAGTAAGCATTTGCTTTCTGTAATATATTTGACAACACATGTTTTTCAAGATTAGTGGTTTTCATTTTATGAACTCTGTCCAAGCTGGAGTCAGATGCCTCTTAAACTCACTCGGAAAATCTGTGACTGTTAAAAATCGAAGGAAGAACAGTGTCCAAAATAAATTTCACCAACTTTGGGGTCTTTGGTCTAAAACAGGATGCCCAAACTACAGTCTGTGGGCCAGATACAGCCTGTGATGCCCACGACACTCCTGGAAGTGAATGGAGATGTGCCCACCAATGCTTGAGCACATCCGGAACCACTTCCAGGAGTGGCATGGACATGTTTGCACATGTGTGGAGACAGCTGGAACCACTTCTGGGAGTGGCGCGGATTCATTTGTGCATGTGCAGGGACATCCGATACCACGTCCGTGAGTGGTGTGGATGCATTTGCACATGTGCAGGGATGTCTGGAACCACTTCTGGGATTGGTACCAGACTTGCATGTGCAAACATCCATGCTTCTGGGGGGTGGTCAGGCCCTCAGCTGTTCCAGGGGTGTGGTCAGGCACCCGGGCCAAAAGGTTTGGACACCCCTGGTCTAAAATCTCTCCCCAAATTATTTTGTACATTGCAAAAATCAGAGTATAACCACTAGAATATTTTCTCCTGAAATCTTTTAAAATTTTTGGTTTTAATTTTTAAAATAATCGTAGGATAATTGAGTTGGAAAGGTCCTATGAGACCACCAAGTTCAGACTCCTGCTCAGTGCAGGAATCCAAATCAAAGCAGACATGCCAGATGGTTGTCCAATTTTCTCTCATACACCTCTAATGTTAGAGTGCTCATCACTTCGTGAGGTAATTGGTTCCTTTGTTGTACTGCTCTAACAATAAGGAAGTTTTTCCTGATATTCAGCCTATATCTGGCTTCCTGTATTCAGACCATTATTATATGTCCTGCATTCTGCAATGATCAAGGACAGATCCTGCTCTTCCTCTTGATGGCTGTCTTTCATTTGAAAAGTGCTATCTTTTCTGTTTTGACGTAATTAAAATAGTGTCATAAATGTTATAATAATAGCACTAATATACAAAGTGATAACAACATTTGTAATAACAACTGCAACAAGAATGAATTGGATCCAGGGTTGCTCTTATTTAGAGCAGACCTACTCATTAATGGGCCTTAAGTTCTTCCTGACTTAAATTCCACTAATTGTAATTGGTCTAGTCTGACGGAATCAGGTTTCAACTGATAATAATAACAAAAGGGAAGAATTAAACATAACAGAATAAGAGAAATAAGAAATTCAAAGAGGGAATGAAAAAGAATTCATCTATACCTATAAAATGGTGCGTTAACCGTTGGAATGTGACAAAGGATGTTGCACCAGGCCCCACTAGCCCGTAATGGGCCTCCGTTCACTCGCCCGAACCCGGTTCGCAGGTAACTGTCGGGTTGAAATTTTCGACCCGGGGGCAGGAGCCCCCCAGTTGCAAAAAAAAAGGGAACTTCAATTCCCAACGTTCCTGGTGCCGCGCCAGAGCCAATCAGGCTGAGCGGCGCGGCAAAAGGAACGTTCGGAAATGCGCCGCGGCCAATCAAAAAAAAGCCGCAAGGGAAAAACCGCTGCAGTAAGCAAACACGCACAGCCAAAACTACAAGCCCCAGCGTCCTGCGCGCCATTAGCGCGCAGAATGCTGAGGCGGCCAGCGCGCGAAAAATAAAAGTTAAAAAAACACCCGCTGCCGCTGCCATTCTTCCCCACGGGCCAGCCAGCATGGCCCGTGGGGAAAAAAAGAAACCCCCCCCGCCGACACTGCCCTTCCATTCGAAGGGCCAGCCAGTGCGCGAAAAATACAAGTAACCCCCCGCCACTGCCCTTCTTCCCCACGGGCCAGCCAGTATGGCCCGGGGGAAAAAAAAGGAAACCCCCCACCGCCGCTGCCCTTCCTTCCCACGGGCCAGCCAGCATGGCCCGTGGAAAAGAAAGCACCACCACCCCGCCATTGCCCTTCCTTCCCAAGGGCCAGCCATCATGGCCCGCAGGAAAGAAAGCCACCCCCCCTGAAAAAATAGAACAATCAAAAACATTTCCCCATGTTATCTGATGAATCCTGTACTTGTCAACTTGCTTCTCAGTCCATCTGTGTAGGATTTATTCACAGCTGACAACAAAAGAAAAGTGAAGAAAGAGAGATGACTTTTGCTGGAGAACTGAGATATTGTAATAAGTTGAAATTTTTAAAATGGTAGCCAGGTTAGTCTGTGTTTCAAGCATATTAGATAGGAAACAAAACGAAACGAAAAGACAAAAAACACTGTGGAACTTTAAAGTCTAGCTGCTGTATTTTAATGCTGGTAGGTGGGGCGGCTGGGGTGTTAGAACACGCGAAGGAAATATGACACTCCCAACTATATAAATGGTAAAATGCAAGTGTTTTAATGCAAGGAAAAATTCACATGTACGTCCTATGCTGAGGTATATCAGGCAAGAGGTATGGTGTGTAAGCTTAACGCGAAAATTACCCAATAATAACAATATACCTATGTAGTATTATTTCGTTCTGCACGCGGATCATGCTATCACACTAATAACACAAATCAACTCAGCCATGAACCTCGAACATACAAGACACACCGGGACCCTAGAAAGTGAACCCTCATCCCCATGGTTCCAGGTTGACAAATAGCATGTGTGGTTGTAAAGAGTTATAACAGCAAGTCTGGTTGTAAAGCGTTATAACAGCAAAGTACAGTCTCTCAAAGTCCGTGGTCGAGAATGATCTACTCTGCTCTTAAGGCTGGCGCCGGGGGTGGGGGGTGCAATCCTGCTCCATACAAGGGTTCCCAGGTGACGAGCATCAGGCGATGGTAGACAAAATTACGTAGACAAAAACACGATGCCCTTCCGGTATATGGACATTTCGAATCTTCCTCAAGTGTCTATAAATCAGTAACTTGCGCGTCTCGCACCTCTGCTGGCGTTTCTCTCCGTGTGTGCACGCTTTTAATGCTAGCTTTCATGAAGCAAGTCTGACAAAGGGGACTTGATCCACGAAAGCTAACATTAAAATACAGCAGTTAGTCTTTAAAATGGCAAAACGTTTTTTGTCTTTTTGTTTTGTTTACTCTCTGATATGTGTAATATGTAGCTTTCAATTCAGCACTAAGACCATCACTTTCTTTATCAAAGGACCAGAGTATTCTAAAATGTCCAGTGAAAATGTTTTTTTTTTAATTAATGAAATGGTAAACATTTTACAAATAAATATAAAAATAAATCTCCATCTTTACAACAAACAGTTGTCATTTTGCTTTACTTTCTGTACTTTTGTACAGATGACTAAGTAAAATCAAAACAGCTAGGAGGGCATTGCCTGGAGAGCAATGGTCCATAGGGTCGCAAAGGGTCAGAATCGACTGGGCAACTGAACAACAAAGGATGTTATCTAAGTATTATGTACTTAAAGGCTAACTTCCCCTGCGTGGATGTTGGAATGGCTGGCCACAAGGAGGACACGTGGAGGCAGTTGTGCGGTGAAGTCCAGCCCCAATCAGAGTCGGGGGTATGCATTTATTAACCTGCCTTGGGGTGATACGTGCCTATGATGCGCGTGACCCCCTAATACAGAAGGCTTGCATACGTGGCATTTTCCGGTGGTCAGAGACAATACCTGCTCTTGGACATTGCCCTCTGGTTAATGGACACCTCGCAGTTTGTAGGAATGCATCTGGTTTCTGTCTTGCCTGTCTCTGACACATTTTGTAAACAAAAGCCTCTTTGCTTGCTATTCTCCTTATCTCTCTTTCTTTGGGTTCTGACACTTCTGATTGGCTGTAAGCACTCAGCTTTGTCTCTGCTAAGTTTCGTTTCTGGTATACAATGCTTGCCTAAGTTTCGTTTCTGAGGCTCTCTGCCTGAATAAAGAGAAGGCTTCAGTAGCGTTTGACCAGCCAAGGACTGGAGTCGTTTTTCTGTCTCTACCTCAAAAGATCTGAGAATATAAACTGCTGCTAATGAGGCTGGCTGATTGAGAATAGATCTTTACATGAATCAAATCCCAACAACTGGTGCTCCGTGATGAGGCGATTGAATGAACTTCAAAGGACTCTCTGTGAAAGCTGCTTCAGCATTTAGCATCTAATTAACACCCCATAATTGGCGACCGGGGACAAGGTCTCATTTACCCCGACCGGGAAGGTCATAAATCGAGCTCGAAAATTCATCCAAAGTCAACTTTGGGTCCCATATAGGGTAAGTGGAAAAGAAAAATATATATTTTTTTATCATGGGGTGTTTGCTTTCTTCGCAAATGCAGGAACTTTGTAAAGATATCTCAGATCTTTTGCATGAGAATGGGCGAAAGGCTGATGATAAAGAGATACAGCAGCTGGTTAAAGTTATAGAACGAATCTGTCCTTGGTTTAAATATGAAGGTCTGGACTTAAAACAGTGGAAACAGATTGGGAGAGAAATGCAGCAGCATAATGGAATTTCTAGATCAATATTATTTACATGGGAGGAAGTTAGGGACTGCCTTCAGAGACTTACTCCAAAAAATATTTTATTGTCTCAAAGACTTGATGGCCGCCCCCTCCCACAGCTTTTGCCTCCAGATAAAGGGGGGGCCATGGCAACTGCCCTTCCATCATATGAGAAACAACAGCCCCCTGATGGGGGTGGAGGTGGAAATGGAGATGGGACATTAGATCCTGCCTTGCAGCAATCAAGTGCTTTTAGCCCTACAAAAGACCTGTTCTCTGCTGCAATATTGCCAGCCGAGCATAAAAAACAGCTAGTGCCGGCTGATGGGGAACAAATGGCGGGGAACTCATCACAGATTGAAGTTGTTGATGCATGCAGAGTGGCAGAAAGCAAGAACTGTGTTTCAAAGAGCAGCTTAGGGGATCTCAGCCCCCCCCCCCTGAAGCAACCCTCATCACAAAAGCAGGAGAAGCTGAGTAGTAAACTTGATACCTCACGTTTGGGCAGGAAGATCCTACAGAAATGGAAGGATGGCCCAAAGGAGGAATGCACAAAACCCAAGACAAAAAAGGGGTGCAAGTACAAACTAACAGATGCAGGTTGTCATAAGGTTGAGAATCATATGCTGGAGATGAAAGAAATACAGAGACAGAGGGGGGTTAATCTTGCCTGTATGGACAGCAGGCTGTGGCAAAAATACAAGGAGGAAGAAGACATACAGTTTTTTGCTGATTTTGAACTGCCCAACCCACAAACAAAGAGATACAGAGTGAGCTGTCCCACGTTTCAAGCATCAGGATTGCAGGGAAAGCAACTTGGACTTCCCTGTGATTTTCTTCTGTGTGAAAATTACTTGCAACTTCTGGAGAAGTCTTTGTGCCTTCACACCTCCTCGGCCTGCCTTAATGCAGATGGGTGTGGCCGGAGCATGAAGGAATGTGTGTCTGCCTGAAAAGCTGAAAAGGGGGGTTGTGTGGGATTGTCTTGTGAAGTCAGTGAGACTTAATTTATGGCTTAATTTCAACTTGCCATGCCAAGAAATGTGCTGGAGAGATAGTGTTTCAGAGAGCTTCAATCAAGTTTTGGACTTTTAATTTGGACATTTTAATTGGACTAAAAAGAACAAAAGTTTGTGTGGACTTTAAAGAAGAATTATAAAACCTGACAGCCTTTTTAAGAAATTGTCTACCTGCTCATGCTAATGAGATTTGTACTGTATTTGGTTTACCATGCTATGCTGGTTTAAGTTATTGAATGCCTCTTTCACTTTACATCTAGTGGGAGAAGAAGAAGTTTAATGCCTTACTCATGTAATTGGGGAAGTGAGAAATGCCTTCTAAAATGCAACCAGGCCTCCTTCATGTAAGGAAGAAAAAAAATGTTCATGTCTTGTTTATGCTTAAATGTTTTGCTTATTCTTTTGCAGGAGAAAGACCTGTCTTTGCTTATGTTAGGTATTGTCTTATGAAACTGCATATATCAAGGTACCTCCAGAAGCACATGGCAGAGTTTCCAGTACTCTACACATGTAATTGGGTTTGTGATATTGCATTTGTGTTATATGTCACTCATGTTTCACGTTTAGTTACATGGTACTAGTAATAACAGGGCATGCTCCTGTTTCTTAGGGGAGTGTCTTCTTAAGCCATTGGTCGTTTATCGGCAGCAACCCGATCCTGAGTGGAAGGGTCCTGTACCTCTAATCACCTGGGGACGAGGATACGCAGCGGTTTCTACAACCTCAGGACCTGTGTGGATTCCTGCTCGAGCGATCCGCCCATGGAGAGAGAAGAAGGTTACTCAGCTCCAGGATGGTGGTTCACCAGTAAACTAAATGTGCTGACATTTGTTCTTTTCTTTCTTACTGTGCTTCCAGCTGTAAGAACAATGCCTCATGGAGGCAACCCCAACTTTTGGATTCGTCATGCTAACTATATGTTTGAGGTTCATGGTAAGAATGCAACGTTATACTATGAGCATCCACTGGCAGTGTCTCAAATGGCCTTTCTTCCGGCATTGTTCAACACGCCAGAGCTGGTTATTGGACATTTGCAACATCTTGATAGGTCTACACTCTTCTCTAATCCTCCAGAACAATTTAACAACACCCGCTGGCGAAGCATGACATTCAAGAAATACACTAAAGGACTTTGTTTCTGCTGTCATAGTTCTGGAGTCTTGAATAGTAAATGGAAGTACTGGACTCAAGCAAAAAGGGTTTTGCAGAATGTAGGCAATTATACGGGTTGTGACGATTATTTTTGGTTATGGGGTAGTTATAACAGTTCTTATAAGCTTAATTATACCTTGTTTAACACTACTATTGAAGATATATATGATGTGTTTCCTATGTTTACTCCTGATTATTCTGCTATAGATAGTGGTTCAATTTGCAATGGATGGCAAATCAAGGATCCTAACATGTGGTTCTTTTTTAATGGAGTTGCCACGAATTTCCATCCAGGACAATATCAATGTGCAGCATTGGGTTATTTTACCTTACAGACTGGCCATAGATTACCTGTTAGCAAAATCCGGAGGATTTTGTAAACTGGTCGGGAACCAGGGATGTCGGGTAAAATTCCAGGATCTGAATAATACTATTGAGAAAGAACTTCAGAATTTACAGGAGAGTATTACTAACAATGTACGCACTGATGTTAATCTCTTTGATTGGGTGACTTCTTGGTTGCCTGATTTGTCTGTCCTTAGACAAGTTTTCTTTTATGGGTTTATTATTATTATCTGCTTTATACCTTTGTATTTTTGCATTACTTGTATTCCTAATCTTATTTCTATGTGTAACACATGTCCATTGCGTAGAAGGAGACATCGAGTTTTGCACGACAGCAATTGTATTCAATGAGGTATCATCCTCCGGAACAAAGTACCATGAGTCCGGAGGGGTACGATGTCCAGGAGGACAGTGATGATGTATATGGAGGAGTAGTTATGGAGTATGATGACATGCAGGGGTATGATTAGCCGTCCCTCTCTCAAATTTAAATGAAAAAGGAGGACATGTAGGAATGCATCTGGTTTCTGTCTTGCCTGTCTCTGACACATTTTGTAAACAAAAGCCTCTTTGCTTGCTATTCTCCTTATCTCTCTTTCTTTGGGTTCTGACACTTCTGATTGGCTGTAAGCACTCAGCTTTGTCTCTGCTAAGTTTCGTTTCTGGTATACAATGCTTGCCTAAGTTTCGTTTCTGAGGCTCTCTGCCTGAATAAAGAGAAGGCTTCAGTAGCGTTTGACCAGCCAAGGACTGGAGTCGTTTTTCTGTCTCTACCTCAAAAGATCTGAGAATATAAACTGCTGCTAATGAGGCTGGCTGATTGAGAATAGATCTTTACATGAATCAAATCCCAACAGCAGTTGATTAAGGTTTGGGCTGGTGAAACCCATTGTTCCCGCCCTAATCTTGGGGTTTTATGTGTATTGACTCCGGGTATCTAACTTTGTCCGCTGTCTGGCTTGGCTTGTTTGCCCAGCTTAATTGCAGCCAGCAGCTGAAGATCTTGTGGCTCCACTAGAGCCCTCATCCTAGTTTTACCCTGTTTCTACTGTAGCCATCAGCCAAGGCCTTATGATTCACCCCAAACTAGCTAACTAGCCCGCACCCCAATTTCCTTTCCTGCCAAGCCCAGTTGGTCCCCGGATCTGTCTAAAGCTGAGCGAACCCCTGGGGAAACGTTTGGCCAATTATTCCCATGGGCAACCCACACATGGAAAAAGACAGAGGATGGAGAATGTGCCTTTGTGTACACACATGTAGGAAAATGGCCACTTGGCTAAATAAGCTGCCTATTGCTAAGTAGCTGTATATTATATTTGGTTACATATATCCTAGCAAAAAGAAGGAAGCATGAAATTAGCCAAGAGTTTCCCTTTGTGGATAACAAAAAATAGCACCAGAAGGAGAGCCTTCTCAGTGTCTGCTCCGGCCCTTTGGAACCTCCTGCCAATTGAGCTGCGTCTCCAGACGGAGTTGCTGTCCTTCAGGAAAGGGCTAAAAACCTGGCTGGCAAAGCAGGTGTGGGGCACCAGCGATGTGGTGACCCCTGCTTGCTGGCTGATTTAGTAAGAACACTGTCTCCCTCTTTTAATCTCTTTTAATCTGTAGGGGTTGGAGTAATTTTTGGTGGCAGTTTTAATGGGGTTTTTATTGGTTTTTAAAATGTGATTGGTTTTATTTTCTGTGAGTCTTCAGAGTTGGGCAGCAACATAAATCAGAAAAATAAAGAAATAAATAGAGGAACAGAATTCAAAAAGAACTTGATAGCACTGGACTGAAAATAACAGAATGAAATTTAACAGGGATAAGTACAAAGTTCTATACCTAAGGGGGTGGCGGAAAACAAATGCATAGTTACACAATGTGGTGTGCTTGGCTCAATAATACTATGAGTGAGAAGGATCTTGGAATTGTTTTAGATCACAAGCAGACTTTGAGTCAACAGTGTGATATGGTTGCATGCTATTTTAGGCTGCATGGTTTCCAAAACCCAAGAGGTACTAGTCCCTCGCTATTAGGCACTACTCAGACCACATCTAGAGTACTATGTCTGATTCTGGGGACCACACTTTAAAAAAGGATGCCAGTAAACTGGAACAAGTTCACTAGAGAGCAACAGGGATGATCGTGAGACTGGAAACCAAATCTTATGAGGAAAGACTGGGCATGTTTAGCGGGCAAAAAGGAGAGTGAGGAGGGATAAGATAGCACTTTTCAAATAATTAAAAGATAATGTACTGGTGAGGGTGTTTTGTTCTGTTCTGTGGCCTAATTGTAATTATTTTATTATCGTGCTTTTATTATGTATAATTTTATTGTATTTGATGTTTTGATACTTTGCTTATTGTATTTTGGTGTATTTATTATGTATTATGTATAATTTTATTGTATTTTTTTCTCTCTGATCTACATTTAAATTGTTTTGTATTGTATTGTATACTTTTATGCTTTTTATATTTTGATTTTGTTATATTGTATATTTAATTATGTTGGAAGCCGCCCTGAGTCGGCCTGCAAGCTGAGTAAGGCGGGGTGCAAATTAAAAATCTAATCTAATCTAATAATCATAAAGAGGAGAGGCAGGGTCTATTCTTAATCATCACAGAGTGCAGGAAACGCAACAATGGGCACAAATGACAAGAAACCAGATATAGGCTGAATATAAGGAAAAACTTCTGAACTGAAATATTATGACAATGGAACCAATTACCTCAAGAAAGAGTGAGTGCTCTAGTGCTGGAGGCACTCAAGAGAAAATTGAACTAGATCTACTGTACTTTGATTTGGATTCTTGCATTGAGCCTAGAGTTGGACTAGATGGGTTCATTGGTCCCTTTCAACTCAGTTATTCTATGATTTTCCAGTGAACAGGTCTGGTACCTAGTCACAGGCCATTGATCACCCTTTTGGACTAAATGTTTGGCACAGGGCATCCAATGCTTGATGACCCAAAGGCAGTGATTATCTTTGAAGTGAGAGAGAGAGCTCTCAACATGCAGACAATACACTTGTGGTCTTCTGCAACACATCAGGACTTTTGGCTTGAGATTAGCTATTAGCTACAGGATCTCCATGTACTTTCCTTAAGGAACTGTTAGCCAAATGTCTACTCATGCACCTCTACAAAACTCATCAGCTTCTCTGTTGCAACTTTCCATTTTCACCTTTCCCCGTATATGGTTACTAGAACATTAAATCAAAGATTCAAAGTGAAACTTGTGAGGTGGGATGGAAATGTATGTTGATATTTAAAAGCACAAAACCTTCTGTCCCATAACTCCAGGAAATTCTTGTTGCTTTTGCAACTCAGAGAAGATAAACAATATTAAATCATGGGTCCATGGACAGCATATTCCATAAAAATACAACAGTACTTATTAGGTCACTGGTCTTTATCCTTAATTAGTTCAAAAGTCTCTTCCAGTTGAATTTACCAATTCCCACACTACACAGGGTGATCACTCTTTTATTATCTTGGTTTCTCCCCATTTTGGTAATTTTGATTAGATGCACTTCATATCACATATGAACCAATTAGAAGATTCTGTTTCACTTTCACAAGCTTCTTGCACTAGGCTTCTTCCATCCAGTTTCATTTCTCCCCATCACACATCAACAAGAAGACAGAGAGAAAGCGCAGACTTAAGGCAGCTGCTGCCAAATATTAGTAAAATAATCATAGTAATCAATAGTTAAAATAGTTAAAATAATCATAGTAATCAATAGTTAAAATATTACCCTGCTTATTCAACTTATACACAGAGCACAATGCGGAATGGAGGAATCACAATATGGAATTAAAATTGCTGGGAGAAACATCAACAATCTGAGATATGCAGATGATACCACCCTAATGGGAGAAAGTGAGGAAGATCTAAAGAATCTCTTGATTGGGCTGAAGGAGGAGAGTGCAAAAGCTGGCTTGAGACTCAATATCAAGAAAACCAAGATAATGGCAACAGGCCCTATCAGTTCCTGGGAAATACATGGGAAAGAAGTAGAAGCAGTGACAGATTTTACATTCATGGGATTAAAAGATCACTGCAGATGGAGTTTGCAGCCATGAAATAAAAAGGCAACTGATTCTTAGGAGACAAGCTATGAGAAACCTGGGTTACATAGTGAAAAGCAGAGACATCACATTGCAAACAAAAATTTGCATAGTCAAAGCGATGGTATTCCTGGTGGTAATGTATGGTTGTGAGAGCTGGACAATTAGGAAAGCTGAGCGCAGAAGAATAGATCCCTTTGAAATGTGGTGTTGGAGAAGAGTTTTGAGAGTACCCTGGACAGCGAGAACAAATAAGTCGATCCTAAAAGAAATCAACCCTGACTGCTCCTTAGAAGTTCAAATAGTAAAGATGAAGCTAAAGTATTTTGGACATCAAATGAGAAGAGTGGATTCACTTGAGAAAGCTTTGATGCTAGGAAAGGTGGAGGGCAAAAGAAGAAGGGGGCGGTAAAAATGAGATGGCTAGATGGTATTGTGGCTTTTAAATCTAGTTCAGACATGATTCTATCATTAACAAACATACTGAGCAAAAATTACTGAAAGGGGACAGAACATTTCTCCTGCCTTGAAGAGCCGCCATCTTGGTCTAAAGGGTCGGGAACCATTGATCTAAAACAGAGTTCCTCAAACTTGGCTCTCCAGATGTTCTTTGACTTCAGTTCACAGAAGCCCTGATCAGCAGGTGTGCTGACTTGGGATTCTGGTAACTGAAGTCCAAGAACACCTGGAGAGCCAGGTTTGGTTACCCCTGATCTAGAAGGTCACACTTTGCCTACTCCTGATGTATAGGATTGTACTATCAAGTACATGTCTGGATGTCCTGTGTGTGGAATTTGTTTTCTAGCATAACAGGGTACTCCGAATATAAATCAAACATGGTGCAGCCTAATGTAGAGCAGGGTCTCCCAACCTTGGACCCCCAGGTGTCTTTGGACTTCAATTACCAGAAGCCCAAGTCAGCATACCTGCTGATCAGAGCTACTGGAAATTGAAGTTCTAGAACATCTGGGGGCGCAAGGTTGGGAAACCCTGCTTTAGATAGAGGATGTGACCAACAGGGATTTGTCCCTGTGTTTGGTCAACTCTGGTTGCAGGCTGGTTTGCTCCTTTCCCCAATGACTACGTGACACATGGGAGGTCATGAGCCAGCCTATTCTGAATCCATGCCTACCTGGGTCCCTGTTAGGGTGGCTGTTTTGTTGTCGCTTCTCTTTGGAACCAGTAGGCTCACTCCATTTTGGTGTGGTTCTATCAAGTTGGATTGCTCGAGCCATTTGATAATGTTGGGAAATAGGAAGGATCCTGATGAACTGTGTTACTTAGAGTTATTTTTAAAATAAAAGTTCTTCTATGGAGGAAGAGGGAACATTTTTTCTCACCCCTCCTTTCTCTTTAAAGGGGTAAAGGCAAAGGTCACCCTTGCTTGAAAGCCAGTCATATCCAACTCTAGGGCATACCTGTCAAGTTTCAGGAAATTTCTGTCAAACCCCCGTATTTTACACTCTTTCCCACCATCATCCTGTATTACTTACACTGCAAATTAGACTGGAGTTAGACTGGAGGCCAGCAGAGGATAAGCATAACTGTCCAGTTTCCCATTTTGTCCGGGGAATTTCCCTTATTTGACAGAAATTTCCCGAAACTTGACAGGTATGCTCTAGGGTTCAGTGCTCGTCTCTGTTTATAACCAAAGACCCAGTGCTGTCTGCATTTGCAGATGTTTCTTGGACACATGGCACACATGCCTCGACACTGGAGTGCACAGAACACTGTTTACCTTCCCACTGAAGTGGTCCCTATTTATCTACTTGCATTTTCTTGCTTTCATACTGCTAGGTTGGCAGGAGCTGGGACAGAGATGGGAGCTCACTTTGTCATGCAGTACTCAGGTATCGAACTTCGAACTTCCAGTCATTCAGTGTCTTATTCACTAGAGCCACCACAGTCCCTCTTTAAAGGGAGAAAGGGCTAAATAGAATCAGGCCCATGCTGGCCATTTGGGACATAGGGACAAGTCCCGGTGCACCACAGTGACTGGCGCCCCCCAGAGGTGGGCAAAACTATGTCACCTGATTGTTACAATCCATGACATCATGCAGTACCCCCCCTAGGTGGCGCCCCCTCCCTCACTGTCCAGCACACTTTTAGCGTAGCCAGCACACCCCTGAATAGAATCATTTGAACTGTGCTGTGGTTTCCTGTCCTGAAACTACTGGAAGCTTGATTGTGAATGCAAATTTCATCCCAAATGACATATCACAGTTCAAGGCGATCCTGTTAGGATGATCCAAATTTAATCCAAACCAGGATGACTTGGCCATCTAATCATACTCACAGTTAGGTAAGTACAGTAAAACCTCAACTTATGTATGCCTCGAGTTACGTAAAATTCAACTTACATAATGATTTTTGCACTAAAACCATGTCCTGATTTACATAAATGCCCCGATTTGCATAATGCAATTTCCTATCGGTTTGCTTCGATTTAGGTAAAAATAATTTTCCTATGGGTTTGCTTTGAGTTACGTAAAAAATCATTTTTCCTATGGATTTGCTTTGAGTTAAGAAAAAAACCGATTGACGTAAAAGGCTACAGAACAAACATTTTACATAAGTAGGGGTTTTACTTTTTACACTTAGCATCAAACCTTTGTGGCTCAGTAACAACATGCTTTTTGGCTGGATAGCTCAGTGGTTTAGATTGGCATTTCAACTCCCTACTTTGTCTCCTGTGAGAAGAGCCATGGGTAAGCTGCACAGCCCCTGGATGCTCCCAGAAGAAGGGAATGGTAACAACTTCTGTGTATTCTGTACCTAGAAAAACCTGGAAAGAGGGCCAGAATTGTATCAGATTCAAGGATCCCAGATTAAGGGTTCTGGATTAAATTTCAATTTGTTAGCCCCCATCTAGTCCATCGCTGACAACAGATATTGGTCTAAACACAGAACATCTTCCATAGAATCAGATGGAAATGAGAGATAGAGCTGAGTGCCATCTACATCAGACCCCCAAACCCAGACCTCTCCCAATGGTTTCTGTAGGAATCGGGGCCGCTAGGGGCCGGAGGTCCCGGAGGAGATTGATCAATGAACGATACGAGGCAGTATGGAGGAGGATCAGATCAGTAGTTTATTGAGGGAAAACTTCAGCATATATAGAAGGAAAAGCGCAACGGTGGCAAAACCGTCATCTGACAGAAATCACATCACCTATTTGCTCAGGTTAATGAGGAATCTCTCTAAAGAAAGTTAATTAACACGGACAAACATGGACAGGGGAAACACCATTGTCTAGAGCTCAGACTGGGGTAAACATAGCTTCTGTTTGCATCTGGGATAAGACTGAGACTCGGAGATGAGGGATTACTCTAATGGGTAACAGAGTTAGATATTTGCTCTCTCAGCAGGTCCGCTGGTCAGGTCAAGGAATTGGGTGAATCAAACCCTATCATTTATCCACCCCCCCTTAATTTCTCTGCCCGCAGAAACCACGAGCCAGGAGTTTTCTCTACCGTAGTGGCCTCTGCCAGGGCCGTTCCATGCCCACCGGGCATGGGGAATCCATAGGTTTCATATAGATGTTGGATAACATAGGGACAGGACTGAGATCTAAGGGACATCACAGACCAATGACCAGGATGTTGAACAGGATTCTCCCAACACCAGCTTCTGAGTTTGGCCATTCAGGAATGATCTGAGCCACTATAGAACAGTACCTCCAAAACCCATTCTAAAAAGGCAACCAAGGATACTATGGTCAATGGTATTAAGAGGTCCAGCAGTACCAAAAGGGATAGACTCCTCTTGTCCAGTTCCCAGTGTAGGTCATCCACCAAGCTGACCACAGCCATATCTGTTCAATAACTAGATTTGAAGCCAGACAGAAATGGATATAGATAATCTGCTTCATCCAGAAACCTCAGAATCTAGATTTTAGGATGCCACCACATACTCCAAGTAGATTATCTCAGTTTTTCCTTTCACATTTGAGTAAATAGGAGGGATTTTTACAATGCAATTTGAAAAACAATATTATGTTCCTCTGATTCTCACAGAATAGATGCATTGTAATATGACTTTGAATCACTTGAAGAACAGTTATACTTTGTGGAACCAAGAAATTTGTAAAGACACTGCTGAAAAGTGAAGATTAATTAGCAAAGAATTGCTTCTAAAATGGGGCAACAGAAAACAAAAATCCATATTGTTCTGACAGCCAACTCTTTTCTCAGGGTGATCTGGTCTATGTATGCTAGCACATTGTTGGATTCTAACACATCTTGATTACAAAGTCTGTACATTGCAAATCATCTTTGGAAGAATTACAGGAGTCTTTCTTTTTATAAGCAGGGTATTTGTATGTGAATCTTTTTTTTAGTCTGAAGTGTTGAATAGCCATCAGAGACAGCTGTAATAAGCTTTTAACTGCTCTACTTTTCTTCAATATTAATTGGCAACTGCAGAAAGAATCTTGCAAGTTGCAACTAAACAATATTACCAACTTCTTTTCCTCCCAAGAGGGGGAAATTACTGTGAGAATCTTGAAGAAATATGCTAGTAACAAACTAACTTCAATGTATTTCAATACAGTATCTTCATTTGTTTACATACATAAGCAAATTATGTATTTCCTCTTCTTTGTAGCACCTAAAATGTTTGACAGTTTCACTCTGAGATAAAGCTAAAAAAAGCAAATGTCCATGATAAAAATAGCAACTTTATACAACCTTACTTTGGATATCTTAGAGTCATTACTCAGCGAGTCCATGCATTGGTAGACATAGCCGCGATGACAATCCACACATGCAAATAGACTTGAGAAATCAAGTACATCCACATGCGTTTTTTAGCCATTTGGATTCACCTGCTGGCTAGGCAGACCAAGACGTGTGTCCTCCGCTTTCACCTTGCCAAAGAAATCCGACAGAGGATACTTTGGTGAGTTTTAGTCCCGGCCTAACATCAATGACAGGTGATGGACAACACTGCCTAGTTAGACCGCTCAAGCCCCTGTGCCTTGACAAGGGTTTCAACTAGTGGAGGAATGTTATAATACCGAGGCATAACATAGAATGGATTGCTTTCGTGCTGTATGTTGTTGACTTAGGTTCTTTTTCTTATGCCTTGTTTGACTGTTCATTTTCTTTTTTATTTATTTATTTATTTATTTACCATCGATCTAGCAGAGTCTGCTATTCTGAGCAGTTTACAATCAGAAAACAAAGTAAAAATGTAGAAAATCATCACACATCTACAAGGAAACAAATAAAACAAGTATCAAAACAGTCAACAATAAGCAATGGCAGCCCCGACAACAACAATAAAGCATAAAAATTCCTTTCTTTCATCTGGGGACTACTACAACTGGTTCTCTGAAAAGCTTGGATTTTAAAAGCTTCTTAAAGGTCAAAGAATTAAATATATCTCTTGAGGAAGAGCATTTCAAAAGGAAGGGGCCACTGTGGAGAAGACCCAATTCCTGATTGAAGACTTATGGGCGTCTCTCCGAGTAAGCACATGGAAACATAAGGCTTAGGAGGATTGAGTAAGAAAAGATACTCCATTAGGTAGTGAGGCCCCAAACCATTTAAGAATTTGTAGTTTTATAGCAGAACCTTGAACCTAATATGGGAGCAGACAGGTTTCTGTATGTTTGGTCATCTTCTCACACATACAGAGATCTCTTTTCCTATACATTATAAGAAAGAGGATATTTGAAACCTCTAAAATTGATAGATGAGGGCCTGTAGGCTTCTTGGACACACCGATTGTGGTTGGAAACTAAATCACAGAAAACAGGTTGATTTAAGAAATTAACAATGGAGAAAGTTCATATCTTATATTCTACTGGAAGCCCCAATATATCTATGTACCATCTATAGAAATGTGGTGAAAACAGGTCCTAGATGTCTCTGCCGGAAAAAAATGAACTCACTGCAAAGGATTCATGGCTAGATGAAAGTAGCTCATGAAGTGAAGTATCAGACAAATCACACTAAAGGTCTAAGTAAAAAGAAGAAAACAGGGAGGGAACAAGACTGATCCCACAGCATAACAAGAGAACAGGTAAGCACAAATAAAAGAGACCTTTGGATGAATTGTAATTTGATGGAGAGAAAAATGGCAAGTCCCTTTCTCTTTAGATTATTGTTCAGATTGCAATTTGGTATGGCTTGATCTGTTAGCCAATGACCAGATAATGTACTACAGATTACGAACCAGATCTGCCCTGCTCTATGCCATATCTGGACCTTTTAAGTTCAAAAACAAGTCTGTTCTGTTTTTTAGAGGAGTCTGGTACGATTGTCCTCCTGCCATTTACAGCTTTCATAAACACGTTTATGATGGCCACGGACTCATTTACAGCTGTCGTAAATGTGTTTTCAGCAGGCGTAAATGAGTCAGTGGCCAATTCTGGCGGCGGTGGCTAGAGTGAGGTGGGGGCTGGATTATTTGGCACTGTTGGCCAGATTTGGCCTATGGGCCATATGTTGAGAACCCCTGCTTTAAAGCTATCTTTTAAGATTGCACTCAAGAAGACACACTTACCAGCATGATCCAGTACAATCTTTACATTATCATTATCTGGTACAGCTGGAGGGGGTGCAGTATGGGGCTTGTATTTTCTGTAATTTAATATAGGACTTTTTAACTTGCAATTGTTAATTTGTAATTTGTTTTTCTGTAACTGTATAATTATATTTGTGATATTGTATTTATATATGTTGTAGGCCGCTTTGAGTGGCACCTGTGCCAGGAAAGCGGTATAGAAATAAAGACTTATTATTATTATTATTATTATTATTATTATTATTATTATTATTATTATTATTATTATTATTATTATTATTATTATTATTATTATTATTATTATTATTATTATTATCATCATCATCATCATCATCATCATCATCATCATCATCATCATCATCATCATCATCATCATCATCATCATCATCGTACCTTTACTTCTTCCGTGTCTAGACTTTGTACCTTTATGGAAAATATATATTTATATCTTATGTGTGTTACAGGGGGAAATGGGATTTCCCGGACCCATAGATTGGAAGGTAAGGTACTTCCAAAAAATCCAGTAAGAGATCCTGTATTGTCACTCAGCCATTGTCGGTATGTTTTAATTGTCTAGAAACTGTATGGGCAAAATGTGAATGAAAAATTTCCTTGTGGTGAAATATTAGCTGTCTGACTGACTTTTGATTAAGAAAGAACATCAAGATCTTGTCTGGGGAATAACGGCATGTGCCAAAGATCATCCTGTATTGTAGATTACTGCAAAGATGACTACTGTGCTCCAGCCTTAAGAAATCTTGGGAGTTTTCTGGATTCATTTGGATTTCTGCACACTCCTTATAGAAACTAGCTCATGTCTACAGGGCCCCTGTAGTATTTTCCCAATCATGTTTTAAGATGCAATCAGAAAGCAGGAAAGGTCGACCCTATACGACCCTATGGACCATTGCCCGCTAGGCACCTCTGTCCTCCACCATCTTCCTCAGCCCGCCCAGCTCTGTGCCCATTGCATCTACAATACCATCTAGCCATCTCATTTTTACCGTCCCCTTCTTCTTTTGCCCTCCACCTTTCCTAGCATCAAAGCTTTCTCAAGTGTATTTGATGTCCAAAATACTTTAGCTTCATCTTTACTATTTGAACTTCTAAGGAGCAGTCAGGGTTGATTTCTTTTAGGATCGACTTATTTGTTCTCGCTGTCCAGGGGACTCTCAAAACTCTCCTCCAACAACACATTTCAAAGGCATCTATTCTTCTGCGCTCAGCTTTCCTAATGGTCCAGCTCTCACAACCATACATCACTACCAGAAATACCATTGCTTTCTCTATGTGAACTTTTGTTTGTAAGGTGATGTCTCTACTTTTAACTATGTTGCCAAAATTTCTCATAACTTGCTTCCCAATAATTAGTCGCATTTTTATTTCATGGCTGCAGTCACCATCTGCAGTGATCTTGGATCCTAAGAATGTAAAGTCTGTCACTGCCTCTACTTCTTCCCCATGTATTTTCCAGGGCCTGTTGCCATTAACTTGGTTTTCTTGATATTAAGTCTGAAGCCAGCTTTTGCACTCTCCTCCTTCAACCTAAGCAAGAGCTTCTTTAGGTCTTCTTCACTTTCTGCCATTAGGGTATTATCATCTGCATATATCAAATTGTTGATGTTTCTCCCAGCAATTTTAATTCCAACTTTTGATTCATCCAGCCCTGCGTTGCGCATTATGTGCTCTGTGTATGTTAAATAAGCAGGGTGACACAATGCAACCTTGTCTTACTTCTTTTCCTATTCCAAATCACTCCGTCATTCCGTATGCTATCCTAACTGTTGCTTCTTGACTCATGTACAGATTTCTCGTGAGACATATAAGTTGTTCTGGTATTCCCATCTCTTTAATTACTTGCCACATTTTATTGTGGCCCACACAGTCAAAGGCCTTGGTGTAGTCAATGAAATAGAAGTAGACTTGTTTCTGGTATTCCTAAACCATTAAATCTCCACTAGCTTTGTTATTAGCAGTACTTTCTGCTAATTAGTTGACTGTCTGCTAATTAGTTGACTTCTTGGTAATTATATGATAATTAGATACTGAGACACTTCTTTAACTTTTAACTACATATCCAGTACTAACTTTCTTGAGTATATTACATTGTCTTAAAATGTGATTTAATGAATAGTATACTAAATTTTTAAGCATGTCACACTGTGTTAAACTGTGATAACATGTATGATAGAAATATACTGGTGTAGGGGCAGACAAACCACATCAGAAATTTTGCCAAGAAAACCTCATGGACAACCTCATGGACAACAACAACAACAACAACAACAACAACAACAACAACAACAACAACAACAACAACAACAACAACAACAACAAAAGGCAAAGTAGATGAAACAGGATGTCAAGCCCCTCAGGCAGGAAGATGGGGTGGATAAGATAGTGGAAAGGCAAATGCAATGCTGCAAAGAACAATATTTGATAGGAACATGGAATGTCAGATCTATGAATCAGGGCAAGCTGGAAGTGGTAAAAATAAGATGGAAAGAATAAGCATTGACATCTTGGGAATCAGTGAACTAAAATGGACAGGGATGGGTGAATTCAACTCTGGAGACCATCATATCTACTACTGTAGACAAGAAAACCTCAGGAAAAAAATGGAGTGGCCATAATGGTCAATAAAAGAGTGAGAAAAGCAGTAATGGGATATAATCTAAAAAATGACAGAATGCAAGCGCGGCGCCAAAATGGCCGCCGCGCTCTTTGCGGGGCCCCCCCACTGGACTTGGACATCCGGGTAGTTAGGGGGCGTGGCCAGCATCCTTTAAAAGGGGTGGCCACGAGGCAGCCGCGCTGCCATTTCGCGAAGCGACGGAGAGGAGAAGTTTTTCCCCACTTGCTCCGTCGCTCTTCCCTTTAGCCGGGAAGCCTTTTTCGGCAGCAGTTTCTTCTTTGCTCCTTTTCTGCGGCTTCCCTGCAATTCGCAGCAACGCCTTCCAAAAGAAGGTGATGGGGAACGCGTTTCGTTCCTTGCGGAGGCGCCAGCCGGGTCGGAGGACCGCGACTGCGCCCCCTCAGCAGGCCCCCTTTCCGGGGGTGCCCACCGGGACCGGCGGGATGGGGTCGATTGGTCCCTGGCCTGAGGCCGGGCAGCCTCAGACCGGCCCTGCAGGGGATGCGGCCCCCGGCCCGCAATTAGCGGCCACCGGCCCGGGCCTGGCGCATAGCCAGGCCGGGCCTTCGGGCCTTGGCATGCAGCTTCCAGCGGTGGGCTTTGACCAGGGGGGTTGGCTGGGTTCCCTTACCTGGCAGGGCATACCCCCGGCCCCTCTGGGGCCGGTGGTTGGGGCCACCGTTTGTTTACAGGCCAACTCAGCACCTGCAGGTTCTCGGCAGGTGGCCGAAAGGGTTGAGCTGCCTGAGGCAAGTAGGTTGGCACCAGCCGCGGCCTCGCAGCTCCCCACGCAGCAGATGCCGCCAGCTGGCAGTGGTCAGGCCACACCTACGAGCTCGGTTGCGGTCGCGAGCTCCGACGCCCGCAGTGGGCCGGAACCCCCGGTGGCGGCGGCCCATGGGGGTGCAACTTGTGAGTATACGGTCCAAACTAGTGCACCCACATCACAACCCACAACGGGGGGAGGTTTGCAATGGCCGTGGCCTCGCCTGGCTGGGGCGGCGGGTTAGCCGCCGCCAGCCAATCAGGGCACGGCTCCAACACTTCGAGGCCCCTTTTGGGGCGGGGTACCCTGCCCTCCCGGGAACTTACTGGGGGTGGCGGGGCTGGTCCAGGCTCCTTTCGTGGTGCCCAGCGCTGTCAATGTTCCGGTTTCGGCCTTGCAGGTTATTCATTGCCCCTTGGGTATCACCGGGCTCAGGCCACCAAGGAGAAGGTCTGGCGGGGGGAGTATGTGGACATTTTCTCCCTCTTGAATGGAGAACCCACCAAAGAGGAGCGGGAGGGGCAGGACAAGAAGGACGAGGAACAGTCTCGTCGACGTAAGCTGCCACGCACGTGGGCCAACTGGTTACCCGCGTACCTTATGTACATGGCGGTGTACCTCAGGGCCCGGCCTGACCTGGCAATTCTGATGGTCCAGTATTTGGACAACATATACCGGGCGATGGTTGATTTCCCCGGCCCGTCCTGGTTGGCTTACGACGAGGAATTTAGTATGAGAGTGCCCCTACACCCGGAAATGAGGTGGGATGAGCGCTGCCAGAAGCTGTGGCTTCTGTACATGACCCCCATGCGCCCGGCGCCAGGGGAGAGGTACCATTGTGGACATGCGGTCCAGCGAGCTGCTCCAGCCCAGGCACCCCGCCAGGTGGCGGGGCAGGGGGTTCCGGCCCACCTGCTGTGTTGGAGCTTCTCAGCCAATGGTGCGTGCAACAGGAAGCAGTGCCGATGCAGGCACGAGTGTCCCTCTTGTGCTGGCCCCCATGCCGCCTCTGCGTGTCCTAGGGCAGGTGGACTGCGGGGCAGAGGTAGAGGTGGACAGGGAGCGGGCAGAACTGCCGCAGAGGGAGCTGGTCAGGCAAAAGGCCCCCTCCCCAATTAATGTGGACATGTTGGAGCGTTGGCTCACGATGTACCCGAGGAGGGCAGACGCAGCTTACCTGCTTGAGGGTTTTCAGCAAGGGTTTCACATTCCTTTCACAGGGGTCAGGTCCCCGCAAGATGCACCCAACCTGTTATCACTCAGGGGAAGGGAAGGGGTGGCTGCCATGAGCATTGCTAAGGAGGTTGCTGCAAGCAGGGTCGCTGGCCCTTTCCCTCTCCCGCCATTTCCCAACCTCAAGGTTCCCCCATTGGGGTTGGTGCCCAAGAAGTCGCCGGGGGAGTTCCGTTTGATACACCACTTGTCTTATCCGGCTGGCCGTTCGGTCAACAATGCTATCCCTGACGACCTTTGTTCGGTCAGGTATACATCTTTTGACCAGGCCCTGCGCATGGTGCGCTCATGTGGCCCGGGTGCACTACTAGCTAAGTGCGACATTAAGTCCGCGTTCTGTCTCCTGCCAGTGCACCCGGGTGACTTTGAGTTGCTGGGTTTCAAGTTCCGGGGTGAATTTTATTTCGACAAAGCCATGCCTTTTGGCTGCTCCATTTCATGCTCGGCATTTGAGCGCTTCAGCACCTTCCTCCAATGGGCCTTTGTTCGCAGGTCAGGGTCCCGGTCTGTAGCCCACTACCTTGATGATTTCTTATTCGGGGGTGAACGGGGCTGGGACACGTGCACACGTCTCCTGAATACATTTCAGATGCTAATGGAGGAACTCGGTGTCCCTTTAGCGCCCGAAAAGACCGAGGGCCCTTCAACCTAGCTCACATTCCTGGGGGTGGAGATTGACACGGTTGTGCAGGCATCCAGGTTACCTGCTGATAAGGTTTCCCAGATCGTTGCACTCATTTCGGACTTGCTGGCAAAACGCAAGGTGTCCCTTCGGGAGCTCCAGGTGTTACATAGTCACCTCAATTTCGCTTGCAGGGTTGTCGCACCTGGCAGAGCATTTGCTCGACGTTTGTGCGACGCCATGACTGGCTTGGACAGGCCCCACCACAGGGTCCGACTGAACAAGGGCATGAGGGACGATATGCTCATTTGGCTCCAGTTCCTGAGGGAATTCAAGGGGGTGTCATTTTGGAGATTCCACCTTTTGGTTTCCCCTCGTTTTCAGGTTCAGTCGGATGCATCAGGGTCCCTGGGTTATGGGATTTACTTCGCAGGGAAGTGGGACTATGGCAGATGGCCGCCAGCCTGGTGGGGCGTGGATCGCTTGCTCGATCTCACGTACCTGGAATTTTTCCCCATTCCGGGAGCTTTGATGCTAGGGGGCGAGGAGTGGGCCAATTCGGTCGTCCATTTCTGGTGTGACAATGCGGCAGTGGTCCACATTGTCAACTCACAGACGTCTAAATCTCCAAGGGTCATGGAACTGGTTTGCCAGTTTGTGTTGCGCAGCCTACGCCTCAATGTGCTTTTTAGGGCCAGACATGTTCCAGGTATTAATAACGTTATTGCTGACGCTTTGTCCCACCTGCAGATCCCCCGGTTCCGTGCCTTGGCCCCGGACGCAGCGGAATTTCCCTCGCCGCTCCCGGACGAGATATGGACGCTTGGCAAGGAGAGGTGATCAGCATGTCGCCCGCCCCCCGCACGCGCAGGGCATATAACCATGCATTCAGTTCATTCAGGGCCTTTTGTGCCCAATCACGGCTGCCTGAAAGTTGGCCCATCCCGGTGGCTTGTGTCCTCCAATTTATCGTTTACTTACATGCCCAGGGCTTAGCCCCCCGCACCATAGCATCCAGGTTGTCAGCGCTGGCATTCGTGGCCAAGGTGGGTGGTTTTGCTGACAGCACACATGATTTTCGCATACGACATGTTTTGGAAGGGTGGGCGCGGGAACGTGGGCGCAGCCCGGACGACCGCCACCCTATTTCTCCGGGGGTACTTACACACCTTGCACGGGGTTGGCATGACCTTGTTTTGACAGGTATGAGGCAACCCTGTTTCACGCGGCTACTACGGTGGCCTTTTTTGGGGCGCTCCGCATCAGTGAGCTGGTGCTACTGTCTAAGGCGGATGCGAGTTGTAGGGCACTGGAACTCGAAGATGTCTATGTTTCCAATGAGTGGGCTCAACTGAGGATATGTTCCTCTACGGTGATCAGCACGGTGTAGGCAGTGGTGTAAGACTGCTACGATGTTCCATGGCAGACATCTGTCCGGTTGGTGCCCTACATGATTGCTTATGCACAGATAGGTGGGAGGTGGCTCTTAGCCACGTAGCTACCACGGTAGCCTTTTGGAGCGCCCCGCATCAGTGAGAGGGTGCCAGAGTTGGTACCACCTGTGTAAGGCGGAGGTGTCTCGTAGCGCACTGGAACTCGAAGATGTCTCTGTCACACGAGTGGGCTCGAGTGGGGATACGGTCCTCACAGGTGTTTTAGCACAGTGGGCAGTGGTGTATACTGCTACCAAGTTTTCGAGACATCTGTCCGGTTGGTGCTCTACATGGTTTTTCGACAGTGCCTGCTGCGCGCCCCAGCCTGTTTTCCGCCACCGGGATGGGTCTACCCTTACTATAGTACAGTCCATGAGGGTGACCGGTGCCGCATTTCGCGGTGTGGGGCCCGTTTTGGCACCATTTACTTAGGGTAGGTGTCGCGCTGATCGCGGCTACGTTTGGGGTACTCCGAGGTGGATACGCACCTATGCACAATTTCAGATATGTATTTCCCCTCATTGTATGAGTACCTGTTTATGCCCTTCACCTTTTTTCTCCTCTTTTACAGATCCTAGGAGTCTCAACTCACTGGTGGTGGGGGGGCTGGTGGGCCGCAGCTATGTACACTGGGCAGCGGTATACGCTGCAGCGACAGAGAGTGGACCCCGGCCGGGCTGTGTGCATCCGCACGAAGGCTATGGTATGGTATGCGTGGCACATGGGGGCGGGAACTGAGGCCATTCCTGCTGTCTGACAGGGATGCTCGGCCGCCCTGTTTTGCAGGCACCCCGGTGGCAGTGATATTATACAGATCGCTGCTGTTACTAAACCGTTGGGGGGCTGTGACCTGGCTTTTTACATCACCTATGGCTTACATACGGTCGCTATGGTCTAACATCGTGCCGAGACATCAATTTAGGGGAGATGCGGATCTCCCTAGTTCGGACTGCTAGACAAATAATTTGCTGGTAAGCGGGAGAAGGGGTCCACCTGTCGGCTAGAGGTATGTACCTCGTTCTTGGTGTGATGCAAGCAGGCCTGGTGACCGAGCAGTCGGTCTTGGGGGGGGGGGGGCGGTGAGTCATCAAGTTGGTTAACGTTGTCCGGTCAACGATGAACCAGGCAATGGGGTGATGGCATGAGCTGGGCAGCAGGCATCACCCCGTTATTTTACGGATACGCGTCAGAGGGTGGGGTCACTAGTTAGATTATTGACTACGGTCAACAATTTGTTTGTTGTCAACAAACAAATGGATACAAATGGATACATTGTAACCAATTGCCGTTGGCAATTTTGGGTGGAACCTTACCAGTGTTACTTCGGCCTGCTTGCCTTAAGAATTATAATTGGTTGAATACCAATAGAAATTTATAATTCGGACTAGGGCATGAATCAATAAATGTGGCCCAATGCCGTTATCCACTTTCACCAGTGTCTGAGTCCTTTATTGGGGGGTGCGCCTGCAATGATCTCAGTTCAGATCCAAGGCAAACCATTCAATATCACTGTAATCCAAGTCTACGCACCAACCACTAGCGCAGATGAGGCCACAATTGACCAGTTCTATGAGGAATTACAGCACCTGATAGAACTGACACCAAAAATGATGTCCGTATTATACTGAGTAATTGGAATGCCAAGGTAGGAAGTCAAAAAGTAAATGGGATAACAGGCAATTTTGGTCTTGGAACACAAAATGAAGCAGGACAGAGGCTAATAGAGTTCTGCCAAGAGAACTCACTAGTCATAGCAAAAACCCTTTTTCAACAACACAAGAGGCGACTTTACACATGGACATACCAGATGGCCAACACTGAAACCTGAT
The DNA here is from genome assembly GCA_035047345.1 of Bradypodion ventrale. Taxonomy (NCBI): domain Eukaryota; kingdom Metazoa; phylum Chordata; class Lepidosauria; order Squamata; family Chamaeleonidae; genus Bradypodion; species Bradypodion ventrale. Next base: position 85,008,629 of record JAWDJE010000006.1, read on the forward strand.
TGATTACATAATCTGCAACCAAAGATGGGGAAGTTCCATACAGTCAGCAAAAACAAGACCTAAGAAATACACGGTGGAGGTGTGGAACAGATTTAATGGTTTAGACTTGATAGATAGAGTACCAGAAGAATTATGGACAGAGATCCGGGACATCATACAGGAGACAGCAAGTAAAACTATACAAAAAGAAAAAAAAAGTGTAAGAAAGCAAAGTGGTTGTCTGATGAGGCTCTTAAAATAGTGGAGGAAAGAAGGAATGCAAAAGGAAAAGGTGAAAGAGAAAAAGTGAATCAATTAAACACAGATTAAGAAAAGCAATGAGAGATAAGTAAATCTTAAATGAACAGTGCAAAGAAATAGAGGAAAATAACAGAAGGGGAAGGACTAGATATCTTTTTTTTAAAAATGGGGAAATCAAGGGAACATTTAAAGCAAAAATAACCATGATAAGGGACACATATGGCAAGGACCTAGCTGATGCAGAAGAGATTAAGAAAAGATGGCAAGAGTACACAGAGGAACTTTACAAAAAGGACCTCAACACCCCTGACAATCACAGTGATGAGAGCTTTGAACTGGAGCCGGAATCCTGGAGAGTGAAGTCAAAAAAGCCCTAAAAAGCACAGCAAAAAACAAAGCCAGTGGAGATGATGATAAAACCCCAGATAATGACTGAATCGGATAACACTAAAATTGGATAACGACGTAAAGTTTTGAACGTGATCTCCTACCTTTTCACGCTGAAAACAGTTGTGGCTGCCATTTTGTTGTGCAGCCCAGGGATGTCCTAGGAAGGCAGGAATAGCACTAAAAAGGTCCTCCAGCCCTCCCAGAGGCTGCAGGGGAGGCGGAAAGCAGGAAACATGCACCCAACGATGGTGATTTTTTTTGTCCCAAACAGCATGAAAAGGTAGGAGATCACGTTGTCCTTTTTGTGGGTGTGGCCAGCCGGCTTACAGGCACTCCGTTCAGCAGCTCACTTCTGGAGAAGGCAGACGGGCTTTTATTTTAGAGCTTTTGGTGTTCTGGAATCACGACGCTTGAAGCAGCTGTAGACTAGCTTAACACATCTTTATTGCATGGAGAACGGTACGAACACGAGGTAATGGTGGCAATACAACTCTTTTTATACAGTCACTATACATTTGAATCTGGTTACACGGTAGCCCCCCTCGCTTGGAACACACACTTGCTCTTTTTTAACCTCAACCCCGCTTTTTCAAAAATTGACAGAACCTTGTCTAACCACTTAGCCAGTTCTGACACACTCCCCCCTGTTATTAGCACGTCATCAAAATATGGGAGGACCCCGGGGACATTCCACGAGGGACTGGAAGATCCCGGGGGCCGAATTTATGCCCAACTGCAGGCGCATGACCTTAAAAGCTCCTTTGTGGGTTACAATTGTTTGCGCATCAGCGGCAGCTGGAGTTACAGTCAGCTGTTGGTACACCTGCGCCAAATCCAATTTAGCAAAGACTTTTCCCCCATGCAACGTGGCTAAGAGGTGACTAACAACCGGCACCGGATATACATTTGGGCAGATTGCCTTCTGATTGCCTTATTTATCATACATTTATAATCTGTGCAAATCCTAACCTCCACGTTAGGTTTCAAAGCAGTTACAATAGGAGTTTCCCACTCCACAGAGTCCACTGGAACCAAAATCCCCTGGCCCACCAGTTTGTCCAGTTCCGCTTCTATTTTGTCCTTGAGGGCGAATGGGACCCTCCTAGGCTTGAGCCGAATGGGCCGGATTTCTGGGTCCAGGTCGAATGAAACTGGGGGCCCCTTGAATTTCCCGAGCCCCTTCTCAAAAACTGCCGGGTGTGCATTGCAAACGTCCAGAATGCGGTCAGACCCGATGGCATGAATGTCCTCTATTGAGATTCCCAGGGGCTGGAACCACTGAGTTCCCAGGAGATAGCAACCCCCCTCCTTCAGGACTACTAAGGGCAGCCTCTCCCTGTGGTGCTTGAATTTCACCTTGAATTCCCCCACCCCCAACACTGGGATACCAACCCCTTGAACATCCCACAACTGGGTCTTTAGGGCCTTGAACTTGGGTTGCTCATTGGGGGAAATGCGTAGGAACTCTCGCTGGGATACTATGGAGTAGGATGACCCCGAGTCTATTTCCATCCTAACTGGGACCCCCTGCACCTGTACCTCAACAAAGTAACAGGGGTGTCCCAAGGACATGCTGTGGACAGCTGTGCTGCTGTTGCCGCAGACCCACCGGTACACGCGATGTACTTCTGGGTCGCTGTTGTCGGAGACTCTGCCAACATCATCCGGTTTCCTCAGGGGATGCTCCGCTGGGCCCTTGTTCCCTCCTCGCCGTTGTCTGCATACTTTGGCAATGTGGCCCCTCCGTCCGCAGTTGTGGCACTCGGCCTTCTGGAACGGGCACTTGCTTCAGTTGTGGGACGCCCCACAGCCATCGCAACAGCGACTTTCCTTGCTACGCTTCTCAGTTGCCACCTTCCGTACCTTTCGGATGCCCTCATCCTCGCTGGCCTCAGAGGAGGAGGGGGGGGATGCTGGGGATTGACGGTCCCACCAGGCCACCTGCACTGAAGTCGATGCCCTGTCGGGCTGTGGGGCCCTTGATTTGAACAGTTTGACTCTGGCCCTCGATGCTTCCGCTTGCTTGCACTGCCCTCAGGATGGTTTGAACATCAGGTGGTCCCGGTCCATCAGCCTTCTCTGGACCTCCTCATCCCTGAGACCACACAGCAGCCGATCCCGCAGGGCCTCATCCAGGTCCGCCCACTTGCAAGGGACCGCAGCTGCTCAGAGGGCCGCGGCGTACTCAGCCACTGACTCACACTGGTACTGGTCCCTCCGGCGGAACGTGACTCTTGCCGGGAAAATGGACATCTGTGGCTGGGAATGGTTTCTGAGCGCTGCCAGGATTTCTTTGAGCGGCACTGTATCGATGTCTCTGGGCATCAGGATGTGCATAGCCAACTCCATCATGGGTAGCCCAATCTGTGCGAGGAGATGGGAGCGCATCTTTTCCTCATCCTGGATGTTGTCAACCGCCATTGCATGCCAGAACTGGTGCTCATAGAGGCCCCATCTCTCCAGCTTCTTGAGGTCAAAGTGAGGGATGTTTAGGCTGTGGGAAGCCATTATCCCATCCTCGCCGCCAATTTGGTGTTCTAGAATCACGACACTTGAAACAACTGTAGACTAGCTTAACACATCTTTATTGCATAGAGTACAGTACGAACACGAGGTAATGGTGGCAATACAACTCTTTTTATACAGTCACTATACATTTGAATCTGGTTACACGGTAGCCTATTGGCTACTGTAGGCGTGATGTCATCCGGAGTCCCGCCCTTCTTGTCCAGGTAATCCGTGGCGGGAAGGTTTCCCGCGGCTGTATGCAACTGGGGAATATGTACCATGTGAGTTGAATGCTCGCTACTCCATCTCTGGTAGTATGCTCGCATTCCAATAGCAGCTGAATACAATGTATATTTACAAATGGCTTAAGTATACATTTCCTGTGGAACCGGTTACATTTGACTTAAAGGCACAGTGTAGCAGTTTCATTCCATATTGTTCTATACACAACAGAGTTATCCAATGCATGCATCATATTGGATAATGCTAAGACTTGTGGAACCCAGTTTTGGCATTATCCGAGGTATTGTTGTTGTTCAGTCGCACAGTCGATTCCGACTCTTTGCGACCCTATGGACCATCGTTCTCCAGGCGCCTCTGTCCTCCACCATCCCCCTCAGTCCTCCCAGTTCTGTGCCCATTGTGTCTACAATACCATCTATCCATCTCATCCTTGGCCTCCCCCTTCTTCTTTTGCCCTCCACCTTTCCCAACATCACGGCCTTCTCAAGTGAATCCTCCCTTCTCATTTGATGCCCAAAGTACTTTAGCCTCATCTTTACTATTTGACCTTCCAATGAGCAGTCAGTGTTGATTTCTGAGGTATTACTGTAACGCTAATAACAAAGGTCACCAGTATCCAACCTCAACAGTTTATCCAGGAAGATACCATGATTGATTACATCAAAGACTGCAGAAAAACAGCAGGGTATTCCCATGGTCAACTTTTTCCTCATGATTAAACAAAATGAATGTATGTTTTCTTCCTTTTTGAAAATAGTAATAAAATAGTATTTGAAAGAAATCATCATATATCATGCCTCTGTGTGGTGGGGTTTAAGTGCTGTGTCAGACTATCACTGCATCTATTATAATTTTATTTGTCACTGGATTGCTGAATTTTAGCCTTGGTATCTGGTAATACAAGATTCTTCTTTACATAATGTTTGTGAGACTAGAAATGTTATTTTTTTTTACAAAAATTATATCCAACAAGAACATTCAAAGAGAAAAAAAATGATGACACATTTCTCCTTGGCTTCACTATTAACTAGTACAGGGGTTCCCAACCTAAGGCCCATGGGCCGGATCCAGCCCATGGTGCCATTTCATGTGCCCCCCCCTCCAAGGGCATTCAAGAAACAAAATGGTCACCCCTTCGTGCATACAGGGCAAAATGGCAGTCCAGCCCTGGAAGCTGACTGAGAGAGCATGACCCAGCCCCTGCCTTGAAAAGTCTGGGAACCCCTGATAAGAAAGTTCCTATATAAGAAAGTTCAGTGAACTCATCTCCCCATGTGTTTTAGTTCCGCTTTAGCAGCTGCAGAAATCTGTTTGGCTGTAATGCAGTTCATTGCCTGTAACTTGAAGACAAATATGTTCAAACAATGTTTTATTTCTGACTAAAAATTAGGGTGGTATGCTTTTGTTTGTCTAGAATAAGACATAGATACTCAGATGGCTGACATTACCATCTTGAATTTGTTGAAAAGTACTGACTATTGTTTTGTTGCTTTTGGAATCCCATAGCCCCATGGGACTTCACCCCATTAAGCAAACCTTAATTGAGCTTAATGGATCAGAAAATAATTTTTCTCTTGCTTTTACATTTTCTTAGGTTTGCAGCCTATTCTGCCACAAACAAATACGTTTTCAGTATAGCTTCCTACAAAATATATTTTTGTTGTTGTTCAGTCACACAGTCGATCCTGACCCTTTGCGACCCTATAGACCATTGTCCTCCAGGCACCTCTGTCATCCATCATCATCCTCAGCCCACCCAGCTCATAAACTCATCAAATTACAGAAATAAGAAACAGAACATTGAAAAGTCTTTTAATTTTTGAATAAAAATGCATAAACAACAGCTATGTCTTGATGGCAGAAAACACATACTGTATATACAATCCAATATTTGGCTTCACACCAAACATGTAAAAAAAACCAACATAAAATCATAGTAAATAATTTGAAAGTGGAGCAAAGGTTTGGCTACAAAGATCCTTCTGGAAATTCCTCATGAGCTCTGTTATATCAAGTCAACCCACAGATCTGCAGGCATTGCTGGTGAGCAAATGAATGCAGTCCAAATTGGTGTAATAGATAAAAGGAAATCTGTGGGTTCCCCGTGTGAATAATTGGCCAAACCTTTCCCAAGGGGTTCGCCCGGCCTTCAAAAGATCCGGGGACCAACCGGACTTTGCTGGAAAGGCAATTGGGGTACGGGCTAGTTAGATAGTTGGGGGGGGGGGCAATTCATAAAGCCTTGGCTGATGGCTACGATAGAAATAGGGCAAAAGTCAAAGGTGATGACTCTAATGGAAATACACAATCCTCCGCTTCTGGCCGTGGATTAGGTTAGGCAAATAAGCCGCGCCAGACAGCAGAAGAATTAGGCACCCGGAATCAATACACATGGACTCCGAGATTAGGGCAGGAACAATGGGTTTCGCCAACCCAAGGTAATCAGGTGCGAATTGTCCATTAACACCTAGGTACCTTCCTAAGAACTGGCATTGTAGCTGGACCACCAGAAGAGGTCACGTATGCAAGCCTTCTGTATTAGGGGGTCACGTGCATCCTAGGCGCGCATCACCCCAAGGCAGGGTAATAAATAGGTGCCACCTGACCCAGGTCGGGGCTGGACTTCACCGCACGATTGTCTCGCGTGTCTTCCTTGCGGCCAGCCACTCCAACACCTGGGACCCATTGCAACAGAAATCAAACGTTAGTATTGTTATTTGGGGAATATGGACAGAAACTTTGGATGTCATGCATGCAGCAGTCATAAAAACCAATACCATATTTGTGAGAGGGCGTATGTTATTCTTTATAGGTACTATTGCTCATTGTTTTGCTCATTATAATTATTGGTATACCCCTTCTTTTGCTAGTAAAGGTAAAGGTAAAGGTCTCATTTGCTCGAAAACCAGTCGTGTCCAACTCTAGGGAGTGGAGTTCATTTCTGATTACAGCCAAAGAACCAGCACTGTCTGCATTTGCAGACATTTTCATGGACATGTAGCAGGTATGACTAAGTGCCAGGATGTACAGAACACTTACCTTTCCCTCCAAAGTTATCCCTATTAATCTACTTGCAATTTTTTGCTTTCGGACTGCTAGATTGGCAGGAGCTGGAACAGATGAGAGGTGCTCACTCTGTCATGCAGCACTCGGGTCTTGAACTGCTGATCTGTCAACCTTCCAGTTGTCAAGCTCAGCATCTTAACCACTAAGCCACCATGGCCTTCCCTTCTCTTGCTTCATAACAATTGTGTGTCATCCAGTCAATTCTGATTTATGGCAGTTCTTTCCAGGGATTTCTAGGTAGAGATTTATTTATTTTGGCATTTTCTCAGTTTTCACTTAACTGCCTAAAGAAGATACCGCATAATAGACCTGAGACAACTAACAATTTCATTATTTATGAACTCAATTCTGTACCACTTAAAGCAATGTTAGCAGACACTTCACAGTGGCTCCTAAATTGGGTTGCCATACATCCTGGAAAAACAGGATTGTCCTGGATTCATGGTCAGAAAAATTGTCCTGGCCAGTTAAATAAAAATCGTGTTAAAAACTTACTGATTGTATATTTGAACACACCATTAAAATAAATTCAAACTCTCGCCATCAAACAAGCAATTTCTTGCCACATTAAAGTCCTTGCCCCACACCACCGCCCATTAAGTGTGACCAGTGTGTTTCCTGGGGAACTGAGGATGTTAAGAGTTGACCACGATGCGACTTCTCAGAAGTACAACAGATGGCAGCAATAAATGTATTGATTTATGTATTGATATATTTAATCTGAAAGTGTTTTATAGCTGTCATTATATTATGTTTACTTTAAAAGGTGTTATTTTGTAGATAACCCACCCATTTTTGTCAAGTATACTTCTGTCCCAGTTTTGTGGGAGAGAATTATGGCAACTCTACTCCTACAGGACTTTATAAAATCTGCCCGCATGACAAAGTGTGATCGCTGCTGCTGCTGACGTCAGGCGGTGGGGGCAGGTGGAGGGGCGGTCTGCAGTGGGTCCGGGTACTCACAGACCATAGTTTGGGTGCCCCTGCAATAGCAGTTTGTTGCACTGAAAGTCCATCTGTGGGATGCTTCTCAATAATAATATACTTTTGCTTTCAAACCATATGTTCAAGTAGTATCTGTATATTTATATTAAAAATTCCAAAGAAATTATCCATACTTTTGACCAAATCCTAAAAAACAGCAAGAAGCACCAGAAATTACCAGAATCTTTGAATCATCAAAGGCCAGGCAGGGCAGAAACAGCATTGTGTAAAGTTTAAAATCTGCAAGGATTCACAGTGGATCATATGTCTTAAGAGAGACACAATCCCAACAGGGCACACATTGCTAAAAGGGCAGCACACAATTTGTTTTCTGAGGGAAGTCACAGGTGTGAATGAGATGGGTTAATGTGAGAGTAATTATGAAACAGTGGTAAATTAAAATGGCTTATGACCAAGTCAATATTGATGGCCAGTGTGAATGACTGTTCAGAATTTCCTCAAAGTTGCATATTTCAGAAACCAGAGTTCCAAATTAAAGCCACATTTGCCTCCATGGACTATGAAATAATGCAGGCTGAAATGTAAGATACACATGAATGTGGAGTGGGGGTGGAATATGTGGTATAACAATTGAATACTTTTCAACACTGGAAAGAGTATCACTTCTAAATAAGTAAAACTCTGGGTTACAACAGAAGTCCATCCCAACAGCCTCCATTTGTAACCCAAAAAAATTTAAAATAAAAACATCCATAGAGAGGCATTGAAAAATTTAAAAATGGTCCTGAATTGATCATTGTAAACAACAACAAAATACATTACAAATTTGTAAACCGGGATGGCATTTCCATAGGCTTTGCCATTGTAAACCGCAGCAAACTTAAACTGAGGCTGTTGTAACCCGGGGTTTTACTATACATAGTAAACGTATGATATAATTTGATTCTGAATTTTTTTATCAGACTCAAAATCTTTGCCAGCAAGAAATTCCCAATACAAAGATCTATAAGAATTACAGATGGTCAAGACTTTCAGTTCCTTACTCCAGAGCCAAGAAACTATGAGCAACTACAGTCATCAGGAGAACAGATCCTTATGCAGTATTTTTAAAAAGAGGGGAAGAGAAATAGTTTTTTTTTCTTTTAAACATTTGTGTTTTCATGTATACAAAATTTTAGAAAATTTAGAAGTAATGGCGGTGGCTTAAGAGAAAAGTGGAGCCCTTCTGTTAGCAAAGTGTTCAGTTGTCCTTGTTTGAGGCCTGGTGGCATAGTGGTTAAACTGCTGTACGGCAGCCAAAATATTGTGAGTTCAATCTTGAGGGTGGTTCAAGGTTGATTCAGCCTTCCATCCTCCCAAGGTCGGTAAAATGAATACCCAGCATTTTGGGGGCAAAATGCTAATTAACTTGTAAACGTCCCAGAGAGTGCACTAAGCGCTAAATAAGTGTAATTGCTACTGCTACTGCTATTGTTGGATGCATATAGCAATTGGAAAGATTCAAGTAAAGGGTTATTTGCAGGGCAGTTACCTGATCTGATTCTGGAAAGGCAGCAGCTTTCCCCTCAAAAAGTATGTGTGGAAGAATAGTATAATATGTATCAGAAAGTCCTACCACAGATTTTCATGATGTCAAATCTAGTTGCACCTCACAAACCACATGTTTACTTTGGACATTTACAAATCTGGTAACTTAGTGTTTGGAAAAGCGAAGTAAGTTTTTTCTTATCCATGTAATTCACAAAAGAGAAGCATGGTTCAAGAACCTGGCACTGAGAACCATGATAAAAATAAATGAGGAACAATAATGGAGGAGTTGAGATATACGCACAATACTTGCCAAGGGTCAATAAGCTGCATAGGTCTTAAATGGAGAAAACACATGGATGGCTGCCCTGTTCTGAAGAATGCAAGCTATGAGATAAACTTGTAACATAATATTCTTATCACAAATTCTTAAGGGACCAGAGTCCAGGGTTTCCCCAGAGTCTACATTATGGGTGCCAAAAAGTATACTAAATCAGCGTCTCTCTCAATATCTTCATACATATTTGTGGTGTTCTCTCTTTTGCTTGAAAGTTTCCCAATTGTTGAATACCAAGGAATTCCCTTATTGCGAGATTCTTACTTGAATATGAGATCTTTTGGCCCATGAAACATCCCCCCCTAACTTTGGAACTTTCAAGTCAACACTGGGTGTCTTGTTTCTCAGCCCGAGTTCCACACTAGTTGTGACTCTGATTGTGGACTCCTACTTACTGTAAGGATGACAAGGCCAATTATAATTTCACACACAAGGATGGACGGCTGGGGTGTGGACAACAGGAAAAAGGGGGGGGGAGGAACACCCCAATAGTAACAAATGGTAAAAAGAATAAAAGTGCCAAACTTTAATATATAGTGCAGAGCAAACAAATCACATGGGTAAATATACAAAAGTTGTAGAGGACAAAAAATGACTATATACAAAATCCGTCGCTACAGCTCAAGTACAGATGTATGATACACGATAATAAAGACAATGAAAAAATATATACACGAAGTCCGTCACCGCGGCTCATGTCGAAGTTATACGATGAAACATGTAGACAACACCTATAGCTGGGCACAAGTAATAGAGTCTTATACAGTCAAAATGCAAAAGTCTCATAATTAATAAAAGGTCCATATATAGAAAAGTCCATAAAAGGAACAGCATGATAAAGGAATCCGGAGGCTACTGCAACCACAGGTAAGTAGGTACAAACGAAGCAGAATGACAGGTCAATATCCTTCTGGTAAAATAGATATTACGTTGTTGGATTGGGGCCGCAAAGTGGCTGTTGAGTCCCGGAGGAGACTGGTCAAGTAACGACACGAGACAAGATGGAACGAAGACCAGTGGTTTATTGAGGGAAAATCATCATCATATATAGGAATTCAAGGCAGTGTGTGATAGAATCGTCATCTGACAGAAAATCACATCACATGTTTACCCGGGTTAATTTGGAATCTCTCTCGGGGAAGTTAATTAACTAAGGCAAACACTGGCAGGGGAAGTCCATTGTTCCTAGCTTGCACAAGAGTAAATATGGCCACTATTGACGTTAGGGCTTGGGGTCATCCGCAGGTGCGATATTACCTATTACCTAACCGCTTAGTTAGACATTCAATTTCCTCCTGCTTGGACTGCCTGTCAGGTCAGATATGGGTGAATCAATCTTATGACTATTAATCCGCTCCCCAATTTCTGTCCCCTCGGAGCCCAGAGGCCTGGAGCGTTCTCACATGGCATGGCCTCTGTCAGGGACAGTATGCCAATTGTGCTTGCGGATACCACATTTCGTATCCTTTCTCAACAATCTGCAACAGTCATAAATGGAAAGTCTCTATGTAAAACATGCACAAATGCAAAAATACAAAACATTCTAAACAACATAGCAATAATTACAAAAGGTACCTGCATGAAATGATATACTAGCGCGCTCAATCAACCCCTCAGTGCTATCTCATATTGGGTCAGAGCGTTAAAGGAAACACTGGAAGGAAGGTTAATATACTATCCAAACGAACACATGTGAAAAATAGTTCCTATCGACTAATCAGGTGGAAATAACCCTTACATTTTACATAACCCTTGCATTTTGACTGTATAAGACTCTATTACTTGTGCCCAGCTATAGGTGTTGTCTACATGTTTCATCGTATAACTTCGACATGAGCCGTGTATATATTTTTTTCATTGTCTTTATTATCGTGTATCATACATCTGTACTTGAGCTGTGGCGACGGATTTTGTATATAGTCATTTTTTGTCCTCTACAACTTTTGTATATTTACCCATGCAATTATAATTTCAGGAAAGTAAGTTTCGAGCTGAAATTCTTTATGAAACACATTGTAGATCCTACTTCCGTTGCTGTTTCTCCTGAAAATGAATTAGGTTGTTTCAGGTGTTTAACTGAACCTGAAAATACCTTCAGGCTATGCAAAGTAGCCTGATTTCTTCCTTCTGCCATATCATCCTGAGATTTGTCTATGAGAAGCTAGATGTGGTTCTTAGATTAGAAACCAATAAACACAAATGTAGCGATCAAAGCCCCGGGGTTGCAGAGGGCAAGTAATGAGACATGCACAAAGATGGTCAGGTTGACGGCTTGATTGCTTTATTTTTACAGCAAGTATTTATAATCAAACTTTTAGGAGAACCAAACTAGATGCTCGCAGAGATTTTCTCTGCCTATGTGATTAATAACTAACAAATGTAATTGACCAGCGATATTGACAGAAAGGTTTTCCTGGCTTCGTGGCTCCAGGATAAGTAAAGAAACAAGACTAGTTAATGTTTAGGTACAAACCTAAAACAATAGGATTAGTGTGACCCATGCCATAAGGTCAAATGTTGGTCATTAAGGATTAAAGGACTGTTTGCCTTGTTTAATTAGTATTGGATTCCTCCAAGTTGTGTCCCAGAACGGGATGTATAGTTAAGAGCGTATCATTAACTTTCAGAGAAAATGCTGGCCAAGGGATTTTTTCTCTGCCCCAACTAATCAGAACCCATATTCTAAATAATAATGTATATATTTTGAACAATCATGGGGTCACACTAATAACTACCACTACACACAAATGCCTCAAAAGTCACAGTAACCTTCTTCCACACCTCCATGAGACCTTTCATCAAGAAGGTAAAAAAAGATATGGTTCCGAATCTCTCTCCAATTTTGGAATTGACTGATATGATGTGTTTCCCAATACAATTAGACAAAGAAAAAATGGAAATATTGGATAAAAATGGGACGCTGTTATTGAAGGATTGGTTAAAAGCGTGTGATGTTGATGCTGAGCGGAAAAAAATGTTTGAGATATTAAATTTGAATTGGTTTCAGAAGTTAAAGGTGGACAATTGGAATAAAAAATATAAAAGAGAAATAGGGATAGATAGAATACATACGGAATTTGAGGAATTGGTAAGGAAGATTAGAAAAGGGGAAATCAGTATTAAAGGTCTTGTAAGCAAGCTTTATAATATATTGAATAGAGGTGCAGATCCACAGGAGGATTTGAAACGGAAGTGGGAACAAAATTTGAATATAAAAATCGGGGAGATTGAATGGAAAAATAAATGGAAAAAGAGGATTATGAGAACAATGTCTGTAAGAATTAAAGGACATAATTTTAAAATGTTGTGGCAATGGTACCTGACACCATTAAGACTTTACCAGATGGATAATAAAAGAGATAAGTTATGTTGGAGATGTAAAGAATTTGATGGAACATACGAACATATGTGGTGGAGCTGTAAAAAAATAAGGGATTTTTGGGGAAGAATAGAAAATGAGTTTGGTGAAATATTGGGTAAAAGTGTTAAGTTGGTGTTGGGTACTATTCTTTTAACGAATGTGGAAGGCTTGGGTTTAAACAAGGAGGAAAAAGAATTATTGGAAATCGTACTGACAACGGGTAGACAATGTATAGCTAGAAATTGGAAAAACGATGTAGATATACAGATTGGAGAATGGTATAAAGAAATGTGGAGTTTAGCATTGAATGATAAATTGACATGGGAGATTAAAGTCAAAAGAGATAATTTAAAAGAGAATAGATTTTGGAACATATGGAAACCGTTCGTGGATCACTCTATTATGGCAAGTGATAGTTCAGGACCAGTACCATTTCAAAGAAGTTTTTGGAGTTGAGTAGAAAATAAACTCTCCGGGCATTGTACATATTCACAGGGTGATTATTATTTGTTAAAAAGACTTGTGGTAGTACAGAAAAAAAATTTTTCCTATCATTTTGGACTTTGAAATAATGGCTCTTAATAATTGGTAGTTAAATAGTAATTAATGAGTATAGATATTGTTATGTGCTAGCATACAGTAATGTTTGTTAGTATGATACTATGGATTTGTTAGTGTATTGTATTGTTAACGTATTGTTAATGTTTTCTTTTCTTTTTTGTATGTTTATTAAAAACTCAATAAAAAATATATATAAAAAAAGTCACAGTAACTAGAACAGTCCAAGTAAAGAAAAGCCAAACTATGGCCCATGTGCCAGATCCAGCCCCTGACACCAATTCATCCGGCCCATGCCGCTCCTGGAAGCAGAAGTAAAACATGTATGTGTGTTTTACTTCTGCTTCTGGTGGGAGGAACCATGTGACTGGCATGCTCAACCATGTGACCGACCCATGGCCCGAAAGGTTTAGGCACTGCTGAGCTAATCAGAGCAATGTTAGGATATAAAATGACACAGAGCCCCAATCTGAAACAAACCCACATTCTGGATCAATACTTTGTACTTGTTTTTCCTTTAACATAAAGGCAGTAATTTTAAGCACACTCATGTAATCCACCCTATAGTTCTAAGAATAGTTTGGTAATGGCTGGCACAATAAATCTGTGTAACAGCTTCTCATGTTGTAAGGAAAGCTTACTTTTTGGAACAATCTATTTCAATACACTTAGAATATAATGCCAAAAGTTAGTCTTCAAATGATATAGCAAGAAATGTTAAAGCTTTGCTCTGCTTGCTACAAATTCATCTGGTTTCTATTACATTGATAGGATTATCAAGCAACATTCAACTGGAAAACTTCCCAGAATTAAAAGAGCCCAATATTGGATTGACTAGACTACTAATAGATGCTAAACATAGAGATCACTGAACCAGAATAGAGGATAATGGGAGAGCAATGTTGCCTGCATGAATGGGGCTCTCAAGAGTTTCATCAATGTGTTATTTTAAGTGAACAAAATGTGGAGCTTTGAATATGAATGTTGTATCTTAAAAACATGGATCCTATACCACGAGGCTGATTCGTTGGCCTCAAGTGTCATATTTTAAGTGCAATAATTTGTCTGTTGATTGTTATATTAATACATGGACAATATTACTCAATTAATTGCAAAACTGTTTGCAATGCATGCATGAAGAAAATGTATGCCTGAGAACATAAGACAGAACTGGAGAACTATCAGGGTCATAAAAATATAAGAAAAGTGCCTTTGGCCACATCAGACTATGCCCAATAAACCCAGTTTTGGTTTCCTATGGTATAAGATGGATTTCTTTTTTTACATCACATGATACATGAGTCTTCTAACAAAATGGGAAAGACTGAAAATGTGAAATAATATTTTTATTTATTTAAATGTACATAATTTTAAGAATTATTTTGGTCAAAAAAAATCAATGAATAAATATTTCAAATAAAGAGCCCTGGTGGTACAGTGGTTAAATTACTGCACTGCAGCTAGAAGGTTGTGAGTTCAATCCTGACCAGGACTCAAGGTTGACTCAGCCTTCCATCCTTCTGAGGTCGGTAAAATGAGTACCCAGCAAGTTGGGGGAAAATACTAATTAAGTTGTGAACCGCCCAGAAAGTGAACTAAGTGCTATGGGATGGTATATAAGTGTAGTTGCTATTGCCAAATAAATGAATGGAAGCAAAGCATTTATTTTGCAAGGAGTTACTTTACCATTATTCACCATCCATGACCTAGTGGGAATTTGACCCAGGGTCTCCTGAGTCCTCATCTATCACTTGGCCAATAAGCCACACTGGCTCTCAATGGGAACAATAATAAAATTTAACAATTTCCTCCATTATGCTCCATATAAACATTTAACATCTGGGCCTAATCAAAGCAATTCTCTAGTCAAATTTACAGGCAGCTGTATTTATTTACATCTCTTCTACAGTTTTACTGTCTTTCCTTGATAAGAGACATGCCTTTAAGGCCTAAGTTCTTATCATCCATTCCATGTGATTCAGTTTAACAGGTCAATTTATTCGGCCTCAGAAGGGAAGGAAAATAACTAGAAAATATTGTTCCACAAAGCTATGCCCAAGGGCTTGCCTCTCTCAAGAGTTTATCCAATGCAATAATATGGAGGGTCTTCTCATGCTTTTTCTTATGCAAGGGATTTTGGTGGTGGTGGAGACCTCTCATACAAGGATTAGAAAACCTATGGAGTTAGTGCTCATTTCTTCACTGTGCAGTTCTGTTGTAGTATGAGGTGTGATTCTACTTAATAAAGCATTTGGTTACACAATTTAGGATGCCCAAAATGGCAAGCAGAAATTTAGATTGGATTTCTTCCTTTCTGACCATAACCAGAATGACATTGTTCAGGACGTTCTTCTCATTTGCTCAATTTTATTATTATTATTATTTGCATTTGATTCCCCCCCCCCCCCGATGCTATTGCTGTGGTCCTTTGTGTCCCTCAGGGGCTCAAGGGCCAATACAGCTGACAAAAAAAGTAGGAAACAGTTATGACAGAAGCAGTGATGCACTGAAGCCGGTCCTGTCCTGTCCGACCATACCAGTAGCAGAACTGGCTGGCCATGCCCACCTCCCTCCCACACCACCCACACTTCCTCCTCCTCCTCTCTCCGCACTCCGGACGTGACCAGGAGCCAAGAAGAAGAGGAGGAGGAGGAAGAGCAGCAACTGCTGGCGCTGCTGAAAGGTGGGTAGGGCGGTGGACTGGCGAGGTGGTGGGCTGGGTGGCCTCGCCCTCCCAACAGCGCTGGCAACGTTTCCCATGCTCCTCACCCAGGGCTGAAGGCGTGCGGGAAGTGTGGAGGTGAAAGTGCACCCAGACGGTGAGGGGCTGACCTGCCAGCAGCGCCTGGCTGCTCTGGGAAATCTCATCCTCCTTGTCTCCCAGACAACGGGTGAAGCGGCAGCAGTCGAGGCCTAGGCACAACTGCAAAACACGCCTGATCCTCATCTGGCCAGGCAGGCTAAATCAGGAGGCTGGGGCGGCTGCGCTGGGGTCTTCCGCCTCTTACTGGGACCAACGCTCCGAGAGCAAGGTAGGTACCTGCCCGGTTTTTTCTCTTTTTTTCTTTTTCTTGGGGGGGGGGGGGGAATGAGGCCATGCCCACAGTTAGCCACACCCACAGTTAGCCACGGCCACAGTGTGGTAGCAAAATTTTTTTAGAGTGCTTCACTGGACGGAAGGTTTCCCCAAGTAGAGTAGAGGTGGTAACATGTCTTTCACTTGGCAGTCATGGCTAGGAGAATATATATTTGCCCTTCTTATATCACAAATTGGCTTTTCAACGTCTTCCTCCATTTTTTAATAGAATGAGAATAAAGCACAAGTTATGTGCACTGCAATGGCTTAGTGGTTAAGATGCTGAGCTTGGAGACCAGAAGGTCGGGTTTCGATACCTGAGTGCTGCATGATGGATCTTGGGGACATGAAAGGAACTTATTTCAGGTGTCCCCTGAGCAGAGTTTCTCCAGCAAAAATCCTTTCAACCCAGAGAAATTTCAGACACAATTTATTTATTTAAGCACAGGATGATGCCTCAATTGCAGTGCAACTCCAAACTTTAAAATCTTAACACTAAACAAGTGCTTTATCAAAAATGTTTAACTCTTTTAATAACATTTTGTTAACTATTTACAGCAGAGGGTTACTAGTTCCTTTCACTCTATTTATTTTACTTTCCAAATTTATATGGCCGCCTTTTGCACCTCAGCGACTCAAGGCGGCTCACATTGGTTAAAAACTGGTGCCCCTGATGCGAGGCTCTGAACTGCGGTAAAAGCCTTTGAACTCCGATACAGCAATTAACACCTCATAATGACCGGGTAAGGTCAATTGTCACTCACCCTGACCAGAAAAGGTCTGACAGGCGCCTGAAAATTCATCCAGAAAGTGGATCCCTTACAGGGTGAGTTGGCTGTTTTATTATGGGCAACGTGCTTGATTCATCGCAAAAAAAGTTTTCTAAATATTTGCTTTATCTTTTGAATAAGAATGGGCAGAGAGCAGATGCCACAGAAGTGCAGGAATTACTTAAGACTATAGACAATGTTTCACCTTGGTTTCCACAAGAAGGCAGTCTTGATTTAAAAACATGGGACTGGGTTGGAAATGACTTTCAGAGACATGCTGGGGTTTCTGTTCCAGTGCAGCACACTTGGTGTACGATTAGAAACTGCCTTCAAAAACTTACTCCAAGGAATATTCTTCTGTCCCAGAGGCTTGCTGCCCCACTGCCACAGCTTTTGCCACCAGCCAAGGGAGAGCCTCTGCCCCCTACTGCCCCCACACCATATGGGAAACAACAGCATGAACTCTCTGATGGAGGTGGGGGTGGAGATGGAGATGGGACATTATATCCTGCCTTGCAGCAACCAAGCGCTGTTAGCCCTACAAAAGCCCCGTTCTCTGCTGCTTTAACTGTGGCTGTTCTGGACTTGGAGCCTGCTACTGCATTTCCAGTCATCAGAGAAGTTCTAGCAATTGGAAATGCTACAGCACTTCCTGCCATCTCTAACAAAAGAAACCTAGTGCCAGCTGATTGGAAACAAATGATCAGGACCTCATCGCAGATGGAAGCTATTACTGCATGCAGGGTGGAAGGCAGAAAGGATTGTGATTCCAAGGGGAGCACAGAAGACCTCAGCTCGCCCCTGAAGCAACCCTCATCACGAAAGGAGGAGAGGACCAAGCAGGAGAAGCTGAGTGGTAAGCTTGATTCCTCACTTGTGGGCAAGAATTGGAAGGATGGGCCAGAGGAGGAATGCAGAAAACCCAAGCCCAGAAAGAGGTCTTCTCGCAAATCTAACCTAACAGGTGCAGTTTGTCATCAAGTTAAGATTCAGATGCTGCAACTGAAAGAAGCCCAGAGGAAAAGTGGCGTGGATCCTTCCTCTATGGACAGCAGACTTTTGCCAAAATACAAGGAGGGAGAGGACATACTCCAGTTTGTGACTGATTTTGAATCGTTCAGGCCTCAAGCAAAGAGATCAAGAGTGGGCTGTTCCAAGTTTCAAGCATCAGGACCGCAGGGGAAGCAACTGGGGAGTCCCTGTACTGTTCATCAGTGTGGAAGTTACTTGCAAATTCTGGAAAAGCTGTTCTTTGTGCTCCTACCTCATCTGCCTGCTTAAATACAGATGGGTGTGCCTGGAGCATGAAGGAATGAGTGTGTTGGCTGAAAAGCTGAGAGATGTGCTTGTTTGGAGGGTGGAGTGTGAATTAACTCATGGCCTAATTCCAACCTTGCCATACCAAGAACTGGGCTGGAGAGAAGATAGTGTTTAAGTTCTAATCTGAGAAGAAGAAATCTTCAATCAACATTTGGACTCTTAATTTGGACATTTTAATTGGACTAAAAAGTTTGTGTGGACTCTAAAGAAGAATTGGCTTTGTTTGCATTATCAAACCTGAAAACCTTTTTAAAATTGTCTACATGCTCATGCTATGAGGTTGAAATGCTCTAATGATATTTGTACTGTACCTATTGAGCTACCATGCTATGCTGGTTTGAAAATATTGAATGCCTCTTTCAATGTACCTAGTGAGAGAAGAAATGTAATGCTTTACTCATGTAATTGGGGAGTGAGAAATGCTTGCTAGAATGCTACAGAAACCTCCTTCATTTAAGGAAGAAGAAAAAAGTTCATGGTTTGTTCATGCTTAAATGTTTTGCTTATTCTCTTGCAGGTGCAAGACCTGTCTTTGCTTATGCTATATTTTGCTTTGTGTAACTGCATATCTCAAGGTACCTCCAGAAGTACATGGAAGAGTTTTCAGTACCCTACATATGTAAATGGGTTTGTTATATTACTATTGTGTCTATATGTCAGGCATGTTTCATATCTAGTTCCATGGTGCGAGTAATGACATGGCACTGGTCATCAAACATGGCATGTTCCTGTTTCTTAGAGGAGTTGGTCATCGGACACTTGCAACATATTGACAGGTCTACCCTCTTCTCCAACCCCCCGGAACAATTTAACAACACCCACTGGTGAAGCATGACGTTCAAGAAATACACTAAAGGGCTTTGTTTCTGCTGTCATAGTTCTGGGGTCTGGAATAGTAAATGGAAGTACTGGACTCAAGCAAAAAGGGTTTTGCAGAATGTAGGCAATTATACGGGATGTGATGATTATTTTTGGTTATGGGGTAGTTATAACAGTTCTTATAAGCTTAATTATACCTTGTTTAACACTACTATTGAAGATATATATGATGTATTTCCTATGTTTACTCCTGATTATTCTGCTATAGCTAGTGGTTCAATTTGCAATGGATGGCAAATTAAGGACCCCAACATGTGGTTCTTTTTTAATGGAGTTGCCACGAATTTCCACCCAGGACAATATCAATGTGCAGCATTGGGTTATTTTACCTTACCCGTACAAGTGCAAACGCCGCTTCAGGCTGATGCATGGCGCCGGTGGGCTGTGGCTGGCCCCATGGGTTCTGGTTGCAATGATGAAGTGATAATCGATGTTCAGCTTTCTGATGGTAGCTCCTGAAGGAGAGCTATAGGAAGTGCTATCACTGGAGCACTCACCTTGGGATCGTACCCTGGTGTCATTTCCCAGGAAAATAGAAGGTCCATTTTGGGACTCACCTGTAGGCTGGAGAAATCAATCAACACCACAGGGAGGGTTATACGGGATCTTCAAATGGAAATCACTGAGCTCCATCAAGATCAAATGCAGGACAGACTGGCCATAGATTACCTATTAACAGAGGATTTTGTAAACTGGTCGGGAACCAGGGGTGTCAGGTGAAATTCCAGGATCTGAATAATACTATTGAGAAAGAACTCCAGAATTTACAGGAGACCATTACTAATAATGTACACACTGATGTTAATCTCTTTGATTGGATGACTTCTTGGTTGACTGATCTGATTAGGGCCAGCCTCAAGTCAGACAGGCAGTAGTCCCCCCTCATGTGACTGATATAAGAGGCAGTGAATCACACACACATCCTTCTGAGAGGTTATATGCCAATGTGGCCAAGTGAACCATGGGCAGATTCTACAGGCATGCTGTAATGCAGAGAACTGGCCAGTGTGTGGCTTCAAATAAATGCTCAGACCCAGCTGCCTGGCTTGACCTATCATTCCTAGGACTCATGTTTTCTGTTCTGAGGAATAGTCCAGACACCACTAACAGTCTCCTCAGCCACATGGTGTATAGTGCCTTGCTGTGAGGAAATATAGATCATATCAACATGTTTGGATGAATTTGTGGAAACCACTGCTGGTGACAATGATGGAGATATGGGCTTGTTTATCTGTGATTTTTCTCCCCCTTTTCCTCTGGCACCATACTTGCATCACTTTATGCAAAAGCATCTACTTTATCTACTTCCTCTAACCACAAAAGATGACACATAAAAGCACTAGACACAAAAATGGAATAAAATAAACCAGATGGATTCACTAAGCCACTTTCCCATGGCAATTCAAGATATTAATGGAATGGGGTTAAAAGACCATCTACAATGTATAATTGTTTGGGTTACTCTCTTATCAAGGTTTGCCAATTCATATTATTCTGTGATCAAAATCTTTGCTTGTTTCTGCCCATCCCTCAACATTACAATCATCCCAATGATATGTGAACCTGCAATTCAGAGGCTTTACTAAGAGCATCAAATTGTGCTCATATTGGCAGTAAAAGAACACTTTAACTAAGATATCTCTAAATAGCTTAACTCTAATTCCACTGGGACTAGTAGAAATGCTATTAGCAAACTTTGCATGTCAATTTTACAGCTTTATTTGATCTGGGAGATAGTCATGCTGCAGCAACTTCAAGCAACATGTTACTATGGGAAAAATTCAATATAGCCCAGAGATTAGAGTGCCAGTTATATTTTAATATCAGTTTACTCATTCATCTGATATACAATTACATCATACTTCTTTTAACAGATACTGTACATGCTTTGTCCAACTTTGCAAAATTTCTCATAAAGTAATTGGAACAAATGTTGAACTGGCCCATCCTTTCATCATCCTAAAAGACTAAAGAAACTCCCTTTAAAAAAAGGAAAAAAAGGAAATTATATTATTTCGGTCATCAATCTTACGATTCCTATGCAGAAAATTCAGAGGCAGGCTTGCAGCTGAGTAAGATTTCTGGGTTCTCTGTAAAGAAAAAAAAATCAACTAGAGTGAAACATACTGTTTTTGAGAAGATATTCAAAGCATATTCACTGCAGATTTCAGTGTCTAATGCTGCAATGGGATGCTTGCTAAGGTAAAAGCAAAGGTAAAGGTTTCCCTTGCTCGAAAGCAGTTGTATCCGACTCTAGGGTAGAGTGCTCATCTCTGTTTCAAAGCTGAAGAGCCAATACTGTCTGCTTCTGCAGACATTTCCATGGTCATGTGGCAGGCATGACTAGACACCGGAGCACAGGGAACTCTGTTACCTTCCCACCAAAGTGGTCCCTATTTATCTACTTGCAATTTCTTGCTTTTGAACTGCTAGGTTGGCAGGAGCTCTGGAGCTGGGACAAAGACGGAAGCTTATTCCATCCTACAGTACTCGGGAATCGAATTGCTGACCTGTTCCCCTAAATTCTGTGTCATTATACTTGTGACTGTTGGTGATACATTGTCTCAGCAGCTAAGGAGACTAGTTGGCCTTCTGTTTTCAGTAGTTGAGTCCTTCTGAAATAATGTTTTCTCATGATCACTGTAAGGTTTGCAAATAGAAGCTGTCCCATTCAACTGCCATTGTTTCACAATGTCCTAGCAAAGGAGTTATTCTCTCACTTGGCTATCCAGTATCTTGGCATCATGTATAAAATCTTTTTTTCTGAAGAACATGTGAGGAGTTTGTTTGGCCACAATATGGATGCACCATCTGTTTAGTTGTGCTCCTTGTGGGTGGAGGTACGTATTATTTACCGATCACGAAGTGTACGATGGATGGAAAAGACTTGTACTTTGGCAGGAGCAGAGAAACAGATTAAAGTTAGCCCACATAGTCTCCAAAAATCACTAAAGTTTAACTCTGAATCAATAGTACGATTGTTAGAAATCCTGAAAATTGCCTTCCCATGCTTTGTTGGGTTTTTTTATGCTGAGGAGGGCCTCACAATATCTCTCTAATGGCACTAAACTACATTTGCACTTAAGAGGGCCATATTGTTTTCAGGTTTAGCAAAAGCTGTTTTCATTCAAGTTGAAGCAACCTATGCAGTTACACTCATTGGTCTCTAAAGAAACTCCATTGTGATCTCCAGGGTTCACTGTGGTTTGCCCACGCTCATAAATTGGCCAAAACCTTTCCCAATGGGCTCACTCACCAAGCACACGGCTGAGAACCACCATGGGCTCTGATGGAAAGGAAATTGGGGTGCAGGCTAGATTAATAATTGGAACAGTTCATGAAGCCTTGGCTGGAGGTTACAGGGGAAATAGGGCAAAAGTTAAAAGTTGATGACTCCAGGGTAAAACTCGTTCTTCCTCTTCTGGCCAAAGATTAGGTTAGGCAAACATGCTGAGTCAACAGCTAAGTAAGTTAGCTTCCCAGAGACAATATACATGAGCTCCGAGATAGGGAGAGAACAATAGGTTTCGCCAGCCCAGACCTTAATTAACTGCGGGTTGTCTATTAACTACAGGGTGATGTCCGAGCACAGGCATTGTCCTGACTATCAGAAATACCACATATGCAAAAGCCTTCTGTGATGAGGTCACGTGCACCTTAGGCACATAACCCTTGAGGCAGGGTAATAAATGTGTCCACCCAAGACAGATCAGGGCTGGACTTCACCGCACGATTGTCTCACGTGTCTTCCTTGCGGCCAGCCACTCCGACATCCCAGAGAGCCATTTTGCAACACCTGGTGACCCCGACGTGATCTTTACTCGGGGAAGCCATGCTGCGGTTCCGATCGGAACATTACCCTGGTCGGATCTCCAGGCTAGGCCAGCGTGGTCCTCAGCAGAGACCGCGACCATACAGAAGCAAGGAAGGCGACACGAACTCAAGCCCGGCAGACCCCACGTATCGGAACGGACACGTTCCAAAGCCAGGGGAGAGCCATGAATCCCAAGACATCTAAGGCAGAGCCACAGAAGCCCGCAGCAGCCATGACCACTGTCCCGCTCCATTGAGGGAACCCAAAGGCCATCATCCTGTGCCTCACTCACACCAACCGTACTACCTTCAGCAAAAAGGTGTGTCAACCTCATCCTGCGGAAAGTGAGTCTGGAGGACCCCCAACCAGGTAGTATGGGCGCATGCATGGGGGTGCATAGTTCATCCATTAGGGAGAGAGCTCAGGTTGAGGAGCTCAAGAGCCTGGCCAGGCTATATCGCATCAGCATTCATAAGAGGAGCCTGACGGAATTAGTGAGGCATCTGAGGGAGCATTGCTTGTTCTACCCAGAAGCAGGCACGATGGATACAGAGATTTGGGACAGAGTAGGGAGATGCCTTAAGAAGGAACCCTGAGCACCCGCCAAAATCATAGGGGCTTGGAGCAGGTGTAGGCAGATAATCTCAGCAGCTAGTCGAGACCGAGAAACCCACAGCGTACATAGAACCATCAGCCCCAGCACGTCTCTATCCGACCATTCAGTTCAGGCACGGGGGCATAGGGGACACCTCTTCTGCAGTAACTGCAGAAGCCGCGGAGGTAGGCGAAAGCCTAGGAAGCACAGGCACTTCCTTGGCCGCTAAGAGTCCCTTCCAGTTAATGGCAGAGGAGGAAACATGCAAGGGGGCATTGTCGGCCGAAGAACTGGCTGAGCTCACAAGGTTATGTCCAGTCCGCTTAGAGATGGACGCCCTCACGGGCAATCAGGTGGAGGTGTGCATGCCTATTCCATACAAATTGCTTGCAGAAATCCGCAAAGCCATCACAGATACAGGGCTCCAAAGCAGATTCACCAGGAGCATGCTCCAGCAGCTGTGGGAACCCACCACGCTCATCCCTCATGACTGGAAGGTCATTATGAGGATGATGCTGAACCCCAGCCAGTACCTCTTATGGGACAGCGAGTATCGGCTGGAGGTGCAGGCTAGGGCTGCCCGGATGGGAGGCGCAGTAATCCCCGAGCAACTATACGGCTCGGGACAGTTCGACACCATCCAAAGCAGTCCGTCCTGCCCGCAGCCACACTCCAGCTGGCTTCTGAAGTTGCCTTCAAGACATACCTCAAAGTGCCAGCCACTGGCAAGGGCGCCAAAAATTATACCACCATCAAACAGGGAGCGCAGGAGCCTTACATGGATTTCATCAACCAATTGGAGAAAGCAATTAGCAGGCAGATATTTAACCAGGAGGCCCAAGAGGAGCTTATGATGAAGCTGGCAAAAGACAATGGCAACCTCGACTGCCGCAAAATCTTGCAGGCAATGGGTCACAGACCTGATCTGATGCTTACCGACATGATCAGGGCTTGCGCTGACGTTGGGACAGACTCCTACAAGATGGGGCTGTTATCAGCGGCAGTGCAAGGGGAGAACCAGCCCAGAGGACCAAGGGAAGCCTGCCACCAGTGTGGCAAGATGGGGCACTTCGCTAGAGAGTGCAGGTTGAAACAACCCTGCAAGAAGGGGGTAGCCCATTAATGAGCCGCCCAGCAGTACCATCCACCCAGTGTCCAAGATGCCACAACGGCTTTCATTGGGCCAACACCTGCCCAAATTCAGGAAACCGGACCGCGGACGTATCTCTCGCCCCAGTCCAAATAGAGACAGCAGCCGCACTGGAAGCTCCAGAGCAGACCTCCCAATAAACACTCCCAGCATCCCTCCCAGCATTTCCAAGGCACAGGCAGAAGCCAAGGGCAGCGCAGGGTTAGATCTAGAATGCCAGGAGGATGTTATTTGCGACCTGCCAGGCACAGTCAACTTAGTTAACACCCAGTACAAAAGTCCCCTGCCCCAAGGCACAGTAGGGTTAGTCTTGCCTCAAAGCAGTGCAGGGAAGAAAAGGATCTTCGTGGTCCCGGGAGTCATTGACTCCGATTACACAGGCATCATCAAAGTCCAGCTGTGGACACACCTACCCCAGACAGTCAGCAAAGGGGATTCAGTAGCGCAATTGATCATGGTCCCATGTCATCTGCCAGGTGGGGACATGGAAGTGAACAGAGGAAGTTCAGGATTTGGGTTAGCAAACCACCCAAGAGAGGAAGGGGCAGTAGAAGGATACCAGATCATAGCGACAGTGGAAAAGAACATAGAGTGGAGACAGCGACCGGTCATTAAGGTATTTTTAAACAAAAGACCTTTTGATGGTCTGCTCGACACCGCAGCGGATGTTACCATAATTAGCAAGACATTGTGGCCCCCGGAGTGGGCAATTGAGACAGTCTCAGATTTGTGGGGGGGGGTAGGAGGAGTCCAGGAAGCTTACAGGAGCCGAGACTGGGTAGAAATCACTATCCCGGGGGCAGACGGCACAGCGGTTATCCGACTGCACATTTTAAGCATGCCCATCAACCTCTGGCGGAGGGAATTCTGCAGCAGTATCGTGCCACCCTAACTTTCAGGTAATGGCCCTCCCGCTTAAATGGCTAACCGATGAGCTGGTATGGGTGGAACAGTGGCCGATAGTTGGGGAAAAGTTAGAGGCTTTAAAGCAGCTCGTTAAAGAGCAGCTAGATGCGAGACACATAGAACCATCTACCAGTCCCTGGAATTCACTGATTTTTATCATAAAAAAGAAGTCCGGAAAATGGCAACATCTTCATGACCTAAGGGAGATCAATAAGTGCATTCAGCCCATGGGACTGCTTCAATGCAGCACGCCCAATCCCAACATGATCCCTGAAGGGTGGGAGATCTTGATCATAGCCTTAAAAGACTGCTTTTACACCATCCCTTTAGATCCTAGGGACAGGGAAAGGTTTGCTTTTACGGTGCCAGTCACCAATCATAGGGAGCCAACCCAACGTTTCGCGTGGAAATTTTTGCCACAAGGAATGCTCAACTCGCCGACCTTGTGCCAAATTTACATCCACGTGGCATTGGAGGGGTTCCAGAACCTTCAGCCCAAAGTCTTAGTCTGCCATTTCATGGATGACATATTGATCGCAGCACCCAGATTGGGCAGCGACGTATTTTGTGACCTCCAAAGAACATTGGGGGGGGAGGCTTGGAAATTGCTCATGAGAAAGTGCAGAGAACCAAACCCTATTCCTATTTGGGGCACTGGTTACTCCGATCTTTTGCAGCTCCCGTGCTGCCTAAGATCAATATCAAAGATTCCATCACACTGGTGGAACTCCAACAAATTTTAGGAAATATCAATTGGGCAAGGCCATATTTTAAAATTAGCACTGATCTCTTAAAGCCGCTTTTTTTTGCTGCTAACTCTAGGAAAGCAGCCGGCAGATCAGATTCAAATTCTGAGAGAGGCTAAGCAAACTCTCCAGGAAGTCAACCACCTTCGCAGCCACCGCTGGGTAGACAGGATTAGCCAGGGGCCATTCACACCCATGCTAAATCTGCACATCATTAGAACAGGCACCATGTTCACAGGAGCTCTAGGGACAGACTCTGGCGGGGAGCGGAAATCATGGAATGGGTGTATCTACCGCATACCTCTTCCAGGAATATTGTTCCTCCACAAGAACTGGTAGCCACAGTCATTCACAGAGGGAGGCTGAGAGCTAGGGACATTTCAGGACATGACTTGGCAAAAATAGTCATGCCCTTCAACAAGGAACAGACACGCCAGCTAATGCAGTTAGGAGACACTTTCCCGATTGCATTAGAAGGTTTTACAGGCAGCTTGGCATACCACTTGCCAAAGGATCCCAGACTGGTCTCACTTCAGACTGAGACAGTCAAATTACAAGGCATACTGTCCTTGATTCCTGTACAAGGAGCCAAGACAGTATTCACCGATGGGGTTCTTACTTGGCGCGTGGAGCAGGCTTGGCGCGTGGAGCAGGCTTGGAAAAAGCTACTGACACTCCCGCAGAAATCGGCGCAGAGAGTGGAGCTGGCAGCAGCGAATCTTGCCTTAAGGACATTTGCCCAGGAGCCATTGAATATAGTCACGGACAGTCAGTATATAACAGCAGGGCTGATACAGTATATAACAGCAGGGCTGACACAGCCGTAAAGGAAGCGCACCAAAAAACAGTCTTGGGTGTCTTTATGACCCCAATCCAGAGCCATGCATTCTTTCATCAGAATGCCAAAGCTCTAGCAAGGCAGTTTAACCTGCCACTGACACAAGCACAAGGCATCGTGCGTTGCTGCCTGCAATGTGCAGGAACACCAGGGGGGGCTCATGGGGGGTAAACCCACAAGGGACAGAAGCTAACCAAATTTGGCAAATGGACACAATTTGGGAGATGGCAGTACATGCACATCTCCATTGACACATTCTCGCAGTTCATCTGGGCCACGGCTCAGAAGGGAGAAAATGCGACCCATATAGAGCAACATCTAATGTCATGCTTCGCAGCCATGGGTAAACCAGGCCACTTGAAGACAGACAATGCACCAGCTTATAGTTCCAGACAGCTAGCCACATTCCTAGCCACTTGGGACATAAAGCACATATTTGGCATTCCATACAATCCCCAGGGACAAGCCATTGTCGAACGGGTGAACCGGACGCTAAAGTCCTACATCGAAAAACAAACAGAAAGGGAGGAGATAGTCCCCCCCATAAAAAAAGAGACAGGGTCAGGCACAGCAACGCCTGCACAAGGTTCTATTCACATACAATCACTTAAATATTTTTGCTGACTGCACTCCACAGGAGAAGCATTTCCGATGCTGGGAAACTCTCCCGTGCCCCATGGTTCAATTCAGAGTGCCACCAGACCCCTCTTGGAAGGGTCTGGCGCCCATGATAACCTGGGGGAGAGGGTATGCAGCAATTATGTCTCCCACAGGTACCATCTGGATTCTGGCCCGCTGTGTGAAACCATATTTCAAACTGCATGGCATGGAACCGAACACCCCTGAACCCGTTGCCAGAGATGGAGGAGATAAACCTGATGACGGGGCGGTGGTGGGGCAGGTAGCCTCGCCCGAGGCGACCCAGGATGGAGGAGGAGAGAGTGACCTGGGGAATGGTCAAGACCCTGTGTGATGGCGCCATGTCCATCCTGAGAGAGCAAAACACTGAGCCCACTCCACAAAACATGGTGGCCGCAGTGTTAGCTCAAATCACCTACAATTCCCTGATGGTGGTCTTGATCCTTGATGTCTGAGCGCAGGCATTGTACTGACCATCAGAAATGCCATATATGCAAAAGTCTTCTGTTACAAGGTCACGTGCACCTTAGGCACGTAACCCTTGAGGCAGGGTAATAAATGCGTCCATTCGAGACAGATTGGGGCTGGACTTCACCGCACGATTGTCTCACTTGTCTTCCTTGCGGCCAGCCACTCTGACATCCCAGAGGGCCATTTTGCAACAGTTCACATACAGTTCTATGTAAGTTGAAGTCCTTGACATAGGAAATGGAAGGGAAATTGTTTGAGTTCAAGACCTCATTATTAAATATAAAAATGTGTGGAGGCAGTGGTGGGCTCCAAAAAATTTTACTACCACACTGAGGGCGTGGTATGGTGGGCATGGCCAGGAAAAGCCCTGCATTGCACCTGAATTATGACTACTTTATTTCAAAACTTGAATGGGTGGGGCCGGTTCTGGCAAACTGGTGCAATCCTGCTGATGCCCACCACTGTGTGGAAGGATATCTTTGTTTTGTAACATTCTTTTTGATGGCTGAAGTGGACGCAGCAATGGCTGCTAGACCTCATTCAATTGATGGAACAGTAGTTGAGCCTAAAAGGAGCTGTAGCAAGAGAAGAATCTGGAAAACCTGGGGCTCATGTTACTGTGGAAAAGCTGTTTGTGGGGGGAGAGCTGATCCCCTTCTGAAAAGCACTAAAAACATGGCTAAGCCAGCGGGTTTGGGGCATGACCGGCTCTACTTCTCAATCGTGCTGACTGGTTTAGCCTGTGTGGTAGCTAATTCAGCCTAATAGTCCTTTTTAAAAAAAAATTATTTCACAAATCTAATACATAATACAACACATTACAGTACAATAAACAAATACAACAACATGATACAAAACAATCACCATGTGATATTTACATTGCCATAGAGACGGAGTTTCCTCATTTTTACTTAATTCATTTCCAAAATGAATGCTGATTGGGCCTTGGCTTTTGACCTTGCTCATTATTTAGATTATAGTCCAAAAACCAACTCCACATTTCCTGAAATTTGCTTTCTTTGATTAATCCTTTTTAAAAATATAATTCCCAGGTAAGTTTATCATTTAGTGTGATATTCCATAACTCATTATACCATTCTTCAATTTTTGGAGTAATTTCATTTTTCCAGTACCGTGCTCTACAGTGTCTAGCACTTGATAACATAACTGCCATTAGTTCCCTTTTACTACAATCAACTTTATCTACATCTGTTAATAAAACTGCAAGTGTATCTAATTTGACCTTTACATTCAAAATCTTTCCAATTTCATACTCTACATTCATCCAAAATGGTTTCAGCTTCTTGCACCCCCACCACATATGTTCATATGTTCCTATGTCCTCCTCACACCTCCAACATACACTTGATTTTGTTTTATCAATTAAATGTAACCGCACAGGGGTCATATACCACTTCCATATTAACTTATGATTATGTTCTTTAATTCTTAAAGATAAAGTTTTCATATTCCTTTTTTTCCACTTTCACTTCCAACATTCATCTGTAATTCTAATGTTTAGATCTTGCTCCCACATTGTTTTTAATGCTCTCTGAGATTCATCTGATTCATCTAATATTTTATATTATTTACTCACTAAACCTTTGATTTCTATTTGGCCATTTCTTAATTTATATACTAACTCCTCAAACTGTGTCATATTTCTATCTAAACTCGCTTCATTCCTATATTTTTTATTCCAATTATTCAATGTTGCAACTTGAAGCCAATTTAGTTTCAGCTGATTACAAATTTCTGACATTCTTTGTTTGTCTTTGCAAGCTGTCAAACATTCCTTTAATAGTTACCTTAGGCTCAACCATTATTTCTTTAGTCCTACAATCCATAACGAGCGGAAATGACTTTAAATCCTTCAATTCTATAATCGGTGATAACCCTGGAGATAATTTGTTTTTCAATAATATCCATGTTCTAAGTAGTGTTTTAAACATTTTGTTCGCTGTGTTGATTTTAAATTTTTCTTTACCCAAAAACATTAATGATTCATCTCCCAACCTTTCTCGCAGTTCAATTCCCCCCCCCAAATCAATTTTTGCCTTGTCAAAATTTTACAAATATTTTTCAATTGAAATGCCCAATAATATTTTGTAATGTTGGGGATTCCTAAACTACTTTTTTTTCTGAGAAGAATACTACAATGTTTTTGATATTCTAGCTCTTTTTCCATCGTTGCAGTAATTATTTATTAAATTTTGAAATACATTTAATTCTTTCCTTTTAATGTTAATTTTGAGTGTATCAAAGAAAAAATTTATTTTAGGCAGCAATTTCATTTTGTATAGCGAAACACGCCCAAACCAAGATAAGTTTAATTTTTTATATCTTACTATCTTCTCTTTTAACTCCTTCTCCAGCTTGTCGTAGTTCAATTTCTTTACATCGTCATACTTGTTTGAAATGTTTATTCCTAAATATTTAATACTTTGCCTAATTTGCAAATTAAATTTAGATTTTATACTTTCTTGTGTTTCAACATTCTCATTTTAAAAAATTGCTTCTGACTTGTCCCAATAAACTTTGAGTCCGGTTACCTTACGAAATTCTTCTAAATGTCCATATACTTTTTCTAATGAGTTTTGAGGATTTTTTATTGTTAATATTGTATCATCTGCATATTGACTAATTTTTATTCCTTCTACCCCTATTAGCTCCGTATCTTCCCTAAAAACATTAGCAATTAATTCCATAACCATGATAAACAATGATGAGACGACAATGGATCCCCTTGCCTTGTACCAGCTTCTAACTTAATTCCCTCTGTTAATTCATCATTTACTTTAACTCTTGCCAAACCCTTTTGATATAATTGCCCAATTACTTCACAAAATTTCGGTCCAAATCCATACTTTTTTATAATTTGTTTTATAGTGATCCACTGAATGAAATCAAAAGCTTTGAACATGTCTAATGAAAAAAAACCTATATGATCACTCTGTTGTTGTGCGAGAAAGGAAAGTCAACTATCCTTCTCGTCAAATCCAACATGAACCAACCTCGCAAGAACCCTACCTGATCTTTACTAATATAATTACACTAGCAAGGGTTGCCCGGCATTGCCGGGCTTTTCCCCCCGTGTGTTTTAATAAAAAATGAACCAATTTTATTTTTGCAATAGTTTTACATTGTGTTGGAAGGTTAAATTGTGTTAATGTTTTTTTTAAAATTGCTTAGTCTGTAATTTTAATTTTTTAAATGTTTATTTATGTAAAAAAATTTGGCTTGGCTGTTATTAACTGTGATCTGCTTTTTTTGGTTTTTTTGAGGATTAATAAAAGAAGAAAGTATGATATAATTTTTTCAAATTGTTTTATGTAAGCGAATAATGTTTTAGTTTTTTGAATTTTTTTAATTAGTTGTACCGTAGGTAATAATTTTAATAATGTAAAAGTAAATGTTTTTTACATTCAATGTTTTTAAAATGTGTTTAGATGTTTTGAGTTTAAATTTGAGTTATAACTCAGCACAGGATTTTTAAAAGTTTCTATTGTATTTTATTGACATGTTTGTGATTTGTGTTAAAGTGTTTTTAGTGTAATTTTTTTTACTTGTTTTTATTGGTGTGACCTTTTGTGTAAAATTGTGAATTTGTGTTATGTTTTTGATTTGTTTTTACTCTTGTGGCCTTTTGTTTGGGGCTGTTGTGTGTTTTTGAATTGTTTTTACTATTGTGGCCAGCAGGTGGTGCTGGTAGGGGTTATTGTATTTTGACTTTTTTTTCTCTCCTGGCCTCTGGGTGGAGCTTCTTCTGGTAAGTAGTCTCTTTCTTTATTCATTTCTTTTCCAGTCCTGGTGGAGGTAGCACATCTTTTGGTAAGTTTGCTTGTTTTCTTTCTTTTGTGTGTGTGTGTGTGTGTGTGTGTGTGTGTGTGTGTGTGTGTGTGTGTGTGTGTGTGTGTGGGCGGGGGGGTTGGAATTTGTATTTGTTGTCTGTTTGTTTTGTTTTTGATTGTGTCTTTGTTTATTTCATATTGTTTTTGGTGTTTTTGTTTTTGTGTATTTTTGGATGTGTTTGACTGTTTTTAGTAATTTTTTAAAAATTATTTATTTATTTGGTGGTGGGGAAGGGACGTGGTCATTGGGGGTTAGGAAGGGTGGGCTAGGTGGTGGGGAGAGGGGCATGATCGTTGGGGGTTAGAAAGGGTGAGTTAGGTGGTGGGGAGGGGGGCGTGGTCGTTGGGGGTTAGGAAGGGTGGGCTAGGTGGTAGGGAGGGGGGCTTTATTGTGTTATGGTGCTTTGTTTGTGTGGAGTCGTGAAAGTAGATCGGGGTTTCCCCTTTAATATCAGTGGGTGGGGGGTTGCGACCCCCCTCTCCGCTGGCTCCCCTGGGGTTGGGAGGTTTGTGGGGACGAAAGGGGTATATTGCCCCAACACTTCTGGACCCAGGAGACCAGGCAGAGTGGATCGATTCCCCCCCCTCCTTAAAACAACTCCGTTTTTAAAGAGAAGAAAAGACGGAGTTGTTTTAAGGAGGGGGGGAATCGATCCACTCTGCCTGGTCTCCTGGGTCCAGAAGTGTTGGGGCAATATACCCCTTTTCTCCCCACAAACCTCCCAACCCTAGGGTAGCCAGCGGAGATGGGGATTGCAACCCCCCACCCACTGATGTTAAAGGGGAAACTCCAGTCGGGACCTTCAGGCGCTGTTGGTGAGGGAAAGAAAGCCAGCTGGTGTTTGCTTGGCTGTGAGGCGGTGAGTTGTTTTTCGTTGGAGGTTAGGAAGGGTGGGCTAGGTGGTGGGGAGGGGGCATGGTCATTGGGGGTTAGGAAGGGTGGGCTAGGTGGTGAGGAGAGGGGCTTTAGTGTGTTATGGTGCTTTGATTGTGTGAAGTTGTGAAAGTAGATCGGGTTTCCCCTTTAATATCAGTGGGTGGGGGTTGTGACCCCCCTCTCCGCTGGCTACCCTAGGGTTGGGAGGTTTGTGGGGACAAAAGGGGTATATTGCCCCAACACTTCTGGACCCAGGAGACCAGGCAGAGTGGATCGATTCCCTCCCCCTCCTTAAAACAACTCCGTTTTTAAAGAGAAGAAAAAGACGGAGTTGTTTTAAGGAGGGGGGGGATCGATCCCCTCTCCCTGGTCTCCTGGGTCCAGAAGTGTTGGGGCAATATACCCCTTTTGTCCCCACAAACCTCCCAACCCTAGGGTAGCCAGCGGAGAGGGGGATCGCAACCCCCACCCACTGATATTAAAGGGGAAACTCCAGTCGGGACCTTCAGGCGTCGTGGGTGAGGGAAAGAAAGCCAGCTGGTGTGTGCTTGGCTGTGAGGCGGTGAGTTGTTTTTCTTTTTAATTTTTCGGGCGCCGTTTTCCTCAGTGTTCTGCGCGCTCATGGTGCGCAGGACGCTGGGGCTTGTAGTTATGGGTTGGTGCTTTGTGTTTGTGCTGCGTTTTTTTAAAATGCTTCTCTTTTGATTGGCTGCGGCGCGTTTCCGAACGCTGCGCCGTGCGAGAGCCTCTCAGCCTGATTGGCTCTGGCGCGGTGCGGCGCAAGGAATGTTGGGAAGTGAAGTTGTTTCCCTTTCTTCGCGTTTGTGGGGCTGTTGCCCCACTGCCGGTTTTCTCAATCCTTCGTTGACCTGCGTACCCAGATCGGCCGTGTGCACGAAGGGTGAGTGCAGGCAAGTAGGGCGAGGCATAGCAACCTATAGCCAGTTCCAACGGTTAACCCTTGGATTTATAGGTTAAGATTAAAAATTATTTAACCTATTGGTTAAAACCACCATGAAAATCTTTACATCTTGGTTCATCAGGGAGATCAGTCAGTAAGATTCAATCCTTTACATTTCCCCCCTATTTTTGGTATTAAAATAATAATTGAATTATACCAGGATGCGGGAACTATACCTCCTTCCATTACATAATTAAATATCCTTTCAATTCTTGGTACCAAAACTTCCTTGAAATCCTTATAAAATTCTACTGGCAAGCCATCCTCACCAGGGGCCTTACCTACTTTTAATTTGTCTATAACATCAGTAATTTCCTGTTTCATCCATATAATTTCTATGCTCCTGACTCAATTCTATTCTTGACCATTTATTTAAATATCTCTCTAACTCTACCTCATTTATTTCCTTTTTTGAGTAAAGCTCCCGATAAAATTCATCAGCAATTTGAATCTTATCTTCTAATTTATTACATCTTTCCCCAGAATCGTTTATCAAAATCTGAATATTTCTTCTATCTTTTTTCTTCTTCTGCTGCTTTAGCTAATAATTTGGAGTTTTTATTACCATACTCAAAATAGTTTCTTTTAAGGTAAATCAAATTCTTTTTTACTGTTTCAATATCATTTTCAATAATCTTCATTTTTAATCCTTGTAATTTATCGAATACTCTCCTGTTACCTGTTCTTACATGTTCTTCTTGCAACTTTCTAACTTCTTCCTCTATTAATTTTAACTTTTCCTTATTCTGTCTAGTGTTCTTGCATGAGAGTTTTATACTTTCTCCTCTGAATATCGCCTTCATAGTATCCCATAAAACTCCATCATTGACATCCATTGTATCATTTATCTCCCAATTTTCATCCCATTTTTTAATTATTGCTTCCTTATTCTTTTGATCTCTATACAATTTTGTATCAAATTTCTAAACCCCTACACCTTTTTTACCTTTCAATCTAATTTCTAAAATCATTTCAGCATGATCAGATTCCTTAAATAGTCCAATTTTAATATTTTCAACTTTACTTATCAAATTTTCTGAAATCAAAAAGTAATCAATCCTTGAATAGGAGTTATGAACTTGTGAGAAAAATGTGTACCCTCTTTCTGAACCTTTAATATCCCTCCACACATCACGCAATCCCATTACTTTTAACCACTTATCTATAACATTAGCCTTATTATGCATGTACTTAAACATGTTTGAGGTATCCAAACTCGATCTGGTTAAGTTGAAGTCTCCGGCTATGATTAATTTGGTTACATTCTCATTCCTTAACTTTTGAAATACAACATCCAAAAATCCCTCTTGCTTCTCATTTGGCACATAAACATTAACAATTAATACTTCCTCATTGTTAATCATTCCTCTAATTATGAGATATCTTCCTTCGGGGTCAGCAATAGTCCTTAACTTTATGAAACCCATCCTTTTTTATATTAATATTGCTACCCCTCTCGCTTTCGAGTTACCAAATGCTTTCTCATAATGCTCTATCCCCCTTAAATACAAATTATTCATGTTATCATTTTTTTCATGTGTCTCTTGTAAACAAATCACGTCAGAGTTACCTCTTCTAATAGCCGCTTCAATATGTTTCCTCTTAATTATGCTACCAAGACCTTTGATATTCCATATAACAACTTTAATTGTCTCCATACTTAATTATATTACATTCCGTTGATACAAACCCCGTTTCCTATTGGCATGTGTGTGACCTACTCTACGTCTACCTAACCCTTCCCACACATAATACAATAACTGAACAAAAAACATATAACAGCAATTCTTCACCCTCCCCACCTTTCCTAAAAAAGAAACACCCTTGAAATTCAAGGAGGGGAGGGGGAGTAAGCAATTCTGTGAGCCCAGCTGCTAGTCATCCTGCCCAACATATTCAACAAACAACATTTAATCACCGTTATATGCCACAATTATATATTTCAGCATCTCTTCTTAATATGTGCTATACATGCTTCAAATATGGTGAATACTTAGACTTTTTTTTGTCATGAGTCATGTACATTCCTGATATTATTAACTCTTCTTTGAGATAATTCCATTCCTTGGTATTGTTCTCAATTATTTTTGCATCCACTAAAACATCTAGGACATACAATCCTTATTTTATCATGTATGATTTTTCCAAATTTATAAATTTTAATTTTTTGTTGAGAGCCAAAAATACGCAATTCCTTTTTCTCTCAATTTCTTTGTAATTGGTTTCAACTGCATTCGC
This sequence comes from Bradypodion ventrale, assembly GCA_035047345.1. Lineage (NCBI taxonomy): Eukaryota > Metazoa > Chordata > Lepidosauria > Squamata > Chamaeleonidae > Bradypodion > Bradypodion ventrale. The sequence continues at coordinate 85,044,935 of JAWDJE010000006.1, forward strand.
CAAGTCTGCTCCTCGACAGAGATGTCATTATAAACCTCTATATTATTTCCCTCTAATTTCAATGTATCTGAGCCAGAGTTCCTGATATGCTGCATCAGATCCAACTTCAAACCTTCACTTGCAAATCTCACTAATACACTTCTATGCCCTGTATTGTGCTTCTTAGAACCTAGTCTGTATACATTTAAAATATCTTCAGCCACAAACTTTTTCTCCATTTGTAAGTCATTTAACCAACTCAATAATCTGGTCCTTAACTAGTCCGGTCTGCCCTCAGGAATATTTCTAATTATTACATTACATTTTCTATACTGGTTTTCCAAAAATTCTATTCTTGCCTGATGATCATCTATCTTCACTTCCTCTTCTTTTACCTTTTCCTGCACCACCTGCACTTCTTTTGTCAATACTTCAACTTCTTTTGTGCTCATGCACATCCCTTCCTTTAATTCAGACATCTCTTTCATAATGCTTGCTACTTCCGTTTTGGTGAATTCCATCATTCCTGCCATCATCATCATCATTTTTTGCTGAAATGCTTCAAAACTTTCCTGTTGCAACTTAATATATTCCTGATTATCTCGAACTCACTGCTCTTCTAATGTTTCAAATTTTGTCTGGAGAAACTTCTCCAAACTTGCTAACTTTGCTTCAATAGAACTCTTAGACTCATTCATGTCAACTTCTTGAGACTTATCCCTTTCTTGGGCTTCAACCACCTTCACTACTGTTAATTTCTTTTTTATCCCCCCTGTGCCTTATTTTCTTCCTCAGTACTCAACTGCTCTATCTGGTCTATTTCTGATTGTTGCTTAAGTTGCTGTTTATCTTGAAGCTTCTTCCTTGCCTCCATATTTACTCTGAGTATCCTCAGCTCTTCAACTTCCCTGATTTTGTCCTGTAAAGATTTTCTTCTCCCTTCGCACTCTGTTCTTACTAATCTTCCTGTTCTTAACCAAACTGGATCTAACTCTATCTCTTGTCTCAACAGCTTACCCTTCTCCCTTCGACTCATCCGACTTTAATAACAAATATTTTTACACTATTTCACTACCTAACAATTTACTATTTTCCAATTTCACTGTACCACACACTCCAACCACACACACTATATTCTATACACTTTATGCAATTATATACTCTATTATATACTCTATACACTTATATGTTGAAACCTCAAGTGCAACTCTGATTTATAACACAATCAATCTACTGCTTTACTTAATATTACAATATAGGGCAGCTTTTCTATTTTATATTTGAAACAATTTAGCATTCAACTTAAATTAACTTTCTCAAGATAGCTTTTATAGCACAGCTGTGCTTCAAGATAAGACAAGACAGAAAACCATCCTTGAGTTTAATAATGTCCTTGGAAAACCAGCTGTGTTGTACTGTGGTGGATAACTACTGCAAGTTGAGAAAGAAAGTAACCTTCTTCTTTCTTCTTCTTTGCTGTTCTTCTCTTTTTTATTCTTTAGCAACAATAAAGCAACAATGAAACTCAATATAGTCAATTCCAATTCAAATCTCCATACCACTGTCTCAGAACTTTCTCAGCACCTTCTTATTCCAGGGGAAAGTATTCAAGCCTCTCAATGTTGGGGAATGCAGTAAACAAACTCAAACAAAGTGTGTCTCAGTACACCTTCCGTTAACCCAGTAATGGTGCCAATGAAACAAAGTAACTTTCAATATATATTTTCAAAATGATCAATAAGAATGGCGATGGAACAAAGTAGCCTTTGAAATGTCTTTTCAAAAAATAAAAATGTTAGATGCCATACCAAAGCGAACCAATCAAGGCATGGTGCAAGTAAAACTCAATGAAGCCCACTGTTGCAAGTCAGCTATGCACTTTTCCATTGTGCGCGGAGAAAAAGCACTTAATTAAGTTGGTAATATACTCAGTATTCGGGCTGCCCAGAACAATCGCACTGGGATGAGAACAACTGTGGCAATTGGATCAAGCTTCCGCTGACCCATTCACCTCCCCCAGCTCTCAATCCCCAACAAGCAACTATTACTCCGGAAAGCCTAAAATGAGTCAGGTTTTTTTCCTCCCACTCTCTGAGACTCCCCAAAGCTGCCTCCTTGCTTCTTCTCGACCTTCTCCTCTGCCTCAAATTGTAAAGCTCACCATCCCTCATCCTCCATTGTCACTCCGCTTTCGCTCCTTCTCCACTTTGTCTTTGTTTCGATCGCGCCCAATACAGCTCACTTCTTCTCTCCTTTCCTCACGGAGAGTCCAACTCAGCTCCAGTCAGTCTTTCGATCCTTCATGAGCACCCTTTTACTGACAAAATCTCCCTTAACAGCACGTTTATCCAAGCGCCCTATATAGTCCCAAAGATTTAGCACTGCCTCAAGTTCCGAGACTCCGAGGCTCTCAACCGGCGTTCCATGCGCTCCTAAGTGCTCCGCGGCACCGCAGCGATTTTTACAACACAGCCTCTTTATCAATATATTACGTTCAAGCTGTCAACAACTATAAGCTCTTTCTTCACCTTTTTTTCAGAAAAAACTCACAAACTTAGCACATTTTATTCCACATTTGTGGCTCCCCTTTCCAGGCAGAGATGAAAAATGCTGCTGCTTCAAGTCATCTCCATGCCAAGCCCCCCTAATAGTCCCTTTTAAAGTGTGTCCAGGGAGGGTATGGATGTTTTTAGACAATTTATGTGGTTTTATGAGGTTTTAATTAGATTTTTAGAGAGGGGTTTTACTTGATGTTTTATCTGATGTTTTTACCTGATTGTGAACCGCTTTGGGTCACCCGTGCATGAGGAAAGCGGTACACAAATTCTGTAAATAAATAAATAAAATAATAAATATCTAATGTGATGAATCCAAGAGTTGCTATTTTATTAGGGATTGGATTGTCACACTGGAATTGCTCAAAACAGAGCAATTTCCCCCATGTTAGCATTTTGGAGGGAGTTTTCTTGAAGATATTCCTGGTAACAAATGACATATATCTATCATTGTCCTGTACGTTTGTTTACATCTGGTAAAAAAGAAGACCATTATACTTCTAAAGTGATTGGTTCTTCCTAGAAATGTAAGAAGCATAGTTTTATTTTATTTTCATTTATTTTAACTTTGAAAGTATCAAGTTCCCACTCCAAGGGTGCCCAAACTACGGGTCTACTCCAAGGGTGCCCAAATCTGGCCCCCGAAGTCAATTCATCCAACCTGCGCCACCTGCACCGCTTCTGAAAGTGGAAATAAAACGTGCCCATGCATTTGATTTATACCAGAGCAACAATGTGTAAAGCCAATTCAGCGAAAAGAGAATGCATCTGTGTTCTATTTAAATTTAATTACCAGAAACTAAGAAGAATGTATTGAAGACTAAATACATAAATAAATCTTTTTTTGTAAGTGGGGGAGGGGGAGGGTTCTTAAGTTAAGAGGACCAATTTGGAAAGAAAAAATATTTTTGGATAAAGAAATGAAGAAGAGAGGAGATCCAAGATTTCCACAAATATACCAACATTCACAAACTCGAATAGAGAGGCCATGTAAAAGATAGGAGATCTATTAAGGAAAACAAGAATAAAATAAGGAAGAAATCTGAACAAATTTGTTTTTACTTACTTAGTTGATCCGTGTTTCACACATCAGTTTGACATGGTGGATGAAAGTATCATCTCCCACTATTTCGAGATTTTAGCAGCCTCTTGCCATCAGGATGTCCTACCGCTACCATAGCAGGGTCTGTTGGCACGGGGGAACAGAGGCCCATGTTTCGATGCCCCTTTAGCCATTTTAAACATGATGACACCGCTGGCTGGTTTCATGTCAAAGTTGGCCATATTAGAGCAATGTGCTGGCCAGGTGCATTGCCCAAATACCTGACCCCATTTTGCTGACCTGTGGTTCCAGAATGGAGGACCGTTCTGGACTGCTAGCCAACACCATTGTGGCATGGTTGAACTGATTGGGTGAATACACCCATACCAACATAGCTGTTGAACGGTCAGGGTCATTGATGTGCCATGTTGAGGCACGAGGTCGGATTTGCAGCACTGTGTTTATTTGGCAAAAATGAACAATATATATTTGGTGAAAATAAACAACCTAAATATAAAAAATAAAAGTATGTCCATTTCTTAAAAGTGCCATGAAGTGTGTTGCACACTCATACGCACGCACGCACAGTATCTAATCTGTTTTAAAAATCCAGAGCCAAACACAGAATCAGTGTTGATAGCGGCACTTTATTAGAGTTCTGTCAATATTGTTCAGCCAGACATCCCAGATGTGAGAAAGCAAAAGTCACTCCAGAACATCTTAGTACAGCATTAGCAAGTGCAATGATTTTTAGAAGAAAGAGACTAAGCGGTGACTATTTTCTGAAGCTTATTCAGTAGAATATTCAATTAACAAATTTCTTTTGTTATTTTCAGGAGCCAATTTTAAACATTTGACCAAGTACAGTGGCTCCACAATGCTGGCCAAAATTCCATCAGAGAGTCAGCCAAGTCACACATAAGTTGACGTGGTACTTTAAAATGAAAAATAATATTTTAATATGAGTTTGGTTGGTAGTCAGTTGTTTGGCTTTAAGAGGGAAAGTAAGCATTATAAAGATATGTGAAGGGTAAACATTATACAGTAGTCATAACTCTGCCTGTTCTTGCTTGATGGAGGATCATACCAGCAGTTACTGATGTTATGCTGTTAAGCTGTGTGTTATGCTATGGCCTATTGCTAGTGTTGACAGGGGTTTAATGTAAAAGGAGATAGAGCCTTCCTTGGCTGAAGCCCTGCTCTGTCTGAATGAGAGGGGAGGTGGAAACAGGATTATGCTCATACCTCCTGGCTGAAACCCTTTCTGCTCATCTGAAACACCTCTGTCTATACAACCTGTACATTCAGGCATTCTTCTGAATATCTGCAGAACGTAGAAGCAAGGTCAAAATTCATCAAGAGATATAACATTATTAAAGTGATAGACTACATGTGCATTTCAAAGAATTGAAAAGGATCACAATCACTCTGTGGATTTCACATACCACATCTTGTTTCTTCCCACAATTCCCAGAAAAAGAACAAATATTCATAACAGCCAAAAGACATAAATTAATACAACTTGAAACAATTATTTAAAATGGCATTGATGCTTTCCAAACAATATTAAAGATATTTGTTTTCATCTTTTTTTCAAGCTAGGATTATGCTGCCCTCTTCCCATCAGATGGAAAAATATGAAAAACACATTGAATTAACTCAGTGACTTACTGTTGATGAATTTAGTTGGGAAAAGGAAGCTTTTCTAGAATTGATGCAGACTAATTGCATTTAATTCACAGGATCCCTTTTTCAAACTAAATTCATCAACAATAATTCACTGAGTTGAATCCAATCAATTAGAAATAGATTACCAATGACTAATTTCAATGGACCTAATTGAAATATTACTAATGATGGCTCTATCATCTTATATTTAAACTTGGATTCACCACAGTCAATGTAATGGAAACTGAAGAACTAATTAATAATAAGAAACAATGTCTAAGTCATCTTTGTCGAATCCAAACTTAGATACAGTACGGGATGCCATATATTCCTAACAAAGGATGACCCATTTTACACTGATAGAAATCTTACAGGAATTGCAGTGAAACCCTTTCCCCACCCAGCAGGACCATACCTGTGATAATAATGAACATTTTGCTAAATTAATCTTCATGAGTTAAGTTCCCAGACTTACACGAGACTAAGTCTCCTTGAAGCATTTTTTTTAATTCTTGACCTTGTTACATTTTGCTTTGAGTTCGGCAGGTGGATAACTGTTAATTTTATCTGTTGTGACAAAACACACAGAAACACAGAAAACAGTTACTTTTTACCATTTCAGTAAGTATGTGATAAAGGTAACTAATTCTATCTATCTATCTATCTATCTATCTATCTATCTATCTATCTATCTATCTATCTATCTATCTATCTATCTAAATGAGTAAAACTTTGTAGATATTACTAAAATATTTCCTTGAGCAAATTTGAGGATTGGCCATGTTTAATAATTTTTTTCTACTAACAACTAATGGTCATAAACATGTTAGTGAAGTCAAGAGAGCAACCAGGGTCCAGATGGAATTGTGCCTGTGTAAGGCTGATACAGTACTATAATCAGCCAGAGGCTATTATTCTTAAAGTAAAGTTTCCTATTTTTCTAGTCCCTCAGGATCTTCTGTAAATTAGTCAGTGCTAAGCTTTATCAAGTAACATTCCAAACCATCTTGCCTATGTGATAATTTTGTCCCTTGTTGACTGTTATTTGTCCCTTGTTGACTGATACCTTCTCGGTATCTGCCACGGCCCTATGGAATCTCCTGCCACCAGAATTGCACCTCCAGATGGAGTTGCCCCCCTTAAGTAAGGCTTTAAAAACATGGCTTTGCCAGCAGGTGTGGGATGCATCCATATTATTTTATTTTTTATTTTATTTATAAATTTATATCCCACACTCCTGGTGGGGAACACCACTCAGGGCGGCTAACAACATGAATAAAACAGTTAAAAAACAGCAAAAGCTAAAAACAGTCAAGTCCCACTAAAACAGTATATAAAAAACCCAGAACAAACCTAGAACATTCAAACATTAAAAAGCTACCCCGATCTTCCCTCCCCCCAAGATAATAAACAATAACAGAAATACAGAAATAAACAGGATCCCTCAGGCAGGCTATACGAGCCAGCGGGCCTGTGAGGTGGAATCAGACTCACCCCACACCTGCTAGCACAACCATGTCTTTAACATCTTCCTAAAGGATAGGGGATCCAACTGGAGATGGAGTTCTAGTGGTAAGAGGTTCCACAGGGCTGGGGCAGACACGGAGAAGCACAACCCAGCCCTGATGGCTTATTTAGCTTGGTCCGGGGTTTTCTTTCCTCCGGTCCAGGTGTCCCACTTTTAAAGGGAATAGGGAGGTTTTATGGTTGTTTCAAAGTTTTTAGAAAGTTTTTAGTGTTTGGTTTTGTTGTATGGGGATGGATTTTTTGACCAACATTGTGAGCCACCTTGGGTTGCCTGAGCGAGGAAGGCAACCTTACAAATCTAAATAAATAAATAAATAAATATTTGTCTGCTTCTTTTGTTAATCTTATTATTTTAACAGTCATGTCTAGATTTAGTGTTGTGTAGGGTGTCAGGTTTTTGAAACTTCTTTTGGAATTGTTGTTGTAAACCATCCAGAATATGTCGATGTCAGATGGGAGATATGTTAATTGAATGGATGAATATTCTCTACAAATGACATTGAGTCCCAGGAGGTGCAAACTGGGTAAAACCACATTAAAATGCAAACTCAGTGGCTTTCTCGCCAAACCCTAGTCCTAATTCCCTCTGGAGATTCTGAGTTTAACATGCAAGGAGTAACTTATTTCTGAAGGAGGTATGAAAGATTCACATTTAGTTGACTTTAGGTGTCCCATGTGTAACACTTGCAAATTAATCAACATTATAAACAAAATCTCTTTGTACCAAATGTGAATTAGGAAAAAAAACATGATTTTTCCTATTTGTGGAACATTGTTAGTTCTATAAGAATATTT